>CM060599.1:40932866-42375366 GCA_030578255.1 Tiaroga cobitis | reverse complement strand
AAAGAACGACTTTATTCGACTATTCCTTTTCTTCCTTGTAGGCCTGAAACGAGACTTCAAGAGATTTCCACGACGCATGCGCGAGAATTGCGATCTCCTTCAACTACTTCAGTTAAGTTCTCGCGCGTGCGCGTCGTGGAAATCTCTTGAAGTCTCGTTTCAGGCCTACAAGGAAGAAAAGGAATAGTCGAATAAAGTCGTTATTTTTGTTTTTTCGCACAAAAAGTATTCTCGTCGCTTGATAAACTTATAGTTGAGCCACTGTTGTGACATGGAATATTTAAACATTTTCTTCATTGACTTTCTGTGCCGTCAGGATTCATTCCCTTAGGGAGCCTATGGAGGAGTGATCCAGCTGTCACATTTAATCAAAGATATCTTCATTTGTGTCCCGAAGACGAACGAAGGTCTTACGGGGTTGGTACAGCATGGGGGTGAGTAATTAATGACTTAATTTTCATTTTTGGGTGAACTAACCCTTTAAGGGTTTTTTGTAAGGCACTATTCTTTGTAAAGCTGCTATGGAACAATATGTAATATGTAAAAAGCACTATATAACTCAGATGAATTGAAATGAATTGCATTAAACTGTGTTCGACTTCACAAATAATAAACAGAGGAAGTAATTCATCTCCATTTCCAAGGTTTTTGCCATATCAGAAACGTACAGAGATGCAAACATCCTTTAAAACTATTACAGTATAGCCTATTGTGAATATTTGAAACATTGTAAAATATTATATGCAGGAAGCTATAGTGTCATTTCATTTGGCAGATGTTACGCCACCTGCACATTTCAGTGCTCCATATAATGGCCCTCACACATGATGTTTTAGGAGGATGCAACAAAATACCGCTTCATAATTTTAAAAGGTTTAGAAGGCTGGATACGTGCTTCGAGAGAGAAACTACAGCTGTGGTATTTTTGAAAAAAAAAACAGACGGCTTACATGGAGCATAGAACATGACCAAGGCGTGTTTCTTCTTTTTCAGAGATTCCCTGAAATCCTCGGCTCCCAGGTGGCTCACGCTGGACGGCATCTCCTCCCACGACTTCTCTGGAGGAGGTGGGGCCTGGGGACTGAGAGAGAGAGAGAGAGAGGGAGAGAGAGAGAAAGGAAAATAAAAAGAGAGAGAGAGAGAGAGAGAGATAGACTGTTATTAAAGCTGCAGTCCGCAGTTTTTCCTCTTTGTCGCCATCTCTGTTCGAAATCTACAATTGCAGTCATTCGTGGAATTATCAACTTTACGTGAGTTGCACTTCAACACCCTCAGCACAGCACAGCGCGGATGAACACAGTGTTTGAGAGGAGAGTGCAGCTGTCAGTCACCGTGCCGATGTGGATACCGCAATTCAGAATCACAGATTATTCTTTTTGGAAGTACGACCAACATAAGAATTTTCACCGGAAAATGTCATCTGAACAAGTAAGAAACATCCACTTTTGTTCTGGTTCTGACATTGCAGTAAATCGCGCTGATTAAATCTAACAATCGCTTATAAGTTATCATATCACGCAAAACTGTGCAAATTATACTTTGTTCTCAAATTGTTAATGTTAACAACGTCAGCATTGCGTGACTACATGTAATGTCCTTCCGATATGTATCCTTGTTTTCGCATGGGCCGGTTGCAGTCTCTTTTTTTCTGTAGCCACTCCGAAGTCCAAACGAAGTCTTTTGCATTTTACAGGGGGTGAATCTCTAGTTGTCACTGGTGATTGTCGTTTGAACCTTTCTGGATCCGCCATCAAATTGATACGTTTAGTTATATCAAGTCCTGTGAGAAAAGGCTATAAATCTCCACCTCCAGCATCCTCACACGCAATATAGCCTACTAGCCGAGACTCCTTTATGTGTACAGATGTGACGTAATGACATGCTCGAATCTCCCGCGGAAATCCACCAGTACCACTGGAATTAAAAACATTATTACCGTTTTGAATCGAGCTAAGGCAAGCAGATAGTTTTGAACACTGGCTGGTTATGTATTTTCTCAAATATGTATTGTGGATAATTTTTAACCCCAAAAAAGCTACGGACTGCAGCATTAAATAGGTAAGCTTTTAGGCTGAGATCTCTGAAACTATAATACTCACAGCAAAGTTAGGTCATTATATAATAACTATACAAATTTGTATTATCCATTTAATATACTGAATGAAAAGCTGATGTAATTAGACTTACACCTGTGAATTTAACGAAACTGCATGGCTCCAAAAGCATTTAGACACTTATGTCACAGAATTACACGTAAAAAAAAAAAAAATTAGGTTACACTTTATTTTAAGGTGTCCGTGTTACACTTTAATTACACATTTAAGTACTGAGTAATAATAAGTAACTCATGTACTTACTATAGGGGAAGTGTTAAGATGTTTATGGTTTAGGGTTAGTTGCATGGAATTATGCATAATTTATAGTTATTACTATAGTAACTACATGTAACACATGTAACAAGGACACTGTAAAATAAAGTGTATCCAAAAATTATAATAATGAATAATTGGAGCAATTCCAAGAGGGTCCTCGCACTATCTGCTCGGGCCCTAAATAGTGTATTTTTTACACCACATATACATGACCATTTGGGGTAAGATTTTTTTAAAAGAAATTAATACTTTTATTCAGCATAGATGAATTAAACTGATCAAAAGTGATTGTAAAGACTTTCACATTGATACATTGACGTTATCCATTGCAAATAAATGCTGTTCTTTTGAAATTTCTATATTTGATCAACGAATCAGTTTCCTCAAAAATATTAAGCAGTACAACACTGCTAATAATAATAAAAAATGTTTCTTGATCAGAAAATCTGCATTATCATGCATAAGAGACTTCTTTTAAAAAACATTAAATACATCTTACTGACCCCAAACCTTTGAACGTTAGTGTATTTTTGTGATTATCATTGTAGTTATTTACTGCAATGACAATATACTTTTTGAGCGCATTTTACTAAGAGCACTGTACAAGCAGAAAATTTAGGGGCACACCTTAAATTGACCTGCAACGCAAATATTCCCATTTAGTATTCCCAACAGTATTACTGACAAATGCTTTGTAATTTCTGTCAGTTAAGTCTATTTACCAATGTGCCGTTTTATTTTAAGTTCACAGGGATATCATTACAGTGCAAGAACCAAAGCTTAACAAATGTACATCCATAGATGCAAACAAAGCATGTGGTCCATTGATCATGTTGATCATGAATGAGAGATAAGTGGCATCCTTAATCTTCTCATGGGTCTTCTGTTTGAGTGAATCTGCACATGCTGTGTCGTTGCTTAATATATGCAGGATTCAATTTTACGCCATTCTTTTTTAACAACTCAATTTGTCACTTGACAAATTGTCACACATTCACAATTCGGTGAATGGTAATTCCTCCTTAGCTATGAAATACGCAGTGTTAAATTTCACTATCATCTGCTGACTGAATGTTAGCTTCCTGTCTGTGAAATGCTGATGGAAGTGGCGATGCTGTTTCATTAATGAATCCGTCTCGGCATACTTTATGCTTCAAGCTGCTCTTGTGTGCAGCGCCGCCGCTCCCACCACGCGCTGTGCGTAGGGCACCAAGTGCTGAGGGGGTACCAAAAATAGCCTAATGAAAAATCAATCATCATATCATAGTCATAATAATTATAATGCCGATATTATTTCAGTATAGAAATATTAAAAGGCACTTTTTAGGGATGTGTATAACAAAACAGGTGGAACAAGTCTATTTAATTGCTCTCTAGAAAGTAACGATGGTGCCGCCGCCTCCTCAGTGGTCTGTTGGATTGCATAAAGGAATTATGGTCCGTTGTGGTCCGTTGGATTTCATAAAGGAATTATGCTTAGGGCACCAAAATGGCTAGCAGCGGTACTGCTTGTGTCATGTTTAAATTGTGGTACCGGTTGCCTCAGCAAACTTGGTTTTCCCCGTGTGTTTTAGACCACACCGAGAGCAGAAGATACAGTTGTTGGTGTTTTTGCAATATCTAAGCCAAGTAAACTCCCTCGGCCATTCCTGTCAGAAATATTGTTGTCTTGCCTTTTTCGCCAGAATGGCTTCTTCTGACTTATCTGATTTTTCCTTCTCGGCAATTTGTTGCTGTAGAGGGCCTGGCTTTGGTGAGAAAAATGTGTCAATGGCCCTGTCCCAAATTGCACCCTAAACACTCGCGGTCTTCCTACGAGTCCGCACTTTCATGACGTAGTGGCACTTTGGCCGCCGGGAAGAAGTCTGCTGCAGAGTTTGCACCAGTGCGGGTTTGGCAATCGTGCGCATCGAGGGCGCATATTGACCGCAAAGAGGGCGCGTGCGAGCACCCTTCTGAAAACTAAAATTACAAATGGGACAGCCTACGTTCTCGTAGGACTAAAGAAAATATAAACTCGTGCTCTCCTGACTTCCCATGTCCCATGGTATTACCACCAAATTGCATGTCTACAAGTCTGCAGTAATGCTATGAGACTGACAACAGGCTTGGCCCTGGCGTTCTGGGACCTGTGAGATGGCATAGTCATGCACTTCAACTCAAAGTCGATGCCCGCACAGCAGGACTGCTCCAGGATCACAGCAAGGGCAAGCTCTTCCACTGAGAGGTCAGTTTAGCAGTGATTGATTGAAGTCAAGCTCCGTTGAACATTCCAAAAAGTCAAGGGAGGCAGCAGTGTAAAAGTCAATTCTCAGGCTCCCAGCCCACATGCAGGCCGCTCTTTAGAATCAGTCAGTGTGTGTTTTCGAGAGCATGTTCCCATTGACTGAACCCCTGTCAGTTACGTGGCCCACTTAGTGCGAAGTTCAGTAATGCGTGAAAAACATCCAGGTCAAATGTGTGTGACCCTTTCAAACAATTCTGCACCGTCTCACTGAAAACATTCACTTTTTCTCCAAGTGTCTAGCACTTGTTTTAACTAGGTAACATTCAGTCACCACTTTAACATATAAAACAAAACCACAAAGTGGGTGCTTGGACACATTTTTAGTATTTATACCAGACCTTCCTGACTATTTATAGAGTTAAGAGATTGTAGAGGGTAAGAGCAGCTCAACGAAAAGCAATTTATGCCTCACCTGTACCTGACCTTAGCTGAGCACTAAATCTACCTCCATAATAAATAAACTACAAAGTGTGAAGAAATAAATGAAAGCAAAAACAAGCATTTACCCATCCAGACCTTAATCCACCTATATAACTACATCCAGTCAAAAACAGCCATTGTGTTTTATATGTTTTGCACATTAACGCCTCTACAGAGATGCACTGCAAAAACAGCACCTCTTCAAGGCATTTTTTACACTTTAATATAGGGACAGTAGAGAGAGTGAGAGAGAGATGAAAATAATAATAAATACATTTAATTTAATTTCTCATGCTGATGGTCAGTAAACCATGGAACAGCATAGCGGAAAAGACAGTTAACTCACTTCTGCAGCCACTCGATGATCTTTTCTTTGCTCCGAAGTTGAGGAAGCGTGTACTTCTCCTCGCCCTTTTCAAAGTACTTCACTGTGGGGAAGCCTGAGATTTTAAACCGCTCTCCGATGGACTTGTGAATGGTGGCATCCACTGCTGCCAAAGCACCTGGGCTCTAAAACCATATAGATATATAAAGAGAGAAAAAAACTATTTACAAAGTTTCAGCTTAAAAACAACAAAATACATAAAGATCATAAAAAACATAGATACTACATGTTGGACACAGCCTGTGCAAACTGATCTTTTTCAATGTGATCGACATGCCACGCAATTTAGAGATGCTCATTTTTAATCCAAATCACTCTCTAAAAACCTTCCAGCAATTATGGAACTCATTAAGTTTAAAATGTCTACGCACAACTTAATTAAAATCATGAGGCTACATAATTTGAGAACAGAGCAAGTTGTCACTTTAATACTGATTGTGTTCTGTGGTTGAAGGGATCTCCTGTAGGTGGAGTAGATGAGATGCATAATTATTCAACAATTTCAAAAGCTCAGGAGAGGAGATTGAGAATACAGCCATCAAATTATCTCAAATTCAAGTTCAAACGTTACATTTTAAAACCACTTTCTGTATATGTAAAGATAGAATATGTCTGTCTTTATATCGAACTGGTTTTAAAATGTTAGGGAATGTTAAAGTTAACATGTTAATTCGTGTGATTTAAAAACAACGACAACAAAAAAACAATTTGCATTGGGTGCATTTCCAGAAATGTATCATATCCGTTTTTTTTTTCTGCGAGTGGGATACAAAGAGCACCGCTGCATAAATCTACCCTACAAATAGCAGAAAATCATATTTGCACAAAGGCCTTATGTATAAACAGATTTATGCATTTACACCCCCAGTTTAAACACAATCAATTTGTGGAGACAACAAGCAAGTCTTTTTAATGAAATGACAGAACAACTTGGCACAGCTTTGTTCCCACCATTATATAGATGCAGAATGGATTGTCATTATGAATGTTTCCTCAGCTTAAACTTAATTAACTGCCTCTATTTACAAACACCTGTCAGTGGGATACCTTCAATCTATAATGAGAGCCTGAGACATTATCACAAACAAAGGATTTGTGTTTGAGTTGAGGCACCAACCCTGCAGGGGCCAAATAATCTATGGACAGCTATTGGATCTGTCAGCCAATTAGAAGTGTATGCAAACCAAACTGCTTGACAAACAATACACAAACACATCTCATTAAAGTAACGGAACTGCATTTCAACAACACACTTGAGAGATAAGCACAGCCGCTTCAATTTCTCCACCATCCACTTGCAAAATGTCATGTTCACAACCCAGTCATATATGCACATTTAAACACCCTTATTCCAAACTCTCAGCGAGATGCAAATTCAAAACATTTTTGACAAGTGGACTCTCTCTTTAAACTGTGTGTATGGCCGAGAGCAAAAGGAATGAGAAAAATAAATGACTTCAGCTCTCTCAAGGGAGAAGATGCGAGGACTAGAGCATGCATTAGATAATGCATAACGTGTCGTTATTGAACTCTGGGAAGAGCATCACTCCGAGTAGCTCCAAGCTGAAGGCTAGAGGGACGGCACAGAGGAAAGGGGAAATGAGATAAATACTCCAACTATAAGGCTCTGGTGTCTGCAGTTGGCCTGCAACTGTGGACTAGAGAGCAGAGCCAGCGCAGCGGACAGCCCTGGAAAATGAGAAACACACCACTCGCACAAAGATGTTTGTGAACTGTAATTGTCTCATGTAGTAACTTTAAAGCTTAAAAAAAAAACATCATATCATGAAAGGACAGACATTTTGAATCGAAAGTTTGTTGAAGAGCAAAACATTATTTTGGGATTTGCCAGAGGGTGTTATTAAATTGTCTAGGATGATGGGAAATTACAATAGGCTTTTTCCAATCAAGTCAATTGGACACAGACATTTTACAAGGAATGCCTCAAAGCAAAAATGACACATCTAGAACCATTTAATTAAGTACACAGGTGCTATCCTGCCTCTATGTTCCCTCTTGCAAAGTCTAAGGAGGTATGAATTTTACAACAAGCAAATATACAATCTCCAAGTCAGAGAATTAGTATGAAGAAACTCACATCTGTGTCTTTGTTGAGGATCTCAGCAGCTTCATCATACTCTGGCTTCATCTTCTTACAGTGGCCACACCCTAAAGACCATCACAAGGAAGAAAATCTGAACGTGAATCATTTTAACATTAGCACACAACCAAAAAAGTTTGAGAAACAAAAACGTTTTTACAAAATTTATACAGTAGGGCCGTCGAAGTTAATGTGCACTTTAAGATGTTATCAAATCTGATTAGCATAATGATGTTTTACATTCACCAGACTTTATAATATTACTACTTCACTCTGCTTTCTAGATTGATCACAAATTATGACATTAATTGTAATTTTTATTCTATTGAAATCATTAGTTGTTAACAGTATGCAAAAATAAACAATCAAGCATGTAGTTCTGTGAAAGATTTTGTTTAACAAAGCAGTTCAAAAGTTTGGGGTCAGTAAGATCTTTTTAAAAAGAAATTAATAATTCAGCAAGGATACATTAAATTGATCAAAAGCGACACTAAATATTTTTACATCAATACAAAAGATTCTGATTTCAAATCATTTGAACATTCTCTTCATCAATGAATCCTAAAAAAACATGTATCACAGTTTCCACAAAGATCTTAAGCTGTGTTGTCAACAAGAAAATGTTACTTAAGCGTATCAGACCCATATCAGAATGATTTCTGAAAACATTTAGAAAACCCTGCTATAAATGATTAGCCAGAGGTGGTTTGATGCCTGGCCTGCTTGGATTGTTTAAAAGAGGTTTGGGTCAAACTGGAAGACCAGCTAAAGACCAACAAAGCATCTTAGGCCGGTTTAAGCTGTAGCTGATTTTTATTGACATAATTGACATAGCATGAAAACAGCAGAAACTCAATATCCATTAGAGACAACAACATGAAATGATCAGAGTCAGCACTCATCTGGAAAGAAATTATATTTCCCTTCCAAGTATTTAAAGATATTCCTTTCCAATTCTCCATCTGTTACATAATCATAACAGCCTTTCCAGTAAACGTAAGCCAGAGCTCACTATGTCAAGCTTGGATTTATTATGCATTTATTTACACTATGGGAATATGAAAAAAATCTGGTCACTGATTTATAAATGTGTTTGCATTTTTGCTAAGAATGATGCAACAGTTTTTTTTATTAATAGAAGTGATACATGAAATGTGCACACTGAAGGGGGGTGTCAGTATGCATTGTGTCTCATAGTTAATCAGATGCAGAAAAAGGGTAATTTTTTTCACCTAACTCAGCAGTGTCGATTATGTGTGTTGAGAGGACAACCCGATGTTGTCATTGGCATGATGATAACTGCGTGCATGTGAACTGAGGTTTGTGTCTAAACAAGGATATTGCATTTGGTCTAGCTGATGAGAATGTAAACGAGTCATTCCGTACCTTCTCCATGTATTCATGTGGAGAGAGAGTTTGTGTATACTATAGGATCAGTAGCAAATTGGTAGGATACACCCTGTGCCGTACAGGAAATGAATATGTTCTATCAGAGGTGTTTGATAAAAAATGTATGAAACCTGATAGCCATCTTCCTTTAATCACTTTAAAAGCAACCTCCCAAGAAACTGTAATACTACATGCTCATATCAGCAAATCTGTGTTTGGCAGATTCATCTGAGAATAAAATTGATAGACAAAAACATCAGCAGCACACAAGTGCAATTCCACCACGAAACTTTTTTTTGTCTCTCTTTGAACTCCTAATTAGACTTTAAAATGATCCTCATACTGTAAAAAATCCATGTTCTGTACAATGATTTTACATGACACTCCAATGTACTTCAAATAGTACTATGGTTCTACCTTAGAATGTGTACAAAACATTATGGTGTTATTATAATAACATTTCCAAAAAGACATGGTACTGTAATTCAGTGATTTTGACAACTTTCTTGCCAACATTATTCTAACAAGTGAGGATAGTTCACCCAAAAATGAAAATGATGTCATCATTTACACACCCTCATGTTGTTACAACCCTGTAGGATTTTATTGCTCTTGTGGAACTCAAAAAAGGTGGATGAATTCGTACTGCTTTGGAATGACATAAGTGACAATTGTAATTTTTAAGTGCACTATCCCTTTAACTACCCCTAAATTTGAATGTCATTCAAGTCCCAAGCCCAGCCCTTAACCGAACCCTAACATCATATTGGTTAGTAAGTAAGTAAGTAAAATTTATTTTTATAGCACATTTAAACACAGCTTGCACTGACCAAAGTGCTGTACATAGCGCAATAGCCAGAAAATAATAAAAATAAAATAAGTACAATTATAATTACAGACATAGCACAGTAAGACAATTAAAACGCACGGAAGGCCAATGTAAATAAGTGAGTTTTGAAAATTTTGATAGACGAAGCATTTCTGATGTCAGGTGGCAGTTGGTTCCACAGCTGAGGGCCAGCAATAGAAAAGGCTCTATCACCTTTTTGTTTGAGCCGGGACCGCGGGACATGGAGGAGACCTTGGCTGGAAGATCTAAGGGACCTGGGAGCTACATGCGGATGAATAATACCAGCTATGTAGCTGGGGGCCAAGGTGTGAAGAGCTTTAAAAACCATCAACAGCATTTTAAATTGTATCCTAGACTGGACAGGAAGCCAGTGCAAGGAGGCTAGAACCGGTGTAATGTGTTCACGCTTTTTTGTATTTGTGAGCAGCCTAGCCGCTGCATTTTGGACCATCTGAAGCCGTGCGACCAGTGTCAGAGGAAGACCAAAGTAGAGAGAGTTACAATAGTCTAGCCGAGAGGTTATGAAGGCATGGATAACTTTTTCTAGATCGTTGTATGACAAAACAGACTTGAGTTTTGAAATTATTCTTAATTGATAAAAACTAGTCTTTACAACAGATGATATTTGTTTGTGCAGGTTAAGATGGGAGTCTAAAATAACACCCAGATTACGTGCATGGGCTTTAACATAGGGGGGAAGGGGGCCAAGGTTGGCAGGAATGGAATTCTTTGATTTTGAAGGGCCAAAGACAATAACTTCAGTTTTGTTATCATTTAGCTGAAGGAAATTGTTTGCCATCCAGATTTTAATTTCTTTCAAACTGTCTAAAAGAGGCTGCATGGAGTTGCCAGATTTAAGTGGGATGTACAGTTGGGAGTCATCTGCATAAAAATGGAATGAAATATTGAATTTTCTGATTATGTTACCTAAGGGGAGCATGTAAAGACAGAAAAGTATTGGACCCAAAACGGACCCTTGGGGAACACCATAAGACACTGGGGCAGAGGATGAAGAATACTGGCCTATGGATACAGAAAAAGATCTTTGGTGGAGGTATGAGTGAAACAGTTTAAGAGCTATACCCTTAATACCAACCCATTGTTCGAGACGCTCTAGTAACAAACCATGGTCTACAGTGTCAAATGCAACACTAAGATCCAACAGGACCAGGATGGCATTATCGCCTAAGTCAAGAGTGAGCAACAGGTCATTTGTCACCTTTAACAGGGCTGTCTCAGTGCTGTGACAGGCTTTGAACCCAGATTGAAATGGCTCTAGGATCTCTGTTGAGTTGAGGTATGGAAGCAGCTGTGTTAAAACCACCTTCTCCAATACAAGTTGATAGATTTGGTTGATAGATACAGTATATTCTTCCAAGAACAATAAAGATGATACTTGTAAAAATCAGCCACCATGACCAGCCAGAGCCGTGTTGTTAATACTCACAGGGAGCGTAGAACATGACCAAGGCTGAAGGATGCTCCTGCAGGAACGTGTCAAAAGAATCATCGGTCAGATGGAAGACCGCTGAGCTGGACTCTGACCAGGGCACCTCTGGAGTTTTAGGCTGTGGAGGCTGAGGGCTACGCAACAAACACAAGTAGTTAAAATCATTTCCATTAGTCAATATGTTTTTGTTGTCTCAAAGCCTATGAACTTCATGACTAATGAGAGTCACCTAAGCTCTAAGTTAGACACTGCCAGTACACATCAGTACACTACATCTGGTGGGGAACGGTCACACCCACATGACTGAAGAGAAGAACTAGTCTGAGCCTGCAATTCACATCTGTCTCCTGATGGGCCCTGTGCCCATACAAGAACAGTCCAAATGATTCCCTCGTAGAGTGCAAAGAGTCAAAAGCTTGGCTCCTAGAAGTGCGTCAGCTGAACAAAGACTAGTCAGAGGCAGCTTTGCCAGAGACAAACACTATCAAACTCAACCATTCAGTGGGTAAAATGCACTAAATGGTTGGGTTGCTAATGTTTTCCCTTTTCTTCATTCAAAATCAAGTACACTGAATGGTTGGGTTTGCTAGAGTTTTCACTTTACTTTAAGGGTGGGCGATCTGACGATTTTATATCGTCCACGATCTACTTTTCAAGCGAATCGTGGAGATCGTGATCTTTTATGTCCTCATAATAATGTTAAAACGACAAGAATGACTGCCTAATAGATGGCTGTGCTGATTGGCCAAATTACCGTATATCATGTGTGTCTATCATGTGTCTTTCATGCCTGGTGACCATTTTGACAGCTGATTCTATAAATCAATGTTGTGTTTTAAATTGCACAAAGAGAGAAATCCATAGGCTTGTTCCAGTCTGGATATTCTCTGTAGTACATCTCAACATTGGGAAGATAGTGATTCAGATCGTGGATTGTGATTATGTGTTATAGGATCGCCCACCACCCCTACTTTAAATTCATTCAAATTCATTCATTCAAAAATCTGCAAGTGTTTTGAGAGCAGGAAGTCACAATTGGAATCTCTTAACATGCACTTGTATTAGTTAATCAACTGCAGCTGTCATATAGTTTATGGGATATGCAATAATGATTTTCTGTTTCTCACAAACTATAGACCACCCACAGTCCCTACACTGGCTGTCTCATGGGTATACAGCACACAAAAATGGTAAGAGCTGACTGAAAACATTAGTTCCAAACGAATTGGTTAGCAACTTTTATTGTGTTCATATACTTTTAAGTGTTTATAATGTACCGGTTTTCTACGGTGATCATTTTTGAGGAACAACCAATCACTGGTTAGTGGCATCAAATCTTTGAAATGCTACTGTTCAGTTTAGGGTTAGCAAGAACTTGTTTTCAAAAGAAGTCTCTTATGCACACCAGGCTGCATTTATTTGATGAAAAATACATTAAAATATTGTGAAATATTATTACAAATTAAAATAACTGTTTTCTATTTTAATATATTAGAAAATGTAATTTATTCCTGTGATGGCAAAGTTGAATTTCCAGCAGTCATCACTCCAGTTTCAGTGTCACATGATCCTTCAGAAATCGTTCTAATATGCTGATTTGGTGCTTATTTCATTATAATCAATGTTGAAACTTTTGAACTACCGTGTATTTTTTTAGGGCTTTGCTAAGATTAATTGCGATTAATCGCATCCAAAATAAAAGTTTGTGTTTACATAATATATGTGCGTGTGCTGTGTATAATTATTTTGTATATATAAATACATATGCATGCATGTATATATTTAAGAATTATTTGCACGTAAATACTGTATATATATATAAATACATAATCTATATTATATATAAATATTTTATATATGAATAACACAATTTCTTAAATATATACATGCATGTGTGTGTATTTATATATACAAAATAATTATACACAGCACACACATATATATTATGTAAACAAAAACTTTTATTTTGGATGCGATTAATCGCAATTAACCTTTGCACAGCCCTAGTATTTTTCAATTCGCAAACCATCATTTTTTCCATAATGGAAATTAAATTTTTTGCCATTAAATTACACAAAAATCCAAAACAAGCTGTGGTTGGTCTTGTGACATATTGGTCAAACAGTCCAATTGGGAAGTTATTGACCAGAATAAGTGCATTGATCAGACTAGACAGCAATAAAAATGCTAATGGTTACACTTGGCTACAAACAAACTATTAATGTCTTGTTATAGCACTCAATTCAAAGCTTTAACAATATACATATTGCTCAGTACACTACATGGATGTTCTGGCCTATTTTACGTGGTCTGGTTCTTGACCTGTAATATACAGCATCAGAAAAAAATATGTTTTATGTTGCTAGGCAAAATATTGGAACTCTGCATGACTGGAAGATTCATGCAATTCATAAATTACATGTTGCATTGCATGCGCAGCTCAAGTGCCGTTAATCTCTGAGATGTGTACATAGCCTGTCACTCTGTCAGTTTGATAGTTGGTTAAGAAACTGCAGAGAGCTTAAAGCCTCATCACATCTCTGTTAGGAGGCACAGAGGACTGTTTACGTCCAGTGTTTTACAGTGCACATCATTTATTTCACACCCTGGATAACGGTGGAGACCGTGGGCAGAAGTCCGAGATGTCACACCTCTTCAAAACATGGTGATTTTTTACAGCTTTTAAGATGTTAGAATGTTAGAATGAATGAAGAGAGGGTGTGTGTGTTTGTTGAAAGCTGAAAAACAGTGCAGATTATTTATTGACTCACTTTTTCAACCAATCAGCGATGTCTTTGGAGGTGGCTCCATAATTCTCATAGTGATGCATGAATTTCCCCTTCCTTTTTGAAAAAAGAACAAAAAAGGACAGAATAAATCTTTATGATTAATCATAAACTGGCTGAGGAAATCCAAGCAAAAACAAATGATTTTGCAAAAACAAAGCAAACAAAACATTTTCACCAATAGAGGGTATGCACATGACATCACCGTCACCCGGAGTGCCTGCAGTTACGCCAACTGATGGGCAAAAAGATTGACTGGCCGCATTGGTTTTGGCGTGAATGCCGCGAAAAACACACACAAACCACATCTAGAACGGGAAAGAACTTTGCGATTGACTGTTCAAATAGATTTGACAAGAAATCTGAGGTATATTTTTACAGACGTCAAAATCAGGCACATATAAATGTCAGGAAACACGATTCTTGGCTGCATGTCAAAATCCATGGATCACTGGATCTTTGGTAAGTTGTAAGGAACACTATAGAGTCCAACCTTTAGTTTAAACTGATAATTTGTTTTACCCGCATTTTCCTCTATTAAAGCCAGCCATGTTGCATGCTTTTTGAGAGGCTGCTAACAGCAGAGAAAATTGGTGGAGCTTACATTTAGCTCCTCCTCAGGTGTAAATGTAATTTGTGCCTAATGGATGGAGCTACAATATCCACACCCTAACCCTACCCACAACTCTATCCCTCAACCCCATTAGACGTCCAGAGAGATGAGCTGGGCGTCATTTGACTCTGCAGCGAATACCACTTGGGCTTTTTTGCCACTCAGCGGCTGAGGGGGCGTGTTCCGGCGGGAAAGTGACATCACCCTTCTTATAAGGAGGACACAATTTGGGGGGGGGGTTAGTTTGTAAGATCAATAACTCCAGATCAATCCAGGCCGATCACGATCCCATTATTTCCTGTCCTCTCTCTACTGTCTGTATAAAAACATGGCCAAAAGTTTGTAAAACAGAAAGTTTGTTTAAAGCTGTTAGCATTGATTTACAAAAAAGAAACCAGTTCAAATCTTGCCTTCTTTCAAAAAAAGGACATACTAAACGGGAGAAGTCAATATTTATTAGCACTTATTTTCTTAACATAAATTGCACTAGATAGCTTAGGATATTTGTACAAAAAAGACGTAAGACATCCAAGACCGCTGCTCGCTTTTTGCCATCCAAAATAAACATTTTAAACGAGCGTTTGACTCAAAGCTAATTAAGCCATTTGGCCCAGGGCTCTTAGCATAATCAAAGAGCTCAGCAAGCATCCTTTGTGCTCTTACTAATCCATACAACCACAAGCAGATCATAAATGTATACAGAAATGCTCTTAAACACACAGCTGAATGTGGAAGAATGCTTCAAACATCAGAAACTCATGTTTTATCTGCCATCATCTGCTCCCGTTCCGTGACTCAGAATAATCTGCAGCAAGTGAGAGCTTAGCAGAGACGCTGGCAGCGGACTGGCATTTGTAACTGTCACTAATCAGTTAGGATCCACAAGTGCTGTGACAACCCAAACAAAGAAATATAATAATAAAGTGGAAAACCCATGTCCATCAAACAGAATGATCTCTTTAGTGTCAGGCTAAATCTGGAGTCTGAAAAACATTTTTGCCTTCCATTTTCAAATTCCGAGGGAACTCAAAACCTTACTTACCTCTCTGTTTGCAACCAGCATGTGACATACACAGCAGAAATAAAATAAAATGAATAAATAAATCTTAAAAAATAAGATCAAATAAATAATTATGCTCACTTTGATCAGTGATCACAGACATATAATGCATTACTGAAATATCAATTGATTCGAAAGAGCAGTGCTGAGGTGGGGAGGTGTGGTGCAAAGATCTTGGCATTTGCGCGAAGGAAAGTGTTTAATTACCTTCTAGTAATTAAAACAGCTGTATAATGAAGGAGCACTAAACAGAAGCTAAATGCACACAGCTGCAGCCGCGAGTATAAATATACATGCAAAAGATTCTGGACAAATTGCCTCATGCAGAGAATACACATTAACATTCTCTGATTCATTTAAAATCATAAATCATCCCTTTTGCTGGGGGCTGGGGCTATTAGTTCAAGCATGCTACATATAAAAAGCTGCCCCAAAAATGTCTTAGAAATGAATTCATTTTAACCGTTGGAATTTAATATGCAAAGATTATTTTGTGTAAAAAAACAAGTACTTTTTCAAATAATGCAAATCGCTTCTCTACCCAGCAGTGCTACATTGTGCATTGGTTAAGAACATTTTGTGCAACTATAAGTTTAAAATACTTCAAAAAATATTTACTAGAATGAACATTTTATGTATTTTTGGAACTTTTTTTCGATGAACAGAATAACTTAGTGAACGTTTCATGAGAAATCTTTTGGACTTCTTTCTTTCTCCATTATTTAATTTTGTCAGTAACATAAAATTAAAACAATAAAAACCACCGATTTACCACATTTAAAAGTAACACTCCAAGTAGACAGTTTTGATGCTGTCATTTCATGTACTTGGGCCTTTGGAAAATGAAGGACTGGTAAATGGTTCAACGAAAAGCACTGACGTCTCCAAAAATCCTTTCAAAACATTTGTCGTGTATGAGATGGAGCCAGTGGCCCTTAATTGGAATGTAGAAAAAGTACCATTCTGATCCATCTTTCCCAGGCTCCTTCAGACCAAATGCATCACAAATGTACAACCCTAAAACACTAGTGTTAAAATAAAGCAGAAACAGAGTTTAAGAAAAAGAAAAAAAAAGTATTATGGGTAAGGAAAGTAAGGTAAGAAAGCACTGGGTAATATAAGGTAACTGCATTGGTTAAGGTTGGTTTTAAAAGTAGAATCAGGGTTAGTACCTAGTTATTACTGAGTTGGTGTTATTATAATAAGTACATAGTATGTACATGGGGAAAAGGACTGTAAAATAAAGTGCCACCAAAATAATAATAAAAATCCATTTAAGCCATTGCATAGCAAATATACAAATAGAGATATATACTGTTACATCAAAAGGCTGAAAAATATAAAAAGATCCTTTATAGCTACGTATATCACTCAGCTCTAATGTTTGGCAAATTAGTCCATTTGATTTAGTTAAATCGGTGACATTGTTTGTGTTTAGAAGTGTTTGCGCAGAATCAAACTTACTCAAAGTAGCAGAAGGTTGGGTAGCCCTTGACGCTGAACTCCTGTTTGAGCCCGTCAAACTCCGCCGGGTGCACGTTCATCCCAGCCAACACCTACACCAAAGCAATGAATTAGACTCCAAACAAACAATCCCTGTCTAGCACCTCAAACACAGGAAAATGAAGATGAATGGCCACATCAGTGTACGCAGAAAGCTTGTCGATAGAGATGGCATGGAGTGAAGTGGCACGTGGTAAATATCCAACTCTTTCATGACATTGCAGGCTTGACCTGACATGCTAATCGCATCCCAAAAACAATTTCAACTCACTTTGGTTTTAGAGGAAATTTACTTTAAGTCACTACAGACTCTATTTACTTTGTGTTTGAATGCATCAAAACAGAAAAAGACCTAATTCATTTCTATGGCGTGTCACATTGCTAAGTTGAAAAAATATAGCTTGTGCCCTAATTTCAGACAAACTGCACTGTTATGACAGGCCATGCTTGATAATGAATTCTAAAATAAATTCATATTATCCCAGAGTGTCACAAATCGTCTCCGGTGCCTCGTTTGCATCTGTCAGGCCAATGAAAAATATGCAGACAAACTCTGCTGACCAGCGATTACTTCCCAAATCCATCAATGTTTCTGCAGTGCTATCAGCTTCTCGACATACACGTGGAAACTCATAAACACAGGAGGCAGCAAATCTACACATCTCGTCCATAACAAGCTACCCATTCGTTATGTAAATCTCTAAACGAGCAGCTTATTTTCTAGTGCGAACTTATCAATCAGAGAATACTGTGGATACTGCTTAAATCCCTCCATATGTGTGAAAAAAAAAAAAAAAAAAAAAAAAAAATATATATATATATATATATATATATATATATATATATATATATATATATGAAGAGGTCTTTTCCAAAACGCGATAAACGCCATTTTTAAAAAAAATGAGTTTGTCATGTCATTTTGCTGTGCACTGAACCTATTCACTGCTCCATCAACATTTCATGCCAAATCGCTACATTTCCTTGTTTAAAATGTACTACAAGATGCAGTTTCTTTCCAAAACGCGATAAGCGCCAAACCTATTTTTAGCCTAAACGCGATAAATCCTCTCGACTAATCAGAATTCGGTGAACGTTCTACGCAATCCAACAGGGTGGCGCTCTGAACAGAGGTTTGTTTATGTTCATTTATTCCTCAAAATGAGTGAGTTTTCTAGTCGACTAGTAGTAGTTCATTTAAGTTTAATCACATATTTCTATTGATTTAATTATTTAAATATGGGAGAGAAACCATAATGACCATTTTTTTAATTGCCTATTCCGCATCTCACGCATAAAGCTTGCCACAAAGAACCGACAAAAGTAATGATTAGGCCTATGCATGAAACTTTTGAATTGTTTATTTTTTAATTAGTGTTTTCTGTCAGATATAGCTGAAAAGATAAAGTTGACTATGCTGACTCGCCATCTTCGCAGTAGTGAACGCGCCTATAGAGAGAAATGCAAACTTTGAATTAGCCTACATACGCAGAGAGTAGCCAATTTCTTTTCGTTTTTTATTGTTTTGTTTAAATGTAGACATTTCAAGCTTTTTATAGATATACTTCTCAGGATTGTGAGGCAAGTATCGCTGTGTTTCGGTTCATTTATGTGATGCTCTCCAGATCACGCGCGGGCGCTTCCGTGTCCTGATTATATGTCTGCTTATATTTGCTTATTTATTTATTTATTATTAATCCAGTCAATTTGTTGATGAAACATTGATTAAAATGAAGATACAATTTATACAAAACGAAATTCACTTTAAAGCAAGGCTTTCTACTAAACAAAACTTAATAAGTGGTCAAAATCATGTCTGACCCATTCCAAATGTTTTCCGATATATTGGTCATCTTATGATCCTATCATACTGATCTCATGCGGTTCCCTTTTCATATAATCAACATAGATGAAAAAAAAAATAACATTAGCCTATATTATTAAACATAAATATGAAACGTATGTTTAAGTTTTTTTTTAAACTTAGCCTATATGTAAGCGTCACGCCGCTCCGCTTTGTTCACATGCTGTGTAGCCTATACAAGCATGTGTGTGTGTGTGTGTGGTGGAGGGGTGCCCATCACTACTTTTGAATATCGTTATCATTATTAAATATTTTTAATAATTTGTTTTTTTTACGCATATGTAGTGGACAAATTGGTCCTACTTGTTACAGGTTTGACACTTTACTAAAAATGACTCTGAATGTATTACTAAATAACTTATTGAATAGCTATTGATATCATTACTATTTTCAGGTTCTGCACCAAATGACTTTTAGCCTAAATGTGTTACTAAATTTAATTTATAGTATGAGCCCCTGATTATATGTTACATGCTCTCGTTTTTTTTTTTTTAAGACAAACCATACAGTTTTGGAAAAAAATGATGGATTTATAGCGTTTTGGAAAAAAAATAAATTAACTTTTAATTTATCATAAACAATATTGTTGTTTGATTTAATAATCATTGTTCAACATGTTCAGACTGAGCCAATAAAACATTTTAACAGGATAAATTGAATATTCACAAAATGTGTGGGTCTAGGTAAAAAATGTAATTTTCCTGAAAACTATTGAAATGGATTTATAGCGTTTTGGAAAAGACCTCTTCATATATATATACACAATTAGGTACATAAGGTTCAATTTTGTTAATGTTAGTTAATGCATTAGGTATCATAAACTAAGAATTAACTTTTTTATCAAATGTATTAATGCAGGTTAATGATCATCTACGGTTCCTTGTTAATTAATGTTCATAATACTTATGTTCATAATACTTATACTAATAATAGTACACAAAAGTTGAAATGTTAATAATGTTAGCATACATAACTGTTAAAAATTTAGGTCAGTAAGATTTTTCTGAAAGAAATTAATAATTCTACTGGTGCAACAATGTTATAAACTGATCAAAAGTGACAATTAAGACATTTATAATGTTACAAAAGTTTTCTATTCCACATAAATGCTGTTCGCTTGAACTTTCTATTTATAAAAAAAAACCTGAATAACAAAAATGGTCATGGTTTACACAAAAATACTACTAATTTTAAATTGTAATAATATTTCCCAATATTACTGTTTTTTTTTATTACTTGATTTGTAATCAAATGAATGCAGCTTTGGTAAGACGTCTTTCAAAAAAAGGAAAGAAAAAAAATCTCACCAAGGACAAACCTTTGAATGGTAATATAGATTAGAAGTGAAGAAATAACATTAAACTAGATTAATAATTGCTGTACAAGCATTGTTCATTATTAGTTAATGATACCTAATAGGGGTGTGCAAAAAAATCGATTCACATTTGAATCGCGATTCAATCTTTGCCGATTCAGAATCGATTCATAGAATTCCAAAAATCTATTCTTTTTTGTTTTTAATGGCGTGCACGGGCGGAGTCGGAGTGGCAATCGGGTGAGTCGGGACTCGGGACTTTTCCCGGTGGTCCGGTAGTGTTTCGAGGCCGCGAAGGCCGCTGGTCAAACTGTGCAGCCTCTCTGCTCAACCCGTAAATAAATGCATCGATCCGCAGATTATGTTTTAGTTCTTAAATGGTCTGTAGATCTTTTGCCAAGCGTCTTAGAGGTTACGGGTTCTAAACCGCACTCGTATAGTTTTTCTCTCTCTCTCATCAAAACCGAATATGTTCATCAGTGGTTACAGTAGATAAGCAGGGACACGTTTGTGTGCATTTTATTTTGTGAGTTCACCGGAGTCTCCTCAACGGCGATAGATTGAAGCGCGCGTCCGAGTGAAGACTGCGCGAGCCACAGAGAACACTGTATCCATGACACTGATAGCAGCGGACACGAGCGCTCAGCTTGATTTAAAAAACAACAGATCTCTTTATTTAATAGCGAACTAAATGAATGCTCTGCTAGTTAACTGGAGATACCCGCAAATTACGCCTATAAACGACTTCACTGGATCTAAACAAATCACTCTAACCATCTATGTACCAGTAGCGGTGGCTTTTTAAATCTATTTAAAATAATTTTGCAAGGGTTCTATATGACATTAGTATATTTTTAGGAATTTTAAGTAGTGAGTCGAGTTCACATTTCAACAGTCAACCTGGTAGCTGAAGTACTCCTTAATTAAACCACATTTAGCATAATTGTTTGTTTGATCTGACTAGCACTTTATAGCTAAATGTAAAAGCTTTTTATTTAAGTTTTATTTTAAACTTGAATTAAATGTATTTGAAAGCTGGCCAAAGCTTGGCACTTTGCACTTTTTAGTTGCAAAAGTTTTTATATAAAGTAATATCAAATACATTTAATTTGTTGTGTTTCTTTTCTTTTAAACTGTGTCTACTGCAATCAATCACATAGGAAAAAGTTAACTACATTTATATACTGCGAATCGTTTTTTGAATTGAGAATTGTTTTTGAATCGAAAATCGATTTTGAATCGAATCTTGAGCCTAAAAATCGGTATCGAATCGAATCGTGACATTTTCTGAATCGTGCACCCCTAATACCTAATGCATCAAGTAATGTTAACAAATTAAACAATGTTAACATAATAGTAATAAATAAAATCTCCTTGTTGTGTGGTTTTTCTTCATGCGATACATTTTTCAGTTTACCATTGGATAAAAGGAACGTAGGAACCTTTTTAGAAAGGAACATACGAACCTTCAGCTGCACGATATTAACAAATGTTCTCTTGACTCACGCAAGCTTCCACATTGACAACATTCCAGCTTTGACATTCACAGTGGGGTCTCCGTTCAAAACCTTTCACTTTGGACAATTTGAGTTTGAATAAATGTTCAACCTTCTATGTTTGTGCTTCTGTGTACATTCTGTGATGTGAGATGGGGAGAAAGACAGAGGGAGATAAAAAAAGAGAAGGACTGAGAGAGAGAAATGTGTGGTGAAGTGTACTTTGAGTCTCCCGGCAGTGCACAGAGATATTGAGCTGAGTTGGCATATAATCCATACTTCACCATAGACTTCAACAGCAGGAAGTAACTGTACTATGAAATCAGCAGAAGGGCTTTTAAGCAAAATTGCCTCTTGCTCTAATGAGGGGGAACTAAACGTTCTGTCAAAAAGGGACATCAATGGTTTCACAAAACATCCACCTGTTAAGTGATTCAACAACTGTACCAGATATGGTAAAAATTTTGGTTGAGATACAGAAGAAAAAAAAAGAGGGGGGGAAAGAAACAAAAAGAAAGCAGAGGAATCGATAGGCCATGATTCTAACATGCTACTGTACTTACATATTTTCCTTTTGTCTCAGTGGCTGTTTGCTGGAAAATGGGCTGCATCCTTTTACATACACCACACCCTGCATGTAGAAGAGATGTTAGAGGTTAAGGTGTGGTCACATTAGTGAAATTTTTTATGAAATTTCATGGGCAAAGAAAGGTCTATTGTCAATAGTGTAGCATTGCATAAATCACAGCAAACACAGAAGTCCCTTTGGTCACACTTTAGATTAGGGTCCAATTCTCACTATTACCTAAATATTAACTATGACTTTTGCCCCAATAAACTTCTAATTATTGCTTATTAAGGGATGTAGATTATGGATGCAGAATGAGGCATTAATATGTGCTTTAAACAGCCAATATCCTAGCCTGGGAAAACCCAGACAACTTCCGGCAAATTTAGATTTGCTCTGAAAGTTAGTCTGGCAAAGAGCTCATTCAAACCCATTTCCAATCCGTCGAAATCGAGGCACCAATCAGAAACGTTGGGGCGGGCTTTACACGATGACGACAGCGCTGGGATTTTGAAGCAGATTTTGTAGCCTACATTACAAAGATGGATGCCGCCGTCGAACATCACTCGTTCGAATCAGCTATCGCGTCTGTTTTAAGCGATGTGAGTTTCCTTTTTGTTAAAAACCTAGCAAAGAACAACACTCTGAGATGTTTCTCCGCCGCTCTGCATACGTCATCTCCTTCATCGCTCTAAATGGTTTTAGGTCAATCCGCGACGTCCATTGGTGACGCCCCTCTGGAAATGATTTGTCTATGACGCTTTGCCAGACCATAACTCAGTTACAACTGAGAATGGTCTGGTTTTAACCAGGCTACCAATATCCTGTTAATATGCATGCTAATAAAAAGCAACTAGTCAATGATGAGAATTGGACCCTAAACTAAAGTGTTACCATCACTTTAAACCAAGCAGCTTTCCATCTGGTCAAAGTGGGGTCGGTAAGATACTTTAATGGTTTTGAAAGAAAACTCTTATGATCATCAATACAGCATTTATATAAACAAGAACACAGTAAAAACAGTAATATTGTAAAATACTATTAAACTTCAAAATAACTTTTCAATTTCTACTATGCAGATTTGGTGCTCAAGAAACAACTATTATCTATGTTGAAAACTATTGTGCTGCTTAATATTTTTGTGCAGACCGTTACATTTGTTTCAGGCTTCTTTGATGAATAAAGTTATTAAGAACAGCATTTATTTGAAATAGAAGTCTTCCGTAACATTGTAAATGTTTTAACTGCAAATTTTGACCAATTTATTGCATCCTTACTGAATACAATTATTCATTTCTTTAAAAAAAAATATTCTACTGACCCCAAACTGCAAGTTCAATTTATTCCCTAAATGTATTTATGAGTAATAGCGGTGATCTAATTCACCTTATGGCTACAAGTTAAATTTACCCTTAAAGCTACACTATGTAAGATTTTTGTAATAAAATATCTAAAAATCACTTGCACAGTGTGATATATTTCCTGCAGTTGTGTACTTACAATATCCCAAAAGTTCCCAAAGATTTTAAATAATGGCTCGTCCATGTTCACTTGTCGCCTGTCAATGACGTAATATCCGTGTTATGCCTGGTTTCCCGCTTGTACTGCCATGGTAACCATGGCGACAGACGTGGACAACTGCGTTACATCTAGCGGCACGCTCATGCTGTTGTTGTTTCGTTCAAACATTATGGACCATGGCCAAGCAGACTTTGGGACAAAAGGCGAAATAAAACGAGGATCAAGATTGGCGTGGCGTTTTCGAGATGCCGAGAGCTCCACGGCGAACTCCTCGACTAACTTCGACTTGATAGAGACGCCGCTCTTGCATGTACTTTATTAGACAGGTGAGCAAATGTACATAAAATGAATCAATGTTATATAGCTCAACATGATGAAATGTTAGAATATGATCAGTATGTTATTCTAATGTTGAACTAGCTTACTGCTAGTCTCATACAGCCAACAAACTAACACACAGAATAACATTATAACTTTCAACACTCGAATGCAGTTTAGTGTGACAGTGTAGACCAAGTGAAACAGCGCTGCGTTACCTCACAAGTTTAATTAGTCAAATAACCCGACCTGTGTGAGTATTAATTCAGCACTTGCGGATAGTTCGGTAGAATGAAATGTCCTTATTCCTTTATATCCGCGGGACTCACGTGTGGCGCTGATATCTGTCTCTCATTAGCAATCGCGCCATGCTTCATACCACAGTCATGTTAAAAACATCACTGTATTCACTCATCCATAAACATTATTAGGTCCATCAGCATGACGACAAGTTCCATAATTCCGCTTATGCATCATCAACCTACGGCTTTGTTATTGTAAGAGGTTAGCGACCCCTAGCGGTGAAAAAAATGACATTGTAGCTTTAAGAAGCACTTTTCAATGGATACTGTCTGGAGTCTCGGAGGGAAAAAATTAAATGTCAATCAAAATATAATTTCAGCTGATTACTCATCAACAAGACTTAACTATTGCAGTAATGAGCTTTTGGGTTCCTCTGAGCACTACACAAGGAATCAAGATGAGTCTTTGGAAGTTAAACTCTTGCTAATGGTACATTGACAAATGCTGGACATCTTAATGAGATCACGACCACATTCACAACCTGCACTGATTCAGGCACACTCAATCACACTTTACAAGATCTGTTTTGGTAGAATTTGGCACATCTTGCATGATTGCACACAGTTTGCATCATATGAAGTGTCTAGTGGTGGAAGATTACAAACAGGGGTGACTCACATGGGGCGTAAAACATCATTAGGATGGGCCGCTCCTCTTTTTTCAGCAGTTTCCGGAAATCCTGTGGGCCAAACAGGACAAAGTGAGTGAGTCAAACACTGGGTTGAGTGTCTATAACTTTTAGTAAAGTTTCAAATGATCTCAGTAAACCAACAAAGAAGAGCTGATATTCCCTGGCCTTTCATTAGCATGCTCATTACTCCACTTCATTGCTTCATTACTCCATCACACACCAGCACAGTGTGGCTGTTTTTGACTGAATATGCCACCGTCATCTGCAGTGTCTGATTTTTGTTTTTAAAAAGATACTATTGCAGAACATTCAACTAGATTTATTTTAAATCCATTAAAGGTGGACAGTGCAATTTCCTTCAATATAAAGTATGTAAAATATTTAATTAACATTGAGGGCCCTATTTTAACGATCTAAGTGCAGGGTCTAAAGCGCACGGCGCAAGTGCGTTTAGGGTGTGTCCTAATCCACTTTTGCTAGTTTAACGACGGGAAAAATGTTTTGCCCTTCCGGTGCATGATCTAAAAGGGTTGTCCCTATTCTCTTAATGAATAATGGGTGTGTTTTGGGCATAACGTGCAATAAATCAGAGTCTTATCTCCCAATCCCTTTAAAAGCCAGTTGCGCTCACGCCATGGTGAATTGCTATTTACATGGCAGAATTTGCCAGTGGAAAGACTGAACGCGTCTCCAGAGCGCGAGGTTAAAGCAAGCAAGCAGACCATCTACGGGACAAACCGGATTCCACCATATCTTTATGTACACAATATTAATCTTTAGACCAGGGCCCGTATGTATAAAGCCACTCAGAGTAAAATTTTAGTCTCAAGTCTGTCAAAATTCTAAGAATGACATAATTTTACTCTTATTCCTAAACTTAAGAATAAGCGTGATTCATAAAGGTTCCTAAGTGTTAAGAGTTGGTCTCAGCTCCTAAATTATTTAAGAGAGCTCGAGAGGTCTCCTAACCTTAAATAACAAAAAGAAATATTGCGCCATTGACTTTAGACCAGGTTTTTGTTGGTCAATGGCGCAGTCTATTTCAGTTGCCTCAAAATAGCAAAGCGCCAACAATGTGCCTGAAAACACCTCGTTTTCAGACCAGCACGCCCATGGGCGCACAAATAGGCACAAATACATTTACTATTTAAACAACGTTGGCGCAGGACGTGAAAAAGATAACTGCGTCAGGCTGAAACTAGCAAAAAACACTTGCATTGCGCCGTATGATATGATAGGGCCATGAATTCATAGTTTGACTTTCCAGACAAAAATTATGTTTATCACTACTGTAATGTCTGGAAAATATTATCACAATTATAATTTCAACCTTGTGTCTTGAATTTTTAGATCCAACTTTTTTAAGGCATTTAAAACCACACTTGTTTCTGGATACACAGTCCAGCTGCCAGATTTAGCCTCTAGAGACAGAAGAATAGGAAGGTTCTTCTGTTGCAGATTGCTCAGCTACAAGTCTTTTGTTCTGTGTGACATTCCCACACCTGATAAATACTCAGCAGAAAACCGATCTTCGCTGCGGTGTGCTTCAGAAAGCAATACTTACCTTCTCTGCCTCTATGTGAACAACATCTTTAGCCTCAGGGTTCTCCTCCCACAGGGGGGCACCTGCAGGGTCTTTCAGGAAAGCCACCATGGACTAAAAGAGAAGAGAGAATAGATAGAAACTTTGAAAAGAGACCATTAGAGAATCATCTTTCACTGTCAAAAGAAACTGCAAGTGCATTTATTTCTTTTTATAAGTGAATCACTGTGAGATTAGAGGTACGGATCTACAATAATAGGATGTACACTACTGTTCAAAAATGTTTAATGTTTTGAAAGAAGTCTCCTATGCTCATCAAGGCTGCATTTATTTGACAAAAAAACTGTAAAACAATAATGTTGTGAAATATTACAATTTAAAATCATTTTCCATTTTTATATATATTTTTTAATGGCAAAAACAGGATTTTCAGCATCATTACTCCAGTCTTCAGTGTCACATGATCCTTACGAAATCATTCTAATATGATGATTTCCTGCTCAAGAGGAAACATTTCTTATTATCAGTGTTAAAATCAATTTGCTGCTTAATATTTTTGTGTAAACTGTGATACATTTTTTTGAGGATTCTTTCATTAACAGAAAGTTCAAAAGGACAGCATTATTTGAAATATATTTATTTGTAACAATGTAAAACTTGTAACAATTTAATCAATCAATGTAATGCACCCTGCAGTAAATAAAAGTAAATAAAATAAAAGTATTACATTTTCATGCTACTAAAATGATGTATAAGAAAAAAATGCAACCACAAATATTTCTGCAATATAGTACCAAGTCAGTTCTTAATATTTACAAGAGTATTTATCTTTCTTTTTTAAAAGGAGTGTGGCATATTATATTTGCTGTGGGATAAATTGGTTATTGGACATTTACATTTTTACTACTGAAAGTTTGACTTTTGATCATTTTGCTAACTAATTTAGGTAATATTCCAAACTTGTTCTAAGCATGATCTGACTTTAACATAAAAAGTATGGGGACTTATCACCAATGATAAAAAAGGTTTCACTCTTGCACAATTACACTAATTTAGTTCCTAATCTATGAATCCTAGACATTAGGAACTAATGACTCCCTTGACAAAGTGCTCAAAGTATAGTGCTATTGCTATACCAAGGGAAGATGAAGAGCAATATGTGGTACTTAACAGCAGGTGCATTTAACAAGAGCTCTCCATTTTTTCCACACCAGTGGCGCCAGCGAACATGTCCCATCACTGTTTCATCATCCAGCATAGCTCATCTCATTCATTTTTAACATATTCACATTACAGCTCTCCTCATTCCAGAGCCATTCATCAATGCCTCGTCACATTCGCTCATAATTGAGCTGAAAGGCGTGTGGAGAATGAGATAGGTGAGAGAAACCAATGGGAGACGAATTTGATTTGTCTACTTATGAATCTTGGACTTCTGGTTCTGGTGCTTGAGGCTGAGTACTATGAAATAACAGCCATGGGAAAAACGGTGGGCGTCAAGCGGGTAAATAACAACAAAGAGCAAATCATCCAGTAACAGATGACAGAGTATGCATCCGAAAATGCACAGACGGTATTTTCTGGAAAAGCGGATTGTCAATCAATATGTCTAACAAAGAAATATTGCTAAACTGGATTCTGAAAGAGGCTTCAAAAAAGATATTTGTTAAAGGTGCCTTCAACAAAATACAATTTTCAGAAAAATTACCTTAAATGTGGATGGTCTGTTGTATTCCGTGTGGAAGGTCCCATCCCTAAAAGGAACACAAAACTACAAGATGAATTGCTGAGTTCATGGTTCTCAGTAATAATTCATAAGACCTTCATCTACCATTGTTGCATGGATCTCAGAAAATGAAGACTATTCTTACTTGTAATGCAGGACCTCGACTCCTTTGGTTTTTGAGCTGGGATCTACCTTGACTTTTTTGCAGAGTTTGCGGCCTTCTGAATCCCTGAGGTGGGAAACGTACAGAAAAACATAAATATTCAAATCACATAAAAGAATCACATATAGTACATATAAAACAGTTGTTTTGATAGATATCAGCTGGGACAAAGTTCCAATTTTAATAATTGGGTCCTTTTTAATTCATGTGTTGGAATTCCATTACAGTCGTATCCGACTCTTGGCGTTTCTGTGGGCCATTTCCGCCATGCTTTCTGGACTTCTGCTTTCTTTCAGCTGTTCTATGCCTAGGCCGGTGATACTTTTGATGGTGTCGAGCCAACGCATTTTTTTGGCGGCCTCTTTTTCTTGTTACACTAACTGTGCCAAGCATTATAGTATTTTCAGGTGAAGTTCACACGGCCAAGATGTGCTGCAGTTTGGTAATTTTTCACTCAAGTGACATCTCTGGTTTAATGCGGTCCAGGACCTCTGTTGGTATCCCTTGCTGCATGGTATCCTTAAGAGCCTTCTCCAACACCACAACTCAAAGGCCTCAATCCTCCTTCGATCATTTTTTTTCATAGTCCAGCTTTCACATCCATATGTTGATATAGAAAACACAATTGCCTGGGCTGGCTGCATTTGGTTGTGAGGTTGATGTCTTTGCTCCTCCAGATTTGGTACATGCTTAGCATTGCATTACATCCTAATAAAATTCATTATTTCAGGTGTGCAGTCTCCAGTTTGGTCGATCATAGATCCTAAAAAGCAGAAGTACTTAACCTATTCAATTTCTTCTCCGTTGATAGTTACTTTAATTTCACCGGTTCCAGCTGTTGACATCATTTTTGTATTTTGGATGTTCAGGTGGAGTCCCATCTTTTCACTTTCCTTTTGAATTTTTACTATAAGGTGTTTCAAGACCATCTTTGGTTTCTGATAATAAGGTTGTCTCATCAGCGTAACGTAAATTATTGATATTTCTGTCGCCAATCTTCACATCTATTTTTGAATCTTTCCAGACATAATTTCTTAGTTACCATTTTGCACTTTGTTCGCTACCTGAATTCAAATGTAGTAATTGAATTGAATCTTAAAGATACTATCAATTCAAGCATGAATGGCACACAACCCTAGTAGAAATGCAAGGAAAACAAAGTTTGAAGCAACCATGTTCAGTACAATGTCTGCAAGCAAAATCAATTCACTTCATACTTTTTGTGCAAACACAGAGGCGAAAGCGAACATCAAGTCATAGCGAATTATGCTCAACAAATATTATACCGGTAATCACATTATTCTATTATAACACAGGCCCTTGAAGGACATTTGTCATGCAAATTGATGCAGCCAAAAAGTGAAGCGATACAATTAATGTCCCAAGACATTTAATAAATTGCTGTAGCAGCAATACGAGGCCGCTCATGGGAAGCGACAGATGACCACAGCAATAAGCTAATGTAAGGGCCGCTTCTAAGTTTTGGCAAACCCTGTCATTCTTCTTTTTTTTGAAGGACAAGACATTCAGCTTCCTTTGTTTCAGTGTATTATACATACAGTCTGCCTGCTTGAATTCAGAGCCATAGGTCTCCAGATAAGAAAAGTTAAAATTTTTTCCTCCTCGCTCTGCTTTAGTGACTTCTTACAGCTGAAGAGCACGCTTCAAAAAGTCCTGAGCATTAAATGGATTTTGTACGAGTATGTGGTACTGGTGATAGACTGTGTATACCGCAATCATTCCACAATCCGGCACACTTTTCATCCCAAGCAGGACTCGACAATAAGACCTGCCTGTCTGTCTCGGGGTCAGCGTAAACGTCGCTTGGGACAGTTCACACAACTGTCACTTGCCAGATCTGGGCAGTGCTGCACCACAAAAGTTTATCATTTGCAAGTGTTTTTAAGTCTTGCCGATTTAAATATCCAAGCGCAAGAAGACTCCAAGAACTCCATTCAATAGTGTGAGAAGTTGTGTGCGCACACACATCCGAAGCCCAGAAAGCCGCTTCTCAGACAGCATACAAATGCTGAATTAAGCTCTTTCACATCATTTTATGTAAAAAAAAAAAGCGTCAAAAATGCCGGTCTTGGTAAGTAGTAAACAGTCTGTTTTATCTTTTAACATAAACAGTTGAGAAATAAAATGCATGTGTAATTGGATCCGTTTATTGGATCTGTGCAGCTCTTAAAGTGACAGCAGCCTAATAAACCAACCTGCTGCTGTCTTTGTTTTAATGTTAATCAAACAACAAAGGACAAAGAACAAAATAACTTGACTAATTCTTTTTAAAGTTACAAAAGTCATTCAATCTATATTTAAGCCTCTGGGGTCGGCAATCACGCTGGCGTGATTTGCTCGATTTTTTTCACATAGCAGCAACATAGACTTAAAATACGCCGTCATTTACAGTCATACAGAAAAAAGAAACATGAAAAGAATCTGTGAGATGTCTATTTTTGTATGTGTCCACTTACAATAAAAACAAACCATTGTGCTTTTGTAAAATAAAGAAAATAAACGGGGTATGCGTTGTCTCTCCGTCTCGGTGAACTTTTTTTTTCTTGAGCACGTCTATAAACTGAAACAACTCAGCGAATACACGTCTCACATTTATGAGCCATGTATCTTTATAAACATGTAAGTGTGTACTTTTAAATTATCTGATTAAAAAAAAAATATATTCTCTGTTTAAGTAATTTGTATAAAACCAACAAGATTTCCAGTTTCTCAAACGCTTGCTCATTTTTAATTCAAACACACCTTCGCGCGAAAGAGATTGATGCGCAAAAGAGATTGATATGCAAATATCCACGTGAAGGAACGCGAACGCCCTCATTACCTCAAAAACAACGCACCAAACTTCATCAGTCCAATGCTTTTCGCCGAGGTTGGAAAACACGCTGTGATTTTATATTGGATTTAATTTACCTCAGAAGAAGATCGCGATTTGAAGACAAGAAAGATGTAAGGTAAGAAATGTATTATGAATAATATTAGTAAGTGTTATTGTTGAATTGCAGTTAAGCTGTTGCTAGACTAAAATGTATGAAATCGACAGAAACATGTTGAAATATGAACTATAGACAGGCAGGCATACCTTTCAATGCGAAATTTATCGACACAAGGTTGTTCTTATGTTTGATAATAAAACACAGCATGATATAGTAGGCTAGTAGCCTAGTGTTTACTGTACTATGGTGAATATTATAATGTTTAGATCCAGGTTTACTGGTAAATACAGTGTTTGTGGATATCTGCTCAAACGTAACGTTAGATATGTATAATATGTTAACAATAATGTTTCATAGTTGCTCGATCCAGTAAACTTTCTCTGCGCGCGCTCTGAGTTTGAAAAGCAAAACGCACCAAACATTAGGTTTCATGGTTTACGTCAGAACGTCATAACGATTGTAAACATTTGAAATAACATATCAATAAATTTGTCTCTAGTGTAGTGTTACCAGGCCGCCTGCTATAGACTATTGTTATTATTTTATGCAGCCATACACGTTGGCTATATGCATTGCACAACACACCTGGTGTTCATTATATATGTGTGTGTGTGTGTATTTTATAAATTGTAAAAAGATATTTTAACCAGAAAAATCTCAAATGTATTCCCAAAATTGTGCAGCCTTTCTCTTGATATCAGCATTCACAGTTGTTTTTTTTGTTTGCTGTTGTTTTGTTTTTTTACAGGGACCACTGAGCCCTGCTGACATTCACATGAGTCTCTGTAGTCTGTACACATGAACATGGTAAATGAAACATGGACAGGTATGTACTATGTTTCAGGAATGTCACAACGGTCTCTGTTGAACAGAGTGTGTGTGATCTAAAGATCAGTGTGTTCAATAATGTGCTTTTTTGTCATTTGTTGTGTATCTTTGGATTATGTTGTGTTGTAAATAAATCTAAACAATCAAAAAGCCATTCTTTTTTAAGGCTCTCCTCATTCTTTGTGCAAGGCTCCTAATGATAGGGCCTGATAGCACCTAATAGGGCCATTATGGGAGGGGTCTTTGTCTTCCTCAGGTGTGAAAAGCATACATAATAATGAGAGATTCACAGTGGTTTACGCCTTCTCGCATAAAGCTTTCTTACCCAAAACACGTCATACACATTCTAAAAGACTTTATTGACTTATCTGAATGAGTAGTCAGGATGATTTTCACATAGTTTTGAAGCAAATATTCTAGGCTACGTGATACAATTTTAAAAAGTCTTGTGAAGAAATAATTAGTAAGGGTTTTATTATCTTATTTCAGTGATATTTGTTTTTTGTTTTTTCACAAACCACGCATAAACGTCATTATCTCAAAACTAAAAACTTTTACATACATGCTGCTGACATATTACTGTAGCAGAGTTTGTGCTGAATACAGTGTAATCAGACTTTAGCCATGAAAATGTCACAAGTATCAGAAATAAACACAAATGTCAGAGCATGTAAGAACACCTCCAGGACCCAGAAAACACATCAGACCCCAGAGGGTTAAATTATGCAGTGAAGACTATGCAGTGCTAGTTTTTTCATTTGATTATTAAAGTCCCTGTAAAGGCAATTCAAAAAAAAAAATTCTAAACCCATTATAAATGTTACAAATGTATTGCTAAAACATATTACAAAGGCTGAACTGTGAATTACTGAATTGTGGAGTTTAGGGCTGCAACTAACGATTATTTTGATAATCGATTAATCAGACGATTATTTTTTCGATTAATCGATTAATCGGATAAAAATTCCAATTTGATTTTTTGTTTATTATAACTAAATAAAACCCTAAATCAGGGTTGTGGTGAGCAGGACGAGGCCGAGGGACGTGAGAGATGCGAGACCGGTGCGTCTCACAGGTGTCGTTCATTATCACTCACGCCACCGGCCTCTCACATCCCTCGGCCTCGTCCTGCTCGCCACAAGGGTATTTATGTGTAAAGGTGTACTTTAAAGCAGCACAAAGTAGGAATTCCGTTTTTGTCAAACAGCGACCCCTAGAGTCGCTGTGGAGTACTTGTACTGTCGTGAATAGCACTCACGCAGAGATGGCTCGCACTCACGGCCGGATCCCCTCCCCCTGTACACGGTACCTGTTCAGTATGATGGACGCTGTAACGAGTGGAAATAAAGTATGGCCCCTTTAAGAGCTGCGCGCGCCCAACACCACATGTATACGGCGCCGGGTTATTTCTGTTTGATGCTCATTTTATCAGAATTTTATCAGATCTGTTTTTTGCCGTAAAGCAATTCGTTACCTCGCGAGACCTGATATCACACGATACTTCCTAACACTGAGGCCCGCCGGCCCAAAGTTGCAAGGGTGGTTTTGCGGCTCACAGGCACTAGGGGGGGGGTTCGAGACGACCACCATTCAACACGAAATCAGTAATATAAACATTACAATGACTCCAAAGCTGTTCGGTTAAGGTAAAAAAGTTACTTAGTTCACCTTTAAAAAGTGCAAAAGCCACACATTGAGTTTTACTAATATCAATATTTGCTTTGTTTTTAATGATAATTGCTAATGGCAAGTTGACAACCATGATGAATGTAAAATTAATTAAAAATTATATCCAACATATGTTTTAGCAATTTTTGTTAAAACAAATTTACACAGACATGTTGTTCAGATGTGAAGATATAAACTAAAAACATCTCAAATATATAATTCATTTAATTTTTATTTTAAATTAATGGAATTATAAGGATAATAGATAAAATAAATATAGAAAGACTGAAAACAAGCGTGTGAACAGAGCCGCGGTAGATCGCGTTTGAAAAACAATTCAAACTTAATATTAGACAAATGCTATAAAAAGAACGGGATGGAGGTACGCAGCAAGCTAACAGGGTTGATTAAAAGGACAGGAAAAATGATGCATTAGTGCACAAGCATTCGCTGAAAACCACTGAGTACAGTGACTAAAAACAATCTTTTACTGCTGCTGTTATTAACTGCCTTTATATTTAGTGCTTCACTTTGTAAACACCGTTTTAATTTAACCTATTTCTGCGGAAGCGCTATTTTAATCCATCACTTATGTTGCGAGCGAACTGATTGCGCAACCTGATGCTCGAGACAAAATACAGACATCCCAAGTCTCGCGGAAGATCCGGGAGTCTCCCGCATATTGATAGCGGCTCCCTGATGCCTGCAAATTAGTTCAAACTCCCGGAATCTAGAGCGCGCGAGCAAGAGCGCGCATGCGAGACAGAAGAGACTGTGCTCCAAACATAGACTGTAAAAAAGATCTCGGTCTCTGCGCGCACGGCAGATCGGCGAAGGGAGAGAGACCTTGCGTGTGTCTCATGAAGCGCAGCGCATGTAAGACAAAGAGCATCATGATTGGCCCGTTTCAACCAATCACCAGTAAACGCTTCCCGTGACGTAAGCAGACCAACTAATCGATAATGACATTCGTTGACAACTATTTTAATAATCGATTTTAATCGATTAAATCGATTAGTTGTTTCAGCCCTAGTGGAGTTAGACCGTTAAACAGTTTTTCACCACTGCTATTTTCCGGATTTTTTGGGCGGGGCTAAAACGGGGCTTGATGACGCACTGGAGCCCCCGAGCTCGTGGACACGCCCCTACTTGATGACGCACTGAGGCGGGCCCCTCCCCTAACAATAGAGCACATTCGCATCAGTTTGCCGCTCAATCGTGAGTTACTGTCAGTACTATTAGTAACTACAGCCTACAGTTTGCTAGCTAGCTATGCCTTCAACACGGAAATGCTAGGCTACTACCTGGATGCGATCATGTACAAAACAGATCGGTGTCTTTATTTAAATTTCCTAAAAACGATCACATCAAGAAGAGGTGGATTCATTTTGTGAAGAGCCAACCTTGATGGAGAGCTGAGGATCACCGCCAAAACCTGTATCTGTAGTGATCATTTTACACAGGATAGTTTTATAAACTGTCGTCTGAGACAACTGGGATTCACTGATAATCCGCTGTTACTGGTGAATGGGCCAAACCGACTATCTCCCGCCTCGGCCTTCATCTGCCCGTCCCGAAAGCAGTATCAGCTAATATTACCATCGGCAGCTTTCCCGCGAGTGGGTGTGGTTTCAGCGCAGCCAGTGGACACGCCCCCAGCGTTTGAGAGCAGAGAATAATGCTCACTTTTTCAAGATTTTGATAGCTTATTTGATGTACTTGCCAGCTTTTTTATCATTCAAATTTGGCTGGGTGGCTAATAACACATTTTTCTGTGGTGTGACAAACTCAGAACACATCCTTAATTTTGACTTTACAGGGACTTTAATTTTCTCTACCTGAAAATTACTGCTAGACTTACCTGAAAAACATTTATTTTATTTGTTTATTATATTTGTGCTATTGATCGTAATTTTATTATTTGTTCTTATTTTATTACTGACAGATTACTTGTCTTTCACAATATTTGAGTTAGGCTAGTAGTTTTTGGAGTCACAGCATTATTAAGGTTATGGCTAAAAAACAAAGACAATAACTAGGCCTATTTTATGTATTTATTACTTTTTTTGTGGTGGGCAAAATTTTGGCAGGGCAAGTAAAAAAAAAAAACTAACGATGGACCGACCGGGCCAGTAGATTTTTTTTTTTTAAAGCGTTAATTCCATGTGCTTTATTGTGGGAAATATTAGATATGTTAAATAAACTTATCTAACATGGAATCAATGTAGCATGAAAAGTAGCTAGATTTAAACATCAAATGTCTTTATCACAAGTAGTGAAGTAATTTGGATCCTTTCTACATAAGTAAATATTTGCAGCTCTCAATTTTTACACAAAATGTAATACATTTATCATGCTCAACAATTCAACCCTATTACTCAAGTTATTGTAAGAAAACATTATCAACAATCAACAATATTTTTACTTATGGGAAATACAAGTTAAATAAATAACAACAATTACACATTTGGTTTCAAACTAACTAGCTCTAGAAATTAAAATTTGATGTGCATTTCAAAAAACAGAAACGGCAAATCATAGAAAATGAACTGAGGATACATAACTGCTCATTTATTTCTAGTTTAACTTCCTGACTGAGGCTGACGATCAATTTTCTGAAAATTAAGTATCTACTTTTAACTGGCCAATTGATGAATAAACAAATACAGCCTTTTTTCCTAAGGGTTTCTGGCCCTATTTGTATCCTATTTATGGCAAAGTGCCACAGAGGGATTCAAAATTCAGGGCTCGCTAAATTCATTGCACAAAAAAAATGAACACTCCAGTTCCAGACAAATTCATCTTTGTCATACAGCCAATGACAAAACAATAACAAAAAAAGCAACAGAGCACTATCTTAACACTCACACCTCAAAAGAATCTGAGAACAGAAAAGACCCACAATTACCTGGTCCCACTGTCACCGCACATACGCCCACACCCTCCCAAAGAGATCCAGATCGCTCCATTGAAAAGACTTCCCTTCCCTTGAGCGATAATGAGCATGGAAATGTATTACATAAGGACAAATAGGAGCAGAGGACTCAGCAGCAATCTGAAGCACCATGCTAATGGAAATTCAAAGAGACAGAATTCAATTATGCTTCTGACAGCATCCGCCCCCAACCGGCTCCATCCCTTAAAGGTAGATGAGACACCATCATTAGCGTTCCGCATTTCCCACATAACGCCTTTGTGGGAGGACCGAGATAGGTGCGGCGGAGATCAGAGCTCAGTCTGTCATGAGGGAAACTCAATTAGGCATGCTGTGTGTTGAACTCAGGATCACAGATGGCAATAAGCACACATGCGTAGACATACACCTTCATGCCCTCCTCAGCCTCTATGACCCTGTTGGGTACTCCAAAATAAATGGTAAATGGACTGCATTTATATAGAGCTTTCACAGACCCAATGGCCACCAAAGCGCTTTACATATTGCCTCACATTCACCCATTCACTCACTCATACACCGACGGCGGTGTCAGCCATACAAGGCGCCATCCAGCTCGTCGGGAGCAGCTGGGGTTAGGTATCTTGCTCATGGACACCTCGACACTTGGTCAGGTGGAACCGGGGATTGAACCACCAACCTTCCGGTTTGTAGACAACCTACATGAACCACTGCCGCCCCTAATACCATACGCTATTCTAAAGCATGAGTCATGTGTCAAGTCAAAAAGTTTTGTGTGCAGGGGGTTTGGAAGTGGGTATCCAAGGCTCAAAATTGCTAAAGAGGAAAAACAGTTAGTGGCCGAGATTGCGATCTTCAAACAAGTTGAGTGGAAAAAAATGAAGTTGAAAGCCAAGAAAAGTTTGAAGGTTCCGAGAAAAAGTAGCTGGCCAATTTCAACAAATTTTCGCTAAATATCCAATTGGATCGTTCAGTCTCCAGGATTATTGCATTCCCATTTTCTTCACACTGATCCCACTCTGTCCATGACCTACTTCCTTAATGGTATCCCCCAGTGAGTGGACTGCAGTTGGCCATCTCTCAGGTCCCTGTCATCTGTAGAAAATGTGTGGGCGCATCTATGCTTTGCTCTATCACACTGCTGCCTGTGAGGAGTTACTTTTTTTAAACCCAACTTTATATAAGTTGTTCACAAGGGGACTCAATGTACCCAAGATGGCCTCAAAAATGTGCTTTAAGGATTGGTTCTGGAAAAAGAAACCATGCTTGGCTAAGCTAGAACAAGCTTCACATCCTACCATTTATCAAAAGAAATGATTCAAAGGCAAGCTTTGATTGCTAATTATCAGAAACATTTAAACTACTTTTGTAACATCTCTTTCTAAAAGCAGAGAAAGACGCTGAGAAGATGCTGAGCTGTAGCACTCGCATGAACTTAACTAGAATGCAATGGAACAAGATAAGCCACAAGAAAATACAAGGTAATCACCACAGACATTGCTGTAAACATGACCTGTGCAATAAATTATGAATAAAATTAAACGGTGCACTCGCATACTGTCTGAGTAGGTACTACATTTCAATTTGAACCTACTTAACGACTGTTAAAAAAGTATGCATGAATAAAATAGTATGAATGGAACTCGAACATACTAGTATTACGTGACGGGGCTACCAGCGTCAATTGCGTCGCTTCACTGCGAACTCATGGGATAGTAAAGTGTCCATTGAATGCACACTTCAGAATCTCGGCGGAAGTATTAGGTCATCTGGGTATTTTTTGCCTAGTGTTTTTCAAATACTATTTGAACATAGTACTCTGTACATGTACAAGTTTATACAAGTTCATGTACTCTATATTCTTTTTCCCATACCAAGTATTCGATTTCGAACACAGCAAAATTCTCCTGGACATTTTAAAGGTGGGGTATGTGATTTGCAAAACGGCCGGCAGATTTTGAAAACACACAACTCAAAAGGTCCTACCTTCTTTCCTCCAACGCTGGCCCTGACTCCCCCCATTCGAAGAGCATGGACGCGCAATCATGCATCTGCAAAACTCAGATGCGCGAGATTGCACTTACTCTCTCTCTCTCTCTCTGTACCGGGGCGATTTGCACTTACTGTGACTGGGTCACGAGCTTTGAGTATGCGCACGAAGGGGACACGCGCGCGAGGGGGGGGGTGGGGGTGGGGGAGGGTATGGTACGACCGTTTGATTGACGCACTGACTGTCCTGCCCGTTCCACAGATGATTAAATTGCTTAATTTTCATTTCAGTGCTTCTAACTCAGTGGCTGTTAGTGAGCTAGGAATAGGAATTCAAGTGATTTAGAAAAAATGGCCAAAAAAGAAAATCACATACCCCACCTTTAAAATAAAAATAGTTCAAGGTTCTACATTAACATACAGTTTGACCAGAAACATCCTCTCTAGTCTAAAAACACCATCTATTACCTTCATACCGTATGTATTGCTGTTTATATTAGTACGTCACAGCTGGTATAAAGACAATATCAGTATTAGAGAAACACCAACAATTTGATCAGGATGTCAGCTGCCTTAACCTAAGTGGCAAAAAAGTACACTAGCAGTAACCTGCTCAAATACAAGAGCCAAATCAATGTAGACTCACCCACAATTCACCCAGGCGATGGTACCCTGACCTTTCACGGCCTGAGCCACATCAGACAGCAGCTTTAGATGAGAATCTCCAGACGAAGCTGACGACACACACACAAAAAAACACCTTTAGAAGACTGTAGGAGATCATAAGCTTGTATCTAGTGTAAGCGGATGGTCTCCAACACTGTCCCCATGGCACCTGGAGGCCCACATTGAGCCTGCATGTCGCCCGCAGAGAGCACATGCTATAAATAGCCTCATTTATAATGCTTGAAATCACTTTATTTCTTTTTTTTTCATAATACATGAAATTAAAGAAAATAACATAACATTTTACATACCATTAAAATATTTAATGTTTTTTTTAAATAATTTTACAAATGAATTTTCACATTTAGCCCATGCTTCTGATCTGCATTCTCATAGCCTACTAAGCAAGCCATTGCTAGTTCAAAAGATCTCTGTGTGAGTGAGTGAGAAAATCTGTTTTGTATAGTGTTTAGGTGTTTACATGAAAGTTTGTCATTCTGATTGCGCTATTAGTCAGATTAATAACCGACTATTAGGCTGTATGTAAACACAGATACTTTGAACTAAAATATGTTTGCAGGGCAATATATGAATACATACAAAAATAAATAATTACAAAATTAAAAGTAAGGAAAAGGAATGACGTGGATTCATATACAAACATGATTCCCATCACTCTCTTCAGAATAACATTTCAGGTGAAACATGGGAGTATAAGTGACTCTAAAGACTTTATAATGTTACAAAAATTCATATTTCAAATAAATGCTGTTCATTTGAACTTTCTATTCATCAAAGAATCCTAAAAAATTAATCAGTTTACACATAAATATTAAGCAAGACAACTGTTTTTAACATGATAATAATAAGAAATGTTTCTTGAGCACCAAATCAGCATATTAGAATGATTTCTGAAGGATCATGTGACACTGTAGACAGGAGTAATGTCTTACTTTATATTGATGTTGAATATATAGAAAAATACAAAACAGTTATTTTAAATTGTAATAATTTTACAATATTACTGTTTTACTGTATTTCTGAGCATAAGAGACTTCTTTCAAAAACATTAAAAAAAATCTGATATATATATGTGTGTATGTACACATACACTACAGTATTTGGTGAGTGCATGAATCCAGATATTCAGCAAATAAAACTTAAGTTAAGTTTTTTTTTATTGATATGAACTCAAGTTCACATAAAAAAGCAGTCTGGTCTAGAAATGCATAAAATGTGGTGTGAAGGTTGTCATCAGGGAGATTGCAATATTTACAACGTTTACTTGGTGATAAAAAGGGTAGACCGGGTAAATGAATAAATAATATATAATTTTAAAAATAAAAATAAAAAGTTAAGTGAATGTTGTTCTCCAATTTCACAAGCTTTTCTGCCCATAGTTCTCACTTTGATAATGAAAGCAATTTGCCAACACACCTCGGTGCGGAACAACAGAGCACAGCATGAAAGTACTAAGTGTAAAAACACAGTGACAGTTTTACTACACCACAGATTTACACATTTGTGAGAATCTTGGATCTAATACTACACCACTGAACCTGCAATCTGCTCTTCTTCCCATTAATCACATCGGCCAAGGTCAAAGAGGTACAATAATTTCAGGGTTCTGCCTATCAGTACATTCAAAACCTTTTTGAATGAGAACTGCCTGTTTACCACCTGATCATGAATGTGTTCCTATAGTCTAAAGCAAAAAGCAACTATCACAGTTAGCAGGATGCATCTAATGGAAATGCAAAGGATGAGCAGCGCTAGTCAGCCATCAATCAAACACACTGTTCGATACACAGTCTTATCCAATGACCTCATGTGCTCGAAATGAGTCGTGAATTATGAAACAAATAAATCTTGCACAGCGAAACCTTGAGAGGCTCTTTCCTTGCTTTGTGGGTGGGAGATTGTTTATGGACAGTTCATCCATACGGTACCCATATACGGCCCTGTGCCTGCTAGATTTGCTAATAACAGCCACAGCCAGGAGTGATGCAAATGAATATCCAGTGTTAGGGGGTGGTTTTTTCTAATGGCTGGAAGAGAGAATAGCATTACATTAGGTTGAGGTTGCTGAAGTTTTTATGCTTCTCTGTTCTTTAAGTTCTTCTCTGGCTATGGCCATAAGATTTATATTTACTCCGTTAATGAGTGTGGTAAGTAGAGAAAACTCCAGGTGTGCTGTACAGAAGGTCAAGTATGTAAAGCCGCCAACATGCTTTTGGTAGTGAAAGCAAACTTGACGTACCTATTGTGACATACAGTAACAGGTTTGTTGGCATAAACTGTAGCAGAATCATGGCCGTCTCAATGAATTTTCCCTTAGGGCATGTAATACATACACTTCTAGCAACGCAAGCTTGACTTTATGCATCATGTTCCTAAATGTGCCAGGATGCAGATCACAATGGATATTCATATTGCATTCTCAGGCATAACAAAAATATCTGCTTCTATGGTGAATTCTCTTTCAGGTTAAATACTGCCATGGCAGAACGGCAGACAATCCTGCTGAGCAAGTTACAGTCAGCATGTTCATAGCTAACACAGGGTTGGAACAGTAAGGATTCTTCTTCGGAACACAAATTAAGATATTTTTGATGAAATCTGAGAGCTGTCTCACTCCTTCATAGGCTTCAAGGCAATTTCATTCTGCCGGTCCAGAAAAGTTGGTAAAAACATTGTTAAAATAGTTCAAGTGACTACAGTGGCTCAACCTTAAGTTTATCAAGCGACGAGAATACTTTTTGTGTGCAAAACTAACAACTTTATGGTATGTTGAACAGAAATAACAACTTTATTACAACAGAAATAACAACTTTATTCAACTATTCATTTTCTTCTGTGTGGGCCTCTGAGTGAGTTCACGAGAGCGCCACGACACATGCGCGAGAACTAAGAAGTTGCCTAGAAGCCTATGGAGGAGTGAGACCACTCTCAAATTTCATCAAAAATATCTTAATTTGTGTTCCGAAGATGACCGAAAGTCTTAGGGGGTTGGAACAACGTGAGGGTGAGTAATTACTGACAGAATTTTAATTTTTAGGTGAACTATTAACAGCTTTTGTTTTTGAAAGAAGTCTCTTATTCTCACCAAGGCTGCATTTATTTGATAAAAATACATTAAAAACAGAAATATTGTGAAATATTATAACACATTAAAATAAATGTTTTCTATTTTATTTTAAAATATAATTTATTCCTGTGATGGTAACCCTGATTTTCAACAGCCATAACTCCAGTATTACATGATCCTTCATAAATTATTCTCATAAGCTGTCAAAGCAAAAAATGCAAAAGAAGTGCTGCACAGGGTGCGAAATCTCGGTGCTCTTTGGTTGCTTGGGATATTTCAGCTCAACAACAAAAAAAGTTTATTTCATTATTTCATCATGGCTTTAAGTGAATAAAATTGGTGACAGATACGCCTACGCGTTGCGGCTTTATGCCTTCGTCAGGGTGTGACATATTGATTGTATTTGCATTTTATTCAATAATTTTCATTAAAGGGTAACACTTTATTTTAAGATGACGTTGTTACATGTACTTACCATAGTAATAACAGTTAAGTATGCATGATTACAGGTAACTAACCTTAAACCAAACCCTAACCTCAACTCTATATTAAGTACATGTAGGTAATTAATATTAACCAGTACTTAAGTACAATGTAACTACATCACCTTAAAATAGTGTAACCCATTAAAGATGGGTTTCTTTTTTTAACAAAAAGAAAAAGAATATGTTTTCCCTTTGCAAATATACAATTTGCAAAAACTATACTAAAACTATATACTAAAACACATCTCCTGGCAATTGTGATTTGAATAAATCTGTTTATTAAGATATCTTGGCATATTTGGCTGCTAAAGCTATAATACTTTTATTGCATGTGAAAAACAACAGTTTGGAGATGGACTGACCTGACTTGGTGTATAAAACAAGAACATTAGTTCTGGTCCTCAGAAGTTTCTTGAAATCCTTGTGGTCATTGACTTTCTCTATGAGTGGAGACACCTTCGCTGCCTGCAGGGCGGATGACACTGCGACCTGAGGAGGTGAGACAGACAGAGGTCATAATTTTTCACTGTCAAGGCCAAACACCACAGGCAGTTCAAAACAATATCCCAAACTGCATGACAATATAATTGTGGCATTTGTGTAGTCATGACAGTGTGTCAAACCGAAAAGAAACGACAACAGCCATTACAAACAAGAGCCAACATACCATAAACGTATAGTTACATCACATCAGTATACCCATATATCACCCTGTTACCGATTAGAAACAACTGGAAAGCAGCTTAAAGCCAGTGTTGGTCACAAATGCATTAAAAAATTGTTCCCAAAAGTGCCCTGAAAAAGCTCCCGAATTTGTGCCCTGAAGTGAGATTTCTGCTCTTAAGACTATGCTCTCTCTGCCACACTCTCCATCAGTCTTCCCAGTTCGGATGGAGCTAAGCTGATAAAGCGACAACAGATAAGTGTGCTGTCATCTAAAGAAGAGGAAAATGACAAGATCAGGCAGGTCATGTCACAAACAGAGACAGTGACCCAACCTATCATACGTCCTTATCTCCCCATGCCACATGCTTGAACGGAAAAGACACTACCACAATGAGTAGAAATTAATGCTCATCCGTTAGTGGACAAGACAGATCAAATGTTATTTACAAAATGACATGCTGAAAGAAAACTCATTTGGTCAGTCGGAATGCCATCTGATAGCTTATCAACAACCCTTTGAGACTGTCGGTAGAGTTTCCACATCCTAGACATTGATGAGAAACTGCATTATAAAGACAGTAATTCACAAGTTAAACTTTAAAAACTTTTTTTGTAGAACCACTCATGCAGTAAATACAGAATTCCCATATGAGTCACCGTCAAGCCTGTATCACATTAAAGGTAGCTGAACTTTAAAGAGGTTTTATCATAAGAAACCAAATTCACCTTGATCTTTTGAGATAAGAGCTTGATGTACTATGAAAACACACTAACGTTCAGAACTCAAAACTTCCTTCCAGGTCCAAAAAGAGCATGAATTGAAACTAAGCTACACAAACATCTGAATTTAGAAGGATCTCAGCTTTAATACTGAGCAACTGAAGTTCCTTTTAAACACAAACCCTGATTATTTCAGTCTGATTTTAACAGTATGTGTGGTGCATAGAGTTCTGCACTCCATCTTGGGAGTTTGCATCGCTGTGGTTTCTTCAACAAACAGCGAATAGGATTTTTCCATTGGCTTTTGGATTTTAAAAAATAAGCTCTATGACCAACACAAGTTTATGATTCTTACACATTTTGTTAATCAAGAACATGCACAACTTCTGAAGCCTAAAAGTAAAAAAAAAAAGTTTGCAAGACATTATAAATACAACAAGGCTGTAAAAGTATGACTATAGTGAATAGTCTCTCTTGTTAGCTGTTTTTCTAATGTGTTTTGAGTCGTAGAATAAAACGTGAAAATATCTTCAGCTTGTGTTAACCACAGACCGTTCAAGCATTTAACCAAAAACCCACTGACTTCAGAATAAAATGGTTGCTTATTTTTGTGTTCCAAAAATACATCATCCCTATGAAGTCAGTGCTCTGCTCATTTAATATGCAAAGGTGTATTAAAGGTGCATCAATAAAAACTAGGAAATTTCATTCTAAGGATCAAAGGTGGAAAACACAAAACGGTCATGAAACTAACAATAAAAAACCTTACTAACAGTGTAAGAGAAAAATATAATTCAGAACAATGCATTCTCCATCCTCTCCCAAAAAAAAGATAGGCAAAAAGCTTTACATAATACAATACAATAAAAAAACGGCAACAGACAGTAACAGTACAAGTCTGCAAAGATTGATCGCCATTATCACTGGAGTGTAACACGGGAAGGGTTGAAGAGAGAAACAGGAGCCACAAACACTGATAACATTCATCTTTCTAAATGACAAACCAAGACAAGCATCATTAAAAATCACAACTCAAATTCTCTACACGAGAGACAATGGCCAGTGACCTGACTAAATTCTTCACGGCACATTCTGTTGAGTAACACCATTACATCTGGACAAACGTTAAAGGGATAGTTCACCCAAAAAGAACAGTTGACATTCTTTAAAATATCTTCTTTTGTGTTCAGCAGAAAAAAGTAATTCACACGGGTTTGGAACAACTTGGGGTTGAGTAAATGACAGAATTTAAATTTTTGGGTGAACTATCCCTTTAGCCCAAAAAGTCTCTGATAGTCTAGCATTATCATATCCCAGGTCTTAGCTGGAAACCTCATGCAGGCAGGGTAAATTAAGGTAAAGAAGGTCATTTTCTGCACCAAGTCAAGTCAAATATATTTATATAGCGCTTTTCACAATACAGATTGTATCAAAGCTGCTTCACAGTATCAATCAAAACAACTTAACAATGTTTGTTTATTACTGGAAAAAAAAGACATCCAAGTTTGGTAGAGCTGATCAATGGTATGATTGGTTAATTAATTTGAATATCCCCAACTGAGCAAGCCAAAGGCAACAGTGGCAAGAAACCGAAAAACTCCATCCAGTGACCTAAAGGTGTCCTAGCACACCATCAGATGACCCTATGGAGAAAAAAAAACCTTGGGAGAACCCAGGCTCAGTCGGGGGCCAGTTCTCCTCTGGCGTTTATGAACTAGAGGCCGAATTTACAGTAACTGTAAGATAAAAAATGTATATGAATGCCTGGCTAAATAGATGCGTCTTCAGTCTAGTTTTAAACTGGGAGAGCGAGTCTGAGCAACGAACAATATCAGGAAGGCTATTCCAGAGCTTCGGAGCTAAATGTGAAAATGCTCTGCCTCCTTTGGTGGATCTGGATATCCTAGGAATGACCAGAAGCCTCGAATTTAGTGATCTTAAAGAGCGCGATGGATTGTAAGGCGATAGAAGATCCGTTAAATAGACTGGAGCTAAACCATTTAGAGCTTTATAAGTCAAAAGCAATACCTTGTAATTAATACAGAACTTTATAGGTAACCAATGAAGTGATGATAAAATCGGTGTTATATGATCATATTTTCTTGATCCACTAGCACCAAATGGAATTGTAATATGTTTGAGCGGCCTGATTGTCCCTGACGTAACAACATTAGCTCAACCAATGGCGTGAGTTTGACCTACGACTACCTGTTTGTTTGAACAATGGCAGATCCTTTACCTTCACAATTCCATTTGGTGCCACCAGCGGTGCAGAAATTATATACTTCACTTTTAACACTTGCTTAGGCCCAAATGGGAGTAAAACTAGGCTTTGGCATTCATCTTCGGAACACAAGCAAATTAAGATCTTTTTGATGAAATCTAAATGCTTTCTGTCCCTCCGTTGACAGCTACGCAACTAGCACTTTGACGCTTCAAAAAGTTCATAAAGAGATCGTAAAACTAACCTATATGAATTGAGCGGTTTAGTCCAAAGAGACACGATCGCTTTAAATGCTGAACAGATTGAATTTAGGCTTTTATTCACAAATAAACATTCATCAACTCACACATATTATATGAATAAATATATCAATAAATAACAAATAATAAACAATAGTTATAAATAATAAATAAAATAAATTCATTTGGATTCATTTTATAATAATAACAATAATACAAAGTACTGTTTCAAGGTGGGTAAGGATGTGTTATATATACAGGTAAGTAAAAAAGTAATTAATTACTTGCTACTATCTTCAACAGTGTAATTAGATTACTGTTCTAATTAGTCTCTCTAAAAAGTATTGGATTACTTATTACTTTCTAAATCCGATATCAACCTCAACCAGTTGAACAACAAGGATAGACATGAAACTGCACTTTTAATTCTTTCAAATAAAAAATGTACAATTTCATATATTATTCTTGAACTGACCAAAGTATGTAAAGGGAGGTTACATTAAACATACATTTTAACATTAAATTGATGTTAAAACCACTATTGTTTTATATAGAATTGTATAGTCTATACAGTATTTAATCCAATTACATCAGAAGTAACTGTAAATTACAAAATAAACAAGAGTAATCCCTTACTTTACTTTTTCAATGGAAAAGTAATTAAATTACAGTAATTGGATTACTCTGTAATTAAATGACACCCAACACGGATTATATATTAGGCCTACATACATTTCTCAATTCACTGCCAGTGGTAAGTAAAAAGTTTATTTTCTGTGGATTAAAGATAAAAGGACAAGGATCAGAGACAACGATCTGTTCCTTCCTGAAATTAGGAATTTCATTCAGTGGCGTGCTTTTCATTAACACTGTATGAGCAAATGGGGTCCAGTGGAGTGGACAACCTGTGCTGACAGGGTGACATCCCAGCGGCCCCAGCACCTTGGTGCCAGCGAAAGTGTGAATATTAAAGTCAGGGCTAATTAAAGTACTGCAAAGCTGAGAGACCTGAAAAATCCCACCTTTTCTGAATTCAGCCGTGCTGACACGGGGAGCAGACATGGTGATGTATTATGAAGAAATGTCAGAGCTACTCACAGAAGAATTTGAAAGGACCAGCTTACTTTCAGCAAGTCACTCAAGTCCAACTTTAAATAGGTTATATCATGAAAGATTTTTTAAAAAGAGAAAAGACTAAAATAAGCTATTATTTCTAAACAAAATATGAATATGTAAATCCAGTCAAAACGGGTGCTGTTCCTGACTGTGTGTAGCACCTACACCTCTACATATCCTCACAAAGGATCCCAGCATTAGGAAAGAGTGAATTTAAACAAAGACCCTGATCATTACAGTCTGATCACATTTAACCACAGATTAGTTTGTGAACAATAATGCAATTCATGCTTTGCAAAAAGCCTGTTAACTCTTTCCCCGCCATTGACGAAAATTTCCGTCATTTATGAGAAAACGCTTCCCCGCAATTGACGGAAAATTACGGCTTTCCGTGTTTTCACTGTTATATGGCAGGGGGCGCTATGAAATCTTCTGAAAGAGTACTGAATACCCTGATAAAAAGACATGTGAAGAAGCAGAAACAAGCAATAGTATAAGTAAGCAGATACATATGTAAAAGAACACGGTCCTCAACATTAAACAGCACATAAATCAAAACTGCGTAATGGTATTGAATAAGATGTCGGCCCAGGGTGAGCTTTGGGGGTGTTAATGGACTCGATTTACACCATCTTTGTTTTGATCATTGTTCTGAATCCGATCTGGACGTAGTCTTTGACAAAAACGTGTTTTTCTCATCTTTTTGCTCAAAATTTAGCTTTTTTTTTAATGAAGCTTACCCACAATTAAATGTTGATTAAAAAAAGAATGCTTTAAGCTAGAATAAAATTAAAGGGTTTTTTGCTTAAAAGCAGAGGCTATTCTTTCATTTGATATATTACATGTTCAGAATATTCATACAAGAAAATATTCTGGCCGCCATGAACATTTTGTGAAAATTATCAAAAATGCTGACTGTGACTGGCAACTTAAAAAAAAAAAAAAAAACGCTGGCGGGGAAAGAGTTAATGACAAATGAAGCAATGCAAAATATATTGAACCAGACAGCAAACACTCTTAGGCCTGAATAATTCTAAAGGTAAGGGAGAGGTTGAAAATTTATCAAATTAAATAAACAAAATAAAGTATGACTTTTTTGTAAAATTATAGTTGCAAATGATAGAAGTATTGAGATATGATTGTTCTAGACATTTACAACATTTTGTAAACATTTTAAAAAGTGTCTCTATTCTCTACAGTATTTGCACAGCTAAAAGAGACACTAATGTTAAAATACAGGACAGAATACAAAGACACAAATGGTTTCAGTACAGAGACAACTGCAGCATTCAACTCCATTCAGAGACAAAAGAGTTAGTGTTCTATGTCTAGTCACATCAGGTTTCCATCCTTTTTGATGCACCACCTATTCTTCAAAAACTCCAAACCTGACAGTCAACCAAAAGAGCGGGCCCATTACTATCTGGCAATCATCACATCCTGTACATGTTACAAAGATTTTCATTTGGCTTTCCCTGAGCAGTGGTGTTTGACTTGGGCATTATCTTAACAACCCCAGCTTTTGCACAAAACTGATTGTTAGAATCATCCACTGAACAGCTTTGATAGACAGGCCTGATAACTCTCCTGTTGATCAATGTGAAGTGAACAGAAGAAGTTGGGGAAAAAATATATATTTTGCACTAAAATTTCATCTGAAGAGCAGCTCTGGCTCAAGGGAATGAAGAGAACATGCAAGGAAGGAATGGGGTGATGAGAAACACATTTTTCTGCATATTCCTAGCTGAATCTCTTAGTTGCTGCTTTTCAAGGAAATCCGTGTGGACTCTTCAACTCAACAGGGATGGTCTGTAAATCATTAACTTGGGAATAAACGATTCTTCAACAGACAGATATGACAAAGATTTCTGCAACATGCAGAAGAATTAAATCCTTATAATAGAAACATGGTTTTACATTTCTTTCAAAAGCAATCTATTCTTTAACCCAAAATCCATTCAGGAATTTTAAAGGAGAAACTGATTTCTAAGTAAAGTCTGAAACTCCAAAGTGCTAAATTACATTTGGAGATAAAGTAGAGCACGGCAAGGCTAATAGCGGGTTAAAGTAGTATATAATGGTACATCAAACGTAATGAAAATATCTTATCACCTATGTTTGCACGGCTGGCCTAGTTTTTTTCTCTTCATATTTTATGCATTGATGAAATTAAACACTAAAGTTTAAAAGTGTGGGGTTGGTTTGTCTCTTATGCTCACCAAGTCTGCATTTATTTAATTGAAAATTTTGTAAAAACTGAAATAATGTAGCCTGGATGCCAGCCCGAACCCCGCCCACAACATTTTTGGGTCGGGAAGTTCGGTCTGGACTCGATCCATTGAGGAGTAATTATGATCGGTTCAGAAATCGTCCGGCCAATCAAATTGCCAAGGCGGGCTTTATACGATGATGGACAGATGCTCTGCAGTTACGTAATCATCACGTTATCAAAGAGCGCTTGGGTTGAACTGGTTGGTTTCCCTCAAAGATGACTGCAGCCGGAGAATTGAGATGTATAGATTCCGCTATCGCGTCTGTTGTAAAAGAAATCGACAGCGCATTCATTTTAAAAGACGAACAGAGAACTGCAATCTAGGCATTTGTCGATCGGAAAGATGTGTTTGCCGTCCTTCCTACGGGATTCGGCAAAAGTTTAATTTATCAGCAGGCTCCGATGGTCGCTAAGAAGATGGGACACAATGAAAACCCTGTGGTCGTTGTGGTTTCTCCTATGGTCGCACTCATAGAGGACCAAGTATAATAAGCAACACTCATTATTTTACTACTTCTTCCAGCATGCGTGCAGTTGAGTTCTGTTGACAACTATGCGTAGACCAACATGCGTCACTTACTGCGTTGCTCTGATTGGTTGTAGGTCTATCCAATTGAGTGCAGAGTTGTTGTTTTTTCCTGGTTCGGTTAAGACACGCCTCATAATCAAAGCTCTATGGAGTAGTATCAGACTCACATTCTGACTAGAATATGAGTATGACGAAGTCAGGCAAGAAATATTGTGAAATATTATTACAATTTAAAATAACTGTTTTCTATTTTAATATATTTTAAAATGTAATTTATTCCTGTGATGGCAAAGCTGAATTTTCAGCAGCCATTACTTCAGTCTTCAGTGTCACATAATCCTTTAGAAATCATTCTAATATGCTGGTTTGCTGCTCAATAAAGATGTATTATTATCACTGTTAAATACAATTATATTTGAATATTTTGTGGAAACTATGATGTAGTTTTTTCAGGATTCTTTGATGAATAAAAGTTCAAAAGAACAGCATTTATTTGAAACAGAATTTTTTGTAACAAATGTTACAAATGTCTTTTATTAATCAATTTTTCATCGAATGAAAATGGCTTGCTACAAAAAAGATTGAAAACCACCAATAAAATATCATAAAACTTATCCATAGGTCCAAATGTGTCTTATTTAAAATCGACTTATTTATTGTCAAATCTCATGACTGAATCAATGCAGCAAATATGAACAATATTGATCGTACAGATCATGGCTTCAGAATACTACAATATAGCGAACAAATTATATGAAATACTTTGTCTTACAGCTTAACCTTATAAATTACTATCCAGTTCAGTTGCATGGAAACCATAAGCTCAGACATTCTACCTTCTAACATCAACTATAGTAGTTCAGAGAAGATGGAAAATCAATAACAAGGGGGTAAGTCAGCAATGATAAAATTCTCATTTGGGGGCAAACTATTCCTTTAACAGTAGATCATTATTGAATTTAAAAAGAAAAAAGAAAACTACACTAAACTTTTAGAATTTGCAAGGCTTTACTATATAGCCCAGTATATAATTCCTCAGTGATCTAATGATGTCCAACATGTTATCTTTGACTGTGGTTTATGGATGCCATTGCTCCTGCAATTAAATCTTCCGCTCAAGGACACCGCCGTTTCAGCAGTGGACCTTGCTGACATGTTTTGCACAGCATGGGAAACACTTAAAAAAAATAAAAAGATCGGTCATACATCAACATTCAACACAAAAAGCTTGCTTAATCAGCAGCGTAAGCTGTCATCTACCATACACTGCGCAAACGACATCGCAAATCTGCTTAATAAATAGAATCTCATTTTCACATTTAAGGTCTCACTGATTCAGCACAAACCGTACCGCTCCTCAAACATGCGTCTTCCTGCTGAGCCAAACAACACGGGGGGGGGCTTCGGCTCTGCAAAGCTGACGTAGGTAATTCATAAACAGAAGAAAAAGACTCCGCAACTGAAACAGTCAATCTGAGTCAAACGTTCTCACACAATGAGTTGTTATTTACTGTAGGTGCACCACACAGCTAGTCGTGTCCATACACAGTGTGCTGCTGGACCACGCAATGTGGAATGAGGGTAGAGGGGGTTGTGGGGTGCCTGTAATCAAGATTAAGAGATTTTATAAATTGCTCTGACAAGGAGGGCTGGAGGGAAGCACAGATAACAGAGAGAGGCTTCTATTCCCCCACCCAACCACCACAAAGTCCCATCAGTTAAGGAGAGTACCTTTGTTTGCGGTGGCAGGCACAGAACAGGATGTGAAACAGGAAAGCTCCTGCGTAATGAGAGTTGACTGACGTGGCCGAGCAGCTATTAGGGTTTGGTGTTGAGGACACGGCCCACATTGATTCTCAAATCAGTTGCGAAACAGGGTTAATGGACTTTAAACTGAAGTAAATGAGGGTTAATTTGCTTTAAGCATTACAAGCTCACTTCTGTCATGTTCATCGAGAGCAGAACAAGAAAGACCTCTGATCAAGGTTAAATAACATTGCTACTGTAAATATAAACCTTGCCCTAACACGAACTGTAAGATGCAGTTAAAATATAATCATCATAGAGGAGTAGGAACGTTAGTTGGTTCAATGGTTTCATGTGTTGTTGATAGTGAATCAGTAATGTGGGAACCTGTAACATAGTCCATGCTTGCCAAGTGCTATAGTTAATATAATCGTCAAGTAAGAAATACAAAAATGATCACCTTAAACACAGGGTACTGTACACAACTTACAGTATGAACTAGTTTTAATAAAGTTTCTAAACATTGTTCAAGCTTTTTGTTTAATACTTGGATACAAATTTCCTTAGAGTTTATTCACTGGTCATAAACAAAACAGGCCATTTCATAAAAAGACTTAAAAGTTAAAAACTAAAATGACACACAGTCATGGGGTCTCACTTTGATTGGATGGACAAAACTTTTTCAAATATTAACAATATTTATTACAAAATCACTTCACTTCTTTTTGAGAAATAAAAAAAATACATCTTTTAAAAATGTCTCTTTTTTGGACAATTTTCAGACAGTTACACAACCTATTTTTTTATTATTATTATATTTTTTTACTTTAAGTTCTTATTTAAAAGTCAATTTGATGTTTTTTAAGGAATTTAATGCTTTTTCATCATATAACAGGAGCATAGTGTGTTTGAATTGTATACATTCTTCATGTATTTTTTTTTTTTTATAACATAACCTGGACAAACATAATAAGCATTCATTACACCATTGACCCAAACAGGACCTCAACAATAATAAAAAAAAACTCTAACGTGACATATTAAAGCAATATGCATTAATGAAATAAGTGAAATGCTCGTTTTATAGCAGATATAACAAATATTGAATCCGATTTGACATTAGATGTTTCATGCATGTGAAGCACACAGTTTCAGGTGTATAACCACCAAAAACAAGACCTGAGAACTGATGAATGAGACGGATTGATCTTGAGTCTCTATCTTCTGCTGTCAACTTTAAGCTACTGCTGCAAGAGGGACAGAAGATCATTCCCTTTTCCTTTCGTTTTCGTCTTACGTCAGATACAAAACATCTGTCCGATATGCGCATTTTATATTATTGATCATATCGATCCATAAGATTCCTTATAAAAGACTCACCAATGACAAGAATAAGAACATTTCGACCAGTCTTCTACGTCTCCCGTATCGGTTCCAAGAAGCCATGATGCCGCTGCCACGTCTGGTCACGCAAGCGCAATCCATATTCCTTCAAATCCCTGGAGAACGCAGGGCTTCTTAGGAAATGTAGTTTCTTCGGAAATGTAGTTTCTAAGGGCGCCGTAACCGGGGGCTTAGCCTAGCCTACATGCACATACTTGTGAATGTGTATGATTTTAGCTCATGTAAATTATTTCTAATCCATGCTGAAACGGTAAAAAGTATTCTATTCAAATGACTTACTGGTTCCTGAACAAAAGCTTCGAAACTGAAAATAATTAGGCTGTCTGTTTTGAATTAATCTGAATATTAGCTAAATGAATGAAGGGACGGTTACAGGATGGTTTCAAGACTCCTTTTAGCTCAATCTATGCAATTCAATGAACCAGTTACACTGAAAATCCTACAAAGTCAACAAAATATGCTATATTGCTGGTGTTACAATGAATGGCTCGACCTATATGAGGGGAATTATCTTATTATTTCTTTATTTGTAGTTGACACATCAGGGATGTGACAGAAAATATAACCACAATTATAGCTATAGTATAAAAATTGTTTATAATTATATACCGTATATACCCGAATATAAGACGACCCTGAATATAAGACGACCCCCCCATTTTCCAGACTTATTTTTGTGGAAAAATAGATTTTTGTGGAAAAAATCTGGTTTTCAACAGAAAATAATTTTAAGAGCAAATTTCCGAGGCGTTGTTCCAAATTGCCTCGCATCACCTGTGCCTCCTGCAGAGGCCCGCTCGTCGGCGGAGACCGGCACATATGCGCTTCCTGATTGGCCATGACTGCGGCTGCCCTGAGTGCGACGGGATGGATTTAACCCTGCGGGGTCGTCTGGCCGTTTTCGACGACGATCCGGCTCCCGCTCTCTCTCTCTCTCTGCTCGAGCCGCGCAAGAAAAAGCGCCGTTCAGAGAGGATGCCAGAGCGGATGGAGACAAGCGAGCAGAGACCCCCCCCCCCCCGCCCGTTCACATATCGCGTCTTTTGCGCGCTCAAGTTCGTTATTTCAAATGTAGGCGCGCGCTCATAATGAAAGCGACGCGCTCGTTTTTTCCAAGCGCGTCCGCGCCGCATCGAGATCCTCGGCGCTCTCGTCAGTCGACAGCGCGGGAGAAAAAGGCTATCAATCGATTCCTCCACTCGAATATAAGATGACCCTGAATATAAGACGACCCCCCATTTTTCAGCCTATTTTTAGGACAAAAACCTCGTCTTATATTCGGGTATATACGGTAATTATAAAAACATATCCTACAGTAAACTTGTGTGACCTTGTTGAACTCATAGCGATTTTATAAATATTCGTGGTGTAAAAACTAAGTAGGCCTACTGTAAATAACTGTACTTTATAAAACAAGTTTTTTTTAGGGTGAACTTGTTAGCAACATATGTTTTTTTTTTAAACACAGCGGCTTCAAATTTCACATTTAATGCATGTGTAATTTGTTTTAGAACAAAATGTAAAACTATGTTAACCCACTGACTTTACATACAGTAAAAAGTATTCTATTAAAACAGCATCCTTCCAGTTTGGCCTACAAATTGATTGAACAGCTTAATAATAATCAATAAACTATTATTTTGGACAAGTAAGTTCCTTTGCCTGACTGTAATGGTTGCCTTAGCAATTCATCAGCAACCTGATAAGAACAGTCAGAAATATCAGTTTTATAAATTTAAATTTTATCATTTAAATAATTTATTTTTCAAATTGTTCCAAGGTAGTTCCTCAGTGTTGCTATTTCATGAATATGGAATAAGTATTTTCTTATATGCCTTAAATTACTTAAGGAAGGCATTAAATAATAGACCTATACACTCATAATTACCGTTATATTTTTGCAATGATCATGCTGGTGTCAGACACACTGTAGTGCCACCAACTGGATGTGACAGTGGTACCACTAACTGTCTTGACTCTTGAGTCACCTCCCTCATCACATCACCAGCTGCTTAATGCATATTGCAGCTTGCAGTGTTTGAGCGTATTTCCACAGCCTATATGTAATGTGACAGTTATCAAAAATGAAAGCAACTTTCAAGAGTGAAGCCAACAGATTTATATGGTGTTTTCTTTCTCTATATGAACATACATTTAAAGGTTGCCCACTATTTGTTGGGTAGACCTATGTATTTACAGTATACACATATAGGCTACTGTAATAGGCCTCCCATGTGTTTTTGAACATCCTTTGATACTTCCTTGAAATGGCTTGCAATAGCCTATGGTAGGCCTAATCGTAATAATAGTATAGGCTACCATGATAGCTATAAAAGTATCATGCCAATCCATATGAAATGGTAGGCTACCACATATTTGTCAGGGTTTTTTGATTGCACCACACCAAAACCAAGACATGTTGATATTGCTACTTTTGGCAACATTGTGCGATTCAAACAGTTAATTAATTGCCATGGTACCTCACCGATTCTAGGGACAGACTATCCAGGCTGGATATAGGGGTGTTGCTGAATCCCAAAAGACGATATTTTTTTGATAATTTGGAACAGGATAACAAGGTTTCTATTAAAGAAATGTCTTTAGAAAGTAAAATGAGAGCCTCATCAGATATCGCAGCCACTGAGCCAAACATTTGAGGTGGTGCTTCATAGCAGAGTTTGCACCCCTATTCGTTTGAATTGCAGCTGTCCTTCTGTAGTAGCCTTGTCTTTCCAGCACAGCGCAGCTGCTTCAGGTCGATCGGTGGAAGTCATTCACAGAAAAGGGATACTGCACAGGAGACCTACGCAAAGCGGAGATTGCGGTTTATGCGTTGCGTTTTACGTACGATAGAGTTTACTTCAGAGGAAGGACATCAGAAGGTAAAAACACTCTATTAGATAGTATATTTACCTCACATTTACAAGTATTAGGCTATAGAAACCGCGTCTAATGTTCTTGGTGTAGGGTGATATTGTGAAGTAGCCTACTTTTAGAACTTTTGCGGTCAGATTCGTTTTTTTTTTTTTTTGTGAAGAACAAATATAGCCTATATGCCTATTGTCGAATTACATTAATGTATTTTCTTTCTTTCCAAATTAAATGATTGTTCAATTTCAAATAATGTCAAGCTCTATTTTAAATTGCCAGTGGATTTGCATGAACCAGTCAATTATTTTTTAGTAATAGGCTATTGCTTTTTTTAATTATCGAAGACTCCTTGTCTAATAAAAACTGGATATTGGCAGATTCTTTATGGTGATCACAAAACCCTCATTGGGAATGCTATGTCTTTTAAACAGTCCTTTCCTCTCATTTTATTAAAGAACATGCATGTTTTACAGGACAGGATCAGTAAAGTATTCCTTTATCCTGACAAGGAATTTACTCGCTGCTCACGTTCTGTTCAAGATCCGAGGAATTTTGCTTTGGAATCGAAACGTTCGCCTTCATAAGCTCCCAGTAAAACACGCAATATTTCACTCTCTTTTATCATCGTTTGGCTTTTGAGGGTTTTTCCTTGGACGTATGTTTACTTTTCACCGAGAATAATCTACTTTTGCACAGGATGTGCGAATAGCCTAAGTCTTTCAGAAAAGGTAGAGGAAGGATTTAGCATCTCTCGACTATGCTATATCTTTGTGTTTTCGAGCAACTTTAAGCGTTAACAGAAAAGCTCATCTTTTATTTATTGTTTAAATACAGAAAACGGTAGCCTATTTAGCTTTTTTTTTTTCAGTCAGTAGCCTATGTTTGTTAGTGAAGGATGCTGTCACTCAGCTGTCAGATAACCATAGGCTGTGAATGATGTGCAATGATGATGTTATTTAGAGATGTATAGAGAATACTCTTTTTGAATACAACCAGGCTATGCTATTTCATAGGCACATATAGGCTACAACAGCAACAGTAAAGTTTATTTTCTTTCTATAATTTAAGCTCGCTTAACAACACAAAAACAAAGGCGCCAATGCCGAAATCAGCAGTCTAAAAAAGATAAGATAAAAAGATAAGACCGTTATGAGAAAAAGTAGACGGCTATACTTGAGTAGCCTACGATTACGGTCAGCAATGAGAACAAGTAGCCTACCTAAACAATACAATGATATTTTAGGAAATGTAGGTTGGCGCTGAACCGATTATTGTTGGCGATATCTGCAGACACAACATTACTGGTTTTAGTTTATGATCTGCCTGGCGCTTAATTTGTCAGCCTCGCGCATTAAAAATGAGCTAAATCTGTGCCTCGTCTTTGTTACACTCAGTGGCTCAATTTTCAATTTCCTCAAAAAATGAAAACCCAGCAGTTTTAAAACTTGGTTTAATTTTCTTTGCTTTTTTTTTAAATCGTTTGAATTGAAATTATTGAGTTTGGTGTAAATGATGTAATGTTCAATTCTCTTTACGAACCGGAGAGCAGGTGTACAAAATCTAGATTGTATTCCTCGTCAAAAACGGTAGGGGGAAGTGTCGAGTCTTGCAGTCAAAGCAAGGCTGCTGTGATATTACCATAAACGCCGATGCTGGAGAAGGAAAATCACCTGTTGGCCTGGCGCAATTTAAATCAGGGCTGCTAAATTCTGGAGATCTACTTTCCTTCGGAGATTTAACTGCAATCAAACATACCTGAAGCAACCAATCACAGTCTTTTGGTTAATCTCAGGGTAACAACAACAACTTTGTTGAAAACGCTGTACTGTAATGAAAAGCATATGATTATGAAGCAAATCTGCTCCAATCCTTAGATTTCACATTGTTGGCTAAGTAGGGATAAATGATAGATGCATTTGATGTTCTTTTAAGCTAAAATCAAAGAGCTTTTATAGATAAAGATATGCAAGCTCACATGCTCTCCTAAGACAACAAGGTTTGATATAGGCTAAGACTGATCATCCCGCACCACGTTACTTTAGAAAATGCTTTAATACTATGTTAGGCTTAAATGGAATTGATCCAGTGGCCCGTTGCATAAACTGCTAAGACTAGGCTTACAAGTTAGCCTAGTCACCATATATGTTTCTAGAATATATATATTTTTATACAAATAGATATTATTATAGACTGTTCATCATTTTATATAACCTAGATTGGTCTAATTTGATAAAGAAAAGTAAGTGATTACCCCTAACTAACTGCTAGTTGGTCAAATTAGTTCTTAAAGGGATAGTTCATCCAAAAATTTAAATTCTGTCATGAATTACTCACCCTCATGTTGTTCCAAACCCGTAAGACTTTCGTTTATCTTCGGAACACAAATGAAGATCTTCTTGATGGAATCTGAGAGCTTTATCTCCCTCCATTGGCAGCTGCGCAAGTTACGCAACTACCACTTTGACGCTTCAAAAAGTTCATAAAGAGATTGTAAAACGAATCCATAAGAATTAAGTGTTTTAGTCCAAAATTTCCTGAAGAGACACAACCACTTTATATGATGAACAGATTTAATTTAGGCTTTTGTTCACATATAAACTTTCATCAACTCACACATCAGTTGTGGTTAACAGAAGCTCAAGCATGTTCGCTTGACGTTCGAGAAACAACAAGGTTCATTTTCTGTTTTTCACTTCTGTTTTTGTTTGCTGATCAGTGTTAATATGTGAATAAAAGCATAAATTAAATCTGTTCATCATATAAATAGATCAAGTCTCTTTATGAACTTTTTGAAGCGTCAAAGTGTCAGTTGCATAGCTGTCTATGGAGGGACGGAAAGATCTCAGATTTAAATAAAAAGATCTTCATTCATGTTCCTAAGATGAACGAATGTTTTATGGGTTTAGAACGACATGAGGGTGAGTAATTAATGACAGATTTTTTGTGTGAACTAACTTGTTTGTGCAACTATGTTTATGCAACTTTCCCCTGGTATAGTATTCCCTAAAAAATACCCTTTTCATCCTTGATTATGGTAGTGTAAAAAAAAATCATATGATATTTCTCAATTATTATAACTTGAGACACCATTGTCTCTTATTTAAACTGGTCTGGTTTAGTATGTTTAGCTTGACTATCCTTTGGGGGAATTCAGAGATACATTTACCCAAACTTACTCATTCTAGTCAAGTACCGTCTGTCCACTTATTCCTAAACACCACTCACCGCAATGTTTACATGGATGTCTCTTGGAAAAGGATGTCTCTTGGTCTCTAGGACCATTAATGATGCTTCTTTCTTCTTGGGTTCTTGATAATGATTTCTATAGGATCAGACTATGTTTTCAACATCAATTTCGAGAGACAAGGGTGTCCTTATAGTCATAGTATGACTCATTCGAGGGGTCGGACACTCCACAGTAGATTGTCATCATTCATATGATGAAGGAAGTCTGGAGCTATTGTATTTGTCTACGTGTGCTTGAGGCGGCTTGTGAACGTCTCTCTTAACCAAAGAGTCTGTTTGTTTGCCGGTCCACTAAAGGCTTTTGTGTATGACTATTAATATTCATACAGCCCCCCCCCCCCCCCCCCCCCCTCCCCTCCCACCACTACCACATGTGCCAGTCGATTCATGTGTTTTAGTGCATGAGGCCTCTCTTTTCAAATGTAAAGTAGGTTTCCATGTGTGATGATCTTATGAGATTCCTTGTCAGTTTGAAAGTAAAGAAGTAGTGGCCTTATCTGGACATCGGTTACGTAGTGAGTGACGTGCATAGTAACGAGACCTGAAAATGGAAGGAAATCTGATCATTTGCATTTGATATCAGCATAAATAATTTTAGCTCTTGTGAATAGATGACTTGGTAGCCCTTATCAAAGTTTTAGCGGTGCATACATAAGATGTGCCATGTGAATTATTTCTGATGCGGAATCATCGTCTGAGAGCGGACCGTGTGGATAAAAGTTTAATGGGAAAGAACTTGATCTGACTGGCAGTAGATATGACTGCATGGAATAGAGTGTCAATGTCAAGTCAAGTGTACTCCTGCCTTGTTTTAGGATTAGTTAGTTAGTTATCTGAGCTTAAAGCGAAAGATCAACCAAAAATTTTAATTATGTCATCTTTTACTCACCCTCATTTCGTTCCAAAACTGTATGACTTTCTTTCTTCTGTGGAACATAAAAGAAGATAATTTTGGGGAATGGACACCGACACGTTGGTTACCAACAATCTTCAAAATACCTTTTGTGTTCAGCAGGAGTATTAAAACCACAGTTTTGGAATGTCATGAGGGTGAGTAATGATGACAGGATAAGGGTTAATATAGAGGTTTAAAGCTACATGTATTATGTTCCCTCTGAAAAGCTGTTAGCGGTTTCTTCATGATACAGTTCTTCAAAATACAGTTTTAAACCTTCTTTAATCTCTGTAGAAGCATTTTTTCTAGCACTTCATTTTGAATATTAGATCTTCTCAAGACAGAATTCATCTTACTGAATTATCCTAATGATATCTTCGAGCCGGTCTGCTACTATGTTCCAGCTAAAGTGCGTGTGTGCGCTGTCCCTGAGGCATTCATGAGTCGATCATTCAGGTTCTTCAAACCCTCGCTATTGTCAATTTTTAGCTTTTGAGGGAAATGGCATGTTTGCTAGACTGATTTTTATTTCACACTCAAGAGCTAGTTCGAACTCACCTTTTGTATGCACACTGCTGTGTCTAGTTCGAGAGCTAGTTCGAACTCACCTTTTGTATGCACACTGCTGTGTTTCAAAGCACCTTAGAAGGGTGTAAGTGTGGTAACCGCTAATGTAGATTGACACTTTATGACCTGACACATTGCTTGAGACTTTTTTAAACCATAGTTAAAGGAAGGTTTCTAATAGGCACTTCTTAGTGCTGTAAGTAGCCATTGTGAAACTTTCCGTTTTCAGGATATTTCCGTTTTCTTGCATTGATAAACAAGCAGTTTTAATTCCCCAATCAGATAAATTCTTCATCCATTGTTTTACTTAGTCTTCCTAACTTGGAAACCATGCGCATGTGTTCTTTCTTTATTGATTGATTACTCCTTATACAGTGAAAAACTGTAAATGGTTTAACATTGCATTATATTTCATTTTACTGTAAAATACTGTCAATGTATTTCGCGAGTAAAAACTATAAATTACGATATAATTTACAGTGAAAAACAGTACAAGATATTCCTATGTCCTATGAGTTCCTATACCTATAAGTCCCTGGGGGACACATCTCATGATTTTATTCAGTATAAATAAATACATTTCTTCTTATTTTTGTCATTAGTAAGGTACATTAGGGTGTTTTGTTACATTTTCTGTCATGTACTTAATGTTTATTGCATTATTTTTATTGCATTATTTTGTTTCAACACATTCAAAGAATTATCAGGTGGAAATGCAACACATCCTGAACCCATGGTGTCGTTGGTTTTGAAAGAGGAAACTTAGCTTATGGTGTTCTCAGGCCATCTCTGAAAGGGAATAAAGGTTTTTGAGATGCTCTCCATTTTGATGCTGTGATTGGTGTGAATTGTTGCTTTTCAGGAATTGCTTCATTATTATTCTTGCTATCAAGGGGTGGCACAGAAGGAGTTTGGTGGCCCTTGGCCATTCTCAAGAATATTATAGGAACGCCCTGCTATCTTTTGTTTGCAGAGGGAGGAGGGATGATGGGGTGTGTTGAATTAAGTGTATTCCCCAAACAATTCAACTGGGTCTCAACTGGAAAAACAAATCGTGGTGCTGGATTATCGTCTTGGTCTGTTCACGTCTGATAAACCCCGGTCAAATATTGTTTTCAAATGTGCAACTGTCCATAGCGCAACCCTTCTGAATGTCAGAAAGCTGGTGTGGACGGATGGCTGTGCACTACTCAGTCTGTGAAATGTGATCTGTGATACGGCTGAGCTGCTCGCTGTCTGCAGTCCTAATTAATACTTGATGTTATTGAAGGCGCTCAATTTGTCTGGAGTCTTATCTTGTCAATGCGTTTGTTGTTGTTTTTTTTGAAGAATGTCTTGCAGACAGACGGCAGCTGAAATGCAACAAACAATTAAGCCTTGGAACTGACAATTATGTCTTATGTTGTCATGGAGATGGTTTTACACAAATCAAGCGAGACGCATTGCTCACTCTTGTGGGTTCTAATTAAACGAACGCTATACTTCCTTAATCACACCTTTTTTGCAATTGAGAAATCGTCTCCCTTAGCAGGCTGAAGTTTTCTCTTAAGAGTTTCCGTCAGCTCCCGAAGTCAGACGAGTGGTGAAATGTCTTCAATAAATGGAAAGCGTATCTAGATGCAAATGCTTCCAGTTGGAGAACTCAAGTTAGTTGTTTGTCGTTTGTCATGGTGAATGGTGGATTGTCATTTTAATATTTGTAAAGCTGGTTTTCTCCGCCCCGCTGTCAAGGGAGGGATGCAGTTGTATGTAAGCGGACGTGAAGGCATGCATCTTTTCTTTGGCATTGTTTGGTCCAAGGAGGCTTCAATGAGGAGACGGGGAAAAGGGTAGAGACCAAAATGCTCCCACAGTTGATTTGCCCATTGTGGGGGAGGAACACTATTCCCATTGATGGTGTTGTTGGTGAAGCCCCCAAAAGCTGGAGAAAGGGGGCCCATTCAGTGCATTGGGTGACCCTGCACAACTATGGGAGATGGGTGTTAGTGCTTTTGTGGAGCACGGTGGGAACATTGTCCCCATTCTAGTGATTTAATACCCCAGGTCTGAGGTACTTTGCTATCTCCCTTGAAATGTTCGTTTTCTGTCCTATATCTTTTTCACAAGGTAAAATGTCTCATTTTAATACCACTCATTTCTTTCTATTGGAAAAAGGTGAATGAGCTATTTGTAGTCAAATGATCTGTGTTACGGATATGGAAGCCTGTTTCTGAATCAGAGTAAAAATAAAACCAATAACTGTGAGAGAAAGTTTAAAATTAGAAATAAAAGGCAGTTATAAAGTATTTTACTTATAAGGATTTCTACTATAGCTTAAAGGGTAAGTTCACCCAAAAATGAAAATGATGTCATTAATGACTCACCCTCATGTCGTTCCAAGGCCTTAAGACCTCCGTTCATCTTCGGAACACAGTTTAAGATATTTTAGATTTAGTCCGAGAGCTTTCTGTCCCTCCATTGAAAATGTATACACGGTATACTGTCCTTGTCCAGAAAGGAAATAAAGACATCATCAAAGTAGTCCATGTGACATCAGTGGGTTAGTTAGAATGTTTTGAAGCATCGAAAATACATTTTGGTCCAAAAATAACAAAAACTATGACTTTATTCAGCATTGTATTCTCTTACGGTTCTGTTGTAGAGCCGCGTTCAGTGACGCTGCTGACGTAAGACGCTGCTGACGTGTTATCTGGTGCGCCCGAGCTTCGCATATTGTTCTACAAAGTCTACAAATATTGTTTTACAAAAAAATTGCTAAATGGTTTTTAATATATTAATTGGGGTGGTTTCTTGATACTGAAAAAATGTGCTTAACATCTTCGTCCTAATTGAGATACTTTGGTGACAGATAAATATTGTTATTATTGCAAAAAAGAATGATAATCTGATTCTTATTTTTAATATTAAATGTTCAATGAAATACCTTAAAATTAGTATTTAGTAGCAATAATAATACCCTTTTAGAAAAGCTTGACTACTGTATTTGCTTAAATTATGAGTTGCTGAATTTTAAAATAAAATTTCAATTTCAATACAAGCAAAGATTGCTTTAAATAACTCAAAATATCAGTCAATCTTTAATCCAGTGTTTGCACACCACATTTTTTTTTATCACAACCTCTAACAGAGAAATCAATTTCATTCAGCTCAATAAAAAGATGGGTTATTATTTAGTTTGACAATTCTTTCTTTCATCCTTTGGCTGACTGTCATTTTCAGAAGTGTATAAACTCTGATATTGAATTTTGATAGGTAATTCGAAAAAGGCACAAAAGCCCAGCACATTTCCAAAATGTAGATGTGAATGGAATACCTTTCAGATCCAGAATGACAAACCATGTAAACTCTGGCTGTAAAATGAGATATTAATTGCCTTTTGCTTTCAGCCACTTTTGAATACAGCAAGACGAATGAACAAAAGGCCTCTGAATGGGAAAAAAAAAAGCCACCAGAGTCACTTATCAGGTGCATTCAAGATTCATGCCGTGGATTGAGCCTCTTATCTCTCTGACCTGAAGTGATCTTCCTCTTGGGGCCTTGCCTTTCTTCCAGATGTTGATCCAATATGTCTTACATCCCATAAAAGTCTATAAATTGCCCCCATGAGGGAATAACGATAAGATCAGACTAGGTTTCCATAGCCGTGGGAAAAGTCATACATATTTGGCATTAAATTAATTCAAGAAGTGTTTAAGCATACCACAGATTTAAAAAGCTAGACCTATCAGGTAAGTTCGTACCTAAAATACTGCGTTGTAAGTGTACATTTATGTTTTAGCTGTAACATTGGCCTTCAACTTTGTCAATTCAATAGTACTTTTTTTTTTTTTTTGAGTACCAAGAACAATTTTTCTGGTCTTGCCTTTATGTAGTGTGGTTGGTTGCTGTTTCTATAGCGATAAGGAGCAGCTCTTGGTTAGGGCACGAAGGTCTGTCTCAAACACATCGATAGACTGAACCCTGTTTGACAGTGATTAATGTCCAGTCCTGGTCAACAGAACATTCAGGGACCGCCCCGTCTCCATGAGCAATGCTAATCCCATCCTGGACTCATCATTGACTAAACAAGTTTGCATGCAGATTTATGACCAATACCGATGAGTTAAATGAATAGGGAATCTGAGGGCTTGGCTTTTGCTGCTAGTTTGTTGGAAATTACATAGAGGAAGAACGCTCAGTGGTGTAGGTTGACATGTTATTTTATGAACATGGCTTTTCATTATCTGTAAAGAGCACTAGCATACTACTCATAATATGTCTGCTGTATAGTGTGTGTACTGTTCAAAGGAGGGGAAAAAAACAATAATTAAAGTCAGTTACTTGAATTTGAGAACCATATCAGTAATTTAGTTTTGTTTTGTGAACTGAATCATTCAGAGGGGTTATGTGAATGAACTGAATCAATTGATTCATTGGAAAGATTGAATCCAATAGCCTGTGATTCTGTAGTTATGATCTCTCTTTTTGTAGGATGAGAAGTGGTTACCACCACTCAACCAGATCTGATGCAAATCATTTTTCTTGTGAAATTAATTACAATTGTGGGCAATGCGGGCAAATGCCTCAAGAGCCTGTCCCCACTTCCAAGTTTGTGTCCTTGTAGGGTAATGAGTAATGTCAGGATCTTAATATTACTGGGATGGTTTTCTGCTAAATGGCTTTTCTTAATTCACTTGAGATAACCTGTAATGTGGATTTCAGTGCAAAATCTTTAAACATAGATGGATGACTTTGTCCTTGTACTATTAGTCAAGAGCAGCTAACAGTGGTTCTCAGACATTTGTCTTATTTTCGTTTGACCCATATGAATATTCCTTCAGTTGTCTTATCTTTGTACAGCTTTTCGTGCTATAGCACAATGCATGGATGCCAATCCACAATTTGCTTCATAGAATCATGTTTCATACAGCATAATGTTTCATATGCTATAATTATTGTAGGCTGTGGGGGTGTGCAGTGAAGCCATTGTCTGTGTATGTATCTGTTGAAATGATTAAATTATTTGTATCTACGTATAATGATGCAGCTCAATAGCCAGCTTTTAATTAGTTTTTCCCTTTTATAATTTCCATATAAAATACCTTGTATAATTTATGAAATAATTTCTGTTTTTTTATAACCTTTATGTAAAACAAAGCTAAAAAACATTAATAAGATATGGGGTGAAATGTGGCCATCCAATCTGAATTCTGAACTTCAAATTACACTGCTTTCATAAAGGTCACACGATAGTCAATGGCTTCACATAATCACCATTGCATTCATTTCAGATTTGTTCCTTAAAAATATCTCTTTGTCAGTGTGCTTGTTGGATAATCGGTTCAACCATTATTTTTTCTATTATTTGTAAGTCATTATTTTGAAGTCATTATCCATACTTTCTGAATAACGTATTCAGCTTCAGGCACATCCCTAGTGTGCAGTAGTCTGAACATAGCTAATGTCAAAACGATAGTGGTAAATGGATAGACAGATGGAAAGCTAGTGACAAGCGAACTTGTCACAGTGTTTTAGGATTTGTACTTCCTTTAAGTTTCCTGACAAATTTCATTTATAAAGCTTTTATAGCTCACTGAATTGCAACCTACTCGCCGTGATACCCTGACTTTCTTCATTCCTTAAGCCAGGGAAGATGGCATGCACAGGAATACATCCTTGGAAAGAAGTGCCACACTAGCACACTTGTGTAAATCAGGCTAGCAAAATGTTTGATGTTTTTCAAGTAAATATACCTCCTAATAGACCTCCCCTTCTAAGGTGTTGGACAGGGGCCCCATTGAAAGCTTCGCCAGAGGTGAGTTTTTAAAAGTTTAGAGGTTTTAAAGGGGGATATGGTTCTGCATGCCAACACACTCTGAAGTACAAAGGTGCTCGTGGAGGTGGATAGAGGACCCTCTGGAAGAGCAATGGATAACAGGTTCAGTCGATCAGTGAATCCAGGCAATATGTCCCTAGAGTACGTAATGCAACCCCCCAAAAATCAATATGGTGAGTGTAAATAATGCATAGGATCTTCAGAGTCATCTTGGTATTGGGTTTTTCTTTGTGGTTTAAAGGAAATCCAGCAAATGCACATGAAAAGATTTTCTTTTATTTCACCATCTGAACTTACTTTTTGAGATCAGACGTAGCTACCTTATCTGTCTAGCACGATTGTATTGGCCTCATTGATCAATGTGAGCTGCATGTTATTCAGATCACCATTAGACTCCATTGAGCTGCTTACGTAATCAATCCCCTACCTTTCTCTAGCCTTCAAAATACTATGGATAGATATACACGTTTAGATTCATAAACTGAGAATGATAGAAGTTTGCACATTCTACTGCTTCTGAACCCGAACCCTAAATCCAACACAGTAACACATTTTTTAGCACACAAAATTGCTTTTTAAAATCAGAAATGTAATATTACCATTTACTGCATTGGCCCAACCATTTTTTTTTCTTTTTTTCTTTAAATGGTTCCAATCCTGGGAAACCCATAAAGGAACACAACAGAAATCTGTCATCTCTGTTACTCAAGTTACTCTTAGAGGAATATTTAAAAATATATATATATTTACTGGAATTTTAAAAGGCAGATTAAGCAAAATCACCCGTAGTGTTCCTGTAATCTGGATTGTATTGTATTTTACCTAGTGCAGTTTTGTTCATGTCATTCCAATCCAAACCTGTATGGCTTTCTTTCTTCTGTGGAGCAAAAGAAGATATTTTGAAGAACATAGGAACCCAAGTATCATTGGACCTCACCCCACTGACTTTCAATGTTAAAATAAATTATTTTAAGATGTGCGTTATCTTTGGTGTTCCACAGAGGCAAGTTAAACAAGTTTGGAACAACATGAGGCTGAGGAAATAATGAGTTTTCATTTTTGAGTGAACTAGCCCTTTAACTATGCATGATTATGTGCAGTGGTGCACATAACCTTTTGGTCTGGTTCTCAAGGGAGCACCTGGAGATGCTGCTTGGTACTCACACTTTACACGGTTCAATTATCCTGCAAGCTGTCTTCATCACTTTCCTCCTGACTGCTCTCCTGACTGTCTTCTTTTCTCTCGAACATGGTAGATGATGATGATGTTTTATTTTATTTTATTAACATTAATGAGACAGACAACAGCAGGACTATTAGGCTGCTGTCACTTTAACACCGAATGCAAGGACAGAACTGACATGCATCGGGTTTCTTTCTCAACTGTTCACTTATGACATAAGACAATACTTGCCAAGACAGGTATTTTGACATCATTTTGTGTATTTGTGTCCGTTCAAGTGCATGTAAGAGCAAAAGAGGAATCAATTCAGTGTTCGAGCGCTGTCTGCTCTCTCTCTCTCTCTCTGCGTGTGTGCGCTTTGGGTGTGTGAGGCTGTGCGCACAGATAACAGCGTGTGAGTCCTGATTTTCGCCTCTTTCACGTTTAAAATCAATTTAATGTGTATATTGGCAAGACAAAACGCATCCAAATGATAAACTTTCACTCTATTATTTAGGTTAAACTTAGCAGTTAATCTGCGAATCACATCCGTGCCTAACCGTGCGGCCTGATCCGTACGGATCACGGATCAACTGCGAGCCGTTCCCTGCTGGTGGAATGACCTGACTAACTCATCCCAAGCTACTAAGTCTTTAGCCATTTTCAAGAAACTGCTGAAGACATCTTTTTCGACAACACTTGACCCATTAATACAAACACTTCTATATCTTTTTATAAAAAACAAAAACAAAACCTTGCTACGTGTACTGTGCTAGACTAACTGGCACTGGTCACAGCACTTGCATATTGCTGCCCTATTGTTACTTTGATTGCTTCTATTGCTCTCCTCATTTGTAAGTCGCTCTGGATAAAAGCATCTGCAAAATGATTAAATGTAATGTAAATGTGAACACGCGTATCATCACGATGGAGAAAAACTCTCCATGCGCACCAGTTATGTGCACCCCTGACTATGTGGCTGGTGGCATGTTATTATTTTTGCATATACCTCAGTTCCCCTGTTGGCCGTGCCTCTATCAGAAAAGACCTGCAATCCCCTTTTCGGGTCACGACTCACCAGCTGAGAACATGTATGGAACCAATGTAATTGAAGTCTTCCATTACTTACGCCTTCATGGGAAAGAAGCTTAAGGGCCACCTCATCAGACTCTCTACCCCTATGGGTACCAGTTCCATTTCATCTGGCCTAAGGTGGGCTGATCATTCCATAAATGCACAGAGCTGATGCTTGGAGGTTTAGATCCAAGGCTGAGCCAACATGAGCCAACTTCACATGTCTCCCTCCTAAAAACCCATCTCCCTCCCACTGTTAACAGTAAACATGTCTTTTTGCTTCTTAGTTGGCACCGTGCCCGGCAGCCCTCAGCAGTTTACAATGTAGCTGCAGCCCATGCTTTGACTTTACAAAAGTGTGCTTCTGTTTATTAGGGTTTGTAAAATGACAGAACTGCTCCCACTGTGCTGTGAGTGGAATAAACAAGACATAAAATAGAAGCTTGTTAAGCGTAGACGGACAATTTGTGCTGCCGTTATGCTGCATTTAGTCTTTTTTTCCTCTCTCTTCTCTCTCACTTGGAAGGTAGTGCCACTTTCAATAGAAGTGAATTCAATATCAATGTCAGATATATTTTGACCACCTCTTATTTAATGAATAGGATGGATCAGGCTTTGATAGATGGATTTAATAATCAGAAACATGGCCGTAAATGACCCGTGTTAAAACAATTTGAGTGCCATAAAACATTATTTTTTATTATACTGGAAGTGTTTGTTAACAATCCAATTTCTGGCAGTGATAATTGTGACAGTGTTGACAGTTAAATAAGTCCTTGCGGTATATCAGATCCGTTGTCAGAATTGTTTCAGCTACAACATCAATTCTATACTTTGCCTTTTCAAAAATGATCAATCTTGTTCAAAGGCTCATGGTGACAGTGGTTCCCTACTGAGAAGATAGGTGTTGACCTGCTTGAATTTCCAGGCTGGTCTATAATAGTTAATGTTAGCCAGTGCTAGCTGGAACCGATAGATAAATAAACCACATAGTCTTACACAGGACGTGTTTTTGTGCTTTAAAACGACACAAAACAACTGAGTGTAGTCGAATGGAGCAGAATGCAGGAGTCTCAACGTTAACTGTTTTTATCTTTTAATTATGTGTACAGAATACAATAACTGGACTTTTCAGCTGGTTTTATGTTGTCCGTGTGATGTGAAGCAGGCAGGTGCTGCTTTGGTGGTGTTAGTTGCAATTTTTGCTGTAGAAGAAAAGGCTGAGACTGAAAATGTGACTTCTGTCGCACTGCTTATGTTCAAAAGCTGAACCACCAGCCCTCCAGTCACTGTCTCCAAATGTGTTGCTTATCTATTTTGGATCTCCGCCGCTAATGAACACTCGACCCCACAGACATTTATCTGTGAGCGAGTGTACGTTTGATCCTTCGTCAATTATCTCTATACTTTACGTCTGCCCTCTGAAGTCTTAATTATGACATTGACAGAGATGCTGCTGATCAGAACCTCTTCCCTGCTGCTCAGAGCGCACTATACTGCTCCGTCTGACCCACTGTGATAGGAGAGCAAAGGAAAACAATCATGTTGGATGTAGAATGCAGCCAGAGGTCACTGTAACATGTAGTTGGGAGATCAGCCAAGAGAGACTGACTGTCTCAACAACATGACAGAGATGCATATCGCATGTCCAGATGAATAACAATACGTTGTGCTGAGTAGATTGTATAATTATTTCTTCCATGTAGATAATACGAAGCAGCCATAGTGTGCCACAATGCTTGCCACACACCAGTTTTTGGTGGAGAGGAGCGTGATATAGCAAATTTATAGCTGGGATTATTAAGGAACCATGATGGATTGGGACAAATGGGGAACTTTCGTGCGTGAGACGCTGCAAAAGACACAAGAAGCTAGCGCAACAGTCAAACGTGTCCGTCTAGCTCTAATGTTTAGCAAAACAATGGAAAAAGCAGCAGAATGGAATGCAAAAATATGTTTTGTGGGAATGGCCCCTAACACCTCTACCAGCAACCTTAGTTTACCCTGGACGCGTCCCATCCAACTGCAGGCCAGGCTCAGTCCTGCTTAGCTTCATTGGCTATTAACCAGTCTGTTAGAGCTGCAAGATGATGCCCAAATGAAGAATATAACTTTTTACTTTATGTAACCATAAAACAACTTTTACACGTACATTTACACGACAACGATGTACTAAAAGTGGAAACGTTTTTCCTTTGCGTTTTTCGCGTACAGTCGACAGCGTTGTCAAAACGATCCTGTTCACACGGATCTGCAAAAACAATTAAAAACGCTATATTATGCTGCCAGTGCAGTAGCTGGCAAGGTCGTTTTGTAAAGAAAAACTAGAGACTAAACGGGTAATACGCAGTAGGATGACATCACCGTTTTCACAAATTCACGTTTTTGTAGTTTACACAAAGACAAAAACGGTAATGTTTTCAAAAAAGTGCACTTTGAAAGCAGTTTTTTTAAAAGTTAGCGTTTACAGGCCCCCAAAATGCCGTTGTCTTGTAAATGAACGCATAAACTTTTTTTCAGTTTTAAGTTGAAAACTGTTTCTTGTAAACAATAAGCCCCATAATCATTAAAGCAGATGCTTCAATTTACTAATTAGAGTACTGAATGAGTTAGATTGTGATGAGTAATGTGTTGTTGTATTGAGTGCCTGATCCTTTATTCCAGTCCAGGATTTATAATATTTCAAAGAGCTTGTAAAGTCATACTGAGAAATGATAGATAGATTAACATGTTTACATTAAGTAAACTAAGTGCATGCCCCTGATGTTTTGGAGAAAAGACAGTTAGGTCGGCCATCCAGGGGTTATTTGTTTTCTGTAATGATCTCATTAAAGCGAGAGGTTTACTCTGAATCATTAATCACCCTGTTGACCATCAGAAGAGGGAGCACATTCTCTGGTTTTGTGATTCATCTGACTGGCAGTAATTACTCACAGGATTGGCACTTCATCCATTGACTTTAATTCACTTTCATTATAGAAAAGTTCCAGGGTGTTCATTAGCTTCAGAACTCCAACAATGAGATGAAGCAAGTTATTTGGCATAAACTGAAATAGGTGAACTTTTGATGGCACCAGGCATTGAGTGCTGTAGATGCTCTGCTGTGATCTCGGCTTTTGATGTCGTTGATGTTTGATGTAGTCGGCACAGACGGGCGCTGAAGACTACAATGGAGACTTTTTAGGCATTAAGGTGCTCTGCAAAGCTCAAGCAATTCCAATGCACCTTTCTGTGAAATCCCGCATTTGCATGGTACACTTTATGTTCTCATGCAATCTGTCATATTCCTGTTCAGAATTCAGCCTGGAATTTATTGCCCTTTCATTGTCTGGAATCTTAAATTCTTCAGTCACACATATATAACTTCAACTTTCTCCTATGACACGTTCAATTTGAATCCATGAGTTTGTCTACTGAGGAATGTTTTATGCTGTTCAAACATATGGGTATATAATTTTGCTGTCAGCGTAGTTGTGATATAATGTCATTTCCCTCGGATGTTATTGACTCTGCTATTGATAGGATATCTGCCCATAAGAATTTTATGGACAATATTAATTCCAAAACAAATAGTGGTTCCGTAGGTTTAAGTTGGAAAGCCTGTAAAGAAAATGTAACAGAAATATTCCACAAGTTGGATGTAGTTTTGTGTAGCCATATGTTTGACTATCTGCATAAAATCTGTTGCACTTCAAACCTTTTCTGGGTAGACTAAAACAGCCACAAAGGTAGACAAAGGTTTGCCATTCATGAACCATGTGGTAGGTTTATCTGAAATATACTTTAAAAAAATTTATGGAAAAAACTCTCAAGCAAGTCACTGTAAACCACTGAGGAAATGTGTGCTTGAAATATTTGTAGAATTTGTAATCTAAATGTGTTTTGATCCAAAAGTAACATACTGGTTATTTCACTGAAGTTATCCAGGAAAATCGAATAAACAATTCTGGTTGTTGATAGTTAATTGATTTCTGTTTATCTTTCACCAAATGGGGAAATCCAGTAATTAGTTCTTCCTTAAAAGCATTCATCAAGAAATTAACAATTTTATAATGGATGCATTATCAAAAGTGACATTTATAATGTTTCTGTACAATTTTGAACAAATGTGATTCCTTTGAACGTTCTATTAATCAACGAATCATGGGAAAAAATGTATTCCAGCACAACTGTTTTGAACATTGATAATAATAATCAGAAATGTCTCTTGAGCACCAAATCAGCACATTAGAATGATTTCTGAGTAGTGATGCTGAAAATGTAAATGTATATTAAAATAGAAATCAGTTATTTAAAATTTTAACAATATTACTTTATTTTTGATTAAATAAATGCAGCCTTGATAAGAATAAAGAGACTTCGTACCGACCTCAAACTTCTCAAACGTTCTAATCTGTAATTTTGAGGAGCTACTTAAGCTAGCAGTTGAGGAAGGGGCAAACTTTAGAGAGTTTTTTTCCTCTCAGACTGGTGCACTATTAATTAAAGAAATCTGACATAATCAGATGTTGTAGTCAAATTAATATATTATAGTAAATACCGGTAATTAGTATGTTGTTGACAGGTAGCATGTTACATATATTAATTGAGACGTCAAGCACAAATTGTTGACAAATACTGCAGCCATCTTGTGGTGCCACTCCAGGCTTGTTGCATTGATTCAGGGGTGGGCGTTATTAGATCCACTGTGGGAGGTATAATTACTGCAGCTGCAGTTCCTCCGATCGCAGTCACACTGGGCCACCAACCCAGGAGGTCCCCTCGCCTTAGACCGCCGCGTCTCTCCGCCTTTCATTGGCTACCTTTTGTGTGGGTCTAGCATACCCAGCCTCCTGCTGACTACATGCAATTGATATAGACAATGCCTATGTTCACATTATAGTCTAAATGAGCAGTTCTGTTTCCCCCCCTTCAGATTCAGTCTTTTGTTCATATTCATGTTTGTAAATGACTCGTATAACATCATCTGTGTTAACATTCGCAAATGAAAAACCTTAACATGTCGATCCTGCTAACATTGCAGGATTGTGATGCATTTGCTAGTTCTACTTAAATTGATGGGCAAGAACATATAGTCCTGCAGACCTCGCCGTATCTCTACAGATGCTGCCCGCTGTTGCTCACTGCAGGATGTTTTTTTTTTTTTATGATTAAAACGGAAACCTTTTGGGCTCTTAATGAGGGTGACATTGACTTTAGGCCCACTTGCAGAGATAGATAGATTAATTCTCTAGTGGTTGCACTTGGGTCACATTGTCATGAATCGTGTATGAGAATGATCTGAACACATCAAATCAAATGGCCCAAATCAGATTTAACACTTTCAGCCCTTAATGTGATCATAGCTAATAAAAAAATCTGCATGACTTGCCAGGATGCTCAAACCAAATGGTCAAAGCCTGAATTTGCATACTAGCATAGTCTTTCATATGCCCTACTGTTCTGAATTCTGCCAGAGTTTGGTTGGTTTGCATGGTCAAGTTTGTCCCTGCTGGTACATGTGGCTGCTAAAGGCATTTTCCATTGGTGTTTGTTCATAAATTTGCTATATACTGTATCTTTTTTGTTTCCTTATATATACGGCTAATATTTCCTTTACATTATAGGGTCATTCCGTGTCAAATCAACCAAATTTCGAAAACTTCGCCAGCTCATTTTTTATGTTGTTTTTAGTAAATATTTTAATATTTGTAACTCAAGAAGGAATAACGATCCCTTAATATCCTTTTATATTTTGTTTTTTAACAAACTTTTCTGGTTACACTTTATATTAGGTGTCTAACTACTATGTACATCAAAAAATAAGTGCAATGTACTTATTGTGTTCATATTTTATTGCAAAACACTTTTGCACTTGGGTGGGATACGGGTTAGGATAGAGACAGGTTTGGTGGAATGGGTTAAGGTGTAAAGGAAGGGTCAACAGTGTAATTATAGATGTTATAACAAAGTAATTACAGATGTAATTACATGCAGGTATTTATTAAAGTGGTGGTTAAAAATCAGGAAGTTTAATGCCTACAAAAACGACTCGAATGGGACTACAACGAGATACTTCCCGGGTTTTATACGTAACTAACCCATCGATTTACATCAACCCTCCCTCCGGAATAAGCAAAAAAGGGGGCATGGCCATATTTCTGCGGCTTTGTCGAAGAGGAAGAGTTATTATAGTGGAGAGCTGTAGCCATGCCGTCGAAAATGTGTTATTTTCACCCAGCTGTCAGGTCAGAGTCAGAGTTCGGGCTTCTCATGCACGCTGTAGTTCGTCAACAATGGCTAAAATTTATGTTTGATTATATCAAAATTATGAAAATTACAATCATAATTTAGCTCTCTGTGCTGCACATTTTATGGAAGACAGCTTCCAGAATCTCCACGAATTCAATGCCGGATTCAACGGGGGTGGTTTAAAGGGGTGGTTAAACTGTTATTAAAACATGAAGCAGTTCCAAGTTTAAAACCAGAGGCAGCAGTTGTTGGGCCACAACCTGTAAGTAAGACTTAATAATTTTAAATGTATTTGCATGTATAATTTCAGACGTAATGTTTTAGTTTTATCAAGGACGTAAACAAATGCCAGCGCTGGCTTTAGTAGCCACTTAGTTGCTATTTCGTGTGTCTATGACAAACGCGTACAAACATTTTGGACCTGAATTTGTAATTATGTACTAATTTTGTAAATGTATTTTCCATGTATACTTTATGACGTAATTTTTCGATTTGATCAAGAACGTAATGCCAACGCTGTTTGTTTATAGTAGCCTGTTAGTTCGATGCTATTTTGTGTGTATAAGACAAACGTGTATAAAGTTCAAAAAATGATATGTAGTCCCAACAGCAAACTTCAGCTGCTGTTATCAGTGTACGGTATGGTTTTAACACAGTTGCCACATGTACACCTAAAGGAAACGATACACTGAGTAAATTAAGTTTTGTGAATAGATCAACGGTTGTTCATTATATCGATAAAACAATAACTTTAAAAAACGGTATTATGTCATTTATTCAGCTATATTAAATGTTTAATCAGGAGAAAACCGTATCTCAAAAGCTAACAAGCAGCAGTAGCATTTTCAAGTAACAGCGTATCAAAATTCTTATATAATAATAGTAAAATAGAATAGAATAATAATAAAAAAATGTACCATTCAGAAACGTTTTGTAAGAGCCGTGTTTGGGGAGGTTCTGCTTGACTCTCTTCTTCGCCGCTTTCTGGGTCTGATTCTGGCTCAAACTGATACGGCAGTATAAAGTGCCGAAGTTATGACGTCCTTTTGTAGGCCAAAACGCGGAAGTGAGTTAGCATTTTAGCACTTCCGGTTCCCTCGCCCCAAAGCTTATGGGTTTTTTGAATGGGTTTTTGCTAAATCGCCTGAAATAAGGTCTGTGGTTAAAGGGTTAGTTCACCCAAAAATGAAAATTAAGTCATTAATTACTCACCCCCATGCTGTACCAACCCCGTAAGACCTTCGTTCGTCTTTGGAACACAAATGAAGATATTTCAAGAGATTTCCACGACGCATGCGCGAGAATTGCGATCTCCTTCAACTACTTCAGTTAAGTTCTCGCGCATGCGTTGTGGAAATCTCTTGAAGTCTCGTTTCAGACCTACAAGGAAGAAAAGGAATAGTCGAATAAAGTCGTTATTTTTGTTTGTTTTTCCGCACAAAAAGTATTCTCGCCGCTTGATAAACTTATAGTTGAGCCACTGTTGTGACATGGAATATTTAAACATTTTCTTCATTGACTTTCTGGGCCGTCAGGATTCATTCCCTTAGGGAGCCTATGGATGAGTGATCCAGCTGTCACATTTAATCAAAAATATCTTCATTTGTGTTCCGAAGACGAACAAAGGTCTTACGGGGTTGGTACAGCATGGGGGTGAGTAATTAATGACTTAATTTTCATTTTTGGGTGAACTAACCCTTTAACAAAGCCTCTAAATATTTTCACGTTTTGATCTATGACATAAAACACACCAGTTATAACCTGCTTGTGGTTTTTTAAACTTTATTGTGTCTTAAAAACAGTGATTGGCTTTATTTAGGCTTCAAAATGTATACATTTTGGATTAACTTTGTAAAGATTATCTTGATAGGCAAAACGTGTAAGGGTCACAACTCGTTGTTGAACACAGATCTTATTTTTTGCGATTTTCCAAAAGTCTATGGGAAAAATGCATAGCTTTTCGATCGAGGGAACCCATGCGCCGCTAACTTCCGAGTTGTCCTAAGTGACGTCATAACTTCGGCACTCTATTGACACCATTATTTACATTTGACCGGAGCACATGCAACTTTCGCCTGTAAAGGTAATGGGCGTGAAGTTTCCGAACAACGTGCACTACGCAGTTTAGCCAATTACAACACACCGGCCCAACTAACCAACCTGAGCCCATTGCCTGTTTCTGAGGGAGTGGTTTCATAGAATCAGGAAGTCAACCGGTCGTTCAAATGACAGATGAAAAAGTGGTTTACAATAAAGGTGAAATTTATGAAAAATAAGGCTTTTTAAAAAACAAAAAACACGAAGACATGTTATATTACACCCCATAAACACAATCATGCAAAGAAAAAAAGCTGTAAACCACCCCTTTAAAATATAAGTACAATGCAAAAACATGTATGTAAACAATAAGTGCATTGTATCAAATTATTAATTTAAATGTTAGTACATAGTAGTAAAGGACACCCAATTTAAAGTGGGACCACTTTCTTTTGGTATCCATATTTTTAAGGCCCTATAAGGTTAAATTCCTTAGTAAATTGTTAAGTTGTACACATTTTCAGTGGTCAAAAAACATTTTTTTTTCTTTCTTTCAAAGTGGAACAGCTGAAGAAAAAATAATGTTAAAACTAGAAATGAATCGCATTTAATAAAACTTCCTTTTCCTTGTCACTGTAGCTTTAGAAATATTTGTGAGCTATCGGCTTAAGTTAGCACTGCCATTTTTTTTTTTTTTTCAGGCAAACTGTTGTCGAATCCGGTGTCACAGAAACCCACTTCAGTATTTATTTATTTTTTATACTCCTTCAGAGCTGGAAGGCCAGCAGTAGGTTGCAAAGACATGCAAGGAGCAACTTTTATCATCTTCCCGGAAAAACTACTTCTGAAGCGACACAATCATTTTGCCACAGTCACAGGCAAATTAAAACTCTGAGATCAAACCATAGCTTGCCTCACCCCCTCCTTCCCACCTGCAGCAGCATTCTGAATCTGTTGCACGCTAGTCTCCCTTAATCTTGGGCCCTGGGGATCTTGTTGGAGCCTGTTAGCAAATGTTTATCCCACAGTGAACACCTGGTTGTTTGGAGAGTACGCCCACAGTGCACTGCCATCCCCCACCCGAGCAACAAAGTGCTTAAGATTGAGCCGGCACACCGTATTCCTACCACAGTGTGCAGTTCGTCGCATTCAACATGGTGATTAGCATAAGCCTCATTTAGTCATCCTTTAATGAATAATTTTCCTAGGCTTATTCCAGCTGTGAAAACGCATTAAATGGTAAAGCTATGAATTGTAACCTTAAACTTGATATTACCCAAAGAGACCCATGAACAAAGCTTATGGCATATCATTAACCACGATTACTCAGTTGTCTCGAGGGATTTAAAGCAGTTTGATAGAATAGCTCTTTAGTGGCATCATGGAAAATCTTTAAGGAAATGGACAAAATTCTATGTATTTTATACCAGGCTAACATTCTCATTTAGTTTTCACATTGTGTGCAGTGCAAGTTAGTCCATACTAACGGCCAGTCAAATCATGGTCCCCCAAGACATCCTTGGCACCATCCCACTTTGTTTTAAAGGGATAGTTCACCCAAAATCAAAAATTCTGTCATAATTTACTTATCTCATGTCGTTCTAAACCTGTATGACCTTCTTCTGCGGAACACAAAAGAAGATATATATATAATATATGAAGGGATAGTTCTCCCAAAAATGATTTAATTCATTATCAATTTATTAATTAATTCAAAATTAATTAACGAAAACTTCCGGGTTCAAAGAATTTTCATTTTTGGGTGAACTATCCCTTTGAAGAATGTTTCTGCTGTTTTTGTTCATACGAGAGTCGACAGGGTCCAAAAGAACATGAAACCCCCTCGATTTTTATATAAAATAACACATGGATTTTTTCAAAAGATCTTCTGTTGTGTTTCACAAAAAAAAATTGACCAGATTTTGCCAGATTGTACTTTATTTATAGCCCTGGGGTCTAGTGGTCAACTTGCACTATTTTCACCCTGGTTCGGCTTCCTTTTCCAATCTCGGATAGGACAGCATTTCCTGAGGCATTGCAGGCCCCTGGCAGTCTGAGACTCTGGGGCACTGGCCTCATCATTGGCCACCTGATCCATAATCCACTCCTGCCAGCTGCAAGCCTGCATGTTTTTCTATAAAGACATTAAAAAATTTGATCGAAACAGGTATTTCATTTTTAAAGCCTGCACAGAAAAAAGCAGTGTAATTGAGTGTCATAAAAAAGGACGAAGATAAGCCACCTGTGGAATCTGGGGATGTTGAGGTTGTTCGGCCTGTGGCTGAAGCGTCTCGATTTCAATGACCTTTTAAAGCAGTAATTCTCTGTAGTTGTTAATTGATTTATTGAACATGCCTTGGCACGCTGGTCAATCAGATCATAGGAGCAGGGTTTCGTTGAAGGGCTTCATTATTTACTCCTTAATTACTCCAACTCTCTACTTTGCACTATACAATGCTGAACTAACCTTTGCTAGACGAAGAGAGCACAAAGCCCCAGTGCCTGGTCTGTGGAGGCTTATGAAGTGGAGCGGCCTCTCTCTTTGCTCTTCCTAATCTTAATTAAGTCCTGAACAACTGGGCTTTGCTCTTATCAGTACAGAGACTGATGTTGTCAAAGCTGTGGGATGCCATAGTGCACTTTTAATTGCACAGTTTTATAAGAATGGAGTAGAGCTCAAGAAAAAAGGTTTCATTTATCTTGAACTTTTGCACAATGAATTAATATCATCATGAAATCACCTAAGATATGTGTTTTGTTTGTTTTAAAACATATCTTATATATTTACAGTATGTAACAGTAATCCTATAATTTTAATCAGTTGTATTGACATTTTCAAAGCATTTTGCTTGATCTCATATTGAGCGTTCTTACTTTCAACATAATTTATGTTTCAAACTTAGTTTGAATGACATGCACTAATCGACTCATGTCTCGCGCTCTATATTTTCATCCATATTTATACGGGACAAATGGCAGCATTTCATCTTTTAAGGCGAGACACTACAGGTGAATAGGGTACATTTTTTAACTAGCAGATATCACCATGAAACTTTCCCAGTTGATTACCTACATTAAGATGAGAAAAAAATGTATTACAAGTTTTCTGTCATTTAATGTTTAAATATGCAAATCAGGCATGATCTAATTAAATATGCGCTAATTTGCATATATTTCAAAAAATTTAATCTGAGTATTGGATAAAGCCAGGTTCAAAATTATTTTTTCATTGTGTTCACATATTAGATGGGGAAAAAATTACAGAGGGATTTATGGATATCTACTTTTGTTATCCTGTAAATCAGAATATACTGTCAATAGCCTTAAAAAAAAAAATTTGCCATGTTTTTTGGAATAAAATGTTATATAAATCAGGCTAGGAATAATATATTTACAAATCCCTCTGTAAATGTCTTCATAATATAACTAGGTACAAGACTGGAGATTTTGGTGTATATAGCCAGGTGCTACTGAAGTGGAGATTTCGGACTTGGAGTATGAGAGAAAGGTCATAAGAAAACGGGCTTTAAAGATTTAGCATCAGACAATGAGATTGCGCATTTGCGCCCTTTTACTTTCACGATTGGTTGCTGATAAAAAGACCATATTTGGATCCGGCAGCATTGTACAGGAGAGAGAGAGAGCTTTCTAACAGTGTGTGTGATACCCATCTCCACCCCTTGGATCTTGATCCGACTCCTCCCCGTGGATCTCATGTACTGCATTGAGGTGCTACTGGAGCGATCGCGGAGCAGCGGGAGGATTTAGATCGCCAACTTTTGACGAATTTATGAGAAATCTACAGACGCAAATAGACAAAGTGTCGTAAAATAAAGACCTAAATGTCTATTTCGGACTTTTTTTCACCACAAGTCTGAAAGAAGACATGTTATTGAAGACAAATATCCCAAAATCTCAAAATTGACCAGTGAAAAAAACAAACATGTTTTTGCCTGCCGTGTCTCGCCTTAATACAAGATGATACGTATTGCATCATACCGTTCAAAAGTCTGGGGTCTGTAGGCCTACTACATATTTTTTTTAAATAAATCCATACTTTATTGTTTATTCAGTTCTATATGTAAGCAATAAGGTACTCGAGGCTAGTGCTGTATCGTGAATAAGTCACGGCTGAAGGGGTTGCAGAACGCCCTTTAGCCGTGACTTATTCACGATACAGCTCTAGCCTCAAGTACCTTATTGCTTTTATAAAACGGTTACCACACAATACAAATACTAAAGCTGAAAAATAATGTATCTATGCAACTTTAATGAAGTAAAATCACAAAAATCCTTCCTTCCGCTGGAAAAAATAGTCCCTGGCCGTAAAAAGCAACAGAAGTTACATACATTAATTCGCCAATAGATGGCGGCAAAGAATGTCTTAATGAGTGAGTCAGTAGAGAAGACTTTTAAATTGAAAGGACTCAAACTTGTGATCACGGAAGAGGCAACTGACAGAAGACTATCGGCACGGGAAAACCCCTTAACTGTTAAAAGGACAAGATATCGCAGCGGACATTCAAACAGATTTTTATTTATTGTGAATATAGGACTGACCTGAAGCAAAATGCTATATCTACTGTAAATGCAGGTACACTCGCTCACTCGATCTCTCACAATACTCTACTATAGGCCACAATGAACAATATATCAATGCATAGGCGTAATTCTATGGGGGGACAGGGGGACACGTCCCCCCCAATATTCAACGAAGGGCAATTTGTCCCCCCCAATATTTGCGCAAAACTTTTGCGATATTTTCTAAATGTCGATAAAAAACTATTGCGAAATGACGGCGTTCCATTAACCAATGTTATGCGACTAAAACGTCTTTTTTTCCTCTCGCGATAAGTCATTCCAAAAATCATGGCAACGGACGTTGGTAGGTTTATAGCCTATATCACAGCCACCGCATAGACATTATTATTATTAATGGAAGGAGACGTGGTGTGTTATCCAAGCGTTAATGGCAGGGAAAGACACGGAGTTCCTGGGTGTTTCTCCCTCATTTCTGCTCCGATGTCTTGATTGTGGCATTTCTTTGAGGTTTAGACACTGATCAATATAGAATGACTTTATTAATGTCATTATATAGATCAGTGGGTTTAGAGTCCAGTAGACTATTCCTGTAATTATTGTTTCTTTTATGAATTCAATAAAGAACTGTCTCGTATTATGTCCAAACGGTCAGTGTACTTGCATTCATTTTCCCTTATTTAACCCGTAATCGCAAAACGAAAAATGAACGGTTGTTGTATTTTTAAAACGCAAAGGTGAACACCAACATTTTAGTTTGACCTGGAGGCCTACACCAAATGCTGCACAAAAAATATATGAGAGAGAGAGAGAGAGAGAGATAGATGAATTTTCAGATATTTGTTTATGACTTTTTGCCTCTTTATTAAAAATTTAAAATATTCACAAATTAATATGGAGAAAAAAATGTAGATTTTACTGGTTTTCTAAGGCCAAATTAGAACCTGGAAATTATATTTTTCCCGCAGTGCTGAATGAGAAGAGCCATAACCACAGCCTACAGAAAGGGGATGTATAGGTGAGTTAGGCTATAATAAATGTGTCTGAAAAAATAACGAGGCATTTTAAATCTCCGGATGCACCTTTAGAGAGAAATCCACCTTTCATACGGATTACATAATCAGAAGGTATTAGCTTTCAAATCGAATTTGTTCGTTTTAAAGTGGACATTTTAAGCTTCAGTCTACAAAGGCTATACCGTATCAGTTCTCGCGCTTCAGTTCACGGAGATCATGAAAACGCGCCTGATTGTTTTATTTTATTTTACAAAAGCACATCGTTTTCTTGTTATTGTGAGATTACGCAAATAAAAGTAGTTGCGAATAATGTATTATTATATTCTGTATGACCAGAAATGATAGAGTATTTTAAGTTGTTTCGACTGTTGATAGGAAAATGCAAGTGTTCACGCCCGCGCCTCCGTGCCATCCAGTGCGCGCTCCACACCCAGTCCGCACACACACTTGATATGCGTCAAAATCTTGTGTTTATTTGTGATAATCTTAGCCCTATTATTATTGTCCAACCTGTATTATGAATGAAATGTGACGAATTGCTTTGTTCCTTTTTTGGATAAAAGTGTCTTCTACATATAATAATAATGATGATAATTATTATTATTATTTGCGGACACGGACCCAAAACACACCGCGTATTCTAAGTCAGGTGACTGTAAATGCGCAAAACCCGTTTCCATTGCAGTTTTGCGAAATATTCCTTTTTCAAATTGCCTGAAAAACCTCCTCATGCGAGCGTAAAAACTTTATTGGGATAAACGGGAGTTTTTGCGAAATGGACGTGTTTCCATTGTGCGCATTTTTATTACGCAATTTCAATTTGCGCAATTTGAAGGGTAATGGAAACGCGGCTTGTATGATTATGCGGGCAGGGCCATATCGATGTGATTGCAAATAGCCTACGTCTTTCTTTCCAGCTCCGAAAAATAAATAAAATCCCGGGCGGTCCATTTCCCAAATCCATTCGACTTGCCTTACACTATACATTTAGCAAAACCTATTTCTCCTGAAATCCATGTCATTTTTTCCTATCCCTTTAGTAGCTCGTGCATCGTCAGTGAGTTAGGAAAAACCAAACAGAAGAAGAGTTAGGAGGAGCGCGGAAATTGACAGACATTTGGCATATAGGCTATCTATGAATGGTAAATATCCTGTTATCCTGTAACAGTAATTTAATCAAAATGTTTATAGCCACTATATGTTTATAGAAGAATATAAGAGAGAGAGATCACTGACCGCTTTGTTGTCAATTCAGGCCTGTAATTGATGCCGATGCTGTAATCATTGTGAGTAGGCTATACGTTGGTTTGACGATCAGATGTAATAAAATTCCTTGTTGTGTTATACAATTACAAACATTCGGACTCTGACTTTTATTTTATTTTGATTAAAAAAATGTGTGCATGCGCCAACACAAAAATTCCACAGCTGTCCCCCCCAATGTGTGATTGACAATTTCGCCCTTGTATCAATGAGATCAAACCACTGATCTATATAATGACATCATATAGATGGATCAAACGTGTTTGCCAAGTTGCAAGTTGCCAAGAGTGGTTGCTAGGGGGTGTTGTGTAGTGTTGCATAGAACTGTTAGGTGAAGGGTCATAGCCGTGTTTTATAGTGAATAAAACACAGAGCTATTGACCAATCAGAATCGAGGATTGGAACTAACCGTTTTATAAAATGTTTTAATGCTACAAATAAATACAAAAAAAATATAAAGCAGCACAACCGTTTCTTGGGCACCAAATCAGCATATTAGAATGGTTTGAATGATCATATGACACTGAAGACTGGAATAATGGCTGATAAAAATGATGCAGCCTTCGTGAGACTTTTTCCAAAATCATAAAAAAAAAGACCCCAAACTTTTGAATTGTGTATGTGGGATGGTTGGCAGCCCTGACTTTTTGTTAAACAGTGGACATCCAGGATAGGGTAAAGGGTGGTAAGAATGTTTGAAAAAACTCTGTGGAAACAATCATTAGTGGTTCTTACTAATGTATTACTTAATCTCAGGGGGTACTTCAAGTAAATAATGCCGGTCATAGGGGTGCAGCATACAAAACCCAATGTAGTAGCTGTGCTCTGATCTCCTTTTTAACAGCATTCTCCAGGGCCTCGGTTTCTATTCACTGAAAGAGCTAGTGGTTTCTTTATGAGTGTATACTCTTAAGAATATCTGTTCCAAAAGTGGGTTTTCACAGCAATGCAATAGAACCATTTTTGGTTTCCCAAAGAACCTTTCACTAAACAGTTTCTAAACAATTTTTTTTTTAGTGTGAAAAACATTTGAATAATCTGAAGCACCATTTTGCACTACAAAGATTCTTTAGTGTAATGGAAAGGTTCTATGGATGTTAAAGGTTCTTCATGGAACCATCAATGTCAATAAAGAACATTTACTTTTAAGAGTGTAGGGTGATGCATACCTTCTATCTCTTGCTTCACTAAATATAACACTTATGTGCTTCCTCTGATTCTCTCTCCAAAGGCTACAGAAGGATTGCTACCCATTTCTGCAATAGCCCTACAGCTTCGAAGATGACATGCTCGTGATGCCTCTGTAAGTAGATTTCTGCTTGTTTTATACACTTTGCCAGATGCCATTATCTAAATGAAACATGAGAAACCAGGGATGCACGATATATATCAGCAACCATATCGGCGACATGTTCATTTTTAATGTTATTGCAAAATATGCCCGATTCATTAAGGTCGATAAACAATGGATTATTTCCTTCAGCTGGTTTTGAATTGATTGAAATAACTTCAAAAAGGAAAATATGGTTAAGTGCAATGTGCAGCGCAGGTCTGTCATATATGCTACATAAAATTATGAGGAGAACGTTATAATTGTGTGCTTTGGACATGCCTTTTAATGGTGAGACTTTTGTTTTTGTAATTTAGATTTAGATTTATCGGCCATTCATCAACATTCAGAAAGTTTAGTATTTAGTATGCATTTGGTATGTTTTATTTGTTAATTTTAAGGGAAAACTCTTTTCAAAGTTCCACTTTCAATCATCTGCTTCATACTTGAGTACAGCTTTCTTTAACAGGAACTAGTCATAATAGAGATCTCCAGTCTTCCTGGAGAATCTGCGTGAGGTTTTCCTCTTATTCTCCTTTTTATTCTTTTTGTCTTTTGTTTTTGTCTCCACGACGCTCCTCGCTGCTCCTCGCTCTCTGCTTCTCTGTGACCGTGGACAAAGTCAGGGAGCCTTTCAAGTCAAATCCCTTTATTCTTTGTCAGAAATTGAGTGTTTTGAAAAGGAGCGTTCTGGCAAAGAGAAAGGGCTGAAACTTTCATTGCAGCCATTTATGGAACAGCACAGCCCAAGGCTCCTTTTCCTTTCCTCAAAAGAAACTGTAAGAGAGGCTGTCATATTTAATTGGCTGTTTGTAAACTAATTAAAGCTTGTATGTTGATGTGTTTGACAAATCACCAGGGTCTTTTTCATGTTTCAGACTTCTTCTGAAATTTAATTTTGTAGGTCTGTGTAAAATTAGCAAATTCTATGAAGAAGCCTCACTGAAATTGATTTTTGTCATTAGCATGGGTAGATTGTAGTCCCTTGACTACTTGACTTTCCCAAATAATTGTATAGCTGGATGAAGCTCACAACAAAAAGTCCAAGTAACATTTCACCCATAACAGTAAGAATACACTGACATTCAAGAGTTTGTTGTCAAGATATATATATATAAATAATAGTTTCTGTATGGCCTCCAAACGATTGCTTTTGGTGGCTGATTGCTGTCTGAATCGACCATCAATATAGAGATTGTTTACGTAGCCTAACGATGTAGCATCCGTCTATATGGATACGACTGATTGTTCTGTGAACAACTGGCAATCAACGTACTTTCCGTGTATGGAGACAAACGTATTAAAGGCCGTAAGTTATTTTTTATTTTTCATAGTTACGACATGGCATGAACTCAGCATAAGCTCATTGTTTAGGTTCAGGAGGAACAGTTTGTGGCGCTCAGTGACTGTCTGTCTACAACACCGCACAGCCTTACAGATATATATTTATATATGATATATTTTAAAATGTAATTATGAGATTTTCATGAAGAGATTTTTCTAAGAATTAAGCAGATCCTCCAAGTTTCTCATAACCATTATTTATCATGTTTTTTTTTTCTATTTAAATCTACATACAGGTATTATAATAGACACTACTATACCATGATGTATAAATAGTTTAAAAATTAAGTAATTTTGTATTTTTTTGCACTACAGTAATAAGAAAACGATTGCATTTTGGTAATGAGACTCTCAATGGTCCTGATATAGTTTTTATTTTCTTTAAGCAAAATTTCTTGCAAAAGTAATTTTTTTGAACTTTGGGTGAAATGTGGCTTGTGTGAGTGTTTAAAGATTCATCCAGCACCTTTTGGAGTTGACTTTAGGGTTGTCTGGGGATTGAAGATAACGAATTGCCAGACACCTGGATGTTGAGCAACTTTCCCACTCACCAGGTTCTCTGATGGGTCAGCCAGGGTTTCAACCCTCTGTGTCCCCAAGCACTTACTGCATTTCCCCCCTTCTGTGTTAGGTATATTTTTACTCTACATTGGATCTTCCTCCTAAAGTTTATTCCATCAGTGACTTCATCCCGCTAAATGACATCATTTTAGCAGCTGGTCTCAATCATTGTGCCTTTCTGAGAAGACTCACTTTTTTTGTTTATGTTTATGGTCTTCTAGGCCCGTTTAGTGAGTCCAGGAGCTGCCACGTTGTTTTAATTTCGACCCACCGTTGTTTGCCGACATTTGGTTCAGGATGACAATGAGCCGGAAGAAAACAAGCCCTTTTACGATATGAAAAGAGTAGGAACTAGAATGGGACTCCTCATCTGTAAGCTCGCTTTTAAGGGTCTGTTTCCCCCTCGGCCGAATTAAAGACGTGCCATTATGCTTGGCAAATTACTACGCACTCTTTGTGGTCCAGCCATGGTACATTAGTGTGCCTTAAGATGGTCTAGCTGTGCCCATTCACCTAACAAAGAGAGTGTCCCCCTGCCAGATCCTTGGCTGGTCACACAGAGGAGCCATTCACACCAGGCAGAAGGGGCCGTACGGTAGAGAGCTCGGCCACAAGGCAGCCATGACAAAATTCCCTAAAGTACAGCTTGAAGAACAACCATTTCCTCAAATGCAAACCAATTAAGTTCGATTTGACAACTGTCCAGGCTGAGAAGCGGAACATCTGTGTAGAGCTGGAATATCTTAACAGAACTAGCCATGCTTGTGATGTTTTTGGTCTCTGCGGAAGGGAAGAGGTGGAGTTGCTTGTTTTGGGTTCGGACCTTGGAATTGGACTGTGGGTTTTGGAATTTGGAAAAGCTGGACCCAATTACAATGGGAAGAATTAGTTGCCTCCCGGTGGATTCTTACCCCACATGGTTTTACTGAAGATTTTAGGACTATGGCAATTAATTAACCCATTAATTTTAATAGTTAACTCATTATTTTAATGGCTCTCATTCATAATGACATGCATCCTAATTCAGTGCTCAACTTTCTTTCTTTGTAAGACATGATGCAACTGTTCACAGCTACATAGATAAATCAATACACAGCTCTCTTAAATCAAGCACAATAAACAACGAAGACAAGCATGTTATCTTATATTTCTTACAAGATGGAAAACTGAAACTGAAAACTGGAAAGAGAGACAGAACTTGTGCTATGAAAGCAGTTTTTAATCGTTCTGTAAAGTATTTTTCTCTTATATTGAGTCCAGTTCCCCCTCTCGTCATAAATTAGTAGCAGGGAGTGATGATGGGGACCAAGAGCCAATAAATTGTGTGTTGCTCTCAGGGTCATTAAGCCGCGTGGTCTGGGCCCACTGGATCTTTTATCATCCGCCTTGGATCAGCGGCTGTAAAACGGTGGCTAACATTGTGTGTTTATTTCCCCATAACAAAAGATTAGCTGTCTACAGCTCATGAGTTCAGCTAATGCTCCATGGGACTCGAGCAGCCGTGGAAACATAAATCTACTCCCCAATTTTTGTTCTTTTCTCATTGTGCTCACCTTTCTTTGCCCTTTCCCCACTTTCTCTCTCCCTTATGACTTTTAAATGATTTACTCTGTCTCCAGTCTTGACCTCAGACGGCGTGCCCGCGGACTGCCCAAAGTCCATTTGCTGACTGTCAGATGCATATTGCTGGTAGAATCGGCAATCTGACACCAGGTACTTGATGCATTACTGAGGACTAATCACAGGTGTTGACTTTTTTTCCATGTTAGTGGCATCAGATTGTTTTTAGAGTTTAGTGTGAGGCACTAAGTGTAAAAGCAGTAAAACTTAGTAAAAAATAAATATTGGGAAATATTATTACAATTTCAAATAACTATTTTCTATTTGAAAATATATTCAAATGTAATTTATTCTTGTGATCAAAGCTTAATTTTCAGTATCATTACTCCAGTGTCACATGATCCTTTAGAAGTTCCTTCTAATATCCTGATTTGGTGCTCAAGAAACATTTCTTATTACAGTTGTGTACACATTTTTTCAGGCGTTTTTGATGAATAGAAAGTTCAAAAGAACAGCATTTTTCTGAAATATAAAGCTTTTATTTTTAAATGTGTCTTGAGCTCCAAGTCAGTATATTAGAATGATTTCTTTAAAGGATCATGTGATATTGACGACTGGAAATTCAGCTTTTCCCGTCACATGAAGAAATAATATTTCGAAAAATAATTAGTAAATTAACATTAAATAGGAAAACAACTATTTTAAATTGTTAATAATATTTAACAATATTACTGTTTAACTGTATTTTTTTATCAAGAAAATGCAGTTTTTTTTTTTTTTTACCAACCCAAATTACAAATGGGACAAACCCTGCTGTATAGTTGTTTAAATTAGTTTAAATTAATTTTCACACAACCTAATTAAGATCCTAAACTGTGGTTGGTCACTTTCATGTCTCTTGTCCAGAATTAGCTTGATAATGACCCAATTTTATTCAGATACTCAAAAGTCTGGCTCTTCGAGACTATGCATCTGTCTTAATTAAGTTGACTGCTTTCATTGTTTGAGGTTGGCCATTATAAGAGATAAAATTATTCTGCTCTTATTCAGTAGAGCGCATGATTGTGTCTGATAAACATATTAATCCAGAGAAAAGCAAGAATAGTTGCTTTCTTAGATGTAACTTTGGACACAGTGATATTTATAAGCATGTTTTTGCACATTTTTTTACAATGTTCGGTGGAGAAATCCCTCAAACATTGTAAAATGTTTTCTAAGATGAATGTGGATGTGTGGTTCTGAGGGAAAGGATTGAGATAGGCCTCCAGTGGAAGCTTCCTGGACTGATTTGCTGCTGTGTTGGAGAGGCGGGGGTGGCTTGCTTTCTGGGTCATGATTCAGAAGTTAAACTCAGGAGAGATCTGCACTGTGAGGGAAAATATTTTAGGCTTATGCAAAATGATCATATTTACAATTCACATCTTTCCAAAATACTTTTCTAATTGTATTAATTCTGAAGCATTTCTTGTGCTTGCCACATACTTTTACTCTACCAAACTAGGCCATTGCCAGGAGTGGGCATAGTGGGTGACATAATGGGCCCCCTCCCCAAAATGACTTGTCAAGTGTAAGGAGAAAATTAATTTAATTGTCAAGAGAGTTCACTCGATTTAACTACAATATGTTCCTCTTGGATTTATTTCAGTAATTATCAGTATGATGTGAATAGGCTTAGTATGCTAGGGTTGTAACGGTATGAGATTTTTACGCGATCTAAAATCCTTCATTTTAAAATATGCTGTGGTATATCCAGTTGCCCACTGTGTCATATTCATATCGTTTTCACTGTGTGCTGTATGTAATATTAGCGTTATTGTCTTTATTTGAAAAAATATGATTACTAGTGTGCACGAAATTACCAGATTACTGAGTGCTCTGTTACAGTGTTTACTTCCTTTTTATTCACATTTTCATATATTTTTAAACAATTACTTTATTTGTGAAAAATACTGTAATAGGATTGCAGATTCAAGAACTTGCCATCTTAAGTATAAGCATGTTTATTTTAAGGATTTGTTTTCTGATTTATTTCTAATTTATTTCTAATTTATTAAATATTGATTAAAATAAATATAAAGTATATATATATATATATATATATATATATATATATATATATATATATATATATATATATATATATATATATATATATATATATATATCGGCCATCGGCCACCCTGCTCTCTAAGAAATCGGCATCGGCCATCAAAAAAACAATATCGGTCGACCACTAGTCATAGACTAAAACAAATAATTAATTCTGCAGTATATTGTATGGGATGTAAACATTGTACTGTTGATCTGTAATTTTAAATAGACTTTTGAATGGTATGTATGGCTCTAGGGTCATGATCAGGAAATTAAGTGTTTGTTTTAAAAGAAAAAATTTGAAATTACAGGATATATGAAAATATATTTTTAAACTGTACCTAAAGGTATAATTCACTCAATAACAGTAAAATTTGATGTTATTGTTTTATAAAATATCACTAGTCTTGGGGTTATTTTCATCAACAGTTCAACACCGTTTCATGGTGACAGTCTTGAGCAGTGGGATGCATTTTAAGGAGTTCAAACTCTTTTTAACTTGACATACCATTGTTAAAATAATTAGCCAAATATGTCCGTATGATGCCCATTATAGTGTACTGTTAAGGTGCAGTCACTATCTACCTTTTGTTTTGGCGAATTTTCAGGGGCGAATTAAATGCACTTATTCTATCCCACATTGCACAGCAATAACTGGTGTACAGCTGATGTACACTCAACGGCTGTCCGAATTCGCTCTCTCATTTTCATTCACTCCTTCAAGTGAATGTAGGGAATAGTAATTGAGGGTTTAGGGGGCGATTTTGGATTCAGCCTGAGTGTCAGATAAGGGAGACATACAAAATTTGTAGGATCGGAGTTGGGCGAAATCCAGTCATTTCAATAGGAATCAGTGTAATCAGGAATTTTGCATGATGGCGAAAGATTTCCCCACGCTGGTTTCACCACCAGTTCAAGTTTTTTGTGTGAATTCATGTGTTGACCAACAGAAAGCTTCTTGGTCTGAAAGTGTTTGAGTTTGAGCTGTGCTTCATATATTGCTACACTATTGATAAAAGACAATGAACAATGGGCTTTTTTGCCCGCAAGATTTCGCTAATGTGACCACACCATAAGGCAGTGGTTCCCAACCCCGGTCCTACAAATTTTGTATGTCTCCCTTATCTGACACTCAGGCTGACTCCAAAATCGCCCCCTAAACCCTCAATTACTATTCCCTACATTCACTTGAAGGAGATGGTGATCTGAATCAGGTGTGTTAAATAATGATGAAGTCCAATAAAATGTCCAAAGCAGTGGGTCCCCAGGACCGGAGTTGAGATCCACTGCATTAAGGCTTGTAAAGAAGCAGTCTTTAAGCTAGTTGACCAAGCAAGTTTAGCTTGTAAAGAAGTCTGAACACAAGCATCCAAAACTTATATGTGTCAACAATTTTGGTCTTTTCAGCAGGGTTATCAACATTGTGTCCAGAGCTACTCGTTCTCAGGACGCCCCATGCACAGTTCTTAGAAAATGTGGGAAAAACAGACCGAAACTAGCCATCAATTACTTGCACAATTGTGTTTTTCTCTTTAATGATTCAGGAGAGGGATTAGAGCAACTAGTCGGTCCTTTACCCAATTATAGACCTGGCCTCTTCATGTACACTGTGATCCTTCTTTTGGAAGTCGTCCAGCGGCTTGCGTTCACTCTCTTTGATGAAGATGAAAAAAGAAGGAAGCAGCAGGAGACAATGATCTGTATCCTGTTATTTTAGGATCCTAATGAAAATGCCACTAAAGATCCCTTTTAATGTCAGATAAGAGGCAAAGATTGGAATTTAAATAACTGAATTATGCTCCTCAATTATAGTCCACTTCATGATTTGTGTCTCTCTCTACTACACCTGAAGCACAATGGCTCTGATTAACACTGCCTCGACATGCATTCAGTCACAGCCCCATTTTCACAGCGGCGATGGGGAAATGGAATATTTTTACCTTGTTCACCGGTAGAGTTCATTCTTGGAATGAAAGGGGCTCATCGAGGCATTAGTTTCAGAAATTGGAATGATAATGAATAATCCTACGGGCTGTCATGAAGCCCCATTAGTCGAAGCAAAGGCTTCTAAAGCAGCCTGTCTTCATAGAATCTATTTTTATTAGTAGTTTTTTGAAGTATTCGGCCTCAGACACGGCAAACAGGTAGGACATGTCTATCTCTGTGAAGTGAGCTTGAGCAGGAAAGGGAAGGGAGTCTTAAAAGATTCATTGAGATGATGGGATCTGAGGGCATTTCTTTTGTTCTTGAAGTGTGGGATATACACAGAAAGATCTTTTATACTCTGAGACACCGAATGCAGTGCAGACATTTTTTGGAAATAGTAGAGTTTTAATTTGTGTTGCAATGATATACTCCTCCATTTTACTAAAAACTAGATATAACCCAACCCTATTTATATACTTTACAATTTAATGCTTACGACCTGTGTATTATTAAATGAGTTGTAGAGTACAACGGGGCTAAAGGCGCCCCGGGGTAAAAGGTGCCTTTGATTTGATTTTCCCTTTCCCAGCACTTTCCAAAACATCCGCTTTTCAAGATGCGCATGGACATTTGGCGGATCCTTAAGTTGCAGATTTTAGTAGCAAATGTGAATTGCTCAAATTATTTAATATATTTTGGAGATAAAGGCCTTCTTAAAGGGACACTAAGTAACTTTTTAGTTAATTTATAATCTAAAATCAATATTTTTATTCATAAATATGTCCTCAATGGTGCACAAATACCTCTGCCAATTATCTGATTTATCCTCGTAAACAAAGAATTTATTATATTTATATACATGGGACGGGTAAGTCCACGGAGGCTTCCATGTAGTTCCGCCATCTTGAAAAACTATAATAGCAGAGAGGGACAAAAAGTACTAGGCCAACGCGTTTCCACAACACGTTTTCATTCAGAGCCGGCGTGACGTGACTGAACGCAGCAGAAACGGAGGAGCAGAGCAGTGAGAGGCACTTGTCACTGCCCCGGCAAGTTTAAAAGGCTGCATTGCAAATCCTCGTCGCCAGAAAAGTCCAAAATAGATCGTAAAAGGAAACGTGACCGGAGATTACAAAAAACACGAGTTAATGTCAGGATAGCTTTTTCCAGGTGGACAGAGCTAATGCAGGAGAAAGATTTCAAAAGAGACGCTGAAGTCCTGCTTTCTTCTCGACAGGCAAGTCAGTGTTACAGTCTTAATTACAAGCTTTTTTCATTGTTTGCTTGTGTACTTTATTTTATAGACAGATGAACATGTATAGTTAAAAGTTGATGATGATATCTAACAATGCACGTAGGCTACTTCAGAAAATATAACGAATAAAGAAGGCATAACTACTAATTACAATAGTTCATGTTTTTGACACTCATTATTTCATACTGTAACATTCATTTGTTCGTTGTGTCAATTTGAAGTTTGTTTGAAATAACAAACCTGTTCACCCGAAGGAAAACTTGACGAAGTGCTATTAGAAGACATCCTGTCATAGCTTTTTGGTACATAACGGCTACCGTAGATGCAACACGCATTTGAAAACGCGAGGCGCTGGAGAGCACAATTCGTTTGAATGCAAAATACAATTTCACCGCTAGATGGGAGTAATTCTTACTTAGTGTCCCTTTAATGAATTGCAGTTTTGGTCAAGATAAATAAAGCAACAGTTTTTCTATAATGGAAGAATATTGGTATTAATATGGTAATACAGACTGATCTCATAAAATTGCGTGTGTATGACACGCCAATTCGTATTTCCATTTTTGGCGTGCTATCAACACGCATAATCGCTTTTCAGCGTGTTTATGAACGCAGTTGACTTAACGTTATTATTTATATATAAATATATGACCTACCCCAACCCCGTCCCTAAACCTACCCGTCACTGGGGTTAATACCATTTATGAGTCTTCCCCTACCATCCTAGGAAAAAAAATATCGCTCCCCAGATGTAGATCTACATTTTGCTTCGTTTCGCTCGGACATTTAATGGCGTGTACATATACGCGGAATCACTTGGACATTAATGGCGTAGACATACACGCATACACGCGGATAGCTCAAAATGCGTATAGATAATACGCCACTTGACTTGAAAGTGGCGTGTATGTTTACGCAAAAGTCATGATGTCATGTTGGGTAATATGGTATTTGGGGTAAAAAGCACCCCTGCTGTTAGGGCGAAAGATACAATAATTACAAGCCCATAGGCAGGGGGGTCTGGGGGGGGGGTTCGGGTGGTTCAAACGAACCCCCCCTCACTGCCAAAGGTCCAGAATTTAAATCCATTTAAGACCGGCGCATGAAATGCGTAGATCAGCGGCCCATTGGTTATTTTCTTGATTGACACTGGGCTGGTCCAATCACATCTTTAAACGGACACTCCATCCATTTGCATTAAGCTTTCCATTGTTAGAAACCCAGTCATACTATTGAATGGTTGTGCAACACTCTCTCATTTTCCCCTGAGAGGAGAGAAATCCGCTATTTACCTTTTTCACTTCCTCCTACAATGACACAAAAATCGTCAATTTACGTCATTGTAGGAGGAAGTGTAAGAGGGGGGGATTTCTGTAAAGACTACAAACACTAGCTCCCACCCTTTCAAACCCGCCCATAGGGGGTTGGACCTAATGCGCTAACAGACCTATCACAGATCAGTGCCAGTGCGTTTGATTTCACCGGCAGAAACTTTTTGAAAATTTGTAAACAGACAAATCATAGGAGATGTGTTGCTTTACAGCAGACGACTATGTCAGTGTGTGTTCTCAGTAGCCACTAGCTGCTAATAGTTGCGAATGACGCGAATTGGGCGACGCGTTTGCCGCGAATGTCTTCCGCGCAAGTTGAAAAATTTTAACTCGAGCGAATGTTCAAGCATCTAACTAGACGCGATAGACGCGTATTTGACGCTCTATTCGCGTTCGGTGTGAACACAACATAAGGGGTTGGGTTCGAAATCTTCTGGATTGAAATGTAGACTGCGCACCGTCAGATGTTTTAGTGCTTCAATGGCTGTGTCCTCTCCGAACTTCGGGTTATTGATAGCCCGTAGCCACTTTTTGCACAAGTCCAAATCTTTGGGTAATCTATGAAAACTTACTCTGTGTATTTTCCTTGTGCTGGCTGAACATGCCTGTACTATGCAAGTGCCCACCGATTCGAAACAAAAAAGAGGAGTAATTCAATAATTAGTTCGCAAAGTAACTCTTCACTAGAAATTGTGTGAAATGATTTCCAGGCGGTAGCGTAGAGGTGGGAGTGGCCTGCGGAGCTGAGCATTGCAATGCACTATGGGGATTACAAGCACTTAAAAGTCATTTTCTGCCTTTTATCGGCCAAGAAGGACCCAAATTAGAAATTTATGCTACTATTCTACTACATATATCACCCACTTTCAATACATATTCATGTCTCCACCGGTGGAATTACCCTTTAAACACCCTCCCCCTTTGAGCTCTGAGTGAGCGAGCAGTGTCAGTGTGTATCTGTAAAAATAGTCAGAGCGATGGAGAAGAAACGTCGATGCAGTCTGTCGATCCGTTCCAGTTGCGGTGCGTATACAGCAGTGCAGAGATCGTTTCCGCACCGAGTCTATTTTTGCTGTGCTGCAAACGCTGAATTAAAGTGTCAGCGCACGGTTCGTGGTCAAAATGAACACAGATTGACCTGAAAATGTAGTAGGCCTAGTTTTCACCATAAATGCATTTAATTCAATAAAATGTAGTAATCTCACCATAAATGTATTTAATTAAAGACTACTTTTCATCTTTTTACTTTAACCCTCTGGGGATCAGAAACGCGCCGGCGCGTTTTGCTCGTTTTTTTTCACATAGCAGAAAAATAGACTTAAAGTACTACCATCATTTCTGTTCATATAGAGTTAAGAAATATGAGAAAATAATCTGTTAAATGTCTACTTTTTTATGTGCCCACATACAATCGAAATAAAATATTGTGCTTTTGTAAAATAAAGAATATAAACAGGGTGTGCGTTCTGCCTCTCAGTCACCGTGAACTTTTTTCCTGGAGCACGTCTCTAATCTTCAACAAAACTCAGCAAATACTATTCACCCAGACATGAGCAATATATCTTTTAAATCATTTGAGTTTGTACTTTTAAATGATCCGATTCAAAACTAAAATAAATATTCTCCGTTTATGTAATCTATATAAAAAGAGAGACGTGTCAGCCATTCTAATTATCTTTCTCTCAGCTCATTATCTCCGGTAATGTGACACGTCCACGGAGAGCACGCGCTATTCAAACGCAAATACGTGAAGCACCACATTGAGACGCGTTTACGCCCATAAACTCTGAAAACACACTATATTTTTTAGTCAGATTAATCTACTGTCATCTTGAGCGGCTATGAGGAACAATCCTGGGACATTTACCTACCTCAGAACAAGTGCTGGTTTATTTTCACCACGAGGAGGAGCAACAGATTCAGCTGAGAAGTGTGTAAGTGTTTTATGCTTGTGCTTTGTTCTAATCGCGATATAGAATAACGTTAGTGTCTGTAAACGGAAAAATAGCATACTGTTTAAATGTGAATCATGTTTCTGTGTGTGTGTGTGTGTGTGTGTGTGTGTGTGAATGAATGAATGAATGAATGCACAGATACGCACTGTTATAGACGAAATAAAAGACATTTTGTTGACTAGTTTTGGGTAGAGTATAAAGTTTTTACTCTAAAATAGACATCAAATAAGCTTTGTTAGGTGTTTCTGCTCATATGTTAAATATATAGTATGTTTTGTCAATAAACTAATCAACTAAGATGTTATAGTCTAGTGTTTGTTCCAATCCAAGCTAAATCAAAATAATGAATCCTCAACTTTGAAATATGTATGATCAAACTAAGACATTTATGGAAAAGACAATTTTCTTTTCAAGATTTTTCCAACTCTAACTTTGAACTGAAATAAAACCTTGTCTATATGGTGAAGGGTGTGTGATAGATGTGTCCAGACGTATGCACCCTGTATTTTAAAGAAGAACATTTAATTATTTGTGATACATTTTTCATTCACAAAGAATTCAAGGACATTATTCATGTCCCTAAAGGTTGGAGTTTTCCTCATTTTTTTAATTAAGGCATTACGATTTTTTATTCCTCTTTTTAGTCAACTTTAGCATGGGTGTGTTCACTTATTCTAAGCAGTGTGTGTGTGTGTTGTAAATAAATCCAAACAATCTAAAAGCCATTCTTTTTTAAATCTCCTCATTCTTTCTGCAAGGCTCTTCATAATGATATGGCCTGATAGCACCTAATAGGGCCATTATGGGAGGGTCTTTGTCTTTCTCAGGTGTGAAATGGATACATACTAATGAGAGATCAAGCCTCCTCGCATAAAGCTTTCTCAAACAAAACACGTCATACACATTCTAAAAGACTTTATTGACTTATCTGAATGAGTAGTCAGGATGTTTCTCACATAGTTTTGGAGCAAATATTCTAGACTATGTGATACAATTTTCAAAAGTCTTGTGAAGAAATAATCAATATGTGTTTTGTGGCCTTATTTCAGAAACTTTTATTTTTAGTTTTTTCAATAACCACGCATAAATAATATTCTCTCAAAAATACAAACATGTACATGCATGTTGCTAACATATTATGGTAGCCCCATGTGTGCTATATAGAGTGAATTTACACCTTTGCCATTAACATGTTTATAAATAACTGAAAAAAGCACAAATGTCAGTGCATGTCAAAACATCCCAAGGGCCCCAAAAAACCTTTGGTCCCCAGAGGGTTAAGACTGGGGTTTTAAGCAAGGAAAACGTCTCGGTTACGGATGTAACCCTCGTTCCCTGAGTAGGGAACGGAGACGTTCCGTCGGATGACGACGAATGGGGTTTCGCTTAGAAAGCCAATCGACTTCGAGTACTACAAAACGAGCCAATGGCAAAGAAATGCCATGGGTCTGCGGAATTTGCATAGCGTAACTCCGCCTCACCTCGTGGGTATTTAAGGAGCACGCTGTTAGCAAATAGGCATGTTTTCTTCGCTGAGGAGCCAAGACTGAGCTCAGGCGATCCCCGCGGTACAGCGGAAGTGGCAGGCAGACGGAACGTCTCCGTTCCCTACTCAGGGAACGAGGGTTACATCCGTAACCGAGACGTTCCCTTTCGTTGTCACTCCGAGTTCCGTCGGATGACGACGAATGGGGATACCAGTCTAATCACGCCATTTCTCAGCTGTCTTCCAGTGCCCTGCGTAAATCTGAGATCCCTGTCGTGAGACTAGCACGGACGAAGGACTCCTATTTAACACAGGAATACCAAGGTACACTGGGAAGCATATCCCAGATCTCTTAGGGAAGTATGCAATTACTGCCAACCCAGAGGGGGGGACTTAAAAATACACATATGACCCGAGGGATGCATATGGGGAATCACTGGGGTGTCCAGCCGCAGGTGGAATATTTCAACCCCAGGGGTGGCAAGGTGGCTTGCCAAGGGAAAGACACATGCTCAAAGAGGCTTACAGTGGAAATACACATGTGGGGGTAGCTCAGAGGAGGTACCATGCACACGGGAGGCACCTAGCCGACGCGCAGGCAAAGACACTGGCGCCAGCATCAGGAGTGCTGGAGGAACTCAGGGCTTTCGGGGAAGCTCACCTGAGGAGAATATCGCACGTATCCAGTCCGTGGAGTGGAATGGCGAGCAAGCGAAGACACCTAACGGGTCCCATGTTAGCTTGAAAAAGACAGTACATGGGAGGAGACTGGCTCCACTCGAAGATTGTAAAATCTGGCGAATGTGTTAGGTGTCGCCCAGCCTGCAGCTCTGCAGATGTCTGTTAGCGAGGCGCCATGCGCTAAAGCCCAAGAGGACGCCACACTCCGGGTGGAGTGGGCAGTCACACCAAGGGGGCACGGTCGACCTTGCTGTTGGTAAGCCAAAGCAATGGCGTCCACTATCCAGTGGGACAACCTTTGTTTGGAGAGAGCCTTTCCCTTCAGTCTCCCACCATAACAGACAAAGAGCTAGTCTGAGGTCCTGAAACACTGCGTTCTGTCTACATAGATGCGGAGAGCACGTACTGGACAGAGCAGTGCCAAGGCTGGGTCTGCCTCCTCCGGGGGCAGCGCTTGCAGGTTCACCACCTGGTCCCGGAAGGGAGTGGTAGGAACCTTGGGCACATATCCAGGCCGGGGTCTCAGGATCACGTGAGAGTCACCCGGTCCGAATTCCAAGCACGCTTCGTCAACGGAGAATGTGTGCAGGTCCCCTACCCTCTTGATGGAGGCCAATGCAGTCAGAAGCGCTGTCTTCATTGACAGGAAGTTAAGCTCGACTGACTGCAAAGGCTCAAAGGGAGCGCAGCGCAGGGCAGTTAAGACCACTGCGAGGTCCCAAGAGGGTACGAGAGGAGGGCGAGGAGGATTCAGTCTCCTCGCTCCCCTCAGGAACCTGATGATCAGGTCATGCTTCCCCACAGACTTACCTTCTATCGGGTCATGATGCGCGGCAATAGCGGCGACATAGACCTTGAGGGTGGAGGGAGACAGCCTTCGCTCCAGCCCCTCTTGAAGAAAGGAAAGCAGGACACTGACCGAACATCTCCGGGGGTCTTCTCGGTGAGAAGAGCACCAGTTGACGAAGAGGTTCCACTTCAACGCATAGACGTGTCTCGTGGACGACGCTCTAGCGGAAGTGATGGTAGCCACCACCGCTGGTGGTAGGGTACTCAAACCTGCCTCGTCCCGTCCAGGAGCCGCACGTGGAGGTTCCAAAGATCGGGACGAGGGTGCCATAGGGTGCCCCGTCCCTGAGAAAGGAGGTCCTTCCTCAGAGGAATTGGCCAAGGAGGTGCTGTCGCGAGGAGTATGAGTTCGGAGAACCAGGTCCGGGTGGGCCAGTATGGCGCGACCAGAGTGACCTGCTCCTCGTCCTCCCTGACCTTGCGCAGGAATTGCGCAAGAAGGCTCACTGGGGGAAACGCATATTTGCGGCCCTGCGGCCAGCTGTGCGCCAGTGCATCCGTGCCGAGCGTGCCCTCGGTCAGGGAATACAGGGCGCAATGGGTCGAGTCGTGAGAGGCAAACAGATCTATCTGTGCGTCCCCGAACTGGTCCCAAATCAGCTGAACCGACTGGGGATGGAGTCGCCAATCTCCCGGGAGGGGCTGAAGCCGTGAGAGCTCGTCGGCTGCACAGTTCAGGGCTCCGGGGATATAAATGGCACGAAGCGACCTCAGATGCTTCTGACTCCATAAGAGGAGGTGGCGGGCGAGTTGCGACATACGGCGGGAGCGCAGACCACCTTGACGGTTGATGTACGCTACGGTCGCGGTATTGTCTGAACGGACTAGTACATGCTGGCCCCTGAGCACGGCTCGGAAGCGGCGCAAGGCGAGCTGTACAGCCAGCAACTCGAGGCAATTGATGTGCCATAAGCGGTGGGGTCCTGTCCAGGAGCCCGCGGCAGCACGTCCATTGCACATGGCACCCCAGTCCATGGTAGAGGCATCTGTCGTTACGACAATATGCCGGGAAGCTCGTTCCAGGGGCACTCCGGCCTGTAGAAAACTGAGGTTCGACCACGGGGTGAAGGTCTGACGGCAGGTCGGAGTAACTGGTACTCGGAGAGTGCCGTGTTGCCATGCCCACCTCGGGACTCGGTCGCGAAGCCAAAGCTGAAGCGGTCTCATATGAAGTAATCCGAGCGGCGTTGCCACGGCTGCGGATGCCATATGCCCCAGGAGCCTCTGAAAAAGTTTCAGTGGAACCGCACTCTTGCCGTCGAACTGTGTCAGGCAAGTCAGCAGTGACTGTGCGTGCTCGCTCGTAAGCTGCGCGGACATGGCGACCGAGTCGATCTCCATACCGAGAAAAGAGATCCTCTGCACGGGGCAAAGTTTGCTCTTCTCCCAGTTGACCCGAAGGCCCAGACGGGCTACATGGCGTAGCACCAAGTCCCTGTGTTCGCAGAGCTGATTTTGAGAGTGAGCTAGAATCAGCCAGTCGTCGATATAGTTCAGGATGCGAACCCCGTGTTCCCGAAGGGGAACAAGGGCTGCCTCGACGACCTTCGTGAAGACGCGAGGAGACAGGGCTAGCCCGAAAGGGAGAACTGCGTACTGATATGCCTGCCCCTCGAAAGCAAACCGAAGGAACGGTCTGTGTCGAGGGAGAATGGAGACATGAAAGTAGGCGTCCTACAGGTCGAACGCTGCAAACCAATCCTGGTGCCGCACACATTCGAAAACGCGTTTGGCGGTGAGCATCCTGAACGGCAGCCTGTGAAGGAAGCGGTTCAGCACGCGCAGATCCAGGATTGGCCGTAACCCACCAGTTTTCTTGGGGACAATGAAGTACGGGCTGTAGAAGCCGGACCTCATTTCGGCTGGAGGGACAGTCTCGATTGCACCCTGCGCCAGCAAGGTTGCAACCTCCGCTCTCATGATAGGGGCATTGCCACCGACCATAGTGGAGCGGACTCCCCTGAAGCGGGGAGGAGACCGCGCGAACTGAATCGCGTAGCCGAGCCTGACTGTTCGAGCGACCCAGCGGGACAGGTTGGGAAGCTCTTGCCAAGCTCCCAACGACTGTACCAGCGGAATCAAACGAACTACAGACTTCCCACCGGTGGTGCAGCGAGGCGGAATGACTGGCCCAGACGTGGACGGCATAGCGGCCCGGTGTGGGGGCACAGTCACTGACCGCGTCCTGACAGAGCAGACCAGGGAAGGACGAACGTTCCACGGGGGTCAGCTCTGCCAGGGGTCTGGCGTCAGAGGAGGATGAGAGTGGTACGGTCCGGGGACGACGCGCACTGTCATCCGGCTCTGGGACAGAGGAGGACGAGGGGTGCACGGCCCGGGGGCGGCGCACCGTGTCGTCCGAGAACTCTGTGTGCTCAGAAACGGGAGAGTCAGTTCTTTCTGAATAAGGATTCTTCCCCGGCCCTCCACCAGGGAAAGGAGTGGCCCTGCTACCAGCTCCTGGAAAGAACTGAGTCCCATCTCTGAGGAGCCCATCTCAAGACTGCCGCTTAACCCGGCGTATAGCGGGGGGCGGGGCTGGAGAGGGCTGTGGCGTCCCCCTGCGGCTTCCAGAGCCAGCCCGGGTGAACGGACCGACCTGGGCCGACCTGGGATATGGGGTGTCAAGCAGATGGGTCCGCCCGACATCCTACATATCGGACAGGTTCAGCCACAGAATGGTGTACATTACCTGACCCAGGGAGCGTACGGCCACTTTCGTCGCTCGGAGAGCAAGGTCAGTGGCGGCGCGCAGCTCATTGAAGAGCCCTGGGTCAGTCCCGCCCTCGTGCATGTCCGTGAGCATCTGGGTCTGGTAGACCAGCAGAATGGCCATGGCATGCAGTGAGGCGGCTGCCTGTCCTGAGCGCTATAGGAATTCACCACAAGTGTAGACGAAAAACCACAGGCTCAGGACGGGTGCTTAGGATCGCGCCGAGAGGAAGCACTCTGAGGACACAGTAGCATCGCAACAGAGCGTTCAACCGGGGGACCCCAGTGTACCCATGGGCAGCGGCCCCGTCGAGGGAAGGAAGGGTGAAGGAGATCAACGAGGGATCGCTGGAAGACCTGGGGGTCTTCGAGGATTTCGAGATCTCCTGATGCACATCCGGAAAAAAGGTATTGGAGTGGACGCTGACAGGAGTCAGCGGCCACACCCAAAAACCAATCGCCCGGGAAAGCATGGCCATCATCTCAGGATCTGACTCGACAAATGCCATATGCACACCCGAAAGTGGCAGCACTGTCAAATCTTCACTTCCTGAAAATTCTAGCCCACCCTGTGATGCTGCGATGGACAACAGATCCGATTCTGGAGCGTCAAGGGAAACCCACGGGGCATCCGAAAATAGACCCGGGGAATCCCCTGAACACTCGCGGGTTGCGTCACTGAAGAGGGGGGCGTGGTCCACGGACAAACAGTCGGCGGATTAGTTCCACACACACACCCTCAGGTCACCCTGGCCACCAGCCGAAGTAGCACCTCACGTGGAGAGTGTTAGATCGGGGTGTGGATGAGGGGACTCTCTCTCTAATGAGATCATTGAGTCTCGACCGTAATGACGCGATGATCACGTTCCCGCGGGGAGAACTTGAGTCATCCACAAACGCTGCTCTAGCGTGATTAAGCCCAAGCACGCAGAGCAGAGAATGTGCCCATCAAAATCGGAAATGAGAAACCAGAAATGCACGGGCGAGCCGTCTTTAAAAAGACGTGCCGCGTGCGAGCTCTTTTGTGAGAGGAGGAAGAAACTCCGCGATGTTGAAGCGAGCAGGGAGAAACACACTCATTGGCAGATCACTGCACAGATCAGCAGGCAATGTGAACTCGCTGCAGATCGCCGTCACACCAACACCGGAGAGAGTGGCTCGTCTCGTAGAGTGAAGTCAGAAATGGCTGTGGAGTGAAGAGATACTCTTGGCTCCGAAGCGAAAACATGCCTATTTGCTAACAGCGTGCTCCTTAAATACCCACGAGGTGAGGCGGAGTTACGCTATGCAAATTCCGCAGACCCATGGCATTTCTTTGCCATTGGCTCGTTTTGTAGTACTCGAAGTCGATTGGCTTTCTAAGCGAAACCCCATTCGTCGTCATCCGACGGAACTCGGAGTGACAACGAAAGGGAACTACAATTTACCTCTACAAGGACACAATGAACGACACTCATCTCATTCGTTGAGGTGGAAAAACAAGTTCTTTGTGACATACAAGATTTATTGTATAAATATTTAAATTATGCAAAAGAAAAGGTATGAGTCTGCTGTTTTTGTCAATTTTAAGTTTTAATTTTAGTGGTTACACTTGCTTGAGCAACTTAATATACGCACTTTAATATATGCACCGCATACACACTGCAAACGTCCAGTACAGTCTTTAGTGCTTTCATATTCTCTTTTAACGGTAAAAAAAACAACAAAAAAAACACAAAATTTTTGACGCATATCCAAGTGTTTGTGCGGAGTGCGCACTGCATTTCATGGAGGCGCCCGCGCAAACACTTGCATTTTCCTAACAACAGTGGAAACAACTTAAAACAATCTATCATTTCTGGTCATACAGAAAAAAATAATACATCATTCGCAACTACTTTTATTTGTGTAAACTAGACATGTGCCGGTATTCGGTAATGCGATTAATCGCGATAATGAATATGCACGATATCGTTCGCGGGCACTTCAAAATACTGTGAAAAATAATAGATTCGAATTTAGACTTTTAGAACGCGCATTAGCTTATTTTCCATCAACCGCTTAAACACTGCATATATGCTGCGCAAAAAATGTGCGCACTCTGATGTAAACAAACCCCACATGTATAAGCACTGTGTGCATGCGCGCAGTGTGCACTCTAGTCTAATGTAAACAATCCTCACATGGAGTAGAAGCATGGCGGAAGGAGGAACGCTGCCGACGATTTAACCCCCGCAGGGCCGCCAACTCTTCAGCTGAGACTCAAGCGCCTTTCAGACAGGACGCGGAATACGCGCGGGGACGTTTTGTTGCAGCGTCGACCAAAGCACACCGGGGTCAAAATTCAAAATAGTTCAACTTTTTATTTGCAAAATAGCAAATCGCGTTGAATCTGAAGGGCAACGTTGAACCCAGCGGCCAGCGCCGCGCATTCCGCGTCCTGTCTGAAAGGCGCTTTACGCAATTGACACTTTGCACACGCTCTCACGCAGAGAAAAATCGCGGAGCAAAGAGGACACTGACACCGAAAGACTAGACAGAGCAGGTTACTTTTGATATGAAAAAAAAAAAAATCAGCTCTTAGATTCTGTCCATTGTGACAGATCGCTGCGCCTCAGTTCAAGTAAACCGATCATCTTTTACTTTTTATTTAAAGATACAGTACAACTTACCGAAAGGTATATGCCTCATACATAATATCGATCAATCAGTGTTTTTCAAACACGGAAAGAGGTCAATAAAACTGCAGGAGAACAGTTATGTCACAGAACGTTACATTTACCTCAGGAAAGCCATTTAATGATCACCACATTAGTTGACTAGAAAAAATAGCATTTAGAGTATTTAGCTAAATATGTGAACTATATTACATATTTGTTATATCTTTACTTGTCATTACATAATTGTTATTATAATGAAAACCGCATTTAATGAAAAATTAACATGCATACTGTAGCCTAACTAATATTTTTCCAAATGAGTCAATATTGAATTAAGATTGAAATCAAATCCAAGAATTTAATTGAATAATACAAACAGTAGCCTACCAGTCATTGTACCATGTAAACATTGTAACATGTTGTCACTAAACTTAATAAAATTCTGTTTAGTTACCATATGTTTTGAAAATCACAATTACACGTTGTGATGCAAGTTGTTGTTTTTTTAGATACCCACAATCCATCTGTTGCTCTTGAGCAATTAAAATATCGTGATAATACCATATACCGTGATAAAAACTCAATCAATTAACCGCAGCATGAAAATTTGATACCGGCACATGCCTAGTGTAAACTCACAATAACAAGAAAACGTTGTGCTTTTGTAAAGTAAAATAAAACAATCAGGCGCGCTTTCATGATCTCTGGAGCGCGTCTCATAAATGAACTGAAACAAAATAAAAGCCTATATCTAAAGCTTGAAATGTCCAAGCGAACACTTTTAAACAAACAAATTCGATTCAAAAGCAAATACCGTCTGATTATATAATCCGAAAGGTACATTTCTCTCTAAAGGTGCATCCGCTTTACAGCGGAGATGGAGATATGTTTAGCCGACACTAATTTAGAAAACAGTTTATTAATAAACAATAAAAATCCCTCGTTATTTACCAGACACATTTATTATGATTAGCCTATAAATCACCTATAAATCATTTCTCTGTATGGTTCCAGATGTGTGAAACGGGGCGTTACGCATTATTTCCACATCTGCATATTTGACGATTACGCATTTTATTAGAATTGTAATGAAACGAGTTTGTAAACCATGTTTTTCGCCAAAATAAAAGCTTGATGCCGTTAAAATAAAAGATTATGTGCTTATCTCTTTCAAGTATAGAAATTAGTACGAAACTAATTATGAAAGTTGCTTTTATTTTTCAGTGCATTTGTTTGCTATTGCTATTACTGCCATGGGATTACTGTTATTATATAGTAGTGTAATGTAGACAGACACTATATCACACAACTAAAAGAGTTTTGAGTTTTTCTTTGTTCAATTTGCACACTGAATATGGGTTGGAGCTCTTTATTTTGAACTCTCAAAGTGCACCAGATTGATGAATTTAACGTTAAAAAGCACAAAAGTTTCTTACGGGGGAGCATGCCCCCCAACCCCCCTAGAGGGACAGAGGTGCACTCACCACAGATTTCCCAAAATCCTGTGGGAAAAACCGGTATTGCTATCCCAATGCAGCTTATAGCTTGTTTTAGTATTCATCACTGTGGAGTATAGTTCAACTTAGTAGTTATTTTATCTGTTAACTCCTACTCACTCCTATTCACTTATGGCATTAGTGGGTTTAATAGGAGTTGGTATACATATTCAAGGGCGTCCAGCACAAATTAGTGCATAAAAGGTCACCAAAATGAAGTATTAAAACCTCATAATTAAATACAAAAGGAGGAGAAAAACTGCAAAAAGGTCCACTTTTTAAAAACAAACAAAAAAAGATCCCCCCTTTCAATAGGCTGCTACGGACCTGAATTAACATGATGATAAACAGCCGGCTGACTTTTGCATTTGTTGAAATGACATGGTTAGATTCAGAGAGTAAATATCATAAATAAAGTTCGGTGTCCTCCTCAGAGATATTTACCATATTTATAATGAAACCATATTATTTAAAAACGATATTAATCATATCGTAAAATAAAATATAGTTTATTGTTACTACTGTAATCTATATAATATTATTATGGGATCTCATTCAATGCTTTCAGAATCTTTTCTTTTAAAATAATTTGTTTCTGTATTTTTAAAAATATATTTTTATGTTTACATATTTTAATGACAATATATTTATTGAACAAAAATGAATTATTTCATGGATCAAAATACATAGAAAATAGTACAAACTTTGCTAAAGAGATTGTTTTGAACAAGTATTAACTTAGACATTATTAAAAACATATTATAGCTAATTAGCCGTTTGCCCCTTACTGACGAGCCTTTGTGATATAATTTTGTAGATTTTATGAAAATGCTTGGTTGTGCAACTGGTTGTCGCTAGGTGGTTGATTACTGGTCCGAGGCAAATTAGCCTTCCGCAAATTAGCCTTCCGCAAATTAGCCTTCCGCATTCTGCTTGTATGGCTTAGGTCCTTCCAAATAAATGAATTTTTTTCACCTGCTTTATTGCCCACCAGGCAAATATAATGAGTCTGATCACTTAGAAAAGTAATAGCACACCTCTCTGCACTAATTGGGGTATCCTTCATGCCTGTACCACAAATCAGTTAAGTGTGTTAGTTTAATACTTAGAGGTTTAGAATAAACAAAGCAAACGCCACTAATTATTCTGAAAAATGGCACAAATTAAATGCCATCCACCACATCTTGTAACCACATCATTTCCAACTAATTTCTTTCTGGGTTGGAGGGTAAAAGATTGGGTTTATTTTTAAGCAGTTAAAAAAGTACAATAGGCTTGTGCTATAAAGGAAACCACTTTAGCTTCAGTGAAGGCAACTGGCAGAAAAGATGCCTTAACCTTAGTTTATTTTAATATGGTCTGTTATACAAGGTCATAGTTCTCAGCTTCCAGATCTTGATTTAAATGTCACAATGGCTCTCTAGCATTTTTATGAATGTCTACAGAGAGGAATATGCCTTAATAAGGATAATCTTTACAGCATGATCAACTCCCTAGTCACAGGTCATGAAGGTTAGTCATATAATGTATGGTGTGAACTACCTGGATTTAGAAACTGTGATTTGAGTCACGTTTGTTAAATCAGCTATCCAGTTAGGCAGAATGTTGTTTGACAAAGTAAAGTAAGTTTCTATCCGAGAAAGAGGTGCGTTGAATTAGAAGTAGATTTTCAACTGATTCTTAAATGCTTTTAAAGATTCTCAGAAGTCGTTTTATTATGGAAAACAAGATTTTTTTTTTGTTTTTTGCCAAAACAAAAAAAACTCCTAAAAAAGAAAACACCAGTTGAAGAAAAAAAAGTAAAAATCAGACTACTTGATATTTGTTAGTGCTGTCAAGACGATTCATCGCGATTAATCACATCTAACATAAAAGTTTTAATTTATGTCATATATGTGCGTATATAAATGTATTATATGTGTGTGTATAAATACAGTATACACACATATATATAACATATATTATATTAACAAGAACTTTCATGTTAGATGCGAATAATTGCGATTAATCAATTTGACAGCACTAATATTTATACAAATTCACCCCTTTAAGACTACTGTAGGTCAGGACATTGTAAACAAGCTCAACTGCATTTTGTTTTTCTTTTATCCACTCACCCTCATGATTCATCTATACCTTATGTATCAGTATTTGTGTATACTTTATAGGACTGAAATTGATTTTATTCATCAGAATTAGCAATATGGATTATGAAAAGTGGGCATTACGGACCAGAATTCAGCCAGACCAAAGGCGAGTTTGCTAAAACAATGCCTACATAAGTGTTGTCTAATTACTAAGTTAAAAGGAAAGTTCTTTCGGAGGAAAAACAAGTACATTTGGATTATTTGATGACAGTTCTCTATTTATTATGAATATACATGCACCAATGAATCGTTCAGTTCAAATTAAAATTGTGGACTTAATATGACAAGCTCTGAAAATATGATCTGATTTAGTGACTCAATATAATACTTGGAATCAGAATGTATTTAAAAAAAAATGAAATCAGATGTAAAAATGTAAACCTGAAATAGTCACCACAAAAAAAAACAGGCATCAGTCTGTGATTGTTAATGAAGGAAAAGATTTAATGGTAATTCTAACAAGCTTATCCAATATCAGCTCTGTTGTTCTATTTGGAGTCTGCTACGATTATCAGCTGCTTTTCATTTCCTGGTACAAAGCCCAGTCATGCTTCAGGACTTTGGTAACAAGAAATCATGTTGTGAAATCCTATACCAATTAAAAAGGAATTCAACAGATGCCTTTTTTCCTCTTAATTAAACTGAACTATAGTAAATTATTGTAATTTACTTTCCATCCAAGTTACGGGTGCAGCCACCATTAAGACTGATCTTATTCCTTGTAACGTTAATTTTCCTTTGTTCTCGGCTGTAAAATATATGCCAGAAATGACATGCCTGATTTTTTGAATTATTGATTCTCAAAGAGCTGTTCATATTTCTTTTGCTGTCGCTGAGTGAAATGACAGATAATTTAGATGCTCCTAACAAACTGACAACTTCACTAATTTATCATTTTCCCAGCAAAATTACATAAAATCCCCCAAGGACCATAGCATAATGACAGTTATGCCTTTGATGGACTACAGTTGTTGGTTGGGTTGTCAGACGTATATGTAGAGTTTATAAATGACAGCTGCTAAACACAGATAAAGATTCCTAATGTTCTTCACGGATGAATTAACCACATAGCTGGGTGGTTCTCCACAAATTACTTGCTTGCTATTAAAAAAAAACCTTCACTATTAATTATTCCACCCATATGTTTTCATGCCGCCTGTCTCTTTCTTTTGCATTCTCTCATTTGGCTGAGCAGAAGAGACCTGTGCAGACTCCATAAATCCTCTGACAATGTACCCGTCTGACTGTTTTGATTTAACTGCCTCGTAAAATTTTACCTGGGAGAGCCGTTGTTGACCTAAAGCATTTTAGCCCCTCTTCACTGAGATTTCAACTCGACTTGAGCTTTCCAGATGTCAGTGGTTAGTGGTGAACTTCAAACTGCCTATGAAGAACCATGCCTATAAGTGCAGGGGAAACAAGAACAAAAGTTTCACAGAAAAGATGAAGTAAAAATGTTTTCATGCCTATTTAAATGGTTTTTTTTTTTTCAGCCACATAGGTTTTTGTTTTTGTTTTCCGTCATGTTTATTTGCATATAATATTGTTGAGCGACCTTGAGTTTGCAGAAAGGCACTATATCAAATAAACATTATTATTATTAAAAGAACCTTTCTTTTACTTTTACTTTTGCACTTTATTTTAAGGTGATGTAGTTACATGTTACTACATGTACTTACTATAGTAATTACAGTAAATTATGCATAATTACAAGTAACTGTAATTCTATACATGTAGTTAATTAATATTACTCAGTACTTTATAAGTACAATGCGACTACGTCAGCTTAAAATAAAGTGAAACCAACCTTTCAATTAACAGTTCTTAAAAGAACCATTTTCTTTCTTGATGAGAAGAACATTTTATTATCCGAAGAACCACTATTCCACTATAGAGAACCTTTTGTCCGTTGGAAAGGTACCATGGATGTTAAAGGTTCTTCATAGAACCATAGATGCCAATAAAGAACCTTTATTTTTAAGAGTGCAGTTTAGGTTTTTACAGTGTAGTTTTCACAGTCATTGACTCTTGAGAAGTAATATAGAAAACCTTAAAGACCCCCTGTGGTGAAAATCAAGTTTTTAATGTTGTTTGTCTATATGTGGTGTTTTTAATATGCTTTAAGACAAACCATGTGCAAATTCATAAGTCAATACCTTTGCTGAGTATTTTAAAAAAAGTAAAAAAAAAAAAAAAGTCTCAAAAACGTGGTTTGAAATTGCTAGTGTTTCTTACGTCACAAACTACCTTGTAATCAATTACGTCAATGTGTGGGCGGGCTTTAGCATATCATTAACTATGCTGAGAAGCAGGGGAGTCTCAAGAGAAGGTTATCCCTGTATATCTTTCTGTTGATATGAAAAATCAGGTACATTTAGCAATATAGCGGGTGAATTATGCATATGATTTTATGATGAACTATATATGCTTTTCTCCACTGATGTTCTAAGCGTTTCTAAGGATACTGATTTTCAGAAGGCAGCAGTCTGATGGCGAACTGGAACATAGTTTGTGTAACATTAGTAACACATTATTAGCTGTTTGATAATGTAGTCGAGCCGAAGGCTAATCATATCATTTACCGTTATGCGTTCTAGAGAGCGATACATAAAACTCATTACCATTTTTAAACATCGACTTGACAGACGAGCCTGTATGAGTGGAGACACGGCTCATTTGCATATTCATATTCATTATGCAGCTCTTTGCCGTTCATAGTGGTCATGTCTGTCAATCTCCAAAAAGAAAATGGCTTAAGTGTAGTCTATTGTACTCTATATTCTGTCTTCTGAAGTCTCACAATAGCTTTTTGTGAGGAATAGACCAAGTAATTTAAGTCATTATTCTCTGAAAATTTATAAAAAAATACTCATTGATGCCAAAACGTTATTGGTTTTCATGTGTGACATGCCGGTTCGAATATGTGGAATGGAAAACAATATCAGTAAATAATGACATAAATGTCAGACTTTTCATGCAAAGCTACCATATAGCTTTGGAATATAGTATATCAAGACTTGGAATATAGTATACAGGAAGTATGGATACATTTTATGGTGCTTAGTGATTTTTGTGCTTTTTGGAATTCTTCGGAAATGTTTTGCAATTTGCATAGAAAAAATAGTAGCATATGGATTTGGTACGACATGGGTGAATAAAAAAAAAGATAGATTTTTGATAGGTGAACTGTTTATTTTTTAAAAGAAATAACAATAAACCCAGGTTTGCTAAAATTAGGAAGTGTATTTATCAAAGATCATGTTAATAGACTGCTGGCATCATTTTCATTGTCAAAATGAAATGAAATCATCTCTTGTGTCTTCTGAGTATTGCTCTCATTTTGGGCCTCTTTTCACTGTTTGAGTTGCTATTTTACCCAGAAGATTGGCAGCATTGCTTGAAAACGAGAAATATGAGGAAATGTAATATTTTTTAGTTTGTCCAATGTCTGTCACACAATGCGGTGTCTCAGAGTAATCCTGTTACAGTTTTCATTTTGAAGATTGCTCCGTGTGCGTGTGAATACAATCACTGGCAAACTGCAGGAAGGGTGTGTGTGTGTGTCTGTGAAGTCTGTGCTTGTGAATGTATACTTGGCTTAGAGCTGCAGATCAATTCACTGTTCCTCAGCAGGGACCAGGAGAGGACAAGAAGAAAGCCAGGGAGCGAAAGACCAGTAAAAGACTTGTGGGCCTTCTGAAGGAAGAAGAGCATTCTTAGAAGGTGGAGGTTCTCAAAGAGCCTTACACTTTCAGACAACGGTTTCTTAGAAATGAAGGGAGCAGAGAGGAGGGTCAGAAAAGGAGGCACAGCAGCAGTATCTACTGATCCATATAGAGCAGGGGCGATTCTAGGATTTTCCTTTTAGGGAGGCTAAGCCCCCAATGAGGGTATGATTAAAAAAAATAAAAAAACAAGGTAAAAGTTTAATTTAGGGTCTAATGCTCACTTTCATTACCATGCATTTGCAGGGTTTTATAATCACTGTACCATAGTCCTGAATTCGAGTTGTGTTAGTTAGGGGGGTTCGGGGTTTCCCCGAGAAAATTTTTAATTCTCTGAACTATTATGTGCATTTTAAGATGTTTTGAAGGCAAATTGTTTTGGGATAAAAGCATTTCAGTTGGCAGCTGATTATTTTTCTCTCCTCATCAGCATCACACTCTTTTTCTTAGGACCCCCTTGAAAACGAGATGATGCATCTCAAGGGGTTTATCCTAATAAAAATAAATTTATTTTCTCTTTGGGGGTCAACTGGTTGATTTTGCCTATGAATCATTTTCTCAGACGTGTTCATTTACTGAAAACTAGGAAAGGTAACTAAGTTTATAAAATGAATTCACATTAAAGGCTACACATTCATTATTGATCTTATGCCTTATCACATATTTGTATATGTGCACTGGAAGCATCAGCACCAAAACCAATTCCTTGTGTGTGCAAGCACACTTGGGATAAAGCTCTTTCTGATTCTGATTCCTAATACAGGGCTGTAGACAGGGCTTTATAATCAAAGAGGTCCTGCATTTGAGGTGGAGGTTTGGGGGTTACATTTTTTAATCTCTGAAATGTGCATTTCAAGACGTTTGAAGACCAAAAAAAGGATAAGAAATAGCTTTAAAACTATGTCAGTAGACTATTTGTCAATACCTGCTCTCTCCTCATCTCCATCTTACTTTCTTTTTTTTCAGTCTCCTCATCTTGCCCTTTCTCTTCCCCTCCTAAAGCTGAGCTTTTTTTTTATTTACTAAAGGCTACAATTTGTATTAGGTATATTTGCAATATGTACACATTCATTATTAATCCTGTACCTAAAAGGATGAAAACGGCTTTGTTAATGTTTTTTGTCCACTCACAATGACAGTAAACGAATGATTACATTAGGCTGACGTTACATGCCTAATTTCAGTTCAAAAGGGCGAAATTAGACAAAACTATATTAGTTTTCCTGATTGTGTTTTGTCATTCGTTTAACTTTAATGACCTCAAAAAAACTGTCAAATATATAACGTTATAAGTTTAGCTACTTACATCTTATCTCGCACTTGCCCGTGAACTGAAGCGTAAAGTTGTGCTGCTAAAATTCGCGCTCAGCGTCTGTGAATGTAAAGCCCGCCTACTTTGATTTGATTGGTCATCTCAAATATTTTGACATTGACGAGCAGTGACAGACCAATGGGCTCCGATGAACACACACACACACACACACACACACACTTTCCTCTCTTTTTGACGCGCTCTCTGCTCGGCGCCACTGCGGATTTAAGATGAAGAACGCGCTGAATCTGATTAAAACAAGACTGAAGCGAACACGAATTTGTGTAGCATATTAATCACAAATTTTTAGGGGGGCTAGGCATAAATTTAGGGGGGCTGAAGCCTCCCTAAAAAGGGCCTAGTGACGCCCCTGATATAGAGAAGCCTGCTCACAAAGTTTCTTATCCATCTTTCTCATAGGGTCAGAAATTTGACCCCTCATTTAGAATTCAGCATGCTTTTAAAGAGCCAGAGTAATTAGCAAATCACCTTTGTAAGGTTATGGGGCCAGAAAATAGAATCCTTTATAGCCTCAAGGGCCTGATTTTTATAGCAAATATTTTGTATTACAGAATATTATATGTACACATCAGTTGAATACTTTGTTGATGCAGTAGGTAGCACTTTTGGGTTAGTTAGCTTAACTAGCAAGACAGTTTTTGACCAACCACCTGCTAGAACAGCATCTGCTACTAATAAACAAACATAATATTTTCACCAGCACATTTGGAGATCTTGATTAATTATTTGGACAATGTTTGTCTTTCATCATATTTTCAGGAGTCTGCACATAATCTTAATTCAATTCAATTCAATTCAAATTTATTTGTATAGCGCTTTTCACAATACATATTGTTTTGTGAAACATTTTTTTAAAAAGAAATCTTTTGTAACATTATAAATGTTTTTACACATTTGATCAGTCTATTGCATCCTTGCTGAACAAAAGTAACTTTTGAACGGTAATGTATTTTTCCAAAAAATGTATTTTCATAAAAGATATAGATTTATTTTGCCTCACTAACTATGCACATGTATAGGGTTAGTTCAATATATTATTTGTAGCAATTATTTTTTTTTTTTCCCTTGCTGGCCCATTTTTGTGTCAGGAACCACCCATTGAAAAACACCCATTCATGTCATGTGGTGAAATGTTGTAAGCCTTCCTTTTGTGGCAGACTGTACAAAAACCCTTTTATTAAGGTCACTCTATCTTCATTTAAGTGATTTACACAGTAGATTTTCACTTTTACCATTCACCAACAAATGAAAAGCTCACTTTGGTGGCACTGCCTTCTCTTCTACCATCTAGGGGGAGATTTTATTAAAGTCGATGGTGATGACTAATGAAAGCTCTTAGACTAAATGAAATAAGCAGACTTGAGAGGCTGGCGTTTGGAGCCTCTGCCCACCCACAGCTGCATGCTCATCCTTAAAGGTCCCCTGACATGGGGTTATTTTATTATTTTATAATGTTTCCTGGGTTGCCCTTATAATGTTAGTATGTTTTTTAGATAAAAAATAGTCATAATTTAGAAATAAAAGGCATTTTTCCTAGCCTGATTTTAGCCTCTGATTTGAACGCTCTGTTTGAAGGGGCTGCTATGGGATTCAATGGAACCGGCCACTGCTGTGATTGGCTGACAATGCTTGCATATGAAATAGCTATGTATTACATGTGAAACTCTCTCGAATACTTTTACTACAGCTATTATACGTTTTTACTATTACAGCTATCGAGATAAACGAATCGTGAGAACTTTTAAAAGTATTTAGATCTATTCCCATCACATAAAATGTTGCCGTGATGAGCATTGAGCAAGCAGTTGATCGCGAGAATGAAGATCTTATCATTGCAATGCAGTTTCTGCACTCTCTCTAATGCTTTCGCCAATGCAAACACGATAATGTACATAGAGTAAGAGCTTCGTTGTGTAGTGTAACGTGCGTCATTGATTTCATAACGAGTTGTCCAGATAAACTCACGCTGTGTGGAAAGATTGTTCTTTGATCGCTTTCTGTATATAATTTGTTCACAATTTAAAAAAGATTATTTTCATCCTACTAAAAGAAGCGATGTGAAGTTGATATTTTAGTCACTGGCTTGACTTACTGATAAGTCATAAACAGTCTTGAACGATTTTGAGAGAAAGATTACCTGTCTGAACTTGAACAATTAGGCTACACATCAGAAATTGTTGCTTGGTAGCTCGATCGATTTATTTTCAGACGTTCATCGAGGCCAGCTCTGTATTGGCCCAAGTTGAGGAAACAGTCGTCGGTGAAATGTTTGGACCATACAACTTTGGGAAGTTGTGCCGGCGCATTTCCAGAGAAAATAAAATTAACCTATTGTTTCTTCAAGGAACTAAAAAATACTTTTGTGTTCATTTGTACATCTGAACACTGATCAACTGCCATGCTTCGCTCGTTTGCAAGCCATGATATCTCTCGAGGAAAAACTCTAATCGCGCTCGCGCGTTCGTACTTCCTAGCTCATTTTCTCATGGGCGAGCCAAATTCTCCGGGTGGGCAAAGCAGAGAAAGGGGAGGTAATCTTTCCTCCTTATGACGTCATAAGGAGGAGATTCAAGATCACCGCGTCTGAGCTGCAGAGAAGAGAAAAATAGCCAAAGCTCGGTTTACACCGATTGAAAATTCTAGACATGAGGGGACCAAATACAGGCTAGGGGAACTAATATTAATGTTAAAAACCTCAGAAAGTGAAAATTTCATGTCAGGGGACCTTTAATCAATGTGGCCTGACAAAGAACCTAGCAAAGATACACATTCGTGCTTTATCGCAATGTCACCTGTTATAGATCGAATTGCTCAATTTGTAGATCATCATGGCACCATCAACGATAAGTTTGTAGGTTCGATCCCCTGTGTGGTAAAAATAAAATTCTGCTGTCAGTGAGACTAAATGTCATTTTTGATTAATTGCTATAAAAAATATTAGAATTTGTCTTCTGTTAGCATTTGACTTTATAAGGAGTTTTTTTTTCCAGCTGTGATGTCTCGATAGTAATGGTATTAGAAGTATCAACAAGCAGCTGTGATAGAGACTGGAACGAGTCTTGTGTGACTATTTGTAGCTTTGCCCATTAGCCTCCCGTCAGCTAATTACTGAGCCATGTTTCGATCATTCTTTTCCCGCAGTGAGATCTTGAACTCAATTTCTTGCTTCTTTTTTTGTGCAATGTATCCAATCTAGATATTTGAACCTCTCCTAGAGAGTCATTGTTCTAAGTCTGAGAAACCTCGTCATGCAAAAAAAACTCCTGTCCAGCAGCAGTGAAGATCCACCCAGGCTTTCATTGTGGTTTATCACAGACCTGCGAAGCGTTAATCAGGGTAAACTTGCACCATTTACTTCCTCGCAATTTTTCCTCCTCTTGCTCTCTATGGTAAGTGACAATTTATAATTGAATTAACTGGTTCTTCTCACTTCCACCCCATTTCCGTACACTATAAACCATTTGAACAAATCTAAAACCAATTTGAAGTCATTCACAGTTTTAATTTTTTGTTTCACTGCATTAGTCTGTTCAAAAATAGCAGATGTTCTCTTTCAGTAACTTTTAATCTGTGCCTTTCACAGATTAAAAGGGCTCATTTACACCTGATATTAACATCCATATCAGGGGATCCTTTCCAAGTGGACAGCACTACATAACGAGTGTAAACCGGATTCAATTATCAGGTACAAACAAAAGCCCTGAGAGGCCATGCATTATTGTTATTATCTTTTTTTCTGTTTTGTTGTCTCATGAAATTAACATTTAAAAAAATCTTGTAATCTGTATTCCACTCACAGTTTCTCTGGTGAACTATTTAAATGGAATCTGTCAAACATTATTCGGTAGATGTCCCGTACATTTTTTAAGCTGGGATCTCGAGAAAACTATATTTATGTCAAGGAAATAAAGTCTACATCTCAAGAAGAAAATTTTTGTTATGTTGAGAATTGATACAAAAATCTAAAGTAAAAATCTCAAGAACACAACTTTTGCTAAATCATGGTTAAACAAAACAAGACAAAAAATAATGCATGGTCTCTTGGGGGTTTACATATGCATGGCCACATTGTGTTTGTAGTGTAAACACTATTATGTCCTGATGCTCGCACAACACTAAGGTCACGTAACATATTCTGTCACAATTGTTCCTAAACAAAAGATTTCAACTTTGTCAGCTAGGTGCAGCTTTAAAGGAATATTCCAGAAAAAAAACACTATTTAAGCATAACAGCAATAAATGTGGCATATTCAAGAATATTTTTAGAAAATTGTTTCCCACAAAAACGTCTCGGTTACTGATGTAACCCTCGTTCCCCGAAGGAGGGAACGGGAGACGTGACGTCGACGTGACGACGTTAGGGGATCACTTCAGGGAGCCCTATCAACTTCGAGTATCTAAGAACAAGCCAATGAACGTTGGCGTGCGTGAACGCGTCACGCGCCCCCGCCCCGCAGCGCGGGCATAAAACAGGAAGCGGGCGCGAGCACCCACCGTTTTTCACTGAGGAGCCGAGTTTAATGACGGCCGTACAGCGATGGTCAGCAACTGTGGCGGCGGGACGCCACGTCTCCCGTTCCCTCCTTCGGGGAACGAGGGTTACATCAGTAACCGAGACGTTCCCCTTCAGTCGCTCACGTTCGACGTGACGTCGACGTGACGACGTTAGGGGATCCCATGGAAAACGCCAACGGTTGCTGCCACATCCAGTGCCCTACGCAAGACTCTCAGACCCCCCATGCTGGGGCGGAAGACCTGCGTAGAGGAAGAACCTGCTGTTCCACATACCCACCCAGTGAACTCTTGAATAACACTGGGAAGCGTGCCTCTCCAGGGGAGAGGGACGCTGCGGAGCCACATCCTGCCCGAAGGGAGGTATCATGTGGAGAATACACATATGGACTGGCCGGTTGGGGCAGTGCAACATATGGAATGTCACTGGGGTGGCTCCACCTAAGGAGGGGGAGGCTACACCAGACAGTGACAGCAGAGCGAGCTCTGCCAAGGGAAAGACACGGGCTCACCGCAGGGAGCTGATCGTGGAAAAATACTCATATGGGATCGCCGCAGGGATCACACATACGGAACCCAGCCTAGCACAAGTTACACAAGCATACGAGCACTAGGCCTGGCGTCGGACGATCCGCAACGTCCAACTGCCGAAGGGGTGTGGAGGAACTCACAGGGTTCACCTGGGGGGGGGGGGGACTCGACTGGAGCAAAAGAGCGCACGTATCCGCTCCGTAGAGGGGAGTGGCGCAGCAAGCCGACACTAGAGCGGGAACTTCGGTGTTACCGGCTGGTTGAAGCGAGCACACAGAAAGAAACTGGCTCAACACGTAGGCTATAGAACTTAGCGAACGTGTTAGGTGTCGCCCAGCCCGCGGCTCTGCAGATATCTGTCAGCGAGGCGCCGTGTGCCAGCGCCCAAGAAGAAGTGACACTCCTAGTGGAGTGGGCTCTCAACCCAGGCGGGCAAGGCACGCCTTGGGCTTCGTAAGCCAAGGCGATTGCATCCACTATCCAGTGGGCCATCCTCTGCTTAGAGACAGCCTTTCCCTTCTGCTGGCCTCCGTAACAGACGAAGAGCTCGTCTGAGGTCCTGAGGCTTTGCGTTCTGTCCACGTACAAACGCAGAGCGCGGACAGGACAGAGAAAAGCCAGGGCTGGGTCTGCCTCCTTCAAAGGCAGCGCTTGCAGGTTCACCACCTGGTCCCGGAAGGGAGTGGTAGGAACCTTGGGCACGTATCCGGGCCGGGGTCTCAGGATCACGTGAGAGTTATCCGGGCCGAATTCCAGGCACGATTCGTCGACCGAAAATGCATGTAGGTCCCCTACCCTCTTGATAGAGGCCAATGCAACCAGGAGAACTGTCTTACAGGACAAGATTTTTAACTCAGCCGATTGCAGAGGCTCAAAGGGTGGTCTCTGAAGTGCCGAAAGGACCAGAGATAAATCCCAGGAGGGTATAGAGAGCGGGCGAGGAGGATCCTCCTCGCTCCCCTCAGGAACCTTACGATCAGGTCGTGCTTCCCCAAGGACTTACCATCGACAGCCTTCGCTCCAACCCATCTTGCAGGAAGGAAAGCACGGCTCTGATCGGGCATGATCGGGGGTTCTCTTCGTGAGAAGAACACCATTCAACGAATAGGTTCCACTTCAACGCATAGAGGCGCCTCGTAGAGGGGGCTCTAGCGGAAGTGATGGTGTCAACTACCGCTGGGGGTAGGTCACCTAGAACCTCCGCGTCCCATCTAGGGACCAGACATGGAGCTTCCAGAGGTCTGGACGCGGGTGCCACAGGGTGCCCCGTCTCTGAGAGAGCAGGTCCTCTCTCAGAGGGATGGGCTAGGGAGGGGCTGTCGCGAGGAGCACTAGTTCCGGGAACCAGGTCCGGTTGGGCCAATACGGCGCAACTAACAAGACCTGCTCCTCGTCCTCCCTGACTTTGCACAAGGTCTGTGCCAGAAGGCTCACTGGGGGAAACGCATACTTGCGAAGACCCCGGGGCCAGCTGTGTGCCAGAGCATCCGTGCCGAGGGTCCCCTCGGTCAGGGAATAGAACAACTGGCAGTGAGACGTGTCCGGGGCGGCAAACAGATCTATCTGTGCGGTCCCGAAGCGCCTGAAAATCAGCTGGACCACCTGGGGATGGAGTCGCCATTCTCCCGGTAGCACCTGCTGCTGTGAAAGCTCGTCGGCTACATGGTTGAGCAGGCCCGGAATGTAAACGGCACGAAGCGACCTTAGATGCTTTTGACTCCAAAGGAGGAGATGGCGGGCGAGTTGTGACATGCGGCGGGAGCGTAGACCACCCTGACGGTTGATGTACGCAACGGTCGCAGTGTTGTCCGTACGGACCAGTACATGCTTGCCTTGTAGCGATGTTTTGAAGCGGCCCAGCCCAAGATGTACTGCTAACAACTCGAGGCAGTTGATGTGCCAATGCAGTTGAGGCCCCGTCCACAGACCTGAAGCTGCATGCCCGTTGTACGTGGCCCCCCAGCCGGTGATAGAGGCATCCGTGGAGACCACAGAGTGCCTGGACACTTGTTCTAGGGGAACACCTGCCCGCAGGAACGAAGGGTCCGACCACAAGCTGAGAGTTTGGCGACAGTGCGGGGTCACTGGAACCCGGCACGAGCCGCTCTGCCACGCCCATCTCGGGACTCGATCGTGAAGCCAGTGTTGGAGCGGTCTCATATGAAGCAGAATTCAGGGAATAAATGGCCATCCAGGCACTTGAGCCGGAGGAGATTCGCCCATTTACACACACAGACTCAAGTACTGCCATGAAATGTGCACATGGTACACTCAAAAAAATGAACGAGGAAGGTTGTGCACTTTACATAATATATTTATATTTAGTTTACTTATAATAATTGTGTTTTTTGACTTAAAATATTTTTTTCTATTAAGATCCACGTAATTATGTCTCAACTTACAAAATCCTAACGCGTTGCCTAAACACAAACCATTTATGTTAAGTAAAAAATTCCTACATCCAGAGGGTGGCAGTATAGTGTGAGCTAGGGGTGCAACGGATCAAAAAACTCACGGTTCGGATTGTTTCTCGGATCAGAGTCACGGATCGGATAATTTTTCGGATCAGCAAAAAAGACAAGACAAATAAACATAAGTTTTGTCTTTTTGTTTATTAACACTTTTAAATTATTAAATTAAAATTAGGGCCGGGACTCGATTAAAAAAATTAATCTAATTAATTAGAGGCTTTGTAATTAATTAATCGAAATTAATCGCATTTTAATTGCATAAATATTTGACCTGAGAACAGTGAGAAGTATTTTTTTTTCACATGGATTTTTAGTATACCATTGAATAAATACATAAGCTTAAGCAACAAAATATTGTTTATTTTTGTTCAACCAAGTCCAGCAGACCAGTGTTTTTTTTGCCATTAAGTGTAGCAATAGCATATTGCTACACTACACTAATAGCAATAGCGAATTCCTTGTTGCATAGCTTGCACACAACCATGTTCTTATCGACGCTTCCATCCGTTCGTTTTTGTAACAAAATTTCCCATCCACCGGCCAACCAAAGCGATCTCGTCAGCTTCTTCCTCATGAACGCTAGTTGGTGCGCCAGTATAATCGGTCCGCCGAAACTCATCCAGTGAGAAACGTTCCGCGGTGCAAAAATAAGTGCGATTAAAAATAATTTGTGTAATTAATTAACGCGTTAAAGTCTGTAGTTAATTAATCTTAATTAACGCGTTAAAGTCCCGGCCCTAATTAAAATATATAAAATCAACTTAAAGTGCACAAGGCATAATATCTTATTTTTTAGAGATATTAGGGGGGTTGACTGGTTGACTTACCGAAACAGGCCACGAAACAGGCCTCTGGTCTTCCATGCGCACACACGCAAGGTCTCTCGCTCTCTTGCTCTCTCGCTCTCTGCCGTGTGCGCGCTACATGGTTTGGAGCGCAGTGTGTTCTGTCTCGCATGCGCGCTCTAGATTCCGGGAGATTTGAACTAATTTGCAGGCATCAGGGAGCCGCTATCAATATGCAGAATTTTTATAAGTAATTTTTTTTAGGCCAATTCAGCGCAACTCCGGACTGTCCGCCAAAATCCAGACGTATGGCCACCCTACTACACACACCGTCACGGTTTTATCCACTAACCTCTTTCCTTCATCATTATATTTGACAGGGAAGCCAAAATGCTCCCATACAGGGGATTTAAATGACGCGGGGCGTTCAAGCTCCTCCGTTCCTCCGCTCGCCATGACCACGCTGTGAAGATATGTGTGGACTGAACATGCGTACAATTGTTTTTTTTTCATAAATCAATCCACGGATCATGTGTGTGCCGAACCGAAGATATTGATCCGAACGGATCACGGATCAATGATGATCCGTTGCACCACTAGTGCGAGCCAACTGCTATTTTGCCCGAACTTAATTTGATTGTGTTCAATCTGCTTAAATATGTAACATTTAAGTTTACTTTATCCGGTTGTGCTGGATTACATGATTGATTTGTGTTGCATTAACTGAAACTGGGCGGTGCTTGTTAGTTCCCAGCATGCTTTGCATATGGTTGAATTAAGAGAGAATAAATGTTAAAATGAAGTGTTATTTTATGTGGGTTTTTTTGAGAAAATGAGAAAGGAGGAAGACTTGATAGTGCTTAATTGTGTTTAATGTTTAAATACATTGCAATTATTAGTACCATTTAAATTACAGTGGGTTACCATTGTGGAGAAGAGTGGAGCATTTGGTTAGGTTGAAAACTGATTCCGCAATACTCACAGCAAATGCTTAGATTGATAAAGCATGGAAATCTTATCAGTTAAGATGCTAAAATGTGCCATTGGTAGCTAATAGTTGGCGGTCGTCTAGAAATGTATTAATGGTCACTAAAATAAATTATATTGCATTGGATGAATGAATATATGAATTTGAATACCTGAATCATATCAGGGAGCCTTTTTAAATTCGCTGACAATATTAAATTAAGCTGTGCCCAACCATAGTAAATAAGTTGAATCAACCTTAATACATTAAGTTGACCCAACGTAAGTACATTAAATTGGAATAACAGAATTGCATAATGATAATCCTTTCCATGATTTTTTTATGTTCATTCAAAGAGTTATTTTTTTGAGTGTATATAAGTACCTGTATTAATGTGATTGTCAGTCTCTACCTGTGATAACTCACTCCAAGATTGAAGAGACACATCCATTAGATCCAGACTGAAGCATTGCTTCATCCTTCTTTGTCACATCTATTAGCCCATTGGTTACTCTCTCTGGAGATGACCTGCATGGAGGGACTTTTGAGGATTTATTTATTGGTGCCTCAAGCCATTTATCCCAAAAACTTCAATGGTGCACCAAATTCCTGAGGATTGATTACAAGAGCATTGTGGTGGGTTTGGTCCACATTACAAGATGTTTCATTGTTTTGTTTGTTTGCTCTCACCGATTTTTTGATAGCGAAAGGTGTTGTATATGCGTATGTGTGTGTGTTTATGTTGGAGTGATTTAGACAGGGTTCCTGATTGAATCCAGTCTGCCCCTTCGTTTTCTGGTGACCCCAGGCTGACAGAAGGGGTTCTAATTCCCCCGCGTATGCGAATGCCCCGGTCCACCTCCAGCTGATGGGATCAGGAATGTGGTGGTGTCTTATTAATAACACACAGAACCTGAACCTTCAGGGTGACCGCCCAATCCGTTATTGCTTCTCACCTTCAGCACCCCCAGATAATTAGCTATAAACAATCAGATAAGTTACGCGACACGTGTGCATGTTACACGAAGCAGAACATTGACAGAAACAAGGATGCAATTGCGTCTGACAAGGAGGACATGATTGTTTTTTGAATTACACATTTTGAAAGAATGAGTTTGCTTGTATTTAAATGAAGATCAAGAGTGATTTAAGCTGGTTTTGGTGCTGTTCACAAGCTGAGCTTTAATGCAACCAGCATATTTCTGGTGAAACTAGTTGATTAAGCACATCTTGTCGGTTAAGCTAGTTAACAATTTTAAAGACACAAAGGTACAGTTGCACCAGTCCCTTGTGAAATATTTCTTTAATTGTGATGTAAATTTAACACCAGGGACTGCTAGCTGTTGTTCCTTTTGTTTTTAAAGCAAAGCTTAGGCCATAAGCTCTCCGTAAAATAACGTGAAGTCGAATATCATGGCCTTTATTTGATCCAATAAGAGGTCTCTAACTTTATAAACAGCCACACATTTCAGTTTTATCTTGTGGTTGATATTTTTAAACGGTAATAAATTACATACAGTACATAAGGAATCATTAAATAATATAATTAGTATATATAAATATGTATATAAGGAACTGATTTATGTTCTAATATTATTAACAATACTAATATTACAAACTATGTAAGAATTGGCATTTTAATTTCTGTACACACGCACGCACACGGTTATGTTTAATGGTGTTCAAATATGTAGTAGTGTGTATATTTGTAACTTAGTTCTCATTTATGCCACAAGAAGACTTGGAGCATTGGTGGCGTGTACAGTATGTTGTTGTATCTTTGTTGTGTATATATATGCTTGTGAGGTCTGTTGTGTCTTGGTGTATGACTGTACTCTACTTTAATGTATATTATATCAAGTCCCAGTTGGCTAAATCTCTTTTAAAGTCACTTGTAATCAATTTAATTATCAGCTAAATTTTCCAGGGTTGCTGTCAGGGTTTGTTTAGTTTCTAACAAGTTGCATGTGTTGTTATTGAGTTAAATCGAGTAAATTGTCAACACTGATGCTGTAGAAATGGGCTCAGTTTCTCCAGAATGCCACTTTACGGTAACAGGCTCATGTGGTAATGGGTCTTGCTACTTTAAATAACCTTTAAACAAGTCACAACAACCAAAGGCATGACGGGGTTAGAGAGATGTGTGAAATTGATGGCCCCTTTTTTAACAGAGTTGCAGCATAGTATAAACATTCTTCTTTAATCAGGGTTTATAACAGACCACTAAAAGCTTTAGTCTCTGTATCTTTTAGCTCTGTTTTGTCCTTTAAGCTGTAAGATGGCCTCATCTCACTCTCTGTGCCGCAGCCATCAGTTTCTGACCTCTTGACCTGAGTCACTTTGCTAAGGAGTTGCACTTTATTAATAGATACGCCGGTGTGAAGCAGAGGATGGCACTTTTGTGCAAGCACATCAGAAGTCCCAACCCTGTCTTTTATGCTGACGCACATCCCTGTCCATCATTTCATTGTCCCTGGAAAAGCTGCAGCTGTTTCTCTGCCCCCTGAACTCTGTGTGTGGAGGTCACAGACCTACTGCACTATTATCATTTTGTAATTTACAACACCTTTTCAGTATCTAGTACTGTGGCTCACTTCATGCTCTTAAATAGACCGTTCACCCAAAAATGTAAATTCTGTCATCATTTGCTCATGCATTTCCTAACCTGCATAACGCTCTTCTATAAACTTAAAAGGAGAGATTTTGAAAAATGTAGTAGGTTGTTATTTTCAGTGAAATTACGTTAAATGGGGAAAGGAGTTAGTTTTAATAGTTATAATAGTTTTGTTTTAGTGACTAATTACAAATTTCAGGCTATTACTCATGCAAATGTATTGTGTGACTTCAAATAACTTTGGATTATAATGATTAAGTGTAGACTTTTATGGTGCTTTTTGTCTTCCGCTTTTATTATATTGCCCAGGATATACTTTAAAAAATTCACCTTTTGAAGGAAAGTCATTAGGGTGATTAAATTACTTTTTAATTAATTTGAAATGAATTTGAGTCAGCTGTTCCTTTAAAAATAGGTGTAAATTTCAGCAATATCTTTTTAGATTCCTGCAGGCGTTTAATGTATTATGTAAATGATTTTTTGAACGACTTACACTCAGTACACTCAGGGGAATACAGTCACAATTTTACGGCAAATTTTTGTGGTGGAACTGAAAGGCCGCCCCCTCATCCCACCCAGTGAGTTAATGTCTCAGTGTGCATATAAGAAGGGACTATGTTTCCTTGCATCACTGATTCTGTCCTTTTTCCTCATTATTGTATTTCTTTTATTACAGTTTTAGAAATACTAGCTGTCGGAGCTGTGGCCTGGTGGTTGGCGCATGAGCTGGCCCTGGCTGTTTACTGATCCCATTCCCCATCTTGTCTTATAGCTTAATAGTGCCAGCAAAACATCAAGATGACATCACTGTCAAAGGTCATTTCTTAATCAGTATTTTTGTTGTGTTTTCCATTTAAATGAACTAAAACGCTCTTATGCAAAACCGCATAAAATATTAAGACTTGTTTAAGCAAATATACTGTATCTTGGAAAACAAGACACAAATATTAATTAAGAAAATGATGTTTTTGCAGTGTTGTACATGAATACTCCATATGTGAAAGGATTGCTGGAGAGAAGATGTTTTGACATCTCACCTATCACATTACTCAAGCTTTGAAATCATTGGTTCAGTTCCAGACCTCTTTCAGCCTATTGAATGTTGAACCAATGAATCACCATCTAACATAACATACCTTGAACTACAAAGAGGTGACGTGAGCTCCGCATGCAATCTGATCGTGTCAGTGAGCACTGAGAGTTGAGATGATGTGTAACCCCAGGCTATCTGTGATAGACACATACAGTATTACAGGCTGGCGGGCAATTGGAGAAAGATGCGTTACTGGATACGGCTGGACCTGGCTAGACTGTGAGGACATAATACAAGCTGACACAAGTTCAGATTGGAGGTTGGCACTTTTGCCGACTTCTCAGATTGGGTTTGACCACCCACACGGTTCTCCAGCATGGGTAGCCAGAGCGAAAGACGCCAAGATTGATCAAATTTGGGGGTATGTACCTGGTTTGTGAATTTTATTTTATTTTTGCACATTCAGTTATTATGAAAGCTCTGTTTCAGTTGTGTTTTGGTGAGTAGCTCATCCCACAGTGACATCTCATTGGTCCAAAATCATGCTCCAGCTATATCAAAGATATTATGATATTGTATATTAAATCATGTTGCGAATAGCTGTGAATTTGTTGTCACAGCTTTTCTGTCTTTCAATGTGAATGGACAAATTACTTGTTGCTGGAAACTTTTCGTGTAGCGCCTGATTAGGAAACGGGAACTTTAGAGTAGCATGTCAACCAGAAACCTGCCGAATAAGGGTTTTTGGAGGCTCATTTGGTGAAAAATGGTCCTAATTTCCTACCCCTCTGAGAGTAAAGATTTCTTTTAGTCTGTAGCTCAGTGTGATTATGTGGGCGAACTTCCCGCTGTGGAGTGGCTACTTTTGTAAATCGAGGTGAATGCTGTGCGTTAGATGGGTTCTGTGATCTACTGGCCTGCATTCTGTCTGAAAACTAAAGAGATTGTCACCACAGACTGTGCTAAATCACACTCGTAACCTAATGCACATCAAATGCAGAAGACCTTCTCTGAACAGGCTTGATTAGACCCTTTGGAAGCGATCGGTACCCGTAATTGGCAAACTTAATGTTAATGTACTTCTTTTCTTAATCAACATCTCTCCATGATCCTTCCGCAACTAACAAAACATGCCGAATCTCAGTCCATTGTCTCTCTTTCTTTAATCTAGTTTGTCACAAACTGATATGATAACTCAAACACCTTTTTGCATTCAATCAGAGCTGGAGATTAAAGGCTGGCTCTTGCAATCAAGCTGTGCTTTTAATGGAGTTTGTGGTGCACTGAGGACTGTTGAGGTTTTTCTCTTTTCAGGCTCTTTTGAAGTGGCACTTCAGGGGCGAAATGGCTGAGCTGATCACGACCAGCGTCGCTTCGCTGCTTTCCTCAGCTTGTGCAGATTACGCTCTCACTCTGCCAGACACCAGTAGCCCAATTGGCCTTCACCAAATGGAACTGTCTCACAGCTATGACAAATGATGTGTATGCGTGTGTGTATGTGACTTCATATCTGGAGCCATGACAACGAAAAAGAGCCACTCTGCTTGCTGGATGGTCAAGACCCTTGTTAAAAAACACATCCAGAGCTGGGATGGAGCTCTCACGTAAAGTTGCGAACTCTGTGTTCTGCCATTGTTGCAACCTAATTTTGTCGTGCACACATTGACACGCGGCCAACAAGCTTTTGTGCGTTGTTGTTGTTGAAGTACTACTCCTACACACGTAGAAGCTCAGAGATTTCGGTCCAAAAAAAGCTGATATGCTCTCCAAACACCTACCTACGCTCTCGACAGTAGCTCGGCTCTTTGTACAAGAATCCCAGATAAGTGTGAAATTGCATCGTTACAGATGCCAACCTGCCCCGAAGGCATGAACACTCTTTCTGATGTGTCCTTTTCCATGAATGGAGCTTTGATACGTTATCAGATACATTCCTGGACACGCCTGAAGTATTGGCCTATCGACTGAGTCTGATTATCCTTTTTGTGCCGTAGCTAGCGAGGAGGACAGCCTCCCGGCGATTTACCGGGCACACTCATGCGTGAGACGAGCGACTTTGCTCTGTGATTGCCGTGACCCACCCCTCACCCTCATACCAAAAGGGTCCTTTATGAAGCTCTTTTCCATTTCGTTCTGAATTCAGTCATTCCTCCATTTAACCGTGTAGACCCCCATTCCCCTGCCTTCAGGGCCTCCTTTGTCCTTCTAATGGCCCTGGTAGGGCATACTGGAGCAGGCATTAAGGAGATTTGGTGTGACTCAGGCTTTGAAGAATTAGACATGCTTAATGTAACCCTGACCGACCTGAGACTAGATCTGGGGCACAGGGTGAGCGGAGCTGTAATATTTGGAGCTGAGCTGATGATTCGTGTTTTTTTAAAGAAATGGCACTAAATGGGATTTGAATCAATTCAATCCCAAAGATTTGGCATCACTTTTATAATAAGATCTCAATTGTTAAAATGGGCTAATGCGTTAGTTAACATAAACTAACAATGAGCAATATGTGTTTTACAGCATTTATCAATCTTTGTTAATATTAGTTAATACAAATACAATTGTTTATTGTTTGTTCATGTTGTGCAGTAACTAATGTTAACAGATACAAGTTTTGATTTAAAAAAAGTATTAATAAATGTTGAAATGAACATTAATACATATTAAATGCCGTAGAAGTATTGTTCATTGTTATTTCATGTTAGCAAATGAAGGTGTTTTATTGACAATATTATTTAACACTTCCACAAACATATTAAGCACTTAGAGTCTGAATGTGTTTTAATTTGTTTTAATTAGTTTTCTAGTTCTCTTCAATTGGACCTCAAAAATGATGTAAAGAGAAAATGACAAGTGCGAAACACTTACAATTGTATTTGTTTTCCCAGAAACCCATTTAATTTGGCGACAATGAGCTGACGGTGTGCCATTTACTTTGCGAATCTCCTTTTGTATATTTATTCTAATTGAGAAACAGGTGTTTCTTAACCCTCCGCTGCAAATGAAACCTCCCAGGATCTGAGCTGGTGGGTACCTAAATCGCTTTGTGCTCTACTGGCTCTCATCAGCATTCCTGCGGTGTCTGAGCTAATGACAAGATAACCTCGGCATAATGCGCCACCTAAATGACTGATTTCTCTTACATTTAGTATTTATGAGGACTTATGAGTGCACACAAGATGCTAAACCTGGACAATAGCATAAGTGGTAATCAACTTTGCCTGGAGTAAACATACTCCCTCGGATACCTGGCTCGGATACCTGGCCTTTGTAAACACGACTTCCCACCTCGTAAATACGAACTTCCCAGGAGGACTTGAACGCACTATTGCTTTCTGATTTGGTATTGTTTCATTCCATGTGATAATCTACAGTGTGTGTGCGTTTGTCTTGTTTGGATTTCTGATTGTAAATATTCAACATTTGAGATTGGCACGTCCCCGACTTTCTTCCAAGCAGATTCAATCACTCTTAACACACATGATTACACCACAGGTAAATCTGATAAAATAATCTGTAGAACCATCAAGATAATTAACCTTACCTAGGATTGGCGGAAGGGGAGAATTGGGCCCAAAATTGGTCAGATCATCTTGTTGTGTGTGAGTGCCTTAAGGCATAGTTGTAAAGTTGTTTACGTTTGATAAGCAATGTCTCAACCTGAAGGATCCATTTAGAATTCGACTGATGTGGATAATGTAATTGTATTATTGCATTGTTTAGGGGTGTCAAAAATAACAAATTTCTGCAATGAATATTCAATGAGTTTAACATTTTCATGAAGTACTGTAGCTAGGCTAATGTCCAAGTTAAGATAATCGAGTTAAAGCAACACTAAAGAACTTTTCCTCTTCGGTCGCCCTACAGGTTGGTAGCGGAATTGTCCATTACCGCTGTCGTAAATAATTTAGCCTACCACAGCCCACTGTCGCACGCACGCTCGCTGTTTATCCAGCACCGGGTTTGGAATGAACGATGTCCACAGACATGGTAAAGTATGTTGCATGCTTTCATGAAAGTATGATGTATTGCGACATCAGAAACAAAGAAAAACTAAATAATGACTATTGTAACGCTTGACGTAAAGCAAGTCAAATTTTTCTTATGTCTCATTCGAACTATAGAAACGCGACCCGTTCTGGCAAACTTACATAATGTGGTTATAGCAGATATAGGACTGCAAAGCGAAGCAAGAAATGCCTTTCACCCTGTTGCGACTTGATGAACCGCTGAAGCGATTTTGGAAACATTATTTTAAGGTAAAAAAATCTTCTTTAGTGTTGCTTTAAGAAGTTTAGAATGTAATTAGGTTATGGGGAACACTGCTGGTTTATTGCTGCCAAACCCATATGACATAGCCAGAGAGACACAGCTGGCAGCCCAACAGCCTGTGTAATGTCGAAGACTCTCCTTTTAAGTTTTACTTTTGGAAGGATCGATAGTTAGTTATTGGATACATTTTTGGAAGTATATGACCCAACTAACCAAGCTTATGACCTGCTCACAGGCCAAAAGATGGTGCAATAGAAGCTTTTTTACTGACACGAGGGAAAGTGGAAAGAAAGTAATTCACAAACCTACCTTATTTTATTTGGGACCAGTGGAAGGGAATGCTGGATTTCACTAGTCAATGCCTTGGTTGGAGACTTGTTGCATCACAGTGATTTTCCATTCTTTCTCTCATAGGCTGATGTCATCCAATTATTTGTCAGTGCACAAGCAAGTTAGTGGTGGGAATGATTCTTAGAAAACACAACAATACCAGCTAGATCCATTATATATAATTCAGTGTATATTAAATTTAATTGCGTATTGCGCTTAAATAGTCAAATACGCACAAAATAATGCCAGTCTTAGCGAGCATTCACGTAAACACAGTCAGTTATGTTTTAAGTGAAACAGTTGAGAAAGAAAACGCACGTGTAACAGTGTAATGGATCTGTGGGTCAGGTCTTAAAGTGACAGCAGCCTAATATGACTGCTGGCAAATTATGATATAACATTACAAATATCTGCCAATTTTACCCCATGGTATCAAAGTCAAAATTGTGGCCAATGAATTCAATAAAATCAGTAATATTGTGAAATATTACAATTTAAAATAACTGTTTATTATTTTCATTTATTTTAAATTGTAATTACAGCAGTCTTCAGTGTCACATGATCCCTCAGAAATCATTCTGATATGCCGATCTGGTGCTCAAGAAACATTTTTTTATTATCAATGTTGAAAACAGTTCTGCTTATTTATTATTTTTATTTATTTTTAGTTTCACAAGTCTAAGTCATCACACCTGTAACTCCTAATATACTCCTCCAACCGTGTTTGACAATATGGTGTTAATGATGATCTTTTTTATAGGATTGGCCTAGCGCAATCAGCTCAGTGTTACTACCCTGTGTGCTTGAAGCTGATTATGTTCTGTTGTTTATCTTACTGTCAGATAGACAGCCTAGGAGGTACATAAGAAACTGCTGTTGACATCTTAAAATTTGCTCCCATCCAAGCACCAGGCTCATTGCAATTCCCTCTCGCTGACAGATCTTGATGCCCCCGTCTGACATCACTGTCATTTGATGAGGTGTTAAATGAAGAAGTGGAGCTCATTAAGAGAGATTGTGTTTGCTCTTTGACTATATCTGCTCCCTTGTTCACAGGGGCCTTGCCTGTAAGCTGGCGAACAGACCTGTGCAGTCATTCGCAATTTTCCGACGGCATTACAGTCTTCTTCATTAGTTGGGTTTGTTTCCATGGAAATATGCTAGGGCTTGGGTAGCCTTCTGGGCGCATGTTATCCTGGCTGATCTGGGTGCTATTGACAGAAGCGCTGCGTGCGCATTCATTAGTCTAATCAAGGGAAGTTCCTTAAGCCAAGTGCACACGGCCCATGGATAATTGACCGTCCACTCAGACTGTCCACTACTTCTGTGAAACTAGCGAAGTGTGCCAGATGGGATTTTTATTTTCTCACACTCTAAAATAGCTAGACAGACATAAAGTGCAATGGGCCATTTTGCAACTATGCCGGAGGGAAAGAGTCTTGAGTGCTTTCTTTGGCTTGATCTTTCTTCTAGCACTTTGGTAAGCGCACCGCATTCAGAAGCGCTGCCAGCTCGCCCCACTCTCCAAGGCCAGTTTAGAAGTGCCACCAGCTGTTTTGAGCCTTAATTTGTTAGTGTGGGTGGTGCTTGTGCATGGGCACTTCTGTGTAGATCCTTAACGCCTTCGCTATTTGGCATTGGGACTAATTAGCTAACAGCTGTTGAATCACTGTTGGGATGCAAGTTGTTAACAACTGCTTTTGAACTTTACATGTGCTTGCTTGTGTAAATTAGCTTTTTATGTGTTGATTTTCTTTTTTTACCCAAGCTCGTCTCTTGGGCTTAATGCCGCTGCTTCAGACTGACCTCTTTTCCATCACAGCAGCACTTCAACATCAGCAGAAACCAGCTCAGTAAAGCGCACATGCCCAACTAAAAATTTTTGATCCCAAACCAGAAGGGTGTACATGATCTCCTCTTCATAAATTGGCATTGCTCTAGCATTCTGAAAAATTTTGGAGTCTGTTTAAATCAGAATGCACTTTTTTCTAATTTATGATAATGGATTAGTAGGAAGTGTGTATTTTATTGCTTTCTCTTCAATCTGTTATTTAGAAATAATAGTATCCATCCTTCTTCTTTATTACCTCACTGAATAACGCAAATAGGCATCATTGAAGTCATGTCAAACCCCAAGCGTTTAAAACAACATAAACATATTTCCAGTTTATTTCCAAAAAAAGATGTAGTGATTGGCCAAACCAATAAGTATGTAGATTATTTTCATTGTGAATTCCATTTAAAAAAAAATATTCAAATAAATATTGTGAATAATATTAATAAGTAAAAATATCAATACGTTAATTCTTTAAAAATACGTAAAAAATGTTTTGTAATATTAATGAAATATATTTAATGACTAAAAAATTAAATAAAAATGATCTACTGTACGTGTCATTAAATAAAATGATTGATGATTTATCTGCCCTATAGTAATCTACATCAGCAATAAAAAACCCACAGTGGTTGACCACTAATCTACTATTCTATTTTTTTGAAACATTAAGAACTTATTGAGGATTATTATTTATGATATTACCCCAGTATATAACATTTTTGGTGAATTGAGGAAATAGTGTACAAAAGATTAATTCTAAAAATGGTAAATGTATTTTTTATTAATGTTAGTTAATTTCATTCTAACGCCCACATTGGTCGGCCAATAATCAACATAGTAAATCAAATTATTTTATTTCAAAACATCATGGGAAATTCATCAGGGATGATTGTTTACGATATTACCCCTTTTTCTGTGTGTCATACACATTTGAAATATTAGCATAAGGTCAAGTATTAATTTTCCCCATCAAAGTTTCTGGCCTGTTTTTCATTTCTCCTGCATACTACAAAGGCTACAGCACTTTTTACACACGAGCCAATACACCCACCCAGCCATCCATTATTACATAACCTCTAATGAGCAGTCTTGACCCAAGTGCATACAGTATGCAAAGAGGATGTGTGCTTTTCTGTAGCATTCGCATTCTTGATCATTGCCCTTGCACATGCTCTGCTAACATTTTCATTTCCTAATTCAGCTTGACAAGTCAACAAAAATGTTGTCCACTCTCTGTTGTGATCGTTTTACATCTATGGTTAGTGTTGTGAAAAGCCCTGTCTCATGCAGAGGGTTGACTGTATAGCAAGCCATGTTCATTTGCCTAATTAGTTACCCGCTGTTGCGAGAGGTATAATTGAGAAGGCATCATGGTAATTTGCAACATAACCAAGTTAATAATTTGTTATTGATTGCCTCATCATCAATTGGTGAAACTGTAAATTAGCCCCTGGTGCATCTTGGTGGATTCGCTCTTGTTTTCAAAACACTCAAATAATATTATGTGCCACAAGATTAACTTTGGCCCTGCATGAATGCTGCTGGCTTCTTTGTGGCTATAAACTCCATATATCATGTCTTCACTGAAACAGCATTAATGTTGGAGGTGCACAACTTTTAACAGCATTTGTCCACAGTATAAAACAAATCTGGTGTGCTGATGTCTCTGAAAGGCTTTTTAACTAATTTAGCCAGCAAGTTTTAGTAGGGGTCAATGTTTTGTCTAGTCAGCCCCTGTTGGTAGATGCTGTAACTACAAAGCACCTTTCAGCCATTCAATAGTTGCTGTGAAGATGAAGTAAAACGTTTTTACCAAGTATCAACATATAAATGGCAAATATTTAAATATAAAATATACATTTAAATCCCAATTCTTTATTTTATTTGATGTAAAACATGTTAAATACAGTATGCAGATGATCCACTGTAGGGCTGTCGCGATAACCGCAATATTGTAGTACCGCGCTTCTGACAAGTCAACCGCAGAGGATTGCGCGTAACCGCAACAACCGCGATATTCACGTTTTTTATAAGGCTATACCCTTCTTGTTTTGAACTTCATGCATGTGTATTGAATGTTGAACAAGTTGATAATGATAAAAAGACTGTTTATCTTGGTGATGTTTAGCCTACAGAGGCTTCACACAGACAGTGAATGAGAGAGATCGGCAGAGCGCGTGCGATTACCTGCGTCTGTCTTTGAAGTCGTGAAAAGGTTGCCGTGGAAAGCGAAATATTTGTCGTATCATCCTTTTAACGTTCACGTCACGGGTATTTCCCATAAATGCGCGTGAGCAGCAGCGCTGGTCAGCATCCCACAGCGCGAGGAAGCCGCGGGGAAATAAAATCAGCAAGTCACCCATTGAATCAATGCCATATTGGTCTCTAAGTGAAGCATCAGCTTCAGCGTTACCCATGCGACGCATTGCTGCTCAGCTGAGCCTTGAAAAGTGGAACTCAAAGTTAAAAATAATGAACACCTTGTTTCATTACATCTCTTTTAATGAATCAGCTTTTTTGAATGTGTTCGTTGAATGAACGGTTAAATGACTGACTCTGTGACTCACTCAAAGTCCGTTGTCATAACAATATGCACGCTGAGTGAAAGCCTTTCAATGCGCATATAGACGCTGTTTAGTTTCGGTTACATTGGTTACTGAAAATGTCCTCGTTTTTGTCCACATCGTAAACTTTATTTATATAGCAACAAATACATATAAATAAAATAAATAAATGGCGGTAATACCGCATATCACGCTATTAAACCACTCAACATTACCGCAAGGGAAATTCCATAACCGCGACAGCCCTAAGCCACTTTGGCGACCACTAACAGGAGGAGCTGAAAGTGAGATTGTTAGTTGTGAAAGTGAAATAAATGGGTATAGTTTAAATTCACTTTTCGTCTCTTCTGAATTTGCGACCATATCAGGAAATTGGGCTTATTTTTTGCTAATGGGTTCCTTAAGGATACTAGATTCCAGCTAAGGACAATGTGGGAGTTCAATTAAAGCTTTGTTTCCTAGGTCAATAGGTTTGCTGGCTGAAGTGTGACACATTATGATTTGAGCAGTTTGCATATAACGGGTGCAAGGAGATTGACGGGAGCTGTTCGCGGAGAGCGCAGCGATTGAGATAACTGCTGTGTGTTGTAATATGACTGCACTGGGGTTGCTCTGAATAGAGATGGAGATGTCATGCCTCACCTCTAATAAGATCAGCCGAGATATTAAAACTCCTCCGTATATGAAGGAGACGGCAGTGCCTCGGTCGGCACTTAAGGGGTTTTATGCTGATCAGGCTGGGCTTCCACTTACTGCCAGAAACTTTTAACAACGACACCCACCACTTCTGCTTCCTACCCCAGTTCCACTCTACCAGCCATCACAGGTCAATTTAACTGTTTTTTAACCTCCATATTTTGTAACCGTAATTGTTGGGAGGCTGAAAGGTCTACTTTGCTACTTTTCAAGTGCTAGATGATTTTTTTAAGAGTTTGTTGTGGGGTCCAATGTTGTTGTTTTTCCAGGTGCTATTGTACACAGCCAGGAACAGCACAAGTTCTGAACTTCTGGCTTATTAGTTACTGCTTGCGATGACCCTGTAGAATAAGGATTTTTGAAGTTCAATTTCTATCTATGACCTCGTTGTGCTGGGGGAAATTTTGAGTTTTGGATGTAAAAAAATTAATAAAATCTAACCCTGGTCTACATTTAGGGTTCCTGCGGATCCTTAAAAAGTCTTAAATGAGATTTTTTAAATTTAAGGCCATAAAAAGTCTTATTTTTTTACTAATGAAAGGTCTTAAATATTAGATGACAATTTGACTTAGACATATCTAAATCCTTTCCAAATTAAAACAATCTAATAAGCATAGGCCTACATTTATTATTTTTTCTTTGTGGATTTGCTTGTTCACATGACAATTCGCGGCAGCAAATGGCTGTCTCCTGCACGCGTAACGGGAGAGAAGAAGAAAATGGCTAATGTCAGTTCAATCGTAAGTTCATTCTTTATGTGCGTAGGGGTGTGCGATATGTATTGTTTATGATGATATTGTAATTATTGTTTTAACGATGTGCGAGGCTGAGGCACTGTGTGAGCTGACATTTGTTTCTCGTGCTTTCACGTATGTGTGCAGTTACAAGGATGTCCTCAAATGAGTTTTTGTCTCATATTTATATCATATTATGTTGTTATAATACAATATCACACGAGCAAGAGTGCCGTTTTCCCGTGAACAATTGCAAATGTGATTATTTATTTTATACAACAGTTCGTGAACAATAAATAAAGATTGTGAGTTACATTTTTTTAAACAATATTGTTTGTTTTACCTTTATTTCACCGACGAGAATTTCAAAATTAAACTGTGGCAGAGTCTCAATGCAACAGATAGCGATGATTTTTTTTACTGAAATCCGCGTTTTGGACAAATCAATTTAGTGATTCAATTGACCATCACTTGCTTCTTTCCCGAATGAATCAGTCGTTTGAACGAACCGGTTGACTGAATGACTCCCTCAACTTATTAAGACAGTGACTTGCCGCCAAATCATTTCATATTTAAATATTGAATAAATAACATTTTCATAGCTTTATTTATGCAATTGTAAATGCAGTGTAAATATATTAATGCCACTTCTGATGCCGCTTTTGTGTCACCTGCACTGCAAAGATGGATTTTGATTTAATGATTTAGTTTGACTAGTAACAGTGGTATTGTGTTATTATTCTAGTACAATTTAATTTGAATGTTAGAATTTGCCATAAAAGGTGATGCATACATCTAAAAATGTCCGTATATAGATGAAAATGCCCCTGAAAATCTATTTAAGGTGGCAAATATTACCACTTAATAATTTCTTTTTTCTGTCACTGCTGTGAACTGACCACTGCATAGAATATGAAAATATGAATATATTTGTGAGTCAGCTGTCAACAACAGGCCTAAACCAGCCATGGTTCCAGCACAAAATCACCATCAGAAAAATATCATCTAATTATCATCAACAAAACTTTGAAAATATTGAGATACATTTTTGTCAATATTGCACACCCCTAATGTACGGTATTAATTTTGATTTCTTCAGGTCTTAAAAAGGTTACTTAAATTTTACTTTACAAAGTGTGCAGCAACCCTACCCCTGGTCTAAATAGTGAGTGCTTTTAATTCGGAAAAAAAATATTGAAAATGAGTTTTAATTATCATGATTATGACTCCTTTACCACTTTCTGTTCATTCACATTCAAATACATTTTCTTTCCCCCTTTCTCTCCCTTTCTCTTTTTCTCAAAATCAACAAAACTTTATTGACGCAATCATAAAGAAGTGAAATATTGCCAAACTATTCGACTCCCTTGATAGTAAACGTGTGTGTAAACTGCATAAAATGAAAACTTTAAAGAAAGTGCAAGAAATAAACTAAGAGAAGTAGTATATTTACAAGGATTCTTTGTCTCCTCTTTGAACAGGTGCATTCCAGAGGCCAGCCTTGGCAGCTAGAGGAGAGGTGGGCCTCCGTCAACATGACAGTGTTGCCACGGTACATGGCTTCCCTGGCTGTGCCCGGCCTTATCCTCTGTTTCATCACTCTTCCATTTCCTGCTATACTATCCCAGAGGCCCCCTCTCCCCACAGAGCCCTCCCCCACCCCAGCACCCCACACAAGGCCGGAGTGTACCCGCCTAGAGCACCCCATCGTCTCTATTCAAGGTGAGCATTGATGTCTCTTGCAGTACATGCATTCTCACTCCAGGGATATTACAGCAATATTTCAGTTTTCTCTTGGTATCTTTTGCATTACATTTGTCAGTAGTGTTGGGGAAGCTACTTTTTAAATTCTAGCTTGCCAAACTAAAAGTTAAACTAAAGTTGTTGAAGGTATCAATGTTAAAAATATTTTCTTCTATCACACCTTTATAGAGACAGTTTAAGTATGCCATTTGTTGGTAGAAGTGTAAAAAGCATTTCTCAGCGGAGATATCTAAACATTACTTTGTTTGTTTGGTTATCCAATCAGCCCGGCTTAGCAACATTGGCTCAACCTATAGTATGAGTTTGGGGCAAGGCTTTTTGTGTTTCTGACCAACGATGGGGAGTTTTCAGGAAACCTGTTTGACAACATTTTACAATTCCTATTGGTGATGCTAACTTACATGCTTCACCTTTAAACCTCAGTCAAGGTACTATTTTAAAAAGTACTTTGCTACACTACAAGCTACTAACACAAAGTAGCTGTAACACTTTAGGGCCTGTTGACATATCACGTCTTTTGCGCGCTCAAGTTCATAATTTCAAATGTAGGCGCGCGGTATGTGCGCTCATAATGGAAGCGACGCGGTCGTTTTTTCCTAGCGCATCCGCGCCGCATCGAGATAAAAACATCTCAACTTTTCTGAAAGCCGCAAGCGCACCACAAGCGCACAGTAGGTCACGTGACAAGAACCAAACGGAGCGCAACCGCCCTAGCGCTTTGGAAAAAAAAGAATACGGCGCGCCCCGCGTTTTCTACGCGTTTTAGGTGCTATATGTGAATCCGGCCTTAGAATACTATTCCACCATTAATGAATAACTACACAGGAACAAATGAGTATCGCAATATTAACATTCTAGTAACTAGTGTTAACTAACAAGAAACTTTGATTAACGATTAGTAAGTAATAGCTTTCAGTTGACTAGTAGCTTCTCAGTAACTACTATTTTTTTCATATATCCCGGAGGACTACTAAGACCTACTACATACAGGTTCATAATTAAGGCCCCAATATACTCATGGCACAGTTCTTTTTTGTTCTTCACTTAGGGGTAAAAGGAAGTTCGAAATACATGAGCAGCGGTATACTGTTAGCAAACATCCGACGCCACCCACACTGCTGAGAGCGGCGTTTAGATGAATATATGAATATGTGCTGCGTGTTTCCTCTCAATAACAAAATAAACACACAACAAAATTGAGAAAACAGCAAGCATTTTTTAATAAACCATAATAAATGCATCTGATCATAGCAACGTGGATTTGTTTGCATGAGCTCTGCAATTCGGCACTCTAGTAAAATCACGTCATGTTTATTTATTTAGCACTTTATACAATATAAATCTTAAAATCAAGCAGATTTACCGTTTTAAACATGAGAAACGGTGTCAGTGTCTTGTTTAATCAGAAGTACATCTTTTTTTGTTACTGTAAAGCAGCTCTCCTGTGTTTATGTTTTCACTTGCGAACATCTCACCTTGATGGACTGAACAGGATAAACGAACTAGAAAAGATTTCGACGTGAAAGAAGGCGGAGCCTCCACGCACACCTACCTATTATGTAATCGCCACGGACAAATGGTAGTACAAAGGTGTTTACCAACCGTAGCGAACTTTTCCGGAAGTTTGGCAAGCTATTTCGAACTCCCAATGTTTGAAATTACATCACATCAGCTAGTTCTTCGATTTCGCTTAAAGTATATCGGGGCCTTTAATGTGAGTAATGCATAATGTATAATTAATTCTAAAGTGAAGATCATGGTAACCCACTAGTAATGACTTTTTATGACTTACTAATAGGGTTGGGTGTCGTTTGAATTCTAATGATTACGATTTTGATTCTGCTTATCGATTCCAAATCTTATCGATTCTTAATTTTGATTCCAATAAGGTAAAAAAAAACAAAAAACTTTGATATAATTCACATTTAGTCTTATTGCAAAACATTTAATTGTAGCTGAATATCATTGACAAAAATTAACAGGGAACGGTATTATTAAAAATACCATAGAAAAACAACTAGCCTAACTAATATAAATTTTAAGCATTATTAAAGACAAGTAAACACTCAGTAATTAAAAATGAACAAATAAAAAATGAACAATCGCATCAAATATATACAACTGAACAAAGATATGATTGAAATAAACAGTGTTTTAAAATGTTAAGGTATTCAGGTACAAAAACTGTAAGCAAATGTAAAATAAAATGGCACTTTATGAATAAAATATACATTACAAGTATAGTTACAAAAGTTATTCAGTCAAGGACGAATTAATTTTCTTTTTGTCTTTTGTTGTTTGATTAGTGTTATTATAGAGACGGAAGCTGCTGTCACTTTAAGAGTTGCCCAAAATAGTTACACATGCCTGCACTGTTCAAGTCATTTTGAAATGCTCACAAAGTAATCGATAAGAGGAATAGAGATTGTTACCAAAGTAACTAAGTACATTGAATTATTTAAGGCTCCAGTTTCTTTCATCTTTCACCACTAAACCAGTTTAAGTTACTTTTAACAGATTATGTGTTTTATCCTTTGGTAAATTGCTGTTGTGATCCTTGATTGTGTTTTTCTGTTTTGATGTGTATTTGTATGTTTATGTTATTGTAGCTACGTTCTTGACCAGGTCACTCTTGTAAAAGAGATTTTAATCTTAACCTGGTTAAAAAAAGAATGAAAGAAAATGAAAAAGATGATATATTATTTATGTGGCATAAAAACAATCAGTTTTTAAATGAATGAACTCTGTTAGGCTGAATTGTATTTTACCAACGGTACATACAGAAAGACACTGCAAGAACTGGAAAAGCTATTTTTTGAAAATAGCTACTACTGTCATATTACAGGAAAATATATTTCGTTGCATGGCTAAACATTGGCAGTCTTTTTGTTGGCTAACCCATGCTTGAAGGGCACATAAGGTAGCTTGCATATAATTTTAGGGAGTGTGCATACCTTTATAAAGCATAGCTTTAATTGCCAATAATCACAGCCAATCTGAATCTTTTGTTGCAAGATGTGGCCAGGCATGTTCACCACCATTATACTCGATTTTCTGACAAAGTCCACTGCTGGAATTCAAAGGGTTTGGAAATGTAGTGCCCAGCCTAGTTGTTTTCCTACTGTCCCTGTATAATATTAGACAGGCTTAGATCTACATTTTTTTGTTCCATTTATCTTATTCATTGGGTTTTCTACACATTTCAGACAGTGATAGAGCATGCTGAAGATAGCAAGAGATAAACGTCTTTCATATCTTCAAGATTCCTATCCTCCTGTGTCCTAGCACACAACGAAAACAGAATGTGCAGCCATACCTTGATATCGCTTACAAAATCTTTTCCATACCCATGGAACAAAGGTGTTTTCTACTCCAAGAACATATTTATTTAGACAACAGAGTGTGTTTGTGGTGAATATAATATGTTGACGATCGTCTTGGCCATGGGGTGGGAGCAGCGTGTTTTTTGACTCGCTGAGGGACATGACAAAGATTGCAGAGTAATGCCTCATGGGAAACGAAAGGAATTGATGACCGGGGGGCTCTATTTAATATATGAAACCTGCTTGGACATTAGGGCAGCCGTGGCTCATATAGACATCGCCTATGGCCATTTCCATTTATTGCTTCGAAAAAAACCCAGGCTGCATTTTGAGTTGTCATTTTATGCTTTGCTATTAAAGCAACAAGATAATTTTTTCTTTCCGTAGTGTTAAAGTAGGACTGGAATTACAAACCTTTTTTTCAGTAAAAAAAGAATTACGCCTTGTTCACGGAGTTAGAAAACGCTGTAATTTGTAAACAAGCAGTAAATCGTAAAGCTGGATAAGCAAGGAACTATCTTTTTGTTTTTCTGCATTCTCGTTTTATTTTAAATTTTTTTAATGGTATTCTATTCCCTTCCGTCATTTTAGCTTCCAAAGCAAAGGCATTGTGGTATGCATAGCATTCATCATAAGAGCTGCTGAACAATTAGCTTTGCATTGTAAGGTAGCACACCTCAAAGTCCCTCTTTATGTGTTCTCAATGGCATGGAAGTCCCATAGCACACCTTAATGCTTTCTTTTATGCTGAAGCAGTGGTATGGAAGTCCTGGTACAATGGAAGTGTTGGCTGAACTTGAGATTAGGTTCTTTGATGGATGAACGTTTATTTAATTGACGCCTTCTGGCGGCTGCTCGGTGGAGTCACCTGAGGCGTGTTGGGGGCCTCTATCTCTGATCTCTGACAAGGTCTGTAGATTCACACATGCCTTTGAACTATTCTAAACCAGTGGAAGTGATACTCTTAAGATGATTTAGCATGGTAGAGCATGACCACCATGGTTGGTCCCATTCTCATGGCTAAACCTTTCCGGGGCTCATGATACGGGTCGAGTAACCTTAAGAAGTAGCCTTTACACTGCAAACAATGACTTCTTAAAGAGTTTGTATGGTGTTTTTTTATTTTAAATGTTTAAAATTCCTTGAAACAAGATACATTTACTTGAGGACTTTTTTAAGAGAATGTGTCTGTAGTAAGAGTGTTTTTCACTGTTTTTTTTCTTCTACTTGGTTTAAATACAAGTAAAAAACAAGAAACAAAATCTGTCAGTTCAGGAACACTAATGCCTACTTTCACAGACAAGGTTTTAACTGAAAGCAACTTGCACTGGCATATTTAAAAAATGTCAGTCAGTGCCATTGTTTTGTCTCAAGATTCACACCAGTAATGTTTTTTCTAAAGCACGTTTATAAAAGCTACTTAATTGTCCTAATTTAACTAAGGCCTAATCCTGGCTTAATCTAAACCCTGTCTGTGAAACCAGGCCTAAATATATTTATATTTATGATACAGTCTTTGAAAACAAGTCTTAATATCTTATGCAGTGTTGCTTCTGAAGTGAATTTATCTTCAGCATTTTTAGATATTTTAACTGAAAAATTTGACAAAATACTTTGCATTGTAGGCTTGTTTTTAATTGCAAATAAAGCTAGAAACCAGGAAAGTAGCGTAAGATGTAATATAATAAATTATTTAATTGTTCTCTCTTGAGGTCCACTGATAATGCTAGTAAAAGTCACACCAAAACCTGTTTTTGTGTGTGTGTGGTTGTAGCATTCAGTTCTTTGTGTGAATCTGTGTTTCAGAATAATATATCCTACTTCCTCCATATTATTTCACCACGACTGGCTGGTCCAAGTTGCCGACCACTGATTAGGCATCATTGATGTGCAAATGCGGGCAGTCATGTGTCAATGCATTCATCTGACTTCAGAAAGTTGTGGAAGTTCGGAAAGAGACGTTTCTGCAGTTTCCTTTCAATAGATGGTCTGTTTGGCCTGGAAAAGTTTTCAGTTTTGAAATTCCGAGTATGTTTACATTGAAGCCTTTTATTTCAAGAGATCACATATCTTTTTCTTTTCATGGTATGACTACCACTTTAAGAAACTCAAAGTTGTTGGTGTGTGGTTATATAATACCATATTGAAAGCAACCTGATACTTATTCCCTTCAGAGAAAATCCGTATTTTTTTCCTCGCATGTAATACGTGATACAATCCCCTCTAAAATCATGGCAAGCATATCTATAAACCAGCAGCAGCAATAGCATGCTGGTTCTACAAGAAATCTCAGTGTTGGATATCTGGGGACATCATTTGGATGGATTTTTTGTGTGGGTGTGTGTGTTTGTGTTTTTTCTTCTTCTTCATGATTAAGCTTGCACAATCACACCTGCATGCCTAGTCTATCTACACGGATATCAACATATCACTGCAAACACATGCATGCTGAGTTGAGAAATTTCATGCTTCTGAAATTGGTCTGGAGACTTATTCAACAAACATCCACTAAAGTGCACAATATTTCAGCAATAACCTGTGCTGTATTCAATCCAGTGTAACAGCTACAAAACGTGCTGAAATAGTAAATCATTTTACGTTTTTAAATGAATTGTCATTATTTTCAGCATTGTGTATTTACTATTTTGTATAATTTTGAAATCAAACACTAAGAACTAATTAAAAAATGTTTTTAATTAAAGTAAATTTAGGTATCACAACATTGTGTACTGAATGAAAAATAGATATTCTAAATAGATATATTTTAAGGTTTGCTAAAGACATTTAATAATGTCATTAAATTAATATTTTTTACAGATTAACTTATCGTGAGCATTAAATGATGACAAAGGTAATATAAATGTAAAAATAAGTGGCATGAGCATACCGATTAAATATTGCCCGATAACCGATATATTGCCAGTTAATCTTACATCAAAGAACCTGATCTCCTTTAAGAACTAAAACAGCACCTACGGACACAGTTTATTCTTAAAGTCCTGTAAAGTCAAAATTAAGTATGTGTTCTGAGTTTGTCACACACACAGAAAAATGTGTTATTAGCCACCCAGCCAAATTTGAATGATAAAAAAAGCCGGCAAGTACATCAAATAAGCTATCAAAATCTTGAAAAAGTGAGATTTATTCTCTGCTCTCAAACGCTGGGGGCGTGTCTGCTGGCTGCGCTGAAACCACGCCCACTCGCGGGAAAGCTGCCGACTGTGATATGAGGTGATACTGCTTTCGGGACGGGGAGATGAAGGCCGAGGCGGGAGATAGTCGGTTCGGCCCTATTCACCAGTAACAGCGGATTATCAGTGAATCCCAGTTGTCTCTGAGGAAAGTTTATAAAACGATCCTGTGTAAAATGATCACTACAGAGGCGGGTGTTGGCGGTGATCCTCAGCTCTCCATCAAGGTTGGCTCTTCACAAAATGAATCCACCTCTTCTTGATGTGATCGTTTTTAGGAAATTTAAATAAAGACACCGATCTGTTTTGTACATGATCACATCCAGGTAGTAGCCTACGCATTTCTGTGTCGAAGGCATAGCTAGCTAGCAAACTGTAGGCTGTAGTAACTAATAGTACTGACAGTAAATCGCGATTTAGCGCCAAACTGATGTGAATGTGCGCCAAACTGATGTGAATGTGCTCTATTGTTAGGGGAGGGGCCCGCCTCAGTGCGTCATCAAGTAGGGGCGTGTCCACGAGCTCGGGGGCTCCAGTGCGTCATCAAGCCCCGTTTTAGCCCCGCCCAAAAAATCCGGAAAATAGCAATGGTGAAAAACTGTTTACCGGGCTAACTCCACAATTCAGTAATTCACAGTTCAGTCTTTGTAATATGTTTTAGCAATACATTTCTAACATTTATAATGGGTTTAGAATTTTTTTTTAGAATTGCCTTTACAGGGACTTTAAAGGAGAACTCTGGCGCAAAATGAACCTTTGGTCTAATAAAACATTGGTACCTAGTCAACCGTTCTCTGAGATTTGTTTTCATGATAATCGAATGTAAAGAGTTTTATCTATAAAAACTGTTTAGCGTATAACGCTAGTAATGGGGGCATTTAATAAGTAAAAAGAAATCGCTAGTTAATACCACTAACAAGGCTCAAAATAGCCCCACACGAACACAGTAACATAATGAGGGTCCCTACATGCAAAACGAAGCATTGAGAACTTTGTAAGTGTACAGACCATTTAATAAGAAGATATTTTATAAAGACAGTCCACTTCGTGTATACAGACAGGAGCCATCTTTGGAAAACAGTCTCGACTAGTCAAACCACGAACGCCATTCATACAGTTCAGAAGTTCACTGAACTTCATACAGTTCAGCTCACTTAGCACGTCTTTCGTGGTTTGACTAGTCGAGACTGTTTTCCAAAGATGGCTCCTGTCCGTATACACGAAGTGGACTGTCTTTATAAAATATCTTCTTATTAAATGGTCTGTACACTTACAAAGTTCTCAATGCTTCGTTTTGCATGTAGGGACCCTCATTATGTTACTGTGTTCGTGTGGGGCTATTTTTAGCCTTGTTAGTGGTATTAACTAGCGATTTCTTTTTACTTATTAAATGCCCCCATTACTAGCGTTATACGCTAAACAGTTTTTAGAGATAAAACCCTTTACATTCGACAATAATTAAAAGAAATCTCAGGTTGACTAGGTACCAATGTTTTATTAGACCAAAGGTTCATTTTGCGCCGGAGTTCTCCTTTAAAGGGTTAGTTCACCCAAAAATGAAAATTAAGTCATTAATTACTCACCCCCATGCTGTACCAACCCCGTAAGACCTTCGTTCGTCTTCGGAACACAAATGAAGATATCTTTGATTAAATGTGACAGCTGGATCACTCATCCATAGGCTTCCTAAGGGAATGAATCCTGACGGCACAGAAAGTCAATGAAGAAAATGTTTAAATATTCCATGTCACAACAGTGGCTCAACTATAAGTTTATCAAGCGACGAGAATACTTTTTGTGCGGAAATAAAACAAAAATAACGACTTTATTCGACTATTCCTTTTCTTCCTTGTAGGCCTGAAACGAGACTTCAAGAGATTTCCACGACGCGCACGCGCTAGAACTTAACTGAAGTAGTTGAAGGAGATCGCAATTCTCGCGCATGCGTCGTGGAAATCTCTTGAAGTCTCGTTTCAGGCCTACAAGGAAGAAAAGGAATAGTCGAATAAAGTCGTTATTTTTGTTTTTTCGCACAAAAAGTATTCTCGTCGCTTGATAAACTTATAGTTGAGCCACTGTTGTGACATGGAATATTTAAACATTTTCTTTAATGACTTTCTGGGTCGTCAGGATTCATTCCCTTAGGGAGCCTATGTAGCAGTCATAAACCTCTCAGATTTAATCATAAATATCTTCATTTGTGTTCCGAAGACGAACGAAGGGCTTACGGGGTTGGTACAGCATGGGGGTGAGTAATTAATGACTTAATTTTCATTTTTGGGTGAACTAACCCTTTAAGGGCTGTTCACACAAAAAAAACATTTTTGCATTCCACTAAGCTGCTGTTTCATTATTTTTGCTATGTAAAAATTCGCTAGACAAACGTCTTTGACCATTGTGCTTGCATCTCACATCTTTTGCAGCATCTTGTGCATGACATGCTGGTGCTGCCATTAAAATGTGGCACTCAAGGTTAAAAAAAGTTACACTGAAAAAAATGTCTCTAGACCTTTTTTTTTTTTTTTTTTTTTTTTTTTTCACAGCCCGACATCTTGTATTTTTGAACACAAAAACGTGCTCTCTTTCTGAATTCAGCCTATTGTTAAACCAACATCTATAGTTATTACCAGATTTGGATCTTGGTCATTTATTGGCCATGTAGACGTTAACAACAGCACGATTTTAGAGCTAATGTTGGATATGGTGTGTCCTTGCATGTCCAATACCAAGAACCTAATGCAAAGTCCCAACCTGTTAGGCTGGAATTACAGTAATCTGTCCCGAGAGAAGTGGCGCCACAGAGCCATTGTCTACCTTCCACTCACCCAGACATTGTAATTGTCTTGAGATTGTTCGTCTCGTCTGTAGAACATGTTCAGAAACCAATCTCTAATGGGTAATAGTGCTGTTGTTTAACCGCCGGCCCCATTTAAGGGGACCTTGAGAAGAAAAAAAAAACAATGTTGTTTTTTAACTTTAGGCCCTTACCGCTGCCTCCCTCCACCTAATACTTGATTTCAGAGGCACTGATGCCTGAACTGTGTTCTGTCATGTTGTTGGGCCCTCTGTCACCACGGACACAGAAAGTACATGGTGTTGTCGGTGTTCACAAGTGAGCCTAACCTTGGGGTTCAGTAGGAGTGCAAGGTTTACGTTTGCTAACTGTAAATGAAATGTAACTTGGTTAGTGAACTGATAGCAGTAGCCCTTATCTCCTCGCCCTTTCCTATCCTTTGTATATGTTTACGTGTTACGCTTCAATGGCCTTTTGAAATTGCCAGCCCAGGTTTCTCTCATTGGCTTTGTGAAAGGTGCTCTTTCAGATCTTTGCCTGAGTTGAACCGGCCCTCAATTTACGGCCTCATCCCCAGAGTGCCCTTACCCCCGTCTGTCCTCTCTTTTTGTGCCCTGGTGTTTCTTGGGGCCCTCATTGTCTTCCTATTTTTATAATCAGAGTGCAGTCTGCGTAAGAGGATTTAGATTTCTGTGGCTCTCTCTGCTCATGCAGTGACAACAGGGGATGCAACAGCAGGAAAATCTCACGGCAGGCATAGGGAAGGAGACCAGAAGACAAAACAAAAGCAAATTCGGACTGTGCTTAGATAAGCTCCAGCCTGCATCTTCTGATAAGATTCTCTGAGCTCAGATGAGATATGGGCCAGTCTTTTGAGGGAAGAGATGCAAAGTATGGACTAGATGACAGTCTCTCTCACAGGACAGACTAGTGCTTACATGTTGTGCTTTGTGAACCCATCTGATTTACAGAAGAGTTGGGCCTACAGTAGGGATGGGACGATTACCGGTTTCACGATAAACCACGATAAAATGTACTGACGGTTAGTATTATCGTTTAAAATTTAATTATCATTAAAACCGTGTTTGATTATCGCGATTTTAATAACTCACTGTAAATCCTGTCCAGCCAACAGTCTGACGCAGGCGCAGCGCGCAATGTTTTTTTTTATTATTCGATAATCGATAAGGAATGGCGAAGGCAGTGAGCGTGATCGGGAGATTTTACAGCCTTTTAAGAGGACCAAATCTGAGGTGTGGTCATATTTTGGCTTTTACAAAAGTCCTGAGGGAAACTTGATCGAGGATCGTCACCCTGTCTGCAGAACAAAAAGTCACTGCAATAGAAACACTTCAAATCGTCTCGTCTTGTGTGACCATCACCCAGTGTTGTATAGCGAACGCAAGGCAAGTTAACTTTGACCTCAATACCAAAACTATGTCTGGGAAATAATTGGGCACAAAATGTTGTTTTGAGTTGAAATATTTTCTCTCTCTCACTTGAAATAAACGTGAAGCTTCCGCGAAGAAAGGTTTGCAGCAAGTGGCTTTGAGCCAAAGACGAACGAACAACTTCAAACAAGACTATTATTAAGAGTGACATTTTAAGGGATAGTAATGTACAGATTCATTGTACACTTATTACACCGATTTTTTATTTTTTTTTACCACATAATTACGGGGACATATTGAATTGAGATTAATGTGTTAAATCTTAACGTTACCTGTTTATAAATCCATTTTGTACAGTGTACAAAACAATCGTCCAGATTGTCCAGATTCAGATTCACAACAATATTATCAAACTCTGTAAACAATAAATCAACTCTGATTTCATTTTCAATACAATGAAAAACGGGAGACGCAAGACGCCAAGTTGTATTTGAATGAAACAAGAGCGCGCGTCCGTTGTGATGCATGAATGTGCGCTGTGTAGAAATGCGTTGCTATGAATGACGGTCATTATAAAGAAAGAAATGCCACAGAATAGAATCTTGCTTAAAAAACTGAATAGAGCTGCTTATTTATTTGTTGTTTGTTGATTTTCAAATATAAAACTTGTTGAAATGTTTTTCAGTGTGAGCATCGGTTCTTTTTGAACACTTTCATCTCATTTTAACAAAACCGTGATAATATCGATTTTAACGATAATCTTGGACACTATAATCGTGATATGAAATTTTCTTACCGTCCCATCCCTAGCCTACAGCAGTCAATGCTGATCCATATTCACTTTCTCATATTGATTCGAGAGAGGACTGGTTCTCTTAGGGTATTTGATTACTTGTTTCTTTTGGAAAGTATTGCTCGTTGATAACTTTTCTTTTTTTTTTAGCCTCGCACTGCATAAAATATTCCCAAATCTACTCCCTAACCACATTTCAGATATTATATTGTATTTAGTATTTAGCTTAAAACAATGAACTCAGCAAACATAGATGGAAATTATGCTTTATCCATGAATGTTTTTACATCATGATTAAAAAGAAACAAAATATGGCAATGTTAAAAACCCATGATCTTGCTGTTTGTGGATTAGCATTAATGGCTTTTCATTTGCATAGTGTTGTAGTTTTGTGATCCTTGTTTGAATATTTTAATCATCTACATTTGTTTATGTGCATAAATGCATGTCACTTAACTTTTTACTTAGAGGGGGAAAAGTGCATTTAGAATATTTGTAACATTTTTAACGTTTACAGCATTTTAGAACGTTATGACATCATAAAGTCAGCTTTTTTTCTTTTTAATTTCTTTAGTAATTGTTTATATGTATAGTTGTGTTTGTGAAGATCATAGTGAATTTTCGTTGTTCTGTTTTGAATGTCATACATTGTGTATGTTTATCATAACTATCCAAGTATGCTTATTCTAAACACCTGATTGTCAAAGAAAACCATGTTTACATGAGATTTGAAATGATCATGGTTTTCCCATGTTTAATCACATATAAACACCTTGAGTGGCATTCTAGTATTTTTCAGAGCAAAATTGGAGAAATAGGCAAAAAATCCAGGTAGATTTTACACGATACAATCATTCCATTGTGTTGTTTTGATCGGATGAAGTTCAGAAACCGTTCAATGTGTTTCCATGACCATACAAGTTGTCATATTAAGCATAATTGGTGTACAATTGTGCATGTGAACTCTGACTGCTGAAAGTTTGGTATAGTTCTGTAGAATCTGAACCCCCATCATTCGTAGTTCTACACATCCTCCCGTTTGTCTACACCATCCCCCCCCCCCCCCCCCCCCCCCCCCTTTAAGCAAAAAAAAAAAAGTCTGCATTTTGTATCTTGGCCTGTTATTAGCTAGCATTTGTGTGATTTGTAGCATAACAAGAGCAGTCTTGCAATCAATACCTGCAGCAGCACGGCCAAAATCACCACTTCTGTCTTCCTCTCTGCTTGGAGCAGCGGGGCCAAAATCACCACTCCTGTCTTCCTCTCTGCGTGGAGCATTAAGAACCAGTCAGTTGTAAATCTCTGAGAACAAAAAAACATAATGATTATGATTTATCTCCTCAGGAGTGTCTTGGATGCAGACTGTTGAACCCGTTCTTGTCCCTCGGATTTGCTGGCTAACGCATTAATCTCTTCCACTGCGTGTTTGGTGAGGAAAATGCAATAATCGTCCATCAACCCTTTTCTGGCCCGGCCCTCATATTTATCCCTTTTTATTGCATATGGATTGCTGGACGCCAGGCAGACTTGATGATGTGTGGAAGCTATCCGTGCATATAAAACCACAGTTTATATAAAACTCACCGAGGCTTAGAAGTCCATTAGAAAGGGCACTTTACGATCACAACTTCTGTAAGCAAAATAAAAACAAACATTCAGATAACCTCAACGCTCAATGTGGTGGTGGACACACATTTTGCTGAGTTTCTTAAAAAAAATCACTATAAAGGAGAGTTAGAGCTGTTTGTTATGATGGTTTGGTGGATAAAGTATTTGAGCCCTGGAGGACATACAGCTCGAACAGCTGAGTCTGTTAGTTTGCTTTTGCAAAGCTTTTTAATGCTGCGCCTGACGTTTAACTCTGGTGTGGTTTGGACTAAGTCAGGTGACTCTGAGGTTATCAGGACAATCCCTCAACCTGCACAATCTATGCGGTTTGCAGTGCACCTGTTTTACGCTTTGTTTATTCACACTCAATTCATGCCCCGCAGGACCTGCTAAAACTGGAATAGATTTTCATGGTGGTCCTAGCAAGTCTATTCTGTTTTTTTTTCTGGTTTGTTGCTGGTCTAACTGGCAGAAAATGCTGGTCAACTAGTTTGTTTTTTCTTATGAAGTTCATGACCAAGGTTAGCTGGTTGCACCATATGAATTGAGTGGTTTAGTCCAAATTTTCTGAAGAGACCCGATCGCTTTATATGAAAAGATTGATTTTAGGCTTTTTTTTTTCACATATGAACATTCATCAATTCACACATTAGTTGTGGTTTTGCTCTCTGATCAAAGTTTATATGTGAATAAAAGCCTAAATTAAATCTGTTCATCATAAAAAGCGATCAAGTCTCTTTGGGACTAAACCGCTCAATTCATATAGATTAGTTTTTAAGATCTCTTTATGAACTTTTTGAAGCGTCAAAGTGGTAGTTGCGTAACTTGCGTAGCTATCAATGGAGGGACAGAAAGATTTCAGATTTAATCAAAAAGACTCATGTAAATGCGGTTGCTAATCCCAAAAATTTACACTGTGAACGTAGCTAAAATGAGTACTATTTTTTTTTATGCATAATGTTTTTTTCACCTTTCATAAATGAACCAACCTACAAATGAACTTGCAACCATTCAAATTATTTATTGAAAGCTTAACATTCTATCAATTCTTATGGTGTAAATAAAGCCCTAACCTTCAAGTAAATAACTTGGGTCAGTGGTTTGCTGACATAAAAGGATGGAAACCCCTGTATTATATTATAGACTGTGAGCTGTCTCACTCCTGACCTACAGTAACGGATCGATAAACTCCATAAGCTTCAAGCTTGTACTACAGTTATATATAAATATAAAATAGACCCTGTCTTGATACTCTCAGTCATTAATCACTGTCTGTAAGATTGCTGTTCTTGATGTATGATATCCAATAAAATGTTCTATGATTCTCCCTGAACACGTTCTATTAGAGTGATCAAAGTTCATAACAACATTTTAACACGGGTGAGATGGATGCTTCTGGATGGGGTAGGCCTATAGTACAGATGTGTACAGTGTTTGTTGCCCTGTCATCATTTGTCCATAAATAATGCCTGAATAATCTATCCATATGGTTCCAGTCATTCAGTTTGCTAACACATTAATTTAGTGGCATAGCAGAGGATTTTTTCATCTTTTCCTGTAAATTCTATGCAAACATACTCTTACATTCATGTGATTCATGTTCCCATGTGAACGACTGATTGTTTTGAATGACCCCAGCATCTGGATGACTCCATCCCCTGTGATAGATTCGAACTGTGTGAAGTAGTATTTATGGTTGTCTTGTTAATGGAAACCAGTTTCACCGCTGCACTGACCAATAGTGTGAGAAAGCTGAAAAATACGCTGGTGAAAAACAAAGTTTTTAGTCGTTTCCGTGGATGCGTGGGAACGGGGATCGTTTTGACAACGTTGTCGTCTGTATGTGAAAAACGCAAAGGAAAAGCGTATCCATTTTTAGTACATTGTTCTGTAAACTAACCCAAATTACGTATGTTTAATAGAGGAATTCTATATAATTCACACACATACCATTAACATATACTATTAACAATTTACTTTTTTTTTTGTTTACTTTATGCATTTCCATGTATTAAATGTTTATTGTTGTTTTTTCCGGAAGTTTAATCTTGTGAAGTACATTGGATTTTGAGTTATTTTTGTAGTCATGAATGGTGAGTTGTGCTTTTATCACTTCTGAGTAAAGTGATACTTGAGCCTGACATGCAGTTTGAACCCTCAGAGTACAAACAACATTTGAAAACTAAATGATGTAATATTAGGGAAGGATTTCTGAATTCTAGCTGGGCATGTCATATCCAAAATACTGCTGAGAAATCCTATTCTGTATGAAAGGATAACAAATCTTTTGGTTCCTTTACAGTGAAATCCCATTTACTAAGCCACATTAAGGTTAACAATAGATCAAGTGGTTTTTATATTAACATAATGCTCTTTCTGTCTCATGTAATTCCACTTCAATAGACCCAGTCTGTCCTTTAAGAGTCTGCCAGGGCAAATTGTTTTGATTTTCTGAAACTTTGTATCAAACAGCGCTTTTCTGTTCATAGATTTCTTGGGTAAGCAGAGTTTTGACTAAGTGTCATGTTGAATTAGGATCAGTATCCTTGAAGTGGCCCAGCTAGATTTGAGCGGAGCTCTCTGGTCCTACTCACATGTTCTTGGAAACTCATGGGAATAAACTACAAGCATTTTCCTGGATTAGTGACCTCCATTGTGTAACTCATTTAGCTTAATCCATCTTTTATGCTAAACCATGAGTTCTTTAACAGAATTTAATTTTGTATGCTCTGATATATCTGAACTTTTAAGGTTTGTCAAATGGCAATCACTTTATGAAATCTTTGAGGGGAATTTCTTATTGTATCACTAATATACCTGGATTTTCTTTTGTCTTTCAGCACTAAGTCCTTTGATCTCCACTTTTTCCCATCCTGGTGTAAGGGACTACTCCCAACTGACCCTTGACCTCACCAGGAATGAACTTATAGTGGGAGCGAGGTAAAAACTTAGGTCACACTTTAGATAAGGTTACAGTTCTCACTCTATACTATCTATTATAAGCTACAACTTTTGCTTCCATAAACTCCTAATTACGGCTTAATAATAGTTTGTAAGGTAGTTGATAAGTTTAGGTATTGGGATGGAATTGGGTCGTTATTAACTAACTATTTTCTCTTTGTCTTTATAAGTACTAGCAAACAGCCAATATCTGTGTAATATCTATCTATCTATATATAATTTTGTTGACCTTCATTTTGCTTAAATAATTTTAACTTCACATTTCCATTTGTGTTTCAAATTGTTATGCTGGTAATAGAAATGGTAATGAAAGTTATTTTATTCAACAAGAATTTTAGTTTTTAATTATATATATATATATTTTTTTAATTTCTCTCACCATATTTTCATTTAATTAAATGTGTCATTGAATCTTTCCAGTGAATAGATTATATCAAACTAACCTTTTGCAATCTCTCTTTCATTTTGTCTGCAGAAACTACCTCTTCAGACTAAATCTAAGCAACATTTCACTAATACAGGTAAGATACAGACCTACAGTGTTTAATACCGCTCACTCTCTTCTACTAGATCATGATTCTTGCTTGATGTGGCCTTTGTAACTTTTTGGCTAGGGCTGTCTATCAAGCCTTTGGGTGTTAGAGAGTGCTTGCTTATAGTTATTGATTCTGAAATCAATGGGTCAGCTCCCAAAACGGCCTGGACAAACTTCAAAGGAAGTGGCATTGTCTGGCACAGAGAGCAAGGGGCGAATGTACCAAGAGTTTACTCTGGCTTGGTACTATAACCCCAAGAAGGTCAGCCAGGACTGTCTGAGGTTTAAATAAAGCAGAGACTGTGGTGGCTTTCCCACCTGTTCCTGTGGTTGCATATATCTTTTTTATTCCTCCAGTAATCTCTCTGCCGTGTCTGGGAGATGCACCACACATTTATTGAATGCTCTCACTCGAAGACCACTGATGTTTCATGCATGAAGCAGCTTGTGGTTGAAAATAAAATTGGAGTATCAGTTAGTTTCATTCTCTCTCACCTTAGATACCCAAATGCACATCTGTTTGCACAACACACGGGGACTAAATAAGTCACTCCATTCACATATTCCCATGTCTGCGTCTAGTGTTTTGTTTCAATTGAGTTACTAAATTTGTAGCAGTTTCTCCATCTCCGTTGTCCCAGTGGAGAGGATTAGGTGCAATTTAATTTTTCTCCATTTCACCTTCGCCTGTGTATCTCTCCTGGGCGATCCCAAACTGTGAATAAAAAAGGCAGATATTTCTTCATTTTGGGTAACTGGAGCATCACAAGTGGAGGCAGGGTCCAAATCGATGAGCGGCACCTTGCCAGCTTCTGAGATTGTCTTTGCCTAAACAGCACACAGGGGGAGAATATTAAAATGGGCACATGCAAGAGGTTGAGGAACGAGACCCTCGAAACCAGAGTGAAGTTAAAGGAAGTTCTATAAATGAAAGAAATCAGCTGGTGACAGAATTAACCTGACAACACACAAAGCATGGATTTCTGAATTGAAACCAAGATAGAGTCAGTGTTACTAAAGGAAATCATATAAAATGACTAAGGTCACACTTTCATAGATCTTGAGACTTATTTGAGTTCTTGGTCTCTATAGCAGTGATGAGAAACATTTAATTTTATGCTGCCATTCAAAAGCTTGGGATCAGTATGTTTTTTTATTTTTTTAAAGAAATTAATACTTTTATTCAGCAATTTAATTAAATAAAGTGACAGTAAAGACATTGTTACAAAAAAACTAATTATTATTTCAACTAAATGCTGCTTTTTAAAGTTTAAGAATCCTGAAAAATTTACCTGTTTTTACAAAAATATTGAGGACAACTAGAGATGCACCGATTACAATTTTCTAGGCCGATCCCGATTCCGATTTTTCCTTGAGTTTGACCTGCCGATACCGATTTTAGCCGATTCCGATTTTATTTTTTCAAACCACTTTACAGCACACACAAATATTTATTTTCTATCTTCTCTTTAATAGAACATTTTGCATAGAACATTTTTTTAACAGATAATCGCTATAAAATAGAACTATATAAATGACTCCTAGTGTGGGAAATTCACACACATCTAAAGTGCAGTGTTATGGAAGAACCATTTCCTTTTCACATCCAATATCCAATTAAAAAAATTTGATATATTTAGCAAACTAAACTTCTGTATGAAAACAGGTAATGGCAATAAAATAATATATAAATAAAAATTAAATAAATATAGCCTTGCAGTATAAAGATATTTCTCTCTCTCACACACACAGGCCTATTGCAATCACTTGTTGTATATCAATGGCAAGTTATAGCCTATTTCTCAAACAGTTCTTCTCTCATCTGACAGATGTCCAGCCAAGCTAAACTGGACAAGTGGAGCATGTGCAGGGAAACGATTGGGAAATAATAAAAACAAGTTTAAATGGGTAAATTTTCTATAAATATTTTTGAGTCTTCATTCTGATATAGCCTAGCCTACTTCAGTTCTTGTTAAAACACACCAGACATGCAAATTCTTTGCATTTTGGGCACTTTTTGGATGAAATCATATTTCTTTTGTCCATCAAAAGTGTGCTTTCACTTAAATTGATCGCAGCAAAAACAGACTCGACGCTGAAACCCGCGCTTCACTGTTGCTCCCGCGACGCTCCTGCTCGACGCTGACGCGCTGCTCCGGCTCCCGGTGTGAATGCACTCATTGATTAACATGCACGCCGAACAAAAAAAAAAACCGCGCTGCACCTTGCGGTGTGAAACGGCCGTAATTCATGAGGTTTCCTACATGTGCGCGTTCCGTGTGCACGTGTGATGCTGATGTTGCGCGATGTTAATCATGCGGCGCCCGAGTGCATTTGACCGGCATAAAATCGGATTATGTCAGACTGACCGGCCGGTCGCCGATCATGGCCAATCACGTTAAAATCGGCCGATTCCGGTCACCAGCCGATCAATCGGTGCATCTCTAAGGACAACTTTTTTCAACATTTGAGTCTTAAGCAAAAGTCTCCATTTGCTCTTCCTTTAATATCATTGCTATCTTGCTAGAAGGAATTGAGATCTGAAAGAGACATAATTTGTGTATTGATTTAATTTAATATAATTTATCATTATTATTATTATTATTATTATCTTATGGGCAAATTAAGGAAGCTGCTTCAGATTTCGATTTTTTATAGAATTTTGCTCTGATTTGAATTTAATAACAAAAGCTGCCGTAATTAGTATTTTGGGACAATACCAGCAACTCTTGCGAAATGGAGAGATCGAAATAGTCAGATAAACGGAGCTGAAAAGATATTTTGCCATCATCAGGGCTAAAAAATTACAGGTGTACAAAAGCTCATTTAAATACAAACAAGGACAAAATTCTAACTTACGGATAACCAATGAAAAAGGCACTAGAATTTTTGGCAGCCGCTTTGGTTACCGTCCAGCAACCATGAACATTTTTGTTTGGGTGTCAGCACCTATATATCATATCTTGCAGCAAGAGATTCTATTACACGCTTTCATTTTATTCTTAGAATAAGCCATTGTCACTGAGCACACTGATGTCTCATTCATTCATTCCCATCACATTCACACATTCTTCATCTTTTCATTCTGCTTGCTGTACTTTTGTCCACACTTCCACCTGTGTGCCACCTCTCTCGCCTCCTTTTGTCCTTCTCCCCACACCATTAGAGCTATCCTGCATCTCTCTGCCAGGAGTGTAATGGGGCTGACAGAAAGCCAGATCATCTCAGAAATGTACGTCTTGGTGCCAAACATGTTTCTGTTGGCAGAAGAGAGCAACAGCTCAGACGAGCCTTTTCAACTTTACCCAAGCTGGGAGGGGGTGGAAAGACCTGATTCTTACCCTTTGAGTTATTCACTGCACTGACCCATGGGTATGCACCTGCTGTCCTCATTTCCATGAAACTATGAATAAGGGAAATTTGCCATGTTCTGGTATAACATACACTATCAGTGAAAAATTGGACACGCTTGACTAGAGTTTGTTTCTTATTTGTTTTTTAAATACTTGAAATTAGCTTTGTAAAATGTATGCATGCATATGAAATTTTTTAAAACAACATTTTTTATATTATATATATCCATATTTTGTATTTTTTTTTATAAATCATTACTATGGTGACCCTTTACGTCTGTCTTTGGGTTTTGCAAATATTTAACCAATGAACAATATTAAAAAGAGTTTGACTAAACCTCCTAAATCCATTGGATCCTCAAACTGTCGGTCAAACCTCATAACTCTACCCCGCCTCGATCCTGAATGAAGTGATGCTCGCATTGTGGACCGCCTGTGCTTGAACTGTTTGTTTGAATAAGTACAGTGTTTTCTTTACTCACTATATATAAAGGCTAATGTTTTAATGTAATTGAGGAGCAGAGAAGAGTATCTTAGTCTAGCTTTTGTCGTAGAGTCATAGCCAATACTGTCTTAAATGCCCTGTTCGTAGCACTTCATCTTTGAGATTTTGGCCAAATGACAGAAGAAACATTGCAACCTGTAAATTGATGAAAACGTAATACAATGCAGTGCACTTACTGCCTCAGTTGCAGCTGTTCTAATGATGATCAAAAACATGTCTCACATTCGCTGGTCAAAAACCTTGTAACTCCATTTGTGCTTGATTTTGGTAAAATGATATTAATAATAATATAATGACACACGCAAGTGTCTGGCCTTTTAAAGCCACAATATCCACTTTGCCAACACAATATTTAATTATTTTTTAAAAAATACTGTTTTTCCAATTTCCTGAAAAGTAGGGGCCTTGTACACACAAAGTTTCTGCCCGACAACGACTATACAGTATATATAAATCCTTTTGGACCAGATAGTTAAGGAAAACTCTTTCCTTAATTCCCATATCTCCATTTCAGTTTTTAAAATCTAAAACCAAACTTTTGACTTGTAGTATATCTTCTCACTTTGAACTCCAGCGATTTGATATACCTGGGTCTATGGTGACAATCTTTTTTTTATCATTATTTTCAACTAATGGATTATGAATAAACCCAGGGTGCATAGACACGATTGATGAATGAAAAGCATGCCATGTTTATATAACTACCCCTATCATTAAAGCATTAGGCTTATTTTCCCCAAGATGCCAAACTTGTCTATCCCGAGAGAGTCTTCTTGACGAGATCATTCCAGGGTGTCTGTGCTGCTGCTGCTCTTTCCCAAGATCTAAACGGATGCATGAGACCGCATGATTCCACTGCTTCCGTCTCATGGGATCAGGAACATCTGATGATTTTGGCGTTATTATGCCGGCACAATGGGGGAGCCCAAGGTACTGTGATTGGGTCCCACCCACACACTGCGCTCTTTCTGTACCTCCTTGAGACTCCTTCATGCTGCAAGTAGGTTATATTACAGTACATGAGCAATAGAAAAGAGATTCAAAACACAGCTTCTGTCAGCTTCTCTTTCCTTCTCGACTGATGATCCCGTCCCTTTGGTACACATTTGCGCAAATGAACCAAATTTGCACAGATCAGTTTACAATGTGAGATGAACTTAGTCTCTCAGAACTGTGGCTGCAGCATATAGCCAACCAGAGCCTCCACAGACATTATTGAATCTGTCATATCTTACTAATGCAATTGCTCAGGAAAAATATCATAATGATTCATTCTCAAAGCCTATAGTATTCTATTGATATGGCTATTCATTTACATTATGGCTGTTTCTAATGTGAAAATAGATGATCGTGCACCATGCTGTTCCGAAAAACTAAGGTTTACCCATCATCTTAATGCTTTTTTGCAAAATGAACTGGAATAATTTCTCCATTCACAAAAACACAGACGTAGTCGGACAGATGTATTAGGGTATGAGTTTTCCAGGATCTACGCTACCAGACAGAAGTTTATATACACTTGACTGAGTTTCTAATGATCTTTCATCTGGAGGCCTATGCTTACATCCTTGAAATGTTTTCTAGACAAATATAAATTGTGCCTACATACACATCAACTATTATAATAAATTATTTTATTTTATTGAAGAATTTGACACATATGTGATTTTTTGGTCAAACTTTAGATTATGGTCCAATCCTCACTATAGAGGGTATGCCGCGGAAATACATACAGCGAATTTGCCTGTGTACGCTTTATATAAAAACAATACAGGTAGGTCTAAATCCGGGTGATCACTTATATCAATGTCGTCCAGCCCTAAAACTTGTATAATTTTTGTCTGTTTATTAAAAAACGCCCAATTATGCAGAATATAAGATGGTAAATATTTAATTGATGAGTTGTCAGTATATAGGGTATGATTTTACCCATAAATTCAGCATATTGACAAAAATGATAACTGCAAATCCACCTTTCTCTGCCTGGAGTACAGTTGTTTCTATGAATTGCAGCGATCCATTTGTGTCTCTTTTCTAGCTTTCAGGCAGCCTGTAAAACATATACCTCAGATTTCTTGTCAAATCTAGTTGTACAGTCAATCGCTAAGCTCTTTCCCGTTTTAGCTGTATTTTGAGTGTTTTTCGTGGCATTCACGCTGAAAACAAATGATGCCGCTCAGTCTTTTTGCCACTTAGTGGGCGTGACCACAGTCACTCCGGCCGGCGGGGACGTCACGCGCATATTAACTATTAACTACGACTTTTGACTCAATAAACTGATAGTTAGTAAGTTAGTGGTTAAGTTTAGGTATGGATTAGAGATGTAGAATATAGTCATGCAGAATATGGCATTAATATGTGCTTTAAGTACTTTTAAACAGCCAATATCCTAGTAATATGCATGCTAACAAGCAACTAGTTAATAGTGAGAACTGGACCCTAAACTAAAGTGTTACCGTATTTTGTGAGTATGCTAAGGGAAAGCTTATATAATAAATATGAAAGAGTTTTGATTTGTTTAAAATTAATTTATGTATAATTCCTATATTTACATTTGTGTAATTTCATATTTTCAATAACTTTACTATTTCTCTAACATGTGGAAAATAGTAAAAATAAAGAACAAACTGTTGTGTCTAAACTTCTGAATGGTAGGGTTTGATATACCAAATGGTCTCAGAATGTTGAGAAGCTTAGATCTGACACATCAGAGGCCCAGAACTTCTGGAGATGGAACACGACCAGAAGCTTGACCTCAGGGTCACTGTGAAGTGATGTGATGTAATGTATGGGGATGAAGAGCTATGGGAAAGGATTATTCACTTTTGCCGAGGAGCCACGAATGAGATGAAGCCCTTGGTTCGACTGGACCGGAATGTAAACAGATGGGTCATGCAGGAGTAAGTTAGTTTGAGGAATCTGTCATTGTTTATCTCAAGTCTCCATCATCTCTCATCTCCACTTCACTCGCTTGCATGCAAACACACACTCATAATGGCATCCTGCCTCCATCTCTCAGTGGAATCTGTCTCACAACTCTCTTCTCTGTCTTTGTTTTTGTGTCATGCAAGTACATATAGTACACTGAAGGAAAGAAAAGGATAAGATTTTAATGCCACTGAGGATTCCAGCCACTGCTCAGTCTGATTCGCTTCATAGTTTTGTGGTCTAAGTTCATGCATAGACCCAAGTGAACTGTGGGGAAGTGTTTGATGTATTGTCATGTTTTTTATATCGGACACAATTGTATTAGAATGGCTAGCGGCTACTTTTTTTCTAGGTTGTCATTTTTTGTGTATTAGAAGCTAATTATATACTACTGTTCATAGGTTTGGGGTCAGTAAGATTTTTGAAAGACATTTATACTTTTATCCAGGAAGAATGCATTGAATTGACCAAAAGTGACAGTATATTTTGTAACATTGTAGACATGTCTTTCAAATAATTTTTTTTTCTTTAAAATAATCCTGACAAAAATGTATCAGAGTTTCCACAAAAATATTAAGCAGAAACATTAATAATGGGAAATATTTATTGAGCACCAAATCAGTATGTTAGAATGATTTCTGAAAGATCATGTGACACTGAAGCTGGCTGCTGAAAATTCAGCTTTACCATAACAGGAATAAATCAAGCGTAGCGTCAGTTCTGGCAGGTTACGTTAGTCAAGCTCGAATCAGCTGATCTACGTCTAACTATAGGAATACGACGCCTGTCACTGTATACATATATAAGCTCCTTCAGTGTTATCAGCAGCTATCGCGTTTCTCAGGAGCTCATTACCCTCCTCCATCCCCAGCTCCTCCTCTCGCCAGTCAGGATTTGGCAATGTGATTCCCTTTGAATCAGAATAAATTCTTAAATTTTCTACTTTAAAATCTTGAATTAAAGACATCTGAAATACATTAATGTTGGTTCTGTTCTGTTTACCCTAAGGGGGTTATTGCTGCTCTCCCTGCTCTTATTCATGCTAGGCTGCATGCACAGGGAGTTCTTGCCCAGAACAGAACCATACCGCCAATCCAAACTGTATGCTAATGTCAATCGTATTTGACGATAGTGGTCCTGACAGAAATTGTATTTTAAAATGTATTAAAATAGAAGGCTTAGATAGATTTAAAATAGAACAGTTATTTTAAATGCATTAATATTTCACATTACTGTTTTTATTGATAAATTAATAAATGTATGCAACAAATAAATGCAACCTTCAAAACTTTTGAACAGCAGTATACACTGCATTATTAGTCTTTCTTAATACTAAGGAAAGCATCAATTTTGGTGTGCAACTTTTGCTTTAGCATTTCTTTTTAAAAATTGGCCTAAATGTCACGGCAGACAGCACTAGCATGCAACTGGGCATCTTTCATTTAGCCTCTGAAAATGTATGAGGGATTTTGGTAATAAATCAGTGCTTGTCATAGAATAAATAAATGAAAAGCTATACAGGTAAACCTAAACTGAGAGATTAATCTGGCTGTTGCAGCCTTCCTTCTGGTGGTTTTTGCATGGCCAAGATAACAGCATTTAAGATTAACCTTTCATTGTGTGGTTCTACAATGAACCACCTTGAGAATTTCCTCTAAATAGGGTCATGCTTGATTTTTTCTATCACCATTTCCCCCGACATTATACACAATGTTTCACTTTGGCTATCAAGACCTGTAAAGGTGGTGTAAAAACGGGTAATCTTTTAAAGGTCCTGACCCATTTCAGAGCCCAAAGCACCATCAGGAACCCAGTCAGATGCTTTTCTCTTATAGAAGAAGCCAATTGACCTCAAATCATAAAGAATCATTAGAGGTATAAAAAGAATAGTCCTGAAAGATTAAAGAAATCTGTTGTCATTTAGTCAAAACAACATTGGACCCCATCGACTTTCATTGTGTGGCCAAAACATTGTGGTTAAAGCATTCTGCAAAATATCTTTGTACTATACATGATGAGGGAAGTCATACAGGTCTAGAACAAAATGAGGGTGCGTAAATGATGACAGAATGATCACTTCTGGATGAATGATCCCTTGTAACACATGAAAGTATGGCTGATCACAAATTCTCCTCATCTTTCCCATCCTCCCTGTGGTCTCTCTTCCCATCCTCAGAGGTCAATAAAACTACACTCTACACACAGAATTCACACACATTTGCACTGAAAGGTACACTGGTCAGTCTATTTTCAAAATGCAAACATCCGAGCTGCCACCCTCAGCATTGACAAGACAGAGGTCTGTGCTCCCTGTCAACAGACAATACCATGAGAGCGCTGTGTACGAATGCATTCAGTAGACATTGTTACAGCTGCTTTGGACAGAGACCCCTGTGGTCAAGAGGTGACTGCCCTCTTCAGCTGTTACCGATAAAACAGGAAGTACCCGACGTGAACAAATAGCAGCTGGGAACAAGAGCTGTTTAGATTCTTCTCTGGTTTTGTTTTGGTTAGAAATATGTTCAGTGTTCACAAATACTCTGCGGTGATTATGAAACAGCATCCGGCTCAACAGATGGAAATGCATGAGCACAATGGTGGCTGCTGCTCTCATTTATTCTAATGATCTGACAGAGGCTCGCAGGATCACGGCGGCAGCTCTGAGGCGCGCTACATATTTCATATTTCGGCTCTCGTGGGGCGACTGGGGCCTTAGGAAAAGGATGCTCCAGACTGGAGATCAAAATGAAGAAAAGCAACGCTAAGCGTCTCCTTTTTGATATGATCACTCTTTAGCGGTCAACTCTCTGACCTCAGAGTTTGATGAATATGGGTTGATTTCATCCTACCCACTCATGATTAATTTCCCTCTGCAATTTGCCCAGATTTAATTATTTATGCAGTCTTTGTCACTGGTGGGCTAATTTGTGATATATAGACGGAGACTGCAGCAATGAAACCCAGCGGGAAATGCCTCTTTAAAGAAAAAAAATATTTCACTTGACTTGCAGCAGGCATTCCCTTGTTAGTCTTGCTACAAAATGACTGACGAAAATGTTTGTTAACAAAAGATTTTTTTCTTGTTTTTGTGAAGGATAATGAAGATGAGGCAAAATGCCGTAATATAATAAAGAAAAGTGTAAAAAGCAGAAGTAGAAAAGTAAATTCTTATTAAATTACGAATATTCGTATTATATTATATTATTATTACATTAATGGTATTTTGTCAAATACAATAAAACAAAAAACAATTCACATTAAAAAAATAACACTGTAAAATAATTTTCTTAATGAGAACTTTTTGTTTTCCAGCAAAATTAAAGATACATTTGAAACAAGATGCAAAAACAAAGTTGTGAGAAGACTTTTTTTTTTCAGAATATATATATATATATATATATATATATATATATATATATATATATATATATATATATATATATATATATATATATATATATATATATTTATATATATATATATATTTATTTTTGTCCTTTTTGAAAAATGTTTTGAAAGATTTTTTTATCTTTTTAAGGATAAATCTAATCAAATTGATTGAGATTTATGCTTAAAAGGGTGCTCAAACCTGTATCAGAAAAGCACTGCGATGCCGTAGTGCCTCAGTCGGTCAGGTCATTGCTCTTTTGCTTGGGAGTTTCCTAACTCGCTGAGGCATTTGGGTTCACTCAAAATGGCCTTCTTAAATGAAAGCCATCACTCACATCCACATACGCCTTTACTTTGCATGCTTTTATTCCAGTGTTGTGGTGCAACCACATTGTTAGAGCTATGCATTAGACACTGACCTGTTGCTTTATTTCTCATCCTGTTTTTCTAACCTAAAGTAAATGCGTTCAGACGGCACAGCTGTGAACCTTCAAAGGGCTCCTTATTTGCATGTCCTGGGCACACACACGCCCCTAGAAAAAACCATGGTCTACAGAGTTGGGTGTTCACCCCCATGCTACACTTGCTCTGTTTTTCTGATGGTGAATATTGTGTTGGGAAAAAAGGCTGTGCTGGAATGTGAAGAGAGAGAGACGGCTGTGGTAGATCCAATGCCGTGAGGGTAGGATGAGATGGTAGAGTGCGGATCTGCGCCCTCTTGTGTAAGGTTCAGCGTTCTTAGACAATGAGGCGAAGGTATTGAGAGTCATGTCACATCTTTGAGGGCGGTGGTAAATGGGGATGGGGCTGCTTGAATAGGGCACTCTTTTAAAGGACAAAACAGGGCGGTGCCTCGGGATGCCTATTGAAGTACACGGACCTTGAAGATCCGCCAATGAGACGGATAGCCTTCGCACCTCCAGCCAGCAAGATGGGGGCGGAGCCATCTCATTTTAATCAGGGGCCTCCTTAATGAGTATGCTAATGACATTTTCCTCCCAAACCAGTGACGTTTTGGAGGGAAGAGTGTGTGCACGCAAACTCAAGTCCTGCATTGCAAGTATTAGTATTCAGTATTTTCGATTTGGTTTCTGATAAAATATGTAAACATCTTAAAAAAAACATTACCTCAGATCCAAAATTGTGAAAGATAAGACTTGATTTGCCAGTGGAGTAAACTTAAAAGATGTTCCTGAAGACAAGTCTTAATTTTTATCCTAAATTTTTACACACATGATTAAGATATTTATGTTTGACATATAAAAGCAACTTTCAGGCTTTGTTTTATCTGTATATTGTCCTCTTTTTTACATTTAGCGGATGCTTAAGAAGGTGCTTTAGTTTCACATACCGAGTTGGAAAACAAATGACAAGTATTAAATTCAAAACTATGTCTGCAGGGGAGAAAAAAAGACATACATATAGTTTACATGAAATCAAAAAGTGCTCGCAGTGTCCAGGCCTGTTCTTTAAAAGCCAGGAAGGTTTGAGTTTAGTTTGAGCCTTTTGCTTTAAAATGTGCTTAAATTTGTTCATAATGATGTGCAAATGTTTAAATGATTCATATTTCTCATATTATATAATTCATTAACAAAACAAATCTTCTGTTTTTATTATACATGCAGTTAAGTGAGATGTATTTGATACATATTTTGTTAATATTCATTTGTCACCATGTGATGGGAAGATTCATTTTAAATTGACTAAAGGAAAATGTATCTTCATAATGATAAGTAACAAGTGCTTGAAGCTTCCCTGAGGACAGGTGCTGTGTCCCATGATATGCTTTTCATTTATAACACTTGTAATGCCACCAAGACAATAGCCTTATCAACGGAAGCACGCAGCCTGCAAACTGTGTAATTCTCCACCATCCTGCCCTATCTTGTGCTCATATTAACATTTCCTCAATACTTGAAGTGAATGGAATGCATTTTCTTCCCCAGCGTTGTTTCTGTGCCTCGCTAATTTATGTATAAATAATCCCAACTATTTTATCCCTCCATGAAAAATTCATGATAGTATTTCATGAGGATGCCAGGGGCAGGGCGCTTGGTGCCGCCACCATTATTAGAACAGATGAGGTTTGAGTAATTATGCCACAAATAGTGGAGCCAAGTGTGTATTCTGAGCTAGTGCACATACATGGTGTGGTGCCCTCATTAGACTAGTGAGATACAATTGCAGAGCCACATTAGACTGCACAGTCTAAGCACACATGCCTCACTGTGATTCTCTCTTTGACAGCTTTGTAAGCTAAACGGATGCTCATCTGTGATCTCAGCATCTTTTATACCCTTTAGGGAGTTTTACAGCTATTCTAAATGAAAAAAAGTGCATTTTGGACTTTATAGTGCATCGTTTGTTATTCAAGCATCATAGAGATGTGAAACTGTCATTTATATTTCTTAGCATATGTCTCTATTTTACTCAAACTGCTCAAGTTTGAGAGTACTGTAAGCTACTTTATGAGTCTATTTTTCACTCGCAGTACCAGTTGTTTTTAGTTTAAAAGTGATTTATTGTAGCTGTTTTATTGTTTATTTAACTGACTTTTTTCAGGTTGAAATGAAACAAAATTATATATTTCTTCAATAATGATAATATCACATTATAGTATTATAATTACCTTTTTTTTTTTTTTTGAAACAAAGTGAATTATTTTAACAGTTATTATTTAATTATATATATTTGATGAAATCCAGTAAATGAATAATACCTCATTTTTGTTTGTTGTTTATGACAGGGTACTTTAGCCATACTGATCCAGTTATGGGGATATAAGACAAAAAGGGTTGGGAATCTCTGGCTTAATGAACAAACAATTACGTCATTGCCTCTGCTTGCTTTTAATCTATATATTACCTCATCCTCTTTGGCATAACGCTTGTCAAAGGTAATTTATCATTCAAAGGTTCAAACCTCCCACCAGTGAAAAGCTCTCCCAACACCATCCGCCACTGCCTGGTGGATACTGACCCCCCCCCCAATGGTGGCAGGGTTTCCAGCTTCACATTGAAGCCTTCGCCAAACATGGCATACAGTGTGCTTTTCACAGCCTGCCTCTTCAGAATGGTCTTTGGGAATAGCATTGGAGGGCTGGCATTGTTCCAATGTGGTGTGAAGAGAGGGACTGCCGTGGCTAAGGTCAGGGTTAAGCTGACGGATTCTTCCAGAAAACAGGGGCTCACAGACAAGATGTTAATGACCTGAACGATGACTCACCACTCAGGCATCCATCACAAACATGCCTCAGTCCTGAAACACATGAATGCAAACACAAACAAAAGAGCACCAGATCTGTGTGGCATTGTGTCTTACCTGACAGATTTGATGTTGTTAACTACTTTGACCACCAAGGAGGTAGCTAAATGTATCATTGAAAATTTGGGAATTTTCTCAGTATTAAATGGTTAGTTCACCCAAATGTGGAAATTCTAACATTATTTACTCACCTTTGTAGTTTCAAGCCCTTATGACTTTCTTTGGGTTTGAAAAAACAATTCTAGCAAATTGGTTCATGAGCTTTTTTTCTATGTGTAAGTAAATGGAAATGGGTGCTGCTGGTGTTGCCTCTGCTTTACTTCTCAAATCTCATTCACGTACTGTATACTCCGATATGGTGCTTCAAGACATGCCATTAATGAATACACTATTAATACACTAAACCAATTACCATCAGCAATTACAATCTGCTTACATTGAAGGGTTTCTTATGTTTGCATATGTTCTCTATTACAGTTATTGAATGTGATAGGTTTGTAGCCTTTAAAAGAAGTTTGCCATTTTAATTAGCCAAAGTTTATCCTATTCAGAAATACAAATGACATTTGAGATCTATGGTGTGGGGCAAAGTCTTTTTGAATTTTCATGTTTTATTTTCTTGTAGATTGATGTATTTTTCTTTGTCCAGTAACGTTGGTCGGTAAGTTAATCTAAAATATCCTTTCCATTCAGCCTGATGAACATTCATCTCAATTTTGGAATTAATAGTTAATAGATTAACCAAGGTCTCCTTCTTATAGTCTACATGACAAATCTCACTTTAATCAAGTCTAAATGCATAATTACGGCCTATATTTACTTTTTTTAAATGGCTTGTGGGAAAAGATGTTAACCTAGAATATCTTGAATCTCTCAAGCACACTAACTTTGTGTCTGGAGACGTTCATAAATGTAAGTAATCAAGTCGACTTTTTCTCTTCCTATTTATTTTGCCATCTAGTCTGACTCAGGTACTGTATTCAAATATTCTGTCCTTGAATTATGATTCAGTCGATTCAGTCCCATCACTCAGGGTTCACTTGAGCCACAGCATTTATCTTCTTATCCACACTGAAGGGTTTCTTGTGGTTAGTGTTTCCTTCGAACCTTCTCATACCCTTAGTGGGCCATACAAACTAATGGACTATATTTAGAGTTTTAGTCAAGATCTGAAACCCATGGCATCTCAAGCTGAGAGATGAAGGAAGGTTGTGGCTTTGTGCTTATAACCGAGTAATTTGTAAAAGTATGTGTGTTTTTGTGCATATGCCCACCTTAAGACAGCAGGATTGCAGTTTTTAAGTGCTGCCTATATTGTTGTTGGCTGGACACGCAGCTCTAAAGGGGCATAATTGGACAGAAGAAAATGGAGTGGCTTGCGCTGGTGAAAAAAAGAGAAGACGATGAGGTCTCTGTGTTTGAATGAGACTAGGGGATGGTATTTACATGCAAATTGCATCTAGTCTTCCAACTGTCTAGTTACCTTACCCTTTTAAGCCGCTGGCCCACTTATCATGCTGTTTATACAATAAACACCACAATAAGGTTAATGTCTTTTGATGCATCTGGTTACATCCAATATTATCATCAACAGTTGCGTAACCTGGCTCCTGCTTTATTGCAAACAGCTGCCGGGCAACTGCGAATCACAGCAAGTCACTTTTTTGGGGTTTATTTTGGTTTCCTAGGCAACGGAATGGGGCCCAGACGAAGACACCAGGAGGTCCTGTCAAAGCAAAGGGAAGACGGAGGTAACTTTAAACCCCCAGGTTCTCTGTTGAATAGGCACATTTCTTACAAAATGCTGACAGCCCATTGGCTAGAAAGGTCGGGTATTGTTGAGGTTTGTGGGAGGGCAATATGTTGAGCTTACTTATTCAGTATTTTTAAAGCCCAAAGGTCAGTATTTTCTTTTTTGAGCTTATCATTCGCTGAATGTGAAAGGCAAAATGAAAAACCCACTAGCAGATTAAAACGTTGCAGGAAAAAGTGTTTTTGCAATTATTAAAGTATTTCAAGAAAAAGCTTAGCTCTTTGGAATGACTGTAAAGAACCGGTTCTCACCACCACTCTTAACCAAATCGAAAACTAGTTTATTTCAAGAATTTGAGCATGCTGAATGAAACCTACCTAGCCTTTTTGGAATATGGAGTTTGCTGTAATTATTTAATTTCCCAGAATGAGACTGATCTGCTTCTTACTTATTCTTATAAACGATGAGCTACAAAAACCAACACTTTGTGAGTTCTCACCTCAAATAGACGGAATGAACAACAGTCCCTTAACTTTTAATTTAAGCCACGTGGCTTTATGCCGCAGTGACGTTGGAATGCTTATCATATCCCATCCTGTTTGAAATGCTGTCACTTTTACAGTTAACTACACAAGAAGGTTGATGCCATGACTCGCCGATCCATTGTTAGATGGGATTATTTATGGATTGTAGTACAAATGAAAGCTGAAATAATCACACTCCTTGGTGAAGAATAAGTGCTCTCACAGGAAATATGGCATAATAATAATGGCATATTTGTCATAACTTTATAAATGAATGATAATCATTTCTATAATATATTGAAGCAGATATGATTGAACAAGAATCCTGCCAAAAAATCCCAATGGGGGTGAACTGAGTTTGCACTACGGTTCAAAAGCTTGGCGTCAGTAAGATAGGAAGATTAATTTGTATTAATGCAATAATGCATTAAATTGATCAAAAGTAAAGACACTTACATAGTAACAAAAACGTACTATTTCAAAAATGTGGTTATTTTCAACTCTATTCATCAAAGAATCCTGAAAAATTGATACTGCATATATATAATAAATTCTCATCATGACTTCCACAAAAATATTTAGCAGCAGAACTCTTTTCGATGTTGATAATAAGAAATGTTTCTTGATTTCATGTGACACTGAAGATTTCTATCACAGGAATATTTACAAATATAAAACTATTATATAATGGGACTGTCAAAAGTTATTTTCACAATATTATTGAATTAAACATGTAACATAGTTTTGCTGTTTTCCTATTGCTATTTCCATACGTTTTCAATTACATGTTTAAAATTGTATGCATTACATTAGTAATTTAAACATGTCATATGGTCAAATGTATCTCCTCCTGCAGGTGGAGTGTCAAAACTACATCCGTGTGTTGCTTGTCAACAAGACCGAGGTGATCACCTGCGGTACCAATGCCTTCCAGCCCCTTTGTATCACCAGAGAGGTAAGCATCTGTCGGTTAAATGGGCTGTCTCAACTGGAGATTTTATTAAAGTGTGTGACGTGTGTGTGATCCATGCCGAATCCTTCTCTCAGGCAGGGAACATGAGCAGAGTGTTGGAGAGGGTGAATGGAGTGGCCCGTTGCCCCTACGACCCTCGTCATAATTCGACGGCTGTGGTGACCGAAAGTGGAGAGCTGTACGCCGCCACGGTCATCGATTTCTCTGGCCGGGACCCTGTCATCTACCGCAGCCTAGGAGGAATGCCGCCTCTGCGGACCGCCCAGTACAACTCCAAATGGCTTAATGGTACATTAATCACCTCATCTTATGTCTAAAAGTCTCATATTCCCGAGATCGTCTGGAAAGTTTTAACATTTCTGTTGCTGCCCTTCCTTTTTTCTGTCCTACTAATATGCAGCCAAATGGTGTTCTGCAAATGAAAAGCAATGAGACTTTATTCAATTGCTATAGCATTCCCCATAAGAAAGAAAAATCACAAGTTGTTTCCACTAGACAACAACGAGATTAAATGGAAATGCTTTTGCTTGCTTTTTGCTGAAGTCTCCTGCTTTCTCCATCTCATCTTTTTAGTATAGATATCAAAATGTTCCCCGAGTGCTCAGATTTGACAAGAGAACAAAGTGATCTAAAGAGAAGCAGAAATTAGATTTAAATTTAATCTCAAACAATTGTCATCAAAGATGTTATTTATATATACTATATAATATACTATTATAGTTTTGTTAATACTTTGAATTCGATTTTATTTGATATTTTCTGTTTTCACTTTAATCCTGAAGTTTTAGTAATTTTGTTGTGTTTTTGTTTTTTTTTATTCTTATTTTTATTGAATATGTTTATATAGTATTCATTATTTGAAATGTAGTCTTGGCAACTAGCTGAAATAAAAATAAAATAGAGATAAATAAATAAAATAAAATGTGAGTTTTTATTTTATTTCAGTTAACATTTTATTTCAAGTAACAACATTTTTTAGTTTTAGTTAACGATAATATCCCTGATCCATGTTTGATCTGACCTAAGTGCACATGACAAGTTTCTATATGATACATAGGTTGTTCTTCAACAAAAAGCGAGAAAAGCAAAGCCACACTCTCACAGTTTCATCTTTTGTGTCTAAGGCAGATTTTTAGAGCAGCCCTGGCCTGTCAGGGGAGGAAGCAGTCAAACATGGAGATGAACGAAACTCAGCACACTTCCTGCAAAAAGTCAAAAGGTGTCAATAATCTCCTAGCTGCTGACACTGTGCCTTTTCCCACAGAAAATTCATCCAACACCCGTCAAAAAAGAATAAGCAGAAAGTTGTGATGTAAGTCATACAGTGAGACTCCACACAGGATGTGTTAGAGAGTAGTTGAGGTGAAAGGAGAAGGACATAGACCAGGGTTGGAAAGCTAGAGATGGTGGTGAAAGTATAGAATTGGGTGGAACGGAGTAAAGTTCAGGCATCCTGCAGTGTAATTATTCCTCATGGCCGAGAGAGGGTGAAATTGCAGCTAAACGCTTCACGTCACCCAGTCGGCCTGTAGTTCCACTGGAGGCTTACATTTTAGGAGGGAGAAAGACAAAAAGTGAGATTATTGAAGCACGCACATTTACCTGCAGTCTAAGGACACATATATTGACCATATTTGAATAAAATCAGTTTAAAATCAATGTGAATTGCTATTTTACTTCTAGAATATCACACAATTCAAAGCGAAACAGGATATATAACATGTAAAAATGACTTTTATTCATTTTGAATCGGTTGAATTGTGAAAAGGGAGTTAGCGCTTACATGAATTGTGAGTTTGTCCTATTTGTTGTAGCTAGCTACTTGGCTTATAGTTAATGTTCGTTAAAAGTTTGCACAACTCTCTTCAAATATATTTTTTTTCAGCACAGCCAAAGGAAAACCGCTAACCTTTCAATCTGCAGACTCAGGGTGTGTTCACACTTGTGCGTTCACATTGCGTACATTTTATTACGTATATTTCGCATATGAACATCCAAAACAATGCTGTGTGCTTGGATACATGCGCTCGTTGTATGTATGTAGCCTACATATGATGGTATTTTGACCAGCTGAGAACTTGTGAAAAGCTTATAAAATGTGTAAAGGAGTCAAAAAAGCAGCAGGAATCCCTCCGTCACACACACAAACGAAGATCTACTGCGAGGAGACGTCTTTTTAGGGTCGCATCTTGTGACATCATGTGCCGTTTTTGGTTTGTTTCCATGTGTTTGGTCCGTGTTGTGTTCATATTTCATTCGAACCGCACCAGAGTTCATTTGGAAGCGGACCCATGTTTTAAACGGTCTCGGTCCGCTTGTTTCTTGTACACCAGGGTTCAGATGGTAGCGTTCACACATGTTCAAATGGATCGCACTAACAGAGCAATCGCACCAGGGTTCGTTTTAATCTAACCAAACATGCCAAGCGTGAACACACCCTAAATGGAGATGAAGTGTGAATCAAAAACTTGCTTCTCAACTGAGGTTCAGTGAAGAACGGCATGAACCTCAAGTGTCCACAATCCAATCCATCTGGACTGTTATTGTACCAGTCGTGCCAGGTGCTGACTGAATGTTTTTTTAACACTGAGCCCGCGTGGGGTCTGACCTGAAGTGAGATGTGATATTGTTTTAGCACTGCTCTGATTCAATGAGAAATATCATCATCGCCAACTGCGTGGCTATTAGAACATGCCTCTCTCCTCTGGAACTTATTGGGCCTCGTAATTCACTTCCCAGCTTAGTGTTTTCTCCTGACTGCGGCCCACAGATAAACACACACACATACAGGAACCCCTGATGGAGTGGCGGTGTGGAAATGAGGCAGTATTTACGTTCAGCATGGAAGAAGGAAAATACAGTTTGTCATGTTCAGTCCCACACAAATCAGCACACTCACACCCTGCCCATTCCAGCTTAGCAAAATGACTTGATTAATTCATGCAGGCTCTGAGAAGTAATTGTTGTAGTTCCTGAATGCATCTGTATTGGTTTTCACTGTTTCTCTCTGACCACTTTCTTCACCCTGATCTGTGTGGAAGTGTAGTTATGATGTACTGAAAGCTGAGGAATTCTTTGTTTGATCACAACAACAATGCTCTCTGAATACATCCGGACAGAGAATTAAATCATTTTTTTAAAGTTCACCCCTTACAAAATGTACCATGGTACAGTTAGGCATTAAAGGGCAACGGCATGGAACTTATGAACTACACTTACTGTGTAATATGATACATATTCATATTCTAGTGTGTTTACATGGTACCAGGTGCTTCAAATACATACTTCTGTGGTACATGTCCAAAAAGATGTAGCATTACCCTGTCCCTGATACCATAGTCATCATGTATTCACTCAAAATACTGGGATGGCATCTGACGTTAATACCATGGAATTTGATGTATACAGCATCGTTCAAAATCTCTAATGCTCACCAAGACTGGATTTATTATTTTGATTTAAAAATACAGTAAAACGGTAATAATCATTCTAATATGCTGATTTGGTACTCAGGAAAAAATGTATTATTATCATTGTTGAAAACGGTTGTGCTGCTAAATATTTTTGTGGAATCTGTGATACATTTTTTAGGATTGACTGTGACTGATTAGAATTTACTGTCACAATTTGACCAAGTTAATGTATCCTTGCTGAACAAAAGTGTTCATTTCTTTGAAAAAAAGAAAAAAAATCTTACTGACCCCAAACTTTTGAATGGTAGTGTAGCATATATTTAATATTTATACAACTGTATTTACATAGTGCTTAAAGGTACTTTAAATATATGTCCAAAAAACATAATTCTGCCATAGTACATGTCTAAACCATAGCATTAGGAACAAAAACATGATAATACCATGGTACTTTTATTAGTGACACAAACATTAATTTTTTTTTCATATACTTACCAAGATACAGTGATTGCATCAAACTGTAATACTATAATATTTTTGATACTCCACATGATTTACAATTCCCTTTAAAAAGAGCATGAGACTGAAATAAAAGTATCGTTTAGTGATATATATATATATATTTTTTTTTTTTGCAGTGAACAAATAATTTTCTTGCCGTTTCCCACACAAAACTTTAGTAGTATGAATGCATTGAATATTGCACAAAGTCATTTGGTTTCTGTTTATGGTGCTTTTTGTCATTTTTGGACCATTATATGATACAATGCACAAAGGTCCAGTCCAGTTTCGACCATATAATTCTGTCGCAGTCAGTTTATGCAGATAGAGCAGTATCTTTTTTCTTTTTTTTTTAATCCATGCTAAATTTTCTCCGGGCTGTTTCTGGATCAGTGTCCACTGAGATTTGGTATTTATTGTGTTTAAAATTGAATCAAAAACAGTTATGGCTATTGAAGCCTCTCCTGGGATTCACAGCATAACAGTAATCTAATTTTCATAAAACGTTGCGATGGCCCCTGCAGTTATTATAGCCATGCTTATTCACAGGTGAATATCTACGGCATGCATTACTGGATGGGCTGGGGAATAAACAGGCCTTAGGGGTAAGACATTATTCAGTGTATGTGATATTACTCTGACTAATGCAATCCAGACCAGTGCCACTTGGACCGACGGGACAGCTTTGTGTATTCAGAATAATTTTTGCATGTCACGTGCACACAGTTTTCTGCTCCAGTCCAAGGCAGGCCTAAGCGGATATTTAGAAAGAGTGGAACTAAGAAATTCAATGAAAAGGGATGCAGGCCAGTTTGCTGTGGAAGTAAATTATTGTTTTGGCATTTAAGCTACTCAATGCTACATTGCTGAGAGTCCTGCCATTTGAAATGCTTGTTTTACCCAAAAGATCTTTAGCAACAATTTGTTTTCCTTCTCCCTCAGAGCCTCACTTCATCTCGGCTTACGACGTGGGTCTTTTCACCTTCTTCTTCTTGAGGGAAAATGCAGTGGAGCACGACTGCGGTAAGACTGTGTATTCAAGGGTGGCACGGGTGTGTAAGAACGACATAGGAGGCCGCTTCTTGCTGGAGGACACGTGGACCACCTTTACGAAAGCCAGACTCAACTGTTCACGGTCGGGAGAGATCCCATTCTACTACAATGAGCTACAGAGCACCTTCTACCTGCCTGAACAGGACCTCATCTATGGGATCTTCACCACCAATGTGTAAGTTTAGTCATCTAACAGCATCATTTTGTGTAGTTGTTTGAGTGACATTAGTACTTTCATAGTACTGAGGTGTTACATGCTTTACTCCATCTAATTTTAACTTAAAAAATAATATGTTTATATATGTATATAATAAATATGAGAAATTATTATTTGGTCACACTTTAGATTAGGGTCAAATTCTCACATTAACTAACTATTAATATGACTTTTGCTTCAATAAACACCTAATTACTGCTTATTAATAGTTAGTAAGTTAGTGGTTAAGTTTAGGTATACCGTATGGGGTAGGATTAAGAGATGTAGAATATGGTCATACAGAATAAGGCATTAATATGTGCAGTAATAAACAACCAAAATCCTAGTAACATGCATGCTAATAAGCAACTAGTTATTTAGTGAGAATTAGACCCTAAACTAAAGTGTTACCAATTAATTACATTATATATATAGTTTTTATATATTTTATGTTTAAAGAGTAAGTCTAACAAAAGAAGTTTATAAGGATATTTATACTGGAAGATAAAATTACTGAATGAGAGAGGATTTTGACAGTGACAAATTACTGAATCTAAAACATACACTGTCCCATGTAGCGGTATATATTTAACCTAAAATCTCAAAGGACATCATTTTATATACACACTTAAGAACTAAACATGTGACAAACTCATGCTTTGTAAACCCTAATAGCTGTGAATATCTTTTGTCAAGATTAAACATTTTTAATTACACCTGAACTTAAGAAATGGGTGAAATGAGTCTGTTTCAGTTTATTCAAGAAATGTGAGAAGGCCTTAGAGAGCAGTACATGAATGTGTTGCATCTCTTACAGTTTGGACAGAAAATAAATTAGCACAAGATTACATTTTTGCCCTTAATTGCAAGTCATATTGCTAACAAAGTATTTGTTAAGAATATGAATTTAATATGATATGAAAGCTAGTAGTCACTGTCACAGACTTTCTTAATTAATATTTTAATTAAATCTTCTGACTGTCATCAATCACTTCTTTCTCTTTATATCCATATCTTGCTGTGTTCAATATTTTTACTCACCTTCTGCATACTTCACATTACACACTGTTTATTGCATTTTATGTTATGTAGCATTTGATTTATCATGCCGTATACAACCTATATTTTCTCTCGAATTTAGTATTGCAGCACTTCTTAGAGATATTGTCGCTTGTCCATTCCTTTCGATTAAAACATCTTGTAAAAATACATAAATGTAAAGTAGAATTTTTGTTGAAGCAATACCAGAACATAGTGTATGCATACTGTCTGTTGGTTGTCGACCAAAACGTTTTATCTACTACCTTTTATCACTACTGGACTGCATATACTACCTTTCAAATATACAGCAAATAGTATAGTTTCAATACTGCCTCTCTTGCTCTCCTTCCCTATATTTCATACTATCTCTCTCTCGTTTGCACTCATTTTATCTCTGTTTCTCTTTTGTCTCTTTTCCTGTCCCCTTTCGCTCACTGCCCCAGTAGGAACAGAATATGGTAATGCAATCAGAACAACAGAGTCTCCATCTGTCTGTGGTAAATTGAACACCTTAAGCAATGCTCCTTGGGGTTTGGGGCTGCAAAACAGGGAGGGCAGGCTTGGGAGGAGTGCAGTGAGACAGAACGCAATAGAGCAGCCAAACATGGCTGAAAGTGTTGGTAGTAGTTTGTCCCGAGGTCTTGGCAGCCTTTCATTGAGTTGGCTGAAGGTGTCAAAGCAGTATATGTCCTCATACTGAGCTTACAGACAGTAACGGCTATCTAATATGTATTAGATGTATTGTGAAAAGCTACTCTAGGTAATGAACTTTCTTTTTTCTTTTTTATGGATATTAAATACAGGCCTTTTCTATTCTTTCCCTGTTTTAAAAAAATATATATATATTTACCTATGCATCAAAGTAACAGATTTATTAGCTTTTCACGGTGTTTGGCTCAGATTCCTCAGCTGTTTTATGATTATTATTGTTCATAAATTTAACTTGACCATGTTTTAATAAATTGCTGTTGCTGCATTTTATAAAAGCAGTAAGTCACAAAAGGTTGCACTTTGCAGAGCCTTTACTTCGGTTTTCTAAAAGGATTTTTTTCTGTAATGCCCTTAACTCTGCTAAAATCACTGTTTCTCTTTCTCTTATTGCCTTTATAAAACCTCTTGCATGTCTCTTCTGATTCTGATTGGTCAATCAGAGCAAATTTTTTTGTATGATCATTTTATTGGATAATTGGCAAATGATTCCCTATAAAGCTATGCTAATTTCATGTCTCAGGTATCACTCAGCGTCTCTTTGTTCTCATCTAATTAAATTTAGGATTAATTTATTAACTCCTGATGACCCTTCCTGGGTTTATTTTGTGATATGACTGGCTAACTGTACATTTTCCTTTATTAAGCCACTCCTGACCTATCGTACATTTTGGTATGAGGAAGGAGGAAATGTTTATAGAGACCAATTTAAAAATATTCTAAAGAGGATTCTTTTTTTTATTAACTTTTTGAAGGAATAGCTATCACCCTCATTTCTGTCACTGACCCGCAGGTTAACAGGGTGGAACAAACCTATTGGCACTTACTATGATGACAGACAACCTCTCTGGAAAACAGATCCGCAGGTGTGAATGAATACGTCTATTGTGAATACACACACTTTCATGCCTGAATTACAACAAATGCCGAATAATAACCAAGTGCATATCTTCGCACACTGTGCAGTATGACAAAATCCACCTTGAAATGAGTTTTTTATACCCCATAGCAGGATTTTTTGCTTCATGTTTATTCCTTTATTCCTTTATTTTCATGTAGATTATACATGAGGGATTCTGCTTCGTTGTTTTTCATCTTTCTGAAACTGAAGATGTTGTGCTATAACTGTAAAATCAGTACACCAAACAGCGTACTGTAAATATGAATATTGTGTAATAAACTTTAATTTAAATATTTATTATAAATATTTCATATAATAATAATTTTTAATATACATATGTATTACATTTAAATATAAAAGTTCTATAGAAGATCTAGAAGGTGTATACAAAAGTTAAACTTGCATTTACAATATATTTTGTTGCAATACATTAATACATAATAAATTAAGTACACAGATGAATGAACTGTGAAATTATTTTATTTTGATAATTAATACTTTTTTTATGCTTGAGTGCACGTTTTTAAAAGAGCAGATATTGTTATGCTGTAAAAATATTTATGAATAATCTTGCCTCAGTCCTGGCTGTGGAATGTTGCTGAGTTAGCTCTGTTTTTTTTTTGCTGCGATGCAAGTATTCACTGAAGTTGAAACACTGAAGTATTTTTCTACACTGATCTATCTTTCTATTTTTTTCCCTTTTTCCCTTGAGCACTGTCCTACTTTAGGTCAAAATGAACTTTATGGACCTCTTGGGTGACCTCAAATGACCCTGTGCTTTTTGACATATTGTCTATTCTGTCACCATAACTCAACATGACTTCATCTAAACAAGCATGTGATCTACTGTACGTGTCGCTTGGAAAGCTCAGAAGTCATCTGCTCTCACAGCGAGAAGACTTCATTCCCATATGCTGCGTGTTATACCGAGCGTGTCGTGGGATTTGCTAGAGTAGGTGACTTTCCAAAGGGTTATAGGACCAAACTCTGTACTTTTTACAAGCCTCAAGAGCTTTTAAAACTGCACCATCATATGTGTAAAAGTCACATCTGCACAAGCATATATTGCAATAAAATGCCACGGTGACTATGCATTATTTGACAAGACAGTGCATTAACACATTTTTATGTATGTATAGTATGTATGTGTGTGCGTGTGTGTGTACATACTATAAACCTTGCTCGGATATGTCAGAATAGGGAAGAAATACTATCACAACTTCCGTTTCATGCCAACTTTAAAATCAGGAATTGGAATTTAAATGGTAATTTCAATTAATTTCTGAATGTCGCACTTGACGTCACACCCTTTTTTATTGTGAAAGTCATGAATAATGAGGGCCAGATGAAAGCGCAGACTGCCTGTCGCGGGAACTGAAAATGGCAAAATGCGCTTTTCGTGTCATGCATATGCATTCATGGGATGGTCAAGGGGAAGGTGGGAGTGTCACATAAAGAGATGGGAGGGGAAGCGTAAACTGCGCCTAATTATGTATTCCGCGTTATGTACAGAAAAAGCAGATGGAAGCGCGCCTCTATTTTGCGCTGAAAATTCTCCGCCTCTTAAAAGCACCTAAGTTACACCCTTAGGAAGCGGGTGTCCTGGCATATGCCTCCTGGTGAAATGGCAGCAGTAATCCGAGCAAGACGAAGACATGGGCTAAGGAGACGAGCTGAAAAGATTTTTGCCACAAGAATCAAACCTTTTCAGTCGAGTGAAAACGAAATCATTAAGCGTTACAGATTAAGAAACTATACGCAATATTACAGTTACAGGAAGAAATCAAAGATGACATTGAATCTCCGACTCAGTGTTCAAATTCCATTCCAGCAGTTGTTAAACTCCTCGCTACATTACAATTATTGGCATCAGGATCATTTCAAACAGTCACAGCATCAGCAGTGAGAGGAGGAGGCCCATTCAATTGCGCGTTTAAATACGTGAAATTTACGGTATAGTGGGTGGGGGGACAGGCGCTGATTACCTGATGAACTGCAGGTTTGGTACATAACACGCACACTGCGGTTTCACATCAAGCACTTTCTGCGTCTTGGCCATGGCGCTATTAACGCTGCGTTCGCAAATATACGTACATCTGGCCCTGACTGTATAGAGCTGTTCACACCAAGAAACAATAACTATAAAGATAGCTATATTGATAACTATATTAGCGTCCACACAGACATTCTGCTGCAGTTATGTTGTCTGCCATAAATGCTCAAGCTCTTTATAGTTGGGTGGATTCTGTTTGGCTGTCAGTATTTTTATCATTCATCAACTAGAAAAAATCATTCTAAAAGGGATTCTCTATTCTAAAAGGGATTCTCTATTCTAAAGGAATTAGAATCATGGTTATTAACTAGAAATTTTTAGTTATAGTTACCATTATAGTTATCGTCCTTGGTGTGAACAGGCCTACTGAATATGAAAGCGTAAGCAACTGGTTCTAAAACCTTTAGAAGACATATTGCACTGTATGATTTGGCAGAAATTTTAATGGTGTCAATTTGGTTATAGAATATGGTGTCCTTTTTATTTATAATTAAGTTGTGTGTAAATGTAACTGTATTTAGAAGTCTAAAAAATACTAGCAAGTGTATTCTGCTTCTGTGAAGCCGCAGCCACTTATATCGGCAGGAAAGCAGCTCACTAGCTGTAGCTCAATAATCCTTTCTCTATAGAAGTAAAATCTCTCTCTCAAAAAAAAAGCGTGCAGTGTCTCATACCAAAGTTTCAGAGACTTGCTTTTGAATGTAAGAGTGAAAGAGAAAAAATAGCTTGAGATAATTGGCTGTCCTGTCAGAGCCTACTCTGTCCTCGCAGCCTAAGGCTGACCAGTTTAGAGCCAATGTTTCATCTGCGCAACAGCCTTTTGAGCTGCACTGCCAAGAGCCTCTCACTTTACCTCGCTAATTTTCCATGTTGAACCCCTCATATGTAGTCCCCAGAGTCGAGCTGCAGAACCAGGCTTGAATCTTCTTCAAGTCCATGCCTCACCATGCCACATAACAAGAGCCCAAGCCAGACACCAGCATCTGGCAGGGCGAATCCTTGTCCTGGAGCTCTGCCCCGGACCCATCTGTCTGTGGCTCCGGCATTACCGCCACAGTTATTGCTGCTCATTTATGTGCGGTCTCAACAGCACAAAATAATGAGTGTGGTAACAAGAACAACTTTCCAATTTTAGTTATCTTCTCAATTGACATCAAAAGACGCCATGCTACTTTCCTTGTATGTGTGTAACCTGTGACCTAACATCTAAATAGCCATGAGTTCTACTGTACCCTTCATAGTCAGAAGACTTTGACTTCCAAAGCTGAAGGCTATTCAGAGCATGTCATGTGTAAGTGACCTTTAACACCTGCTGCTTATCATACTCATAATGTCGTAAGTATAAGCAGTAAAGCAGGATATACTTAGTTCAAAACAAACTTTTTTTCACACCTGTCAATAACAAATGAAATTGAATATGGCGCTGGTCACTTGGGGTCCTTTCTGGTCCTTTCTTTGTCACTTCAACAGCTTCTGAAACTGCACTGTCATCTGTCCAAAATTGAGTGAGTCTGGTAACAAGAATAACCACCCAATCCATCCACTGCAGAGCTCATCTCAGCTCCTGACAGCTTACTGGAGTCTCTGGGCCACCTGCCACTCAAATCAAGGGAGTTAATTAAGTCACGATGCATTTAAGAATATTTCATGCCAGAAGAAGCTGGCAAGATCCTTATGGGATGATATTATGAACTTTTATGTTTGTCTCAAGATTCTAGATTGTATAACTTTTTGCAGCCCAATACCAACAATACCATGTTGGTAAGGTTCATGGTGTGTGGAGGTCCATCAGCTGCATGGCGTGTGTGGGAAACCTCAGACACAAAAATGAAAATATGTTCCATCATATTATTTTAGAGAACAATTAATTTTAGTAAAATGAACCTGATGGCATTTATCTGCAGACCCGATATTAAGAACTGATAACTGATTAGGAAATTGTGAATATCTTTTCTATTAGTGGTCTTTTACAGTGTGTGTGTGTGTGTGTGTGTGTGTATACATATATATGTATGTGTTTTCAACATATTAAATGTTTTCATTGTGTTAAATTTGACTCTTTCTTGTGATGCAGGAACAGCATTGCTGCCTCGGCAGTTTGCGCGTACAACCTCAGCGCAATCACACAGGCTTTCAACGGGCCCTTCCGCTCTCAGGAGAACCCTCGCTCCACGTGGCTCCCCACGCCGAACCCCATCCCTAACTTCCAGGTGCATCACTTTTACATTTTGTTCTCTGTGTGTGTCTGGAACAAACAGCCAATAGATAAATTCTATCAGCCCGGCACTGTGAGAGTAATTGCTCAATACCAGCTGGGTGTACTTGCATGCATCGTAATTCACAGTTATTGTCTACTTTCCTATAAAATTACATGGTGAGAAGTTGTAATTTTTTTGTAAAAGTGTTTTGTAAGTTTATGTTTGCACTGCCCTGCTTAACCTCTGCACTAATCAATGAGTCTAACCCTAATGACGCTTACCAGTGTGGGACCATCGAGGAAGAAGGGCCTAATGAAGGACTAACTGAACGGAGTCTGCAGGACGCCCAGCGGCTCTACCTCATGAATGACGTGGTTCAGCCAGTTTCTGTGGACCCGCTGGTCTGGCAGGATGATGTGCGGTTCTCCAAGTTGGTTGTTGACATTGTACAGGGGCAGGACAATTTGCACCATGTCATGTACATAGGCACAGGTAATTAGGCCTTGAGGAGTCAGACAACTTCAGTTTTGTATTTTTCTTTTTGTGCAAATAGTTTACCAGCAAATCCTTATATAAATAGCTTTGGTTATGCAGCCTTGTGTAATTATTCTTTGCCTTCTGTTCTGACTTATCAGAGTATGGAACTATTCTTAAGGCCCTGGCAACCACAAATAAGAGCCTGCAAGGTTGCTACTTAGAGGAGATGCAACTCTTCCCTCCTGGCCTGCGTGAGCCAATCCTGAGCCTTCAAATTCTCCATGGCGACAGGACTCTTTTTGTGGGCCTGAATGACAAAGTACTCAAGATCCCTCTGGCAAGATGCTCCAGCTACAAAACAGAATTGTGAGTGACATGTTTTATCTGTACATTTTGTGCTGCAAATCCAATCCAATCCACTTTTATTTATAAAGCACCTTAAAAACAACACTGTTGACCAAAGTGCTCAACACAGTCTATAAATAAACAATAACATACAACAAAGGCACAACAAAAAAATTATAATAATAAGACAATAAATAACAATAAAAATAAATACAACAGTAAAACAAAACTGAAAGTCAACCCTCAAACTGAGTTAAAAGCCAAAGAGTTTTAAGATGGGATTTAAAAACAGAAAGAGACTCAAGTCAATCTGATGTGCAAAGGCAGCTCATTCCAGAGTCTCGGAGCTGCCACAGCAAACGCACAGTCACCTCTAGATTTACGCTTGGTCTTGGGGACGCCCAGCAGTGCCTGATCAGCCGACCGGAGCGAACGAAAGGGGGTTTTACTTTAGCTAGTTGCCTCAGCTGGAAGAAGCTGGTCTTCACCACTGCCCTAATCTGGGCATCAAGTTTTAGACGACCGTCCAACTTGACTCCCAGGTTTGTAACCACAGGGCTAATGTCTCGGGTTTGACAACCCAGGTCAACAGGAACCGCAGTAGCTGAGTCACTAGGAGCAAATAACACAAACTCAGTTTTACTCTCATTTAAATACAAAAAATTCATAGCCATCCATGTTTTCACTTAAAAGGGTTTTTGACTTACTTAGCGGCACATATATTTGGCAGTCGTCAGCATAAAAATGAAACGAAACATTGTAACTTCTGAAGACAACTCTCAAAATCAAGATCTTAATTTCTCATCATTCATTTGTCTGGCATCTGCAGGTATTGGGTTGGGATGTGCAAACCTGCATATTTTAAAAATGGACTTGTTGCTGGATTGCCAGCTAACAGTCGCTTAACTAGCCTTATGGATTAGATGCCTTGAATAATTATTCTAGTTTTAGGTTCCCAGATTACCCCGATCAGATGTGACAGAATGGAACAGATTGCACAGGTTTTGAAGGGTTTCACTATTTTTAACTTGACACGCTGCTCTTGGCAAGACCGCACAAGACAGTGGCCAATACGGTCTCAATGTCTATAGCTGTAGCCAAAATAGCCTATGTCTATACCAAAAATGCATTTATATAAGTTTTAGGGATTGCCTTAACATAACAGCATATATATATATGTATGTATATATATATATATATATATATATATATATATATATTAGTGCTGTCAAACGATTCAAATGTTTAATCGCGATTAATCGCATTAATGTCATAGTTAACTCACGATTAATCACAAATAATCGCACATTTTTATCTATTCTAAATGTCTCTTGATTTCTTTTTGTCCCATTCTTTTTTCTCATTTTAATGCTCTTATCAACCTGGAAAAGTGGATCGGCTTGCTTTGTGCAAATGTTTTTTATTGAAAACAACAATACTGTGTTCTATTTCACACTAAAACATTCTCACTTGGAGCAAATAATCTCTCATACAATGTAACACTGTCCATCAATAAAAGGGTGAAAGAAATACTGACGAGGTCCTGATATTGACGAGGGGGCGGAGAATTCACATCAGCTGTGTGTGTGTGCGCTTGGCCATCAAGTGGTATTTCAGACTGGACGTGCTGCGATGATGATAGCTCAGTTCACAATGACAAAACACACAGTTCACTTTGGTCTTGTCAATGGAAACATTTGGCAACTTTTTAAAAGTAAACTTTCCATTCAGAATCTTATTGGCATCCATTTCGGCGTCTCGCGCTCGTCATCCACTCAAAACGTAACGTTAACCAACTATTTGGCCGGCTCGCAAGCCCAAACAAACAAGTGTGTGGGGCGTCGTGCCTGTTGTACTGTTTCCGGTCTAGCTAGATCCGCTTGCGCTTTCAAAACGTCCTCACGTGGAAACAATGGGTTTCATAGCGCAGCGCCGCGCATGCCGCGTCCTGTTGCAAAAGCATGTGAAAAAAAACTACAAAGTTTGCTAGGCCAAAAAGACCGTTAATCGCTCAATAAAAAAATTAATGCAGTTAAAATGGGTTTGCGTTAACGCCGTTAATAACACGTTTAACTGACAGGCCTAATATACATATACACACACACACACATATACTGTACATATATATATGTGACTAATCGACTAGTCGGTTGTTGACAAATAGTCAACTAGTCGACCGTGGTGACCCATTCCTAGGGCCTTTTAGATTTCAGGGACAATACCTGCTTTCTCATTGGACTGTAGGTGTTGGGTGACGGCAGACCCAGGTTGAGGTGCATGAATGGCTCCTTTCACATTGGTAAGAGCTCTTGTTACCCACCTCATTGGAATTATACCCTTGATCTGTCATTGGAAAAGAAATTCCTCCTCACGAGTGACTGAAGCAGTAAGAGGAGCGCCGTTTGACAGCCCCCGTGTATTCTATCAAAGCTTTCCATCAACTTCCCACTCCAAATGCAGGGTGGGGACAACAGTCAGGCTCAATTTGCCAGAGGAGCACATAGAGCGCACTGTCCGCTCTCTGCGCGCCGCGCATAAAGGTGAAAGATCGAGTGTGGGTCTGGATGAATGAGGAAGAGATAAAGGAAGCTAGGAGGGTTCAAAGGAAAGACGAAGGGTGCCGTCTCGAGTGAATGGTTTTCTGTGAGGGCAAACATATTTGACTGCGAGCAGATGATTAGTCAGTACTTTGATTTCACATCTCAGTATGTGTGCACGCTCTCTCTCTCATGCACAGAAACACACACAAGGCTATGTGGTGAAAGCTGAGGCTGTTGCATACTAAACAAGGTAAAGGTAAGATGTGAGAGATGGAGTGGAAGCGGACGTTGCCAGCTCTATTTAAAACCCAGCAGGGAGGAACAATCACACTGGGCTCCAAGGGCAGGCCAGAGAGAAGAGTCCTTAATCCTTAATTCGTAATTTCTGCCACATTCAGAGTACATTCAGATTTGAACACAGCGCTTTGACATTTCATTAAAGCCGTACTCTCATATGAAACGTCACAGAGGTGTGACAGGCCTGCAAATGAGCTGCAGTTTTTATTCACTTCCTGCTGCACCAGCCAGCTTCCTCTCTTTGAGCTTTGACTGAAGCAAATCATGAGATCATGGAGAGATCGCTGCTAGAGACCTTAAACAGAGACCTCCATTATATTATGGAATGTTGCATGTCAAGTTATATTTATTTGTATAGTGCTTTTCACAATACACATTGTTTTAAAGCATCTTTACAGAAAGTGATTCTTTTATGTCTATAATGCCTTAATGCTTTAATATTGAGCAAGTTTTAGGGCTGGATGATATGACGATATATAATGATGATCCATGATCCTTCTAGCTAATATAAATTATCTTGATCCAGCTAAGACATTTTGTAAATATAGCTAGCTGTAATACTAAGCACAAGACCCAACATTTAGCATGTAACAGCCATTTTTTGTCAGGACCACTATCATCAAATACGATTGACATTAGCATACAGTTTGGATTGGCGGTATGGTTCTGTTCTGGGCAAGAATTCCCTGTGCATGCAGCCTAGCATGAATAAGAGCAGGGAGAGCAGCAATAACCCCCTTAGGGTAAACAGAACAGAACCAACATTAATGTATTTCAGATGTCTTTAATTCAAGATTTTAAAGTACAAAATTTGAGAATTTATTCTGATTCAAGGGGAATCACATTGCCAAATCCTGACTGGTGAGAGGAGGAGCTGGGGATGAAGGAGGGTAATGAGCTCCTGAGAAACGCGTTAGCTGCTGATAACACTGAAGGAGCTTATATATATTTATACAGTGACAGGCGTCGTATTCCTATAGGTAGACGTGGATCAGCTGATGCTTGACTAACATAACCTGCCAGAACTGACGCTACGCTTGATATTTATTTAAAAATGCTTTAGAAATATAATATTTTTTATGGCAAAAAAATCCAAGTTCTACAATATTTATATTTTATGTTTCTTAAATTTTATTATTATTAATAAAAAAGTAAATACATTTTTAGCATACAACAGTCCAATTTGGCCAGAATGATCAGAAAACACTTTCAAAAGTATTGGAAATATGCCTAAATTTATAATTTTTTTAGCTTAGACGTTTAATAAAAATAAAAATTATGTCATGTTTATGGTATTTTTGTGCCCTTTTTGGAAAAACTAACAGCACAGTCTTCATAATTTTTCCTTTTGTGTTCCTCGGAAGAAAGAGACACTACTTTTAACTTTTTTTTCTTTTCTTTCATTTTCAGAACCTAGGACTGTCACAACCAATAATTCTCAGGAAATAGTAGTTGGGACAATGTATGTCCAATAATACCTTCGAATACAAATATAGATCTTGATGTATATGTTATGATTCCTGTCTTATGTTCCCCTTGTCTTGTGTAGACTTTTGTCATTCCCTGTCCTGTGCCATGTTTTGTAGTCCTTTGTAGTTGTTCTTGTTTATTAGGCTCTGAGTCTCTGAGTCAAAGTTCTATTTAATAAAAACACTGCTGCACTTGGATCCTGCTTCCTGCTCCCTGCTCCCTGCACTGCATCATTACAGAATAACTTTAGATATTAAATTTTTTGGAAAGACTTTTTTTGTGAAATCTGACCCCCCAAAAAATAAAAGTTATTTTTCTCCAGGTTTTATATTGGCGCCCCATATAGAAACATTACTTGTTGTTTGGTAAGTTGTCTTTTGGACCAAAGCAACCTAAAGAACATTTCTGTAGGTCAAATGCAAATAAGGCATGTGAGATTGCATCAGTGATGTGAGAGACAAATTCTTATTTGCCCTTGTGATGAAACGAATCAAATCAATGCAAACAAAACCGACAAAAAGAATAGCAGGCTTTTCAAAATGTAATGGCTCTGCGTATAATTACTTTAAAATCGTTATGCTTCTGTTCACAGATGAAAAGAGACAAAGAGTCTCTCTGCTCTTGCCTTTCTGCTCTTGTTTATTAATGACTTAATCTACATTGTTGGTGGCTCTGGTTTGAAAGCAGTGTGATAATTAAAGTTTGATCCCTCGCAATACCTTAGCCTCTCGCCTTTGCTTTAAAAAACGAATTTACTTTAATCAGCCGACTGATTGTTTGACGGGATCTAAAGGGACCAACCAGCTGGGCCAGATCGATAAACTTAAAAATGGCTATTCCGATTCAGGGATGAAACAAATGTGCAAGTTGATGGGCTGCTGGATCCTTACCGTGATTTCTACCGACAATGCAGCACTAAGCAACAGAGGTGTGGGTGGGATAAAGGTGCTCCTGATATTCACTATTTACACCTATGTGCCAATGGATCTTAGTAGGGATGTGAAAACTGCATCCTTTTCAAAAACCCACACTCGACTAATTGGTCTTAGAGAAGTGATGTACTGAATAATTAGGCTTTGGGTTCACTCGTCCTTGATTCAGCCAACAAAATATTGAAAAAGTTTTCCAATGAGCAAAGAACTACACAAAAATAAACATGAGTTGTGAAATTATGACATGATCTAGGATTAAGACATGACAACTCCTCGCAGCTTAATTTTCATCAAATTAATTATGGTGTCTACCCTGACTAAGGTCTATTGATGAATTATTTTACATACAGTAGCCTAATTAGAGACCACAGCGCAGTCAGTGCTGACAGTTTTGATGATGTGATGATGATGTCTTGGAGCGCAGGTTTGAGGTTACAAATATCTTCCGCAAGCAGAGCATACCATAAACAGCCCAAACCACAAGCTTTACTCAGAAAACCACAAATATGTTTCTACAGCTTTCCTTTCCCACTTCTTGTGATGTGGCAAACCCATGTCCCCATGTCTACAGAGATGCTTGGTCACATCAGTGTTTTTGGAGGGTTTTTGCTGTAACAATCACTGTATGTTGCAGTTTTAGATCTCTCTTGCTTTATGGATTGTGGGGAGTGTATGAAGTCTTAGATATTTTTTTAAGCCTTGTGTCTTGAATATGCTCTGAAAAAACGTACTACTTTCAACCAAATAGCTGTTGTAGTTTACTCTTTCGCATCATTTACGAGTTCTGAGAAAACATTTTATGAGAAAACATTTCCGTGCCATTGGCGAGTTTTACGGCATTCCGTGTTTCCGGGTGTTGATGGACTCGATCTAATCAATCTATGTTTTGTTCATCATACTGAATCTGATCCAGACGTAGTCTTTGACAAAAACGCAAATTTCTCAGCTTTTAGCTCAAACTGTTGCTTTTTTTATGAAACTCACCCACATTCAAGTGTTGATTAAAAAAAAGAATGCATGAAGCTAGAATAAAAGCAGATGGTCTGGTTTTCTAGGTAAAAATAAAGGCATGATTGATGAATCAACCACAAGGAAGAATATTTTTATTCTTTTATTCTTTAATATTTAAACATTTTCATTTACACTACCTTTCAAAAGTTAAAAAAATTTTTTTTAAATAACTACTACTTTTAGCCAGCAAGGACACATTAAACTGAGTAGACATTTATATATATATATATATATATATATAAATATATATATATATATATATATATATATATATATATATATATATATATATATATATATATATATATATATATATATATATATATATATATATATATATGATGTTCTTTTGAATTTTCTCTTCATCAAAGGGTCTTTTCTCTTCCACAAAAACATTAAGCAGCTCGATTTTTTTCAGGATTGACAATAATAATGTTTCTTGAGCACCAAATCAGCATATTACTGTTGTGATGTCTGTCTGTGTTCCCCCTGTCTTTGTGCACTTGGTTCAGTCCTGTTCCCTGTTTTCCCGCTCCCCGTTATCTCTATTAGTCTTCCCAGGTGTCCCTGATTAACCACGCCCCCTTGTCATCTTGTTTAGCTTGTTTGCCCTTGTATTTAAGCCCTGTGTTTCAGTCCAGTCCTTGTGAGTTCTTGTTGTTGCAACTTTGATGTTGATGGTTCTGTTCCTGAGTCTTGTGCCCTAGCCTGAATCTTTATGTAGTTTGAGTTTATTGAATAAAGTGTGCTGCAATTGGATCCTGCTTCCTCCTTGCTTCCACCTCATCATAACAATTACAATGATTTCTGAAGGATCATGTGCCACTGAAGACTGGAGTAATGATGCTGAAAATTCAGCTTTACCATCACAGGAATAAATGACATTTTAAAATAGTTTACATTAGAAAAGTTATTTTAAATTGTAAGAATATTTCACAATATTACTCCTTTTCCTGTATTTATTTATTCAGTAAAAGCATAAAAACATGATAAAACAAAATCATCAAAAACATTAACATTAAAACAGTTTTGAATTGTAGTAGACCAATATAACAATACATTATAATAAACAGTAATATTTAATTACAAGTCATGAAACTAGTTTTATGACAAAGTCTTAGGTCTCTCAGTTTTAGGAAAATTGCTGGTTTGATTTTCGCAGGGAGGGAATCGTGATCTATCACTTTTGTGTGCTTAACCTGAGGTTGCACCATTATAATTGTCTCCTCCATAACGCTGCGTTCATGTTGTGTTAAAATTAGCGCAATTACAAGCTGACAACTTGAGATTTTACTCTGAGCTGAGCACGTTCTCAGACATGATTTGTTTCTATGGCAACCCTCATAATGCCAAAAAGGTTCCACCATGTGTGGTTGTGTTGTTGATGATGGCAAAATATTGAATCACTACATTCACACACCTTTATATGCTTTTGAAAAATAAGAACAAATAAAGTGCAGCAGGTAACACTAGCTATAATAAAATAGCACATAAAACAGAAAAATATAGATGTATGTACCTAATTACATTTAAATGTTGAAGATGCTGCCATTTTCCATGAAGTGAGAAAAGTCAATGCTTTCATAAAATGTAGTTTCCAATTTGTAAGCACAACTTTGTTTTCTAGTCAAAAACATATAATTTCTGTCATTTAACATCATCTAATTCCCCCTGATCATGTGGTGAAAAATATAGTTTCTAAAAACGGTCTTTGGCCTTTACCTGTGGCTAAGCTTTATAGACAGTCTGTAAGAAATTCTCATTTCAGAGGCCCCATCTGACCCAAACAATTTACAGCCAGCTTGTCGCCAGCTTGTCAACAGGGTGCTAAAAAACAAGGGGTTTGAGAGCTTGCAGCTTGTTTGAGCACACAGCCCAGTACTTGAGCAACTGGAGGAGCTGCAGTGAGAGGAAAGGCAGGGAAAGAAAGCAATCAGAAGGTGAGAGCATTTATTACCACAGGCTTTTAACTGACTCTCCATTGGCAGAGTCCCAAAATTGAAGCCATTTTTCTCATGCGCTTTCTCCCATTCTTGATTAAGACAAGCAATATGTCTCAAACTCCGCTGTCCTGAACTTCTGACAAATAGCATCTTTTCTTCTTCTCCTGAGATGAAGCCATTAAAGCATCTGACCATCTTATCGCTATCTAAGCTATGCTGTCAGCGTTTGGTGTGTGTGTGTGTGGAAAAGCTGTAATTTATGGGCTCTGGCGTTTTCCTAAAATATTATATATATATATATATATATATATATATATATATATATATATATATATATATATATATATATATATATATATATATATATTAAAGATGTCATTGGGAGAAAATTTAATTTTGAGAATTTTAGGTCATTTTTCTGTACTATTTCACACACTAGAATCATTAACTGTATCATCGGTAACATGCAGAGAATTTAATTGACAATTATAATGTTTGTATACTAAATGTGTGTGGCATAGCTTGGTTAGTGCATCCATAAAAAACAAAACTTTGGCCCTTGTTTACAACGAAAAGGTCATGAATTGCTATTAAAAGGACAGCAATAACTATCTGTCTTTGTTCATCTTTTTTAAAGGCCTATAAAATAAGACAGTATTTTTTACAGCCCTCCCAATGACTTTAAAACCTCTATTAAACCGCAAAAGATTGATTGTCTTCTGTCCGCTGCCTTGCCACATTGTTTTATGTATTACTTCATTTTTTTTTTTTTTTGCACTATTTAAAATTTTACAAGCAATATCTTGTGGCTTTGCTGCTGAAATAGTGCGCTGTAAGAAAACCATGTTAAATTATACAGCGGTATGATTCGTGTTGGTTTGTGTTGCTTTTGTTTTAGCACTTCTTCCATGCACAGGAGCCTTGAATTAAGGTGCAATTCTTTGAATTGGCCCTCAAGTGCACTAACTTATTTTTTACAGCAGGTTATTTTTAAAATATGTGAGCTGTGTGACTGGTTGCAAGGCTAGACGGCTGAGTTTTCTGCTGTGCTTGTCCTTTTTCGTGGTCAGCTTGTGAAAATCTCTCTCTACGGAGTGCAAGTTGCAGAACTCAGGAGAAAAAAAAAACACCTTCAGGAGGCTGTTAATTGAGTTTTTTTCTCCACTAGGTCAGCTGGCAGAGTCCTGAGAGCAGTCGAGTCCTGGCAGTGCCCCAGGGCCGTGTCCTGAGCTCATCAGTAAAACAGGCTACTGCTGAATGCCCACCGGAATGTCAAATCAGCATTCCTTCCATGCCGGCACATTTTCATAGTCTTAAGAGATTACATGGACGGCTGGCTTTCACTTTGGTCCGTGGGAGTGGATCTTCCACTGTAATTAATGAAATCACTGCAAACGTTTTTGTTTAAACGGGTAGTTCTCGTAGGTCAGCGCCCTGAGGGCTTGTGTTTCTGCCCTCTGTAATGGGTGGTAATTTGGCCTTGATGTGCACAAGGAAGTTGTCGTTATTCTCTCTATCCTCACATCCTTTAATTGGTTGGAGCCATTTATTTCATCAATCATGCACTATATATGATGCTAGGGGTGCTCCAGCTAATTTATTGTTGTTTATTACTGTTGCGTTATAGCTGCCAAAACTTAGTCAGAAACTAATGAGAAGATGATAATCAGGCCTGTTTCATGCATCTCACGTCTGATGCAATTGATGCATATTCGTTTCAGCACCCTTATTGACTGGATTCAGAAACCCTTTTTTGAAAAGACTTATGACTGAATCCGGATGACTTAAGCTGTTTTGCATAAAGTTGAGTATATCTAAACTGCTTCTTACTGCTTGCTCTGCTCTGCTGTCAGTCCCACAATCACTCACATGAGCCTGCCACTCAGTTCCTATGGGCAGGGTTGTCCAATCCTGCTGCTGGAAGGCCACTGTCCTGAAGAGTTCAGCTCCAACCCCAATTAAACACACTTACACCAGCTAACCAAGGGCTTACTAGGCATATTAGAAACTTCCAGGCAGGTGTGTTGAGGCAAGTTGGTGCTAAATTCTGCAGGACAGCGGCCCTCCAGGACCGAGTTTGAAAACCCCTGCTTTAGGGTCATTCCGTGTCAAATCAACCAAATTTCAGAAACTTCCCCGGCTCAGATTTTTTTATTTTGTTTATATTTTTTCTGAAGAAATACAAAGATAAATAGTGATGAAAGCCAAAATATTAAATGTCACAGAGATTGGTAGGTCTATTAGTGAAATCTAAATTGACTTTATAATCTTGTTGCATTATATGCCAACGGTGACCGTTCAAAAATGGGAAAAAGCACTTCTTGTGTTTTTTGCCCCATGTTTGAATGCCTGTAACTCAAGAAGTATTAAAGATATCTTAATGTCATTTTAGATTCTGGTTCTTAACGAACTTTCCTTTTGGTATCTTGGTAGCCCTATATGGTTCAATTCCAGAGATGTGGAGAACTTAATACGGCTCCATGAGTAAATTGTTCACATTTTCAGTGGTCAAAAACCAGTCACTATCAGTACAGCTGATACTTTTTTCTTGTAAAAAGGAATATCTGAACAACAAATAATGTTGAAACTAGAAATGTATCTTGTTTTTTCTATCAACACAATTGCATAGAACATACCTCTCTGAGTGCCAACAATACATTGAAATGGTCAAGTTGAGGCACATTAACTTGATCTCAAAAGTGTATTTATAAGAATCTCTATTTGAATCAGTTTCAAGGATATTTGGAAGAAAGGATTTAGCTAATTTTAACAGCTTCTGGATCTACCAATAGTTCAAACACGCAGTATCGTAACTTGGGATAAGATATCGTGACATCCCAATATCTCTGGGATTGAACCATATAGCCTTAAAAATTAAGATTCCAAAATAAAAGTATCATAGGAACGAATCTAAAACGAAATTAAGATATCTTTAACACTTTTTGAGTTACAGACATGTAAACCACAAAAATATTTTTTGACACTCAAAGAGGTGTGTTGTATGCAATTATTTTGATAGAGGGAAACGAGATACATTTCTAGTTTCAGTATTATTTGTTCTTCGGACATTTCTCTTTAAACACAATGCGTAACAGCTGTTTGAAAAGTAAACCACGTTTGGTTTTTGACCATTTAAAACGGGTACAATTTAACAATTTAAACATGGAGCCGTATTGAGATCCCCATATCTATGAGACTGAACCATATAGGGCCTTGAAAATGAAGATTCCAAAAGAAAAGTTTATTAAGAATTAGAATCTAGAAGGATATTAAGATATCTTTAATACTTTTAGAGTTACAGGCATGCAAACTTTGGAAAAACAATATTTATGGCACTCAGACAGGTATGTTCTATGCAATTGTGTTGATTAGAAAAAACAAGATACATTTCTAGTTTCAACATTGTTTGTTGTTCAACTGTATGCAAAGTGACCAACATTTGGTTTTCGACCACTGGAAATGTGAACAATTAACTAATTTACTCATGGAGCTGCATTAAGATCTCCGTATCTTTGGGATTGAACCATATTGGGCCTTTAAAATGAAGATACCAAAAGGAAAGTTTGTTAAGAACCAGATTTTAAAAGGATATTAAGATATCTTTAATACTTATTGAGTTACAGGTATGCAAACTTGGAGCAAAAAACATGTGCCTTTTCCCATTTTTTTACTGTCACCGTTGGCATATAATGCAACAAAGATTGCTCATGTAAACAGATTTTACTAATAGACCTATCAATTTCAGTGTAAAAATAAAATTAAATGCCATCTTTCTAAAGTCATTTTACCCCCCTGTAATTTGGCTCCAAATCTCAGATGAAAATAGTAATTTTGCCCCCCTCTACAAAACAGTGGATTACTCCGTAAATATACATCCATGACATTTAATATTTTGGCTTTCTTCTTCATTTATCTATTTCTTTCATCTGACAAAAAAAATGATCAAAATCAAAGTTTTTTAGCTGGGGACCTCTGGTTGAGTTGACACGGATGACCCCATATACAACTCATTGAAAATGCTTGCTTGCTTTAGTGCTAGTAGACACGTATAGTCATTGCGGTTTAGTGAGGCACATTGTGTTTCGCTGACTGTGAACTTGTAATTGCAGAAGACTGTGAAGGCAGTAATTCAACCTTAAATTGCTCTTATGATAGGAAAATGTATGTACAGATAACCCAAATCCTTAGCCCTAGTTCCACTAAAAAAGTTAAATCATGAATTTTAAACACCAACACATGATGACAGAATCTTCACTTTTTGACATTTTACGATAGGGTCATCCAGGATCTATGTAAATTAAAGTGTTGAAGGGCGATATATTTTCCTTTTGCCTTTATATTCCTGACAGACTTGAAGCGTTGGAGTGGTTTAGCACTCAGCCCAGCTCGAGCTCCCTTCTCGGCAGGATTCAGTCTTGGCACTCTGCACTGTATCAACACTCTGTGTGTTTCCTCAACCTTGAGGCTGGAACGCCAAAGGGCCAGCACAAACAAACCGATACACTTGTGCCAAAATCTAGCTTTTCAAGCTAAAGGGAAGGTTGCGAGGCTGCTGGTGCTTTACTAACACACCGCCCCAAATTCCGGAGCCCTTGAAACGGCACTCATGGCTTAACTTCATTAGTGGGTTTAGATTTAATTACACCTCATTAGGCCTCTTTTTTTTTTTTGAGCAGCTTACAAATATTTAATCAATTTCGAGGTGTTGCGTAGCAAGGGTTTTGTAGAAAGAATGGGGAATTCTCCCAGGCGTGGTTTAGATTTGTTATCTGGGAACTGTAGTGCCTGGGGCTGCTGTCAGTTAATGTGCAAGGTTTTTAAACTACGATGTTAAGCAAGGAAAGCAGATTTTGGATTTCTCCAGTTGAAAAGTCAATGTGAATTTTCATTTGCAACCCATTTTTCTATCACTATCTGTTTAAGAGTGCAACAGGATATTCAACTTGATTTTATCCAATTATTTGTCTGGGAATCGACTAGATCATGAAAAGTGGCTGTTGCATACCCCAATGAAGTCTTGCTAAAACAATAAATAGCTATTTGCATTAAAATAACCATTAGATATTTGAAATATCGCATGGTGATGTCAGTAGAATTTTTTTTATTCATATGTATATATTTCTTATATTTAATCATATATAGTAAATAAATTGAATTAATATTTTTGTGGAAACTGCGATAATTTTTTTCCAGTATTCTTTGATAAATAAAAAGATTGAACATTATAAATGTTGAACATTATAAAAGAAAGAAAAAAGAACATTATAAATGTCTTTACTGTCATGTTTGATGTACTGTACTGTTTACTGATCACGTTTTATGTGTTTATATATACATATATATAAATATAGTAGCCTACATAAATATTTTTAGGTGTTCAAGCACGAAGTGCTGAAAACCTATTGTAATTGCTATTTGAAAAAAAAAATTCCCCTAAAACGCATCGTGCAGCCCAAACCGTAAGGCCTAGAGACTTGAAACTCGGCCAGATGGTAGGCCACACTTTTGGGGAGAACCTATCAGAGTATGACCCCGATTGGCCCATAGGTGGCGCTACAGCAACCAAAAGTACTAAATTGCTCATAACTCTTAGACCGTTGGTCCTAGAATCAAGGTTTTTACGCCACCGTGTTCCTTGGCTCAAGACGGACAAGATATGTATCTCGATTTGGGCACCAAAAAACGACTTTTGCGAACTAGTCCCTGGTTTTTCGCCCGATCGGAACCAAAGCAGTCTAGGACTCTATTCTCTGGACTCTCTAGATCAATAATTATCGAAAAAAAGTTTAAATTTTGCATTTGGGTGGCTGTAACAGGGTCATTTAGAAAAGGGTCGGGGGAAAATACAATCAAAAGCCTATAAATCCTAAAGGAAAAACAGAACATGTTAGATTCATGGTAAATCATACTGGAACTTGGTAAATCATGAAAAATCACACTAAATTTGGTATATCATGGTAAATCATGCTAAAACAAGGTCTATTCCATCTATGATGTCAGTGGTTAAATGCTTGCTACATAAAACTTAATGTCTCTTGATGCTTTTGAGCGTAACTGCCTTAACTGCCTTAACTGCTTGAACACCGCTAAATGCTGCTTGCAGCTTTAATTTTTCTTGTCTTTGGAATTGATCCAAAGACCAAAAACGTGCATTTTAAAAGTAAATAAGGTCGATTCTAATTTAAAGCTCCAGTCCGTAACTTTTTTTGGGTTAAAAATGATCCAAAATAAATTTTTGGGCAAGTACATAACCAGCCAGTGTTCAAAACTATCTGCTTGCCTTAGCTCGATTCAAAATGGTAAGCTTATAATAATTTTTTTAATTCCAGTGGTACTGGTGGATTTCCGCTGGAAATTCGATGTCTTTGCATCATTACGTCACATCTGTACACATAAAGAAGGAGTCTCGGCTAGTTGGCTATATTGCGTGTGAGGATGTTGGAGGTGGAGATTTATAGACTTTTCTCACAGCACTTGATATAATTAAATTTATTAATTTGATGGCGGATCCAGAAAGGTTCAAACGACAATCACCAGTGACAACTGGAGATTCACCCGCTGTAAAATGCAAAAGACTTTGGACTGAGAGTTTGGAAAAAGAGACTGCAGTCTGCAACCGGACCCATGCGAAAACAAGGACAAATATCGGAAGGGCATTAAATGTAGTCACGCAATGCTGATGTTGTTAACATTAACAATTTGACAACAAAGTATAATTTGCATGGTTTGACGTGATATGATATGCGATTTTTAGATTTAATCAGCGCGATTTACTGCAATGCTTTTTTTCCCTTAGTTGGTCAGAACAAAAGTGGATGTTACTTGCTTTTTCAGATGAGATTTTCCGGTGAAAACTATTATGTTGGTCATACTTCCAAAAAGTAGAATGTGATTCCGAATGACAGTATCCACACCGGCGCGGTGACTGACAGCCGCACATTCTCCTCAAAACATTGGATTCATCCGCGCTGTGCTGTGCCGAGGCACAACTCACGTAAAGTTGCTAATTCCGCGAATAACTGCAATTGCAGATTTCAAACAGAGATGGCGACAAAGAGGAAAAACTGCGGACTGCAGCTCTAATGTTGATTATTATATATACAGTACTATTCATACACTATCTCTATTTCTCCCATCTATTTTAGGACGTGTTTGGATGCAAGGGACCCTTACTGTGGTTGGGACCGAAAGCAGCGCCGCTGCACCACCATAGAGGACAGCTCCAACATGAGCCAGTGGTTCCAGAATATCACTGCCTGCCCGGTAAGGACCAGCCGTTTAAAGAGCCCACCACACTCACTGCTTGATGCATGACTGAAGTTTCAACACATGTCCGCCGTCTCCATAGCTCTCAGTCAGTCTCCCAATGCAGCTTTGAAATCTGTGTTGCGTGAAAGGTGCTATGCCGCATGATTGATAACATCACTTGAGGCAGCTGCTTTGTGGTCGTTATTTTTTAGGACTGAGATTCTGCACGCACCGAACCTTCAAATTCACGCGTTTTTTTTCTCATTAATTCCAGCTGAGGAACCAAACCGCAGATGGTGCATACGGGCCCTGGGCTCCATGGCAACCCTGTAGTCATGATGATGGCGAAGGCACCAGTACGTGTCTTTGTCGATCGCGAGCATGTGATAGCCCGTCCCCTCGCTGTGGAGGTAAAAACTGTGAGGGTCCCACCATTGAGGTGTCCAACTGTTCAAGGCAAGTAAAAAGTTGTGCTTTTTTTGTGCCATCCTGCATTCAAGGTGCTGAAACTGAATTGTGTTTTTGCTAGAGGTGGCAGTTGTCTCATCATGCGAGATACACTGCAGGAACAGAGAGCACTTTAGCTAATTGCTCACTGTTTTTTCTTTCTTTTTTCTGCAGGAATGGAGGATGGACACCCTGGTCGTCCTGGGGCCAGTGCAGCACAAGCTGTGAGATTGGGTTTGAAGTCCGCCAGCGATCCTGTAACAATCCTTCACCCAGGCATGGCGGCCGAGTGTGTGTGGGGCAGAGCAGAGAACAGAGGTAAAAAAAAGTCTTTTCTTTAAATAAAATAAACACAACTTGAAAAGTATCATAGTTTTAGGTAATATAATTAAGGAGCCTCAAATTATATTTGCTTTCACATGAGCAAGATTCTTTTTTTTATGGACCCCTGAGATCCACTTATAATGTTTTAGTCTTTAAACCAAAACAGTCATTATTTAGATTTCAAACTTCACCCTCTGAAAATGGTAAAAAGGTATTTTTACTCTTGTGGTCTGACATGTTTTTCCCCATTATTTGCTCTAAACCATATTCTGTTACTTTTTACATAAGTGTTCATAGGGACCAGGGACTGTTCAACTCTAAAAAGGACAAAAAGGAACTATAAAAACACAACAAAAATACTCCATATGACAATATTCCAAGTCTTCCAACATCATATGATAGTTCTGTGTTATGAACAGATTGAAATTTTCATTACAATAGAGGAACAAAGGCAAATTATCACAGAGCCAACAATGTTCATAATATACAATGCCAGGTTTACTGGACAACTAGATTAGGAAGCAAGCTGGAGAAGAGGTGAAATGCAGAGAATTAAAAGACGATTTGTGTGTACTGTATGTGGTTCTGGTAAACCCTACGTTACAGGGACAAGATGTCCCAACAAAAACGGAAATATCCAAAATCCTTGTCCTTGTGAGGGCATTTTTGGACCCCATGAGCACAACAGTTTATAAATCAGATTAAGTTATGTGTCTTAAAATGCAGAATGTTTTCTGTGATGGTTTTGCGGTAGGGGAAAAAATATACAGTTTGTACACTGAAAATAATTACGTCTATGGAACGTCTCTGGAGTGTGTGTGTTTGTGTGTGTGCGTGCGCGCGCATGTGCGTGTGTTTCTGCATTAAGTTCACATTTGCTTTGCTGCAACTGTTAAATCAAATGTGATGCAGGTTAGATGTTAATAGCATTAAATGTCATAGGTTCATCGCAATTTTTCATATTATATGAGCTAACATTCTTTAAGATAGCATTTCTTTTGAGTTTTATCTACTCAGTGCAGACCAACTTAAACTCATGATATCAGTGAAGCATATTTTTCACGCTCACCAGATTCTGCAATGAGAAGGTGTCGTGCCCTCAGCCCATCTTCTGGTCATCATGGTCACCCTGGTCCAAGTGCAGCTCAGAGTGTGGGGGAGGGGTGCATTCGCGCTCCAGGAACTGTGAGAATGGAAATAGCTGTCCAGGGTGTGCGCTGGTACGTACACCTGTAGTACACACACTTACACACACAAACTGTAGCCTTAAAGCCTCCTGCTTGACCATGATAACCAAAGCAGCTCTCCTCCCAGAAAGATATGTGTGATGCACTGTAAAAGTGGAGCTTATTTGTGATTCAAGATAGACTGAGTGGCCCTGACAAATCTGCACAGAACACTGTTTCGTTTTGAAAATATATGCAGTTCTAAAACTGTCATTTACTTTCAGCTGATCATCTACAGCCTTCCTACGCCCCTTGTTGTTATTTACATTCCTCATCTTCAAAATTAAAATTAAATAAAACAAATTTTTATAATAATTATATAATTAAGTATATTCATTTTATATGTGTGCTATTTTTGTAGCCAAGACGTTAAGGGATGTGCCTATAAAAAATTAACTTACTCATATTCACTGGAGGGGAAGTGTCACAACTATATTCTGTTTCCATTTGGATACATTTTTAAACAAAAAAAATTGTGATGTTAAAATTATGACAGAAAGTTTTCACCCGTGATGTAATGAAAAACTGTGGCATGCAGAGTATTTAATTGAAATCAAATGTCCTTTGAACAGGAAAAAATAAATTGCTTCCAGTTCAAACTAACCCTTTTAGTCAAGTAATCATACTAACTGAAGAACCATTTAAAAATACCATTAAATGATTTTAGGACAATGGTTTCTTATTTTGTGTAAGAGTAAACAATAAATCAAGACAAATCAAAACAGCATTCAGTTTCCTAAAATGCTCTTTTGCTCTTACATTTTAAATCAGACAGATTTCTTCGCTCTCCAACTCTGTTTTAAGAGCTGCAATTAATTCAAATTTAATCGACTTAATTAGGACTCAAATTAACGTTCCTTGCAAAGAACTGTAACACCCCCTTGGGTGTCTAGGAGCCATTAAATTTTATTAACGGTTCACGGTGATGGCACAAGAATGGTGAGCTGTGGAGCTTCACATGCATCTTAGGAAGTGAAGTAATGTTCCCTGTGTATGAGGAATGAGCAACTGGATGATCTTCTCCCCATTCAGGAGTACCAGGCGTGTAATCTGGAGTCCTGTCCAGAGGTGCGTCGAAACACCCCATGGACCCCTTGGGTGCCAGTGAACATAACCCAGGGAGGGGCACGGCAGGAGCAAAGAGTACGCTACATCTGCCGGGCCCAACTGGCTGATCCTCATGAGCTCCAACTGGGCAAGCGTAAGGTGGAGACACGCTTCTGCCCCAATGACGGGACAGTAACCTGTGAAACAGACTGTGAGTATATAGATCCTTATTTCTCATGCACACCCACACCTAAATGAGCAGATATGACTTGAGTCAGCCGATACTGCTGACTCGATGACATATCAGGGTCACAGTTCAGTACTTGCCCACTTTGCGCATGTCGGACGCCACATTGATTAACTGTAGCATCCTGTCTAAACTCAGAGGAGGTCAACCACTTGAGGTGCACAAGGAATGGATTAGAGACAAGAGTGTGTCAGAATTGACCTTGTGCAGGTTGCTGTGACCAGAATGTTTTGTCATAGATGCTGTAAAACACAGCATGACATTGTTTTGTTTTTTTAGATAACCTTGAATTACACAGGAAAAGGCCATTCCTTTAAATAATACAATACTTATAAAAGACTAAAGGGGCATTCACACACAAGACCGATAACTGTAGTGATAGCTATATTTGCATCCACATCAATGGATGATAATGTTCTTTTTTTTATAAGCGCACTGCAGTTATGTCATCTACCACATTAAATGTGCATGCTCTTTAAAGTCAGGTGGATTCTGATTGCCTGTCAATGTTTGTATTGTTTATCAGCTTGAAAAATCGTTCTGTTTGTGATTCCAACTATATTTTCCTCTGCGTTGTTATCATTAAGCTATGGTGTGGACTTCGCTATTGTCATGGAATTTGTTATTTCACATTTATTTATATAGCGTTTTATACAATACAGATTGTTTTAAAGCAACTTCATAGTAATAAATAGGAAAATAATGGAATCCGTGATGTAAATTTCACAAATTCTGCTGTAAAGCAGCTCTAAAATGACAATAGTGTCATTACACTCAGATCAGTTCATTGTTAATTCAGCTCAATAGCTGTGTAAAGTTAATAAATTATGAAACCTTTCAATTCAGTTATGGTTATATTGGCAAACTGGTAACATGCAATAAATGTTTACAGCTCTAGTTGAGGAGCTTCTCAGGACGCCTGGTGTACGACTGATAGGCTCTGGCTGGTCTTCGTGGGAGACGTGGTCAACTTGCACTCAGGAGTGTGCCAAAGGCTACCGCACTCGCAAACGCACCTGCACCAGTGCGGAAGGCAAAAGTGTTCCCACCGCCTGCCGGGGATCTTCAGTAGAATATCAGGACTGCAATCCACAGCCCTGTCCAGGTAACACACACACAGAAACTTTCTTGTAAGCACAAACTCATTTACATAGGTACACACATTAATAGACTCCCACATATGCTCATAATCAAGGTAGTTGCTCATCATGATGGGAAAGCCTCTGCTTCCATTAGAGTATGTGAAGCGTATGACTGATATCATTAGCTAATGGAAACCTGAAGCCCCATCGCGGCCTGCTGTGGTCAAATTAAGAGGTTTTACCATAATTACAAAAAGACGTGAACTCAAGGTTAAATCGAATACCCTTTTTTTGTTTTAGAAATCATACGACCATATTAACTTTCCAGTTAGCACCAGGACTTTATAGGTGAAGTGTGTAATGAAATGGCATCAAACTGAACGTCTAAAATAGCAAAAATTTTATGTTTAATAAAGAAAATGTGAATGACAAAACCAAGTTGCTTATTTTCTGTAGGTGAACAGGGAGTTGCTTTTTTGTTTTCTGTGTATTTAAGCGTAATGCTACAGTATGCTATTGCTATTGCCGTTGACAGTTTGAGAATGCTTACAGACAGTTTAAGGATGCTAACAGGCTGTTTAATGGTTCTAACTGACAGTTTAAAGATTCCAACGGACAGTTCAAGGGTGCTAACAGACCTTTTAAAGGTGCTAACAGAGTTTGGGCATGCTAACGGACAGATTAGGCATTAAGGTGTTAACAGACAGTTAAGGGGCTCTGATATACAGTTTAAGGATGGTAGCAGACAGTTTAGTGATGCCATCAGACCGTTTAGGGAGTCTAACAGTATAAGTGTGCTAACAGACAGTTTAAGGCTGTTAACAGTTTAATGGTGCTAACTGAGATTGCTAATGGATAGTTTAGTGTGCTGCTAACAGACAGTATAGGGATGCTAACAGACAGTTTAAGGGTGGTATGTTTTGGAAGTGCAGGGTGACCGATGGTTTATGTGTTTCTTTAGACATATTGGCAGATACTTGCCAATGCATTGTCCGCTCTAAACTCTCACTGAGTGTGACAAATGAACATCACCCACAGTATTTGCTATGCTGTTTTCTACTTAGGCAGAACGAGAAAACAAGATTGAAATAGTGAAGTGGAGGGGAAGGGGGTAGGGCACATGGATTCAAACGCATCACTGACATCAGCCAACCATTTTAATCATCGTTTTGACCTCAGACGTGCACTCCAATCCGACGCCTGGCTTCTCTCTCAGTGTGCGAGGTTGCTGGACTCACTGTGATTGTGATCACTCTGCCTTCACACTTCAGTCATGCCCCAGTACACACATGCTAATCCACTGAAGTTAAACGATGCTTTCTAGTGCAGAGAGAAGGAGCCACCCCTAACCTTCTCCTCCATCAGTCTGATGAGACGTCGAGAGGATGGTGGCAGAGCCTGTTAAAGTGGGAGGACACTTCACAACAACAAAGCTTCTATCCTGGTCAGAGCTAGAAAACCTAGTTTAAAGTGCTAGCAGTGATTTGGAACATGATAGCTGGTTTCTAGCTGGTAGACAATCTTGAACCAACAACAAACGAGTAGGTTATACCAGCTTAAGGTGGTAAAGCTGGTTTTTGGAACATGGTGACCAACCAGATTTCAGCCATCTGCTTAATCTGTCATTTTCACCAAGACTAAAAAAAGAAAAGAAAGGGAACAGCTGGTATTCGCTGTAACAAGTCTCGAGTGTTCGGTGAGGAGCTTTGTGGGTCAAATAAGGCAGTTTGAAACAGACCCGTGCGACATTCTTTCCTGCACTCTGAATGTCTGGATCAACATCACATTCCATAACAGATGTTTGCTTGCCTTGTCCGCCTTGTGCAAGTTTCCAATCATTTTTGTATTGTTTTGTGTGTTTGCCTGTTTGATGCTGTTTTATCTTTTTGTTCGGTACATCGTGTTTGCATCCTCCGCAACGTCTTTCTTGTTTGTGTTGCATTTGTGTCCGCTATCTGATGCTTGGATGATTGTGTCCCCCTGCTTGCCTGATTGTTTTGTGTCTGTCTTTGTATGTCGTATTTGTTTGTGCGTGTTTGGTCTGTGCAGTTAACGGCGCCTGGTCTTGCTGGTCGTCATGGTCACAGTGTTCAGTGCCCTGTGGAGGCGGGCACTATCAACGAACACGCACATGCACCAGCCCCACCCCTGCCAATGGAGGGGACATCTGCATCGGCTTGCACACAGAGGAGGCCCTTTGCAGCACACACACCTGTGATGGTAAGATCAGCTCCAATTCAAGACCATGAATGGGAAAAAACTATGCTTTCAATGAAACGTGCTACAAAAAAACCCTCAATGTTCTCCAAATTGAGCTCTACCTCTGTCTGTATGTAGAATATAGTTGCTTCTCAATGTGTCATCTGTCCATCAACAGCCATTATTACCACAAATCAGACACATGCAGTTTCAACCCTACTGAAAAGTCAAGCGTAGATTAGCATGGTTGACCAGCATTGTATTTGCCAGCAACTCTCTGAGGCTGATCGACCAGGGAAATTGTGCTGGTTGGATAGTTCACTCAAAAATGACAATTCTGTCATCATTTACTCAAGCCAAAACGATGACTTACTTTCTTCTCGGGAAATCAAAAGAAGATATTTTAAAAAGTGTTTTTCTCAGTGTTTTTGTCCATAGACTGAAATGTTTTGTGTTCCACAGAAGAAAGTCAGTGACTATGTAAATTATGACAGAATTTAAATTCTTCAGATGAACTTTACCCTTTTAACTCTTTCCCTGCCATTGACGGAAATTTCCAGCAATCCATATGTTCACTGTTATACGGTAGGCAGCACTATTACACATCTTCTGAAAGAGTACAAGAGTAATCTCAGAATCAAAACACAGGCGTAAAAAAGAAGCAGAAACAAGCGATAGAAATGTAAAATAACATGAACATTAAACAGCATATAATTCAAAACTGCCTAACGTTCGGCCCAGGAAATGGTATAGGACTGTGCAAGCCTTTGGGGTGTTAATTGAAGCGATCTACCACATCTATGTTTTGATCATCTTTCTAAATCCGATCTGGACATAGTCTTTAACAAAAGCGTGATTTTTCTTAGCTTTTAGTTCAAAATGTTGCTTTTTTTTAATAAAGAGTACCCACATTCAAGTGTTCACAAAAAAAAGAATGCATGAAACTAGAATAAAAATTTTTTTTGTTGAAAAGCAGAAGCTCTATTCTTTTTTTTTTACATATTGCATGTTCAGATATTCATATAACAAAATATTCTGGAGGCCATAAAAGTTTTGTGAAAATTATCTAAAAAGCTTTTTTTTTTTAAACGCTGGCAGGGAAAGAGTTAAGAAGCCTGGCAAGCACAGCAGCGTCCACAACACAACAAATGCTGGTCTTTTCAACAGGGTGGTTTATTTATGACCAACTGATCATCACTGCATTGAAGGCATGATTTCAGACCTTTCAATCATCAGAAACACACTCTTTAGATTCAGAGAGGGGCTTCTGGGTCCTCCAGGCTGCAGATGGTACCATATGTGAGCTGCATGCATATGGAAGTGTGCTGCGTGCAAGCAGACTCTGGCAGTGCAAAGCTCTGTTGTCACATTCTGTTGCCATACAATAATCAGCTGTTCCTTTAAGACAAAACTTAAATTTATCAAGAATCTCAAATCCATGCTGTCAATGGCAGATCTTGAGTTATTAACAATCAAACAAAATAAGAGCCTTTAAAATATTCAGCTTTTATTCCAGTTCCTATTAAGAGCAAACTCAGAAGGTAGAACATTCCGTATCAGTCATTTATAAAATTCCATTTCAGTTAGGGTGCTGCCTAATAAATTCTATATGATATAGTGTTTGCTTTTGAAAAATAAATGAAAGGCTACCTTTTATCATTTTTAACTGTAGATCTGCATTTTACGAAATGCCAGGATGTCCTCTGAGACTAGTTGCTTGCTACTGATAATAAAGTCTTTTAGATTCAAACATTTGGCCCCAGTTGTCCCCCTTCATGAATGACACATTTTTTTAGGCTCTGAGAGAATTTTAAGACTGTGTATGGTCTAGACAAGCATCTTAAAAGCTGGAACATGAAAGGAATGTCTATATTTACAGATTGGATTTTCCCAGCAAACAAATACATTTGAAATCAAAGTAAAGTTCTTGGTACACTTGCTCTGAAAGTGTTGCCTCAGACTGTGATTATTTTTGCCTCCCCGTGTGACTCTGGTGGTGTTTGTTTCATGTGCGTGGGTGGGCTGCTCTGGTTAGATTGTCGCCTGAACTGTGAGGATGGCCAAAATTGGAGCGCTATATTTAAAGGGATAGTTTACCCAGAAATTAAAAAAAATGTCATCATTTACTCACTGATATGTTGATTATTTTGATGTTATGATGGGTTTTCATTCGTCCTTGCACCTACAAAAGGAGAAATTGTAAATGTACTGATGTACTTTTCTATGGGGACTGAGCTTCAAAAAGCACCCAACAGTGTCATAAAGGTAGAATTTAAGTCATTGTTAGTGATAATCTTCTCCATTGAGCTGTTAACCACTGCAACTTGGTCACTGAGTGAACTGGATGATTTTAACCGACTCCTTGCAACAATTTCGGAATATGAATTTGAATATAGTGCAAGTCAAATGGACCACTTTTATTAAAATTATGAGTTTTGTTTATTTTGGTGCTTGACAGAAGAAAGTTATAGAGGTTTGGAATGACCTGAGGGTGAGGAAATGATGACAGAATGTTCATTTTTGGGTAAACTGTTTTTTTAAACCCTGTGTTTGTGGCCGTGTCTATGTGCAGGTGGGTGGATGGCCTGGTCGGTGTGGTCTGAGTGTGATGACTCGGGCCTGCAGCTGCGCAGTCGAGTGTGCGGGGCTCAATCCACGCCGTGTGTGGGAAACAGCTCCCAGCACCGAGACTGCAATGAGATCCCAGGTGAGAGAGAGCTATATATACACTCTCACATATATTCACGCGCTGTCCGACTATTCCATTATGAAGCTAAGCTTTTTCCAAATGCGATGTTATTGCAATGTCTTATTAAATAAACATACACTTTAAAACCCTGTCAAACTCGCTGTTGTTTTTAATAGATTAGATGTAATATGTTTACTTGTGCTTATTCATTACTCTTGCTGGAGGAGTGGAAGTGTTCAAAGTGAAGAACTGAACGCACCCAGCCTGCAAGAACACGAGTTATCAGAGCGGAATACCAAGTGAATCAGGCACTCTAATTAATATTAATGTTATGCCACAAGGCAGACTCGCATCCAATTTTGGGAAAAGGGTTCCAAATCCTGAGGTGTCTGAGACGATGATGAGATCAAGGAAAATTGTGCATCTCAATCCAAACATCTCCCTCCCACACCCATCTCTGCTGTTTGTGGAGATTTCAGATAGAGCTTGAAAAGCAAGACTCTGCCCAGTAATAGTGCACTTCAGACTGTATTGCAGTGGTGAAAAACACGTTTTATTTAAATGCACCTCATTACCTCAACCAAAATGAAATATTTACTCTAAACGAGTGTTTAAATCAAGTTTAGCTATGTATTTTACAAAATTGCTTGCAGTTGATTTTTACTGACATTCCTGTTTATTCTTGAATACTTGGGGTGTTTGAAAACTGGCAAAATGGCAGAACAGCAGTAATAATTTCATCACTTTTATGCGACACGACTGACTGCGAGCCTTTGATGTGATTTCCTACACTTTATCAATGCCCTGCTCATCCCTCAGGTATAAAACATGAGACTGTCTTCCTCACCACTCAGGTCTACTGCTCTTTGAATCGCCTCACTTCCAGGAAGGTTGCTTTTGAATCAAGAGAGTGGAGTGATATAAGACGGGGAGTGATTGACATTTTGGCTGCAATTCAACAATTGGAGGAAAAAGAAGGAAGTGTGTAATAGGCCATTCACATTAGACTGTTTCTTGCATCAGTCTGCTCCATTTATAAATGGTTGGTTTATCATCAAATTGTTGATCGCAACTCAAAATTGTTGGTCATAAACAAAAATTTGGCAGCAGAAGAGACCAAAAAATGGACACTAAATGCATTAATAAAATAAACTGCAACTAACCATATAATTGTGCATAGTTGTGATGCCAAAATATATAAGCTTATTAGCTTTGAAAAGGAGGAAGCAATTTCCATGTCTTTTAATGATGACATCAAGGCTGCACATCCATTTTATAAGGATAAAATTAATAATTTTACATATTGTCGGGCCTATGCAGTTCATGGTAATATTAAAAGATTTCAATATTTGACACTTTTTCCTTACGTTTATATGAAAAAAAGTCGTCACTTCATGTCTAAAGTAAAATTTACATGCATGCATTTATGTGTTTGGCAGACACTTTTATCTAAAGCGTAAATTCATGCATTCCCTGGGAATTGAGGCCATGACTTTGGCATTGCTAGCGCCATGCTCTACTGCTTGAGCTACAGGAATTTCGATTCTGAAGCAAAACTAGTTGACAGCTACTGCTCTAGATGGATGTCTATGACCGTTCCGATGCATCTCGAACCACGATCGTTGTGTTTTGAAGATGCTGTTTCAAGTTGAATTATATGCAACATCAGTTCAAGATGCTCAGAAAGAGCTCACGGCCATTGCTCATCCTGTGTGAAGAGTCCCTAACTATATATCTCCTTCTTTTCACAGCAATTCTCCCGGCATCTAGCTATGAGAAGGACCAGCAGTGTGGAGGTAAGTGCTTCGACAGATGTCTTTGTATTGTGTTCACCGCATGTTAGTATGCGCTTGTGCATGCACTCTCCTGAATGCTCAGACATGTAGCAGTGTGCTGCTTGTGTGTCATGTTTCACGTCAGCTCCTTTTCATCCAGAACTCAGGAAGAAATGGAATCGATAACCAGGTTGAAGTGAGTGAACTTCATTCACATTGCTGATCTTTTTTTTTCATGTGTCGTGCTCCCAGGCAGAGGTGCGCTGCCTTTCCAGTGCATGCACCAGATGAAAAATACATGAGGGGGCACAACGTTGCCTTTTAGGTTGCGAATCCAGGCCACATTGGGCAGTGGCTGCCTTCAGAGATCGCGCCGCAGTGCCAGTTTGGTGTTTCTCCAGGTGGCAGCACATATAACCCATCAATGTCCAGCAGTGGCATTCTCCTGAGTGATCGTTGTCCAATTAGATCAGTTCATGACGGGGGTTTGGCGTTCACTCTCCTCAATCACATTTCGCACTCATTATGGGTCAGACCGGCAGGATGCCTGGTCCATCACATCGACCGGCTAATCACAGCACTGTCCCTTGGTACTCCGTCATTCAGCCAGATGCTCTCAAGCACCTGCCCACCACTGTTTGATGGCTACAGACATGTTGTGTTAATGATGAGAGATGTAATGGTGCTGCATCACAAAGTTTCCACTGACAAGGATGATTATATTGTCTCATTATATATAAAAAAAGCATATTTAGTCAAAGGTCTGGATGAGAGTGACATCATATTACAGGTATTTGCAGGCAAATGGTTACTGTAAAATTGCCTTCTCTTGTTTTCCCAGGGTTCACTCTGCTTCACCTGATAGCTACGGGTGTGTCGTGCTTCCTGGGTGCCGGTCTGTTGTCCTTTCTGGTGTATGTGTACTGCCAGCGGTTCCACAAGCCCTCTCAGGAGTCTGCCGTCATCCACCCTACCACTCCCAACCACCTCAACTACAAGGGCAACACCACACCAAAGAATGAGAAATACACACCCATGGAGTTCAAGGTCAGTGCTGACACCCTGGTCACAGTTTTCTTTTCGTTACACTGTTTTATGCCATGTTGTTGTTTTATTATTTTGTTGTTGTGTATCATGTTGCTGCACTTATATCTTACCCATATTAGATGTACACCCCTGGGCAAAACAAAAACAAAAGGGCCAACCCCAAAATGGCTAAACGCTAAGCTTTTAATAGTCTTAACCACACATTTTTGGTCAGGAAATTAGCTAAATGTAAGCAAATGCACTGCTTAAAAAGTAATTGCTGTCTCAGAAAAACATCAAATAGAGAAGGACGTTTTTGGCAGAATATGTGGAGTGATGAATCACAATGAAACAAATTGCATGGTGATGCTCCAGAGCGGTGTCTTAAAAAATCTGGACAGAAATATAGAATAAATGCATGTCTACCACAGTGAAGCATGAAGGAGGAGGTGTCATTGTGTGGGGAGCCTCTTTAGCTGCTGGAATTGGTGAGCTGCTTCACTGTGCCACAAATGAAAAGTTGTTATCTAAACAGGAATGATCAGATCTTATTTTTCAACAATCCTGCCCAAATTGCAAAGACAACCAAGAACAAGACCATCAGGCTCATGTTTTGGCCTGGTTAGAGTCCAGATTTTAACCCCATAGTGAATATTTGGTCTCACATTAAACTCAAACGAACTGGGAGACATTTTTCAACTACTCATGAACTGTTTAAAGCCATTAACATTGAGTGGAACAACACTGACCCCTTTCCTGTAAAAAGCTGTCTGCAAGTTGGGAAAGGCTATTCTGTGCTAAGTTACTTTATCTACAGTATTATACAGTATTTCCTGACCAGTGATTTAGTTGTGATTAAAATGGTTAAGACCATTAAAAGACCACTAAATATTTAATCTTTGCCATTTTTTGCCCAGGAGCAGTCCATGGCTGTATCACAAGGAATTACCTCTGATTCTATTGAGTGATTGATAATTGAAGTGTAAATAGAAGGAATTACATAATGTGGGAATGTTTTGCATGAAGCACTTTTTGACTTTTTGATTTGTCAGGGATGTGTTTTGATTTAATTAGCTATAACAAGGTGTAACATCCTTGCAAAGTCACATATTGCAGTTATCAGTGGCTATTTGCTACAGTCATGCATATTTTTATTCACAATGTGCAAGACTTTCAGTAAGATGTGCACTGAATTATGGTGGTTTACAATGTAGTTGCTAAAAGTAGGATGGGGGGGGATTAGTACTTCTTGTCGGTATTGGCCTGATGTGTCCCAAATGCACTCTGCGGTCCATGAAAATAACTAATAGTTGTTGTTGTTGTTGTTGTTGTTTTACTTAGACTTAGATCCGCCTGCGCCGTGCGGCGCATTGGGCGCTAAGCAATCTCCAGCGGGCTCGATCAGTCGCAACTGTTTCGGCTTCGTCCCATGGTAGGTCAACGGCGCGTAAGTCTTCGATGAATGTACGCCGCCATGTTTTCTCGGGTGTCCTTGCTTCAGTTCTTCGGTCTGTATATTTCCTTTTTGCTGACGTGGTTACGGTATGAGACCGAAGACATCGTTGTTGGAAGATGTTTGGTGATGCTTGCCTACGATTTCCAGGTCTCACTCGTGTAGAAGGCTGTGGGGATGACGATTGAATTTAGAAGTCGGATTTTTGTTCCTAGGACAATTGCATTATACATCCAGATTGGCCATAGTTGCCCGCATAACCGTCGTGGCCTTCCCAAGTCGACTCGCGACATCTTGGTCTGAGTCGCCGTCTGTCGTCACAACGCTGCCGAGATAAGTAAACTGATCAACTTCGTCTAGAGGCTGTTGCTCAATGTATACTGGAATATGTGCGCAGGCGTAGCCTATACAAAGGATCTTGCTCTTGGACGTGTTTATCCGGAGTCTGGCTTTTTCCGCTTCGCTTCCCATCGCAGCCGTCAGCTCGCAGAGTGATGGTTGAATAGATCCGAGGAATGCAATATCATCCGCAAAATCTAAATCCGCAAGTCATCCTCTGTCTTCTCGCTGTAGGCCGTGGTCTCCATGGGCGAAGGTACATCGCATGACGAAGTCCATAACGAGAAGAAAGAGGAATGGCGACAGCTCGTAGCCCTGCCACACTCCCGTGTCAATATGGAAGAATTCAGAGACGCCTTGGTCGCGTCTGGTTTTTCTTTATCACCAAATCAGCATATTATAATAATTTTTCAGGGATCATGTGACACATGAAGATTAAAAATTCTCCTTTTGCCATTTTTGCCACAGTGGTAATATTTCAAACTATTACTGTCTTTACTATATTTTTGATAAAATAATTTCAACCTGGCTGAGCATAAGAAACTTACTGATCCCAAACTTTTGCATGGTAGTGTATTCATATGGTGTCAATCTGCAGCCTTTTATTGTATTTTCTGTTTCGGATTTTGTCGGATTTAAACTAAAATTGAGCTTAGAGTACTGCACTCCCATTGATACTGTAGCTAAATGCATAATCAAATTAAATAATATAATAATTAATGGACACTCAAAAGGCAGGGATATGTAGAACTTTGAGAATAACAGTCATAGTAGATCTGTGCAGATTCTGTGTGAGCCTGAAGATTTTGACAGTTTGCATGTCCTGTTCATATTGTTATTTATTTTGGCTTCAGCTACTTAAAAGAGTGTTTAACAGCTCCGTTCTACCATATTTAAATCTATTTTGCAGATGTTGGTCTGGTCAGACCGCTCAGTGTTTTGATAGCCAGAGAGAGCGTTAACACTTTTCATGGGAATGCGCCTACAAATTGCTTTTATATAGTGTTTGCATATTAAGCTGAGTATTTTAACATCAAAACATGACATATTTCACCTTTACGTTTTCCCACAGATGAGCTAGCAGAAAAAGTTGTTAGCAGTCAAGAAACCAAACTCAGTCGGAGAGCAAGCTCGTTTGTTTTGTCCAAAATGAGCATCACTAGATAACTGATAGTTTGGAGATTACCGCTGGTTTCCCTCTCCCCGAGGCCGCTTGTTTAGCCGTCTCTTCTGGCTCCTGGCACACACTCCGTCTTTATTAATGGGCTCCATTAGGCTGTTTAAGCAGCAGCCGCTCAGTGGACTCCCACAGCTGGTTGTGACTGATCGTCGAGCTCATCCAATTAGTTTGGCTCGGCTCGCTCTCCTTCCACCTCGTGTCCTTGCTGTGACACCTGTGCGAGCCTTTTGCCACTTTTTCCATCGATCTTCTGCATGACCAGTACTCGCTTGAAACTCATTATGAGACTTAGGCAATACGAGTGGATCGAGAAAGAAGCGCCTGCTGCAAAAGATCGTCACTCAGACCTTTGTCTATGCGTTCCCAGGCCACGTCGGTGCACAGATGGCTGTGTGATATTAACCGTGTGACATGGACTCCCTCTGATTGATGGGTGTTTGAATAAGCATCCGTTGAGAGCCACGTTGTAAATCAGGATGAATATTCTGATTTTGCGCAGGGAGCTGTTTGTCGAAAGTCTGCAGAAGATACCACTGTCAGGAAGATGTCATTTGGTTTCGTACTAGTAGACAAACATTCACTTGTTGTCACTCATTGAGTCTTGGATAAAATCTTGTTCAGACTAAAAATCTGAGATCTCAGTCCATTTGTAGAGCTATTGCTTGCCAGGTATTGAAAAGTATAATTGTTGCACAGCAGTTCTCGGCTACGGTGAGTCACTCAAATCAATCTTGTGTGTTTTATAGCTTCACTCCCCCAGTAACTGAGCTGCAGGTTTTTTGGAACTAGACAAATTATATTTCTCGAGAGCATTACTCTTCATACACACATGCTACTTTCATCCATGACCCATAAGTTCACCACTTTTGAATTGTACAGCTTATCTTCTATGGGCTCCATTCAGTGGTGCGATACATATTTAAAGGTGCCGTTTGTAATTTCTGCTCCACTAGTGACACCAAACCGAATTGCAAAAAAAAGAACCAGATTTCTCAATTTATTTTTCTACAGTGTTCTGGATTTTGTGTCCTGAGTGGTTTTTAGCATGTTCCTGTCTGTTCTCTGTGTTGTTCAATAGCCCCCACTTAAAGGTCTATGGTATATTCTTGTCCATAGGTGTAGTTCATTGTAAGCCTACATGATCTACCGTTCAAAATCATGCCATTGGTTGAGCTAATTTTGCTTTTTTGGGCTGCTCAAACACAATAGTGGTGCAGATATTACAACCCTGTGTTTCCTCTCAGAGATTGATTTGCCTCTCAGCTCATTTAACTCTCCTTTATATATTTTTTTCTCTACAGACTCTGAATAAGAACAATTTGTTGCCGGATGAGAGGACCAACTACTTCCCTACTCCACTTCAGCAGACAAATGTGTACACCACCACATACTACCCCACAGCGCTGGGCAAATATGACTACCGCCCAGACTCCTCACCCTCTCCCTGCAGAACCTATAACCACAGCTGAGACATGTGTGCCCATCTGTAGCTTTATCGCCATGGTGACAAGGCCGCTCACCTCCCTTTTCCCACCCAGACACTCTACACCCGATGTGGTGCTTGTTCCAACATTCCAGCTGATTTTCCCCCCCAAACTCTCTCCCCTGAAGACTGTCTCCTAAGTCATGCCTTGTGGTGTCCAATGGGGGAAAAGTCCAGTGACTCAAACAGCACTTTTTAAAGATTGTGTAGCTACACTGACTTTGATAAACGGATGTCTTGATTGATCTCTGCAGAACTCCCGGTACTGGAAGGAGATTTTGCTGAAGCTGAAGGTGGGAAGAGAAAATTGTGCTGGCATCCCGTACAACTCCAGCAATATTCATTACGGGAATGCAATCTGCCGTGCTGTGGCAGTTCTTTTTAAAACTACATAAGAGAAGAATAGCCGAAACACCAGACAAAAGAGAGCAATCAATGGTGACATTATCAGGTTTGGTTATAACGGTGGTATTGTTACCTTTGGATGCAAATGTTAGGACTTCCCAGTGACTTCCGACCTTTGAGAGGCAAATCTCTAACAAAAGAGGACGAGTCGCAGGATCAATGCATCTCCTGGGTGGACTGTTCGGATATGAGTTCACAACCAAGCTGCAAGAAAAAGAACTGCTTAAAATAGGATGCTATTCAGAACCGAACTATAGATTTTCAGCACGGTTAAAGCATAAGGACAGAAGAATGCCTTATTCTTCCCCTAAAAAAGTAGAAACACCCTTTTTACTTGTGAATGCATGGGAATTGAGGAATATTGCACCAACATGGAATATGCTTAGGTCTGAAGCAAACATGTTCTACTCTGTTACTGGAAGTCCCGGTGGTCATATTAAATATGACTGGGTTCAAACCGAGACGGACTATATTTTATTATGAAAAAATGTAGGAAATACTGATAGCTTGGCACTTGTTTTCTACGGTTATTTTAAAGAGGGAACTATTCAGCAGTTGTAGGATAGATGGACAATAGAGTTTATTTAAGAGACGAGTTCAAAAATTGATGGAGCTATACAGAACATTTCATATATTATTTTTTATTATTGTTTCCAGATGGTGTATTTCTAACCATCATCACATTCATCAGAGAAATGAGCAAAGGCGTACATCGGTATATGAGCACCACATATTCATAAAATTGCCAACTCTCACAGAAATGGTCAATGGATCACTGTTTTTGTCACATCAAACAATATCTGAAAATATAATCTGTGTGCAGCACTATGTGCCCAACTCAGATCTTGTTTTGCTCATGTGTTGACATGCTTCCCAGCGGCATCACGCCCACATTCCAGATGCAACTCTTCAGTTATCGATAAAAGTGTTTCAGGAATGGCAACTCACCAGGATGTAGTATTTATGGTATGCTTGGTTTCTAAAGGGCATTGAAAACTAAACTAAGCTATTTTATCAAGCTCATTTAATGAATGCTAAGCCAATCATGCTTTCAGCTAAGCATGAGTACATGGGTTGTAACTAAGTAATGTCCCACCACAAAAAAAGTAACGCCACGCAAAGGTTAGTATAATGTACATGTATATAGTAAAGCTAACACTGTTTTTTAAACGCCTTATAGTTGTAAAATAATACTGTATAAATATACCAACCATAGGGATTGTGTGGGGATGGAGCCTGTCATGTCCAGAGTTTAACTGCAGTAGAGAGACCCATCTTGTTGACCAACCCTGATCGATAACATCAAAGATGATACACTACAGTCCCTACAAAACTATTAGAGAATGTTGTTATTCTCGTTGGGCATAATTCATATGAATTGATGATTTTTATGTTTGGTTTACAAATGTTACGATTTAAGCTACTTAACTATCATACTCATCCAAATAGATATGTCTTTAATTGTTTTGACGCTGTTGGATCCTGTTCAAAGTATTTAATGCAGAGGTTTTTGTTTTGTTTTTTTGGCTTCATACTCATTTAATTTTTTGCTGATTTTTGTTGCTCACACACCGAGACTTTACAGATACATTTTCTACAGAGGCTCCAAAAATCCCAGAGCATTACTCAAATTGTTTCTATTTTGCATTTAAGTAATTATAATTGCAAATAATGTTGTTAGTATAATTTAAATGAAAAGTTGAATTGAAAAAACCCCCACTTTTTCTATATATTCTTATTCAGTCTAAAAACATTATTTTACCTGAGGTAAATCGCAGATTTCAAATGTCTTTCAAAGGCTTTCTGACTCCACTGTATGCATGGAAATAAATCAAGAATAGGCAAGACTCTAAGCTCTTATTTAAAGTTAAAAGGTCAAACTAAATCCCCACATTCGCTCCCATGTGCCTGCCCAGATAATATATGTTGGTGAAATGCAGCTGCTCTGTGTAAGTCGGGTCTTGAAAGGAGTATTTCCGCTATGGAACACGCATAAAGCCAGACGACGCAATGAGGTGCTCCATCCCTGCAAGGCTTGGTGCCCTTCTATGCAACTGACCTGGTGGTTAGATATGCGATGTAGACTGTAATCACTGCCTTTTAGACACTGTGAATTTTTGGTACTCTATATTTTTGTATATTGTACATTGTAAAAGATAATAAACCTTGATGCCAACCCGGTCTAACATGAGCTGTTTCGTCCATTCCCAAATACTCCCACACACTACATCAATCTAGGTCACCTCGCTGTCTCCCGCAGAGTGAAAGGTAAGCGTTTTCAAATTGTCATGTTTTTCAATCCAATGTCAGGTTGGCTATTATACACTCCCATTTGTATGTGTTGGGATTTGCTTGGCAGGCTGAGGAAAATTGGACCTAAATGCTGACAACACGTGCACACCGTTTTCCCCTTCACACAGGAGAGAAAAATAGATGTTGGTCTTTGACATGAAGCAGCGTTTGCCCTTTTCACTCAAGACCTGATGGCATTAATATTAAAGTTGGCATCGCCATCCAAGATTTACCCCGTGAGTGTGTGTGGAGTTTATTCACTGCTCGGACTGTAAGTTTCTCTTATTTATAAAGAAGATGGTCTAGAGTTTTAAATGAGTGAGAGTTGATAGGAACCTGCAATGTCTCTTTTTCATATAGTTGTTTGGATGATCAATAATTCTAGTTTGAACAGTATTGCTGTTGCTCCATTCAGTCAAAGGAATAGTTCACCCAAAAATGAAAACCTTCATGTTGTTTCAAACCGATCTGACTTTTTCTTCTGTGAAACACAAAAGAAGAAAAAGTGTTTTCATTACAGTACAGAGGTTGCTCTTTTCCATGGAGTAACAATGAATGGTGTCTGGAGCTTTCAAGTTGAATCAGAATAGTATAGTAGTTATTCCAAGTAATGTGCTATATTCCTACCCTTTTAGAATAAAAGCTCAAAATTTAAGCTGTTATCCGCTGAAAATATTCTCCTCCAGTGCCACTGTGACCGGATCATGGAGTTGAATGGGAATCTGATCAGTCAAATTTGTGAATGAATTGCTTCAGGTTTTGTGAGTTGGATTGAAAGGATTTCACTCATAAGAACATTTAAGTTTGTTAATTGAACATTACTTTTTTTATCTCATGAATGTGCCCAGGAATGGGTGGATGTCAACATTTTCTGTGAACAATGACTTTTGGTCAGAACAGAGCTAAGTGACTACAGAAGTAGTATGGACCCCTTCGGCCCCCGATTTATCCAGTGACCAACTAATTTCTAAAACCAGAACCAGAACTATTCATTAAAGGTGCAGTTTGTAATGTTGACAGCTAGCGGTTGAAATTGGTACTGCAGTCCAAATTCAAAATATTGGAGAGAATTGTTTCCCCCACTCTTTCCAACACGGCTATTGAGGACTGGTCATAGAGCTTTTTAGAGATGGATGCCGAGGCTTTTTACTTCCGGTAGAATCTGCCCAGTTCATTTGCTGTCTTCCATGGATGCAATACACTGTGATTTCTGGGATGTCTTGATACTATTGGGTAAACTGGCAGTCGGCGGGATCGCAAAGACCAAAACAGAAACATTCTGATGCAGAACAAGTATGTTGTGAACTTAGCATGTTTCCTAAATATCTACTAGCGTATTATGGTATTTTTATGCTTTAGTACAGAAGTAAAAAGTTTTATGTTTGGGATGATATGAGTTAAATTACAGGGATTGCATTTGGGTGAACTATGTGTTCTGTGATATGTTTTTCCAAGTTCAGAGTGAATGATGTCATCTCCCTGTTGAAGACAATACATACTTGTTCTTCAGCATAAAAAACAAACTTATCTCAATCTACCCGTATGAGTCCACAGCAAGGCATTGCTTTGAGATGAAGGGTGAAGGCCAGAGCCCGCTGCACTACAGCTTGGTCTTTGCACGGCACTGCAATCATTTCAAAGTGTGTTTTATTGACGAGCACGCGGCTCCATCCATCAGCCACTATCTGCTGACAGACTGGCACTGACAGATGACCACCGTTGTCCTCCCCTGAGTGGCCAGCTGGCGTCATGCCAGAACAGAGCCGTATGCTGAAGGTAGGGGCAGAATCTGCGGCCCATCAGAAAAGAGCAGTGGCGAGGAGCGAGACAGATGCTTCTGTGGCTGGTTCTGCAAACCTCGTGGAATCAATTTGTGCTGCTGTCAGCACAGAGTCGGGAACTGCAGAGTAATGTATCTTCACCAGTACTATACTGTAACTTCTTTAACGCACCTGGTGTAAAATCCAGTATCATGGCCTTGGAAATCTAATCTTTGGATTCATGTTGTATTTCATTTGTTTTTGAAAAAAAAAAAAATACTTATACTGAATCTAAAAATAGTTTCATCCTTTTATGGGGTTGGTTATACAACTTTGACTAAATGGCCTACAAAAAAAAAAAATTATCAAAATGAATTGTAATTAATAAATTGGAGACATACAAGAAGAGGTGTAGTCATATCAGGATTTTTTTATGTATTGTTGAATAAATTACAGAATGGATACAGACTCACTGACACCCCTGCATAACTCTGCATAAAGCAGAGAATCTGTTTATGGTGGAACAGACACAGATTTTCTTTGTGAGTATTTTGGAAAGCATTTATTAGACTGGAAATTCAGTAATCAGATTACTTAAAGAAATCAGTTTGCATATCTGCACCCAACGCATATGTCTTGGCATTGTTTTCACTATATAGCCAATGATCTCTCTGTGAAAAACACTGGGGCACATCAGATAAACATCGTTCTATTATGATGTTTGTGAAGAAAGCTGAAATTGTTTTGGTGTTTGGTCTCCACAGGGAGACAGAGAGAGACTCTTTGCATGCTTACAAATTGAGCAAACCAGTTTGAGTAAGTCTCAGAACCTTAAACAGCTCTCCTTTACAGCACATAATCTCTTCTTTATTCTCTGAGGAAAAGAGACGGTGTCTGCGCTCTGAAATAACAGATGCTTGGAAATGATTGATATCATCTGCAACCAGATGTCATTGATCAGATATCTTCCATCTACAGGGATCCTACAAGATGATCTCACAAAACCTGTCATATTTCCAAAGAATAATATGAGAAAAACGATTTTGTGTAAAAATATTTTTAGCACCATTAAATTTTCTTTTCTATCTAATTTTACATGGTCTCTTAACCACTTTCAAACCATGTCTTGTTCATTATTCATTAGATTTTTAGACAAGTCAGCTGGGTTGTTTTGTTTCATTATCATTATTTTCTTCAGCTTGCTCTAGCAGGCCGATAACAGAAAGACAGACACAGTTACCATTCCTTCCTCCGCTCAAGCAGTCTCTCTCACTATAAATACATTTCTAAGACTCTAACTTATACAAAATGTAATATTAAATTCATTACAATAACCTTTGACCATCCACCTTTGTTATCCACACTTAAATCTACAAAAGCTGTCTTCATCTTTAGTCACCACCATGTCTAACGACCTTCAGGAGTTAAAAACCATGTTATAGACTAGTTCTAAATCAACTTCTATACATTTTCCTTGCCCATAAGGCAACCGACATCAAAAAGTTTTATTACTGTCTCCACAACAACTAATGGCAATCCCCTCACGGTCTCAGCTGGCTCTTGAAAGCCCATTGCCATTAGCTCTTTATCTATAATTTTCTTCTCCTCAGGGTGTTGTCCCCCCTGGTATAGTTGCAGACACTTGTCACAATGAAAAACAAGCCATACAACTAATGCGGTTTCTTCTGGTGAGTGGTATAGAGGAGCTTTGCATTATGGGGCAGACTGCCGGGACTCGTCACAGCTTCATCTCCCCTTAACGGTATAAGGACGCTGCTGGCCTCACAGCTCCTGCTCAACTCTCATACCTGTCTCACATAAAACATCTCCATTCAGGAAATGCCCAGTGACTTTACGTGACCCCCCCTGCCATAGGTTGCCCCCTGTCTGGCCAAAGAAGGTCTTACCCGTCACTGGGATGGTCACTCGTGCCCACTGGTAACCGCTCTTTCCCATCACAGAATCTTTGACCGTTTTCTTCAACAAAATCTGTTGTTCTCTGGAGCTTAGGAAAGACACAATCAAGAGTCACCAGAGCCATTCCCATTGCCTAATAGTGTTCACACAGGGAGACAGGTTAATAACAGCTGTATTTAATCACTTAAATCCATTAACCATCTTAAAAGCAGAAACCTAGCTGCTTAGACTATACTCAGCGAATTTGGATCATCCGTACGTTCAGTGAACTTTACCTGTAGACGGAGCCATCGGTCCTGAATGGTGGAGACTAAATGAGACAAAGAAGTTACTGGTCCTAAAATAAAAAATAAAATGTCTTCAAGTTCTGCATTATTATTTTAAAGACTTCTTTAAAGTCATTCAGTTTTACATTTAAAACATTTACAAATACAAATTGGCCTTTATGGCAATTGTTTCTTTAAACATCTCTGTGTCTATGATTCTTCAACTGAAACACTGTGCTTTACTACAAATAGCTTATCACAGATAACAGCTTTGAGCTGACATTGAATGAGAGAGACTCTGAGGCATTCAGGACTGGCACACTGCACTCTCATAAACTTCTAACATCAAACTTTTATCTACCATCCTATAACTCTATCCCAGCTTAAGGCATATTTGCCAGAAATTACATGTGTTTCCAAATAAACATAATTTTTATAGTTGTCTTTATTTAGACATTACAAATTTCCACTCAGATTGAGTCTCTGTTGCACTGGCAGTTTCAGCCACAGTACACATCAGATCCAGATAAGCAAACTGTTTCATTACAGCCAATAACAAACTTATCTTTTGAAAGCAAAACATCAGCTTCTAGTTCTTTCATGGTCAACTTTTCAAGCTGTTTGTTTAATCAGCATTTAGCAACTGTTAATCCAGTATTGCTTCTGCTTACTTGATCTTAAATAAAAATAATTATTCCAGTTCAATAACGTTTCATATTTCCTCTTAATTTTAGTTGTCAAGTTCTCAATTACGTTAACTCTGACAAGGCTAGCACTCTCTGCTTGATACATCTTTTGCAATTATTATAAATCATTCGTGAGATTAGTCTCTCTCCTTAATCTAAACCCTTTCTAAAATGTTAAATTAAAACACAATCATCCTGTTAGTTACTTTGATATATTTTGCAACTCACATTTGTTGGAGTCATTAATTTTACATCAACCTGTATCCATCAATTCACTTTTAAAAATTACTATTATAGATATTTTCTTTCTTATAGGATTCACTTTAAGACTTCAATCTTTTGACCTTGTTTTTATCTCTTATTTCTCAGACGAAAAATGTTACTGTCGTCATTTAAACACTGATCTACTTTCAAACCCACATTATTATCAGAAATGTGTCACTATCACATTTTTTAAACACCTTCTCGGTGGGCATTTACAGTTACGTATTAAATGGTCCTGATGACCACCATTAAAAACACTCTCTGTCATCTGGTGGGTTCATGTGTCAGCCTCAATTACAGCATCAGACACCTTGACTATAGTTTGATCACTGTGAGCTTGCAAACGGCTCCAACTTACTGTACACCCTTGAAGCAGTGTGTGTCCCATTCTATCACATTTTCAAACACCTTCAGGAATGTAAACAGAGCCACTGATAAGCAGTTCTCTGTATTCTTTTACAGTCCACCATTGGCGGATTTAATCACAATAGCCAAATCATAATCTTCATCTTTTTACTAATTTGGTATTGTCATCAACAACACTAATTCCAGACAGTACTCTTCATAAAGTGTAACAATTTGCACATCATTATTTTCATTACAACTGGTTTGAAGCCTTTTTCTTCCATCACATGGTTAGTCTGCAGATTCAACTTAATATTATCATTATTGTCTCAGTCTTATCTCTACTGTTTCTCCAAAGCAGATTATATTACTCAGTCCGTAAATTACACAGACAACCATTATAGCTACTTGCTTCAATACCCATATTTTCTTAACATTAATAAAATAAAGGAGATATATCATCATTTCAATCATTATTTTATCAAAATATAGAATTGTTCCCCATTCTGCTTAAAACATTCTTCATATCATGTTAATCCCTGTCAATCATACAATGCCTTATTTTATTCTAAAACTGACTTTTCATACCATTTAAACAGTTAATTTGACTTCCATAAATTCTGTCAGACATTTTATTTTCATCACATATAGTTTTCTACTATATTTCTTCTCAATCTTTCCCTACATGCCAGTTCCTTCTGTATACTCTCCTTTTGACCACCTGCTTTTCCTTACCTCCACTGACTCCCAACCACAGTAAATTATCAATCAAAGGCCCCCTCTCACTACATTCGTGAGAACAGATGAGGCCATCATTAGGAATCACTGAAATCAGAGCAATAAAGGAAAAATTCCATAACATTTGTATGTGTTGATGGCTGGTTAGAGGGCGGAAAAGTGAGTACTTCACTGTTTCAGTTCACTGTTCAGTGTTGCCGCAGTCCCTGTGTGCTCCGGCACTGGTGATGGGTCCTATTTTCTGAAAGAGCAACACGGGTGCGTTTGCGTCTTTTTCAAGGTGTCATTCAACCCGTGCATTTCTGGATGCGGTCATTCCCTGTTCCTCTCTGACGGTCACAGTTGTTGCATCAAGTGTTTGGGCTTACAGCACGCTGAAGCAGCTTTTGTGGACGGTTTATGTTCCCATTGCGGGAATATGACTGTCGCTGTGTTGAGATCGAGATTCACCTTTGTCCGGGAAGCGGGAGTCCCCATTACCACGCAGCATCGGAGGGTGAGCTGGCCTCTGGAGATGATGACTTGACTGCATTGTCTCCCTCTGGGAGCGTAACGTTGCCCGAGCCGGATCCAGAACTGTCAGCTATGCTGAATTGGGCCGCCGATGCTGTCGGGCTCGAGTTGAACCTTCCACCGTGTCTCATTCAGTCTCGGTTGGATGATTGGTATCTCGGGGTGGGCCGTGCTGGTTCTCAGCCCGCCGCCCCAGTGCCCTTCTTTCCCGAAGTGCATAGAGAGCTTACTAGGTCGTGGACGGCACTGTTTACTGCCAAAAACTGCCTGAGTGGTTCCGACGGCCGCTGCATCTGGGGGATCCTTGTCTCCCCTCGCAGGCCTATAAGCTCGCGTCACGTTTAACAGTCAGAGCTTACAAAGCTTGCGGGCAAGCCGCCTCCTCTTTGCATGCCATGGCATTATTGCAGATCTATCAGGCCAAAACACTCATGGACATGCACGAGGGCAGCCTAGACCGTGCGCTCATGAGTGAGCCCCGCACTGCGACTGACCTTGCCCTCCGGGGCACGAGTGTCGCAGCGTGTGCGGTCGGTCTAGCGATGTCCACCTTAGTGGTCCAGGAGCGCCATAGTTGGCTAAGCCTGGTTGAGATGGCGGATGCGGACAAGGTTCGGTTTCTGGTCTCCCCAATTTCCCAGGTTGTGTCATTCGGTGACACTGTGGAGAGCTGCACCGCCCAGGCGCAGATGGAGGCCACTGACACTTCCTGCCCCGGAGACCCGCTGTTGCCTCCACCCTGCCGCCGGTGGCAGTTCCTCCGCCTGCTCGTTGCAGATGGCGTTCCCTGCCGCTGCCTCCGGTTCCGCTGGGCCCTCGCAGCAGCTTCCACCCAGGCCCCAGTGTAAAGCCAGCAGCAGGCAGGCCGTCCGGTCTGTCTCAGACACTGCCAAGCCAGGGGGCAGGTGTTAGACGTAGCTTCCCTGAGACAGGCTATCCAGGGATGGGGGGATGAGCTCTTCAGATGGTTACTGTTCCGCCACTGGCTCCCCGGAGTCCAGTGGTACCCGAATTAAACAAGAGAGCAAATTCCTCCATCCCTGGGTCCCAAGAGGGCGAGGCTGGCGGTGTGCGACCCTGTAGGACAGCCTTGCACCCCTCAGCCCCCTCTTGGTCGCCAGCAGCCAGCTTGGTGCGGTTCGAGGACTCGGCCATACGCCTTCCCACGTATCCCCTGCCGTCAGTGGAGACAGGTAAGTGTTGCACTGCACAATAACACCACTGTTCTCCACCTTGCTGCCCCACCTCGGGTACGTCTGTGGTCTTCTGGGCCTGGGCCTGGTTCGTAGAAGCAGAAAGAGCTTCCAACTGGTCCAGACCAGAATGTGACCATCAGATTTGGCTTATCGCTCTGCTCCACTCAAATCAGTGATAGTCATCACACTACGTCTTGAGCAGACATGCTCCTGAAAGCTCAGTGATATTCATCACACCTAGTGTTGAGAATTGCTCTTGTGCGCACTTATCTCTTGTGCGGACTTGATATAGCTGCTCCCTCCAGACGATATGAAGGCCAGTTGTTGTAAACTCGTTCTTCATGGTATCTAGGATGTGGTGGGTCATGACCATCTTTGCCCAAGTTTGTCTGCAGCATCTGACCTGAATGACATGTACTTCAGATCTCTACCTTCCGCACCGTAGGCCATCCTGTGTGTTCCGTGTGAGGGTTTGAAGTATCAGTACAGAGTTCTACCCTTCGAATGCTCCGTAGCCAGTTGGGTCTTCAGGTCAACTGGGAGAGAGTAATCTCGCCCAAGGGCTGAGTATCTCTTTTTCAGTTTGGAGAAGGACTCGGTCCAACACGTCTCTTCAAGAAGAGAGTGTGTTCGGCTGGTGCTATATCGAAGTAAGAAAGGGTCCCACTGAAAGAACTTTCAAAGGCCCCTGCGGCATATGGCAGACGCAGCCGCTTGGCTTCCTCCATATGAAGACCGCTTCATCACTAGCTTCATGTTCGAGTCCCGAGGTGACCGTAGCAGAGCTGCACGCCCTGTGTGACAACAGATCACCCCGACCTGCCGCCAAACCCTCAGCCCATGATCAGACCTTTTGTTTCTATGGGCCAAAACGCTCTTAGAACGAGGTCCACTAACACCGACTAAGGGGCCATGTACAAAGAGCATGCTTTAACGGACGCCTGGGTGACCTCCGACTGCATTGGCATTCGTGCTTTGAGTTGTTGCAGTTCACCTCGCTTTGAGCCACCGCTGCTCAGCGAGCTGGTACTGGTCTGAAAAGACAACATCGCGACCGTTGCGGTAAGCTTCCCTCGCATGTCACAACTCACCCGTCGCCTCCTCCTTGGAGTCAGAAGCTTCTGAGGTCGCTTCATTCCACTATTTCTTCCGGCCTGCTCAATCGTGCCGCCGACGAGCCTCACAAAAAAGTTATGGCCAGGGAGAGTGGAGACTCCATCCCCTGGCGGTCCAGCTGGGCAGGGACCACTTTGGGGCCGCTCAGTTACATCTGTTGCCTCTCCGGATTCCTTCCTCTGCCAGTTGCATTATTTCTGTCCGAGCGGACAACCCTGGGACAGACACTGGCTCTCAGCTGGCCCCGGGGCCCCTCAAAAATGCGTTCCCCAGTGAGCCTTCTAAAAAAACGGCTATGCGATTCAACTCAGTAAATTTCGCCACACTCAGGTGTTGAGCAGAGATGCTCCTGAAGCTCTGTGATCTTCATATCTAGTGTTGAGCAGTGCTCCTGTCTTGTGCGCGCATGTTACTTGCACCTACTGTGCTAGGTCAGGAGTGGAGCAGGTCTTGATAGTTGTCTATCAAGACTTCCCCCGAATACATTTCAGGCAGGAGAGAGGCCCTGGAGAGATTCCAGGGCGGTCCTAAAAGGTGGACGCGGAGGTTCAGGTGGCTACTGCAGGAATATGTGGTAGTTTCCATCACTTCTGTGAGCACCCCCTAAAAAGAGGATGTTGTGCTTACGCCAAATAGAAGTGGAACCTATTCATTGAGTGAGTCTTCTCTCTGTGAGGAGATCCTGAAGGCGTTTGGTCATTTCAGTGCTCTCTTTCCTGCAAGATGGGTTGTAGTAGGCTGTTTTCTTCCACCCTCAGAATGATGTTGCCTCTGTTTTTTCTTGAAGCACATCATGATCGTCAGGTTCCTGGGGGAGCAAGGGAATCTGCCGTGCGCCCCTCTTTATCCTCTTGGGCCTTATCGCTGGTGCTATTGCACTGCAGAGACCGCCCCTGCAGGCAGTGAGTTAAAAATTCTATTTTTAAAACAGTTCTCCTGCTCGCGTAGTCTCTACTAGAGGGTAGGGACTTACTCGCTTTCGGTCAACAAGTTGTGCCTGGAATTCGGGCCAGCTAACTCTCACGAGCTGAGACCCCGCCTGGATACGTGCCCAAGGTTCCTACCTCTCCCTTAAAGGGACCAGGTGGTGAGCCTGCAAGCGCTGCCCCGGAGGAGGCAGACCCAGCCCTGGCTTTCTCTGTCCGTCCGCTTTATTGCGGTTACACGTGCACAGAACGCAAGCCTTAGGACCTCAGACCAGCACTTATCTGTTAAGGAAATCAGCAGAGAGGGAAGGCTGTTTCCAAGCGAGGTTGGCCCACTGAATGGTGGCTGCCTTCATCTTGGTGAAAATCCCGAGATGCACATGTCCACTTAGGTGGTGTGCTCCTCTTAAGTGAGTGTGTGCTCCCACCTAGGCGTTGACACAGAGTGCTTCGCTGACAGATATTCTAGAGTTGGGAGCTGGTCAACACCTATAGTCGAACCGTTGCTTCCCGTGGGCTCCCTTCTCATGAAGCCAGTTTCACCGTGAGCCTGGTTCGAAGTGTCGGCTTGCTGCGCCATTCCCCTCCTATGGACTGGATACGTGCGCCATTTCTCCTTCAGTTGAGTTCCCTTTAACCGAACCCTGTTGAGTTCCTCCGCAACCCTCCGACATCGGATGTGGCGGAACGTCCGGTGTTAGGCCTACCACTCGTAAGCAGTGTGGAACCTGTGTTAGGCTGGGCCCATATGTTGCGATCCCTACGGAGATCCCATATGTGTATTCTTCCACGGTACGGCTCCCTACGGCGAGCCTGTGTCTTCCGTCACTGTCCGGTTGAGTCTCCCCCTGTCATAGGCTGAAGCCACCCAGTGACATTCCATATGTTGTACTGCCCGGTCATCCGCCCAGTTCATATGTGTATTCTCCACATGTTACCTCCCTTCGGGCAGGATGTGGCTTCCGCAGCGTCCCTTCCTTCCATGTACAGGGAACGCTTTCCCAGTGGGCCTGTAGGAACAGCTGTGACTGGCCTAAGCCCTGTCCCTTCTCCGCCTTAAATTGCGGGGGATCAGGAGGCTTTTGTCTTGGCACTGGAAGGTGGCAAGTCCTCCTCAGTATTTTTGATCCCAATCACCTGGATTTGCTAATTAGCACAGTTTTTCAGCCAGAAGATAGAACTAATTAGTGAAATCAGCTGGCTGAGTTCATGGGTGGAATAAACATATGGCAGGACTTTTACTTTCTAAAACCCTGGACCTTACACCTCTGAAGGTAGGCCACACAAAGCTGCACTCTTGTGAAAACTCCTGTATATCAATAAAGCTGTGCAATGAATGAATCATATTGACACCGTATTTATACTTTGTTGGATATAATGAAAGGATTCACGAGCGTGCAGAACTCGTGCTGAACAAAAACTCCTGACTAACTTAAACACATCTGATTGGCCATTGCGTTCATGCACTCAACAGATATGTCTGTGAATGGCTACATGGCTCACAAAAATACATTGTTAATAGAAACCTTTGATGTTCTTCACAGAGCGCTCATACAAACACTCACAGGAGCATTTTAAAGCAGCCGGCTATCAGCGGGTGCCGGTACATATTGTCATATTAAATGATCTACTAAATCTTTGGCGGGACAAAGATTAATTTTTGGTGGCCGTCAAAATGTTTTTTAAACAATAGCCTAAAAAAATTATTGTTTTAACAGAACGGGAGCTTGATTCTTTCTCTTCTTGTTTCGGTAGTTTACAAAACTGTGGGAACAGATTGCGAAAATGTGTGCATGGTTTATTAATTTGTAGGTATGAAATGAAAAACCGAAGGTACGGTTTACAAATCCGAGGGCACGGATTGGAAATTCCGTGGGCATGATTTGTTAAACTGAGGGAACAATTTAAGAATCTGTGAGTGGCCTACGGTTTATAAACTGAGGGGACGAATTACAAAACTGTGGCACGCATTTGGGGGTCTTGATTTTTTTTCTCCTAGGTCACTGTAGGTTATATGTTATAGGCCTACGTATGTTATAGAGACACATGATGCAATCAAGGTGAAACATTTCCCCCATGGATTTCACATCAGATTCTAGTTTGTTGAACACTCAGAATATAGATCACATGGTTTCAAAGTGACCTCTGCTCATGCTATCAGAATCATAAATTTGGAGTTGGAAATTGGTCATGAACACTCTCTCAAGTTGTATGGACAACATGGAAACTCTGACATAATTTTGATACCCAAGTTCCTGAGTTGGACGTGCCATAAAATGTTGGGGAGATGAATGGAGGGGAGAACAATTGCTGCTGTAACTGGTATTCTTTATTATTTTTTCCTCAACAGCTACATCGCCTTTAAACACAGCGAAAATGTATGCATTTGACCGAAATTCCTGAATCGTCAGCATGCTGAATATCTATAGCACGGTAAATGTGGTTATAAACAAATGTGAATATAGGCCTCAGGCATGAAAACGGGTCAGGGGTGAAAAAGGTGAGAAGGATATAACCCCTCTAGGGGGGTCCGGGGGCATGCTCCCCCGTAATAAAATTTTTAATATTCCATATTTTAAAGCATCAATCTGATGCATTTTGAGATGCATTTTTTGCCAACCTGGGGAGAGCTGGAGAAACTTAACTTCAGCCATTAGTCAAAAATATTATGGCCTCCATTTTTTTTTTTAAAAGACCGATACCGATCCGTTACCAACGCAGTTTAAAAAAAAAAAATCAAGTAGAATTTCTATAACTGTGTGTTGAACTGATAATCACTCTTTTGTGTGTTAAACACAATCTACTTAATACAGACAACTTCCTTATAAAGAAAAACAACAACAACAAAAAATATGTTAATAAACTATGACAAAAATTATATTATAAACTAGATTAGTGGGTAACTCAGTAAAATTTAGTCTAGAAAAACAATAATTTGATAAAATCAGAACATTTAGTGAAAAAATATATATATTTAGTGGGGAACAAATAAGAGACAATAAGTGTAGCACTAAATCTGGTAAAACGTTACACATTGCTCTTTGTATTGTTGTAAAATACATTAATGAAAAACAAGATAAAAATCAAAAAAGATCAATTATTTTATAGTCTACTATAAAATTAAGAAAATATATATAGCACAAATGTATAGCACAGCTGTTTAATGAGGCAGCAACATATGATAGATAGGGCAGAACAGAACAAAAAATACTATTAATAATCTTTCATTGCGCAAAAGTATTTTGATATGATTATGAAAGACTCCAATAGAGTGCTGCACACAGCGCTTATGCGCATCCCGAGCGCTGAATGATGCGCTTGAGCCAACACGAGTCACAGCGCGCAGCTCTTCGAGTACGCAGTGAAAAGTTCAAAGCACAAAGGAAATACATATCGATGCATAGTGTATTATACAGTATCTATCTATGCAATAGTTTATTGAGCCTTTTCTTTTAACAGTTTTAAATTTCAGTTACTGTGCGCGTGAAGAACAATGATAGTGCTCTCCAGTGTTGTGATCTAGACACGCGGTAAAGGAACATGATTGAGGTACTACAGCAAGATAGTCAATTTATGCGAAACCACAGAGCTTTATCTACAGATCAAGTATAATAATATTAACATTTAATCATCTTGGAGAGAGTTCATCGTTGCCGAACGCGACGCGCTGTGCTGTTTGAATGCTGAATGACTGACGACGCGCGGTGGTGTTTGAATTCTGAATGGAGAATGACTGACGACGCACTGTTTGACAGCCGCAGCTGAGGGAAAAGTTTACGTGAACTTGAATTTAATGACTTAAATATTAATTTCTATCTCACATTATACTATAGTATGGCTTCATATATATTATACACCCCCTCCCTCCAAACATTTTCTCATCGAATCTACACGATTCACGTAGGTCACCTATTTTGGTTTCAAAACGGCGAATTTCGCCGAAAGGTGAGTGATTTTAATGTTTGAGGCCTACGTTCTATTCAAAATTATATCTTCAATACATTTAGCTTTAGATTTACCTAAGAAAGAATACACCTGGTAAACTCCATGAATCCTATTCTTTCCGACAACAAATCACTTAATACGACAAGCTGGTAATCATGATTTCAGAAGAGGGAAGATGGAAATTTCCGATAGCATGTCAAGGCAGCATAAGTGCTTCCTTCCTGCATTCGCTATAATGTTGTTTTATTTTTATTGGAATAACATGCACAGACGAATCATGCACAGTGCAGAAAATGTGCTAAACTCTTCCAAAGTCAAACACATCCTGTGTTCACAGCTTTCTGCTCCTACTGATTCTTCTCAAAGTCATTTTTTTTCTTTTTTTTTGGATGTGACATTAAAGAATGGGTGGGTGGCCATAATGGTCAGTGATAAAGGGTCCTTTTGCCTCCAGAGTATTCATATTAATGAATGCCGGAGCAGACCAAATGATGTTAAATTACCTCACTAAGCCAATACGGTTTGGAGCTAAATGGAACTTCTATTATACATTTTGCCCCCCAAAAATGAATAGGACAAAGATTAGAGATTTCTATTAAAAAAATCTTCATTTAATCAGCGTCGGCTTAACGGGACATTTATTTGACAAAACTTTACTGTGTTGTTTAAGCTACTGCCTGATGTCATAAAAGCTGAAACATGCTCTGAAACAAACATAAAGGAAACCTTCAACATTGATTTGACTGGAATATCTCTGGCACAAATTTAGCAGTTTCGCAACAGAAAAATGTAATACATCTAAATAGAAAAGTATAACAATGTCGTTTCAAAGCAAAAACTTTATTCAAACATTTGTTATTAAGAAAGTTGTTCATCATTTAAGAAAGTTATTTTTACACATACCAACACTGCAGTGCACAAGAAGAACAAGTGACAGAACTGAAATTTTTATAGCGCTACAAATTTCCATCAGGAAACATACAGCAAGCTTTTCTTTTTGTCACTGCGAAACAGAAATTGCTCAGAACCTTTTGTAAGAAAAAAGCACTCGAAACATGAAACTTTAAAACAGAAGAAAAGGGAGACAGATACCAGAACACCAGTCTCAAAGTATTTTTCACTAAATAAAGCAACGTTGTCCATGAACCATCAGAAAATGTGCTGTTAGTTTCACACATGTGATGCTAATGTCTGAAGGGGTGTTTAACATTTGAATGTTTTTTTAACATTGCAGCAATACAATCTCTAATTATGTCATTTATAAATTAAAAACGTAATAAATTTTTTATAATATTATTGAATTATTTTTTACACATACCAATTATGACAAAACATTGTCACTCTCCGAGATGAATAAACAGCTTCAACTGAACTGAAAAAAAAATAATAATAATTTAAACTACTCAGAGAAATTAATTCGAGAAACACAAAACAGTCACTCCTTTAAATCACTGTATTATTATTAGGCAATATTGTGTCTAATAAAACCTAAAACATGTGGTAGCTGAAAGCTTGCAGGGTTGAACATATGCAATTCATGTACTAAGTGTACAGTAAGTCGCTTTGTATAATGAGCTACATGATTAATTATGACTGGCACCATCTCCTATGTGCTCCAACCTGAGAGGTGAGCAGCTGTTGTGGCAGTACTGCTATGCGACTTGGCAAGGACAGGTTAATTGAGCTACGATCCTCTGACATCTCTAGCCATTTCCATTCAGTACTCTTATGATTGAATAGATCAAAGTCATAACTGCTGACCTGTCTGGCTCCATCGAGCCCATGTAACTGCACAGGTCCCCTTTCTGCAAGCTGCTCTCTCACGTTTATGAGGGAACAAAACAATAATCCAGATGCCCATTAGCCGCCCTGTTACACATGCAGAATCCTAAAGCCGGTGTGTCATATCCCAATCTTCAAGCTGAAGAAGCTGGATGCACAACGTTTGAATAATTTCAAGCCACAAATCTGACTTGTGATGCAGCCTGGAATCAAAAATCATACCATGTTGGTTTATTTGTCCAGAGGAGAATTGGCCCCCGACTGAGTCTGGTTTCTCCCAGGGCTTTTTTTCTCCATCTCTGTTACCTGATGAATTTTGGGTTCCCTTCCACTGTTTCCTTTGGCTTGCTTAGTTGGGGTTTCAAGGGCATTTCATATTCAGTAATATTATCAATTTGACAACACAGAGACATTATCGCAAGATAAGAAAACTTGAACTGAATTAAGCTGGAAGATGACTCTATTATAGAGCTGCTTTATTCCTGAATCGAATTCATTTCATAATTTACACATTTTGCAATATCGACACTGATTGAACCTAACTGAATTAACATTGAACTCACTTGAGCTGAATAACGACACTACCTGTACATCTGCATTGAACTCGCCTCATAATTGATTAACTTATAAATAATTATTAACATAAATGAATAACTTACAGTTATTGAACTGAACTGAATCAACACTCACTGAATTGAGCTTAATAATGACTCTATTGTCTTTTTTAGAGCTGCTTTACAGCAGAATTTGAACTTGTCTTACATTTCATGTTTGCATCATGGCATCATTTCTTTATTTACTACCGTGAAGCTGCTTTGAAACAGTCTGTATGAAGCACTATAATGGTGACAATACAGATGATTAATGTGTGCATTTTATCAGCATGTGTTTCATGGGAATTGAACCCTTGACCTTAGCCTTGTGCTGTTACCTTTGAATATATAATGGTCTTAAAACAAAATATATTATTACATATTACTTATTACAATACATATTAAGTTTGGTTTACGCCATTGTAGCCAGCTTATGCTATATATATATATATATATATATATATATATATGCTATTCAGCTCATTAGTAGAGCATGGCCGTCAGAGCAGAGGTGTTGTGGGATTAAAATGAGATGAGTGCATGATCAAAGAGTCCGTCATTCTCCTGACCGCTGCGTTTCCGCTTGCCTGGATCTCTTAATTGCTTGAAGTCTCTAGACATGCTGCTTTGGTTTAGCCACGTCTCCGCACATTAGAGCCGCACAACTGAATCCAAACATGCTGTCTGCTCGTTCCATCTCCCGTCTGGTCTTGGAACGAAAGTGACTCACCTTGATGAGATTCAGCCAAGTAGAGTCCCCATCCAAACATGCTCACTGATTATCATCAAGCTCCATTATGTTTTGTTGGACTTTGCTATTGATTTGCTGGAAGTGGGGGTTCCATGCCTAGCTTCTTATTCAGCAGGCTATCACAGTCAGGGCTGGAGCGATATGGCTGGTAATGCCTCTGTGACCATGTTGCGCACATCCCTGCCAGCCATCTGGTGCTTACTGCAATCATGTATCCTTAAAGTCACTGCAATGCACTGAGAAATCTCTACAGCTTCTCAAAAACAGTCACTTGTAAACAAATACATTTTTGGTTATTTGTCTTTGTGGTATTTCCAATATTGCTTGTATGCATAATTTTGTTATGATGTTATTTGCTGTTACATTTATGTCTTATTTTTATCATTTTATTTTAAGCTGCATTCCGTAACTTTTTTGGGTTAAAAATTATCCAAAATAATTTTTTGAACAAGTACATAACTAGCCAGTGTTCAAAACTATCTGCTTGCCTTAGCTCGATTCAAAACGGTAAGCTTGTAATGATGTTTTTAATTCCAGTGGTACTGGTGGATTTCCGCGGGAAATTCGAGCATGTCTTTGCGTCATTACGTCACATCTGTACACAGTCTCGTCTAGTAGGCTATATTGCGTGTGAGGATGCTGGAGGTGGAGATTTATAGCCTTTTCTCACAGCACTATATAATATTAATATTATTATATATTATACATAATACAATATATAATACAATTAAACTTATCAATTTGATGGTGGATTCAGAAAGCTACAAATGGCAATCACCAGCGACAACTGGAGATTCACTCGTTGTAAAATGCAAAAGACTTTGGACTGAGAGTTTGTAAAAAGAGACTGCAGTCTGCAACCGGGCCCATGCGAAAACAAGGACAATTTGACAACAAAGTATAATTTGCATGGTTTGACGTGATATGATAAGCGATCGTTAGATTTAATCAGCGCGATTTACTGCAATGATTTTTTTCCCTTAGTTGGTCAGAACAAAAGTGGATGTTACTTGCTTGTTCAGATGACATTTACCGGTGAAAATTCTTATGTTGGTCATACTTCCAAAAAGTAGAATCTGTGATTCTGAATGACAGTGTGCACACCCGCACCGGCACAGTGACTGACAGCCGCACATTCTCCTCAAAACATTGGATTCATCCGCGCTGTGCCGTGCCGAGGCACAACCCACGTAAAGTTGATAATTCCGTGAATAACTGCAATTGCAGATTTCGAACAGAGATAACGACAAAGAGGAAAAACTACGGACTGCAGCTTAAACTATGATTGTACAGGACATTGATCAATGATCTGCTGTTTTAATCATGCTTTATAAATAAACAAACAAACAGAACAGAACAGAATTCGTGTTTGAATCTTTACACATTTTATTATTGTTTGTATATCCAGCAACGTAAACCATTAGACGAATCTCACAAAAAAAATATTTTCTGCAAGCTTTTTTCAACAAAAAAGGTCTTTCCCCACAAAAAAGGACAATTGGAGAATCCAAAAGGACACCAAATGACATAAGGAGTCCATATAATTCATAAATGTATGCACACCAAAGAAAAAGAAAAAAACTGAAAAAAAAAAACTTTTCAGAATTCACAGTATATAGCTAGTACAGTACAGTGCAACAGCAAAGAGCTTGTTTAACTTTTATACAAGTCAAGTTGCGATATACCGAACAGGAGATGCCAAAAAACCCTAAACCAACCACAGACCTGACTGCATACCTAGGACTGTTCAAGGATCCATTCAGAATTACTAAACACAGCAACATACACATGACAGATAAAAACATTATCCCGAACGTGTGTGGAAACAACGTGAATGCACTGAAAAGTGTCGGTGAATACATACAAAGTGTGATCACTGATCAGTGCGTCGAGCGCACATAGGCTACATGATTAGTTAGCGCATCAATATAATGGGCTCACAGTCACGCGTGCTTAATGTACGACTCCTGTACGTCACGGCATTGTCTTTTTACCTTGATTGCAACCCTTTAACCTACTAGTGAGACGCTGGTTTGCTTTCTCCGGCCGAAAACATAGTTTGCGTATCATCTGGCCGTACAGCGGAGGAATGTTTTGACGTCATTCTGTCTATCTGCTTTTTTTTACACAGAGTGATGCGTGAGGGCTCACGCTCTTCAGAAATAATCACAGAATATGACAGACCCGTGTTTTAAAGAGAAACACGTTGGAATTAACTTTTTTTTTTTAAATAAAACCTTTCATTACCCTCTGATTTTAGGGAAAAGTTATGGGTAGGGTTAGGTTTAGGGGCAGGGATTGGGTAAGGACTACATTTTGGGACAGGAATGTTGATCCAGGATCAACAAAATATGTTGATCCAGGACCATGTTTTACTTGGCAAAATCACGGTGACCGTAAAGCACTATAAATGCCTCATTCATTCAACTTTTGAACATGTTAATTTGTGTAAATTAATTTCATGCTAAACAGGCTGAATATAAGAATTGTAGTTTCTGCAAGGGGTGCGTAAACATATAGGCGAAGCACAACTGTAACTGGTGAAACCGAATGCAACCACCCTATATTTTTGTTTTCTATTTGTCATAAGACAAGGGTTCTGTCCATCTGTCGCAGAAGAAGTCCACTGGGAAACGTCTTGCCGGAAACATGAAAGGGCATACAGAGCATGTGAGGACTGAAAGCTGCAACAGAAAACAAATCAATGGCTATAAAAGTGTCACCTAGATTGACAGTGAGCACTGTTTACAACAGAGTGTGCGTCATGTGCTGAAGAACAGGAACCATGGCGGAACAGAGCGCATGGAGGATGGAGGGGGGAGGGGGGAGGGGAACAAAGCCAAAATGGATTTCATGAAATTGCTTGTCACTGAATGAAAACACCTGTTTAAGACAATCTTCTCCCAGGATGCCTGTTGCTGCTGTTGTTGTCAATACTGAAAAGTAACACTTGAATCGGAGGCTTTTTTATGTGCTGAAAATTTGACGTGACAAGCTTAAATGATCCTTTTTGGTATTCAGCTATGGTGGGATGAAGAAAGAGATCAATGTTCTTTCAATGCTCTGACAGCAGTGCTGTGAAACAAAAAAGAACTTAAGAAACTTCATTCTTTGAAAGCGGAAAGGGTGAACAAGTAAGGGGAGGGGGAGGGGGAGGGGGAGGGGGGAGGGGGGGGGGGGGGGGGCGGCGGCGGGGAGCGGTTACCTTTAAACTTGGTATTCACTGTTTCCATGTCTCTAAGGATCATTAATCCACATAAAAATCATCAGACTGATTTTAATGTGAAAGCATAAACAAGGATGAATGCACAGCAATTTTATTTAGCATTCAAATAATTGCAAATTGTTAGTTTCACACAAACCTAAAAATACAGTGACAGACAAGGAGATAAATGGCTCATTCTATATTTGTGGAGACAATAATTAATATATACACATAGAAACTACAAAGTGAAGTGTAATATTAAATAAATGTATAGTATAATTGCACATTTATACACATAATTATATATTATGTTATGTTGTATTATTCACAACACGAATGGAAAGTTGACCAACAATAGAGTAATTTTTTTATATCTATAAATATTAAAATAATATTTACTTTAGTTTTTGTAATATATATCCAACATATTTTAAATATTATTATTGTCAAGGTTTTTAAAGCCTAAAAGAAACTCATATAAGCCTATTCAAGTTAAACATGACTTTTAAACTGTTAGTTCCATGAAAATTAAACTGTTAATCAAAATTTTTATTATGAAAAATGAACACTGGCCAAATTCATACAGAAAGTTTATCAGATGAGAACAATCATCCATAGGCTTGCATGCAAACTGCAGGTTTTTTGGCTGGTGTACCGCACAATATGCTAAACACATACTTGCTGTGTACGCCCACTCTCAATCCTGGTGTCATCAATGATCTCATGCTTTGAAGGGTGTGGGGCATTGTGAAGCGTCTGCAAAATCCAAAAATATGATCTCATACATATAGCTGCCCACGATGACAAGTTCAGTGGAAACAAAAAGTTGTTTCCTCTAAGGAAGGCAGCATTCTGTAATAGCTGGTTAACAAGGCCAACATTTCAATCATTGTAGTATTTTACAACGCCTTTGTACATGGCTCATCCAATCATAATTTAGAGTCAGAAATATTTGTTTTATAACTTATTTTCACGCTTTCTCATTACATAGAAGCCAGGTCAACATCTCGATGACAATGAATAAGACACGATTCCATTCCAAAAACATCTTTTTAATAAGGTGCTAAAAATCTTTGACATGTATTTGCACACGGACAGGAACGCGTACACCCCTCCTGTGCCACTTATCATTAACATTACAGTGACAGAACAGAGCACAAGCACCGACTGCAGCATGGCACGCGCATCACAGTGGAGAGGAGGACAGAACAAAGGTTACTGTTAATTAAGGCATGTTCACAGGTAAAAGAGAGAACCGTTCTGTACAGAGAAACACGGAAAGTGATTCGCAAGCAGGCTTTTCCCAGAGGAGAACCGAACTGTGTGTCCAAAGTTCTCAGTTGCAAAGCTGTGGAAATGTGAGGGCTGAAAGAATCCAACATGTCCATGAAATGCTTTTCCTTTCCACCGATAACCGTCAAATCAGTTCCACTGAAGTCAATTCTAAATCCAAGTCTCAGGCCACCAAATTTCACCTTTCACAGGAAAGTTGCACGCAACTAATGCGATGAAGTAGTCTAGAATCAGATGGGCTCCATTTTTATGGTGATGCTGAAAAACGCAGGAGAGAACAGACCAGTGGGTTCACGGGTCATACGGCAGGGAGAGGGAATATTGCACTCGTTGATGCATGAGGTTGTGCCACAAATCACGAAAGGCTACCGAACATGGCTGTTATTGCTGGTGTTTTACTGTTCCAGCAGTCAGTAATGCCATGTTAAAACGCTAACAATCCCTTATAGTCAATATTAGTGAATTAATCCCTAAAATGAGTTAATAAATTACATTTAAATGCTCTTAAAACATAATCAATTGCAAACAATTCTGTAAAAAGGCTCAAAGGCTTGTGCAACAGACACCCACTGTGCACATGCTACAGCTAGAGATGAACACAAATGGCTACCTTAACATGAATATAGATCTCTCATCTCATAAACCATAACCTCAGACATCTTGAGGTAACATGACACAGAATCGGACCAATCGCTGTAAAACGATTAGTTAAACCCCACAGTGGAGTGAATAATCCTTTGCATAATATGGGCTGATAAGGAAAACGAGAAGACTTGAGGACCACGGCACATGCCGCTTATTGACAGACCTATCACAGGTCAATTAAAGCTTGGATCCCACAGGCTATTTACAAGTGACACTACAGCTCTAAGAGGTCCCCGGTCCACAGACGGCCATAAGTCCCGCCAGGCGGCTAATTGAGCTTGTCTATAATTATCCATTACACTCCCATTAGATGTGGTGAGAGCACTAGAGTCATCATCACCATGGGGCACTGCCAAATCCAAGATCCGCTTGTGCTTGCATCTCTACGCAATAAATGTCCCTTATATCGTGACAGTATATAAACACATCCTTTCCATTGATCGTAAAAAAAAAAGGGTAAAATAAAATATATATAAAAAGGGATGCATTCAGAAGGCAAAATGTCAAGGTCAGTATCTACATTTCTTTCCTCCTTAGTCAAGTCTAAGTTCCTACGGTTAGTTATGATGCTTACACAATACACTGCCATCACTGCTGATCATATATTTCACAATTACAACATCTTTCAAAGAAAAGCACTGATCCATTAAAGTGAGCAACATGCTGTGTGTCCTTTCTGTGCACTCTGCTGGAATACATTGTCCATAAAAAGACAAGCCTTCAGTCGTCTTCTGCGGGAAAAATCTCACTCGGTGTGCTCAGACGGAGACAAAGACGTCCAAATAGAGGCGGTCGTACGATTCCCTGAAGAAAAGGAGGAGCAGGAGACTGAAGATGCAGGATCCTGTCAAACACCAGTTCAACCAGGACAGCTCTGAAAAACAAAATAGCAAGGTTGACTGAGGTTAGCGATGACAGTTTTTTTTTTTTTTACAATCTTTTCCCCCCACAGCATGGCATTCATTAAACAACTACTGTATTCTAGGCATATTTTCTTCATGTTTATAAGTATCAGGTAAGTTAACAAATGTAAATGTGTTTTTTTATTTCTTTTTTTAGTACCTAAAAAAAGATATTTAGTAGTACCTTAAAAAAAAAACCTAGCATCCAAGGATGACTGTGGTTAGTGATGACAGCATTTAGAGCACCGAATAACATACTTCACCAAAAGATAGAATATTTATCATAATTTTATAAACACAGTAACATACAAAAATAACAATGCAAGCCTACTTGGCCTAAAAGGGTTAGTTAGGTACATTATTTGTAAGGTACAAGAAAATAATGCAGATTTTTTTTACAGCTTAGCATGCATTACATTTCTTTTCGAAAGGCAAAATCCAATCATTTCAATCGACACACATTCACACATTCAGAAGTTTGAGCAGGCGTGAAACATTTCCACAAGAATTTGCCGCATTGACCAATTGAATGCTACTTGGTTTGATAGTGACTTCTGTGTGAGCAGTTCTTAGTGCATCATTACATTATTAACAGTGGAAATAGACCTTTTTGCCATGTGACCATACCTTACGTATGAGGTAAATTAATGTAAATGTGTTGTTTTTTCCTTCAATAGCCAAATAGCTATTTAGGTACTGTTTTTCAAAATCCCATAAACTCATGATGGATAAAATAAAGTATTTATATATATATATATAATGGCCTATTTCACTACATTACAGAGCTGCAAGTGGTTACAAACAGCAATTCACATTGACTAAATGCAGTTGGCACTTACAAACTTTGAACATAAAAACAGATATCACAGCCCTTCATTTCCTTCTGACCAAACCATATACATGGTCATGCTCCAATAATCAAAGGCAAATAGACTAGAAACACAAAATATACTAATAATTGTTTGAAATGCATCAGACTGTGAGAGATAGCAGACACACACAGGTTCCCACAGCCGCTCTATTCCTTTCATTGGACAGTTAAAGTTACGAGAGGTTTTGAACAAGGTTGAAGTTTAAACCAGCAATTGAATCATTTCACACGCGCTGCACATGAATACGACGATACTTTTTAAAGGACAACACTAAAAACTGCATGCGAGAGCTGTGCAAACACATTCAGAGTACATATACTGCAGTGAGCAATTCAATAGATGAAAGCCTCACACCAGCTGCTGTGGCTCTGATAGAGCGCTGGGTTGAATATAACATAAACCAGGTCAAACACACAGACCCTCGAGGACAAAGGAAAGAGCGCAACTTAATTTAATAGAGAAGTGGATTTCAATTTCAAGGCGTCCCGTATCCAGATAACAGGTTGATCAATTGCCCCTGAAGTGAGAGCTGCAATCGATGGCAGAAGGTGAAATGCATGCTGGGTCAGCTGCTGAGCCCATTTGGGATAAATGATATGATTTAGCCATGCAGCACAGTCAACACAACCAGGTACGGCGGACGATAGAGCCATGACGACTCGAAGAAATGGGAAGCGGGGATTCTTTCCAAAAGTCCCTCTCATTAATCAGGCCTTGCTAGCCCTTCAGCTGCGCTTGGTATAGCGGCGGGTTAATGGAGTTGTGTTTATCTGGCTATTATGTCTGTGCTGCACGCCCGCCCCAGCCTCATCAATTTAAAAGAGAGAGGTAGCATCACCAGGCAGGATGTCTGCAGCGCATGTTAATGAAGAGAGCGGCTCAGCTCAGGTAATCCAATCAGACGCCCCCCAAAAATCCGCGAGTCGTCAACAGTCACCCTTCCAGCGCTAATGGAAGGCAGAACTTTGGACAGAGCGGCCCAACCTTTCCCTAAGGCAGCGCCGCTATGGAGAATACAAAAGAAGTTGGTTTAAACTTTAAAGGATTCGATTTCTCCCTCCTTCTCTCGCAATAATAGGAGCACAGCAATTATATCCTGTCTGTCAGTTTACACAGTTATGTCGCATTTCCCTCCTCTTAATACCTGACAGCAGAATGCAGAGATGTTGTTATTAAGGGTGCAATTTAGCCTGTCTCTTTCCTGCCATCGTCTCATGGGCTGTAATGTGCTGAAAAGGCCACGGTGGAATGACAGCGTAAACAGGCCACTCACCGTGACACTCAATATCTCTTACACGCGGAGCGCTGGGACAAAAGCGAGGACAAGGAGGGAGGGATGCGAGGAAACATCCTACAGCCGCTGTCTCGCGTCGTGACCGGGCGGCCAAATGTCGTCTCACTCACCCACGGGGCTCCTCACTTCCTGTCAAGCGAGCTGGGGTGTCTGAGATGGTCCTCTTATTGCTGTAATTATTCTTAATCGCTCCCCATTCAGCTGGCAGACTGATGGCATATTTCAGATCAGTTTAATGTCTTGCTCTGGCCCCAAGCAGAATCAAGAGAGGATGACTGACAGTTTGTAGGGTCTGTTGTCTCCTTACAAGATTAAACCAGAATTATATTTTGCAGTTCTGAGTTTGATTTGTTATATACATATGTGATTCTAAATATACATTATGTTAAAAAGAGGAAAAATGTAAATAAAATTATAATTAATATTACAGAATAAATACAATTATATTAATAAATGGTAAAAAAAAAAAATTATATATAACACATACATATATACAGTACATGCATACAAGCATTTTTTGTGTGTAGAGATTACAATTACAATTAAATTACTGTTTTTAAAAATTAACTTTAAGTGACAATGTCTAAAACTAAAAATTAGGAAATTAGCATGCACAATTAATATATATGCAAAAATATACAATAAAACATTTCTTGATTAACCATATGGTATAGTACAGTATATGTGCATTATAACATACATATTTCATCCCTAGGAAATATACTTCGGAAAAAATTACACACCTCAGCTTCAACTCAGGTTTAAGCATGGTGTGAAAAGCTCTAAGAAACTTGATTTTGCTGAAGGTTTACTTTCACAGGCAATTGAACGTGCTAAATCGAATGCTGAAAAAAGAGTTTAGAGCAGGCATACCCTATCAGGAAGTACACACTCTGGGTCTCTACAAAAGGTTACTGGACCCTTAATTTTATTATTGCCATTTGACAGACGGGCCACCCTCAAACAGTAGGTGACATGTCCTTTACAAAATCACAATCAAAAAAGGCTGAATGTTCAATCTTTACCAGCTATTCACAGCTTTCGGATTTAAGGGTGAATGAACCAACCTTGCCAATTTAAATGGCCCGCTGGAAAGGACAGCACATCCCTTTCATTTCATTTTAAAGTAAATACAAAGAAAGTGTAAGAAATTTGTGAATGTATCATCTGTCGCAGGCAGGTGGTATTCTTAAAAGCACATCAATACAACCTTGGGTGGCTGAAAAAAAGAGGATCTGGAAAATAAAAGAACGTCGAGGCAGGCTCAATATAAGAGGAAACAGGCAATTTTCAATGCACATTGGTAAACAATCTACACAATAATTCCGATCTATATTAGCAATGAAATCAAAAGAAACAGGGTAATTACAACAATGTAAACATCAGAACTCTGTCAGGACTCAAGCTTCTTCTGAAGGCCGTGACACACCAAGCCGTCGTCAAAGAACTAGCGGCGACAAAAGTCGACTTTGTTGTCGCCTCGCATCAGCTGTGTCTGGGCGCTTGCTTACCATTTTGAATACCATCACGTTGATCACTTTCTTTATTCCATGCAGTAGGCGGCTCATATTGTTATAAAAATACACTCTTATTGGAATGCTCAGGTAAGATGATATAAAATTAGAACAGCCTTCTGTCTGTGCCATCTCAACTTCTTCGCTCGCTGTCCTCACTTTCGCTTTTATTCTCATGCACTCATCCTGAACAGCCAATCAGAGGATCTCTCTCACGCCAATTCAACATGCTGAATCGGCTAAACTGTCACCGACGAGGGCCCAAAAGAGATGCATGTGGAACACACCACAAACACTAGCCCAACGGATGCTCACCAGCGGCCAGACGTTCTGTTTTAATACATTTTCAAATGGAATTTATTCCTGTCATGCAAAGCGGAATTTTCAGCATCATTACTCCAGTCTTCAGCGTCACATGATCCTTCAGAAATCATTCTAATATGCTGATTTGGTGCTCAAGAAACATTTCTTGTTATTATCCATGTCAAAAACAGTTGAGCTGCTTGATACTTTTGTGTAAACTGTGAAGCATTTTTATTCAGGATGAATAGGAAGTTCAAAAGAACAGCATTTATTTAAAACAGAAATACCTAACATTTAATTTAATGCCTCCTTGCATAAAAAAAGTATTAATTTCTTTCAGAAAAAATAAAATCTTACTGACCCCAAACTTTTTAACGGCAGTGTAACAGTGCCCTTAAGCCGCATATTAGCTTCGTTGTTACGTTTGTCACTACGTCTTGTACAGTGTAAAAATTCCAGCATTCAAATTTCAGTAAATTTTGAGTAGAATGTCTAGATCTGGTGGGTCCACTAGATGGCAACACTTTTACAGTTGGGCCATTACTTCAAAGAAATATCCTTTGAAGAATATGAAAAATGCCAATGAAAACAACAGAATAAATGTTACATCAATGTGCAAGGGTGATATTACTAGAGCTTTCATCAAATGCACATGCATGATTTTAAACATCTGTCTAAAGTTCTATTCATTTAACTATGTGTCAGATTTTAAGTGGAACTACACCTTTAAGAGGAGGACTTTGTGCAGTTTAGCTAACAGAGAGCTTATTATGTCTAGAAGGGCTTTCTGCCAGTGGAAACAGCGAGAGGTTGCAGGATGGTTCTGATGAAACCAACAGAAATCCATCCATCATCTCTTCAGCACCTACACACCGCTTGGCCTAAACAGAAAGCGTCCAAAACTCAATAGCAATGCCAACGCAATAACCATCTATATATAGAGACCTCATTGTTCCAACATTATTTTCAGCCATGGCACGGTGTTGGTGGGCAACTGCGGCACTGACAGCAACACAAAAGCAGAACGAATCTCATGGCTTCATTTGGAACCGATAACCCGATCAGATTTGAAAGGATGAGCCAGTTAAGCTCACTCATCTCAGTTTAATCTTCTCCAAGGGATCAGCAGGAAGACTGAGGAGTTTTCGCAGCCTTTCTTGACACCTGGGAGCCGTCCACTCAAGGCCACTGACGGAATGGGGAGATAAGTATCACAGCGGACATCTGGATTTGACAGTGGTCAGTCAGTGTGAACAGAGGTTGACAGCAGTACAATTCATAACGTATGCTAATTTCTAAAGAAAATGGGGGTGGTACGTTTTTCACAGGCAAGCACCACGTGTTGTGGGTGGTTTCCTAGACATGGCTATGTAGTTTCAGAGATGCTCTATTTGGTTTCTGGGATGTTCTTAATGTTGGCTAGGTGGTTGCTTACTGGTTCAAGTCAATTTAAAAAAAGAAAAACAACTATATCATATTCTGGTCCCCATGTATGGCTCACATCACTCCTTTAATATATGTCTGTGTGATATTCACCAGTTTTATTGGCCTTTTATTGTATCGTAAGTCTGTTTTTACCCCACAAATCGAAATCAAAAAGCAAATAAAATGCTATTAAGACTTACGGTAAAATTATGATATTATTTTCAGGAAAATTAAATCCCCAAATCTCATTATTGTAATGCATAAAAACAGACTTTAACAAGATGACTATATCTTTTTATTACTTTGTATATTTTAATAATACAATAGTATAAATATTTATATTCTAATAAAATTAATATTATTTATTTATACATCTTAGTAGTATTTGTACCACTACCTTAAACTGAATTAATAACAAATTGACTAACTTTGAAAAAAAAAAAAAGTGAATAAAATTATAAAGAATAAATGTGCTTAATTTTACTGAAAAAAGAAAATCACAAGTGTAAAAACTTCTGACAGTAAATTGCATTTTCTTTATGCAAAATATGATTTAATTTTAATTTATTTTTTTGGGGTGAAATGTGAACTGGACATTTCCTGGAAAGGATATGGGAGATTCGTCCATACTTGGTGAATGTCTTAGTGAATGCTGAACACCATTAATAAATAACAATCATTGAAATCATTGTTATGTTATCTACATGTATATATGTCATGTATGCGCTATTTAGGCACACCATACACACACAAAATGCTGTTTTTTGAATGGAAAAACACATACAGCCTTTGTGTTAACCTGACAAACGGTGTCCACCAATAGCAAGAGCTAGAATAAAACTATCACGGACTACCTGTCATTCCAAAGAAACCTGTCACAAAGTGACTCATCAATATTCAGCTGGAAGCTTGTATTTACAGAGCAAGACAGGGCAGACAAGTCAATCTCCCTGCACTTTTTTTCATGCGAAGAGCTTTGCACTGAAAGTTAATCATCATTCAGGAGAAGGACAATGACACTGACCTAAGTCTAAGTCCATATCTCTCTGCCATGTGTTTATTTAGGCTGAGTGAAAGCTTTGTTTTCCTTGCTGTAAACCATGCATTTAAAGAGTTAAAAATATCAAGGTACCTGTAAAGTAAAAGGTGAGGAAAAACAGCAAAAGTCCAGTGAAGAGGTTGCTGAGGAAGGTGACCACTCCACAGGTGATGCCCTCAGGTACAGGGTAAACCGTCTCAATGAACAGCTCCAAGAAGATGGGCACACTACTGTTGATGAAGATACCCACCAGGATGCAGGAGGTGTAGAGAGTGGCTTAAGGAGGAAAAAGAGAGAAAAAGTGAGACAGTGGGCTGAATCTTAAATACATTTCTAGAATAATACCTTCTTTAAACAGGAAGAGAAAGACTTTGCACATGATTGAGCGTAAAAAAAACCCTTTCTAATTAAATTTTTTTTCTTCCTGCGCTGGCAAACCCCATTTCAACAGACATTACACTATAATCAACTACGAAAACACTTACAACCTCATCTTTAAGTAATGATTATAATGTGCCAAGTTGGTACTACAGAAATCTTTCTTATTATCTTAGCAAAGCTGAAGTTTAATGAAGTGTGGAAATTGCAATAAAATGTATTTTATTCCAATATTAAATACACGTTCATTTCCAAAACCCAATTTTGCTTTAAAAAATTGGCAAAAAGAAACACCTTGCTATAGAAACTCATCAGTCTATTGTCATTCTCAGTGATAGAAGCTACTCCATGTGTGGGCGCGCAGTACTGTTTTAAACAAACCCAAACTGGTTCTAACCAGGGCAAAGAGAAAAGGATGGCCCAAATGCACAAAAACAAGAGAAAAAGCACATCAGAGCCTCAGCTGCCAGCGTAAGTGAAAAGTACATAGCAAACACTAGGTTTCATTACAAAATGGGCTAAACAACTAAAAGACTGGTTGGTAAATAAGAAAAGATTATTATAGATGAATAACTCGATGCTTGAGGTGTGGGGGTACATAAAAAGTGAAACAAACTTAAGGGAACAACACCTACGAGAAATGTTGCAAAAAAACATGGTATTTTTGCATTTTTCAGCGTCACCATAAAAAAGGAGCCCATCAAATTGAAACATTATACATGGATTTATTGTTTTTTTTATTATTTCGAAAGACGCCTCTTTTGCTCACCAAGGATGCATTTAAAAAAAAAATTAAAACAGTATTTTTTTTTATAATATTTCACAATTTTACTAAGTTTTTAAAGTTTAATATAATTTTTTATATTTTAACATTGTATTCCTGTGATGGCAAAGCTGGATTTTCAGTAGCCATTACTAATATCATTCTAAGGTGCTCAAGAAATATAAGCAATGTTGAAAACGGTTTAATACCAATATTTCTGTGGATAGATACCGTGATACATTGTTTGAAAAATGTTCATTTTAAATCAATGCAGTTCTTTTGATCATTTTTGACAATGTAAAAGTCTTTTACTGTCACTTTTTATCAATTGAATGTTCCCTTACTGAATAAAAGTATTAATACCTTTGCTTTAAACTTACTGACCCAAAACTTTTTAACAGTGGTGCAATTTTTGACCAATTTTTTGCAACCTTGGTGAATAAAAGCATCAAGCGCTTTCATAAACATGTTCATTATGAATGATTCAAGTCAAGTCAAGTCAAATATATTTATATAGCGCTTTTCACAATACAGATTGTATCAAAGCTGCTTCACAGTATCAATCAAAACAACTTAACAATGTTTGTTTATTACTGGAAAAAAAGACATCCAAGTTTGGTAGAGCTGATCAATGGTATGATTGGTTAATTAATTTGAATATCCCCAACTGAGCAAGCCAAAGGCAACAGTGGCAAGGAACCGAAAAACTCCATCCAGTGAGCTAAAGGTGTCCTAGCACACCATCAGATGACCCTATGGAGAAAAAAAAACCTTGGGAGAACCCCGGCTCAGTCGGGGGCCAGTTCTCCTCTGGCGTTTATGAACTAGTGGCCGAATTTACAGTTACTGTAAGATAAAAAATTTATATGAATGCCTGGCTAAATAGATGCGTTTTCAGTCTAGTTTTAAACTGGGAGAGCGAGTCTGAGCAACGAACAATATCAGGAAGGCTATTCCAGAGCTTCGGAGCTAAATGTGAAAATGCTCTGCCTCCTTTGGTGGATCTGGATATCCTAGGAATGACCAGAAGCCTCGAATTTAGTGATCTTAAAGAGCGCGATGGATTGTAGGGCGATAGAAGATCCGTTAAATAAACTGGAGCTAAACCATTTAGAGCTTTATAAGTCAAAAGCAATACCTTGTAATTAATACGGAACTTTATAGGTAACCAATGAAGTGATGATAAAATCTGTGTTATATGATCATATTTTCTTGATCTAGTAAGAACTCTAGCGGCTGCATTTTGGACTAACTGTAGCTTGTTTATTGAAGATGCAGGACAACCAGCTAATAAAGCATTACAGTAATCTAGTCTCGAGGTCATGAATGCATGAACTAACTTTTCTGCATCAGAGACTGATAGCATGTTACGTAGCTTAGCAATGTTTCTAAGGTGGAAAAAGGCTGTTTTTGTAACATATGAAATATGCTTTTCAAAAGACAAGTTGCAGTCTAATGTAACACCCAGGTCTTTTACTGTAGCGGATAAAGTAACAGGGCATCCTACTATGTTAAAGTCGTGCTGTGAAAGGTTTTGTGGACGGTTTTTACAACCGATAAGTATTACCTCTGTCTTGTCTGGATTTAATAAAATAAAATTACGCGTCATCCAATCTTTTATATCTTTAACACAATCTGTCAATTTGGATAATTTAGCGTATTCATCTGGCCGTGATGAAATATATATTTGAGTGTCATCAGCATAACAATGGAAACTAATTCCATGTTTCCTTAGAATATTACCAAGTTGCAGCATATATATTGAGAATAATAAAGGGCCTAACACAGATCCCTGCGGCACTCCATAGTTTGCCGAAGTTATGATCGATTTTTCTCCATTTAAATAGACGAAATGGTAGCGGTCAGATAAGTATGACCTGAACCAGCTTAATGCTTGTCCTTGAACACCAGTGTAATTTTGTAGTCGATCGAAGAGTATTGTGTGATCTATAGTGTCGAACGCAGCACTAAGATCAAGTAAAACTAGTACTGAGATACAGCCTTGGTCCGAAGCTAAAAGTAAATCATTTGTGATTCTAACAAGCGCAGTTTCAGTGCTGTGATGTGGCCTGAATCCAGACTGAAACTTTTCATAGATGTCGTTTTCTTGCAAGAAAGAGCAGAGTTGACTGGACACAACTTTTTCTAATATTTTTGACATAAATGGAAGATTCGAAATGGGTCTGTAATTTGCTAGGTTATTTGGATCTAAATGTGGTTTCTTAATAAGAGGTTTTATAACAGCCAGCTTGAACGTTCTTGGAACATGACCTAAAGATAAAGATGAGTTAATAATATTGAGAAGAGGCTCTTCCACTATAGGTAACACTTCTTTCAGTAGTTCAGTTGGTATAGGATCTAATAAACACGTTGTTGTTTTAGATGAAGTGATAAGTTTATTTAACTCTTTTTGTTCTATGGTTGTAAAGCATTGTAATTGTTCTTACGGGCTGATAATTGCGGCTGAATTATAAGGCGCGAGTAAAGATTGAACGTTTACGATTTTGATTCTGATGCTTTCAATTTTCTCGGTGAAGAAGTTCATGAAATCATTACTACTAAACTGTAACGGGGTATTTTGTTCAGACGACGTCTGTTTATTTGTTCCTAACTTTTCAATGTAGTGTAGTTGTAATCATGAGAAATATCTGAGATACGTGTAACCATGGTATAAATAGAAGAACTGACAATGGCACCACTGCATTTTGAAAAATGTAAAAGTCAAGGTAGTAATGTGGCCAATTATTCCTTACATAATGTTACACAATGAATATCATTATTTCTATATTATTTGAATACTATTTAGAGCATTCAGATACAAGACAAAATTATTAGCAATAAAGCATGAAAACTCTTTACATGCATGTCCTATGAAAAGTGCTTGCACTGCATTTACAATCAAATGTGTTTATTCAACCATGCACTGTTGCTTCTAAGCAATGGCAATTCTTGTTGAATGCCATTCAGAGACATCTTGCATGTCGCAGTGACTGAAAGAGAAGCAAAAAAAACCTGGCACTGCACAAAACATAGGCACATTTGGCTCGTGGCTGGCGTTAATTTGACAGACTGGATGTAAGGAAGTACTGGTATTTATGTGGTAACCGTGGTATAATTTGATTAAATGAGAGTGGCACCATTGGATTACATGGACACGGTAGGCGTAGGTCCATTGTCAGTTATTCCTTGCAAAATGATTCCATCTAGAATAAGTTCTGATGAATTGATGTTGCCACAACATAGTCTTGTGTTCATTAGTGAGTGATATGAATCACAACAGGCATGGGAAGGCACGGATGGCAACGGGACATGCGTGTGCGATATAAAATCATGCCAGATGGAGAGATGGCCCATGAGTCAGAAAGCTCTGTCTGCCAGAAATTCTGGGAGAGAGCAGATAAAAAAAAGTCAGGTGCCAACCATAAAATGATAATTGATGGAAATATCTGAGCTGGCTGATCTATGGGGCATGTTCGTTTCAGGCCGGCTTCTCTAGATACCCACTCCCCTTTTCTCTTCACTGATCAGGACTTAATGAGTTCCTCTGGCTCCCTATCACAGATAAAATTGCAGCTTGCTGTTCGCCTAGCAGACTCCCAGTTGTCTGCTAGCAGGCTGACAGTTTTGTGGATGTCCACAAGGCAGAACATACTGTCCTTTTCACCACAGCGTACCTTTAGTAGAGGGCAGGTGGGTGAGCCTGGTCAAGCAGGTGAGAGTGAACCAGGTGGCCGCCAAGGATGCACCGGCAAACATCAGCACGAGAATCAGCTTCAACATCCCTCGAATATAGTCAGCAAACCTGAGGGCAAAAACAGAAAACATAAGAAAGCAGGAGGAGGAGAGAGAGAAACTTGAACCTCAAGTCATAGCTCAAAGGTGACAGAACAAAAACTACAGAGGCGGCAAATTATAGGCAAGCGCAGCTGAAACTTTTTCACAGATCTTATTTTCGGCACCTACATTAGAGACCAGGCGCGCGCGAAAAATCTTGTCCCTCAAAAACAAGCCTACTGGAGACAACTCAAAACAAATCCTCACAATATAATATATTTCATAGCTTCTGACTAAGTTCTTCACACAGTCTCCTCTCATCAGGCATCAGACACAATTTAGCACCTCTAACATGATGGCAGCAATACATAGCAATATCACTAGGGCATGTAATTCATCACCTTTCCTCACAACAGAGATGAAAGCCATCATAATAAAAACACTTTATGGAGGAGTTAGCTGTTATTTGTTGTGTCGGGGTTGCAAGACTTATTTTTAATAATGGCTTATGGGCTTTTAATGCCTTTTAAAGTAATTATTCACGTCAAAATGAAAGTTTTGTCATCCTTTACCTGCCATCATGTCATTCCAAACCTGTAAATTTGTATATTCGGTGGAACACTAATGGAGAAATGTATCAGGTTGTTCATGCAGCTCGATACAATGGAAGCCTATGGAATTCACAGAAAATCTTTACAGCTCTCAAATCTCATTAACATTCCGATATATTCAAATAAAATGTGCCACTCTAGGTTTGACATCAATGATATTATGCCTATAAGATGTTTAGACTACTTTTACAACACATTTATGGTGTTGTGGGCATTTTTCAACATTTCTCTTTTCATGTTCCATGAAAAAAGTCATATGGGTTGGAAATGAATACATGTCATACGTTAGAACAACATATAAATGAAGAACAGAATTTCTATTTTTGGGTGAGCTATCCCTTTAATTATTAAGCATTAAATTTAATCGGTTGTCAACCTCACTTTCTTGACCCGACAACATCGCCCTCTTCATTCGAAAATCAATGTCACCCCTACCTCCCGAACTGCTGTCTGACAATTAAAGTCTGGTGGTTTGTCAGGCATCCCAGTGTTTGCCCAACCGATCAGTATACCTCACACCACAACCCGTTAATTGACCTGCGGAGACAGCCTCTTATGATTCACTCGTCTAGGATAACTCCACCATAACGGCGAACGAGGACGAGTCTTTGACGAGGGCTTGCGGCTATTATATCCTCCTCAGGAATCGCATCATTTAGAATGTGTAGCCATCGCCCCTACATCTCGATTTTAATGCATCCATTTTTCTAAAGCATGGACTTGACCCAAAGGGATGCGCTCTGCGGCGGAGAGCTGGTGGTGTATAATAACTCATGTTAACGCATTTGCTGCATGATTCGTGGCACAGGGAGGGCGCTGGACCCTGTAACTCACAGGGGCCCATTAACGAGAGATCACTCGCCAAACGACCACTAATAGAACCGTGCTGCCGTGGAGACTTAGTGGGGCATCTGTTGCTTCTTTCTGCAACCTGTCCCAAATGAACAGCCAATATGAGAAAAAAGCTAACACGTACAAGTGACAAAGAAACTGGCGGGGTGTGCAATCTTCAATCAGCTTTATCAATCCCCATTCGGCTTGTGGCTCATGACTCGATTTGAATAACACACAACAAGGGCAGCTCAAAAGTCTTTAATGATGTTTTACCCCACGTTGTCCCTCCCTATCTTAATGGTAATCCGTGTACTAACCCCAAAACCAATACAGCAATGTGGCAATTGATTAAATGCAGTTTCCTAATTAAAAGGTTTTCAAAATGCAAAACCTGACTGGATGTACTGATTTGAGCCCTCCTGCAAACATTTAGTCATCGGGGACAGACAAATCTCTTGCTTTTTGCAGACAACAGTTTGCTCTTTCTCTCTTCTCTACGCCAGTGTCTTAATCAGTCTGTGCGACGTGACCATTTCATTAGCATTTTCACCCACTGTTCATAACAAAAGCTGATTTTAATAAATTAGCAGAAAGAGAATAAATTAGCTTTGGGATCAGGGAGGATCCAAAACACCCAGGGAAAAAAAGTGGCCTAACAAAGACAGAATAAATGTCTTTCCAGCAGGAGTGTAGGAACGATCTGAAAAGGATGACACTGGTTTATATGCCTAAAAATTAGAGATGCACCGATTACAATTTTCTAGGCCGATCTCGATTCCGATTTTTCCTTGAGTTTGACCTGCCGATACCGATTTTAGCCGATTCCGATTTTATTTTTTCAAACCACTTTACAGCACACACAAATATTTATTTTCTATCATCTCTTTAATAGAACATTTTTTGAACAGATAATCGCTATAAAATAGAACTATATAAATTACTCCTAGTGTGGAAAATTCTCACACATCTAAAGTGCAGTGTTATGTAAGAACCATTTCCTTTTCACATCCAATATCCAATAAAACAAAATTGATATCTTTAGCAAACTCAACTTCTGTATGAAAACAGGTAATGGCAATAAAATAATATATCAATAACAAATAAAAATTCAATTAATATAGCCTTGCAGTATAAAGATATTTATATCTCTCTCTCACACACACACACAGGCCTATTGCAATCACTTGTACATCAATGGCAAGTTATATTTCTCAAGCAGTTCTTCTCTCATCTGACATATGTCCAGCCAAGCTAAACAGAACAAGTGGAGCATGTGCAGGGAAACAATTAAATAATAATAAAAACAAGTTTAAATGGGTAAATTTTCTATAAATATTTTTGAGTCTTCATTTTCTTTCTGACATAGCCTAGCCTACTTCAGTTCTTGTTAAAACACACCAGACATGCAAATTCTTTGCATTTTGGGCACTTTTTGGATGAAATCCTATTTATTTTGTCCATCAAAAGTGTGCTTTCACTTAAATTGAGTGCAGCAAAAATAGATTCGTCGCCGAAACCTACGCTTCACTGTTGCTCCCGCGACGCGACGCTCCTGCTCGACTCTCACGCGCTGCTCTGGCTCGCGGTGTGAATGCACTCATTGATTAACATGCACGCCGAACAAAAAAAAAAAAAACGCGCTGCACCTCGTGGTGTGAAACGGCCGTAATTCACGAGGTTTCCTACATGTGCGCGTTCCGTGTGCACGTGTGATGCTGATGTTGCGCGATGTTAATCATGCGGCGCCCGAGTGCATTTGACCGGCATAAAATCGGATTATGTCAGACTGACCGGCCGGTCGCCGATCATGGCCGATCACGTGAAAACCGGCCGATTCCGGTCACCAGCCGATCAATCGGTGCATCTCTACTAAAAATGCATATTTTTGTGTAAAAACAACAACTTTTCTTCTGTCGTTCATATCTTCTTTCCGCGGGAATTTTTTTTTTCTGTCAGTGGCTCAGCACACAAGCTGTGCCAGGCGTGGGGCTCGACATAAGCAATGGCCCGATGGCCCGGGGCCATTAAAAGAGTATGTCGGGCTAGTTGATTGGCCAGTCACTTGCCCGCGCGGGCCAGTAACTGGCCATCAGCAAAACAAACAGCAAACGTCATACACAGTGTGGCGAGAAGAGCGTCAATGTTACTTCATGTTATTTATAACGTGTTAAAATGTCAAAGAACTACGAGGCTAATACGAGAAAGAGGACATTCCTAGTGTCATGTAAAACACAGTACACTTGGTAGGGATGGATGGGTACCGAAACCCGGTATTAAACGGGACTGAATTTTGAAAGACCGCTGTATCGATAAGCTCGGACGTTATTGTTATTGCTGTCGGTAGGCCTAGTGGAGAAATACATAAATGAATAGGCTATCATTTATTATTGCTATAAAGACGTTATCGATTTGTTTTGACCATCTCGGTGAGTCGCCAGCCATTTCTATATATAATAAAATTTTGTCTGTGATGCATTTTGCTATTTGCGCATTCCAGAAGAGAGAGAGAGGGAGAGAGAGAGCGCTCACGCGGTGCCACAGCGCGCACAACACCTAACGGAGGACAGAACTAAACATTCAAGTTATGGTTACACTTTAGATCTGTGATATTACCGGTAGTATGATTTTATTTTAGATTTCGGCTTCCAAAGATTATAGAATATATTTGAGGTAAAACCATTAAAAACTGCATTCTGTCTAGCGCAACGTCCTTCCCATCACAGCAGTACAGTAGCACGTTGTCATTTCTCCTTAACTCAAACTTTAAGACCGAATCAGCACGATCGGTGATTGTTGTAAAATGCAGTCTATTCTGTTGCTAAATTGCGGGGCGCGTTTAATAATAAAAAGAGCTATTAAAAGCACAAAAATCGGCGCAAGAGATGTGGTTCCCAATGCGCTCCGAAACAAGCTGCGTTCACACTACAAGCAACACGATACCATTCATTATCAATGGTGAGCGGGCGACTTCCGGCGACAAGCGCGACAGCGACCGTTGGCGACCGGTGGGGCGTGTCCAGCGGCGCGACAAAGTTGAGAAATTTTTAACTTTATGCAAATGAAGAGCGATTTTCGCGAGCGACAACCAATAGGAGTGAAGTCAGTGGAGTGCGTCACTCTTCAGTGCTGAGTCTGACCGAGGCAAGTTGAACAAGAAGCTCATTTTAGCCGTCCGAAACTGTCCTATAACTTATGATATATCTCCGTGTACAAACAGTGGTGTTCACTGTACTGACTCCATGACAGAATGGTTTCGGGAACCCAGATAGACCGGTATTTGCCCGTTTGCTGCAGTTAAATAGCCGCAATGGCAAAGAGCACTCATTGTTTATCGTTCATCTTTAATATTATGCATTATATGTACTGATTCCATTTATACTTTTCCTTCCAAAATATTTGTTTGTAGCGGCAGTAGAATGTGTTTGTTGTCTAGAATAGAGTAACATCCGTGAATGTCACTCACAAACATTACTAGGCAACCAGTTAGTGGGAACGCCCTCCAGCGCAGCCACTGGCGACCTGCAGCGACAAAGTCGCGTGTAGTGTGAACGCAGCTACAGACCGCAACGAGACAAGTAAATTATACTTTGGGCTTCATGTGCGCGTCTAAACGATCAAATGTACACAAAAATATGTCAAAATGACTGGCTTGGAGATTCACTTAAACAGTTTATGTCTAAAATGGACGCAGTTATGGAAAATATGGTGCATCAGTAGACTATTAGATCTGCACTCGTTCTTAAAGGGGAAGCAGTCTAATAAACATGCGGACGATTGCGCCATTACTGCGAATCAAACAACAAAAGGCAAAAAGAAAATCACTCACAGCTCTTGAATGAATAACTTTAGCTTTAATAAGTAAGATGAGGAGACAGAGAAAAAAAAGAGAGATTGATCGAGATGAGGAGAGAGCAGGTATTGACAAATAATCTACTGGACGCTGAAATTTGGTTATTTTTGCATGTCTCTGCAGGGGCTCTCTCTTAATTCCTAAACTCCCTTCACAGTTTTGATTAATCCTAATGTATACAATAAACACAGTTTAATGGAAAAGTGCTTTTCCTTGTATTTCTTTCTGGGCCAGTCAAAATATAGAAGGGGCCAGCAAAACTCTGATCTACTGGCCCCGGGGGCCAGTGGTGATTTTTTTTTATGTTGAGCCCTGTATTATTTTATGTGACGTTTGCCCTAATTGATTCGCTGAAAGGTGGAAGTTGGTAGCCATTGTACGATTACCACCTGCCATTCAGCCCACTCCTAAAGCAGTCCAGTGCTGGTCTTAAAAGTTATCATTTTAGTATCGCTGGTGAATTTTAATGCCGACTTAGAATGTTGAATTGGAGGTGGAGCTTGTCAGTGAGCCTGTCACTCTGATTTGCTGTTCAGCTTAGCGAACCAGTGCATGAGAAGAAAAATGGAAGTACCAAAAGCAAGCAAATGACAATATCCAGAGGGCACACAGAGAAAGCTCTTCTCATTTTTCATCTGCATCTCATCTGTGATGATTTTCATTGAATTCGTCTGTGGAGAGCAAGACTTGTTTGAAAATGGTAAGAGCAAGAGCAGCTGTTTACAGTTTGCATATCCACAGTCCTAACTTTCGGTTTCCTTTTTTGAATTACGATTACAGGCTATCAGCTGGTATGGAGAGTTCCAAAGCAGCTGGATGGAGAGCAAAACAGAACAGTGGTCTTGAGACGCATTTATAAAAGTTTAACTATTTTTACCTTGATGTGTAACTAAAGGTGTTGAATGAATGAGACGCCTATTGAAACCACTGAGATGGCCAAAGACGCGAATGTAGGAGTTTAACAATATTTGTTTTGAAATGTTTTGTTGAAGGCAGTGGATTTGTTACAAAAGCGATGCTTTGATGGCTGTAATACCGGTGCTTTAACCGAGATGAATTTAGAGAGAGTTTTAGCATGCTGACAGTCCCTGCAGTTAGTCAGTAAAGCTCATTCCTGGATTCTTATGTGACTAATGTTTAAGGGTCTGCTACTTCTCTTTTCCATGTCACTGGACAATACATGTACAGTAGATGTTAACAAGTTCAAATGCATGACAACATCACCATAATTTCTCAGGCATTACTCACCTCGCCATGGCCACACCAAACACACAGCCTCCAACTATGGACCAGAACCCGATCCAGCCAGCGTCCACCTATCAGAACAGAGAAAGGTGTGATCAGAGGCAATTATTCGCTGCTTGTGATGCTGGACATCACTCGTGAAGAAGCAGCCTGATGGGGAGTGAGCCAAGAGCGTCTACAGTCTGAGCAACTGTGTCTATCAGAGAGAGGAATAAACTGGCAGACTTCATGCTGTCCATGGACATATCTTTGATGAGAAATCTGGTTCAGCAGCAGACTTCATAAAACAGATGGGTCTGTGTCAGGCATGGCTGAGGTCAGCCACAGTATTGATAAGAGCAGGGATACAAAAAAAAGTTCCTATATGAGAACCTAATAAAAGGCTACATATTGTTTGTCAAAGCAAAGGTGAATTAAAAAATATATTTTTTTATTGCTTATGAAAGAAGTCTCAAGCTCACCAAGGCTGCATTATATATATATATATATATATATATATATATATATATATACAGTAATATTGTGAAATATTATTACAATTTCAAATAACCATTTTAAATGTAACTTATTTCTGTGATGGCAAAGCTGAACCTTCAGTCTTCAGTGTCACATAATCCTTAAAAAACATTCTAATATGCTGATTTGGTGCTTAAGAAACATTTCTTATAATATTATGAAAGCTGAAAACAGTTGTGCTGCTTAATATTTTTGAGGACATTTTTTCCAGGATTTTTTGATGAATAGAAAGAAATAAATAAAAAAACATTATACCATTAAACATTTTTTAATATTATAAAAGTCATTTTCGAACAATTTAATGCATCCTTGCTGAATAAAGTATTTTTCATCATTTGTCAGATCTCATAAGTATTACAGTGACAGCTCTATATACAAGCAAAACATGAGGCCTCGTATCAAATGTTTAAAAACTGTTTTTTCGCACCCTCATCTTTGTTTTGTTTTTTATTATAAATATATACTCGGTTATTCGGTTATTTAGTAAAACAACTTGACTGAGTCTGATATTGCTTTTATTACTCTTAACAGTTCTATCAAACAACTACATATGACCCGTTTATTTATATCTTCTCTCTCAATAAAAAAAAGAGAGTTTTAAAATACACTCGTCTCTCGTCCACCAAAACATACCATGCAAGGAGAACAATTATTCTAGTCAGAAAAAAATACAGCATCAGACATTGATTTGGCTGATTAGATAGCTAACGAAGCTAACAAGAGCGCTCAGAAATGCTGGCTCTGTCTGGGAATCAGCCTTGATCCCCTGGGGGTGGTGATGGAGAGGAGAATGCTGGCTAAGTTCTCTGCCATCAGGAACAACATCTCTCACCCAATGCACCGGGCTGTCACTGCACAGGAACGCACCTTCAGCAAAACACTTATTATACAAAAGAACATTTCGTTATGTACTTACCTGTGGCTATCAGGACAAACAACTGTACCCTGAGCTGAATCTCACTGTCTTTGGCTGGGTTGTAATGTCACTATTCAGAGAACACTGGGCTCATGAATATTACTTCACTCTTTGCAAGCTAATCTTCCTAGACCAGAGTGTCACAGTAGCTAATTAACATTCATGATTCATGCTAACTAATATAACAAGTCCATGTCATTTTGGGATGTAGTAGAGCTCACCTCCAAGATTAACTGAAATATCAACAATTTAACATCAGGACACGTTCAAAAATCATTTAAATTAATTCCATTCCTTTAAAATGGTCAATAACACACTGATTGGATATTTCTCATAAGTGTAAGGTCAGTCCTGTGCAGTGTGATTTGTGTGACACTTAATTTGTGCACAAATGAACGTGACATTTATTTGACAGCTTCATTGTTCTAGAATACACAAAATCAAATGTGATGTTGATTTTAGCATGTGTGGAGATTCAGCACTGTGCATTTTCAATTTCTCCACCTTCTTAACACTGTCCTTGTCTGGACAAGCAGATTCTCACTAAACGGCATTAAGACACCGCTGCTTCAGGGATTTATAAGGTCTGAGGATACATGTGCTGATGAAAAGTCTTACTGCAGGGGTAAAAGACATCTTTATCTATTTGAAATAAACATCAAGTGCTAAAACTACAGTGAACCATACCATATATCAGAATGTCATATATCATGCGATTTTAATGCGAGGCAGCAGGGGTAGACTTCATAATTGAATATCTGCCAATGGGGATGTGAGCTAAAAGTTTGGGGGGAGTGAAGTGGTTCCAGCGCCCCTGGATGTATTAACTGCTATTTCCCATTCTGTGATTTATGTCTACTGCTGTAACGCTGCAATTTCATACCCTAGTATGCTATTTCTTTTGGCAAAAAAGTGTAAATCATGTGTGTGTCCAAAGCATTATTTCAAATTCAAATTTTTCTGTCATGCAGTATAGTTGCATTGTGATGGTTAGGACTCGGGACAAGGTGGAGAATGATATGGCATATATCCCCATTACATTGATGTTACTGTTTTATACTGATACAATATAATGTATGATGTTTTTGTTATATGTTCTGTTGTTATATATATATTGAATACTTCTGTGAAAGCAAACACTTTCTTCAGGTACTCTAGATCTTCGTGTTTGATGATCTGAACTCACTAACATGTTTACACCGGAAGCCTTAGGGACAAAAAACATGGCATCACTCACTAAAATGGGTTTTAAAATCAGAAAACCACATTGCTCCCCCTTTAGTTTTAATCAGGGCGAAATAGTTCTACACACACTATCACAAAAGCGAGCCTTTGTTCTGAGCAGTTTGAGGCAGCTTTAATAAAACAGTCACTCTTAATGTTTCTCAACCCCAGCAAAGCACCTCGAATTTGATGATGACTTTCCAAGGGCAAAGGGTGTCTGCCTAATTAGTGCAGAGCCATTGTGCGCAGGCTTAATGGCCATTCACCATTAATGAAGCAATTAGACAAGATTGATTAATGTAGCGGTGGACTATACACTTGCAGCTAATTATTGTTGTACTGATCTACATGCTTACTGCCTCAGGGCTCTACCATTCCACTCACAAATTACTGTGTGCGAACGTGGAAACTGATTTGTTGTGAGCGACTTCTGACACCAATCAAAATGCAAGAACATAACATCTTCAGAATATAAACTTTCACACCATGACTGGATGCTTTTTTATTGCTTTCTATCCAAGTTAACAGAGAAATCATTCAATGTTAAGTAAATTGCTAACACTTTACTATACAATACATACAACCTTATTATAAAGTGTTACCAGCAAAAGCCAAGGTTTATGAATTCTGCAGTTAATCCTAATTTAGTTTTTCAATGCAAGGTTTTTAAAGTGATCCAGGCTGAATTAATTGGTGAAGTTTAATACTTAAAATTTGGGATTTTAAACAAATCCCCAACCAGAATGTTTGAGGAATATCAATACACTGATAGCCTTTTGAGCACTTCCGTTTTTTTTTTTAAGAACAATCTGACTTCTAGAAATCTATATATAATTTCAGTTTGTCTGATAACACTTATTTCTCTTCAACCAAATTTAAATGACTAGGAAAAAAGACTTTCTTAACAATAGTGAAATATTAAAATGGGAGAAAGAAATGCTTGAGGCGTACGCTTGCAATTGTTGTTAAAAAAAGAACTGAAACTTGAATGAGAAGACGGAAAATTAAAATTAGTCTCACAAAGGCTTTGGCAGCAGAGACATATTATGGAAAAAGGAAAAAAGGCATTCTATCTTCAACTTGCATGGTTTTCTTTCCAATACCGGTTCAAAGACCACTTAGTTTACCTGGAAAAGAAACTACAAGACCTGAAAACATAATTTTTGTCTCTGCAAGCCAGTAATTCAGCTGGGCCTAGAATGTTGTGTGATTGCTTTGGCCCATAACTCTAACATTTCAGATGCAAATGTGAGGAGTCTGGGGAAAATCAGAAACTCTGAGGTGGAGAGCTCATCTCATTAAGCTGTGGTTGGCCCATCAAAGATGAAGTACTTTTGTGAGTATGCAAATAGAAGCGTCTTGAGCATGTATGTTTGATTAGATTCTGATGAGCTCTGTTTGGAGAGGGAACGGCTCGAGTGGGATATCTACATGTGGATAGCTTTGGATTTTCAAAACTGTAATTAGATGTTTTTAACAGCTTGTTTTGAAGTTCAAAGTCCACCCATTCAGGCCTGCCAGTTTTTTTTTAAATGAGAACGTATAGAAAGGCAAACAGTTTTTTGGTCAGAGTTTCCAGTCAATACTTAAATGTGTGTTTGTACACCCAGGGTTAGTTGTGAGTCAATAACCGTTTTAATCCATAGGAATTACATTTCATTTTGATTATAATTAAAATCATAGAAGGTGCAAATGAATTGTACATCTGATGAATGCTTGCTTCAGACACACACAACTATTGAAACATACAGTGGTGCATTTCTGCCACATATTTTTTCCACTCAATTATTTCTTAATAACGATGTCATTTAAACAAAATATTTTCTCGTAATAACTAGATGCTATGTCGATAAAACAATATGCATTTGTAATAACGAGATAATGTGTTGTTCAAACAATATGTTTTCTTGAAATAACGACATATGCTTTTCCCGTTATGAGATATTATTAAAAATACATATTTTTGTATGTGATGTGACAACGTGGGAAATAGGCCTTTATCACAGTCCACGTTCAAAAAGTGGAAGCTTAAAATAATATAGTAAAATAACTTGCGCTGTAGCCTGCATTAATGGCAATGCCCATAGCACAGGCTTGTTGTGATTTATTGATGTTCAGTTTATCACAGATACTTAATCGAAACACAAACCAGTTTATAAACATTAGTCGGGTACGATGAAACAAAAAAAAAGTTATTCCAAAGCATTTTTCATATTAAACGCATATTAAAGAAATGCAAGAACTGAATTCAAACAACATATCACGACACAGCATTATTCATTCAGGTTATGCGTTCAATAAAACATTAATTATGAGTAAAGACAGTACAAATTAAACAATAATAATGTTCAGATTGCTTTCATGCTCTGACTTTAGTTTCCGATACAATCACCAAGTGTTAAAACTGAAGTCGTTCAAATAAAGAAATGTCGATTATTATACAAAAATAACTGGTTTGATCATCTTAAACGATCAAATAAAAACCATAACTTTAAAATTAAAATTTAAATAGAGTGTATTCCAATTATTCCTTTGGCAGTAACTTGAGCAGCGTGCAGATCCTTGTTTATCTCATGACTGTGGCACTACCAGCACAGTGCTGGCTAACGCCTCGTTCACAAAACGTTGCACATTAAAATGAAAATGAAATGACCCACACATGGTAGGTTATCATGTGAGGCTAATTAAACCGTTTGAATGCTGATTTTTATTGTCAAGTTCAGCCAATTTAGTTTGATTTTCTTTTCAAAATTGGCAACCGACCATTGACAACAATGCAGGAGGAGATTCGATTACGCTACAAACCGAAGCCGGATATGACAATATGCGGACTGTGATAAAGGCCTGTTTACCATGTTATCACATCACGTACAAAATATTTCATTTTAACAATATTATCTTGTTATAACAGGAAAAGCATATCATTTTTATGACATATTATATATCGTTTTAATGAGAAAATGTATTGTTTTAACAACATAACATCTTGTATGAGAAATATGAATGACAACATCTCGTTCTTACGGCATAATTGATTGGAAAAAATAATATGTATGAGGCTGCAATGACCCACCATAGACACACATGGAAACAGACAAAAATAAACAGGTCTTTGTATATTTGCAATACTTATTTTCCAGGAAATAATGTAACATCTACATGGGCCCAGCATGGAGCATGGAATATGTCTTACCTGGCTGACTTGAACAGGTGTTAAAATCATGTCCAACACGCCCGCCCAGCCGGCAACAACCCCTGTGGGCACGGAGTAGGCGAGCGCTATCATCAGGAAACGCATGTTGCTGAAAAAAAAAAGCAAAGACTGATGTAGACTGATAAAAACTTTTAGAAATAGAAAACTATGAAAGCACTTTAAATACTAGGCTGTATTTTGACTGTGTTTTGTATTTTGACATTTTTGAAAGCGCAACAGATCTTTCAGAACTGTCATGAAACCGAACATCAAAGCTTGTGCATCTCACACAGATTGTAGAGTTTCCTTCCTATGCCTTCCAGCCTGTCACCAAACATTTATCCTACCTTGCAGCCCAGTGACAGAGAGATAAAAATCTCCTTAATACGGGAAATAGACGGAACTGATAGCAGAAGCAGATATCAGGCCAGCACAATGCTAGAATAAAGACATGCCCATAAGCGGCGTTCTGACTTACATTGATTTAGCTTCCTCAACTGAATGTGATTCTTAAGAGGACACTGCCCATTTGAGTGTCCTCTTAACATAATAATACAACTTTCATCTGCACAAAATGAACTTGAAATTCGCTAATCCAAATGCCATTTTAGAGTAACACTGACTAAATTAATTAATATGACATGATAATGAATTGACTAAATAAAAAACACTATCATGAAAAATTTATTGAGGTTATTTTTAATTATTGAGGTCCTGCAGCAACTGAAAAAATGCCACTGAGAATATGCAATGTTAACAGACAGCTTACTTAAGGTAATACACCTTGATATTAAGAGCTTTGCCAAGTAGGAATTGTTTTAAACATCCAATTAAATCTAACTGACCCACTGGGCGAAGCTATGCATAAAATCAGTATCTGCATGTTTTTATTAAATCATATATCTGTAGGGCACAGCTGAAATACTTTTACTCTTTCATAGCAGTATCTATAAGACTCGCTAACAAATATTACATGCCAACAAATCCTTTTTGAAGCTAAGCAACAACAAAGTAGCTCTAAGCATTAATACAAGCACAGTGCATGGTTTAGTGTACTGTCAATTTTGTGGTAATCCTGCCCTGATGCAAAAATCCCTTGCAATGAGGGATGCTTTTTCTTCATGTATTAGCATTTTTATGAGCATCTATCTTGCAGTAGTCAAGACTGAAACAAGTTGAGAATCCCTTTGTGGAATCAGCCTTTATGTGTTCCTTCTGGCAGGCCTCCAATCACTCCCAACCCAATTACAATCACCAGTCCTTCTTACTCACGTCTCTACCTATTTTTCCCTCAAGTGTCTCAAACAGTGTCTCCCTGACTTACCCGAGAGGATATGTTCCCCCCATAAAACAACCAAGCATCTGGAACCAATCATGAGGGCTCTCCAAATATGCTTTGTTTATCTTTTGAAGCGGTGTACATTATGGAATTTACTTGTTGCCGTTTGGTTCTTGGTATTTGAGTCTTTAAGGCTGTTTTCACACTTAGTTTGATTGAAAAAAAGTCTGATTGCACCATCCTCATCCTGCCCTAGATTTGGTAAGCCATCAAGCCAGAAGGATCATTAGCTAAGTGTCATTTGTCCTTTGCCGGCTCTGTTGGGATCTAATCCCCCAAAATTAAGATTTTGCAAGACACAGCTATTTTTAACACCAAATCCATCAACACTAATACAATTCTATCATCAGTTTTACAGCAGAAATCAAATGCTGGATAATGGTTCCCATAAAGGTGCGATCATGATGCTCTCTGCAAAAGCACAAACAGATTAGACTTCTCCAGGCTTGTGTAATATTTTTAAAATGTATGAAATTTTAATTGAATTGGCCGGACCCCACAGGTAACTGAACTAGAACTTGGATTGGAACTACGGGAAGTGGAAGTTACTGAATTACAATTTAAAAAAAATTCATCAAGGGATTCCAGGAAAAGAAAGGTTTTGCCAACCTGGAATTTCTTCAACGTTTTAATGTTTATTGACACTTGGATTTAGAAACTTCACCTAAAAAAAAGTTTCTAGCACTTGTCAGCTGCGGATCTATTGAGATTTGAAGTATGTGAGATTCTTTATAAAGGCTTTCTAAAGAGAAAGTCAGCTATAAAAAATATGCTTCATTAAAAGTGACCAGGAGGATGCAGATTAAATTTAAAGTAAAAAAATGTATTGGCTATCAAATTAATGCACACGAAGTTACTTGTAGAAAATTCAATTTGCATGTCATGCTACTCATAATGACCTCCAGGTATGAATTGTTGGATGTGAAGAAAGTTCTACCATCAACATCCATTAACATTAAAAGGAAAGTGTGTGGGGAAATCAAAGCATGCTTTCAGTGTCTTACGGTAGCCTTGAAGAAGGCAATAGCAAAAAATGGTGTTGATGGAGAACCCTTTCTCCCAACAGTACCCCTTTCATTAACCTCACAGCTGGGAGAGATCGATATCTATGCAGCTTTTTTCCCCCCACCAAGAGCTTATTTAGCTTATGGGATATGATGAGAAAGCCTTTCTTTCCATTCTTTGACAGATTTGGGGGAGCCATCAAGCCAGAAGGATCATCAGCTAAGTGCTATTTGTCCTTGGCAGGCCCTGTTGGGATTTAATACCCCAAGATGAGGATTTTGTCATTTTTAACACACATTTCATAAATACTAAAACAATTCTATCATCACAGTTAGCGCAGTAATCAAATGCTGGATAATGATTCCCATAAAAGAACAATGAAATAACGATGCTCTCCGCAACAAACAAATCAGGCTTAAAAACGTTGAAGCTTTACCAAGTCAGGTGAGCCAAGGACTTAGGAGTTCAGAAACAAGGGTGAAATACAATCATGGTCCGTATCCAATGAACTGTCCCTATGGACTAGCTGTTTTACAAAGCTCTACCAATCTGCTGCTTCATTCAGATACAAATGTGAAATGGCTACTGGAACTCTGCCTATCGGAGGGACTCCAGACAGCATTACAGTCTCCGTCCATTCATGTGTGTTCTTCTCTTTGTGAGTGGGAAAGTTCTGGCGTTCCTCGGAGGGGGTCGGACTGCAGACTCCCTGCAAATGTGGAAGTTCAACAGTTCTTTCCAGTCCACACATTTCAGCCAATTTCTCTAGTGTTGGTGTGAGAACACATTCAAAGCAGGGATGGCTTCCTCTGATCTATGAATATCAACCTCCCCAAGCGTTGCGGGTGAGACTACATCAAGAGGGTTCTGACTAGCTGTAAAAATGCCACTGTGGTCACACTGGCTTTGATGGACTTCACTGTGTTTCTAAATGTACAGATTAAGATGTTCTATTAATTAAGGATGGTCAGATTGTGACATCATAAGGCTTGGTAATTAATCTGCAGGGAGAGGATCTTGTCTTTGATGTGTATTAAATGACAACTGCAGCATATGGTGAGTGGCAAAATGACAAGACCCTGTTCATTAAGATTCTCTTTTGTAAAAGCAATAGTAAAATTTCAAAGACCTTGCTGAGATCAGGGAGACAGTATGTGGAAGTTACAAAAGGCATAAAATAACAGATGTCCATCTTTATGTCCATGTGCAGATATACCCAGTGCAAAATCTCTTTTGAATGGCAATGAGGAACACTGATATTCATGGTCTGAATCCATTTTCAAATACAGTAAATATTGTGTTTAGGTCTTTTCAAATTTTGGAATGTTGGCAAATAGATTTTTAAAAGGGCCAGGTCACCCTAAATTTTTTTCATTTTTTTTTTCATCATTAATTCATTCTTAAAGGTGCCCTAGAGTGGTTTTTTATATTATTTTATAATGTTTCCTGGGTTGCCCTTATAATGTTAGTATGTTTTTTAGATCAAAAATAGTCATAATTTAGAAATAAAAGGCATTTTCCCCACCCGGATTTTAGCCTCTGATTTGAACGCTCTGTTTGAAGGGGCGTGTCTGCTGTGTGGAACCGGCCTCTGCTGTGATTGGCTGACATGCTTGCATATGAAATAGCTATGTATTACATGTGAAACTCTCTCGAATACTTTTACTACAGCTATTATACGTTTTTACTATTACAGCTATCGAAATTAACGAATCGTGAGATGTTTTTAAAGTATTTAGATCTATTCCCATCACATACAATGTTGCTGTGATGACTGAGCATTGAGCAAGCAGAGGACAGTCTGTTGGTCGCGAGAATGAAGATCTTATCATTGCAATGCAGTTTCTGTTCTCTAATGCTTTCCCCAATGCAAACACGATCATGTAAATACAGTAAGAGCTTCGCTGTGCAGTGTAACGTGCGTCATTGAATTCATAACGAGTTTGGCAAGTGTCCAGATAAACTCGCGCTGTGGAAAGATTGTTCTTTGATCGCTTTCTGTATATAATTTATTCACAATTTAAATACGTTTTTTTTTCATCCTACTAAAAGAAACGATGTGAAGTTGATATTTTAGTCACTGGCTTGACTTACTGATGCATAAACCGTATTGAACGACTTTGAGAGAAAGGTTACCTGTCTGAACTTGAACAATTACACATCAGAAAGTGTTGCTTGGTAGCTGATCCGAGGCCAGCTCTGTATTGGCCCAAGTTGAGGAAACAGTCGTCGGTGAAATGTTTGGAAATTTCCAGAGAAAATAAAAGTAAGCCATTGTTTCTTCAGAGGCTCGGATGAAGGAACTAAAAAATACTTTTGTGTTCATGTGTACATCCAAACACTGAGAAACTGCTATGCTTCGGCTGCGCAGTTTCGCCTGTCATTGAACATGGGCTGGCATATACAAATTTGTGGAGGCATACATATTAATGATCCCGACTATTGCGTCACAGTCGGTATTGTGTGGAGAACCGACCGTTTTTCAGGGGTGTTTTTCATAAACGTGAATTAAATGAGAACGCGAAAACAGTCCAGTTTGAGATTCACTCTATGTCATGTCCATGCACTGAACTCTTGTTATTTGACTATACCAAGGTAAATTCAATTTTGAATTATAGGTCACCTTTAATTATGCCATTGGGAATCAGCTGGATTGATCAGACTGATGGTTCGCCCTCAGAAGAACACAAAAGCAGATTTTTAGCAGAATATTTCCCAGCTGCTCTTTTCCATAGTACATTTAGTAAGTCAAGGCGCAAAAAAAAAAAAAAAATTACTATTAAAATATTCAATATGATTTGTGAAATATACAGTACCGTTCAAAAGTTTGGGATCAAGGAGTTTTTTTCTGAAAGATATTTATTCTTTTATTTAGCAAGGATGCAGTAAATTGATCACAAGTGACAGTAAAGACTTACATAGTTATAAAAATTGTTATTTGCTGTTCTTTTGAACTTCCTATTTATCAGAGTTTCCAAAAAAATTTTAAGCAGCATCGTGTAACTGTGTTAAGAAACGTTTCTTGTGCACCAAATCAGCATATTAGAATGATTTCTAAAGGATCATGTGACACTAAAGACTGAAGTAATGGCCTCTAAAAATTGCTGCTTTTTTCATTGATAGGATTAAAATTTAAATATCTTACCAATCCCAAACGTTTTAAACATTAGTGTATTCGAACCTTTCCAAACCTGCTCTGGGTGAAATAGATCAAATTTATTATTCAAGAAATTGACCAATATACTGTAGTTTTCAGTGCATCTGCATTTTAACCTAGGTTGATGTGACAGACACAAGAACTAATTAAGTTTGTGCACGGTTACTTCTCTGTGTAAGTGTAGAAGACTTTTTTATTTTTTCTGTTGAACTATAACTACTTCCAAACCTCCATTCCTTAAACAATTCTCTTTTTAAAACAGTTGAATCAGTCTATCTGAATCACTCTCTTACTGTATAGTATGCTGGTATGGACATTCAAAAATTACCCATAGGAATAAATTGGGGAAGATTGTTAAAACCGGTGAAAAAATCATTGGTAAACAACAGGTAGACCTGTACAAACTATATCTGACCAGATTGGCACAGAAGGCAGACAAGGTTTGTATAGATACAACCCATCCACTGTCAGTGGAGTTTAAGCCGCTCCCTTCTGGTCGTAGATATAGGCTGTGTCCGAAATCTCCCATTACTCACTATATAGTGGACTATATAGTGAGCTCGCCATTTTGTAGTGCTGTCCGAATGTATAGTGATGATTATTATACCCTATATAGTCCACTCAATGTATCCCAGAATGCATTTTGAAAAGTAGTGTACAACCGATGGTCACTAACCCAAGCCCTACATACCATCATGCATTGCGCTGATCGTAAAAAAGGCGGATGGACGTCAAGGAGAGCAGCGCGACAACAATACGAATTTGTCATACAAATGTAAGTTATGTTCGTTTTCTGTCTAGAAATCCTGTTTCTTTTGCTAATCCGCGAAATCTTCTGAATCACGAGAACAAACAAACAAAAAAGATAAATATTGAGTGGCATGTCCACAGAGTCTAAAAGCTGTTTTATTAAGAGTATTATGAGCAAGATATTTGATAACGTAGATCTGTTTTTTTTCTAATGTCGACAGGCAAGTGAAAACGGTGTGGCGCGAAAATGAAAATATATGAAATATGTGTATTAATTTTATTTATGTTTATAAGTTATAATCATGTGTGGAGTAACGCATTATAACAGAAACGGCCAGAAATTACTTTTAATTTTACAATTTTGGAGAAATAAGCCCAATATGATGTAATGTATTTATAAAATAAAATCTATTTAGCCCAGAGCTGGCTCGGCACCAGCTGACAGATGATGGCGCGTTTAAATAGTGCAACAGTAATGCCGTAATCAACGGCGCCGAGAGACGATCGAGTAGTGTCCGAAAGTGGTGTTTCTATTATGCTGGTAGCTCACTATATAGTGCTCTACCTACATAGGGGTTAGGGAGTAGTGGTTTGAGTGGAGATTTCGGACACAGCCATAGATACCCTAAGGTTAGAACAAATCGAGCAAAAAACTCATTCGTTCCTATGGCAATAACCCAATCAAATAAGGTGGGAGGAGGGGTATGATTGGAGAATATATGTGAAATAATGTGAAGTGGTTTTATTTATTTTTATTTTTATTTATTTTATTTTTATTTATGACATTGTGCATGTGGATAATGTTTGTGTTGTGGATTATGTGTCAATATGCCTGTATTGTACAACAAATTGCCTTTCGGGGACATTAACGTTTTCTAAGTCTAAGTCTAGTAAAGAAGGATCAGCATTATACCTCAGCAGCCTGCAGATGCTGCTCCTGTAGCTGAGACGTTGGCTAGCCGCTGCCACGCTTGGAGGGATGGGCGGCCTGGAGGGGAAGTAGAACAGCACAGCCACGAAAAGTGCTGCAATCATCCCAAACTCTGCAAGTTCACAAAAACACACAACATTTACCATGCAGCCACAGTGTCAACATCAAATCTGACAAAGATTTTACGGATTCAGACTTAATCTATCTCTGGTAATTAGAACAAGAGCTTAACGCGTCTGGCATTTCAGTGCAATTTTCAGATACTAAATTCAAATTAATGAGAGAGAGAGAGAGAACCAACATCATTAACGGTCATTAGATGGCTCACATTAATCTAGAGTTAACCATGAGTCTAGCAGATTTATTACAATTCTGTAGAGGGAGGAAATGCACAATGAAACAACTGATCAGCTCATTAACCCTAGTCCACGAAAAGCTCCTGCTTTCCAACGAGCTCATCCAGGGCTGGAATTTGTGACGGTGTGACCAAGTTCAGTATTGGCGCTGATGTAGCCAAGAAAAAATCAAATAAAATAGAAAAACCTGTTGGCACACAGTATCGCAAAACCAGATGCACTGACTCTGCCAGCATAGGATTCAGGTTGAGTTCCTAAATTTTGTGTCCTCCTGGGCGCTGTCCACATGATAAAATAGGTGCAGATTCCTTGGACAGATCCCACTTTTATTCAGCTAGTTAATTTCTACAATATCGTTTCTATAAACCTGTCCTTTCTGTCATAAACCACGGATTTATCAAGCAAATTTAACATTACAGTAATAAGATATACACTACTATTCAAAAGTTTGGGGGCAGTAAGATTTTATGAAATAAATGAATACTTTTATTCAGCAAAGACACATTAATTCGATCAAGAGTGACAGTAAAGACATTTATAATACTGCAAAACATTTCTATTTCAAATAAATGCTTTTCTATTCATCAAAGAATATTAAAAAAAAAATTCCTTCATAGTTTCCACAAAAAACATTAATATTAGTATTTTTAACTGTGATCAATAATAAGAAAATATAGCAGCAAGCAGCAATTAAGGGGTCAAGCACCACAGAGGCAGAATGAGGATCTAAAAATCAAAGCATGGAGCATCAGACCAACTGCAAAAATGAGAGACATTTGGAGATGATGTAACGCAAAATGGTTGAAAGGCCAGAAATACAATAATTTGGAATGTGCCATAATTACTTCTTACTTTTGGCCAATAGGTGGTGGTGATACCAAATTGATCTGGTGTGGTCAGTTTTGGGTGACAATTACACACATAAATGTCAATATAGAAAACAGCCTCAGATGTAGTTTGGCATTATATTGTCTAACGACACGAAATCTATAACGTCATGCCAGCATGGGCTGAAGATGTTCTAACTCGAATTTGGTGAAAATCGGACAAACGATCCAGGAGTTTGAAAAAAAAAAAATGGTGGACAGGAAGTTCGGCAGACTATGGCAAAATTTGTATATGTTCTCGACATGACCTAAAGAATCTATGACTTCAGACCAATTTAATTTCAATAGGCAAAATTAATCAAAAGCTATTAGCATTTTTTTTAAATATTATAATTTTTGACCACAAGGTGGCTCTACTCAAAACTTTTTCTGTGCCTTAAGGGCATGGTGCCGATGACACTTACCAAATTTCGTAACAATACGCCAATGCATTTGTAAAATATAGAATTTTTCGACAAAATTCTAAATGGGCAACACACAAAATGGCTGTTATGTATAAATTGGGAATCATTCGACTCAGCAGCCATGCAGCACCGAATCTTAAGAGTTTTTCTTCTTCAAGGAGTGTGTCAAAATACAGTGCATGTGGCTGCATCTTGATGCCCAATGTTGCAGTAAGTGTCACAATGACCTCTAAACTACCAGGAAGTCTTTTTTGTGTACGAAAGTAAAGGCAACATCTTTCAACTTAAACAGTCTCTCTCTCTCTCTCTCTCTCTCTCTCTCTCTCTCTCTCTCTCTCTCTCTCTCTCTCTCTCTCTCTCTCTAAATGTTTTAATTTTCTGAATCAGTTAAGCAGAACAATGCGAGGCAATCTTTATGGCGAGGTGAACGCAAACTACGTTAAGACGCTTGATTGTGGTATTTGGAGAGCCACCATGGATGGCTTTCTTGTGATTGCTTTTCTGTATGGCAAATGCTTAAAATAATTTAATATTGATTCAGAATGAATGCTGTTGCTGGATTGTCAGCTGACAACACCGTACCTGCGTATAGAACAAACTGCTGAATACACTGTACCTGCGTAAAGCACAAACTGTATCCTGTCTCCTATGTGATTTTGGTTCCAGTAGATGGTACTTGTGCTTCCCAATTTCTCAGTGTCATTGGGTGCAGGGACAGCTAATGGACCAATCAGAAAGGAGCAGGCTGACCCCAGGTAGCCAATAAGTGATGCAACAGCGGTGGCTGTAGCCCTCTGATCAGGAGCAAACCAAGTAGTAGACAGGAGAGGGCCGGCACTCATAATGGTAGGACCAGCTAAACCATTTAAAAGTTGACCACCATGAATCAACCTGTAGATTTGAAGAAAAGAAAAAAAGTCACTATGAGTACACTATTTTGTTTTACATTTTAAAACAAATAAAGAAAATATGAGTGTGCTTATTTCTATATAGCTAGTTTCCTTGCTCAAATTAATGGAAGTCAGACAAATGTCTGGGAAAACATGTAACTAACCATTTACATTAAAAAACGGTTACAAATGCAATCACCCGAGTTTAGTTCGTTTCTAAACACAAATTGGTTCACCCCTCCATGTCTATCAGAAATGAGGTTTGATAGCAGGGGAAACAAAAGAGCTTTATCTGTGAGACAGAATGACTGATTCCCAGTGGGGTGACTTCTGATAGCCTAACTGCCTGAGTAAACACTGCAGTGCTTGTCCCCAGAATAGATCTTCAGCATTGGCGAAGATGGAGAGTGACTAAAACACTTTTCCATTTTCTACAGCCCAGACGCACACAAAACCAGACCGAAATGTTATTTTACCTTCAAGGTAATCACTGTCATAAAGATCAAGAGGTTTCTTGTGTCAAGTTTTTTTCTAGTTTCTTCCTAGCAATTGTCAAACTGAACAAAATACTTAAAGGTCTATTCTTGTGTGGCTTGGGAAAGAGTGTCTGAGGGACGGTAAAAAACCTCTGAAGATGTACTAAGTGGAGAAATGATAGTATACTTTAAAACCAGCTCACAATAGCATTTGGCTTGGCAGTACACATCATACACAACATTTAAACAGCCCTTGGACCTTACAGTCCGCAACTAAAGTCATTGATCATGCAATGCTCTCCTCAATCCCCAATCAAATATTGTGTGAAAGCTCCCTCGACTATTTTTCCCTCTTTTGTTCAAACAAGTTGACATCAGCCTGTAGAGGAGAGGAAAAAACATTATTGAAGTGTTAAGGCTATGCATCTAATCAAGTTCTACAGGATTTTGGTGCAAACAGAACGATCACTTGGTAGCGACAATTCAAGGTCACCTCAATTCAAGTGAAACCTCTCCTTAAAAGTTTCCCTCAAAATTCTGATTTCGGATGTGCGCCTCTTTGTGAATGTTAGCAGGGTATATTTAAATAATTTAGCTGAATTATGCAATCTGGTGAGAATATTTGCTTTCAGTGCTAATCGCCCTGTATTCTCACTTCCTTGATCGCTGTTATGACTCAGAGGAAGCAATCAATGGTGGTTTACAGTTGAGTGGCAGTGTATTTATCTCATCAATTGTCATGTGTAGCTTGATGCTAATTGTAGCTATAATTCACCTGTTACCCATATGATTATATCTCAGCCTATGTTGTCAAAATAATTCACATAAGGTCGTAAGAAACTTTTGTTTTCAAGAAAGCTTTTTGATAATAGGTGGGAATGTATATCAGGATCAAAGGGATGTGGATGGGCAAGCAATGCCAGAGTAAAGTATGCCACAACTTGATTTAACAATGGTGTTCTTGTCATACAAACTAAGTAATGTCAATATTTCCAGCCACTGAATGTAAGCTTTTCCAAATTCCAAGCTAGCTTGCTGCAATGGTGACGTCAAACGCACGAGTCATGATTCGTGAAAGTATATGAATCTAGGAATGATTGGATTGTTGGATTTCAAATCAGTAGCGGTTGAGGCAACTAAAATAATGTTGTAACAATCTATTTTATGGATGGTAACTGTAATATTATAACTGAAAATTAGTTACACTACTAGTTACTGCAAAAAGTAGTATTTGTCTTGAACCGACCACATCAATGAGTGACTGCAATAAAAAAAAACAAAGATACTATAACTAGGAATCAAAATTTCAACATCAAATGTCATGCCACATCAATTTATCATATTGTTCTTAGGAGTTCATGGTAATATTAATACATTTGAATTTTTGATTTAAGGCCAGTTGTGTTGACATTTGTATGATTAACAATTTTAATATCCTGTTGGGTCGCCGCATGATGTCCTGAAGCCAAGCTTGCTGAGAATCAGTGTCCTATGCTATAATTCTTCAGGCGACAATCCGCTAAACCTTTATTTAGAATTAAAGAGATAAAAAGGGTGAAATGAGTCTCATGCACAGAGAAATGTAAGGGCAGCAGAGGAGTGGTAATTTAGCCTTAGATGATTCCGATCCGGCACGAACAATATAAGGGAGGATTCTCTGCTTTCTTTAAAAACTGCTGGGCTAACAGGATTCGAATGGAAATTTTATAACCTCCATGAAAGTGACCGAGTAACATGTTTTATAAATGGGGTGCTTTTACACTGACAAAACCAATAATGGAACGGCCAAAATTTCAAGTCAAACTAAACTAAAAGTCAAATCCAGAATAAAAGAGGGACTAGGGAGAATTTAAACCATATTGCCAGCCTTAAAATCACAGTCAATAAATAGATGAAATAATCATGTCCTTCATTTAATCTACAGAAGGAAAAAGAAATAGTATTCAATAAAAAGACTGCCTGAAACTTGAGTTCAGTTTGGCTTGCAGGGAACATTGTGGCTCAAACCAAGCCACTCCTCCTCACTGCCAAAAACTGACAAATGCACAACGGCCTTTAAAGGGACAATGTGTACTTTTTAAATTATTTTATTATCTAAAATCAATATTTTTATTCATAAATATGTCCTCAATGGTGTACAAATACCTCTGGCAATTATCTGACTTATCCTCGTAAACGAAGAATTTACTATCTTTATATACATGGGACAGGTAGGTCCACGGAGGCTTCCATGTAGTTCCGCCATCTTGAAAAACTATAATAGCAGAGAGGGACAAAAAGTACTAGGCCAACACATTTCCACAACACGTTTTCGTTCAGAGCCAGCGTGACGTAACTGAAAGCAGCAGAAACGGAGGAGCAGAGCAGTGAGAGGCGCTTGTCACTGCCCCGGCAAGTTTAAAAGGCTGCATTGCAAATCCTCGTCGCCAGAAAAGTCCAAAATAGATCGTAAAAGGAAACGTGACCGGAGATTACAAAAAACACGAGTTAATGTCAGGATAGCTTTTTCCAGGTGGACAGAGCTAATGCAGGAGAAAGATTTCAAAAGAGACGCTGAAGTCCTGCTTTCTTCTCGACAGGTAAGTCAATGTTACAGTCAGTCAGACAAAAAAAGTACAAGCTTTTTTTCATTGTTTGGTTGTGTACTTTATTTTATAGACAGATGAACATTTATAGTTAAAAGTTGATGATGATATCTAACAATGCACGTACTTCAGAAAATATAACGAATAAAGAAGGCATAACTACTTATCACAATAGTTCATGTTTTTCACAGTCAGTAATTCATAATGTAACATTCATTTTTGTTCGTTGTGTCAAGTTGCTGTTTGTTTGAAATAACAAACCTGTTCACCCGAAGGAACACTCAACGAAGTGCTATTAAAGACATCCTGTCATAGCTTTTTGGTACATAATGGCTACTGTAGATACAACACGCATTTGAAAAAGCGAGGCGCTGGAGAGCACAATTCGTTTGAAAGAAAAATACATTTTCACCGCTAGATGGGAGAAATTCCTACACATTGTCCCTTTAATTTGTGTGTCTCCTATTGGAAAACCTCTGCTGCGACCACAATCACTGTTGATTTGAGAACAACAATTGGCATTTGTAATCAAACATTGTTTACCATTGTAAACAAAAATTGTTTTATTGCTGCTTTTTTCTATCATGATTGAATCTCAGCACAGTGTCATTCCGAGACCAAACCAAAGATTCTAAGTTTTAGGTTAAAAATCTGAGAAATCCATAAATGAGCCGGATTAAAGAAACAGTTCACTCAGAAGTTTAAATTATGTCATTGTTTACTATTCTTCTTGTTGTTCCAAACACATATGCTGCTCCATAGAACACACAAATATATACTTAGAAGAATTTGTACACTGGTCTTTGGGTTCATATTGTTATCACATCAGTCAAGCAAAGTCTCAAGGACAAAAAACAAAAACATAAAAGCAGCATAAAACTTGTCCACGTGACATGGTTTCTGAAGCCATAAGATAACTTTGTTGGAGGAACTATCTGATTGACATTAGTAGCCTACTCATTATGAACTGCTGTATTCAAAAGAGCTTTGTGTTAAAGAAAAAATATTTAATATATATTGACTTATATCCATTATAAGCCGTCTAAACTGATCTAACTGATAGTGATGTGGTCCAATTTACCCTTAAACCATGAACTCTAAAACAAAACAGCACATTCAGATCAGAATGACTCTTTCTAGTGTGGCATATCAATGATTACCATCAGTCACATGCTAGATCACTTGATATGCAAGATGGGTACATTTTAGTGAGGACCTTTTTACAGTTTATTAATGCAAGTGCTGACACCTAGTGGCAACTCAATTCACAGCAGAAGTCACCACGCCAGGATGCAGGTGTATGGCCTCCTTCTACCTAAGTGTCTGTGACCTGAGCTTAACCAGAAGCTTTCAGTAGCACTCCATAATCCCAACTTTTATAGTTAAAACACATGTATCTAATGACTCAGGCAGTGTTAAACTCTCAAATGAAGCAGTGTGCGAGTTATGGGGTCTAGGCTGTTACACACACAAATCGGAATTTGTTGCACACGTTTAAAAAATAATTTGCGTCCTTTCTGAGCCACTTTCAAATGTTGTTTTAAATCAGATACATATCCAACATCAGGATATCTGACCTACGTCTAAACACGTATATCCGATTTCGCTTGGAATTCCAAGTCACCACAAGGCCAGGGCAACACGTTTGCCCACAAAGATAGCTTTTTAATGTTGTATTTTGGAGCAGACATGCCTACATGAGCTCGCACTAAAACTCACCGCTTTTTTATTGAGATGGAAACAGAATTTCGAAGGAGCATAGAAACTGTTTTTTAACCTCTGTCCAATGAATTTTATAAATAAAACAACCAACAGAATATTTCATCTTATTTTGGGCAGGGATTAATGTACACAGATATCAGCTGTGTCTAAAGTGAATGTAAAAAGGCTGAAAAAAAAAAGGTACTTTTACAGTTCTACCACCTGCTAATTTTAATAAAGCCTACATGTGAGATTTAATCATTATTCTTACACAGAGAGAAGACTACTTAATGTTTGCTGATGGTGTAAACTGTAAGCTGTACTGGCCATCTAAAATATATAGCACACGACAGAGTCAAGTCACTTTGTATGAATCAATAGACTCGACACATTAAGTGCCCCCGTGTTGAAATCAGCCATTACATTAACAGTCACTTCAGGCAATAGCTGCTTGCAATGTATCTTTGTGTTTAAATGTGCTTGGGATACAATATATAAATATATAAAACAATCAACATAACCTCTGCTTTCACTCTCTCATGTAACCGTCCTAAAAAGCTTTTCCTGTTATATCAAGCAAATGCACAATTTCAGATTATATAACTGAGAAGGTCAATGTGTCACTGTCTGTTCCAGTTTTGTAGGAGCTGAGAAACTAAGCTACATAGCCTTATTTCATCCATGTAACTAATCAGCAAACATCAAAAATAAGAATTATCATGATGTTAAGTTGAAAAAGAATGTACTTGTATGAAAATTGGCCCTTACTACACAGTACACACGTTTATCCAATGCTTTAATAAAAATGGGATATAACATAAATCAGATACAGATAAGAGTGTCAATCTGCATTATAGTGTATTTTCAGCAGTCCACAACCAGACCCAACTTCTCTAAATTCAATGAATGAATAATATTCAATATTCCTCAATAACAAATATGATTTATGCTCATTGATGTCTTATAATGTAGTTTTATATTGTCAGTTTAAAAAAAAACATTCTAACAAAGTTACATGCACCCAACGTGATTTAAATAACCTTGCTTAAATGCCATTCGAGTGTAGTTAGCTCTTTCTAATCAAAACTAATAATAATAAAAAGGTTTGTTTCCTTTTCTCGTAAGTGCAATGAGAAATTTGCTATAGTTATTTCTTTATGTGCTGATGTTAGCCATGTGTGAATGAAAAAGCTTAAAGAGATAAGGAGCGAGAGAAAATGGAAAGAGGACAAAGCACAGTAGAGGACAGGAACATTCAATTTTACAGGTAAAAGAATCCTAATCTAAAGCAAACAGAGCACAGTCATCCTGTTATAGTGTGCCACCACTATGTATTTATTTAAACAAATGAAAAGGTCACATCTTTAAAGTGGTACAACCAATGGATAACACACTTTCACTTACGTGTGGCGGTGCATTTCAAGTCGGCATATATATTGTGAAAAATACATTTATTATCGTTAAATTGTATTTATACTAGTGCAATGCCCGTGCAAAATCTGCTTTTAGTAATGGTTGGTTTGGTATGGTTTGGTATTTGGTTTGAGTTGCTGAACAGCCTATGCTACTATTACACAGGAGCTTAAACTTTGAGAAAACGATAACGGTAAGCGCACCAGAATAAAATATAATATTCAGAATTAAACAGTGTAGCGGACTTACAGATTCAGTTAACATCCACAAATGAATAAGCGCGACGATTCAGGGAGCAGGCTACACAGTGAACTCCGAGAAAACGCTACGCTTGAGCAAACAGTTGGTGAACAGGCTACTACAAATGATGGCCGTGAATAAAATATAATGTTCAGATATTTTTAAACCACAACCCTCTAATGTCAGAATATTTATTTTGGGGAGTGGCCACTCAGTGTGCAGTGTGAGCCAGAGTGGCCAGAGCGGCAAAAGCCAATGTGTGCTTCTTTTACCGATATATTTAACGATATCTTTTGCATTTCTAATCCAAACAACGTCAAACTCTGCACTGCACATACTCGTGCCTGTAGCAAGACACCTGTCAAGTTTGAAATCCATCGGACTAACGACGGACAGACAGACGTTCCTGTAATAGATAGATTAGTCCATCGGACTAATGACGGACAGACAGACGTTCCTGTAATAAATAGATAGATAGATAGACAGACAGACAGACGTTCCTGTAATAGATAGATTAGATAGATCGATAGATAGCACAGACAGACAGACAGACAGCAGTATTGAACTGATGAAATGAACAATCGGTTGACAACTACATCTAACCACACAAATACAGCTAGATCACAAAAGCCATAATTATACAAAACAATACTGGTATTCAATAGGGCTGCACGATTTGGGGAAAACGTCATATTGCGATCTTTGAGGTCAATATTGCGATTGCGATATAATAAACAAATGGTTTCATGAGTCAACTTGCTTGGTTCTAAAGCAAAATGCACACACAGATTAGTGATAATTCTCAACTCAAAATAGCAACAACAACTAAATGATTGATAACATCTATAATGATCAAGAAGCCATTGATGTCTGGATAAAAATGAATACATTTTTTTGAATAAAAGATGCTTCACATAGTGTAACTTATTGTGTACTATTGTGTGAGTCTTACCAGCGTCTGTAGTGCAGGTCTTTGAGGGGCACACTTCGAAGCGCAGCGCCCAGCACCATGAAGAACGCTGACAGCAGCAGAGATGCTCGCAAACCTTTGGCACAAGACAGAGAAGAAGGAAAGAAGACATATCAGACAGATATAATATCTTGTAAGCTTTAATTAACTGATGAGATTAGTCGTTGATGTAGATCCATCTCCAAGATACTGGCAAATTATGCAGGCTTATCTTGAAGATATTAGGATTAGGAAATCAGAGAAGATGAGAATTTTTAATGGTTCTTTTTTTAACCATCAAAAAGAATTAAATATGATTTATGGGTGACAAAACAAATGTTTGTTTGTCCAGGATGCATAATGAAATGCATTTTCCTGGATTCATGAAACATGAACTTTACAAATGTTTTTGAGTTTAATATAGAAGCTGCGAACTGTGTTTTTTGGCAGACATGGTTTTCACAGCCTGAGGCAATTGCTTTCGTGTTGAGTACAAAAGGAAAGGTGAAATGCTCCCATTCAAGATAAAGAGTAAAAATGTGGTTGGAAGCCTTTTCCATCATATATTTACAAAAGAACATGCACTTTCTTATCAAAGATACCAAATAAAGTGTGTTAATCTGTTAATAAACAGAACTGAAACGTCAGCTAATGAATGAGGTGTAAACACGGGGGAAACTGAGAGCTGAAGACATTTGTTTGACATTATCAAGTCTTTGAGATATCTGAAAATGCACCTTATTACCCGGTAAGATAAAGTGAAAGGCAGTGGGGAAGTTTTAAAAACACAAACTGTCTGTCCTGTTTGACCAAACTCTCTTTTCCAAATGCAAACCACGCAAGTGTTATTCGAGGAAAGCTCGAAAATGTCATTTTCAAGGCTCAAAAACAGATTCCTCACACAATGATTCTTATCTTAAAGGGCCAGTTCACTCAACATTATTTACTCCCCTTCATGTCCTTTGAAACCAGAATACTGTTATTTTTTTATGTGAAACGTAATCTTTATGCAAATATTACCATATAAGGATATGTCCATGTAATAAACACCATAAATGTTGTCTATTGCTGCATTCACGCCATGTCGAAATTAACGTTGTCTCAAAATGACAACATGTGACATTATATTCAGAACTGTTTACATACTCATAATTATGTGTTTCTATGGCACCACTATCAACACCTAAATTAATCTGATACAACAGTCACAGCTCTCAGACATTTTCAATCTTACGAGCTGTAATTACGAGCTCTACGAGCACATGATCGCTTTTTACAAGTTAAAATCACGTAGGCCTAATTGCGGTAATTACGACATGCCAATGCACCTTTTATAACATTTGACGTCATACGATAACTTTGTGTGAGGACAAGATTGAAATCAAAGCTGTTGTCTTCTTCTTTGCAGAAGTTCTAAAACCATTTGTGTTCTTATTCAGAACACATGGTGTAAATTCTTGTTCTTAGAGGTTTTCTGTCTGCAATATTGCTTTTTGTCAGCAATATCTTTGGAGGGGTGAAATCATTGACCGAAACGACTTGCTCTCGACTTGCTCTTCTTCAATGATGTGTTTTGACTGTGTCAACGTCTATTTTGTGCACACAACATGAATAAGTTACAAAAGGTACACGTGTTAGCAGTGTAGACGCACCAACAATGATGCTAGCTCGAGTAGCAGCAATGTGTAAAATGTGTTCATTTGAAATATCAGAAATGGCTTTACTTTACTACGACTGATGAACCTATGACCTAGGAACAACGCACTGAACAGCAAACTGATTTTAAATACTCAATGACCAAATTTATTTCGCGGTTTCAAAACTATTTTGGTGCATCACTATAATTTTCATTTTTGGGTGAGAATCCATAATTACATGAATCCATGAAATTGGGTGATTTTTGCTGTAGAATCCTTCATTTAAATTTGTACGAATAACAGAAACAAATTTAGGTTCAATATTTGCCTATATCTTGGCAAACAGCTGCCCCCCCCCCCCCCAAACCCCCCCGCCCCACCTCAAAATATTTAATTTGAAGTTTATGAAATATCAGAAAAAATGAGATTCTATAAGGTGAAGGTTCCCTAAACATCAACAAACAATATGAAGAACAACATGAAGAACATGATAGGACATAGGCTAATTAACTTCCGTTTTACTATTATATATTCTTTATGTCTGTTTCACATTTTATTCATGGCTTCGAAGTGTGTAATTTCCTCAACTTAGAAACTCATTAAATTGGCATGGCAAGCATGAATACAAAAACTGCATATGACACCAGGCTTACATAATGACTTGTGTCATATGATGTTAGGGAACTGGTTTTGTGCCCTAACATGTGATGAACTACCTTTTAATGATTATTACTTTATTTTAAATGAGGTAATGAGTCATTCTGTGTGGCATCCTGTTCAGCTAACCCACATAAAGCATTGTAAAAAAACACAATAATTCGCAACATTTCTTATTTTTCCCAAAGGGTGTACTTTAAGTTACACATCTGGCCAGGCCACACCAATAAAAGTCAGTATAAAATATTCAAAAGGTACTTGGCTTTAACACATTTGTCAGAAATGTATGTTGTTATAAAACACACAATGACATATAAAGAGGACAGTTGTATAAAATTATGATTAAGGGTTTAAGGTAATTACAAATTATAGTTTGGATACGTCACCCATAAAATGGTTTGAAAGACCTCTCTGTAGTGAACAACATGCATAAAAGAGATTTAAACAATTGCACAGACATCTCAAATTTGTTAAAACATAAATGTGTACATTAGACATTTAAATTATGAAATTGGCTCTGGTTATTTACTAAAACACCTTCAGTTAAGTGGTATGATCCAAGACAATACATACATCTGTCTAAATAATGCCAAATTTATCTGTCATCATTTATTTGTATTTACAGATATTGTTGCCATGGCACTAGACAAAAAGCAAAACAACTCACCTTTCTTATCCATCAACCAAATAAACAGCAGCCAGGGCATGTAGCCCACTGGACCCCACATCACCAGCACCGCGATATCTGTCGATGAGAACTCGAACGCATGTTTGGCTGAGATCTGGATCGGGCCCCAGGTGTTCCACACCAGTCCTTGCATAAAAGCCAACAATGAAAACATGGTGAGAACAAACCATCTTCTCCCATACACCCTGCTGAACACAGGCTGTGTGGTGTTTGTCGCCGGCTGGGCTGGAACCAGCAAAGGTTCCCTTTCCCCCTCGGTGCTTTCCACGGCACCCATTGAACAGACGCGGTATCACGTTTTAAAATGTCTTTATGCTATCCAGCAACGTCTATAACATGACACGTTAAAAAACTAGGGCAGTCGCTCAATTGTCAGCTGCCCATCGAAACAAAAACAACCGATGACACTCTCAGCAGCGCTCCAAACTTTATTGCGCATGCGCTGCGTCGAGACGGAATTGACGTAGCGTGTGAAACTGAACGTCTTTGTTCTCCATGTTGGATCATATATTTAATCAATTTAAGGGGACCTCAGCTCCTCTATGGAGCCACCATGGCCGTTGTTTCGTGTTCCATGTGTTGTGAGAAAAAACAGTGGTACGTCTCACGTGAGTTTTGTTTACTAGCTGGAAAATGGATTTTAGTTGTTTACATGTGTGTAGATGCAAAATTTTTACTTTTAAATAGATGCTGCACAAGCAGTGACTATGTGTTTTTACATTTTAATATGAACATGTCAGTTCTACTGATTTGACTTTGTGATTCTCTTTATCACAATCAATCACTGTGATATATGTTCATGATCTGAGTGGTTTATAGTTAAACCCCTACATTTATCTGAAAGATTACTGAATATGTGTTGTATAAGACAGAATCTACTTATCTTAATCATCCTCATCTTATGCTTTTCTGTAGAATGGCTTCGAAACCTTTCACCCCAGAAGAGGCGAGGAGGATTGTCCAATTTCTACAGAAACCAGCTGTGTTCCTGAACATGACCAAAGACTGGCCAGCATTACACTGGACTGTGGAGCACCTGTCAACTTGCCTTACGGAGAGGGTTCGATTCCGTATTGGAAAAAGGAATGAGGATATGGGTAAGCCACAAACATTAAACAGCAAGCTCATTAGAGTAAAACAACTGCATTTGTCCACAACATATTTTTTAAACATAATCAGGACATTCAATTTTCGAAATTTAAATGATGGGTAGGTATTTTAGAAGAGGGTTGGACTTAAATCCATGAAGGTAGATTTCCAGGAATAGGTATCCCAAGCAACACTATAATGTTGTCTAGTTACTTGCGAAGAGACAACAACACCCATGTAGTATCCTACAATTTCTCAAGAGTATTCCTCCCCTTTGTTTTTAAAATGTTTGGTGAGGTAGACAACTGTCTTGAGAAATCACACTATATATGTTCGCAATCTGAATACTTTCTGAAGGTGGTGTAAATGGCATAATAATTTTGTAATTTTGTAAAAAACAACAACAACAACAACAACATTTACTTTATGAGTAACATAGACAGGCTTGTTCACTACAATGTCAACATAAAACACATTTGTTTCTGTAAGAAGATGCCCTCTATCCTAAGGTGCAGTTCAACAGACTTTATTTAAAGAAAAGTTTATTTCGAGGTTAATTGGTGGATTTGAAAAATGGTAATAGTGTGCCTGCAGAAAATTTTGGCAACAACGGGAACTTTGCCATTACAGGTGTAAATGCCTTTGGCACTTCTGGCAAACCAATGGCAACAATCCATGAAGGCTGTTTTAGCTTTTTACTGAAGGGAAATGCAGGTGAAAAGCAGAGACAGGATTGTGACAACACTATAGCTCTAAAACTATTTGGTTACACTTTACAATACGGTTAATTAGTTAACATTAGTTAACTACCTTAGTTAACATAAGAATGAACAATACTTCTACCATGTTTATTAATCTTAGTTAATACACTGTGAACTAACATGAACAAACAATGAATAGCATTATTGTAATATTATATGTTATATTATATGTTATATTTTGATTAACTAATACAGTAACAAATGTATTGCTCATTGTTAGTTCATGTTAGTTAATACATTAACTAATGTTAACTAATTAACCTTATTGTAAAGAGTTACCAACTATTTTAAGCAACAATTTTCAGTGATAGTTATACTTGCAGTTTTTATGACTTGAAATCAAACAAAATGATATCATGCTATAATATGCAAAGTAAACCATTTCAATATATGTTGCCTCTTAGTACCAAAAACAGTTAATGTGCCTAAAATAATTTTATCAAAGGCTTTTCCAGTTCATGCATTTTGAATAAACCTGCTTAGAAAATCTCTGTGGTCTCTTTCTCTGATAGTCTATTCATTAATTACTTTGTTTCACTTTGTTTGCACCAGCTCCTCTTTTTGAAACGGAGTGCTCCTACATTGAAGCAACTGTTCAAGAGTTTCTGTCCTGGACTGCCAATGAGGGTGAATCACTTGATGGGCCATTTTCTGACTATCACTGCAAGGAATTCTGGGCTTATGCTGATTACAAGTACATTGCCCAGCTTTTTCAGGACAAACCTGCCATCTTTCAGGTAAACCTTGTGAATTCCCTTTCCATTGCTTTACAATCAGATTGTATTCCTATTTTTCAAATATTTAATACTACTAATACTACATTACAATTATTATTATTATTATTATGCAATATATTGTATTGTGTATTCTTATAATTGATTAAATTATAAGATTATGATGATAAATTTTGCCATCACAAATTCTAGTTAAAAAAAATCTAGTGTTGCTAAAGTGAGCTCCATTTGAATAAAATAAATGGACGAGACACTACTCTTTTAATTTCCTCTCACCATCAATCATGCTCTCAGACCTCATCAAGCACCATATTAGCCCATTTGCCTTTTTTCCGCGTGCCAGTTATGCTCGAGAGCGACCAATTTTTCATGAAGTGGCGCTCTACAGCACACAGGGCACGTCAATGACATCAGCTTTGATCAATAAACACAGTCGAATATTCATTAGTATCTATTGCCTTGTCTCCCGAGGATGCTTACCTTTATTTTATGAGCTCTCTGAAACTCTTTATTAGCCTAGAGTTGTTACAACATCTCATGAAAATTTATCACAACACTTGTAATAACAGATATGATGAGCAATTAATCAGTGCTTGCTGTTTTATCATTTCAGTAAAACATATCCTATGGCACATCATTGTCATTCTGTAGACATTTAATGATATTTTGTGCCAATTTATTTTGTTTTGTTTTCCCCAGCCAAGGGAACAATAACCTAATGTTCGTTTCTAGCTTTCAGTTTTTGTAAATCATAATAAATGCTTATGAGGTGGCAATATTCTCCCTGCCAGCTAGGGCACCGGGAGCAGACATGGGCCTCTCTTAAATGATGAATAGGGTAATTTAAACATTGCTGAGGGCTTGATTACATACCATCTCATTTACAGTCCTCTGGACATGGTAATGATTCCATTATCTCCCTTCAAGGGCAGCATCTCTGAGTGTTTCTTGTTTGTTATATTGAAAAGAATTGACATCAAGTTGTTTTCTGCTCTTTGTAAACACAAACATTATAACTGCAGGATGTGATGTGGTCTGACTTTGGCTTTGCTGGCCGAGATGGACGAGACAGCACACTTTGGATTGGCACACAGGGTGCTAACACTCCATGTCACCTTGACTCATATGGTTGCAATCTTGTGTTCCAGATCCAAGGGAGGTAAGAACCAGGGTCAGACAATTTTGTTTTTAATTTCATTTATTCATTCTTATATAGCACAGTTTATTGCAACACAGGTTTCCCAAAGTGCTTTACAATAAAGAACAACAATTAATACATTGAACCACATAAAGCAGACACAGGCGTACTCGAAACCCCATCATGATCGTTCTCACAGAGCTTTTAACAGATGTGATTTTAGCCTAAATTTGAAAGTAGTTAGAGCTTTGGCTGATCTAAAGGAGACGGGGAGATCATTCCAAAGTTTTCTAGAAAGCTCTCTCGCACTTATGTTTATATTTGGTCCAGCTGACACATAGAAGATGCTGATTCTCTGATCTCAATGATCTGGGGGGAGTATATGTTCGTTGACAACATGTTGGACATGTACAAAGTTGTCTGATTGTGAAAAGCCTTAAAAACAAGTAGGAGAATCTTGTACATAAGTCTATACCATACAGGCAGCCATTTCAATGAGATTAAAAGCGGCGTCACAGAGTCATATTTTTTTGGCAGACTTGATCATCCTAGCTGCTGCATTTTGGACTTTCTGTAAGTGGGCTAGTGATCTAGCATCAATACCATAAAAAAGAGAGTCCATTTGTGTGAAGACCAAAGCTGTAATTGCTTTCTCAAGATCTGGACCTGATAAAAAAAGGTTTAGTCTTAGCTAAAAGCCGTAAATTTAAAAAAATGGTTCTCACAACTGAGTTTATTTGCCTATCCATTTTTAAGTTACTTTCTAAAACAAAACCCAGATTTTTGACACTAGATTTCATAAAACCAGCCAATGGTTGATTTCAAAGATTGACTCACAACATCACTGCCATCACTGCCATTACCAGGTTTTGTGGCAAAAATGCCTCCAAAAGTGACAAACAAGCCCGAGATATTAGCAACTATTCAATTTACTAAGATTATTACATTTCAGTCAGTGTTATTTTAGTATTAGTGAATATGTTGAATTTGCTTTTTTTTCTATATTGTCAGTTTTCATGTTTATGCTTTTGTAATTTTTATTAGTTTTTATATATATATATATATATATATATATATATATATATATATATATATATATATATATATATATTTAGCTTTATTTTTTATTTCAGTTTTAGTCATTTTAGTACTTCAGCTTAAACTTATTTTATTCCAGTTAATTTATATGGCGCATTTCAAAATGTTGTTTGTTTTTCATTTAATATTAATATTTTATTTTATTTCAGTGTTACTTCATTTAACAAATAAGATTTTTAATAGCATAGACATCCAGTCCATGTTGTTTAAAAGCCAGTCTGAGAATGTTAGATTTAAACCTTTTTTTGCTATTTACTGTCACAGAGACAGGTGTGATTTCTCATGATGCCTATTTTAGCAATATCTGTTATGTAGTTGGTAGTAGATTCAATTGAAATATTTGACATGTTAGAAACAATATGCCCTCTTAAATGCCCCTCAAAATCAATTATAGGGGGTGAATGTCACCATTTAATAAAAAGAATCCATAACACTACTATGTTATTGTATTTTTCTGCACTTGTATAACCCCTTCTGATTTTATGGTTTGACGTGAGATGAAACTAGTTTTTGATGACCAGCTGTCGATAGAACAAGATACTGTGTAAGCCTCAGGCAAAACTGCCAATTTGGCTTATTCTATGAACATGGTTTAGAGGAACACCATGTGATTTCTACAAATATTGACAAGAGCTGTATCTCATCTTATGTTAGTGTTCCTGATCCAATCCTGAGCTGGTGAAAGAAAGCCATTTTTCTTCTGCATCCGAAAGAGCGAGTCATAAAGTGTAGTGATGTGAACAGCTATTGAGATATGTTATTTGCACCATCGAGAGAAGCGAATCTGACAACAAAGAACCTCTTCCTCCATCTTATCTCTCTGTGGAGCTTGTCTTGTCTCTGTAAGGCCACGTTCACACCGCAAGTCTTAATGCTCAATTCTGATTTTTTGCTCAGATCCGATTTTTTGATTGGCTGTTCACATTACCTTTTAAAATGTGACCTATATCTGATTGCAGTGTGAACTGTTTGAGGTTTCAAACTAACCGGCATGCGCAAAAGAACAATAACGACATCAGACGCAGCAAGCGGTTGCACTAAAGTTCGGGAGGTTATGGAGGAAGTAAGCATATTCGCATTTATTTCATAATGGTTGTGAATGGAACCCCCCCCCCCCGAGACAGACTTCCGCGCACTCACCAGAAGGCGTTTTTTCTAGACAGACTTTGTTAAATATTTTCACCTACATCCGAAAACAAACGAGCACAATTTGAAAGAGTCCAATTTTCATTAAGCTGTAATTTGGCATGAACCAATCACTGAATAGATTTCCTTATTTAAGAATATTCTCAGATACATTCGCATTGAATTCATCATTTTCAGGAGAATACATTATGATGTTGAACGAAATTAAAGATGAACACCTTCTCCAACATGTCTTAATTACAAAAATTATATTCCATATTTATGTTAACATAATATAATTTTATTTTTTATTTAATCTATGTCGATTATATGAAAAGTGAACACCATGACTAAGATAGGATCATAAGATGGGTCAGACATGATTTTGACCACTTTATTAAGTTTTGTTTTGTAGAAAGCCTTTCATTAAATTAAATTTCGTTTTGTATAAATTGTATCTTAATTTTAATCACTGTTTCATTAACTAATTGCCTGGAATTATACAAATATAGCAGACATATAATCAGGACGATGTGGAAGCGACGGTGCGATCTCTTGCGCGTGAACTAGAGCTCGTCTCATAAGTGAACCGAAACTCGTGCGCCCATCGGAGACGGAGTTCACTGCTGATATTCTGAGGATACAACATAGCCAATAGGCTATACTAGGGACTTTAGCCTTTAAATATCTTTGCTGCATGCGCAGTCTCCTTCCTAGAACAGCCAGGAGCTTTCTAGCCTCGCGGCAGCAGCGCCTTGCATCGCTCATAGACCTTAAAACTGATCAAAAAATTCAAAAAACGAAAATTGATCAAAAAACGTTGGTGCGGACAGATGATGAGTTTTGTGCTGCGGTTCCGTTGCGGATGAAATAATAATAGCCCATCCGCGCATCTCTAATACGAATCTAATGCTATGTGTCATGGAACATTGTGCTCCCCAACTCGCGAAAGGGATTTGCTCCATCTTTTGATAAGTTACGTTGGAGTTACGTGACCGCGGTATTGCGGTAATCGTCCCAGCCCTAACTGTCTGTGTCTGTTGTGTCTAGGGCTTCGCCGGTGCATAATTGTGACAAATGTCGACGTAGATTGATGTAAAAGTCGCATCAAATCCGCCTTGATTGTTCACACTGCGGCTGCATTGAAAAAAATCAGATCTGGGTCTGATTCAGGACCACATATGTATGTGGTCTAAATCGGATTTGAAAAAATCAGATCTGGGCTAGATTTGAATGTTCACACTACCTCTGAAGAAGTCTGACCTGGTCACTTGACCCCAAAAAAATCAGATTTGGGCCACTTTTGCCTGCAGTGTGAACGGGGCCTAATTTGAGACTCCTCTTGTCAAGATGGCCTGCCACAGAAATCACAATATTGTATAATACCTCTTGCAAGTAGACCCATAACACTTTGAGAAAACTAGCTCATCCATAAGCATTCTCTTTCATCTCAATGGCAGTTGCTCGGCTGGCATCTTCAGTAGCTATGCAACCTGCATGCTGAAAATATTTCCTCTAGAAACTGACGTCCTGACACAGCTGAAAGCTAACCATTAGAATTCCCATTCATCTCAATCACAGTTGTTTGATTAGCGCTGCTGTGACATGAAAGGCAGCATACAGAAACTTTCTATAATACAATGAAATATGGTCAGACTTTTAATTAGGATCCAATTCTCACTATTAACTATGACTTTTGGCTCAATAAACTCATAATTACTGCTTATTAATAGTTACTAAGGTAGTTGTTAAAGGGTTAGTTCACCCAAAAATGAAAATTAAGTCATTAATTACTCACCCCCATGCTGTACCAACCCCGTAAGGCCTTCGTTCGTCTTTGGAACACAAATGAAGATATTTATGATTAAATCTGAGAGGTTGATCACTCCTCCATAGGCTCCCTAAGGGAATGACACCGGACGGCCCAGAAAGTCAATGAAGAAAATGTTTAAATATTCCATGTCACAACAGTGGCTCAACTATAAGTTTATCAAGCGACGAGAATATTTTTTGTGCGAAAAAACAAACAAAAATAACGACTTTATTAGACTATTCCTTTTCTTCCTTGTAGGCCTGAAACGAGGCCTGAAACGAGACTTCAAGAGATCTCCACGACGCGCACGCGCGAGAACTTAACTGAAGTAGTTGAAGGAGATCGCAATTCTCGCGCATGCGTCGTGGAAATCTCTTGAAGTCTCGTTGATAAACTTATAGTTGAGTACGGGGTTGGTACAGCATGGGGGTGAGTAATTACTGACTTTATTTTCATTTTTGGGTGAACTAACCCTTTAAGTTTAGGTATTGAGTAGGATTAAGGGATGGTAAATGGTAATTTAGCAGAATAAGGCATTAATATGTGCTTTATAAGTACTAATAAATAGCCAATATCCTAGAAATATGCATACTATTAAGCAACTCGTTGAGAATTTGACCTTAAACTAAAGTGGTATCACAATAAAGTAATTCTTTCACCAGGAAACGATGGCATCTCTTCCCTCCCGATGACACACCCTGCCTCTACCCAACACGTATCCCATACGAGGAGTCCAGCGTGTTCAGCCAGGTCAGCGTGGTCCATCCAGACCTGAAAAAGTTCCCAGCATTCAAAAGAGCTCGAGTCCACACTGTTACTCTGGAGCCTGGTCAGGTAGGCCTGTATGAGGTTTTTTTTTTTTACACTTCCTGTCAAAAATTTTGTCCAGGCTACTAATTCTTTCTTTTTACTAGATACATTTAGAATAGTACAAAATAACACAAATGTGAGGTGAAATTAAAATTAAAAGCTAATTAAAAATATTACTAAACATTATAATGTTATATAAATTATATTAAAATTACTCTGGGATTACCTTTTACTCATTATTAACTCATAATTTTATGGCAACATTAATCCAACATGGCGACGTAAAAGGTGCACAATTTTTATCTTTATCTTACAACTCTGTGTATACAGCTTGTATAGTCATAAGAGACACAATTATATTATTGTACAGTCACAGTACAGTATTTGTATCCTTTGTGATTAGTACTACATTCACAGTGTCCACTTTAAAAAAAAATCCATGTCAATCTGTTTTAAGACCACTAATTATTATTTTAATGTATCACAAATTATATTGCCTACAAAGCTAATTTCAAATGTGTTGTCATAAGTTGTTTGCAAGCGAAAGAGGGCTTGTTTGAATCCCAGATATCACAAATGAAATCTTATTTGAAATCTAGATTTGTCCATAAATTACCATCAAGTGATGTCATGGATGATACGTTTACAAAACATTCAATATAACATTCCCTAAGTGTCTTTTTGGATCCTGTATTACAACAGTTGGTCTCCTATGTGTGCATTTTAACAACGCGTTGATGAATCAGACAGCAGCAGAATAAAGCTGCGTGCATGTTTTGTAGCACATCCTCCTTCAGATTCCAGCAGCGTGTGTGAAACCTCTCTGATCAAGCTCTTTGAGAGGCGAGACGGTGGCAAGGCAATTAGCGGCGGTCCAACACTGTGAGCGTACTCTGCGGGAGCACTCACACTTTTCACAGCATACTAATGAAGACGGGAGACAAACTTCCATTCTGTGAGACAGCTAACGCTGCTCCACAACCTCTCACTGCAAACACATGGGAAAAATCACAGAAGGTACTTAAAATGTACCTCGAGTTCTGGAACGTTAGAGATAAAAAACTTTTTAAATTAACTGAAATCAAACTGAAATAAGTTGAAGTTCTACTATTATTAAAACTAAAACTGAAATAAAAATATATTTTTTATAATTATATAAAAAAAGAAGAAGACAAAAGCACATAAAATGACTAAACTTTACTATGATATTTTGTAATTAATAATAAAGAAACACTGTTGGAAACACATTTTTATCCCCATATAATTTTCTCTTTTGAACAAAGTACCACATTAACTGTGTGGCCACTTTAAATTGTTTTGATGTCTGTTTCATGAACACTAACTCAGTGTTTGTTTTCTTTTTCATGGATCTGTTTTTAGCTGAATGTTTGTTTACTCCTTTGTTGTTATAGAGAGTTTGCTTAGATTAAAAAACACTGTATGTGAGAATATTACTATAAATATTGCTAGGATATGGATTTTTTTTATGACCCAAATGATGTGATGTTATATAGAGCACAGCTGCCACCTTGTGGTAAATAGTATTTCAATATGCACTTTACATCTCTACATACAGTATACAGAGTTTGGTCCAAAACTCTGAGATGAAAAAATAATATATATATACACACACACACACACACACACACACACACACACACACACACACACAATAAATAAAGATGGTTTAAAGCACCTTTCAGGCTGCACAGTAACTCCAAAGTGCTGTAAGTTACAAATAATATAAACAAAAAAGAATACAATAAAAAAAGACAACAGAGCAACAACAACCAATAAAACACCCTTTATTATAATGTATTAAAATGCAAGAGAGAACAGTTGTGACTGCAAAGACCTAACCACAAAGCAGGTTGTTCTTGTTCCATAATCTTGGACCAGCAAAAGCGTAATTAATTACAAGGATAACCATAACCATGCACTATTTCTAGGTCAAATTTGTGACACTGAGCATGTGACTTCTTTGTTAAGACACTCAGATGATCTTGCTTCCGCTGAAAGAAAAGCTACTCTTTGGATCATTCTCAAATCATGCTGAAGAACATGATCATCAGGTTTTACACACATTTTTGGAATTAAAGGATTAGTTCACCCAAAAATGAAAATTCTGTCAGTAATTACTCACCCTCATGTTGTTCCAACCCCAAGACTTTCGGTCATCTTCAGAACACAAATTAAGATATTTTTGATGAAATCTGAGAGCTGTCTCACTCCTCCATAGGCTTCAAGGCAATTTCATTCTGCCGGTCCAGAAAAGTTAGTAAGACATCATTAAAATAGTCTAAGTGACAACAGTGGCTCAACCTTAAGTTTATCAAGCAACGAGAATACTTTTTGTGCGCAAAAAAACCCCCCCTAAAATAATGACTTCATTTTCTTCTGTGTGGGCCTCTGAGTGAGTTCACGAGAGCGCCACGATACATGCGCGAGAACGCTAGTTACGCATGTAACTGTGGTTCTGTGAATTCTGGATGACCGCCAGAGGCAGTGTAAACATTATGGATTATCGCAGCGCCAGCTAGATAGGTCGAGAGAATATACCAACAAAGTCACGTGGCGTGACGTATGCTGAGCCCTGGAGGGTAAAGCTTCAGTAGCTCAGCACTCTACCTCGGTACGCCTTTCTCGCGCATTCCGAGTGACAGAGAACTCTGGCGGTCATCCAGAATTCACAGAACCACAGTTACATGCGTAACTAGCGTTCTGTTTCATTCTTACTGACCGCCAGAGGCAGTGTAAACATTATGGATGACACATACCAACATAGTCATGAGGAATGCCACCCACCTGATGAAATTAAGGCTGCTCCAGAAGAACCGCAGAACTGACGGCATAATGAGCAGCAACGTTGACCTTATAAAACCGGGCAAATGTGCATGGAGAAGCCCAGGTAGCAGCAGTGCAGATATCCACCAGGGAAACTCCTCTAAAAACAGCCCATGAAGATGAAATGGCCCTAGTGGAATGGCAAGTTAGTCTTCAGGGCAGTGGTCTCCCTGCCGCCTTGTAAGCCAGCGTAATGGTCTCCACTATCCAGTTCGACAACCTCTGTTTCGACACTGGAGCACCTTTCTTCACACCACCATGGCAGAGAAATAACTGGTCTGACCGTCTAAATTGAACAGTAGAGTTCACATAACACTTCAAGGCCCGAACAGGACACAAGAGTTGGGCACTTGAATCGGACCCTGAAGAAGTCTGAAAGGAAGCCAGTTCAATATGCTGATTTATGAACTGAGGAAGAAGGACCTTCGGAAGAAAAGAAGGATTGGGTCGTAGAACCACCCCGGAGCCATCCGGTAACCAACGCAAGCACAGTTCATTAACAGACAACGCGTGCAACTCACTGACTCGTTTCGCAGTAGCAATAGCTAACAAAAAAGAAGTCTTCAAGGACAACCATTTAATGTCAACATTTTGCAAGGGCTCAAACTGGGGTGAGCACAGGAATGCAAGTACGAGTGACAAATCCCACACAGGAAAATGAGGATTCCGAGCAGGGTTCAGACGGCGTGCGCCCTTCAGAAAACTGCAGACAAGACGGTGAGAGCCAAGAGAAGAGCCACCAACTGGAACATGATATGCAGAAATTGCAGCAACGTACACTTTCAACGTGGAAGCTGCTTTTCCTTCCTCCAGTAAACGTTGAAGAAAACTTAAGACACTCGGAATGTCGCATGTTGCAGGATCGAGCCCCCGTTCCTCACACCATGCAGAAAAAAGCTTCCAACGGGAAGCATAAATCTGTCGTGTGGAAGAAGCCCTAGCATTAGAGATGGTGTGAATAACAGCAGGGTCACAATGCTCCAGGGAAGGATTTAACCCAATGGCTAGACCCAAAGCTGCAGACGAGCCGGGTCCGGGTGCCAGACACTGGCCTCCAACTGGGAGAGGAGGTCCTTCCTGGGGGGAAGCTTCCATGGATTGCCTGTCAGAAGTCTCAGCAACAAAGGAAACCACGGTCTGGCTGGCCATCGTGGTGCCACGAGTAACACTCTGTGCTTGCACAGGGAGATCCTGTGCAACGTCTCCCATAACAGAGGGGTAGGTGGAAACGCATAAACCAGGCAGTTCGGCCATTCGTGAGACAGCGCATCCTGGCCCAGGGGGCTCGACACTTCTGTCCTTGTGAACCATAAGCGACAGTGGGTGGTCATCTCTGAAGCAAAAAGATCCACCTCTGCTCTTCCAAATCGTAGCCAGATCTCCTGCACTACATCTGGATGAAGCTTCCATTCTCCTGGATGTACTTGATCCCTGGAAAGAGCATCTGCTGTCTGGTTGCACACTCCTGGAATATGAGCTGCCCTCAGTGAAGCGAGTCGTGGCTGACACCATGTCAGGATCTCGTGAGTCAACCATAGAGACCTGCGGGATCTCGTGCCGCCCTGGTGGTTCAGATGGAACACTGTTGAGGTATTGTCTGACCGAACAAGAACATGGCGGCCTGCTAGAACCGGCATGAAGTACTTTAGAGCCAAGAACACTGCCCTGAGTTCTAGCAGGTTGATATGTTCCGCGGCCTGGATCGGAGTCCAGCGCCCGGAAATACCCCTCCGATTCCACGTTGCCCCCTATCCTGTGAGGAAGCGTCTGTCGTGACCAACTCCCGACGAGAGGGAACACCCAGGGGCACTCCTGCCTTCAGAAACTCTAACTGTCTCCACCGCCTCAACGCACATATGCAACGGTGAGAAATTTATAACCAGTTGATGACGATGTCTGGTGGGATCTAGCCCCAAACTGTTGTTCCATAACTGGAGTGGTCTGAGATGGAGTAAACCCAGGGGGATCACAACTGTAGCCGCTGTTAACATCCCTATCAGTCGTAGGACCACCTCGTACTGCAAAGACACACCCGGACGAAAGCGAGCCAAAAGTTGTAGAATGTTTGTCACACGTTCCTGAGACAGGGAGGCAGACATTAGGCAGGAATTCAGGGTCATTCCTATGAACGTAGTGGTCTGTGATGGAATCAAACGGCTCTTTTTCTTGTTCACAGAAAACCCCAGCTTCTGCACATGTCTCAAGAGCAGTCTGGAGTCTTGTAGGGCCTGCTGCTCTGTGGGGGCACAGAGAAGCCAGTCGTCCAAATAAGGAAGAATACGCATACCTCTCATCCAAAGAGGAGACAGAGCTGCGCTCACACACCTTGTGAAGACGCGAGGAGCAAGGGAAAGGCAGAAGGGTAGCACTTTGAACTGGTATGCTTGATTCAGGAAACTGAAACGTAGAAACTTTCTGTGATGTACACCAATTGGGACGTGAAAGTATGCATCTTTGAGGTCGACACTTACAATTCAATCGTCTGCTGTCACAGACCGGAGAACATCGGCTGTGCGCAACATTCGAAAGGGAAGGACCTTCAGGAACAAATTCAGAAGCCTCAAATCGAGAATTGGGCGGAAACCACCGTCCTTCTTTGGAACAAGAAAATAAGTTGAATAGAACCCGTCTCTCTGAACGAGGGGATGAACTTTTTCTATGGCTCCCTTCTCTAACAGTGAACAGATTTCCAGAGAGAGAGCCACTGCGCGAACCGCGTCTCTGACAATCGTAGGAACAATTCTTGAAAATCTGGGAGGCCGGCGCCGAAACTGTAGAGTATATCCCCTACTCAGAGTCGTCAACACCCAGGGGCCTGCTGTGTTGGATCTCCAGTACTCCAGTTGCTCTACAGAAAAACGATCGACCGCCGGCCTGACTGTCTCAGGCTTTACGTGTGCGCTGACGGGGCCCTCCCGGAATCTGTCGATGAGGTGGGCGAAAAACTCTTGCATCTTCAGGAACACGAGGTCTTTGAGGGGGCTGTGACTGAGGTGTAGCGTGCCGGCGGAAACGCTGCTCCGATGCGGCATAGTGATGTCGGGTCTGAACCGCTGCCATCCTAAAGGTAGGGTTGTGCTGCACCTGTGTCAGCTAACGAGTGGCTTCAGACAGCTTTACCCGCTTTTCCAACAGTTCTGGAACGTTTGGACCAAAGATATGCCCGGGAACAAAAGGAAGAGTCCTCCGGCAGTCGTGCTTGGGCAAGCCACACTTGGCGGCGGGCTGCTAGAAGCGTGGCTGTAAGACTACCCAGCTCGCGGGTCACGTGGCCTGTTGCCAACAGAGCAGTTTGCAGAAATTGTGAAATAGAGGGATCTGCATTTGCAGGTTCCAGCGTACTGGTGGCAGCAAGAAGTAACTGGCAGATCGTGTTTTCTGCTCGAGTAATGTAGGCAACAGACTCGTATGCGTTTTTTAGCAAGGAATCCGTACGACCGCATTGCGCACTGGGGCATCGCACATTCCCTCGTAGAGCCTCATCAGGAGAGACCACCAAAGCTGCCACAGGCTGCTCTATTTCTGGAGCACGACCCACCCCGATAGAATCTGCTTCAGCCATAGATGCTAGCGTTCGAGCAATCTTTGAGCGCCGCTTAGGTGGACCAGAACCAGTGAGAGCATTTGAGAATTCAGCCACAAAATCCTTACATGGTGGCATGGCAAAAGAAGTTGCAGCTGTGGTCTGTCTGAAAAACACATTAGTTTGTGCAGATTGGACAGGTGACTCATCAAGTCCTAGACGAGCAGCTGCCATTCGAAGCACAGCCAAAGTGTCATTGGAGGAGGACTGGGCTTGTCCAGACGACTGAACTGACCCCCTACTAGAGCCCTCTGCTGCTGGGTAACCAGTGAAAACAGCCTGAGGTGATGGTTGTGTAGCAACATCCATAGGATCCCCATGATCGTGAAAAAAGGAATCTGAAGCACTTGTAGAAAGCACAGCAAACTCTGAACGATGGGAAAAACAAGGGGAATCAAGAGACTCTTCCCCAGTTCCCTGGTTTTGAACATTCTCATCCTCCTGTGTCATCCTCACAGGAGTAGCAGATGTGACCGGCTGAAGTGAGTGAAGCAGGCGTTTCAGCTCTGCCATCTCTGAAGAAAGCACCGACACCGTCATAGAAAGTGAACCTTTCTCAACATGTGAATGTTCATCATCTTGCGATTTGGCCTTCTTAGCTGGGAGGGGAGCACCAGCTGCCGCTGACGCCCTGCGCTTCCGAGTGCGCGAAGGGGCTACATCTAACTGCCCATTGTAGAATTAGGGTCTAACTCGGCAAGACGGAGCCGTCGTTCCGACAGGCAAAAGGCTGCAGTGCATGCACGGGTCCGTGAGAGCCTCTCGCAGATGTTGAACACCCAAACACGACGGGCAGATGTCATGACCGTCGTCAGGGAGAAGATTATTAAGGCACAGCTTACAAGTCAGTGGAAAACCAGTGGCTATCGAGCTGTGAGCCATAGTTACTCGCTAATAACACCCTCGGATAGTACCGTAAGGTTAAGTTAAGCAGGATAAAAAAATAATAAAAATAAAATAAAACGATTACCTCGGGTGAACCGACAGGTAATACCAACAAAAATTGTACGAAAAAAGATAAAAAGTGTCTAAAATTGCCGGCGGGTTGAACCGAGCGGCAAAAAGTGTTACATGGATACGAGGAAAAAACACTCTAATAGATAACTTATGTCAACGGGAGACCGTTAACTCATAGCGCGGCAAACACAAGCCACCGGATTGCACCGAGAGGCACAGAGTGTTACCGACGAAGCAATATGAAAAAACAAAACTCACCAAGTGCCGTTAATTTAAATCCAAATCCTTGAAAATCCAAATCCTTAAAATAGCGTAGACACGCGCTGTCACAGCTTGTGAGGACGAATCTCGCTGCTCTTGTAAGCTGCACTTGACAGCGCGTCACTCAACCAATACAGCCTATCTCAACTAGGCGAGAAAGCGAAAGAGGTAGAGTGCTGAGCTACTGTAGCTTTACCCTCCAGGGCTCAGCATACGTCACGCCACGTGACTTTGTTGGTATATTCTCTCGACCTATCTAGCTGGCGCTGCGATAATCCATAATGTTTACACTGCCTCTGGCGGTCAGTAAGAATGAAACAGAACTGAAAAGATGACGCTCACGATCATTTGATGGGAAAGTGTGAAAGGTAAGCCATTCATTTTGCGGCATTGGTAAGGCACTTTTACGTTTTCTCGTTGGTTTCTCTCAATTCGGACATCCAGGAAATGCACACTTTAGAACCATTTTAAACACTACATCTGCAAAAAACACTACATTAAAGACCCATCTGCGTCATCTTCTCAGTTCTCGCGCATGCGTCGTGGCGCTCTCGTGAACTCACTCAGAGGCCCACACAGAAGAAAATGAATAGTTGAATAAATTTGTTATACTGTATATTTTTTTTTGCGCACAAAAAGTATTCTCATCGCTTGATAAACTTAAGGTTGAGCCACTGTAGTCACTTGGACTATTTTAACGATGCCTTTACTAGCTTTTCTGGACCGGCAGAATGAAATTGCCTAGAAGCCTATGAAGGAGTGAGACCGCTCTCAGATTTCATCAAAAATATCTTAATTTGTGTTCTGAAGATGAACGAAAGTCTTGGGACAGTCTTGGAACAACATGAGGGTGAGTAATTGTTAATTAATGACAGAATTTTCATTTTTGGGTGAACTAACCCTTTAATGCCATTTGAGTGCTGCTGTCATTAAAGTAAAAGAGGAACAAACAAAATAATAGGATCATCTGAAATTCATCTTAATCATTCAACATTTCACTCACATTTTTATTTTATAATTTTTTTAATAATTCATGTTTTTTTATTATATGTGATGATAAATTATATTATTAAAAATACAAAATACAATCATTTTAATTAGTGGTCTCAGATTTTTGCACCATATTGTTTGTTCATTGAATTCAGGTCATTGTTTGACATGTTATGAATATCTTCTATTAGAGTATTGACTGACTGCTGTTGTATTTCACAGGTTCTGTTTGTCCCCAGACACTGGTGGCACTATGTGGAGTCTGTGGATCCAGTGACTGTTAGTGTGAACTCCTGGATTGAGATAGTAAGACACTTTTGCCTTTATGACTCTGCTGATTTATTTCTGTTGTTTTCTGTAAGCTTTATAGTTTCAGGGTTCAAATTTAGAAATAACATTCTGTTATCAGCGAGTGATGAGTGTATCAAAGTAATGTTCATATGGCAGTGATATACAGCTATACTACAGTACATTAGTTAACTTCATGTATTCAGTTAAGACACAACGAACATGTTAGACTGCAATTACATCTACAATATAAGGTTAATATTACAATATCAGGATAATATTACAATACAAGGATATTGTATGTTGATCCAGAGTTTTCATCGCCTGAAATCATTGCAAAGCTGGATCCAAAATATGATTGCGTATTTGGTACGATTTCATTAGATATAATTGAAGTACAAGTTTATGTGAGGTATTATGTGTATGTTTGGCTAAAGAGATGTGTCTTTAATCTAGATTTAAACAGTCTCTGAGCCCCAAACATTATCAGGAATGCTATTCCAGAGTTTAGGAGTCAAATGTGTAAAAGCTCTACCTCCTTCAGTAGACTTTGATATCATAGCTATTATCAAAAGGACAGAGCTTTGTGACCTTAAAGAGTGTGATAGAAGACTGGTTAAATTCAAATAAGCTAGACCATTTAGGGCTTTATAGGTAAGCATAGCCTATTTTATAATCGATATGGAACTAAATAGTTAGCCAGTGTAGAGATAATGAGATTGGGGTGATATGATCATATTTCCTTGACCTGGTTAGAACTCTAGCAGCTGAATGTTGGACTAACTGTAGCTCATTTTTGAGGATGTAGGAAAACCACCTATTAGTGCATTTCAATAATGAAGACAGTAGGTAACATTTTCCATAAATTGACAATGTTTCTAAGGTGGAAGATCACTGTTTTTGTAACATGGGAAATATGATTTTCAAAAGACAGGCTGCTGTCTAAAATAACACCAAGGTCTTAAATTGTAGAGGATGAGAGCTAGCTATCCACTTTGCCATTAAATGCTCCCATAATGCATAGCAAACTTACTGCTCAAACTATCTAGATGATTACAATAGTATACAAATTTGATTACTCAAGTTGACTCTTTTTCATGTGTGCTTCAATCAGGTTCTTAGGAAAAAGTTGCATATGTAAGCATATGATGTGGTTTCTTTTTTTTTTTCTGCCGTAGGACATGGACGATGAGGCCAGAGTAGGAGAAGCTCTCACTAAGACCATTGTGTGTGCCCTGAAAAGCGCCCCCAGCTTAGACAACGACGACCACTGGCTCAATCCCACTGAGGTATTCAGAACATATGGAACAGTGCATAAGTGAGATTTCAGGCCAGTTCAATAAATCTTCTAAGCAGTGAAAGTTCACCAAAACCAAGTTTCGCACCGAACCCCATGTAGATGTTGAAAAAAAAATTCTGTAATTTAATAAGAAGATCAATGTAATGTGTAATCTTTTGTTCTACAGAGGGCGCTTGTGCTCAGTTCATTATTTGCATGTTGAAAAAAATAACATGGACATCAATGATATATTTTATTCACCATCTTATTCTTATAAAAATATTAAGCACTAAGAAATATACACCAAATCAGCAGTTTAGAATTATTTCTGAAGGATCATGTGACACTGAAGACTGAAAATTCAGCTTTTCCAGGAATAAATTACATCTTAAAATGTAAAAAAAAAATAGAAAAGTTTTAAAAATTGTTATAATATTTCACAATATTACTGTTTTTTGATGATAAATACTGTAAATGAGAGCATAAGGGACTTCTTTAACAACAATACAAAATCTTACCAACCCCAAATTTTTGAATGGTAGTGTATAAAAGAAAATGACATTTCATTTTAAGATTTTTTAAATTCAATACGTGCAAATATTCCATGTAGTCTCTCAGTTGATCTGACCTCATAAAATGTGAATCTATAATAGGGATCATATCGAACCATTAGGTTTATAAACAAGTTTTGATGGACTAGAGAATGTTAGAAACTTAAAATTATTTTTTCTGGTGGTTATCTGGAATTTGGTTTTTAAAGGAATAGCTTATGGGAATATTTATGCCATGAATAATGAGGCCATATTTACACTTGCAATTTCAAACCCATGTGTTATTTTTAAAAGGAGACATTTTGAGCATCTCTTCAGGGCAGAATGACAGTGATATGATTTGTGAACTCCAAGTCTTCTGAAGCCATATGATAGCTTTCTGTGAGAAACAGGTTGATTATGGGTTTGGAAGTACAAAGGTGACAGAATTACACATTTTTTAATGATATTGCTTAACTGCACCGTATGTTATCTTTTGTGTCTTAGGACACAGTTTCTTCTCATGATGAAAACATGCAGTATTTGAACCTAGCAGTAAAGGCCCATATGGACAAGAGGACAGACGACTCTGGAGGCTGGTCCCTGCTTGCAGACCAACCTAGAGCAGAGGCGGGAAAACGTGATTCCAGTGGACTGTTAAAGGCTCCAGCATCCACTTTTGTTGTTCCCTTCGGACCCCAACTCATTCCTGTTATTTTGGCTCAGAAACCTAAATGCATCTGCCCAAAGGACACATCTTCCTTCAAGTACAATGACCCCTTACAACCAGAACAGAGAAATGATAGTGAATTTTGTCAGAGATCTGGTCAGCATGCACATCAGGAAGTAGAAAGCCCAGGATCCTCACATGGAGCTACTGGTATGCGCCTATCCACCAATGACATGCTAGACTTCCTGGTACACCCTGATGTCATCGCTCAAGTTACAAGGCTAATCATGTGCCGACAAAGAGAACTTCGGTCTTAGTTTATACCGGATGAACTACTTTTATAAATAAAAGATCGCATGCTGATTATTTTTTATTACATGAGTCTTTCTGTACAAACAATCACATCAATTGTCAACAATGTTTAATACTCCATATTCCATTTTAATACTTCAAGTGGGATTAGATGTTCACATTTTGCACGTGTTTAAGCATTTTATATTTATCATAACACATCGCTTGTTTTAATTTGATCTGCATCAAATACTTAATAGCCAAATTTCTTGTTTCCTACATAATTATGGATTTTTTTGGCCAATTTTCAGGGTAAAATAACAGTTGGTGGATCAAACTCTAAAATCTGCTCTGTTGTAATTATATGCATAATTACATCACAAATATGTATTGTTCATCCTTTCCAATCCCTTCCAAATTAGTACATGAAATCACAGGCATACTATGTTAAACTGTCGTTTAGATTAGAAAACTAATCCCATCTTAATACTGCAAGACTGACAAACATTATGTAAAAAATGTGAGCTTTAAAATGTGCAAATAGCATTGTTGGACTAGGCATTGAAATTACTGAAGTTTATACACTACTGTTTGGGGTCAGTAAGATTTTGTTTTTTAAAAGAACTTAATACTTTTATTCAGCACAGTCTCTTTAAATTCATCAAAAAATGACTGTACAGGCTTTTACATTATTGCAAAAAAAAAAAAAAAAAAAAAGTGACTGACATGTATGTGTTAAAACACATTAAATATGTACATTGATAATTAGAAATGTTTCTTGAGCACCCAATCAGCATATTAGAATGATTTCTGAAGGATCATGTGACTGAAGACTGGAGTTGCTAAAACTTTAGCTTTGCCATCACAGACATAAATTACATTTTAAAATATATTTAAAAAGAAAAGTTTTTAATTGTAATAATATTTCCCAATTTCACAGTTTTTCCCTTATTTTTAATCGAACAAATGCAGCCTTGGTGAGCGCAAGAGTCTTCTCAAAACATTAAATATCTTACCGACCCCAAATCTTTGAATGGTTGTATATGTAAAGTCCATCACATTCTTATAACTGCTCAAAAACAGATACTTACTTTTTGTAAGGTACCATATAAAGTAAAAGCATAATTCCTTCAGCACAGTAAATTTCTCTTAAATCAGCTGGACTACAATCCCTGATCAGTAGAGTTCAGCATAATATCACAAAGACCTTGGAACATATTAAAAACAGAATTTAGCTTTATCACAATTAATGGATTTGAATAGTTCATAATGAAACAGTCATTTTGCTACATCTTGGTTTGCTTTGGCATGTCAGCCATGGAAAACGCCTCGTTTTTCATACCATTTAAGCGTTTCACTTTCTCATCGTCTGTGTCCTCTCTGAAAATATTGTCCAGCTGATCTGGATCCACATAGGTGTAGAAATAGGCCATGATGGAAAAGATGATGCTGACAGCCACCAAAAGGGCAGCAAAAAGGAGGAACTCCACCCACTGTATAAGAAAGTGCAGTTCAGAGCAGAATCTATGCAACAAAACCATACAGGCATTTACCGGTATAAGAAAGCTCACTGCTTACCTGTTCCATCCCAGCCCCCTCTGCCACAATCAGTACTATGACATTTCCAAATGCCACAGTCATAAGCCATCCAGCCTGGAGAACAGACTTCATGTTTGCCGGTGCCTACGCACAAAAGCACAAGAATGAGAAATGTATGCACTCAAGCTAAACGTACAAGGCATTAGACAGACTTACCTGTGAGTAAGAGAACTCCAAACCAGTGATAGAGAACATAACTTCTCCAGCGGTGAGGAAGACATATTGTGGAATCTGCCAGGCGATGTTAATGTTGTTGGGTTGGATATCCTCCATCTTTGTGAGTGTTAGATCATTGCTTTTCTGTAGAAATGAACCATATCTGTGTCAAGATATTGATCCATAAAAGCATTTTTTGCTTCCTGTTTGAAATATTGTAAAGGCCCAGTATGTAATATTGAGAGCTAGTGGTTGAAATGGGTACTGTAGTCCATTTAAATTTTAAATATTGGAGAAAGTTGTTATAAAACAGTGATATTGTGAAATTATTATATAATTTTTTTTTTTAAACTGTTTTAAATGTTTTTTGTTTTTTAAGTATTCTGTGATGACAAAGCTACGATGGACCCTTTACTTTCCAATGAGGCCACGGGAGAGGATTTGTGAATGAAGTGATGTAACTGACACTGGTAGGTCACATGATGATGACAACATGGCGAATGTAGTACGTTCGGAATACATTCATACTACACACACTCAGAACGTGCTTTTTTTTTAGCAGCCTTGAAGTAATTAATCTCTTGAGTAGGTTCTTATTTTTAATATGCGATTTCGGACGCAGCCTCATTGTCTATTTGGTGACGCAAGTGGCACAGAAACGTTTAAAAAAAAATTGCAGAACTGTATGTTACATTATCTTATTTACCAGCAAAAAATAGCCGGTAAATCTTCAGCCAAGTTCTCATTGAGTTGAGTAAACTACATCTTAAACTGTGCAGTAAAGTATAAGTAGCAGAAAAACATTAACTAGAAACTGAACTCTATCACCCACCTGTGTGAGTATGACAGTGTAGAAGGCACCGAAATCAAGAAGTCCCAGATCGATTTCATATCTACTGGAGTCTGCTAAACAAACAACTCTATTGTATCTGAAATAAAGAGTAAATGCAGATGTGAAAAACTGTGATCAGTTGGAGGGGTTGCTGCTTGAAACTATATGGATAATGAAACAGATGTACTGTAGGATTAAAATACTCACTCTCCCCTTGGTACACTTATATTGTGAGAAATCCCATAATTAGCGGTTGCATAAAATTCCTCGTCTCCAACAGTTATGTTGATATTCTCACTGTGGGTATTGATGAACCTGCAATAGACAAATATTCTAAGAAACTGATTTCAGGCAATCCCAGTTGCTTTGTCAAAGGTTAGCTTGAAGTATAGGTAATTGCAGCAAAGCACTAAACTTTTACAAAGCTGTTAAACAGTAACTTGAAACAATATAAAACAATGTTCTGCAAGTATTCATTTACCTTAGATACGCATCCCCATTTTCAGTTTTGGTGATGTGATCTTCCACCTGAATTTTTTTTAATAATGATAAATGTCAAATTATGTATAGTAATGTATGCTGGTAGAAACTTTGCTGGTGATTCACTAGCGACTCACCAGTTTGCATACAGAGCCACCAGGCTGTACAGGACGGTGCAGGAGGATACTGTAGGCAGCCCGTTCTGTGAACCTCAGTCCACACTGGTATTCTGCCCCATTGTGACTGACAATCACTGTCTGGAGCTGGGATTCGCCAGTAAGTGGAAGACGTGTGTATCCTGAAGGATCCTGTATAATAAATAAAAAAATCTGTTGTTTACTGACTAAACCTAATCAAATAAAGCAATAACACGAATTATAGCATGAGTTGCAGTGAGTTACAGCACTTTTAGAATGGGTCATAGACATGATGTGAAGCTGAGAGCCTAAAGCTCCTTAAACTGTGGTAAAAACACATAATGCATGTCCTCAGATGGCTTGTTATTGCATTAAGAGGATAGTTCACTTAAAAATTAAAATTCTGTCATCCTTTACTCGCCCTCAAGTTGTTTCAAACCTGTATGGATTTCTTTATTCTGCTGAACACAAAAGAAGATATTTTGAAGAATGTCGGAATAGTTGATGTACCCCATTGACTTTCATAGTATTTTTTTCCTACTATGGAAGTCAATGGGGAACATCAACTGTCTGGTTACCGACATTCTTCAAAATATCTTCTTTTGTGTTCATCAGAAGAAAGAAATTCATACAGGTTTAGAACAACTTGAGGGTGAGTAAATGATGACAGAATTTTCATTTTTAAGACAGTGGTCCTCTCTTTTAACACAACGGCGCCTCCCCAGCCCCCAATTTTTACTAATTTTCAATCGTGATCAGTGCACACACAAACGGTTTGTTTCCACATCAATAATAATGGACTCTCGTTTCGTGTGCCTAATTTATGACTCCTGTATGTCACTGTAATCATATTTACCTTGATTACAATTGTCATCCATCAAAACTTTACTAGCGCAACACTGGTTTGCTTTAATCAACATTGAGATGAAGTTTGCGTATCCTATGCTCATGCAGCAGTTTGGTGTTTTGAGCCGCCGTTCAGTCTGTATTTCACAGCACGAGGAGCAAAGGCTTGGGCTGTTACAAAACAATCACAGAATAGGAGAGTGACTGTTTAAATACATTCGCTTACTGGATCCTTGGATTGAAAACTTTCCAGGAGTTTACAGTTTAAAATGATCTAATTGAAAACAGAGGAGTGGAAACATAACGACGTCTCTTGTCCAAAAACCTGCTTATTTTCACTTTTTAAAGTATTATTTCCGCTATTGATTGAAATTGAGATTGAAATAATGAATCATTCATTTTTTAATGATAAAAACAAATGGTGGTAATAGCAATATGATATAAGACAGACAGCAAATACCTTAACAGTTGGCAAATAATGTAGCAACTTGGTGAATTAAAAACATCTTCAATCATGGCTTATCAAATCAGAATTCAGAGTTGGAACTATGTGATTTAAAATGATATTCACTCGTTTAAAGGTGAACTAAGTAACTTTTTTACCTTAACTGAACAGCTTTGGAGTCATTGTAATGTTTATATTACTGATTTCGTGTTGAATGGTGGTCGTCTCGCACCCCCCTGGTGCCTGTGAGCCGCAAAACCACCCTTGCAACTTTGGGCCGGCGGGCCGCCGGCCTCAGTGTTAGGAAGTATCGTGTGATATCAGGTCTCGCGAGGTAACGAATTGCTTTACGGCAAAAAAACAGATCTGATAAAATTCTGATAAAATGAGCATCAAACAGAAATAACCCGGCACCGTATACATGTGATGTTGGGCGCGCGCAGCTCTTAAAGGGGCCACACCTTATTTCCACTCGTTACAGCGTCAATCCTACTGAACAGGTACCGGTGTACAGGGGGAGGGGATCCGGCCGTGAGTGCGAGCCAACTCTGCGTGAGTGCTATTCACGACAGTACAAGTACTCCACAGCGACTCTAGGGGTCGCCGTTTGACAAAAACGGAATTCCTACTGAGTGCTGCTTTAAGCCGTTTTTAAAAAAGTTTTTGAAAAAAAAGTCTCTTATGCACACCAAGGCTTCATTGATTGGATCAAAAATACATGAAAACAGCAATATTGTTAAATATTATTACAATTTAAAATAAGCGTTTTCTATTTGAACATATTTCCAAATTATTCCTGTGGCGGCAAAGCTGAATTTTCAGCATCATTACTCCAGTATTCAGTGTTGATCTTTCAGAAATCAATGATCTTTCAGAAATCATTCTAATATGCTGATTTGGTGCTCAAGAAACATCTGATTATTGTTATCAGTGTTGTTAAGTTTTAGTGGTAAGCACGGTACATTTTTTAAGATACTATTTTTTTATTAATAGAGAGTTTAAAAGAATATAAAAGGAAAAAGATTTAAAAGAAGATTTAAAAAGTTTAAAAGAACAGCATTTATTTTTTTAATAGAAAAGTGTTATTTTAACCAAACGTTTGAACACTAGTGTATATTAGTAATAAATACAGAAAAGTATATAAGCGTGTTGATTATGGAAGCAATAAAATGCACTCATGTTTGTCTGCAGTGATATTACCTCATATGGTGTGAGTGGCTCTGAGAAGACAGCGTGCCCAGGAAATTGCACTCTGACATCTGAATCCATAAGATTGAAAACCTGAATGAGGCTTTCTTTGGCAGGAGGGGGCTCCACAACAGTTTTCTGGCCACAGAGAAATGTCACGTTCAGTTGTTTAGTGGTTTACATGCAATAGGGTGCATTTTTAGAAATGTACATACAATGACGTATATTTCTACGACAGTTGCAGCACAGAAGGCAAGTGCAGCAAGGATCATCCCTGTTGCCATCTTCCTTAGTGGACTGAAAATGAACAAGAACAAATATTTTACTCAGACAAGAAGAGTAAGTGATAAAATTAGTGTCATGTTAACATCTAATATTTATCTTAAAGTTATACTGTATCGGCTTACCCAAGTCCAATGTTTTGCCCTATGGGCTTCCATTGTCAATGCATTACTGTAAAATCTTTTTATTGTTGATGTTTTTTTCATGTTCTTTTACAGTATATATTAAAAAAAAATTTTTTTTTTTTTTTTTTTTTTACTGACATGTGCATTTACACATCACTCACGTGAGTTTGATCCGACACAGCCCTACCAGCGGGTATATGCCCATGTCAAAGATTGGAATAAACACCAGAATCAGCAAAGCATTCAGCATCTTAACAACACAGAAACACACACCCACTGGCACCATAAGACATTGATTATGAAGGTGATAACAATAAAATTCAGTTACTCAGGTTTTTACAACCTGTCATAAACTGACTGGTCAATTTGGTATGACAGCACAAAAGAACAAGAAGTAAATGTTTGTGTGAGGCTTTAGAGGTCGAGGTTTATCTGACTTTTTGTCAAATAAACCCTTATAACCTTTAACCATACATTTATATAAAGTATTATCTAAGATTTAAATTGATGTTCTAACATTTCAATAAATATAATCGATAATAAATGTAATTTAAAGCAAAGCTTTATGGATTACAAAAGTCTAGACCTAAAACCTGGGTTTTCAAGTGGATTTTAATCTGTAAATAAACAGTTTAAAATTTATGAAAAATGTTAAACAAGATAAAGTTAAAATAGAACATTCACATTGTACAAGTCAGTTCTTAAACAAAAACTATCATATTAAAAATCCAATAATGAAGCATTAGCTTTTGTGTGTGTGTGTGTGTGTGTGTGTGTATCTGATGACCTTTCTGTCTGTTTGTCTCACCTGCATTTGATCAGGCTTTAGTATAAAGCCTCCGCCCTGTAAAACAAATTAGAAACTCATTATTCAGATTTTTAGCTAAAAGAAGAAATGTGATCATTTTGTCATCTTTCTGGAGCACATTAGCATACAGACATCTTAAAAACTGATATACATGGACTAAAAGCAAAAATAATTATATTGATAATAATTTCATACTGAAGGTCTGGGATACAGTAAAAAAAAAAAAAAGAAGATTTTTAACATTTAACAAATTATGCACTTCAACTCTGCAGCATTTGAATTTCTACGACAAGAACTGTTATAAAGTGTTAGATATTTATAACCTTTGGATTCTATAGTGATGATGGCAAAGCCTGTATATTGTTATCAAAAGAAAAATCAGATCAAGGACATCATGTTATCTTATTTTACTTGCTATATTGCTTAACTGCTTAGAATGACAAAATAATATTATGAAATTATATGTGGCAATTGCTTTCACAGTCCTAACAATCTTGCATTCCCAAATGTATAACTACCCAAGAATAATCGGATTCAAATAAAGTATTAACTCCTTGATATTAGAGGTCACAAAAGAAAAGACTTACAAAATTCATGTTCATTCGAGTGGCTTGAAGAGTCCAGCGTGAACCCTAGCATAGAACAAAGAGAGCTCTTCTTAATTAACTTATTCACAACATTCTTAGTATTTAATTCTCTGATCCTTATAAAGTATCTTCAGAGGTATCTTGAGACACAGTTGCTATGGATGAATTCAAACATTACGGTTGGAGACAAGCCATTGTTGTGGGAGGAATGTGTCAAAAATGGGTTAATTTTTATAAATGACCTTTTGGACTTATCTGGAGATTTTATTTCTTACCAAAAAAAAAAAAAAAGGCATTTCTCTTGATCGCTTACAATTCAACCAGTTGATTTCTGCAATTTGTAAAAAAAAATTGCAAAAGGGTAAAAAGAATAAATTAATGGTGTGTCGCCCACCAATACGATGCCTAAAATGGTTGTCTGGCATAAAGATAAATAAAACAATATATATTTGGAATTTAAATACAACAGGCACTGTACTTTTTCCACATAAAACTTGCCGGTTTTGGGAAGATGAATTTAATGAGCCAATTGTGTGGAAAGATTACTTTAGAACAATTTATAGAACTACAATTGATTCATATTCTAGAATATTTCAACTTAAAAAATTTTATAAAATTATTGCAACAAAAAAATCCTTGTTCAAAATGCAAATAGAAAGGATCCCTGTTGCAGGTTTTGTGGGGATGAGGAGGAAGATTTGATGCATCTGTTTTATTTTTGCCCACATGTGGCTAAGTTTTTGGTCAGTATACAGGTATGGTTAAGGTATATGGATATTGTTTTACCAATTACACCTCAAAATATTTTTTTATCTGTCTCAATAGGTAAATGCATACAATTTTTGAATATGATTAACTTAATGGGTAAAATGTTTATTTTTAAAGTTAAAACTATATCAAATCTATGTATAAAAAACTTTAAGAACAGAATTTATTATCAGTATATGCTAGAAACAATTATAGCACCAAATAATAACAGAATAACTGAACATGAAGAGAAATGGAATATCTGCTTACTTGAATTGGAGAATTAGATATTAGGGTATGTTCTTAAAGGTGTGTCATGTGTTATGTCATAATTATGGTTTTTTTGTGGGGGGGGGTTGTTAATTTTGTTTGTTCTGTGTTTTTTTTAATTTTTTTTTTAAGTTGGCCTCTGTCACAACATAAATGTGGGGATGATTGTGGTTGTGATTGAGGTATGAATGCATGGGGAAGTAGGTAGGGGGTTTGAAGTTTGCCTTGTTATTTATTCTATGAACAAGTTAATAAAAGAAGAAGAAAAAAAAAAAAAAAAGTATCTTCAGAGGTTGTACAGTGCTGTTATCAAGAATGCCTTTTCCACTGGTTCATGAGATCATTATGTCCAGCAGACATTTTCTGGTATACAAAGAATTCACGATGAATTTGATGACCCTTGTTCCTTATGACAGAATTTTCATTTTGGGTGGACTGTCTCTTTAAATAAAATACTGTGTTGAGTTGAGTGTTAAAGAATGTAACGGATATCGACTGAATAAAAGCTTTTACCTGCTGGTCAAAGAGAGCCCAGAACATGGGCAATGGAATGTAGAGTACCAGCACCCTGAACACCATTTTAATTTCCTGAATGAGCCGCTTCTGTAAAAACATCAAAATCACGATTTAACAAATGTATTTCATTGGTAGATGGAGCAACACAAGGATTTCAACTGGCTAGATTTGGCTTGTATAGCAATTAAAACATACCGGGTACTTCTCCTCTGCCCAATCCAGCCAGTGACTCTGTTTTGGGCTGTTCTTGGAATTCCTCCATCGATTTCGTATAGCGAACTGGCAAAAACAAAGTAAAAGATGTCCGTTAACCTTCTTTTCATGCTCCAAAAACTTCAGAAACGCATTAGCTGTTGATAAGATTAACTTACCCCAATACATTTGCAGACACGCACCAAGATATTTCCCTCCGGAGGACTTTTCTTATATAGTCCACTTCCAGAAATAAACACCACTACATGACCAGGTGCAGAATTAATTAGATGCCTAATAAGTTAAATGGCCACAGGAGTGGTGTAGAAGTAGCATGCTCATCTCCATAATGCATTAATAATCAAGTATTGGTTTACTGTACAAGCACTATATATCTCTATGCAAAGACATTAATCATTTTAGTGTCAGTGTCTCCAAATACTTTTTTGAGCCACTATATTTCCAGACAAAGGCTGAATCCCTTCTCCTTCCATACGGGATTCATGCTACACTGAATGAGATTCACTAACGTTCTATCATAACATACTGGGATTTCCAAATAAATGACCAGGAGTTTGTTAAATAAACATGCCTACTGAGGACAGTTGGTTTCACAAATACAATCAGTTTAGGATTACCAATTCTTCCCAAATTCCTTCCATTCTTCCACCTAAAATTCCCAGAAAACTGAGGACCCTCACCTAAGGCTATGACCATTAAAACCGCAGGAACTCCAAAGGCTAGGGCGTAGCAGTCTCCTCCAAAGCACTTCACATCACCTAAGGAGTTTGAGTATAATGATGATCTAAGGTTTCTCTAATTGACATGATAATGGCACTTTATGAATGCAATATATTTTTATTGCTTTAAAAGATTAATTGTAGCCAGAAGTTTATCTTGATTCTGACCTCTTAGTATTGGTGTGACAACGGTGGACAAGACACTTCCAGCATTGATTGACATGTAAAAGATGGAGAAGAACTTTCGCCTCTCGTCTGTCTAAATAAAAAAAAGGGTTAAAAGAAGTTAGATATTGTAAAGACCCAATAGTTGAGTCAAAAGTTCACTCAAACAAAGTTAAGTGTCTTTTAGCCCATGCCAATTAGATTTAAAAATCACGAGTGTACTCCTAAAAGACTTTGTTTTTTAGGTTTTTTTTTTTTTTTGTCTAAGCATTGTATTATGTGCTGTTTTATTTTTGGTTGTGTTATTATATATATTTCTATTATTTTATTTATTTCTGCTGTTGGCTCGTTCTCTGATTTTACTGTGCTTTTTAAATAAATGACTTTTTGAGATATTAAAGAAGCATTGGAATTTGACAGGTGTAAACGGCCATTAGCTGATATAATTTTGTGTTGTGACTTACATTCTCCTCATCGAACTGGTCACCACCAAAAGCTGCAACACATGGTTTGATCCCTCCTGTCCCAAAAGCTATAAGGACCAGACCAACCACTGACAAAACTCTATGAGAAAACAACATTTTTTTTTTTCACTGCACCTCTAAAAGGGAATTACTTTTTTCACTTGAAACATATTTACTGTATGGTCTCTCAGTAGAATGGTACACCTTGACTGGCATAAAAAAGCTTACATGTGAATAGTGCTATCCCCTACATCAGGAATGGCACCAACAGACTTGACCACATGACCAATCACATAGACTATAGACAGATAGATGATGGTTCTGTGAATAGAATAAAAAAATGCCATTTTCAACATAAACTTTTCCCATTATTCATCAATTGAGTATTAAGACCGAGACTTACTTGAACTTCCCCAACCATGAGTCAGCTATCAAGGCCCCCAGAAGTGGAGTAAAGTAGCACAGGCCAGAGAAAGCATGGTACACAGCTGTAGACAGATTCTTGTCCCAGCCCAGGTAACGCATGAAATAAAGTGTGAGCACCGCTGCATAAATAAGATGCATAGTAATTAATACAAAATTAGAAAATACATTAAAAAAAGCATGGAAATCTTGCATTTTGTATTAAAGTATATATATATATATATATATATATATATATATATATATATATATATATATATATATAAAATTGTATTACCTTTCATTCCATAGTAAGAGAATCTTTCACAGAACTCGTTGACCACAATGAAGGCAATGCTAACAGGGTAGTTAGTCCCACATAATTTCTGTGCATAAGCAAAGTAGCATTTGATTACAAACAGGCATGTCACATTTCCACTGAAAGAAACATTATCCGGTTCATTCACAAGAATTTTAAATGGTAGCATAGGGTCAAATTTTTAATTAGAGCTTGGGTCAAAATTTACATATTTCCTTTGTTACATGACATCTAACATTTGGAATATTTTTATAATATTCTACTCTAGACCTCTGTTGTTATATTTAGTAGCATGTATGACTTGGAATCATTAGATAGCCTATCTGTATTTACTGTCTGAAGTAAGTTTTATTGAGTCTTTAGCAAATAGCTTTTATTGAGTCTTTAGCTAATAGTTCATATTTTACGTATGTTTTTCATGTGTAATGCAAAAAGAAAAGAAAAAAAACGCTGAGTTGCTGAAAAAGATTAAATAACTCTCACCGGTGAGCGCTGTCCTTTTCCATAGTTCTCTGCATCTTTTTCTAGAGCAGAAAAAAAAAATAAGATAAAAAGAGAATTAACTTAGGTGATAAAAGTGTGGAATTTGGACAATTCTAATATCAACTCAATAATGTTGATCAAAAACAATTAGAAACTATGCGTACAGGTTTTACCCTAGCCAACAGAAAGATCATGCAGTGCAATTTATATTTGTGTAGGTATCATGAAGTTGAAAAGCCACACAAGTCATCAGTATGCGCATTCCCACTGCATCCACGCAACACAACATTGTTTTTTCCCGACATTGTAATCGATTATCTTGCAGTGTATCATATTTTAGCACTGGCATTATCATATATGCATGACGCAAAGTTTGTTTAAAAACTCAAAAATGAACCCTTACAACGGTTTTAAAGATGCATAAATGAGTCAGACCACGCCAATTTCCAAAAACATAGGCACGTCTAGCAGAGACGACTCCAACATTTGACGAACAGAGACAAAGACATCTATTAAAATAATTTGAAAACAGTTTAAGCTTAAAAAAAGCCCTCGTTACCCTTTATTTTCCCCATGTTTTCAATGAATCCAAGTGTGTTAGACACGCAACATCTAGTGGATTCCTGAGCACGCGTCCAAGTCCGTCCCTCCCTCCACACAGCTAGAGAGTAAAAACTCATCCGCGTCACGGTGTTGTTAAAGCAAGCGGTTTAACCCTCTTGGGTTAAAGTTCTACTTCATGACAAAAAATCGGTTACTCCTAACCTTCGATATGCACACGAGACCCAACACATGCATCAGATTATGTGGTTTATGCGGGAGCTTCCCACTCCTAAACTGTTAATATATAAACGAACGCTGTAGAAGGCAGCTAAGGAAAAATTTGACTTGGGTATTACAATCCCGTAAATTTCCTTCTTTTCCCGACTTTTGGGATGGTTGGCCTGTGGTAAATGTGCCTTAATTAGTAAACTTGTGTGCCCCCTTCAGTGCAGCTCCCACTTCCCTCTGTAACAGGCGGAGGGCAGACGGGAGTTGAGGGACTAGTGAACAACAACAACTTTAGTTTTGAATGGTTCTTCAGTTAAAAATGTTATCCAAACAAATAAGAGTTAGTAGGAAGATAATTATTTCAAAGATAATCATATTATGAGAGATTATAAAGATAAAAAATTATCAATCTTTTGAAAAAAAAGTCCAAAATGTCTGAGGTGAAAGTTTTTTTTTAGGAAAGCATTCAGTTTATCAAAAGTGACAGTAAATAATTTACATTGTTACAAAAAAAAAATCTATTTCAAATAGGCAAAATGCTGTTCTTTTGAACTTTCAATTAATCAAAGAATCCTGAAAAATATATATTTTTTTCCACACCACAGAAATATTAAGCACAACAACTGTTTCCAACATTAATAAGAAATCTTTTTTAAGCACCAAATCCTTTTTTTCCGAAGGATCATGTGCTACCGAAGACTGAAGTAATGGCTGCTGAAAAGTTTGCTTTGCCATCACAGGAATAAATTACATTTTAAAATATATTTTAAAAGAAAACAAATTATTTTAAATTGTAATAATATTTCAAAATATTAGGCTACTGTTTTTACTGCATTTTTGATCAAATAAATGCAACCCCGTGAGACTTTAACATCTGACTGGCATCACAAACATATCAAAATTACACAAAAAAGTGTCATGTATGTCATTGAGCAATAAATAAAGAAATGCTACATTTCAAATGCAAACAACATTTTGCAATCATGTATAAACTTTTTTTACAATTGTATCATAAGTATTCAGTGAGGATTTTGGGAAGATCTGTTTAAAGCCACATAAAGATAACTGTAAAGACATTTGAGAAGCCGGTTGCTCTGCATAAGGTTGTAAAGTTTAAAGGTCCTCTGGTTATTTTCTTTTGAGATCGGTCTAAGAGAGATAGAGAGAGAAAGAGGGGAGAGAAGCAATACACAATTGACTTTCAATAAATGTCTTTTGAGCTAAGGGGACCTTTTTTTCCTAAGGTTAAAAATATACCTCAGCACAACTGCAGTGACCGACTTCAAATACGTGTGTGCCCTCTAGGAAGCGCACTGTAAATGTTTAAACAAATTTTTAAAATTGTCCTTAGAACATGGGTGGTTGGGCGTTTCTGGGATTGATTAAGGATCTACAACAAAATAGTGAGAGCGTTGGTTGTAACTAAGCAAATGTTCAATAGTAATTTCTCACTAGAAATTACATCAAAAGTGGAAAATGTTCAAACAGTTGACGAACGATAGCCATTGACTTGCCTGGAAAAAATACAATGGAAGTAAAATGCTACTGTCAACTGTCTGGTTACCAAGTGGGATTCGAACCGTGATCTCCAGCGTGGGAGGCGGGCGCTCTAACGAGGTGGCTTAAAAACTCAGTCTCTAACATCAATCGCTAGAGCGCCTCTTGAGATCAGGGGAGTGAGGTTTACACGCACAGCTCATACAGGCCTACGACATTTACACCAACATTCCTTAAATATACACTCACCTAAAGGATTATTAGGAACACCTGTTCAATTTCTCATTAATGCAATTATCTAATCAACCAATCACATGGCAGTTGCTTCAATGCATTGAGGGGTGTGGTCCTGGTCAAGACAATCTCCTGAACTCCAAACTGAATGTCAGAATGGGAAAGAAAGGTGATTTAAGCAATTTTGAGCGTGGCATGGTTGTTGGTGCCAGACGGGCCGGTCTGAGTATTTCACAATCTGCTCAGTTACTGGGATTTTCACGCACAACCATTTCTAGGGTTTACAAAGAATTGTGTGAAAAGGGAAAAACATCCAGTATGCGGCAGTCCTGTGGGCGAAAATGCCTTGTTGATGCTAGAGGTCAGAGGAGAATGGGCCGACTGATTCAAGCTGATAGAAGAGCAACTTTGACTGAAATAACCACTCGTTACAACCGAGGTATGCAGCAAAGCATTTGTGAAGCCACAACACACACAACCTTGAGGCGGATGGGCTACAACAGCAGAAGACCCCACCGGGTACCACTCATCTCCACTACAAATAGGAAAAAGAGACTACAATTTGCAAGAGCTCACCAAAATTGGACAGTTGAAGACTGGAAAAATGTTGCCTGGTCTGATGAGTCTCGATTTCTGTTGAGACATTCAGATGGTAGAGTCAAAATTTGGCGGTAAACAGAATGAGAACATGGATCCATCATGCCTTGTTACCACTGTGCAGGCTGGTGGTGGTGGTGTAATGGTGTGGGGATGTTTTCTTGGCACGCTTTAGGCCCCTTAGTGCCAATTGGGCATCGTTTAAATGCCACGGCCTACCTGAGCATTGTTTCTGACCATGTCCATCCCTTTATGGCCACCATGTACCCATCCTCTGATGGCTACTTCCAGCAGGATAATGCACCATGTCACAAAGCTTGAATCATTTCAAATTGGTTTCTTGAACATGACAATGAGTTCACTGTACTAAAATGGCCCCCACAGTCACCAGATCTCAACCCAATAGAGCATCTTTGGGATGTGGTGGAACGGGAACTTCGTGCCCTGAATGTGCATCCCACAAATCTCCATCAACTGCAAGATGCTATCCAATCAACAAGGGCCAACATTTCTAAAGAATGCTTTCAGCACCTTGTTGAATCAATGCCACGTAGAATTAAGGCAGTTCTGAAGGCGAAAGGGGGTCAAACACAGTATTAGTATGGTGTTCCTAATAATCCTTTAGGTGAGTGTATATTCTATATATAACAACATATTATTTTGTGCTCAACATATGAAAGAAACTCACACAGATTTGGAACAACATAAGGGTGAGTAAATGATGACAAAATAAAACATTTTTGTGAACTATTCCTTTAATAATTTTTTGCCATTAGCATCATGGGCATCACCAGCCCCAGGGCCTGACCCTCCTTGAGTCGCATTTTCTCTGCGACCTACTCAGGTGAGAAGGTGGATCACGAGTGGTGACGCTCACCCTGGGCCAGGCCTGGGTTTAGGAGCGGATCTGGACTCAACGGATGTGTCGGGAAGCTTGGAATGTGAAACTAGCGCAAGGACAAAGTTTTTCTCTTTCTCGCCGATGTCAGCCAGGTTCACCTATAGGTTCTCTCAGTGGCCACCATTGCCACCATCGATGGACCGATTGCGGCAGCAGTTTGCTTGGTAGCCCGGAGAGCTGTGGTCCAGCTCAGCTCTGCCACCGGTTCAGGGGAAAGACCCTGGCCCTGGTCCAGGTCCTTCAGCAGATCAGCCTGGTATGCCTGCAGCACAGCCATTGTGTACAGGGCACCCCCGGCCTGACTCACTGCCGCATATACCCTGCCATTCAAGCGAAATGTGGCACGCAGACTTGGATGACAGGGTCGGAGACTTCAATTTGATGCCTCACCCACTGAGAGATAGCTGGCTAGTGTCTCTTCAATGGAAGGCATCATCACATATTAATTACGCGAATGTAAAAGAAATACGCGAGCATGTGCTCGCGTATTCCTTTTACATTCACGTAATTAAAATGATGAAAGAGATGAATGCGGGCCGAATATGGTTTCTTCCATGATCTCACAGTCTCAGCATGGAGATCCAGGAGAAACAGAAGGCTCACAGGAGCTGGACTGACTGTTATGTAAAACACTCGTCCAACCTGCCACAAGAAAGATCTGGGCCCATATTCATAAAGAATCTTAATGCAAAGAGTAGCTCCTAGTGACTAAATTTTAAGAAAATTCTTAGAAATGTGGGTGTTTTCTCTTAAAATTAAAAAAAAAATCCTAGTAAAGAAAAAAGTAATTCAGAAAGAATCTTAACCCTTAAAAGAGGTTTTAAGAGGTCATTCTTCTCTTGCTCTAAACGAAGGCGGTCGCATTTTCTCTCCCTCTCCCTCCCTCCCTCTCTGGTCTCTTAACGCAATTGACACCATCTTCTTGACGAGAAGCTTGGGTTCGGGGAAACCTGACTGCCCTGCCGGAACGTACGCAGCTGGCTACACGATGGACGCGTGGGAGAGGTGGCGGGTCGTGTGTCTGGCGGCTCTTTCCGCGGAGGATATTGAAGATATTACCTATTCGGAACCATGATAACAGGTCTTCTGCTGATTGGATTAGGCATTGCCCTGGTTTATCAAGGAATTAAGAAGAGGGTGACAGCTGTCCAAGGCCTCACAAGGCTGCCCGTCATAATTTAAGTGGTGGGCAGAGCTGTCAGCACTGAGACTGTGTCTATGAACCACAATATGGATAACATCATGGAGAAGCTCACAGCTTTGCAAAGGCAAATGGATCGTGGAGACCAAAATGGACCAAGAGAATAGCCGTGTAAATTGGAATGTGGCTACTCGCCCCAAAACCAATCTTATCTGTTTCGGCCGCCCTCAACCAGCATTTGCCTTGGCCAAGGCCGCTGTTGGATCAACAACCCCCCCTGAAGAGCACTGCAGAGAGCCGCTCTTGCGTTCCTTGCCCGACTCCCCAGACACCTGGGGCCTCATGTACAAAGACTTGCGTTGAATTCATCCAGGAATTCTGCCAGGAAGAACAGGATGTAGCTGAGGACGAAGAAGCTGATGAGCCCTCCCAGCCTACCTGCCCTTCATATGAGGAGCTTTTGGCCCGTTCCACAGAGAGACCAGGGCCCGTATTCATAAAAATTCTAAGAATCCTCTCAGAAAACTCTTAATTTTAGCTTAAAAACTTTTACATAGGAGTCTTACCTTAAGAGCGATTCGGGACCGATTTGAGAGCAACTTTGAGTAAGGAAAAGACAAAAACTTGGAGGATGGAGGTAGCGCAGCACAGGCAAGCAGCCATCCGATCCTGCAGCCATTCCAGGCGCTGGTCACAGACCCACCTGCCAGACTGGGGGTACAAAGCGAAGGCGAGGGATGGGGTATGGGACGGGTGATTGCATATCTGTATATATATGTAATGTTCACGTATGTGTAGGCCTGGCGAGTCGCTATGCCTGGCATCATAATCTAGGTGCCTCAGTCCACAGGATTGTCATAGCGATACACAGCAAGTTGCCATGGTTACAACCTTGATCAGGTCCCAGACAGAGCCAACAATCACCAGGGGCCTCATGTACAAAGACTTGCGTTGAATTCATACTAAAACATTGCTTACGGACAAAGCTGTAAATGTGCGTACGTACAAAAAAAGCATATGTATGAATCTCTGCGTACGAAGGATCCCACGCATATTCTCTTTGTACATCCCAATTAACGTAAAATTGAGCGCACATGCACGAGCACAACGCCCCACCCAGTCTCCTCCCCCAATTAAATTAATTTAAATATGGTAATTAGTCCAATTTGGCAAAAGAAACCTGCAAGAACATGGCTAAAGCAAGCAAGAAACGAAATTTCACTGAAAATGTCTTCTATGTAATTATATATAGTAAAGTGTAATTTATTCCTGTGATCAAAGCTGAATTTTCAGCATCATTTCTCCAGTCTTCAGTGTCACATGATCCTTCAGAAATCACTCTAATGTGTTGATTTGATGATCAAGAAACATTTTTGAGTATTATCAGTGTTGAAAACCGGTGTGCTTCTGCTTCATATTTTCGTGGAAACCGTGATATAGTATTTTCAGGATTCTTTAATGAATAAAAATTTAATTCAAACAGATATAGAAATCTTATAATCTTTTGTAGCATTATAAATGCATTTACTCTCACTTTTAAACAAATTCAATGTGTCCTTGCTGAATAAAAATATTACTTTATTTTTTTATCTTTACTGACCAAATTAATGAAGTTTATTTTTTATTCCTAGTTAAGCCAACTAGGAATATCTAGACGGGTTGTATCAATTTGGACATGCTTTATATAGCCTATGTTCTTACTTAATTGCATAATATAATATTTTAATAAAACTTGTGTGACAATATGTCAAATAATTGATCAATTACAAATTATAAGCAATATCTGACAGCTGGAGGTGCGATAGAACAATTCGTAGTGTAATGTTTGCCACTTCACTTTATTGCCTCTATGAGTCGCCAACGGATGGCCATGAGGGGGCCTCATGTATCAACTCTGCGTACGCACAAAAACACGGCGTACGCCAGCTTTCACGTTCACGGCCAGATGTACTAACAGTGAAATTAACGTAAGAATGTGCGTTCCTCCACGTAAACTTCATGCCTGGGGTACGTACATTTGTCGTGATTTTTGTCCGTTGGCGACTCATAGAGGCAATAAAGTGAAGTGGCAAACATTACACTACGAATTGTTCTATCGCACCACCAGCTGACAGATATTCCTTATAATTTGTAATTGATAAATTATTTGACATATTATTGTCACACGAGTCTTATTAAAATATTCTATTCATTATGCAATTAAGTAAGAACATATATAAAGCATGTGCAAATTGATACAACCCATCTAGCAATGGCAGCGTTGGCTTTATTAGAGGACATTTTCAATGGACGAATCCGGAGAGAACGAGTTTTTAGGGACCACAATGATTTTCTGGCCCACGATGATGACTGGCTTATCAGCCGTTTCAGATTTCCAAGGGCTATACTCGTGGAGCTCTGCGCTGAGTTGGGTCCGAATTTGGAAAGAGAGACAGTGAGGAGCCACGCATTACCCGTTCCTTTACAGGTGCTTACTACACTTGGTTTCCTGGCAACTGGTTCTTTCCAAAGAGAACTGGCAGACCGCTCAGGAATAAGCCAGTCGTGTTTGAGCCGTGCAATGCCAGCTGTATGGGACGGGATCATCGGCTTGTCTACCAGGTATATAACGTTCCCATACGATGCAGGTGACCAGCCAAACATTAAAGTGCAATTTGCAGCGATAGCCGGTTTTCCTAATGTAATCGGAGCGATCGACTGCACACATATTGCTGTAAAGGCGCCATCTGAAGAAGAATTTGCATATGTGAATCGGAAACATTTTCATTCTATAAATGTGCAGATTATATGTGATGCACAAATGCGCCTAACAAATATTGTGGGAAGGTGGCCTGGGGAAACCCATGATTCATATATCCTTACAAACAGCATGGTTGGGATGAGACTCCAAGCTGGCAGGGTGCGCGATGGGTGGCTACTTGGTAAGTTACGCATTTAAATGTATGGTTCTATCTAAAAGTTTAATTTTTGTGTGTGTAATTATTCAACTGCCCATCAGGAGACAGTGGTTATCCACTAAAGACGTGGCTGTTAACCCCCCTCACCAACCCACAAACTGACCGAGAGCGCAGATACAATGATGCCCATTCTCGCACTCGTTGTGGAGCGGGCGATTGGGCAGCTGAAATGTCGGTGGCGCTGCCTTGACAGGACCTTGACAGATGCTGTTATACCGCCCTGACAAGGTGTGCCGCATTGTGCTGGCCTGTGGAGTGCTGCACAATGTCGCGCACAGGCATGGCATACCCCTTGGTGAGGTGGGGGCACCGCCGGATGACCCTGACCCAGGACCAGTATATGTGCAGCACAATCAACAAGCCATTCAGGCCCGTCAACGTGTAATTGCGACAATATAAATGGTAGGCCTACTCAGACACAAAGTTAATTTTTTGACCAATTCCTTTAATGAATGGTTTATTTCTGTGAGTGGGTCAGTGACATTTTTCAGGTGACTGTTAATTTCCCCAATGGCCCTAACAATTTGCTGTTGTGACTCCAGAACAGCATGCGTCAAGACGCGGCCAGATGGACGGGCTTCAGCACTGGGGGGAGCATTAGAGACACCGGAGACGCTGGACTGAATGGGCTCTGGCTGTTCGGGTGGTGCGGACTCTGAGTGCGTGCCAGTGGACGTTCCTGCTGTTGTTCCTGCGGTTCCTAAGTCCAAATAAACACAGGCACATGTTAACAGTAATTTGCTCGTGGTACCATCACAGCGGGGCACAAAATCACTCTCCAGGACATTCTCATTCACAGTTCCATGCTGGTGGAATGATCTCCCCACCGTCATCCGGAATGCAGAATCCCTGACAACATTCAAAAGGCAACTGAAAACTCATCTCTTCCGGGAGCACTTAACATAAAAAAAAAAAATAAAAAAAAAAAATAAAAAAAAATAAAAAAAAATCCTTTCCTTTAAATCCTCGCTTGCCTGGCTTATGCTACTCCGAGCAATGTCTGAACTTTGTATTTTGATCACTTCTTGCGTTGTTTTTGCCTCTTCACGATGACTCGCTTGGTTTAGTCCTCAATTGTAAGTCGCTTTGGATAAAAGCGTCTGCTAAATGACTAAATGTAAAATGTAAAATGTAATTTGAATCTGTTGCTTATTAATGGGTACACACATTTGCAACAAAGCAGTGGATACGTAAAATCTCTGGTGTAATTTTTGCTACATTGCATGCATTTTAAAATTAAATGGTGGCTGGTAGGCTATATGTATCAAACTTAAGGAAATACATTTTAAATTAGTCACCTTGCTGGCAGTCCTGTAGTATATCCGAGTCTCCCACATCAATGGATACGATTCCAGAGATTAACGTGTCTCCTACAATAGAGGCAACTCTCTGATCAAAGGGTGTCAGTTCATCGGCCCCTGTTCTGCCCACACTTTGTCGGTGCGCAGCAGTTCTCCGCTTAACTTCCACCTTTATGTCAGACCATTTCTTCTTCAGTTCATTTACGGTGCGACTCTCAGATCCCACCGCGTTGACGGCATCAGACAAACTCTCCCACTCTTTTTTCTTTCTTTTGTTATTAATTCCAGAGGACAAAGTTCCAAATAACATATTTTTTCTTGTTTCTACCTCTGATAGTAGCACCTCTAATTCATTTTCAGTGAAATTTCGCTTCTTGCTTGCTTTAGCCATGTTCTTGCAGGTTTCTTTTGCCAAATTGGACTAATTACCATATTTAAATTAATTTAATGGGGGAGGAGACTGGGTGGGGCGTTGTGCTCGTGCATGTGCGCTCAATTTTACGTTAATTGGGATGTACAAAGAGAATATGCGTGGGATCCTTCGTACGCAGAGATTCATACATCTGCTTTTTTTTGTGCGTACGCACATTTACAGCTTTGTCCGTAAGCAATGTTTTAGTATGAATTCAACGCAAGTCTTTGTACATGAGGCCCCTGGTGATTGTTGACTCTGTCTGGGACCTGATCAAGGTTGTAACCATGGCAACTTGCTGTGTATCGCTATGACAATCCTGTGGACTGAGGCACCTAGATTATGATGCCAGGCATAGCGACTCGCCAGGCCTACACATACATGAACATTACATATATATACAGATATGCAATCACCCGTCCCATACCCCATCCCTCGCCTTCGCTTTGTACCCCCAGTTTGGCAGGTGGGTCTGTGACCAGCGCCTGAAATGGCTGCAGGATCGGATGGCTGCTTGCCTGTGCTGCGCTACCTCCATCCTCCAAGTTTTTGTCTTTTCCTTACTCAAAGTTGCTCTCAGATCGGTCCCGAATCGCTCTTAAGCTAAGACTCCTATGTAAAAGTTTTTAAGCTAAAATTAAGAGTTTTCTGAGAGGATTCTTAGAATATTTATGAATACGGGCCCTGGTCTCTCTGTGGAACGGGCCAAAAGCTCCTCATATGAAGGGCAGGTAGGCTGGGAGGGCTCATCAGCTTCTTCGCCCTCAGCTACATCCTGTTCTTCCTGGCAGGAGGCAGGAGAGCGCTATCTGCTGGATCGGATGATGCAAGTAATAGCACGTTCTGATCCAGCAATTCGCTCGAGTCGGCGGCTGAAGAGTGAGAAAGATCCATACCTTTTTCAAACTTTTCAGCCAATTCGACCTGCAATCCCCACGATCGCATTCTCCACTTCACCTCGGCGTTCACGGGTCCTGGGCTGAGTGCAGATGCTTGTCCCATTTCCCTCGAGAAAAACGTGACAAATGTGAAATTAGCTTCTTTATTAGAATGCTCCTCGCCCAAGTACATAATGCAGAAATCATGTGAATCCTCGGGGTCAGATACCTCTGACACAGCTACACTTACTGAAACGTTTGGCAGTGGACATTTTGAAAAATACACCTAAACACGCAAACAAACTGCTCCTGAAGACGAAAAAGAGGATAACGTGTATTTAGGGCTTGACATTAACACCCGCCAACCCGCCAAATGCGGGTGGATTTTGCTTGTGGTGGGTAACACAGTCACTCCAACTAGCCACTTTGGCGGGTTGAATAGTTGTAGTCTTTTCAAAAGGCATCTGAATTAAGCCATATTGCAGTGTGACGCTGCGACACTACAACCCCCATGAGTATTGCATGCACACAGTGTTGCCTTGCGCTTGCGCGCTAGTGACTGACAACACAGAAACGAAGAGACAGCTAGCTGCTATGTGGTGACATTTAAAAGGTGGAAGGTGGTTCCAAGGGTGGTTTAAAAGGAAGAAGAGTCAACGAAAAACAAAAGACTTCAACGAAAAGTGGAAGTCAGGTCGAGAATGGCTGGTAGATGATCCAGCCAACAAAATTATGTATTGCTCCGATTGTAGGGCATACGGCGGTGAAAAGGTAAAGGGGGCATCTTTTGTAGTTGGGACAAGCAATTTTAAAGTCGAAAGCGTAAAGGACCATGATGTATCCATTGGTCATATCGGAAGCATTTCGACTAAACGGGTGAAGGCAGCTGGTTCGCTACATGACAGTGTGGCGGTGAAATCTCTGGTCCTCATGAAGTTGGCCGAGTTTGAGAAGATGGGGGTGGTTTTTCGCAACGTACACGCTATAGGAAAGAAAGGTCGGCCCTTCACGGACTACGTGTGGATGTGTGAGTAAGTATTGTGCATGTTAATTCATTTGTTAGAAAGTTAGGTTAGTCATGATGACTCATAACGTTATTCAATTTGTGTTTTAGGGTCGATGAGAAAAAAGGTCTGAAAGTTGGAAGTCCATATAGGAACTCAAACAGAGCTAAGGAGTTCATGTTTTACATTGCTGAGGCTGAAAGAATAAAACTGAGAGAAGCTCTAGCCACCACAAAGTTCCTGTCAGTAATGAGTGACAGTTCGACAGACAGTGCAGTGATGGAAGAGGAGCTTGTTTATGTCAGGTGGGCAACAGCAGGGAAGATGGAGGTGCGTTTTGTTGTTATCCAATCGGTGGACAAACCAGATGCTAGCCACATCGCTGAGGCCATATCCTCAATAATGGAGACCGTGCCAGGGAGTGAAGATGAGACAGGACAGTGGCTACAAAAACTGGTAGAGTGTGGGACAGACGGCACTGCTGTCATGACAGGGGTCAAGAAAGGTGTAGTTAGCCAGCTGCGTGGAGACAGAGTGGAGATTCTATACACTGCATGTCCCATCAGCTGGAGTTGGCCTACTCCGATGCCATGTCCCATAACAAGCTGACAAGGAAAGTTAATGACCTGCTGAGTGGCCTGTATATGTTCTATCACAAGAGTTGTGTGAACAGGGCAAACTTAAGGGGGAGCTTCGAGGAGATTGGCATGAGGTATCTGATACCGATAAGGATAGGAGGGACCTAGTGGGTTTCACATTTCCTGCGAGCCCTTGACAACTTTTTGAAAGGCTACAATGGACTCGTGCACCACCTAGAGCAGGTAGTAGGCTAGTACAGGTAGGAAAAGACAGTTTTGGTAGCATTATTTCCCAAATGTAGAAATATGTCAGGGCCTGGAAACAGTACAGGAGAAGTGTATTAGTTTAATGTAGTTGAAGTGTGTATTCTCATTTATTTTAATAATTACTCGATATTTTTAAATGTTATTTTATACTAATTACATTCTATACATTTATCATGTCAGGGACAGTCACCTGGAGGAGCTGGGAATGAAACACAGAAGGCAAAGGCCCGAGGGTTTCTCCATATTATAAAGGATGGGACGGTCATCAAATTCTCCTGCTTCCTTCGTGACTTTCTGACTCAGCTCAGCAGCCTGTCCCTAACCATGCAGCGTTCCTCAGTGACAGTGGCCGAAGTCCATGACTGCCTGACCTCTACCATGGCTTTAATGCTCAAATACAAATCCAGGTACAACCACCAAAAGACTGTATTTATCATTAAATGTACATATTTAATATTATAAATTAAAAATATCAATATATCATTATAAGAAGTCACTCAAAGTAGTGTGTGTGTCTCTCTCTCTTATAATTTGTAGACCTGGGCCTTGGTTAAAGACAGTGCTGGGGACAAACCAGTATGAGGGTGTCAGCCTAAAACCATGTGATGACCACAACCTGAATCAGTCCAAAGACCACCTTATAGACCTGCTGGCAAAGACAATGGACAACAGGTTTGGAGATGTGAGCATCCTGTGTGCCATGCGCATTACCAAATTCCGATATTGGCCAGAGGCAGAGCTGGGAGCTGGGAGCGTTTTTGTATGCAAAGTCACCAAACTAATCAAAACATTAAGTTACTGATTTTATATAATTTCGTCTAACACATCTTCTATTTCTTATATCTCTATTATTTTAGATTTTGGGGATTCTGATGTGTAGGAGCTCATCACTCACTTTGAACCTGTGCTGCTGAGAGCTGGGGTGAAGGTGGAAGAAGTCCTGGACCAGTGGACTGTTCTTAAGTCAAGGTTGTACCAGGACGCCAGTGTTCTAAAAAACATCTCATGGCGTGAGGTCAATCAACAGCTTGGCCAGGACTGCCCGGAAATACTGCATGTGGTTGACCTCATCCGTTGCATCCCTGCTTCAACAACTGATTGTGAGCAGGGATTTAGTGCCATGAAGCTGGTCAAAAGTGACTGGCGGGCCAGTCTTAAGAATCAGACCTTGTCAGACCTGCTGACTGTACAGCTGTCCCATGTTTCCATCACACACTTTGATCCAGTCCCAACCATCAAGTTGTGGCATGTGGGAAGTCTCCGGTCTCGAAGGCCAGCTTTCATGGAGCACAGAGATCAGCAGAGAAAGGATGAATCTGATGATGAAAGCTGTGAGGACATTTAATCTGCTCCTCTCCTTCAATATATTTTTTTCAAAATTTGAATTAATGAGCCAAAAATTATTTGTTTTTCTTTGCTCATTGTTGTTCTAATGCAGATATGTTTTTTATTTACTGCTGTTGTTGATAAGGAGTGTTTACATTTAAATTGTATATTTCTATCCATTTCTTGTCAACCTAACCAGTAGTCATTATTAGGGCCTGAGCACAAAAATGACACAAACTGAAATGTGTTCTTTATGAAGAGAGGAACGTTCCCCTCAAATTTTAATGAAGATAAAAGCAACTTTGTCCGAACCATGGCATGCATTTTTCGTGAGGTTTCGAGACTGACCTACTTTCCATTGCAACTTGTTACAAAGAATTTCCCATCGGGGCTTAATAAAGTAATTCTGAGTCTGATTCTGATATTTAAACACACAGTGTTTCTAATGCTAAAGGTTTTTTCAGTTTAGTTTTTTCTAATCTTTTTTATGAGTCTTCTACATCCATGCACCACTTTTATTATGCAATAAGAAGCTAATTTTTTATGTCTTTATCTTAATAAATGGTTTTATTTTAAAAAAGGAGCTTTATCACAACTTTATCAGAGCTAATGATAATGACCTGTATTGTTATACATTTATGTAGTCTTGATTTGGATGTGTACAGTGGTTTTACATTTAAAAGGGTTGTAAATCTAGTTCAAGTAAATTTTAGCAGGCCATAGTCAACTTTAATCAGGTAATTTCACAACAACAAAAATGTGGCTAGTAAAAATGCTGTGTGGCTAGTAACTTTGGAAAACCACTGCAAAAAAGTTAATGTCAAGCCCTGCGTGTACTACAAGGAAACAATATGCAATATAAATGTAATAAAAGTTATTATTTTATTATACACAGTGGTGGAGGAAGCACTGAATCTCAGTACAAAAGTACATATAACCAGAGACATATTTACTTTAGTGAAAGTAGAAGTACCACAATGACAACCCTACTTAAGTAAAAAGTAAAAAGTACCTGATTTTAAATGTACTTTAAGTATTAAAAGTAAAAGTACTTGCATAACAATTTATCCTCTTAAAGGGTTAGTTCACCCAAAAATGAAAATTAAGTAATTAATTACTCACCCCCATGCTGTACCAACCCCGTAAGACCTTCGTTCGTCTTCGGAACACAAATGAAGATATTTTTGATTAATGTGACAGCTGGATCACTCCTACATAGGCTCCCTAAGGGAATGAATCCTGACGGTCCAGAAAGTCAATGAAGAAAATGTTTAAATATTCCATGTCACAACAGTGGCTCAACTATAAGTTTATCAAGCGACGAGAATACTTTTTGTGCGAAAAAACAAACAAAAATAACGACTTTATTCGACTATTCCTTTTCTTCCTTGTAGGCCTGAAACGAGACTTCAAGAGATTTCCACGACGCGCACGCGCGAGAACTTAACTGAAGTACTTGAAGGAGATCGCAATTCTCGCGCATGCGTCGTGGAAACCTCTTGAAGTCTCGTTTCAGGCCTACAAGGAAGAAAAGGAATAGTCGAATAAAGTCGTTATTTTTGTTTTATTTCCGCACAAAAAGTATTCTCGTCGCTTGTTAAACTTATAGTTGAGCCACTGTTGTGACATGGAATATTTAAACATTCTCTTCATTGACTTTCTGGGCCGTCCGGTGTCATTCCCTTAGGGAGCCTATGGAGGAGTGATCCCTCTCAGATTTAATCATAAATATCTTCATTTGTGTTCCAAAGACGAACGAAGGCCTTACGGGGTTGGTACAGCATGGGGGTGAGTAATTAATGACTTAATTTTCATTTTTGGGTGAACTAACCCTTTAAGGCTGATGCTATGTAGTAGGTCGTCCGTCCGTCCGACCCGATGTGAGATCCACCAAAGAGGTTGGTTAAAATTAATCAACTTTATTCCTACGCCCCATGACGCTTTGCACGAAGTATGGGTGTAACTTCCTTAAGCTGTAAACAATCAGTGAAAGGCTCGCTCACGCCCGTTAAAAAAGTGTCACAATGAGATAAAAATAATCGACTCACCCTTCAACCATCGAACATTAAAATGAAATTTAAAAGTATCAATAAGAATCAAAAGAATCAAAATCAAAAGAATATTTAAAAGAATAAACAAGTACTTTCAACAGACCAAAAATAGCCCCAAAAGCACGAGTCTTTGGTTAAATATCACTGTAGTAGGCAAATATATCTGTATTGTATAACCAGGGCCGGCGCTCGATCTGCACACGCACATCACGCACTGCGCGTAGGGCACCAAGTGCTTGGGGGGGCACCAAAAAATCTGGGTCGTGAAAAATCATCACAATAGGCTAGTATAAATAACAAATAAAATATGTCTAAAGCATGTTAATATACAAAAGTAATACAAAAGTAATATAGGCCTAGACCAAATTAGTCGAGAAAAAGGTGAATCTCCTGTGCCAGTCTCCCTCTGGTGCCAAATTTTGAAACTTGGGCTGTTTAAGATGCAGTTAGTTTGTTTGAGAAGAAAAGGAAGACCGCTTAGATACGTTTTTTCGTTGTTGTTCTATGCGGATAATGCGGTCATTTTCAAGAGGTTCATAGGCCAAGGCCCAAGGGCGACATCTGTTGGTGAAACTGCAATTAGAACCCCCCCACAGAGTTCCCACAGTAGCACCTCAATGCAGTACATGAGATCCACGGGGAGGAGTCGGATCAAGATCCAAGGGGTGGAGATGGGTAGGATTAGGGTTGGGTTTAGGGATTAGGGGTGTGTTTAGGGATCAGGGGGCGGAGTTGACTAGGTTTAGGTGTATGTAAGGTGGGAGGAGTTGGATCTGGATCCGACTCCTCCCCGTGGATTTCATGTTCCGCAGTGAGAGTTGTCAAATTATTAGGGCTGGGAAAAGATTAATCGCATCCAAAATAAAAGTTTGTGTCTACATGATATATGTGTGTGTGTACTGTGTATAATTATTTTGTATATATAAATACACACACATATGCACGTATATATTTAAGAAATATTTGCATGTATATACTGTATATATTTATATATAATTTATATTATATATAAATGTAAATGTTTTATATATAAATAACAAATATTTTTTAATACATACATGCAAATGTGTATTTATATATACAAAATAATTATACACAGTACACACATATCATTCATGTAGACACAAACTTTTATTTTGGATACGATTAATCGTGATTAATCCTACAAATTACCTACAGATTATGTACAGAATTATTATATTGTGCCTCATCAGACCTCTTTTAAAGGTAAAATAGAGTTTTGAATTTTAAATGTTCCAGTGACACATAGGCCTATATAAAAGACTAATGTGCAATATTTTTATATGATGGTTATTGATGGTTCAATCAAAAATGCATTTCAGTAGAATCCCTGAATATTTTGTCTTGTATTTCTGAATGCAGGGTCAATGCTAAAATACATGCAAGGAGCAACTCTTTAAACTTTTTTTGCACTTTTTGGTGGGGGCACCACCAAGCATTTGTGCTTAGGGCACCCAAATGGCTAGCGCCGGCCCTGGTATAAGCCTTAATCAAAAATGTTCATTAACTTAAAAAATTTTCATTAACTTCAGCATTACGTGACACTATATCAAAGTGATTTCCGACATTTTGACAGATTATAAATTGCATTTACCTGTGAAAACAAACCTGAAAAGAGACTTGAGGATTTGAGGAGAATAACGAGAGATTCTTCGTGCATTCCAGTGAATATATCGTAATTAAATTCGGGAGAACAGACCACATGTGCCGTATAGGCTATGTTGTCTTTTTTTTCATACTTTTACAGCAGATTGCAAAGGAAAAAATAAAAATCATCATGAGGAAAAGAAAGCAGCGATTGAAAAGAGCTCTTGCCATATATTCTTGTTATAACATGCCACGTTAAAATACTAAGTATAACGTTATTCTCATAATGTCTGAAAATAAATCATGAAGGAAAATTGAAAGTTCATCCAGTCAAACTGACGGATCAGCTTTATTTGTAGGGAAACCTTATGATTTGAAATTATTCGTTTTAGCCTTTTTGAATGGAAGTTCCCCAAACCGGAAGTGCCACCCATTATTCAAAACGCAGTAAGGTCGTCAGAAAGTTTTCCCGTGGGTGCTTAGCTATTCCCGTGACTGCTCGAGCCCCCCGGCGCCTGCAGACTGCTCCTGATGTGAACAGACCTGCTACAGACACACAGCAGTGCCACCAAATCCGACAAGGCATTATTAAAGGTACCGAGAACTACCATCCTTCGCACAGCATGGCTTTAGTTAATTCACTCTGGTCGTGTCTACCCAGGGCCGGAGTGACTCATTTTCAGCCCTGGAGTTTCATGCCTTAGACCGGCCCACTTTAGTTCCCGTCTGACTATATTAAAATAATGTAATTGAAACCTCAGCATATAAGTCTGCAATAGTGCAGTGTTCTGTACAGCCTTGTTATTCATTGTATTTTAAAAATATATATTCAGTGCAATAGCCGTATACTGGGTTTTATAAGAGGCAAGGCAAGGCAAGTTTATTTATATAGCACATTTCATACACAATGGTAATTCAAAGTGCTTTACATAGAAGAGGTCCAAAAAGTGATCTTGGGGGTTCGGGGGCATCTATGCCCACCCAGACAAGTGAAGTAATACAAACAGTGAAAAGTTCCAGTGATGATACTGGGGAAATATAAACACATTCGAGGTATATGTAACGTTATAGGCCTACAATAACAATGGCAATATATTATATAGGTGCTTGCGTTGTTAAATTGAGCTTATTTTTACACTGATGATCTCATCATTGGCAAAGAACATAAGTATGTCTGTGTTAAATAGGAATCTATTGTAATAAAGTTATTCTCAATCTGGGCACAGTATGCAATAGGCTATTCCTCTGCTCTCATTTCTCATCTCCATCTTCTCTCATTCTTCTTTTCTCAGTCTCTTTATCTTTAGGTTACCTGTAAATCTCCCCTTCCCGAAGCTGAGTTTTGATTGATACAGTCTTTACAAACTGATTATTTCTTTCGGTCGTTTAAAACTTCTGTCGTAATTAAAACAGCTGTTTACGTAGTTTAGCCACTTGCATCTTATCTCGTGAAGCGCCGCGTTGGGATTCGCTCGCGCTTCTGTGAACATAAATCCCGCTTGCTTTGATCGGTCATCTCAAACATTTTGCCATTGCCGACGAGCGGTGTTTTAATACTGAAGCAGCTCAAATTATGAGGTCGGTTATCCTCGCGATATTCAAATCATTGCAGCACCAAATTAGAGTTAATATTAGGCAATTATTTCACAACGTTCATTATACACTGAAAAATATACACTCAGAAAGCTGTGACTGGAGCCTATGTAAAGCATTCAACCCAGTGCCATGACAACACCGGCCCTCCTGGCCATTAAAACAGACCGGCCCACCGGGAATTCTCCCGGTGCTCCCGATTAGCCAATCCGGGCCTGTGTCTACCCCATGGTCTACCCGTCCCACACAGATAGCAAATTATCTTCTCGATGTTATAGGCCTATCCTAAACTATTACTCTGATGATTCAGAGATACAGTAGGGTTAAAAAAGAACGTATAAAAGATCATATAAAATTAATGCCTGAAAAAAGTAAACATTTCCAATAAACTCCATAAGCTAGACAGCTTTTTGTGAGGACAATCTTCATTAAAATAGTTACAAAATAGGACAACCCTTATCCAGAAATCAACAGCTGTGGAAAAGGCACGGCAATATTGTTTTAAAAAAAAAACGAAATAAAAAAAACCATACGTGCTTATATTTCTTTTTTCCCCCCTGTGAAAATATTTTAACGTAGAAAAAACTTATACTCAACATCCTTAAAGGTACACTATGTAGGAATTCCGTTTTTGTCAAACAGCGACCCCTAGAGTCGCTGTGGAGTACTTGTACTGTCGTAAATAACGAGTGGAAATAAGGTGTGGCCCATTTAAGAGCTGCGCGCGCCGAGTAGCATCTGCCTGCAAAAACGGAGGCTGCATTTTCAGGACCCCACTTCTAGGACCGCATTTCTAGGACCCTACGTTTTAGTGACAACGCCACCTACCGAATTAGAGGACCAGCGAAGATGGATGACATTGAGTGTGAGTATCAAATGCGAATCAATTTTTATTTGTTTAACTTTAAAAACAATTGTGATGCATTTCATTGGAAAGTTAACGTTGCCAACGTGCTGGTGATTTGCTAAACAGTCTTGAATGCATAGCCATCATATATTAGCCTCTAATGCTGGAAAATGAATTGTTAGCACGTTCATTTAACGGAACTGTTGCATGATAAGCCTGTGTTGACTTATTTACAGCACAATAAACTATAGCATGTTCGTTCTGAAAGCTTGTTAATTACTCATTGTTTTTCCATTTTAATTCAGTTAAAATAATCTTAATGTTTTCACTGTCACGTGCTCACAGTCAACCTGTTTAACGTTACCCACAATACATGTTAGGTGTACGTCTCTTAATTTTGACATGGTTTTATAAAGTTGGTTGAGACATATGACATTTTAATAGTCAGACATATCAGAGAGGCCATTATAATAATTGACTGTTAAAATCCAACGTGTTAGATTGTGTCATTTACTGTATACTGTACTCTATATGAAGTGCTATCAAGGACACAGCTCAGGGTAGGCAATGATATGACAAAAGATACATAAATAAATTGGTTAAGTACTAGGCTTAGGCCTAATTTATGTCTATTTATTTATATGAAATTAACTTAAAAATGTTTTTCAACAAACACATAACAATCCAAACAATTGCGAAAAGAGGGGCGAGCATCCAGGTGGTAGGTAGTGCTGCTGCATACATCACAATGTGTGCTTTAAATCTGATATATATGGTCAGGAAAAGTCGTGTCAATAATGTTATTTCTATTCAGATTTCTTGCATCTCTCTCTATTATTTTTTTTCTCAGTTCAGATGGGCTTTATTGACATGAGTGTTTCTAGAACCTTTTTTTCCCACAACATCAAAATAATTTTTTTTTCCAAATCTTTGAACAGTATGCAATAATTGTATTATGAACATTAATTGGTATGAAGATTGATATCATTATTTTGATCATTATCATTACTCTGTGGTAACTAAGATCTTTTAAATATGAATTTTAAAATTAGAGAGTAGAACATGTTCAACTAAATGTTCCTTATTTAATTCACTTCTCTTTCTCTCTCTTAGGAGTCAGTGATGATGTTTTCCTTGTGTTTGTCCATCCATCGAAGTTCTGTCTATGTGGTTCACGTCATGATCAAATTTGTTTTTGTGTGTGTTCAAGTTCAGTTGTTATATATTATTTTGTAAAATATTTTGTGTTCAAGTTCAGGTGTTATATATTATTTTGTAAAATATTTTGTGTGTTCAAGTTCAGGTGTTATATATTATTTTGTAAAATACACAATCTTAAATCTACCCCCAGAGTCATCTTTGTCTTCACTATGTACTTGAAAATGTGGTCCATCTAGTGACTGAAAAGACTATAACATGATTCCTTGTTTATTTTACTTGAGTTATTATAGTATGCTACTTAGACCCAATCATTTCTCAACATTCCTAGGAACCTGGTTTAATTGCAATAAAGAAAGTAGTATTTGGGTGTAATAAAACTTGAAAAAAAAAAACAGAACTCTAATGTAGTTAAAACTGGGTGGAAATACTGCCTTGGTGGCACTTTTTTCGGTCCTCCAAAACTAGGGTCCTGGAAATGCGTTCCTGGGACTGTGGTTCTCCGACTCGGTAGGTGGCGCTGTCACAAAAAACTAGGGTCCTAGAAATGCGGTCATAGAAGTGGGGTCCTGAAAATGCAGCCTCCGGGACTGCAGACAGATAATATTGCGCGTGCCGGGTTAATTCTGTTTGATGCTCATTCTTATCCTATTTTAAGTGAAAGCCTGACTGAGTGAGTCTCTTGTCCGGTTTTCTCACGCGGTCAGTTTCTCGTTTTCTTTTCCTTGACTCTTCCGAGCCTGTGGTCACGTGACAGTCGTAAAGCGATAGGTCACATGACCTGCCCAAAGACGGTCCGTCTTCTCCAAACTTACATAGGCGGTATTTCAAGAGGGCAGCCCGGTCGGAGCATTGGTAGTGTCAAGCGCTGTATATTGGCCTGAGGAATCCTTTAAAATAAGTCATATGCGTCGACTCTTTTGGCCTAAAGTTACACGGTGTGCCTTTGAAAGAGTTATGGCTATCAAGCGGTATTTCGTCCAATCTAACACTAGAGGGCATCCTGGGATTTGTATTTGGCTGTGCAATCTGACAAACAGCAAATAACCAGTGTAATGTGACGGCACTGGAAATATCTAGTAAAAAAAAAGTCTAGTTTCATTTTTTGTTTGTTTCCCTTGTTTAACCACCATTTCGCACCAGTCCAAGAGTAAAGATGAATTTTATCTAGGCCTATATGTAATTGAAATATGTTCTGCTCTGATCAGGGTCAGAAAAAGATCACTTAAAAAGCGCTATTTAAAATTATTACATATTTTAAAGCATGATTTATTGTTTTGTGGTACAATACTTACATATACAATGTAAGTATTGTGAATTGTTTTTTATTTCTTTGTTCATTTCATTTCAATTAATTTCATTTCATTTCAATTCATATTGAAACAAAAGATGAGTTCTCTAAGAGCAAAGCTTGTTTTGGCTGCTTGGCTCATGCTCACTCTGATCGGCTATTACATCTTCTTAGTCCATGACTCCTGGGTCATTAAAGACCTCAAAATGGCCACTCTGGCCCTCAGCCCATCTCATGCTGTTTATTTGTCTATGAAATGACTATATTTAACAATAGAAGAAGCTGCCAAATTCAACAGACATAATTAAAAAAAATTGTTTGAAATCGTTATTTACTGACGGTTTTATCTTTCACCTTCATGTGAAATGCTTATTTCAAGGAAAGAGATCAGACTTAGTAAAGTGTTACAAAGAGAAACAGTGAACTGTTCGTCATCTGAAAAACATTTGAGAATAACTGGAGATTTCCACAATAACACTGATATACTTTGGAACAATGCATTGCACTGCATGCACACACACACACACAATTATTGTACAATCTAAAAAATGCTGGATTATTATTTTTTAACCCAAATGCTGGATTCAGCCTAGTTGGGTCATTTCATTCAAGAAGTTTCTCCTCAGGAAGATATATATATATATATATAAGTACATCATCCAACTTTCAACTGTATGAACATACAAATATTTAACAACTGAGACATAAACTGAACAATTTTCACAGACATTTGATGAACAGAAATTGAATAATGAACCCCTGAACACAGAGGGTTGGGAGGGAGTCAATCTCAAAAGTTGCAGTCAGTATCTGGTGTGGCCAGCAGTACTACAGTGCGTTCCTCCGATCTATGCAGTGTGCCTACACTCAGGTGATACCACCGTTAATGGCTACTGCAGGGCCAGAGCACCCGCCCATGGCAGGAAAGGAGCTTGAGCCCACCGCAGAGCTGGAGGCTGCGCTAATGCCCGCCACACACCCTGAGCTAATGCCAATGCCCACAACAGAGCCTGAGTATGAGACCACGTCTGTCCCGGAGCCGAAAGTATCCGCCCAATCTAACCAGGTGTGTGTGCCGACTTTTACCGATAATACACCTCCACTGCCCAGGCTAGTCTGTCCCTCGGCCCCGCCTTCACTGGCACCCTTCCGTCCCTCAGCTCCTCTATTGGCTCTTACCTGCTCGGATCCACCGTGTACTTCTAGTTTGCTAGCTCAGCCAAGGTGTGTTGACTCCTGTGTTCCACCTCAGACCTCCAGGCCCGTAGCACTAACTTACCCCATTGAGCAGTCGACTCCACCTTGGCTCCACCTGGGACCGTCGTCCCCTCAGCTTCAACATGCTTCCTCGTCCCACCGGCTCTGCCTTACTCTCCACCCCTTCGGCTCCATCTGGCTTCCCTGTGGATTCAGCAGGGTTCTCAGTTACTCCGCCTCAATCCTCCAGCGCCCAGGTTCCTCATCAGCAGCTCATCGCTGAGGCACTGTAGTGCCCTCCAGGACCTCCATTGTCACCTGGGTCCCTTCAGTCACTCTGCTCCACCAGGGTCTCCAGACCTCACGGCTACACCACTGGTTGTCGTACCACTAACTGTGCAATGGCTCCTCCCACCATCGATTCCGCCTAGGGGCCACATATCACCTGTGCTCTGGGCGTCCACCTTTTACATCCTGCCATTGCCTCCTCCTGGTTCCTTCCACCATCAGATCCTTCATGGCGGTGTCCACCATTAACTCCTCCAGGGGTCCTTCCGCCGTCTGCTCCACCCCAGTTTCTCCTGCCTAGTTCTCGTTTTTCGCTAGGCCCTCATCCGCCTCCAGAGCCCCCACCCTCCCTATCCCTCTGTCGATCTGGTATGGCGCAAAGCCGCCCGGAGTCACAGGCAGCAATGGGACTATGATTCGGCTCGGCGCGGCACAGGCTTGGCATGGCTCGGTTTGCTTTTCAATGGCAGTTTAGTACCGCTTCAAAGTGGGTGGGATTATAGACTGATCGTTATAGTTGCGCCGCCTCTACTGCCGTGAAATAATCATAAATTACGCCACGAACAAATGCGCAACAAAAAAAAGGGAAAATACAGGAGCAATGGAGCATATCGATGGAATGGTGTTCTTGATTCTCAGCATGTGAATGTTTTTCACTGCAAGACAAAGAAGTTTGTTTGTTCAGGTTTGGCGTCTCGTGTCGCAAATCCAATGAAGCTGGTAGTGACGATTCTCTCTGACCAATCAGTGATCTACAGTGTTTACACATCACATTTTAGTATCGGTACGTACGGCTCGCTTGGAACCTCAACTGAGGTGGTACTATTTAAGTGAGTCGTATCATTTTGTCACTTTGTTTTAATAAACACGCTTTAAGTTGAATCTTTTTCATCAGAAAAAGTTGGGACATTTTGAAAAATGCAATAAAATCAAGAATCTGTTATTTGTTCATTCTTTTTAACCTTTTTTTAAGTGACAAAAGTACAAAGAAAAGTTTTCCTATGTTTTCACTGACCAACATAATTGTATTTTGTAAATAAGAACCAATTTTGATTTTGATGGCTGCAACACACCCCCAAAAAGTTGGGACAGAGACATGTTTACCACTGTGTCACATCACCTTTCCTTTTAATTACACTTTTTAATCATTTGGGAGTTGAGGATACAAATTGTTGGAGTTTTGCTAGTGGAATATTTGCCCAATCTTGTCTGATACAAGACAGCTGCTCAACAGTCTGTGGTCATCATTGCCTGATTCTCCTTTTCATGATGGGTCATACATTTTCCATAAGAGACATATCTGGACTGCAGTAAACAGGCAGGCATATCCCTTCTATGGTGCAGAGTGTCTAGAAACCACTCAGTTGTAGCACGTGCAGAATGAGGCCTGGCATTGTCTTGCTTCCCAGGAAAGATGTCATCTTGATGGCAGTTTATGTCTCTGTACAATCCAAATATATGCCTCCATGTCAATGGTACCTTCACAATAATTCAAGTTACCCATACCGTTTGCAATGATGCACCTCAATACCAGGACTTTTTACTTTTGCACCTGTCGCTGGTGAAAGTCTGGTTGGTCCCTTTCGTCTTTGGGACTGAGAACTCGATTCCATTTTGGAATTAAATCAACACTGATTTAACCCTTTTTCCTTGCGTAACAGAGATTCAAGTGGCATTTCTTGATGCAGCGTCAGACTGTGTTCAGTGAAAATGGTTTTCCAAATTACTCCTGAGCACATGTGGCTGTATTTGACAGAGTAGCATGATTGTATCTTGTGCAATGCCATCTGAGGGCTCAAAGGTCACGCACATTCAACAGAGGTCTACTGCCTTACCCAACACAGACTGAGATTTCTCTGGATTCCCTGAATCTTATGACAATATTATGTATGGAAGATGATGAAAGGCATAAATGCTTTGCAATCTTGCATTGAGAAATGTGATTTTTTAATTGTTTGACAATTCTCTCAAGATATTTGGCACAAAGTAATGAGCCATGACCCATCTTTGCTTAAAAAGACTGAGAAGCACTTTTACACCCAAACATGATACCCTCAACTATTACCAATTCACCTGCTCATTCTGGACTGTTTCAAAATAGTTGGATAATTTAATTTGGATAATCTTTTCACTTTTATTTGGTCTCTGTCCCAACTTTTTTGGGGTGTGTTGCAGCCATCAAAATCAACATTTGTTCATATTTACAAAATACAATTATGTGGGTCAGTGAAAACATTGGAAAACGTTTCTTTGTACTTTTGTCAGCTAATAAAAGGTTAAATAGAATGAACAAATCCCAGATTCTTGATTTTATTGCATTTTACAAAATGTCCCAACTTTTTCTGATTTGGGTTTGTGTTATTATTATTTGTCCACATCTGCAGTCTTCATTCTTCCCTGCAACGGGGCTATGGCATGTTCTCACAGGTGATCAGGGACCCTGGGCATCTTTCTCCATGGTGTTTTTCAGAGTAAGTGGAAAGGTTATTTGTAACCATGACACTAATTGTCTATTGCCTGTAAACTATTTGTGTCTTAAGGACTTTTCACATGATGCATGTGCAATAATTGTTTATGGTTCACTGAAAAAGCATGTCATTTTTTTAAAACCCTTTCCAATAAAGATCTGTAAAACTTATTTGGATAAGGTTTTTTCCATTATGGTTTATTTGTAATTATATATTATTATCTCAAACAAATAAATAGCCTAAGCAATTTTAACAGTGGCTTTTATCCAGTCATAACATTTGTTCAAGTTTACCTTTTTAATTTTAATACCATAAAATATATATGCCACCAGGGACTGAAAGCCTTTTTCTCTGATCTAGGCATTTCTCGGATTTGAATCACTTTTAGATAAAAAGTCTAATTTTTTTCTGACCCCCACCCTTGTTTTTCAAAGATCTTCTCCTCTTTACTGGCTTTGGACAAGAGAATATTTTGCCCCCCAGAGACCCTGTTCAAACACCACACTTAAAAAAAAAAAAAAAAAATGGTTTCCAAGATCTCAGCACACTAATGAACTCTCCCTCTTCAGGCTGTGGAATGATGGATATCAGATGGTTAATAGCCATCTGGAACTTTATAAGTGTGATATGATGATCAGAAAATAAAATGATCATTATAATTGACATTGAACAATGACATTAATATTAACATTGAAATGTGACCCTTGTTACGAGATATCCTGGGCATCAGATTCAGGTACTGATTATGGGTGTAGCCATCATTTCAGAAGTGAGGGGACAGAAATGTCAAGTGTTAGGGCTGATTCTCACAGACCTCATGTGGAATGGAATGGGGAAAACCGCAAGGTCTCGCGATGCTTCTTTCAAAAATGTAACTTATTTTAACTTGAGCGCCATGTTTTTAGAACGTTGTGCCTTCCGTGTGATGCTGCAAAAGATGCAAGGCGTGAATGCAAACAGTCAAACAGATCCGTCTAGCGCTTGTTTCCATAGAAAATATGGGAAAAGTAGCGCGAATGGAAAAACGCGTTCTGTGTGAACAGGCCCTAATACATTTTTTGTCTAATTGACAGATTTTATTTTTTCTTATCTCTTGCTTCTAACTGCAGAATACACTGCTGACCAATAATTTGTGTTCTATATAAAATTATAATAATATTTCCTGTATTTTCCTAATGACAATTTTTGGTGTATGCAGGCTAACGTTATATGTGCATCACACTTGTGCATTGTCATCATGGATTTTCTACAATGTAAAAAAAAAAGTTTTTAAAGCCATATTTTTTCAAAGAATAAGGCAGAAACTAGGCTATATTGTATAGTTTCTATACTGTAATAAAGTCTATGTCAATTAGCACTGGATTATTCGTATACTTTATTGTTATGAAAATACCCTGAGATGGGTTGAAAAACGCACTTAAACCATAAATTGTTGCAATCGTCTGTTTATTGCATTGCCTCGATTTTTGATTTTTGCATGAATAAATTTATGACTCCATTTTGGATTCCTAGAGTAAACTAATTTTTGGTCTGATTTTTTATTTTTATTTTTATTTTTTAAGTGTGCTGACAACTTCTGTTTAGCAAGTTTTCTCTCTTAAACTTCAAGATATCTTTTGCCTTTTCACTGAAGAGATGCTACACTGACATTATGACAAGTACAGAGTTGAATGGATGTTTATTAAATAAAAAGTACTTTAACATTTACTTTTGTTAGCAGGCCTAAAATAGTCAACAGATCTCAGTTTCCTAGTGCAGTGCTTGGTGCTTAAAGTCCCAGATCAAAGTGAGGAGCTCTTATTGTTCAGCTCACACTACACACAATGTCACCATTCATGCATGGGTGTCTTTTAAGCCAAAAGCCTCTCATAACCCAAAGTATTGCTGGGTAAGGAGAGGAGGGTGCACTTGCGCCCCAAACTCTGACCCGGTCAGACGTCTTTGATCCCGAAGCCTGTGTTCTTCCCGAGCATCCTTTGATGGAAAGTATTAACCAACACAATGAAGGTACAGAAGACAGGCCGCAGTAGTGGATTAGTTTAATGTGATGACCTTCTCCTGAGGGCAAATTGAGACAATTTTTTAATGCACTGAAACAGCACTTGAAGCCTTTATGATGCAGGGATATACGATATGATATATCATAAAAGCCGGTACAGGTGCCAAGTTATTCCTAGAATAAATATATAGTTTGCATATTTTGTTCGCCCCTGAAATACTTTTTCGTCTTGGCCTAAAAATTAAACCCCTTAACCGGGCAACTGACCTTTTCTCAGCTGTTTGATGTCTTCCTAAGATGGGACCACTGCACAATGTCCATGGGACTTTCAAAAGTTTGGGGTCAGTAAGATTTTAAAAATAGAAAAGAAATGAATACTTCTATTCAGCAAGGGTGCATTAAATTGATTTAAAGTGACAGTCAAGACTTTTACAATATTAAAACAGATTTTGATTGCAAAACTGCTCACTGTTCTTTGGAATTTTGTATTCATCACACAATCATGACAATCAAAAATATTACAAATGCAGCTTTGGTGAGCATATAACATTACAAGTGAGGATTCCAAAAACATGAAAAAAAAAAGACCTAACCAACCCCAAAATTTGGAAACATGTCATACCATGTCATTGTACTGTTGGACAAACTTTTCTGGAATTGTTAGAGTGGTGCCTTATTATCAGTTGCTAGTCAACTCCACTTTCATGCTATCCTCCTGTTTTTCATGCTTCTGAGATTTACCCTGGGGCTATTTTTTCCTCCATCATTTCTCTGAGAGAATAAAGAATTACAAGGCAAGAGAAATTATTTGAATGTGGATCAAATAAATTCTCAACAAAAAAATTCTGTAAGCCTGGAATTAAATAATTTGCTCCCTATCGTATCATCCAGTCCCCACGATTCAAAATTAATAATTCAAACTATAGGAAGTGCTCTATATTTAGTTTTTGTTCATTTTCAAACTAGGGTTTATGCAATTTGAAGAAAAGCATTCAAAGTTGTTGTCATGCATACAAATTTAGAAATAAATGCTGTTACACAATGTTACACAACTACTTCCGCGTTCTAGTTAGTAGCTACATCGGGAGTTTCCGGTTAGAGCATGCAGCGCACCTAATCACCTACGTACATGATAATGCAGATTATCACTGTGTTTTATGGCTGCCAATTGATTAAAACAATGAATAAATGATCTCTGTATTAATTATCTTGAGCCTGCTGAAATGTTTCTATAAATATATTTTCTTTCATTCTGCATTCTGAATAATAAATAGGCTAAATATATTTATCCAAGCTGCAGGAGTCTATGTTCGTCTTCTCATTAACGTTTTTTTCTCCTTCTGACATTTCATACCTGTTGGGTTTACATTTTTAAATGAAATTAACTATTAAAATGATTTCTTGTGTGCGCTGGTGTTTATTCCAGTCCGCTTCACGGTCACTATAGTTTTAGACGAACACTGACACTGGTGAAATAATGGCGTATTTTTAACACCCGCTGCTTTCTCAGATCGGCTTGGGTTGGATTAAAAACTTCATGTTATGATAAATTTGGAAAATTCTGCACACAGTAAACATCAGAATATACCTTCTTCTGTCAATAAAAATTGCCAAATTTTTAAATCTTATTGCGGACACTCATTTTAGGTGAAGTTTGTTCAACTCATTGATCACTGTACATTGAAAGTAAACATAACCGGAAATAAGTGAGACGTACCATTTCCAAACGGAAGTGCGTCACAAAGCTCAGTGCAAGTGGTCCATTAAGGCAGTTAATAGAGTGAAACTCCCTCTTACAGTACACATCTACAAAATACCTAAACCTATACAAATGAACAATACATATGTGTTATGACAAGCTCATGGTGATATTACTTTTTGCAACTGCATTTTAATGAACATGCTCACTTTGCACTTTTTCCACACTCATTTCTTAAATTCAAAAGGGTGCGCTAGAGAGCTTCTGAAACAAAACCCACTCTACAAGGAGCAGACAGAAGAGACAAAACAAACCCAGTTAACAGAAAAATTAAGATGCTGTATTGAAAATGTACAAAAGCTATACATATGCTGAGTACTGCAAATGGCATCACAAAATACCAGCCAACTCCGATAGTTCCGACTTGGTGTCCTTGGTGGGAATTAAATCGGTCCAAAATCAAAGGCAGAAGTCATTTTAGTTTGTGCCTGTGGTTTATCACAAGTTCAAGAGGGTGATGGACCTGTTAATTGGGATGCGATGTCCGCTGAGAGCATACAGAGTACTTGCATATTCCTTTAAAGACATCTCAAATATACGCACGGGTTGCAGTCCATGGACGTAATGCTACATCACACAGCCAGATGAGAAGCAACTACAGAGATCTGAAACTCCGGGAGCATGCTTTGAGGGAATCTGTCAATACAGATGAAACTGATCAGCTCAGAGGAAATGTGCTGACATTTATGTCCATTTAGTTTCTTATAATTCCCCTTAGGAGTGATAAGGGGGTACATCAGAGCATTGTGCACATTATGAAGAAGCATGTGCAGTTCATATGCAGTACACAATTTAAAGCATGAAGGATATGGAATAACTATAAACAAAACAGCAAAATGCAATAAAGATACCCATAACTATTAGTTTAGCTACATACCAGATTACATAGCATTATATGAGTTTAAATCGTATTACTTCTTTTATGTGAGGCACTTAGTGAATTTCAGTGCACTGTTGAGAAAGGGAAAAATCAGACTTGACCAAGTCCAATAACCATTACCCTGATGTACACTAATAAGCATTAACAAACAAACTTACATAAAACATATATGGCTTTGTGAAACATCATCTTGAGGTTTTTGCCAGCCTGGTTGCATACAACAGTTGTGTTAGCAATTGTCTGATAATGTAATTGGCAGTGTCCACCTGAATGCTGCAAGTTTAACTTTTGCAAAATACTGTACTTCAGTGCCTTTGCTCATGAAATAATGCATAAACATGTTTTTTCTCCCCTTTAGAGAACAAATTAGTGTTCATTTTTTATTCTTTGTCACTTTATTGTTCAATGTCTTTACATTTGAAGAACATTAAAAGCCACCCCTGATTTTTGAATAAATTCTTTAATTCTCAAGCCATCATGTTTAAGAATTTGCTTTCCTCTGCAAGGGCCGTTAACATTGAGCTCATGTCACCAATGGCCATGTTGCCTATACCTGCCGGTATCGAGGCTAAAGTAACAGAGTTACGAGGGGTGGTGAGCCGTGAGGAATTCTGCGAAAGACTCTGGAGAATGCCCGGACTTAATGTGCCAGACATTAGGCTTGAATGGTCTCCATCATCCAAAATGGCATCGAAGTCTATTTGAGTGTGCTCAAGGGTTTGAGTGGAGTCCACTGTGCTGGTGACCTGATTAACCCCAGGAGACGGCATTGTAGACACTGAAACAACAGGGCCTTGGTTTGCGCACGGGGACATGGGTGAACCGTAATCCACACTGGGGTCCAACATATGTATCTCTCCTGAATAGTACACAGTGCCGTTCCCATTGCTGTGTTGACCAAATTCACCTGGTCTCTTTGGGATAGCTTCTGAGGAGTTGGCGTTAGACAGGGAGCAACCATTCTGCTGAACCATACCTGACCCTGAGTGTTGCCTATTCAAAGGTTTGGGCTCGGATGGAGGTCTGGGCTGTATCAGTCCTCTGCCTGCATTTTGACCGGCAGTCTGAGTAAGGGGAACATAACTTTGCTGGTTGGCGTTATTCAAATGTGTTAAGTTTGATCTGAAATTCTGCATCTGTTGGTTTTGCACCGCTCTTCCATTATGTGGACCCATACTGTTGCATGTTAGGTGTTGACTGGAGTTGAAATTGAGGCCCTGCCGATATACCGGTTGAGGGTTTACTTGCTCGCCGAGATTCTGACATGGATTGGTAATAGACTGCCGACACAGCTGGACAGAGTTCATCCTCTGGATGGTCCTCTGTGGATAACCCTGTTGCATGCTAGCCAGATTCTGGCTCATTGGTACAATATGTTGATTAGAGCCAAAGCCCTGGTAAGGGCCAAAATTCTGCTTCTGTTGAACCACTGCCAAGTTCCCTCTGAGTTGTTGCTGCTTTGGAAGCCTTGCATTTGTTTCTACAGAACCAGAACTGACCTCGTTCCATTGCACAGGCATGTTGTTCTTGTTCATGTCTTGCGTGTTGGCCATTTGCTCTGGATGTGAGCAAATAGGCTCTACATGGCTTCCATCGTTGCTTGTCATGCTAATTCGCCGTTGCCCGTAGAACTGTTGTTGTTGAGAGGTCATATTACCATGGAAGTCTAGTGCATGACCACCATTGAAAGAAATCCCTGGGTCCTGATTGGAGCTACCATTCTGGGACCTGAGGTACTGTACCATATCATCCGGAAGCACTAAATCATCCTCTTGCTGATCACCTCCATCACTGGCCATATTCTCCATTAAAACGTTCTCTGAAATACTAGGAGGCCTTTGGCTGAAGGGATGACGGTGCAAGCTGCCATCAGAACAAGCGTTGCTCTGCAAGTTGAAAGCACGTCGATCTAATGCAGGCAGACGAGAAAAGTTCATGTTGCTGATGCTGTTGAATCGCTGAACCCTTGGCAAGGAGAGCGGGTCGAAAGTTGTACGGCGAACAGGATCACTTGCTCGTCGCAGAAGATTAGCCTGAACTTCATGAGGCATCATGCCAGGGGCACTGTAGCCGGTGTCACTGCAGCGTCTTGAGTTGACTACACCTTGGGAATGGTGCAAATGTGTTGAACTTTCTTGTGAGTCATTGTACAGGGCCATTCTAGTTCTAAGACTCATGCGATCCATGTTCGGTAGAGGTGTTGGTGGCGCACCCCCTGTGGCTGCAGCGTATTTCGCCTTGAGACGGTAGTGTTGTGCCGGCGTGAGATTTAGTAAACTTGGGAGTCCACCTGCACCGCCACAGTGGCTAGCTTCACTGGAGCGCCGCGACATATCTGTGGAGATGGGGTCATAGGAATCTGCTGAGCTGACGTTGTTGTTGCGGACTCCAAATTGCGAAGTCTCGCTAGAGCGACGACTGGAGTAGCAGGGTGAAATACCAGAGGACCGACGACTTAGCGTGTATGCTGAGCTCATCGTGCTGGTGGAGCTGTCTCTGCGCTCATGCAGCTGATTAAGGATTGTCATCTCATACGAAGACAAATCTCCTGAACGTTGGGTTGGAGGTCCAGGCATCTGAGTACCCATATTTGAAGTCTCCAGCAATGAGTCTAAAAAACAGAGTAATGAGAGTAATGTTACTTTCTCACAAAGCATGAGAATGCAAACATGGAACTCAATTTCCAAAGTAATAAATCACACATTTTTTGGCTGCAGTACTCACCAATAGTGGGTATTGGAGGCAGCTTGGTATTTCGGACTTGAGGTGAAGCATTCGCCCAGGAGCAGGAGTCTCTTACAGTTTTTAGTTTTTCCTTCTTGATGTGATCAAGATTAAGTAGTCCTCCCCTGTTTTTACGGAGCTGAAGACCTACTCCAGCAGAAGAACCTGGAGAACCGGTAGAATCTACTACAGGCGTGTCATCTAAAGCATTAAGGTCCCCCAAACTGCCTCCACTGTGCATGGCCATCTCTACTCCACTGTCATTGTTGGTGGCACTGCCAAGTGGCGATGGCTCACTGCTACATGATGACTGACCACCAGGGCTGGACTGATACATCTACAGAAGGACAGTAACAAGCAAAGGTCAGTTCAGTTCCATTCAATCACAGAATCAGTGACATTTGTGGAATTAGGGAAAAAAATGGTCATGTGAAATTGAAACATCCAGATGTTTGCTGCCTCATATTTATTATCTGGTTAATGAAATCTTGAAATAAAACTAATACTGTTATGTATTTGTTTTAGCATTAAGATTAGTTCTTCATTAATGTTAGATACAAACTTGTGTAAGGGCAAGTTCCTTTGGGTTTCTCCTTGTGAAATGTACAGCTTACTTGCATATAAGGGAACATGTTTAAATATTTTTCTTTTTTAAAATGTTTCTACTGATAGTCTACAATAAACTGAATTGAAAAGTTCTTTAATAGTTCTACATAGAATGAGCTTTTAACACTAAAAGCAGGATGTGATAGTGTTGGCCTCTATCATAGCACGCAATAAAGTTAACATCAAATCACTTCTTTTACAACTTTTATTTAGGTTCGGTTAGAATGATTTTCACAGTACAACTAAATCAAACATAACTGAATTTTTTTTAGTTTTTTTTTTAAAGTATTGACTTTGCCATGCATTAAAAAGAGATTTCTCCAGTGCTCACCTTAGTACAGTCTGTCCATTATTTTCAAAGAGAAGCAAGTTAGTTAAGAGGAAAGGACAGTGTTAGTATATTAGTAGAGGAAATGGTTAGTAAATTAGTTTGAATTCAGCATTAAGAGCATTCCACACAGTACAGGATAAAACAGCAAGCTCTGCACATGCTGCAATCTGCATGAGGTAATTACTGTAAATACTGCATATCTTACATGCAAAAAAGTCAACAAAACTCAAAACTCTTAGTCAACTCTTAGTCTTAGTAGTTATGGCATTTATCCCTCCATAAAATAGATTAGACACAATCTTAAATTTTAAAAAGCAGCAGCATGGAGCAGCAACAATGGGCATTGGTTTCTCTTCCGTTTTATTTGACCAGATAAAAGCTAAATAATGAATTGATTGTACTGGTTGTGAATAACATAACCTTCGATTGTTCAATAACATACCACAGTAATGAATCTTGTACTGCCTCTCTCCCATTGGAAAATAATCTGGGAACTTGTGCTTACCATGCACCGTGTAAAACGGCTTTTAGTCAAAAACTTTGACAGAATCTCTCATCAGTGATGTAATCATTTGTTAAGAACGAAACTGACTATTCTTACCACTGTGTTTTCCGTCTTGATAGACTTGACATGTTGGCAATCCTCCACTCCTCGAGTAGTGCTGTTGGCCTCCCCTAACCCGTCTGGTCTTTCCCTTGCATGCTTTGTGTGGGCCTCATTTTCTCCATTCCCTTTAGGGGGGTGAGGTTTAGGTGGCACATCACCACGCTGCTTCTTAGTGACATGTGCGTCTGGACCATGAACGGTCTTCACATGTTTCCTGAGAGAACTGGGGTCTGTATAGCGTTTTGTGCAACCTGGGATCTTACACACATATGGTTTCTGCAAAGGAGTGACAGATAGCTTTCAATGAAATCTGCCTTAAATCAAATCTCTTGGTCTCAATGAGATGGGAAACAAGATCCACATAATGAAACAGATGTTGAATGCTCGAACCTCATTTGAGTGTGTGCGGTTCTGGTGCTTGGCTCGGTCTGAAGCATTGGAAAACGCCTTGTTGCAACCCTCATGCTCGCATACATAAGGCTTCTCCCCTGTGTGGGACCTCAAGTGAGTTTTGAGGTTTTCCAGTCGAGAGTAAGCTTTCGAGCAACCTTCAAACTAGACAGAGAGAGTAAGAGAAAGAGAAAGGCAAGTCATTACATCAGCCCTCTTCAGTCTGAACCCCAAATCAAACAGATTTATGAGTGAATCTCATAAAACCTGTCAAGAACATGTCTGGGTTATATTGCACCCCTAAATCAAAAATAAAATAAGAAATTATATTTTTCTTAAAAGACAATGTAGTCTATTAGACAATAAAGCATATTTTCTATAGAATTCTCATTACAATAATGATTTTTTTTAAATGTGACCTGGATGTGTTTTCAAGAGATTCACCCTTAAAGAAACATTTTTTTTTTGTGATAACTTTGATAATTTTTTTAGTTCAGATCATGTCATCCTCAGTTATTATGCAATCTACTGGGTTTATATATATATATATATATATATATATATATATATATATATATATATATATACACACACACACACACACAAAAGGTGTGTGGAAACTTCAGTAAAATTTAATAAAGAACCGTGGCACCTTCCTCTCCTCAGACTTTAATTATGTCTCCATCCTGTCAATCAGCACGCTCAGAAGTTCACTTTTTAATAGGGTCTCAAACCACTAAAATTGGCTAGAAACGCATGACAGCAGATCAGAGTGCCTTTATGATGTTTTAGGAAAATAAAAGTAGCCAAGATTAAATTGTGTTCTGTTTAAAATCATATGTTCTGCTGAAATAAGAAACAAGCCTATTTATGAAAAGCAATAGCTTGCTCTACGTGTGGGTTCAGAAATAGATGTGTGTTCTTGCAATTAAAAGTAAAGGCGGTATAGGTTTTTAAATAGTGAGGGGGAGGAAGTAAGTGTGGTTACACTTTATTTCGATAGTCCACTTTAGACATTCTCCTAACTATAAGTACCTTTGCAAATATGTGTCAACTAACTCTCTTTAGAGTATTAATAGACTATTAGGTTATGATTAGGGTTAAGGGTCTGTTGGGGGACCATCAATGAAATGAAGGGCCAATGAGCAGTTGTGCATCACTTACTGTGCACTTATGGGGCTTCTCCCCAGTGTGTCGACGCATGTGAACCACAAGCATGTATTGGGCCTTAAAAGGCTTCTGTTCTCGCGAGCACTCCTCCCATCGGCACACAAACTCCTTCTTCTCTCCATGGATGTGGTCATTGTTGATATGCTGCAGGTAGAGAAAAGTCACAACATGGCCTTAATTTGTTAACTCTGCAATGAACAGCCAATGATATATATTTCTGTCAATCATGACAACTCTTGAGTGCTTGTCAACGTAATGGATATGACAACATAATATGTTTGGTCTTGGCGGAATAGATCTGCAATGATTCCATATATATATATATATATATATATATATATATATATATATACACATACACACACACACACACATACACAAATAACTGTATTATGTGTAGTTTGAACAGTACTTGCTTTGTATTCTTCTAACAGCACCTAACCTAACCCTGAATGAAGTTCTTCAGGGAAGGATTCCATGAAATAAAATCAAACCATGCCATTATTTTGTTTCTTGAGGTATATCATTTAGATCGCAAGCAGAGAGCACAGACTATAGCCTTAGGACTAAAAAGGGTGTGTAGGAAGGAAGTCCAGGCTCTCAGTTTTGCTCTGGTCTCTTAACATTCCTTTGTTTCCACTTCTGATTCCTCTTCCTTGTCTTCTCTGGCTGTAATTATACCTTACACTTGGTCTCGCTTTTCAAAACCATTTTATCGTATTTCTTTGAAATCTTGTAATCCCCAACAACAATCCACTTGCAACTACTTAAGACCATATGTTTATTTGTGCCTTTATATTAGTCTAGTGTGGGTTTTAGAAGAAAGAAGAAAAAAAAACACACTAGGCTCAGCTTAGACTGGTTTGGGCTTGTTCTGGAATTGGAGAATGGCAGGAACCTAATTCCACTGATCCAGAACCCCAGAGAATTCCAAAGCTCCAGGTCCAGGTCTCATGAGGAGCCAGACTGGCTCGGTGTGTTCCTGTCTAAGCACTGAGTCTGACTCTGGGCCCAAGTGTATATGTCACATTGTGGCTTTCAGATTGTTAATAACGCCCAGCAGAGGGGCTGAGGTGTCAGAGGTGGAAAGGGCCACTCCAGAGCTGCTGGCATGACGACGGATTTACTATACGGCCTCGGGGAAGTTAAAAGGTCAGAGGGTGCACAGAGACAGGAGCCATACATACGAAAGCATGTGTGTGTGTAAGTGAATGTGTTCTGCACCTCTGTGGGTATCAACATGCTCATTAACCTTACACGTGTCAGTGACAGGAAAGGATCAGTTACAGCTCTGGCTAAAGCTGTCGATGAGAAACTTGTCCAACATGTGTAGTGTTTCTAATTATTTACAGTTGTTTCTGCTTTAAAAAGGCAGATAGGATGTTTGCAATTTGTGTTTGTTTTGGTTAGTCACAATGACCATTACAAGAAAATAGCTCTGTTCCAAACTTAGTCAAACTTAGCAAATCAGCGAATTAGAATGATTTCTGACAGATCATGTTACACTGAAGACTGGAGTAATGGCTGCTGAAAATCCAGCTTTAGCATCAAAGGAATAAATTACAATACATTAAGACACATAAGACACTTAAAAAAACATTCAAAATCTTCTCAATTGATAGTGAAACTAATGAAGTTCCATAACAGTTAGGATGCTGCTACAGAATGTAGGCAGGAGACAGAAAAGGCAGCTCACTAGGTTTTGAAAAAAAGCCCTTGTGCTGTGGAAATTAATAGTGCTTAGAGTTAGAATACATTTCAAAATCAAAGGAGTTTAATCGAACAGTGTGACTAACATGAACTAGCTGGTCCTGGGTGTCATACTCTTTGGAACATCCTTCCCAGTGGCAGTTGGTCTCATACACAGCCTCAGGTTCTTGCTTGCATTCGTCTTTATCAAGTTCCTCCCGTAACTCCATATGATCCTGTTGAGGAGACACTGGTAAACACTGGTAAACTTTATTTGTATACTTAGTTTTATTAAGCCTATCGTACATGTCAGTCAAGAGAAAATGTTGTTGCTCAGTGTTTACTTTTTAGCTTGTGAGACTGAATGTTATATATAGTTGATATATTGTAAAAGCATAGAGCTGTAAGCTATAAGCCAATGACTGATATGGATAATGTAGCTTTGATTATTTGGTCTTGGAAGATTTTGATGAGAACTGTTTGAGTTCATATTGTGATCTCTGACTTCTGATTCCAGACTTTGTAATCATGGGAAATCCTGGCAAAGCCTGAGATATGCTTGTCTGATACTCTAGAAAAGACATGATAAGTTAATAGGCTGTTTTTCTCAGAAGAAAGATTTGACAAGCAGGGTACCTAAGGAACCATTTGGTCCCACTGTGGTCTAGAAAAAAAGAAAAGAAAAAAAGGAGATATTAAAGAGATCTCATTAGTGTTTTATATTTCTTATGGGAACTGATCCAAGTCTTGAGTTATTGAGAATCAGATGGGAACTATTGTTGGTGATCATGTCGATTTTGCAACCCTCGTTTCTCTTAAGGTTTGGGAATGTTAAGAATGCTTTTGAGCTTTAATGAAGTTTAAAGCTAAATGGTTTGAAACCTCTATTATGTGGTGAGAGAACGGAATGCTTCATGGCCACATCTAATGTCACCTCCCACATGCTAATTTGTGTGATATCCAGTCAAAAGTCAAGGGTATGTCTACCAGCGAGTGCTATGTTGTTAAGAGCACTAAAGCAACAACTGATAATGGTTCCTTTGAAACTATCCAGAGTTTGGTTTCTTTCATTCCAAGTGTTGAAACCTCAAATATGAAGGGTTTTGAAAGAGGTCCATGCTGACTACAGCATGTTTATATTTGGCCCACTATTGTGTGCTCATCAATTCACATCTGCCCTGATCACACTCCACACCTCTCCTCATGTATCTTACTAGCACACTGTCACAGAACTGGAAATGAGCCGAGAATTCATCAACAGGGTAAGATACAAGAGAGACTTAAGGTGAGCAGAGATGAACAGAGAGATACATATAAACAGTGTTGGGTAAGTTACTTTAAAAAGTAATTAGTTATAGTTACTAGTTACTTCTCAGAAAAAGTAACTGAGTTACATCATTACAAAAGTAACTAATTACCAGGGAAAGTAACTATTGCGTTACTTAAAAAAAAAAAAGTTTAAATATGTGAAATAACTTGGATACCCCCAATATTAAATATGTTAAATGAATGAAATGGACCCTAAATATAGCACAGTATTATTATAAAACATTGTAGACTAATCTACACTATTTTAATGTTGCTGTGGGACATTGTGAGAGACACCTATTAAAACTTTTAATATTTATTGCACAGACCACAACTGGCCAAAAAATAAGTCTAAAAATAAATTATGTTTCTTAAGAAATGTACCAAAAATAAAATAAATGGTAATAAAAAAAATATACATACACAAACTCTTTGTATAGCCCACTTGAAGTATTTTCTTCCTCACAAAAGTAAACAGTTATAATATAATACTGAACAATGTACCAACATACATAATAATAATAAAATATAATATTTTAGGGTTTTATTTTTATAACCTACAGAGAACGTCATCATCAGAGGTTATTTAAGCCAAATTTCAGCTGTGTTTGACGCACGTGTTCACAACTGGTCAAACAAAGATGTTTTCTGGGAACGTTCCCGGCAGGTTATTTTGGAGTTTTATTTTATTATCATGTAAACTCATTAAAACGTTGCAGATGACAGCTTACCAATAGGCTACAGAGATTATCCTAATGCTGAAATGTGTAATTTACTGTGTGTAACAAACTATATTATGCTCGGACACAGTCGGTCTCTCTCGCGCACTGTCGAGAACGCTCGTGGCGTTCACTTCGCTTTTGTCCAGTCCGGCTCCTCATAAAAACACACACCAGAGAAAAAACTTTGCAGGTCCTATGGCGGAGAGAGAGCGCGATCGGATGAAAACCGCTTCAGTGAGCTCAATTATAGAAACAGCACATTTTATTGTCAGTAACGGTAACGCCATTGTAACGGAGGAAACAGTAATTAGTTTGATTACTCGTTACTGAAAAAAATAACGCCGTTTATTTATAATGCCGTTATTCCCATCACAGCATATAAAGCGGTCTGGGACATTTTTGTGAAGTGGATCAATAATTTATTGAAAAGATTAGAAAAAAAGGACGATTTGTTCATGGATGTTTTTTTTACTACATTTTGTAAGGCTGTTTGCCTCACAAAGCCATTGTTTAGCTTCAGAAGACTTGGAATATAGAGCAAAAATCATATGGACTATTTAATGAAACTTTAATCCATTTTAAAGCTTGAAAACCTTGAGATGACCTAAAGTGATAATGAACATAATCCCACAAACCTGAGAACCAGGTGAGATGGGGTGGGGTCCATCTGCTTCAGTCTTCACCTTTGACCTCTTGAATATCATAGGGTTGACAGTGCTGCTGACAGCAGGATCTCCACCGGCATTCTGCAAGATGCAAAGGAAAGAGTCATTGGAGACACCATGTCGACGGTTTGGCTTCTGGCATGAGTGGTGATTTCACGCCTACAAAGGCACCATGCTCCAGATGCCATATTTCACAAAGCAACTTGCCGCAGAGACTAAACAGTTTAGACTGCACTATGAGCATCTGTCAGATGGAAATATGAAAAGGAAGAAATTATTACGCCCAGGGAGCGACTACAGACTTTGATCCTCAGATGGATTCATAATTCAACAGACAGTCTCTGTGAACATGCAGGCACTCCGTTGAAGTGGGGGTGCCTTTTTTTCCAACCACTATAGTATGGCAGAGGCCCTGTTTTCTATTAACTCAATAACCCTGACATGGTTTGCTCAAAAGTGAGGGAAATGTGTTTCTCATAACTACAGTGTGTGTATGTGGTTTGGAGATCAGCAATAAAGCTGGAATGAAAATTATTTGGTGAGTGTCTGTGTATAGAGTGAGAGAAGGTTAGAGGAAGTTTATATTCTGGATGGCCACAGTGTTTACATGGGAGTGGATCCTTGGTCGATGAGCATTACACAGCTTTCTATAGAAGCTGACGAATGAAAAAATGGCGATGAGTGAAAAGATTAGTTCAGATTAGCTTGAATTCCCTGGTTTGTTTATGTTGGGTAGTGATGGTGTACCACTATAGCAATGCTATTCACCTTTGCCATTATTTAACGCTTAAAGTTTATCTTTAAAAACACTAACAATTAAATCTTAGATGCCAAAATGAATATACATTTTTCATGCAGTACATTATAATATCGTGATCCCTTAATTCACTTGTAGCATTTGATGATTTATTCTTGTTGTTAGTTAATGTTTTTAATTTAATTTAACTTAATTTAATTTCAACATCTGCAATTATTGATTATTGGCCATAATATGAAAGCAATAAGATTTAATTGTTAGTGTTTTTTCTTTTCATTCATCCCCATTTTTCATTTCATTTCGCTACCAGATGCTACAGAATATCAGGAAAATCAGGAATGAAGACATCTATACAAGCAAGTCGACCGCGACCAACTCGTCCTCCGAGTGCAACAAAGGCAGCTGAGATTTGTAGGCCACTGCCTCAGAAGAAGCAAGAATGACTTAATAAACAAACATGTTTTGTATGCACCACAAGAACGGCACGGCAAAAGAGGCAGAGGAAGACCACATAAAGTGTACCATCAATACATCGGCGAGCTCATTAACAAGGACGTACCAGCTACAGCGAAGAAACTGAGGGAAGTGGCCAAAGATCGAAGGGAATGGAGAAAATTGGTGACCGACTGCAAACCTACCCTGTTTGCAGCCAATTGATGATGATGATGATGATGAAAGCAATTATTGGCCTATCTGTATTGGAAATAATTATGTATCGGTGTATCCTTTAACTATACACTACTGTTCAAAAGTTTGGGGTCAAGTCGGATTTTTTAAATATTTTTTAATACAAGTCTCTTATGGTCACCAAGGTGGCATTTATTTGATCAAAAATAGTCAAAACAGCAATATTGGGAAATATTACAATTTAAATATTTTTTAAAATGTAATTAATTCCTGTGATGGCAAAGCTAAATTTGCAGCAGCCAGTCTTCAGTAACGATCCTTCAGAAATCATTCTAATATGCTGATTTGCTGCTCAAGAAAGATTTCTTCTCATTATCAATGTTGAACAGTCTTGCTGCTTAATATTTTTGTGTAAACCGTGCTTATTTTTTTCAGGATTACGGTAACTTTTAATCAATTTAATGCTTCCTTGCTAAAACAAAAGTATTTCTTTCTTAAAAAAAAATAAATAAAAAAATTACTGACCCCAAACCTTTGAATAGTAGTGGATATTATAAACATGAAATTTCCAGGTTCCTCAAGTCAAGACCTCTGGAACCCTCGGAACACGTATGGAAACCTGTAAAATCACCTGGCTGGACTCTGTGTTGGTGTCGGCGCTGTTGTTGTTGGTCAGTGCAGCAGCTGCCACCAGCGTCTGCTGCCTGGAACTGAGGGAAGAAGGCTGTAGGAGGGGGGGAGTGTGTCCAAATGCATTCAGACTTCTCTGTTGGGACAGCAGCTGGTGGTATGCAACTGGTGTGATAGGATGTGGGAATGTGAAGGACGGACTGAGATGTGAAAAAAAGGAAATAGTCACATTTAGTGTGAGTTCAAACAATGGGCAACCTGCAAAAACATTTGCAAGGAGAAATCACCACAGATGGGAGAATGGTCATTCCTGTACCTGATGGCCCCGACGGAGAGGTGTCCGTAAGAGCTGCTGGCAGCCGAGCTGGAACGGGAGTTATTGATGTAGGCCACCAGAGAGTTGGGCGAGGTGCGGATCATGGTCTGCAGGTCGATGCTGGCATCCGAGACTGGAGAGATGGACAGCGCTCGCTTCCTGCTTACCCTCGGCGTCAGTCTGGGACTGGGGAAACGGGACACTGAAGAGAAAAAACACTTTTTTCACTCTCACCTTAAAGAGATCCGTTCAATTCTCTTTATCTCCAGAATCACTCCTATGTTGGCTTGCATACAACTCACTATGAATAATTTCACAGCCTAATCACATACCAATCTCACCCAATGAGGTGTTCTGCAGAATGCCAAACAGATGCCATTTAACAACATTGATCAGAGAGTAAAATTAGGCAAACAAGCAAGCAAATAATGTTTGAAATGCTGAACAGTCTATATTTAACTTAGAGGAGATTTGAGTAAGATTCCTTAGGAGTGCCTTTCCGTTGATAATTATCTCCAAGAATATATATATATCGGTGTATGTTAATCATCTTCCAAAAATAGCCAAGTTAGATTTGTTTACAATTCCGTACAAAGTTTGGGGTTGGTAAGATTAAAAATAAATAAATTATTAACTACTTAATTTACTATTGTGAAGTATTATAACAATAATAAAAATAATAATACAAAAAATACTTATTTAAAAAATACTTAAAAAAACATGCTGAAAATCCAGCTTTGCCATCACAGGAATAATTTACATTCTCATTACTCCAGTCTTCAGTGTCACGTGATCCTTCAAAAAGCATTCTAATATGCTGATTTGGAGCTCAAGAAACATTTCATAGTATTATTATTGTCACAAGCAGATGTTCTGCTTAATATTTTTTGTGGAAACTGATGAAAAAGAACAGCACTTACAGTATTTAAAATTACAGTATTTCTTTTAATATATATATATATATATATATATATATATATATATATATATATATATATATATATATATATATATATATACAGTTAGAAAAAATATTTCCAAAACAAAATTGAAACAAAGCTTCAAATGCTGATGTCAAAAGTTATGTAACAATCCTATCCACATTCACACTTGATAATTATAAGGGCAAAAAAGAGGGTGAAAAATTACAAAAGTACCCTTCCACAAAATGTAAAAACTGTATAATTTGCATTTCCAATTGCTGAGTGAGTGTTGACGGCCATGTTTCTATGTGCATGTGGTCTGAACTGTAGTAAACAGGTGCTGTGCATTAAGCACTGGTGTAAGCGGACAGAGAACAGCAGTCGTGCATGGGGGCTTTTTTGCCCTCCAGGGGGGCATCAGCAAAGGTGCTACAACAGGAAACATGTAATGGGTCCATTAAACTACACACAAACACGAGCACCTCACAAAAAAACTTCAACTGACATTTCAAACAGACGCCTGTCAAACTCTCACAAATCCACAGCCTCCAGCCAGTTAATTACTCCCCTGCCATTCTTTAAGCAACAGTTTTAATGTGCACTGCAAACAGCAACTATTAAAGGTTGTTACGCTAAATATAAAAGAATGAGATATTGACATTTGATCCCTCAATGCTTCATTTAAAGGGGTCATATAATGGTACATGCAATTTTACAAGTTGATTGTACTGAAATGTGTGTTGGCAGTGCCTGTACAACACACAGCAGTCACAGCAGTCATTTTAATGTTCCTAAATCCGAACCGCTTAAAGGGTTAGTTCACCCAAAAATGAAAATTAAGTCATTAATTACTCACCACCATGCTGTACCAACCCCGTAAGGCCTTCGTTCGTCTTCGGAACACAAATGAAGATATTTATGATTAAATCTGAGAGGTTTATGACTGCTACATAGGCTCCCTAAGGGAATGACACCGGACGGCCCAGAAAGTCATTAAAGAAAATGTTTAAATATTCCATGTCACAACAGTGGCTCAACTATAAGTTTATCAAGCGACGAGAATACTTTTTGTGCGAAAAAACAAACAAAAATAACAACTTTATTCGACTATTCCTTTTCTTCCTTGTAGGCCTGAAACGAGACTTCAAGAGATTTCCACGACGCATGCGCAAGAATTGCGATCTCCTTCAACTACTTCAGTTAAGTTCTCGCGCGTGCGCGTCGTGGAAATCTCTTGAAGTCTCGTTTCAGGCCTACAAGGAAGGAAAGGAATAGTCGAATAAAGTCGTTATTTTTGTTTGTTTTTTCGCAGATTTTTCCTCTCAGATTTAATCATAAATATCTTCATTTGTGTTCCGAAGACGAACGGTGAGTAATTAATGACTTAATTTTCATTTTTGGGTGAACTAACCCTTTAAGACGCAGTGGCCGAGTTTGTTTTCGAAGGTAATATTCCCCACGAGCAACGTCAATGCTCTCATGTTTGCGCAAATCATTTCACACACCAGACTGCTTTATAAACGAGGATCAGTATAAAGCTGGTTTTGCTAAGAAGCTGCTCAAGAAAAAAGGATCGGTACCAGATATTCGTGTTCCTGCTGAACCTCCAGAAGAACTGAAGTGAGTGTAACATTTTATTAAACTTTATATTAATATTTATATTAATCTTTGCAAATCGCTAGCTGCACGCTTCACAATGAATGCGTCTAAGGTTTACACTCAGGGTACATTACGGCATGTTTTTTATGTATGACGTTCTCAATATAATTCATAATCCCACGTTTATACTGAACAACGCGTTATGGTTATTGTGTTCAAACGGTGTACGCACAGAACAGAGAGGCGGGGTGAGCAAAGCTCATTATCATCTAAAGTCATATGCACTGATGAAAACAGAGCTGTTTTTGACCAGGTAAAATAAGTGTTTTCTTACAATACTAATGAGAATTTTTAATTAAAGTATATTACAAACTTTTAATCTAGACCCTAAAGAATCATATTAGCTTGTACAAAAATGGCATTATATGACCCCTTTAAAGGTAAAGTGTCATTCTGCACCATTACATCAAACGGAAATGTAATAATTTTAATATATTAGCGAAATTTCACAATTTTATAGATAATTCAGCAAAAACTAATACTAACTAATGTAAGAAAAAAGTCCTCAAAACAATTACATATGACAAATTAACAGTCAGCAATACAATAAAAACAAAAACTAATTACAAACAAAACGGACAAATAAATACAACAGAACGAAAATACAAATGAAATAAAACGTTTTTTTAAAAGTTTTTCAGGAAGATGCACTAACAGTGGTATTCAGACAAGTAAATAGCCTACAACAAAAAAAATGTAATAATCAATTGTAAAACAACACTGCATAGTCTTACTGTACACAATAAATATAAATTAATCCTTATTAAAGCGACATCAGTTATTCAGTCAAGATAATGCACGGATCCAATATACAGTACTGTTACAAGTACAAGTACAAGTGTTTTCTTTTTTTAACAGCGTACGTTTACATAAGACAAAACCCACCTTTTACGTGAATACTCTCCAAAAAGACATTTTGATATTTTTGTGTGTACTTGTTTAGGTGGGTATCCGAAGTACATTTGCTGATTCGTGTTTATCTCAGACTCGGAGCGCGCGCACAGAGAGCTGCCTGGGTAACAGTGTCTCTTTTGTGGCTTATTGGATGCGCTTTTAATAACACTGTTTAAAGGTGCAATGTGTAATATTTCTGAGGATCTATTGACAGAAATGCAATATAAGATCCATAACTATGTGTTCAGTGTTGTATAAAGACCTTACTCAATGAACCGTTATTTTTGTATTACCTTAGAATGAGACATTTATATCTACATAACCGCGGGCACTCCCTTCTATGAAGGTCGACATATTGTGACGTCATGTTTCTACCGTAGCCGACAGCGAACAAACAGCGCTACAGAGCGCGTTTCGTTCATACCTTGAAAGAGAAGCCGCAGAAAGCTAGAAGCTAGCCATAGACACCGTGGGTAGTGACTGTTCCCTTGTCAGTGGTGTAAAATATGTAGTTGGATTGTTTCATGTAACTTAGTTCTTCTCCCTCGCTGTGTTATGGCTTTGACAATCAGCTGATTAGTACTATTGACTGTAAAACAGTAACGTTACAGTCACCAACCCGTCGATCGCGGTCGACAAGTCGATCTTGGAAGCATTTTAAGTCGATCGCGAAGAGTTTTCAAAACCAGAGAAAAAATGGGTTTGGGTTTGCTATGTGGGGAGAAATGTGCTGATTACGTTGATTACTATTATTATAGACCCTTGATCCTCACCTGACTATGGCTTTGTAAACTTTATCCATGATGTGGTTAAAATGGTCTGTGATACAGAAACTTGGCTTACTCTGGCTATTCTCTGCTGTCTCAGACGACGATATGTTTGTCCCGTTTTAGCCACCGTAGCTTCTTCGAAAAAGAGGGGGTGAGCAGTGGGCTGAGCCATTAGTGCAACTCGCAACCGAACCGCTAGATGCCGCTAAAATCTACACACTGCACCTTTAATATCAAACGCGTCCCGCAGTTTAGCAACAATAGACTGCATTTAATGTTTAATGTTATAATGTTAACATCTGATTTAGATGTTAAGTTTGGGCTTTTACGGAGGAACAAAAGAGCACCCCTGTGAAGGAAAGGAATGTGCGGTTGACGGAATGGGGCAGTGGCACAATAATCATTTTACCTCGATTATCTGGTTTTCATAATCGTTGGAAGTCAGAATCAAAAATCAATTACAATTAAATCGCACAGCTCTAGAGGTAAGTATAAAAAAAAAAAAAAAGTGTAATTTCATTCAGTGTTTTGAAGATTGGGAGGTTGGCTTTGGTTGGAGAGGAGCAGCAATATTTTGCGAGTCGGGGGTCACACGGCGAACCACAGGATGACAAAAACAAGAAACTTGAAATTAGTTTTCATTTAGTTGTATAAAAAAAAAAATCAATGTCTCTCGATTTAATTATACCAAAATAAACTAAAAATATACCTAAAACCCCTAATAGATTCTGTCTAAAAACTTTTCCAATTTGCTGTGCGACTGCCACGTTGATGGGACAGCGTGTGGCAGCACTTAGCAGTCCGCTGCCCACAGAGTGAAGAGAACAGCAGGGGGTAGCAGCGCCTGCCTGCCCTCAGCTGCCGAGTCCCACACACTCTGCAATGGTCTGTTTTTATAGGCAGTGTCTCTAATTTAGGGGTGCACGGGTTCCTGGGAGAGAGCTAAACCAGATGTGCAGTGCTGTGAGGCGGTGGTGGCAGAGGCTGGCTCGGGCAGTCCTGTCGACCCTGTGGGATGGGGAATGGTGGGTAGGAGGAGGTGCTTCTAATTGAGGATCTGGCCTGATATATAGCTTTATAATTACAGGCGCTCTCTGCACGTATACAAAAGAGGCAATTATATTAGGCATCTGCTCCAGAAAATTTTATTTGGAAGGTGTTATTCCTATGTTCCTTCTCTGCTTTAATTTCCTTTCGGGAATCAATGACAATCTATCATCTAACCATTATCAAATAATAAAAATCAACTAATCGTATAAATCATAAATACTTGAATATAAAATGAAAATAAATAAATAAAATTATGCAATCAGTACCGATTTTGTTTTTGATTTTGAAAGAAGTCCAAATCTGCATTTATTTGATAAAAATGTTTTATTTAATAATAAAAAATATTATTATTTACAATTTAAAATAACTGTTTCTATTTTATTATATTTTAAAATTGAATTTATTCCAGTAATGGCAAAGCTGAATTTTCAGCAGAAATGACTGCAGTCTTCAGTCACATGATCCTTCAAAAATCTTTCTAATATGCAGATTTCTCAGTGCTCAAGACACATTTGTTATTATTATCAATCTAGAAAACAGTTACTTTTAGAAAACAATACTTTTGTGGAAACCGTAATAAATATACAGTACATCTTTTCAGGATAAAAAACAACAACGTTTGAACAAGTGTACATTACGATTTAAAAAAATAAAAAAACGTTGAAGTGCAAAGTGGGAGCGTCTTGTGTTAGTGTCTGTTGTGCAGGCATATGTATGTGTGAGTATGTTGGACTGAGCTGCAGTGGTGACAAGACTCCCTTCCTATACACCCAAAAACCTCCGTTCCAAATCACCAGAGTCCTGCCTGTAGCCGGACAGCAGACATTTGCTTTGGCAGTAGCTATTATCACGGGACCTTAAACTGTTCCCTCTGGCTATGCCATACAAATGAGTTCAGCACTTGTTTCCCCCTCTTTCCATTCATAATCTTGAAGCATTCCTGTGTAAGCAACCTCAATTAGAGGCTGCAACCCCTTCACTTCAACGTAGAGTTAAGAAGCAGAGCTGAATTGAGCCATCGATAAAACAGAGGTCTGTTCAACCTATTATCCTGCTGTTTCGGGCATCAGGCAGAGCCTGACTGTGAGCCGGAGGCTGTGGTGATTTATTTATTCACTTTCATCCATCCAGAGGGCGTAAGGCCAGCATTTCCCATCTCACCCATTGAGAAGCATTGACTGAGACTTCTCATAACATTGCATGCGCAATAGATTCACTGAAAGTACACAAAAAGGGCCTAAGGAACCCATTGAGTAAAAACCCATCTGGGTGTGATGGCGAAATGCGGCTGTGTTGTTTTTAGTGGCGACTGTGCTTTCAATTGGCGTGTCGCCCTGTCAGACGCAGACCATAATTAACATGTAAAGTGCATGCCATTGGCATGCACATGCACTTGGCTCAGCAATGGAGCATTTCAGCAAGACGTGCACTCATAGCCGACGCCGTCTCCTTTCATTGTTTTCCTCTATTTGTTATTTTGGGGCCTGTTGGGGCAAATGCGTTTGGCATTCACATCGTTGGCAGGAGGAAAGTGATCTGCAGGAGTGAGCTACATGTATTCAAAGCTTTTGGGTTTAAATTCAAGAGGGGGTGATGATCCATCATTCCTGCGTCTTAAGAGTTTACTCTTACCTTTATAAGTCATGGATGACTGATGTGGGGTTACATACTAATCATATTTAAAGATGAGAGATTTGTTTTAAATACTACTCTCGGCAGCAAAGTCATGTGCATGTGAGCCACTGCATGAGTGAAAAATAGCAGTATTCACTTCACTATAGCATATTTATTTAAATTTGCTTGTTAAAATAATAATATAACAAATGAAATAAAATGCAAAAACAGTTAACAAAAGAAATCATTCAATCTAATATTTATTAAAAAAATTAAAAAATTATATAATATAATATATAAAATAGCATTTAATTTTCTCAACTCATCATGTATTGTGATGGGGTCTTATTGGTGGATTTTATCCAAAGTGGAGTTTGTAGAAAATACAGTTTCAGTGAGGTTTGCAGATGTATGAAATGTCAAAATGCTTATTTTGCCGTACAGTAAAGTCTATAACAACCTATTCAACACCGCATGCCTCCAGTTAGTGTCTTTGTTTGACCAGTAGTGCGTGTAAAACTGCCGAATGTCCAAATAAATTTACAGTGCTGCACATGTTGGCTCTAATGACAAGCTGGACAGATTTTCCATGTGCACAGTTTTCATTTTTTACAACAACGATCACCATTTACAGGAAAACCTGAACCTTCTCTCTCCAAGTCAGCTAATGGGCAAATGGGAATCATGAAGGGAAAAACAAGTGGGCCACTTTGTGCATGCTGAACACTCACTCTAGTGGTGGGTCTGCTGAATTTATTAGAACATAAATTGATTTTTAAATACGCATACGAATTTTATCTACACACCATTCCAAGACAAACGCTAGGCTCTGCAATGCATATTTATCAGGACTTTGCTCTACTGAAGGGCTTGCTTTATGCCACCACGCCATGAGCTGACATCGGCCATCAATGAAAGCCCTGTGTCTGTGGGTTGGTGTGGAGAGCCGTGAACACCTGAGTGCCCAGAGTGAGACCACATCAAGCCAGGCGGACGAGAAGGCCAAAGACACAAGCCGGGAAGGGGAAAGGCCCATGATGTGTTGAGCTAACAAGCCTCACTAAACAAACTGTGGGCAGTCAGCTCCACGGCGGCCAGCGTTAGCAGTCAGAGATGCAGGGACTCTCATGACCGACTCATTACAGTCATAAAAACGGAAAGGTCCGTGTTTGATTTGTGATTGAAAGTAATTGGGGCATGTGATGTGAGCGGGTGCGTGGATATGTGGCACTAAAAGTTACTGTGGGTGGCTGGACTGTTCTATACACAGGTGAAGATTGAAAGACTATTTTTTTTTGATGTGGAAAGCTTTTTTACAAAAATTTTCACTAAGTGCAGTAAATTAGTTAGCTGTTTGTACTTGCCTGGGTTATTATCATTAGCTAAAACTAACAACATTTATGTTACATGCAATAAAATAAATGTAAACTGAAATAAAATCAAATATAAAAAACTTGGAAAACCGTGGACTTGTGGCACAATGGCCCCAATATATTCATGGTTCTTTTTTGTTCTTCGCTTAGGGGTAAAAATAAGTTCAAAATACCACACTGTTTGGAGCAGTGTTTAAATGAATATGTAAAGATGTGCTGCGCACTTTCCTTTCAATACAAAAAACAACAACAAAAATGACAATAGTGAGAAAACAGCAGCTAAGAAAGCATCCGATCATAGCGATGTGGATATGTTTGCACGAGCTCTGCAAACAACTCCAAACAAACTTCACTTTGGCCTAATTTTGTTCGAAATAACGTCACACCAGTTCGCTCTTTGATTTCACTTTATTGGGGCCTTAAGAGTTACTGTGTTGACTGGACTGGATCATAGCAAGAGTGAGTGCCAGCTTGATTACTTTCAAATTAGCTATTTGTACTGGCCAGGGTAATTATAGTTAAAGTAAAACCATAAAAACACATTTTTGTTACTTGAAATAAAATAAACGTACGGTGATAAAAAATATTGAAAACTTGAAAAAGTGTGGATTTATGGCACTAAGAGTTACTGTGGGTGGCTGGACTGGATCAAGGCAAGAGTGCATGCCAGCTTGATTATTTACAATCGCAAGTTTCCTGAGCAGACACCCTACACTGACTTCCCCCTCATCCTCTCTCACAGAGTTACCCATTCACAACACTGTATTTCTCCCCTAAACTCTGGATGAGAGCCGAAAACCTGCTTGGCACCGTGAGACCTGCAACCTACTCGCCCTGGTTCACCCCTAAAGATTACGCAACGACATGCAATCGTGGTCCTCTGGGCATCTTTTAACAATGGTACATTATATAGCCAGGAGTAATCAGTACCTTACAAGATCAAAAACATAAACCCGTCCATTACATGACTAATTGGATCACATTACAAAGAAGCAGAAGGGGGTACATAGCTGCCATAACACACCCTTGAAAACAAAGAGCAGAGATGAAAGACCTGGCATTACAGCCACAGCAAAAAAAAGATGTCTCCTCCAAACACTGTATTTCCCTTTTAAGGTCATTTTGGAGGGAAGTCGAATGTTACTTATAATAACACATCACACCTGCAGCCCAATCTGAATTAGAGGCTGTAACAGAAACGCCTCGTAAATTGTTGAGATGGCTCATATTTACAGCCGATTGCCACGTGAGTCATGTTTTATACACAGGTGAAGATCGAAAAACTTTTTCTTTGATGTGGAAAGCTTTTTTTTTTGGATTTTTTTTTTACACATTTTTTTGCAAATTTGTAGCAAATTAGTTAGCTATTTGTACTGGGCAGGGATGTTATTGTTAACTAAACCTAAAACCATTAAAAAAAAAAAGTTTTGTTATTTAAAATAAAATAAATTAAATGTTGACTGAAATAAAATAAAAATAAAAAACCCTTAAACTTATTTTATTTCAGCTAGTTGCCAAGGCATTTTTTTTCATTTTTGTTTAGTCTAACTTGAAGTATTAAAATAAAACTTAATACATTTTTATTGATTTATTTTTTAGATTATATAGACATTTAAAAAAATGACAAAACACACAACAAAATGACTAATACCTGAATAAAAAAAATAAAAATAAAAAAAAGAAACTGAAAATGTGAAAATAAAATAAAAATTCTATAATAGTATATTAATGATACTAAAATAACACTGGCACTGATTGAATCTAATTTTGGTCCTGTAAGTACTGTTTTTGGTTTGTGAAGATGTCTCAAGTTTCAGCGCTAATAGTGGCATTAAACAGAATTGGAAAAATAAAGATTATCTCCAAACAGGTTTTCCATACTCCCCCTGTTTGTCCTGCTCGATATAGAGGAAGTCAAAACACCATTGGTTGAGTTATAAAATGAAATATCTGCCCATTTAAACCTACGGAACAATATTTTGAAAGCACCACAAAGCCACAGTGTTTACACTCTTGGAGAAGCAGGGGTCCAAATAAATAAATAAAAACGAGCCCTTCGGGAGACAGTGGCTCATCATTTTTTTTATTTTTAGGAGCCAAATGATTTTTTTGTTTATTTTACAAAACTGCAATTGCATTTTTACCTTACTTATTTTAATTGTTAAAATGTTAGAATATAATTTACAGTACAAAAAACATGCTGTTTATATGGCAACATGCATTTAAAGATGCATGAGTTGGTAATCAGATAGGCTCAGACAGCCATTCAAGGGTCGCTATAATAGATATTGGAATAAGCCTTGCATTAATTAGTTGAATTAATATAAACCGATGACTGGTAATCAGATGAAATCTGACAAGGCCACAAATTGACAAAGTTTTCATTCTTTCATTCTAATATTAGATCTGACATTATTGTCGCAAATGTATATTTTGTCACATTTGCGACTTTGCACCCTGGGAACCCAATGCTTACTTATAGCTCTCTTCACATGAAACAAAGTATTGCAGGACAAATTCCTTAAAGGGATGGTATAATTGCCTTTTCACAAGATGTAAAATAAGTCTTTGATGTCCCCAGAGTATGTATGTGAAGTTTTAGCTCAAACTACCCCACAGATATTTTATATAGCATGTTAAAATTGTTACTTTTTGAGGGTGAGCAAAAACACACTGTTTTTGTGTGTGTCCCTTTAAATGCAAACGAGCTGCTGCTCCAGAGGGCGGAGCTTCAGGAGCTCATGTGTTAGCAGCTATGATTACCTCACACAGACATGCACTGAGAATTTCAAACACTTTTGACCGGAGTCGGGAAAAGATGGAGAGACTCAAGAAGAAGTGACAACATTTCTGAATGGTTAGTTGATGAATTTATGTAGCTTATGTGTAGTGATCTTCTAGTCATTGATTAGCACATTCTGTCATGATAATCTATAAGTCGCATTCCCGGGGGCGGGTTTATGTAAATTGTAGGGTTCATGATGTCACTAACCCGGGAAGAATGTCGTGTGGTCCCTACCAGCCGTTTGTTGTAGTCCTAAAAAAGAAACTTTGAGCTTCGTAACTTTACAGATGTTGTTTATGCTCAAACAGCAACATTACACACTAACTAAAGTTAGAAAAATGAAATCAACCACCCCTTTAAGGTGATAGTATAGGATTTAGTATAGTGGTTAGTGCTGTACTCGTGGAGAATAACTCACTGTCCACTGGGCTCATGTAGTCAGGGAGATGAGCAGCCGCGGCCCCCGTCTGCATGAGCAGGTCTCCGTAAGGGCTGCGGTGACTGGTGATGAGGTGATAGTACTCTGAGGGGTTGGCCCCAGGGGGGGGAGGGGGCAGGCCAAACAAGCTCCGCTCCTTCAGGTGTTCATGGGTCACTACTAAGACAGAGAAGAGTTTAGTATTTCAGGAGTCACACAAACACATTCCCCTGCACAATGTTTGTCACATGACCTTATACAGTATTTAAATACAGTATACCGGTGCTTATGAGAGATGTACATGAGAAAAGTTGTAAACATTTTTAGATTTTTTGTCAAAAAATGCTGTCAAAAAATGCATTTTATGTACCAGATGATTTGGGGCAAGTTGTGCAAGTGGCTTAACTAATATTGATAGTAAGCTTTGCCTACAGATATTAAATGTTACAATGAACTGTTTAATAACATTGAAAGTAAAAACTTGTCTGTATTTAATTGATCAAAAACTACAGTAAAAACTGCAATTTAAAATAACGGTTTTCTATTTAATATATAGTTTATATAGTAGGCATCTTGAAATATGCCTAAAAGTAAAAAGTGGCACAAATTACTTAGCAATCCCCTTCCCCTTAAGCCTCTTGCCTAAACTTTAACACCTGCACCTAGTAAACGCTAATCTAAAGGTGTCAAAGGCAATACATGGAAGTGATATATTTATTTTTCTGTCTGCTGAGGTCAGATAACCATTAGTGCCTCCTACGTTATTTCCGTAACATTCGCCTACGATGAAGAAATAACAGCATTTAACGCCCATGCTGCTTAAGTTATGGGATGCACAGGATGGGGGGAGGGTTCCACCCCATTCTTGCTTGCTTGGCCATTCATACCATAACAGCTCTATCAGGAACAATTAGGCCCCAGCGAGGTTAAAAAAGAACAGGCGTGTGTTTGTGCTGGATTCATGGCAGAACAAGGCCGTTTATTTTCTCCACGCTCGCCGGATCGTATAACTGCGTCCCTAGAGGGGCTCAGAAATGGTGTAAGGAGGGGTGCAGCAGAGGCTGGGGCTAAAAAAGCCCTGAGGCAGTGGACCAATGAAGGCAGATCAGCAGTCAGAACACTGCTCTGGGGCTCGGGACATCTTCAGTGATCTTAATCAGCAATTCTTTAAGGACCGTCTGTTAAACAGAGAACATGATTGACTTCTGCAAGTCTGAAGCTCTGTCACAAAGTTAGTTGACTGTATAATGTGCGGACACAATGGATGTAGAGCTAAAAAAAAAAACTATTTAGACTAGGATTAGTGTGGTATTTTATGCAAATCATTGAATTAATCACCTGTAATTCTTTGATGCGAGACCTTTTAAAGTGTAGGTGAACTTGGGAACACGGTGTATATGAGAACATAAAAAAAAAAGGCTTTTTAGGTTTTATTTGGATCCATTCAAGCTCAATTCCTTCCATTATCTCTGCCGCCATTTAATCACCAACACAATCTTTTCCACATTGCTTATTTAAGTGCGAAAGGAAACCCATTACTGGAAGGAGAATGTGCTTGGTGACTTATCTCTGGTTTGGGGTGCTCGTCCCAACCTGTTAGGCTGAGAGGACCATGCTTTTTGGCAAGGGAGATAATGTCTGGGAAATGGTTTCTTTCTCAATATTATCTATTTGCATATTCAGGCTTACATGCCATGTAAGAGCAGGTCAACAGTAATGTTTTTAGCATTCCAAATGTCCAAGTCATTGACACAAAGGAGATAAACAATGGTAGACAGCTTCTGTTGTCTTTGAGTTTGTGGAGGAGCAGAACCATTAGCTTCTTTCCTCCTTAACCAATGATTGTATTCTTCCTCCTAGACATACAATCCATTTTTAGGTGGTACAATAGGTGATTTGCAAGTGCTCTTGGATTTTTACTGGCACATATTAGCACACACACACACACACACACACACGCACGCACACACACACACACAACCACACACACACTAATATCATTCCAAACCTGTTAGACTTTTTAATGTTTTAAGTGAAGTTAATGTACCTGGGTGACTTTCTTTTTTAAGCAGAAAAAAAGATGTTAGACAGGATGTTCAAAAAATTAAAGTGAATGTTTCCCAGGGGCTGTCAAGTGCACACAAGATAAAAAAATAAATAAAAATAAAATAAAAATCACAATAAAAGTATTGTAAAAGTGCTTCGTTACTGTCTTTCCTCACACAATATTATCATATGGTTTCAGACCACTTGAATTACAGCACATGAATCACATTACTTTTATGGTGGTTTTAATCATTTTTGAAGCTTGGTCACAATTCACTTCCATTGTACAGAAACAAGCAATGTGAACATTTTGCTAAACATCTCTTTTTGTTTTTAACAAAGGAAAGAAAGTCATATGAATATAGAAATGCATGAGGGTGAGTAAATGAAAATTTGAATTTACAGCTGACCTTACAGTAACAGTACTGTTCAAAAGTTTGGGGTTGGAAAGAGGTTTAAATGTTTTTGAAAGAAATCTCTTATGCTAAACATAACAAGGCTGCATTTTTGGGGGGGATAAAACAGTAGTAATATTGTGAAATATTATTGCAATTTAAAAGAACGGTTTACTATTTTAACATGCAACTTATTCCTATGACGTCAAAGCTAAATTGCATTACTTCAGTCTTCAGTGTCACATTATCCTTCAGAAATCATTCTAATATGATGATGTGCTGCTCAAGAAACATTCGTTATTATTTCTAATATGATGATGTGCTGCTCAAGAAACATTCGTTATTATTATCAATGTTGAAAACAGTTGTGCTGCTTAATATTTTTGTGGAAGCCATGAATAAAAAAGAAAAATCAGGATTTTTTGATGAATAGTAAGTTCAAAAGAGCAGCATTTATGTGGAATAGAAATATTTTGTAACACTATACAAATCTATGTCTCTTTTGATCAATTTAAAGTTTCCTTGCTGAATAAAAGTATTAATTTCTTACTGAACGGTAGTGTATTTGTCATCGACAACAGCACACTGGTACATGGAGAACAATATGACACTCACCGTCAGCAGGGCTCAGTCCTCGTGCTGCGGAGATCATGGAGAGAGTGGGGCTGCTGTGGACTGAGCGCAGGTAGTGCTCCATGTGTGGGTTGACATATGGGTGTGGTGGGTTGAAGGGGGATTCTCCGGTAGTTGCAGCGTGAGGCGATAGTCGGATGAGGGAGATGTCAGAGATAACTGGACTGCCAGCTAATCCATGAGGTCTAGCAAAAGACAAAGAAAAAGAAGACCGCAATTAGTTTCTTACACAAAGACAGGCTGCCACATAGTTTAAGTGCTTAAGTGTAGAGTAATTAGGAAACCTCTGTGCAAATCCATGTCTTAAGGTCACGTAAAAATACTTTTTACCATCCCTATCTTTAATCACTGTGTCAGTGACGGACCTTAATTATTTCACTTAAAACAAGCTCAGAACTCATCAGGAAATTACCATTTACTTCCTTAATGCATATTCCTTATTTTATGGTGCAGGATTCATTGACTTTTAGATGACATTACAAATCCATCTGGCTCCCTTCTGGTATGTAACGCTCACTTTTCACAATTCAACACATTTCTGATGGATACAATTAAATCTCATCATCAAGATTTTTTCCTCCCTGAAAATCCAGTTTCACTTTAAAATATGTTGCATATTAAAGTAAAGTAAAGTAAATAAAATGGTTCATAAACAATATTATTCAACAATCTAGACTTTAAAACTTTGTTTTGTCTTCCATTCAAAATGTCTAAACATTCTCAAAAGTTTACCTGAGAAGCAAAATTATAAATATTCAGATTTTTCTTTTTAAATCAGAAAACATATCTTCAATTATAGAGCTGATCTAACGAACAATTTATTTTTCTTCCCTTATTGGCAAATTGTTGTTTTTCTTGTTGTAATGTTATTATGTTTCAAGATAAAAAAAAAATAAAAAAAAAATAAAAAAAAGATACGTCTCTCTTGAATCCAACACGGAAGTGACTTAAACTGCAATTCATTGACTGGCCACAAGAGACAGGCTCCAGAAGAAAGTCAATCCCCTAGACCCCCATGTTAATATGCCCAACTTTACAGCAGAGCCAGAACTTTCCAGCTTACAGCCTGATACAAAAAGTGGTTTTGGTCTATATAGCTAATTTTGTCCTTCATGACAACTATTTATTAGGGATGGCCCGATACCATTTTTTTTTTTTCAAACTGATACGAGTATTTAGATTTGTGTACTTGCCGATACCGAGTACCGATACCGATATTTCTACCGCAAATAGTAACTATAGGCTCCCAGAAAAGAAGACAGAAGACTATTTCAGAACACAGCTTAGAAGACTTTTTTTTTTTTTCTTCTCTGCTTGTTTTAACAAGTCTAAAAATAAATAATAATGAGTAAAATAATAAATGTATTAACACACAAACCACTGTTAATTTAACATAAAAGCAAGCAGCTACTGCGTGCATGGTCTGGCATGACTGAATGCGCGCAAAATGCGCTACCTTAATAAGTCCTAAAAAGCTGACAGTTCATCGCGATCTCACACATCTCTATAATTATCAATAAAGCTGACTCCACAATGAATCTTTCATAATATCCACACTTTGTTTGTTATAATTAGAGGATTTGCCAGCATACAGAATTCAGCACTGAAAAAAAGTCAGTTTAGAGCGGTGAGGGGAGTCTATCGTTAATGCTTCTGATTGGCCATTGCGTTAAAGAAATCAACACATGTCTGTGATTGGCTACATCGCTCAACGCTGCAGACATGTTATGAATAGAAACTCTGGCCTGTAAATCGTTTCTATTTTGTTTTAGTTGTTCTTGTTGCTTTTCTGCAACAGATGAATACAAATCTATTCGTTTTTATATGTTTTATTCATAGATATTTCTAGTTTGCGGGAGTCCCGCGAATCGTTTTTCTCTCCCGCAACCCGCACACACAGAGTGAGTGCATTACCACCTGCACACACAGAGTGAGTGCATTACCGCCCGCGCTCGCACTCGGCCATCAAATCTAGTGCCGCGCCGCACTCTTTTGCGTTGGGAGTGCACGTCTCTCAAGGGCCCGGCCCGAGGATAGTGTTGGGAAATATCGGGCTCGGGCAGAGAATCTAAGCTCTAGGTCACTCCTCCTATGCTAAGGAACCGAGAGTTGTCATCCAGCAGTCTCTTTGGTAGAGAGAGACGAGGAAAACAAACAAGCATGCAAATGGAAATTCGAGAATATCGAGCTCATTTTTTTTTATCGTGCGATTAATTTATTTATTCACTATCGATTTGACTGTTTGACTATTGATTTACAGGCCTAGCAATTCCTTCTGTTATTTTTAGTGCCCGTGGATTATCTCGCATCTTCTCGTGCTTCAGTAAAACCTGTTAATATTGGCTGCTGAGTTGCTTTAGCTTTACTAAACTGTGTATTCAGCGCTATGATGCGTCTTCAGATGTTTAATTAGATTGCTTTCCTCCTCTCGACACCTTAGCTGAACATAACTTACAGTCTGCCTTGCTGTTGTCATCATCCTTTATCTTGAAATGAGCCCAAACTGCCGACATTATACTCTCCTATGCCTCAGTTCACCTCGACAAAGCACTCGCAGCGGCCAGTTTCGTTTTGCAAAATGTACGTGGTATCGGTGCGTGGTATCGGCAATTTTTATGCACAGTACGAGTACGAGTATATGAGGACAGTATTGGCCCGATCCCCAATGCCAGTATCGGTATCGGGCCATCCCTACTATTTATTTTTTATAACTTTTTAAAAATTATAAGCCTTAAAGTTATGCAATATTAAGGGCAGGGCCACTTGAGTGACAGGTGGATTGCACTGTTGCCACAACTAGCCATTTGTCTGCTGTCTGTTTGGCATCACGTCACCTCAGCTAATCCCGCCTTTTTGCCCATTTTCCGGGAGTGACGGCCGGCTCAGCCCACTTTGGGCTTAAAAAATGCTCCAGGTCCAGATGTAACATCTGAAAGCACCAATAGGCTTTATGCACAGCTTCACTACTTCCTGAACTTCAGCCAGCCCTTTGTTTCCTGTCTGCCATTATTGGACAAACTGATTAATCCAGGTGTGCCTGATTATTGTTACTGAGGCCAGGCACACCTGGATTAATCAGTTTGTCCAATAATGGCAGACAGGAAACAAAGGGCTGGCTGAAGTTCAGGAAGTAGTGAAGCTGTGCATAAAGCCAATTGGGTCAAAAACGGTCTCGGGCTTCAGACCTAGGGTTTGGGATTCAGACCTTTACTGTCAAACTGGTCAATTTTTTTTTTTCAAAACTCCCAAACATAGACAAGCTACTCCTCCCTTTACGCCTGAGTTATTGAACAAGTCGAAACTGAGAGAGCTGTAGTACATGGTTGGTTGTAATGTTTGCGTGGGATTGATGCCTCTGAAGACACATGCCTGAAGTGTTATGATGATACTGCTTAATACTCCCTCCCCATTTCTCAGTCACTGTTTGAAGAGGCTGATGTGTAGAACAAGATAATGGGGCAGAAGTTCACAGATAGCCCACAGGTCAAGGTGAGGATATAAATGTGTCACGTCTTGGCAGGTATATCATGCCCGTCCAAAGAACACCAGCCAGGAGGCAGCTGCAACTCTTACATTTCCTGAAAGTAGAGCACACATCTCTGATCTTCAGTAGCAAGAGGACTTTGAAGAGATGTTTGCCTGTGGTTCCCTTGATGACATATTAGTATACAGTGGTTAAACACATGGACGAGAGCAAGATCAGAACCTGTCCCAGACATAACTGAATGTCCCACATTTACATTTACGTATTTGGCAAAAACTTTTATTCAAAGTGCAACCCATTATCTTGCCGTTGCTATACTGCCATCATCTACTGTTTGAGATACAGGAAGGAGGTCATGAAAGAAAAAAAAAACAAACAGCTGGTCATTATTTCAAAATAAACCCAATTATATGATCTGGAACCTAATGTCAAACTGATTCTGACTGGCTAATGCTGTGTTTGACCAATCAGAATTAAGTATTCGAGAAAGCTCTGTTACAGTTGAGTCCCTAAATGGAGCGTTCTTGAACACAGAGGGAATGTCAGACAGTGTTAAATAAAGCAGACCTGTCTATGTCCCCATACTACTTCACTTTCCACTGGGAGAGGAAATGACCATGCGTATGAATTAGAGCCTGCGTTCCACAAGGGTGTGTTCTGCGCTCGGGCTGCAAATGATGGGGGGATGGTCGGTTCTTCTGGGGATTTGATGGCAAGCAGGCTACAACTATAGCTACACATTCATTTTGTATTGAGGAAAATTAGACCATACTCAATGGGGGAGAAAAATGAAATGCCTGAATGAAAGGGGAATGTTTCTTTTATGAAAGTGTGCGTTGTTTACAATTGTTTGACATGTGAATGAAGAGGATTACAGATTGCCTCCATCAAAATGCATTTAGTTATGTGCCAAATCTTTTAAGTACTAGTTCTGTCATCATCTACTCACTGTCATGTTTTTCCAAATCAAGGAGAAAGTTTGGTCCTGCTCTTTTGCATACAATGAAAGTGAATGGTGACCATGGCCTGTCAAGTTGCAAAAAATGACCAAAAGCACTTTAAAAGTATCATAGGCACTGTTTCCAGAGGTTCAACTACCTCTGGAAGTGGTCGAAAGTGGACAAGCTCAAAACGTTTTAGACCCCGTTTACACCTGTATTTAGTGTCATCCAAATGTGATCTGATCGACCAAAACGCATCTTAATACCAGGGGGCCATTCAGGGTAAATGGGTGTAAACAGGGCCAAACATGTAAAATGATTATATTAAAAAAATTCTTAAGCTTTGTGTGAGGAACAAACTGAAATGTAATTAGCTAATTATTTAAAGCCCCCCGTAGTCAATCATTTTATCCCTTAAAACTAATCTTTGATCACCAAAATGACACATTTATAGTATACAAGGTTCTATGAATATGCAAATTAGCCATGCCTCCACTCACTCACACTAGCTCAGAGATCCACTCGTTAACGATCACACATTGACGTCATTGGTTACAAGGTAGTTTGTGCCGTCAGAAACACCAGCGATTTCAAACCGCGTTTTTGAAACTCAGCAATGGTGTTGACATGAATTCGCACATCGTTTGTCTTAAACATTAAAAACACCACATAGACATATAAACAACATTAAAAGCTTGATTTTGAACACAGGGGGACTTCTTCCAAAAATCTCCCAATATGACATCAAGACATGTAACAGTAGATTTGATGTTGATGATGCCAAACGCCATTGGTTATTGTGTGGTCAGTAATTGATTATGATGCATGTGTGTATATTCAGATTGCACGAACAACATTTGAGAACCGAGGGGAGGAATTAACTTCAGTAAATAACTTGAATTTTGGTCTGTTTATCACACAAAGATAATCTATGACTTCATAAGAAGTTATTGCACTTATGATGTATTTTTGTAGCTTGACAGGCCCCGATTACAATTCACTTTCATTGTATGCAGCAGTGTGAACATTCTGCTTAACATCTCCTTCTGCGTTGACCTGAAGAAAGACTACAGGTTTAAAATGACATGAGGGTGAGTAAATGATGACAGAATTTGAAACCATTGCTTTAATACATGCATTTTTCAAAAAGGGATAAACCGTTTTTTGTACCTTTAATGAGATGTGAGCAAGGCCTACAGTGACTATCTGAATGGCAGGTATCAGATGCATTATGCTTGGCACAGTCTGGCTTCATCTCAGTCTCTCATTTATACCATCTCTGTTCGGAGGCCAACCTGCACCCAGCCGGAGTCGTGCTCAGTTTCCAGTAAACGCCTGCAGACTACCAGGCTTGTCCTGTTGCCAACTTTCTGCCATAAGCCTCCATGAAAGGATAGCCATAAAGACGTCTCTGTTCTTGAGGAGCTGAAAGAAAACAGACTCGCCATACACAAACCACCAAACCCTCCCCCCATTTGTAGAGGGGGGTGGGGGTGAAGCAAATGCTCAAAATTAATATTCGCCTGCAATAGTGCTATGATTTTACAAACTGCCATAAAAGGAGTGTTATCTGTATGCGGCCATAAGCACGTGTTGGTTGTCATCTTGACCACTGACAACAGTATGCAAACAGATGGCATCACCACAGAAAATGTCATGATGGTTGTATTGTAAATATTGTGACCATTGGTTTCAGTGTCCCAAACTGAACATCAAAAGATGTCAATTAAAATGGTTAATTAAAAACACACAAATATATTTGATGCAGAAGACAGCTTGACAGAAATCACCTTCTTTACATTGACAAAGTTAGTAGGAGAAAGAGTATTCTTTCTTAATGTACTGATTCTTTACATAATTTTTTTCACATTTAAAACCCCCGACTAAAGCTTAAAGCCAACATGAAACACCAATTGCAACCCTCTTTGCTTCTGTAAAACAAATCATGCACAAGAAGTCCAGCAATGTGCATTAAAAAAGTAAACAGGATTCATGCTGACTTTAAGCATGTCATTATGAATTCTCAGCCTTATTGGCACATAATTAAAGATTTGGAGTAATATTTACAGTGGTTTTGAAGTCTTGCCTGCCATAATTGAACTACTATGAGAAAGTATGTCAACAACAGTGAGAGACAACGCTTAAATATACATAAACACATATTAACCCAGTTTTGGGTACATTCCCACATTTCTCAATGTTCGCCAGACAGTCAAAATCGACAAGACAACATGTCAACGCATTAATAAATCAGGAAAACTGCTCTGGGTGTTTGAACCCTAAATAAGCCATTATTTACAACTTTACCTGTCAGGGGATAAGAAAAAGTGGGCCCCTACTGACAAGAATGATAGCCAAGGTCTTGTTGTTATGCCCTCTCTCTGACAAGATGGCACTTGAACAGTTGAGGAGACCTTAGTCATAGACAGGGTATGTCATGGTGCATTTAGAGAGCTTCTGCTTAATAGCTACCTGTCATTTTTAGCAGTCTTCCATCGTAGCACCATGGGTGGTACCAGCCCATAGTAACAAAACACAATAACTGTCTCCATTTGACATTCTTTTTAGTGTCTCTATTACCACACACAAAAAAGTCAGCGATTGATGCAACAATAACGTGAAGGTACTGTTACCATCTTACCGCAGTCATTAGCAATGTTCCTCGTGACCTAACTGCTGTAGAACACCTTTGCAAAAACCACCGACTTGATATGTAACTTAAAACCATAATATTTGTAGCTAATAAACTTGTCATGACTGTTTCAAGTTATACATATACATATATATATAAATATATATATATATATATATATATATATATATATATATATATATACACACACACTCACCTAAAGGATTATTAGGAACACCTGTTCAATTTCTCATTAATGCAATTATCTAATCAACCAATCACATGGCAGTTGCTTCAATGCATTTAGGGGTGTGGTCCTGGTCAAGACAATCTCCTGAACTCCAAACTGAATGTCAGAATGGGAAAGAAAGGTGATTTAAGCAATTTTGAGCGTGGCATGGTTGTTGGTGCCAGACGGGCCGGTCTGAGTATTTCACAATCTGCTCAGTTACTGGGATTTTCACGCACAACCATTTCTAGGGTTTACAAAGAATGGTGTGAAAAGGGAAAAACATCCAGTATGCGGCAGTCCTGTGGGCGAAAATGCCTTGTTGATGCTAGAGGTCAGAGGAGAATGGGCCGACTGATTCAAGCTGATAGAAGAGCAACTTTGACTGAAATAACCACTCGTTACAACCGAGGTATGCAGCAAAGCATTTGTGAAGCCACAATACGCACAACCTTGAGGCGGATGGGCTACAACAGCAGAAGACCCCACCGGGTACCAGTCATCTCCACTACAAATAGGAAAAAGAGGCTACAATTTGCAAGAGCTCACCAAAATTGGACAGTTGAAGACTGGAACTCGCTCTCCGTTTATTTAAAATGAACAGCAAGACAACTAGAAGTGAATGTGCTTTCCATTAAATGAATCCTTAACAAAAAAAACCTAAAAAAAACGTTGCAATGAACGTGCTTTGTTTTAAATAAATCACACACAGTAAACAAAACCTTAACAAAAAACCTTTGCAATGAACTTTGCAATTTATGCCGGTGCGGTGAGACGTACATGCTCGAGCAGATTCGGCTTGAAGTCGTTCATCCTCGGATGCGGCGTCGCGCGCGCTGTTACAAAAAAAGCTGTGCATACAGCCAAGCGAAATGGGGTCTTGCGCACCCAAAGCGTAATTTTTTGCCGTGCGCACCTTCGCGCTCGTGCGGACGCGTCTGGTATAAACAAGGCTTTATTCCGTGTCAGCGCGCGCTCTGATCGGTAAAGGTGCACAGACCTCTCCCGAATTATCTCCAGCACTCAGCCTCCGAAGCACCACTAACTCCGCCTCCATTTCCCTCGTAAGTTGATATTAGTATTTAAAAACATTCTCTATGATAAAAAATGTTTGTAAAAAATATTTGAATAGCACGGTTTTGGCGGTTATAGAGTTCTAATGACGGTGTTCAACTATAACCGTCGGTCTCACGGTTATATAATAACCGTCACACCCCTATTGGTTACATAACACTTCCCTACTATTCGACTATGAGGTTCATAGTCGAATCAGACCTCTCCGAATCGAATATTAGAAGTCAGCCCTAATATATATATATATATATATATATATATATATATATATAAAGCTTCTGTGAACTTCATAAATGCTCATATTTTGACAATATGTGTCATTTCATTCCACAGGAAATATTCAGAATATGCCTATTCCCTGCTGACTCCAGAGAGAATATCAGTATGCCACATCTCTGGTCAGGTGCTCTGATTTTGATGAATCACATCTTATCCCATAGAGACTGCAGTTAACTGCCACTGTGGCAGCCGTGGGAACCTTTTCCAAACGCAATGCATGCTCTCCAGTCACTCTTTTTCTCTGCAGTATTACTGTATGTCCAAAATTTACAGACATGCATTATCTACCATCACATTTACCAAAAGATATGTGCAAAGTTTCCCTTCACTATATAAAAAAGGCTTATTAGTTTAGACAACTTCTTTTTAGTACATTCATTGGTTTGAAAAAATGTTGGGTGGTGCTTGATACCACTGCAATCTGAAACTGTTTTCCAAAAGAAAAATTATTTTGAACAAATGATGTGTTTTTCTCATTCACTCTGCTGTCATTGAGGTTTGAGGGAAGGAAAGCTAGATTCTGGATGCTAATTGCTTTGTTTACATGTTAAAATACTCTACAAACATTTAGACATTCATCTTGAAGACTTACAACTATTCCTATTTATGCGTGTGTGGAGAGATTTGATTGCTCTGGAAGATTTTTTGGCGATCACATATCTGCAGCATATCTAAATAGATACAAACCACTATTTTAAACTGCAGGCCACAAGCCAAAATATCACAATTTCCAGTGTTATATGACAATAAATGAAGATGTTAATATTGTTGAGTAACTTAAAACGGATGGCATCCCGGAATGAATCAGTGTTTGCATGAATCATTTAAGAGAGTAAATCAATTAATCAGAATTAATTAAATTAATCAGTATGTTTGAACAAATTAGTTGAATTAATGACTCAGTGACTCACTCCTATTACCTATTGGTGTGACATACAGAAAGAGACATTGAAAAATCCCTACCACCAATGCACAGATCTAATTAATTGTATTTATTTGTTTCGCAAATGTTTGTCTAAGGGTGTGTTCACACTTGGCATGTTTGGTTAGATTAAAACGAACCCTGGTGTGATTGCTCTGTAAGTGCGGTTCATTTTAATAAGTGTGGACGCTTTGAATAAGTGAGTCGCGATGTTGCCCATTACAGTTCGGTACAGGAAGTACAGACGTCTCGTCGCAAAAGATCTTCACTTGTGTGTGTGTGTGACGGAGGGATTCCTGCCGTTTTTTTGGACTACTTTCCACATTTTATAAGCTCTTCACAAGTTTTTATCAGGGAAAAATACCATCATACAGTGTGTAGGCTATGCACATAAAACGAGTGCATTTATCCCAGCACACAGCATTGTTTTTGGATGTTCGGTAAGTTCTGAAGTGAAGCTGACCAATCAGGTTGTGAACATATCCCTATGCCTTTAGGTTCAGTGCTAAAATGCCAACGTGAACGCTAAGAGGACCAGGACTAAATGTTTTTTTTTTGTGGTCCGGACCAAACGAACCGAACTATAAGTGTGAACACACCCTAAATGTTCCTCTAACAACTACTCTTACATATGGCAAAGATGTATATATTAAGGGTGAGCATAAAACCTATGTATCATGAATCATTCTATAGGATCCGATCACTAAACCAGACCCTTGCCACTACTACTCCAAAAGATAACATTGTGCTTAATTTGCTGTGGAATACATGTAATTAGGTGAATTGGGCACAGACAGTGAAAAGTACAGCTAAATCAAGGTCTTGATGAATTAGGGAGCCTCTGTCAAGGCCAAGTCACATTAATCAAAGAAGCCAGAGCACACAGAAAGAGAGAGGCCAGGAATTCTCTTTCTCGGGGCTGTTCTATCCTGTGATAAATTGTTCTAGTGTCGCTGGACTCACAGTATGTACTGCTATCAAATTTGGGATTTTCAAATGCAAATGCACAGATTGTTTCTCAGATTAGTCTTCATATATGTGAAAATGTAATATTTTTTATTATGATTTTTAACATAACTTGAGTGAATGCTTAACCTGATAAAAAAAAAAAAAACTTAAAAAGTGTCTTATTATTTGGTTTGTGTCAGGCCCCGTCCACACTACTGCGTTTCCCCCACCATGCCAGGGGGGGGTCCGCAACCAGGGGCGTGGTACTGGGGGGATAAAGGGTACCGAGTACCCAGGGCCCGAGGCAGGGGGGGGGGGGGGCCCTTAGAAGTCGCAGGGCGGGGGCCCTTAGAAGTCGAGCTCAAGTCAAAAGTCCGTTATATAATTAGGCCCATTGATTCGTTTAATTTTGCAGCAATTTTTTTGTACACTTGATATAAGCCAATTTAAATTTTAATCGTGCGTTCTGTGCAAAAGTTTAGTTATCAAAATGTTGGCCTAGTTAATTTACTTTTAAAACGTTTATATAGGCCTATATTTTTGTATATATAATTTTTATTTATATTATTAGGCCCATTTATTCGGTTAATTTTACAGCAGTTTGTGTGTACAATGGATAGGCTATAATTAAATTCTATAATTAAATTATATTCAGTTATCAAAATTCTGGCCTAATAGTTAATTTACTTTTAAAACTTATGTAAATTTTTGTTTTTATAATTTTTATTCATATTATTAGGTCAATTTATTCGTTTAATTTTACAGGACTTTTTGTATAGGCTATATTTCTTACATAGGCTAGGCCTAATTTACAATTTGAAATAAAACATTTCTATTTGGAAAATGTTGTTGTTGGTCTTTAGTTCTTTGGGAGGTAAGCCGTGTGGTCTAAGCTAAAAGTGAAGTAGCCTACGTGCAGATTTTTTTTCCTTTTTTTGGAGCGAGCGGGGGGCGATTTGAGTGGAGCGCGAAGCAAACTGCGTTGAGCGCTGAGCAATAATGAGCGGAGCGGCCTGATGTGGCTTTGAGCGGCGGAGCGGAGGGGTGAACCGTTCCGCGAGCGAGGAGCTGAGATTCTCACCGCTCCACTCCGCTCATATGCTCTGCCGTCCACACCAGCGTTTTATCTGCGTATTAGAATTCATCTCCATCCACATTAAAACCACTGAAAACGCAGATCACGTGACCATTTACATTACATTTACATTTATTCATTTAGCAGACGGTTTTATCCAAAGCGACTTACAAATGAGAACAATAGAAGCAGTTAAACTAACAGTAGGACAACAATACGTAAGTGCTATAACCCCTCTCAGTTTAATTTTAGTGCAGTTTTTTTTTTTTTTTTTATAGAATAGAAGAGAAGAGAAAGTGTTAATTCTACTGAATCAAGTGCTGCCGAAAAAGATATGTCTTCAGCAGTTTCTTGACCATTCACCAACACTGGGCATGCGTGTGCTGGTGTAAACAGTGGCTGACGAATCAGGGAAGGACACGTCATGACTGATGACAACCAATCATAGAGCCGAGCGTGAGCCTCTGCGTCATCGTTTCTAAACTCCTCCGTTTTGTCCCATCTTCACTAAAACGCCCTCCGGAGTTTCAAAACGCAAAACGGAGCTGCAGCGTTTCTAAACTTCTCCGTTTTAGGTCTTCGTTTTTTCCGTTTTAGTCTGGACGGGAGGTGCAAACGTAGCAAAAGGTCTCCGTTTTTAAACAAAAACGCAGTAGTGTGGACGGGGCCTCATTTGCTTTTAATATATTTAAACCCAAGACTTATTTCCCAGGTTTAAACGTCAAAACCTTCCAAAATGGTTTCAGTAAATGCCAGACTCACAGATGCTGTCCAAAACAATGAAATATTACAAGGATGAGAGATGCTAATATTCTGTCTGTGACATGAAACTGCTTGAAACATTGGCATTTGTTTCTCACTACTTGGACATTTGTTCTCCATGTGTTGCACATCTCCGACTAGAGCTCAACAATCTTTCACGAAGAAGACAAACTGCTGTACTGGGCGTGACCTGACCACAGCATGTCCTGAATCTGTGTGCTTTATATGGAAGACGACTCAACAGGTTTTCTTTTTCTTTGAGACTTGATTAATGATGATTCCATCAGTGCAGACAGAGGAAAATGAATGTCGAAGTGCAAAGCAAACTTACCCATGCATGGAGTGCAGAGGGTGTGGCTCATAATGGTACCTCCCCTCATGGTGTCGCATGTCGATCGGAATCGGCGTGTGGAAGTTTGAGAATAAATGAGGAGCTATGGAGTCAAGGATAGAAGAGAAAAAAGACAAATAAGACAGAGGCCAAAATACAAGATGGGTGTTTTGTGCGTTTTGTGACCACTGCTCCTAAAAAAAAAAAAAAAAAAAAAAAGATATATAATTAAAATTCAATATAGCGTTATTCTAGTACCATTGTGATAGTATTATAGTTTTTATTAACAGCTTAAATTATTATTTTATTTATTTTAGTTAAAGTTTTAGTCATTTTGCTGTGTGTTTTGTCATTTTTATTTGTTTTTTAACAAGTCTAAATGGTTTTCATTTATTTTTTATTTCAGTTTTAGTTATTTTTATTTTTTATTTCAGTTTTAGTTATTTTAGTATATCCAGTTAAACTAAAATCAGATTTTGGAAACTAGCTTTAATTAAATAAATTCAATTTATTTCAATTAAATAGTTTTTTTTTTTAGTTTCACAATACAATACAATAACCCTGATTCAAACCACATTAAATACAAACATGTTATGCATAACACCATAGAAACAAGAGGAAAAAGTGTCTTGGAACAAATTCTTGTTCAAAATGTATTTGTTCACAAATGGCGCTTTCCACTACACAGTACCAGCTCGCCTCGACTCGACTCGACTCGCCTTTGTTTGCTTTTCCACTGTGTAAAAGTTGTACCTGTACCTGCTTTCGGGTACTTTTTTTCGTACCACCTCCGGCGAGGTTCTAAGCGAGCTGAGGCGAGCTAAGGCGATACTAAAATGTGACGTGAAAACAATGCCGACTGCTGATTGGTCACAGAGAATCTGCGTCATCATTGCACGCGCCAGATGGAGTATCCAGAATAAATAACCCCGCCATTTTTAAATAGTTTGGCCAGAGATAGTTACTAAACTTACTACTATTATTATGGCAACTCGGAAGAATACGCCGTGGTCAAACGAGGAGGTGCAGACATTCCTTTGTTTGGTTGCCGAAGAGAGGATCCAGCGAGAGCTTGATGGGGCAACGAGGAACTAAAGGCGTCGCTATGACGACCGGGTACTATTTGTGGCGGTACTTTCTGCAATGGAAAACGGAGCGAAAAGCGAGCCGAGTCGAGGCGACCCAAGGCGAGTCGAGTCGAGTCGAGCTGGTACTGGTAATGGAAAAGCGCCAATAGTGCTATGTAGCCTATTTGAGGCTAAGTACAGTGTTGTTAGCTTAGCAACATGCTAATTCCAAACTATGTTTGATTTTAAAACTGAGTTTACAAACTTACACAATTCGTCAATATTAGTGGTCTTACATGTGCAATGAGTGAATTACAGTTTCTCATGATGAGTTTTTATTTGTCTGGGCTAGAAAAAAAAGAGGACTGAAACATGCTCTTCCTGTCATAAAAAGGTTGATTGCTTTTAAGGGGGTCTTGTTAAAAACCAACATGCTTTTTCATTAATGACTGGAACTTACTTGAGGTGGTGGTGGTTATAGATCTTTGAGTAAGCACTAAATAGAGTATACTGTCTGCGTCTTAATGTGTGTTTGTCATTACTTTTTGCTCTTAATGAGCTCCTGAAGCTATTTTTGGCTCGACTCAACTCATCTCCTGTGCATGTCTGTCTGTGCCCATTCCTTGCCTGTATTAAAATTCTTGGGCATAACATGCACCGGTGAGTCAGACTTGACCTGAGAACGGAGAACATGGGGGTAAAGTCTTCAGATCATTATCTTCTCCTGTGAGAAGATCAGGGTAGATCAAGGTGGGGAAGGGCCACAGGAGCCTCTCAGGGGCCCATCAGGAGGAGACCTATATGAGTCAGCATTCCAGAGCTGTCGCTTTCACTTCAATCATCATGGTGACTCAAGCATGCATTATCTCGATTCAAGACTATAAAGAATGTGTCCTAAAAAGTTTTCTGCACAATTTTTAGTGCAAAAACCTGGTAAGGTAACCTACTTTCTATCCAAGTTATTCTTATCATTTAGTATGAGCAGATTTTACACCACAGGGAACGAGACCAATAAATAACGGTAAAAATTTGGACACGCCTACTCAGACCACAATCATTTTACGTTATTTACTGGAATTGTAAGTATGAAAGTATGAAAAGTTATTTAATCAAATAAAATAACTTTTTTCTTCTTTTAGAAAATGAAGAAAAAAACAATACTGTACAAGAAACAACAAATCACGTAGTAAACAAATGAACCCTTTTATAAAATTGCTGTAATCCGAGTATCCTTAATTTAATTATTATTAATATAAATATTATTTAATTCCACTGCCAAATGCATACTAATTTACTAGACTGCCAATCCATCTACCAAATATACAAATTATTATATAAATAATATTATAATAATAAATATAAATAATATACTCAATATGTAATTTAACATGTATAAATATAAAATTATACAACAGTGGCCAAAAGTGATGTCCAGAGGGGTTATGTGTGTTTAATGACCTTACAAGTTTGATTAAACTATTTGAAAAATATATTTAAAAAATCCTCATATTTTGGTTTAAGTATGAGCAAAAACATTGCCAAACTTTGCAAAAACATTGCAAAGAAAAACTAAAAGCTCACAGGAAAATGCATACATTGACTAACATAATCAAGTAATTTTTTGTTGGTTCTCTCTTGTTTTTGCAAGTGTTTATCATTTCTTCATCCAAAAATAATGTCTGCTCAATTCAAAGATTTTGAGCTGTAATAACAGTCACATTTTTAAAACCAAAGCTTTACAAAAAACAGCGTATGGTAATGTACTTTGTGAGCTTGCATTAGATTTAAATGTTGGTATTTCCAGTGGAATTTGTCCTGGAGAAATGATCAACTCTTCAACCCCCTCATCACTGTCAAAAGCGGAAAGTACAACTGACAGGTAAGCAGCCTACTTCACAACTGCAGGGAGGGATGGTGGTGTGATGGCTTAAATCCATCTCAAAAGCTCAAAATGACTGCATACTTTCAGGCTGTAGTAGAGCATTTTTCCTTGCCAATTAGGTGGACTCCCTTTCCTTGGTGAGTTGGATATAGAGAGGCATTTCTCAAATCCTGGTGTAGAGGCCAACGTAATGAGGGCTTGCGTGTATGAGAATAAGCATGCATATACATAACATATTCATTGATGCTTTGGCCAAGTGTGCAGCATGTCAGCGCTTGAGTAAGCCGTTGGAAACTCATGGGATTCCTGTGCGTTTAAGAATGATGGGAACTGGTGCTGTAAAGCGTGGAGGATCATATATGAGCTAAAACGTTTAGAAAGCTATGCTTGCTGTTCATTACCACTAAGAGCAGTTTTTCATTTTTTCTCTCACTGAGCTAATGCAATGCTTCACATTAAACATCATAAATTCCCTGCAAAAAAGACCAAACATCATATAATAGTCATTCTCTGGATGGCAACCACAGAATGGCCTAATCTTGGATGCACTAACTCTGACCAGAGATAGGGCAAATACTTATGAGGCAGGGATGGCCTGAGAAGGGCTTATTTTATCATCATCATCATCCATTGTTTTTGGAGCAAAAAAAGGACCAAAGTCCACTGCTCGTGAAGATACACAGGTGCGATCTTATGGTTTGACCTACTTTTTTCCCCGATTGAAAAACATGATATGCTCCTACCAAAGGCAAGAGGCTTGAGCATAAAAATTCTCCATAAAACAGACTGTGGCCAGGTTCATGAAAATTTAAATAATAATAATAATAATACAGAACATTTGAGATTAAAAGTGTTTTGTAAGATTTGTAAGAATATTTTTAAGAATGTTCTGAATCTTTCAATGGTTTCTTAAATTTATTTTTAAGAACATCTTAATTTTATTCTTATGAATAAAATGACAGATTTTGACATCTTTTGATTGAATATTCCACAAAAAAGAGGAATGGCCAATTCTGATTTCATGATGACTTTAAAGTAAATTTCAATTATTTTAATATATACATATTCTGTTATGCACATTCTAGGATTAAAAATATTACATTAAAATTCACCAAAATACTTACGAAATGTTTTTTTTTTTTTTTGCTGCAATCCAATCCAATCATAATGGATCTAAATTAAACTTTTAAGTAAAACTTTATTATTTTATTCTATACCCCCCCCCCCCCCCCCCATTTATATATATATATATATATATATATATATATATATATATATATATATATATATATATATATATATATACATTAATTATTATTCATACTCTATTACATTTTTTAATTAGCACTATGTTTAGGTTACAAAAAGTAGCATTGTTTCAGTCCCCCATTATAATTTTTTAAATGTGCAAAACATTTGGACCTGGTGAGAACAGGTATCCACCTTCTGTTGCAGGATTAGCTTGTGGTTTTAATCCTTTTAAAGACAATAGCAGGTGGTAGACATTATCAACGGGTACTAAAAGTAGAGGAAAAACATTCACTTTTCATGTCCGAACGGAGCCGAGAGACAGGCGGCTTTGTACTGAGAGTAGCTCATCTTTAGAGGAAGCACTCGAGAACAATAATAATATCCTGAGAGGCCAGGCAGCAGCGGTGTAATTAAAAAGGCTTTTCTGTCTCGCTCCAGGAACGAGGAGGGAGTCGATTCAGACAGGAAATTCCAGCAGAATGGCCTGGCAAGGGGCCTAACTACACAGCACCATGCAAACCGCTCCACACCAGATCCCTAAGCTGCCTTGAACCCTGGGAAGCCGCAGGCCGAGTGCTAGCCACCAGTGGAGTCAGCTGATCATGGTAGCATGCAATTTGTTCCCATTTTTGAACAACCTACTGAGGCCTTTTTTTACTTAATGTCACGCATCATTGATGTGCAGCAGTACGCAACATTTAAATGCTCAGGGGGAAAAAGGAGGCTCGTCTTCTCTATCCATCCTGCACCTGGGAAATGTCACACTGTATAACATCCCTATTTAGCCTGTGTTGATGGTTTTTTCCCAAGGCGTTAGTTGTGGCGGCAGAAGGATTAGGGGTTTAGGGAAGAGCACGAAAACTGCTTCCAGCACTGAAAGGAAGTATTAAGTGAATGACTCTTCTTTTAACACCCCAGGGGCTTTGTAAAACGAAACATTTCTTATTAATAGAGGATTTATGGCAAAGGCCAAGTAGATTAAGTTATGGCATCCATACCACAGCCATAACAGATAAACCTCTTGTTAACTGTAGATCCTTTAAGATGTGTCAAATTAGAATATTGTAAGAGTTGCTTATTTGCCTCTTACATTGAAAAGGAAATTTGTCCAAAAAAATCACATCAAATATTGGTCGTTGCTTGGGGTGTCACGATTCACCGAATCCTCGATTCGATAACATTTTCGATTCTAAGGTCACGGTTTGATTCGATTCTCAATTTTTTTGAAAAAATGTTAAAGCCGAAACCGGCCAATCAGGATGCTCTCTGTCTTACATGCGCTTTATGAGGCACACACGCAAGGTCTCTCGCTCGCTCTCTCTCTGCCTTGCGCGCAATACGGGTGGGAGCACAGTTTTTTCTGTCTCGCATGCACGCTCCTGCTCGCTCAGTCTAGATTCCAAGAGATTTTAACTAATTTGCGTGCATCAGGGAACTGCTATCAATATGCGGGAGACTCCCGGAACTTCCGCGAGACTTGGGATGTCTGCAAACTGTGGCTTTTTTGAAGCGCGAACGTTGTCAACATAACTCACTGGAAATCCAAAAAACTTCCACACCTGCGACTTCAATGAAAGAGGGGGTTCAAGTTCTGTCGATGGGTCTCCTGCATCTGCAGTTGCCATGCTATCTTTTGAATGGCTGTAGCTAAGTTAGAGGAGGTTGACCATAGACTGGCAGCACTTCAACACGCGTGTTTTTTTCCGCTTGGCACGCCGACCGGACGTGACATGGGGGCGTGGCAGCATCGACGATTCCATTTTTTAATTCGAAGTTCAAGATTGTGAGACAATTTTGATCCCTTAATCATTGCCAGAGTGTTGCTATGCTAAAGCCCAGAGTATACTTCGGGGTCCGCCCACTGTAATTTTCATCATCAGGAGGGTCCGTGGACGGTGCGCTTACGAGAGCATGTGCGAGTGACTTGAGCTCTTGAAAACATAGTCCACTCATGCCTTCCTGCGCTCACAGCCAAAGGAGTATACTTTGAAAGGGTCGAGTGCTCAAGTGTGCAAGAGACGGAGCAGAATGCGGAAAATGAAGTACACCCAGGCCTTTAGGTGTTCTGAGTAGTTTTAGTGCATTGCTTTGTTGTTGCTAGAGATGCACCGATTACAATTTTCTAGGCCGATTCCGATTTTTCCTTGAGTTTGACCTGCCGATACCGATTTTAGCCGATTCCGATTTTATTTTTTCAAACCACTTTACAGCACACACAAATATTTATTTTCTATCTTCTCTTTAATAGAACATTTTGCATAGAACATTTTTTGAACAGATAATCGCTATAAAATAGAACTATATAAATGACTCCTAGTGTGGAAAATTCTCACACATCTAAAGTGCAGTGTTATGGAAGAACCATTTCCTTTTCACATCCAATATCCAATAAAAAAAAATTGATATATTTAGCAAACTAAACTTCTGTATGAAAACAGGTAAAGGCAATAAAATAATATATAAATAACAAATAAAAATTCAATAAATATAGCCTTGCAGTATAAAGATATTTATCTCTCTCTCTCACTCACTCACACACACACACACACACACACACAGGCCTATTGCAATCACTTGTTGTATCAATGGCAAGTTATATTTCTCAAGCAGTTCTTCTCTCATCTGACACATGTCCAGCCAAGCTAAACAGGACAAGTGGAGCATGTGCAGGGAAACAATTAAATAATAAAAACAAGTTTAAATGGGTACATTTTCTATAAATATTTTTGAGTCTTCATTTTCGTTCTGACATAGCCTAGCCTACTTCAGTTCTTGTTAAAACACACCAGACATGCAAATTCTTTGCATTTTGGGCACTTTTTGGATGAAATCATATTTATTTTGTCCATCAAAAGTGTGCTTTCACTTAAATTGAGCGCAGCAAAAATAGATTCGGCGCCGAAACCCACGCTTCACTGTTGGTCACGCGACGCGACGCTCCTGCTCGACGCTGACGCGCTGCTCCGGCTCCCGGTGTGAATGCAGTCATTGATTAACATGCACGCTGAACAAAAAAAAAAACGCGCTGCACCTTGCGGTGTGAAACGGCCGTAATTCATGAGGTTTCCTACATGTGCGCGTTCCGTGTGCACGTGTGATGCTGATGTTGCGCGATGTTAATCATGCGGCGCCCGAGTGCATTTGACCGGCATAAAATCGGATTATGTCAGACTGACCGGCCGGTCGCCGATCATGGCCAATCACGTGAAAACCGGCCGATTCCGGTCACCAGCCGATCAATCGGTGCATCTCTAGTTGTTGCTTACCAGCTTAAACAAAACCTAAACAAAACCATATACTACTGTTCAAAAGAAGTTTTTTATGTTTATGAAATTGTGCTCATTTATTTGATAAAAAATACAGTAAAAGAGTAATATTGTGAAATAATATTACAATTTAAATGAGCTGATTTCTATTTTAATAGATTTAAAAATGTAATTTATTCCTGTGATGGCAAAGCTGAATTTTTTAAAGGCCATAGTTTTACAGCCAGTGTCACACGATCCTTCAGTCATCATTCTAATATGCTGATTTGCTGCTCAAAAAATAATATTTATCATCAATGTTGAAAATGGTTGTTTTGCTTGAAATCCACATTTTTTTCTAGGATTTTTTGATGAAAACAAAGTAAAAAATTTTTTTTTATTTGAAATAGAAATCTTTTGTAACATTAAAAATTGTCACTTTTCATCAATGTAATACTTGATGAATAAGTCCTTATGAGTAAAAGTATAAAAAAAAAAAAATAAAAAAAAAGAATCTTACCCAAAATGTTTTAATTGGTAGTGACACCAGTTATTGACCGGTCATGCGCTATATAATGCTTGCCGACTTAGTCATAAAAAAAAAACGTTTTCATTAAAATGTAAGACACAAGGTATCATTTTAATGTTTGACGTTTTTTTTTTTACTAATGTTTTCCTAATGTCATTAATGACAGAGGTTTAGTTCATAGTAGGTCCTAGGTTTACAAAACCCTGTCATAAATACAGTAGCTCCAGATCCTCGGCAGGCCTTATGTGCCTTTCCTGTTAATGTTTACAATCGCTGGCTTCTCTCCGGCAGTCTAAGGCCATGTCAAACAACTGGCAAAATCCATCCAATCACTCACAAAATTTCCAGCATGCTGCTGGCCCTTATAAGCCCTGAGAGCCGAATGTGATTTATTAAGCCTCTCTGAGGCGCTGGACCAGTTACCTTAATTGTCTCGATACTTCCACAGTGTCTCAGACTTTGGACAAAAGCTATCAGGGCAGTGGGGTCACCAGCAAATAACCCCAATGTATCACAGCACAAGAAGGTATAGAGCTGGCACTATGTGAGTGTGTTTTGCTACACATTAACATGCTTTTGGTGTACACTTAGATGATGATAAAAGTCTCAGCAAGACTATTTCCACGTAAAGCTAATCACCCACCTGATTTATCACTAGAGTCGTCATAAAAATGACTGATGAAACAATTATTGTTTTATAAATAAATACTCACCAAGGCTGCATTTATTGGATCAAAATACACTAAAACAGTATTATTGAGAAATATAATTACAATGTTTATTATTACATTTAAATATTACTACAATTATCAACAGCAATTCCTCCAGTGTTCAGTGTCAAATGATCCTTCAGAAATAATTTTAATGTGCTGATGTTAAATATAAATCTTTGTAACATTATAACTGTTTTATTGACGTGACTTTTAATCAATTTAATGCATCCTTGCATAATAAAAGTACTATTTTTAAAGAGTATACGCACACACTTTTTTAAATGAATTAATATGAAATTACAAAATATTTACTATACTTAAAGGATATTTGAATCAATAAAATGAACACTGAACACATGTGTTTTGTCAAGATTAAGTACATACTTTTGCACTAAGATGTCTATTATCTGCAGGGCTGTAGATATTATGAGGTTGCAGAATGCCAAAGCCCTCAAAACCAAAAGTTAGTCATTTAAAATGGGTGGATTAAAATCATACTGAAGATCTGACATCCATATAGCATGCCTCAAAATCTCATTGGATGACTGGTTGCGGGGTCACAGCACTGATATTTGTGGTTTTGAAAATGGCACTTAGACATCCTCTTAAGAGCTACTTTGTGCCTTTGGTGCTTGCTTGAATCAGTGATTTACTGCTCCTTAGAGTACACAGTATCGTTCCTTACCCACGAAAACCCAGAAAACATCAGCTTAGCATGATTGAGGGTTTCCAATACAGGCTCATAGTTATGCACTCCCTTAAGCTCTACAAATCTAAAAACGGAAAAGGGAGTTCATTTTCTTCATCTCCTCTTGGGAACGCTGGTCTCTATGGTGTTCCACAAGGCCCTTTGGCCTCTGCACTGCGGCTGATACAAAGGATGTCCATTAACACAATGGATGCACTAACAGTGGTCAGCACTACTGGTCCACCAAAAGATCTTTTACAACAGGAACTATGGCCGTGAAGGAAGTATTCTCACATCAAGACAAAGCAAGAGCTCAAGAGCCACAGTGATTCATTTGAGGGAATCCCTGCTTGGGTTCACATGGGGGTGAGAGACCTTGTTATCTGAGTGGACTAGAAAAAGTCAACACTCAAAATTGTGAGATGATATTTTCCCCAGTTTTGCATAAAGCAGTGGTTTCCAAAAGTTTTCATGTTAAGGCCCACTGTGAGACCTACAGTACCAAAAACATTTTTTTTCCATACGCTATGTCTTCTTGGCTTGGCTAATTGTCTTCTTTCAGACTAGTTTAATGAAAACACCCCAACATACACATTTAACATACACATTTATTTTATCATACTTTTTCTATTTGGTCTGTAGAGTTCAATAACAATACAGATCGTTAAAGGCCGTTTTCTCAAAAAGATATATATATATATATATATATATATATATATATATATATATATATATATATATATATATATATATATATATATATATATATATATATATATTTTTTTTTTTTATTTTTTTTTTTTTTTGCTGTTAACAATTTCTGATTTATGGAGTGATAAAACAAGAAATCACCTATAATCTCTAATATATAAACAAAAATGCCTGTATGACTTTCTTTATTCAGTCAAACAGTATTGCCATTCATACAATGAAAGCCATCAGGGTCCAATGTTGTTTTGGACCCCACTGACTTTTATTGTATATACAACAACAGTTGTTTAAAATATCATCTTTTGTGTTATGCAGAAGAAAGAAAGTCATACAGGTTTGGAACAACATGAGGGCGAGTTAATCATTATTGGGTGAACAATGCTTTAAAAAAAGACTTTCAAGCTCAGACAGAGGTTTCCAGGTGGAATAAGATACAGTTAAGCTAATAGCCATTTACATAAAACAGGATTCTGACTTTCTAGCCAAATGTTGGCTCTGATTGCAACATGCTCAGGGGAATTATGTGAAAGAATTTGTTGTAAACCCTTTAAACTGAAAACATCTGTGAAGGCACACTGTTATTGGTCTTGTGGATGCCTCAGTTGGGGGTCAGACAGGCTGGTTGCGGTACCTCTTCTTTGCCCTCTCTAGGGGGCCCTCCATTTTCTGTTTGTATTCCTACTTCAGATGCCTCTGGCCACGAACGCTAAGCAATTCTGTGCTTTTCATAAACCAAAGAAGCTTTGGTTCATTCTCCATTTCGGCCTCTTTGTTATTCTTCTACACCCAGGCAGTGGTCTTCCTGGCAGGTTGGAATGAAATAAGTAATCGCAGCAAAGCACTCATTCCTGTTACTCAGCATTTAACATCCTTTTTGTGCAATTCCAGGTCACAAATGCTTTGCCTCAATGCCACAGACAATAAGACCCCTCATTAAAATTCTTTTCCATTGTGAATGCATCACTTCCCGTGGATGAAACTTCCCCTCTTGCTGCCATATCCCCGTGGCTCATGCCTTTCATTGCCATCCATTACTTTTTACTCAGCCGTTTGGACCCTACATGCTTCAAAGAGTCCTGTCATTACCACCAGTGCCGAAATTGGCAGCATTCTTTACTTTAACCAGAAGCGTCTTGGCTCGCGATGGCCATCTCATGCCATCACGCTGAGAAAGTGAGATGATTTACAGACGGCTGCAATTTTTTTACAGCATTTACGACCAGGAGAGGCACTGCCAGCATCAGCGCCATTGGACACATAGATAATGAACTGCAAGGAAACGTTTCCCGTCAGCCCTCCTCTTTTCTGCGGATGAGAGGATTAGGACTCTTAATTAGTGCCTCCAAAGGGAGAGCTCAATTTACGGGATAGCAACAGAGTGCTGGGGGGGAGGGAGGAGGGTGCAGGAAAAATGTCTAACAGGCCGGAATGGGGGCCTCCCATTAGAGAAGGGAAAGGGGGATGGGAGGATGAGAGCTTCTTTCTCCCAGACAAAAGGGGTGCATTCCGCCTGTACCATGATTCACAAAGTTTTACAAGGAGGGTGCAAGGAGGGTCTCAAATTCTGGATGACCCATTATTATGGCAGGTCATGGAGGTAATGAGCATAAATCAATTTCTGTTAAAAATGTAAAAATACTAATATTTTTTTTTTAACTTAATAAAATGTAAAATCAAAAAAATTCTTTATAAGAAATACATTTGGCATCTATTCAAAAGATTCACATTATGTAATACTTGAGGTAAAAATATTTGTAAAAAATTCAAATAAGGCTTAAAAAGTATGTATAACATTTTTTTCGGAGAGATGGAATATGCAAATAACTTAAATACACACAGTTGCTCACCTGTAACAGTAGTTGCGTTTTCATGGACCCTAAAAATCCGATTGTAATCGGACTAGTAGCGCAGTCGGAATAAAAAAAAAGCCACATGTAACCACGTCAATGGGAATGAATTGGCCGAATCCAAATTGTAAGGGGTGGTTTAAACCTTTTCCAATCCGATCGAGAGGACATGTAAACACTTTATCGGATTGAAAACCGAAACTTGAGAGTTGTACAATGTACATGTACAATGAAGCAGAAATGGCGTAATAGTGTATGACGCCGCGTAGAACGAGCTGTTCTTGTTGAATGAATTGTCATAAATGACTGTCGTGTCATTCTAAAAGTTTCCTTCGACTCATCGTCTGTGAATTGGAGTAGGACAACTGTCCCACCAGTCCTTGTTTCAGACTCTTATCCACAGACGCCTTGTTTTGGGCGCGAGAAGGGGCGTATTGGTTGATAAATATAAAGCAGCATAGCACAACGGTTCACGTGCTCGTCGTCTCCTAGTGTGGTCTGCTCTTTAAAACAAAGAAAAGAAGCAATGTAGGAGAATAGCATGCGTAAACAAACAGCGGGAAACTCAGTATATTCCTGCAGTGTGTGCATTTAAAAAAATCTATTCTGATTTGAAGCTTGTGACATATAAACAAGCACATCAACCAGATCACTTTATTTAGCGTTCATGTAAACAATACGTTTGGATTCATCAATCAGAATTAATTCATTCCGATTGAAACAAGAGGCGCCCATGTAAACGTAGCTAGTGACCACATAACAGTTTAATTCTATATTCACATGCAAAGTTGCTTGGGAACCATTCGACCTTTAGTTACACCGTATGGTTAAGAACATACAACATCATTTCTATTGGTTGACGGCGCATTTCTACCATCGAATCATTAATAAATGACAAATGTCATACTGCCCAGCTCTACTTCACAAAAATGTTGGCTCTAGTAGCGGTAAAAACAAGGCTGAGAGGTGAAGTAAAGAAAAGCAGACCTGTACCTTTCCAGTGATGAGTAAGATTTAAGGAACTTACAAGTTGCTTTGTGCCATGCCGCCTGGTGCCCATAAATCATTGTGCTAGTCCTGTGCTATCCAGTGAATGTCCTTTCTTGTGGGAAACCTTTCAGTCAAGTCATGCTTTCCCCACCATTGTTTCCAATTTGGGAGTCCACCTGTTTACTACTTTTAGTGCTCTAAATGTTTACACAGGACCTTATCCTGTAAGTGTATTTTTTCAGTTGGCTTCACCTACCCTGACCAAGATGTTTTGAATGCTGAACATGTAATTTAAGTGGTTGGTGTGAACTTTACGTTAATATCCACGTACAGAATGAATATGATTCCAGTTGAAATTTTAATTGATGTTTAAACGTGTCAGCTTTAAATCCTGTTCGTTTTCAGTCAAAAATCTCCCTGTAAATAAACTAATTCTATGTTTTGGTGGTTGCTGAGGTGAACCCAGGTAAGGAGGCACTAGAGACCAGCTCTAATGTAAGGGTCTTCTGAATGCAGCACACAGAGCAATCTGCTATCCTGCCCCATACCTCTGAAACCACAGTTTGCAAAAGTGACTTTCTAACAGACTGCAACTGAAATGTTTACTTGGCGGCAATGAAAGCATAAAACTAAATAAACAAGAACCCATGAGTAACACGTGTAGATTTTTTTCCCCTACCCACACTGGTAGGGAGGTCAGAGAGGGGAGACGTGGGCAAATGTTAGTCTAAATGTCTCTCTTCATTCAAGTCTAAATAAAAGAACACAAACAAGACAAATTAATGGGAGCGCCTCATCATTGTGACCGACCAATAATATTTCCCTGGACAGACCCATACTACATGTTGCTACTGTGTGGGGCACTGTTTTCTAAAGCATTTCCCCATAGGATAGGATGGATCATAGGATAGGGATAGGATAGAAAAATAAGATAGAAAATAAGATTAAACTTGATGAATAAAAACTGATTTGAAACAATGACTTTCATTGTCAGTGGGGTCCAAAACAACATTTGCTGTCAGCCAGCAACCAGGGCTACCCTCTATGAACACAAAAATTGTGTAAAATTATCACTGTTTAATTAAATTATTGCTATAACATATACATAATGTTTTGGAGGAAACTTGCTTGTGCACACGCCTAAGCCAATTTTAGTGGTGTCTTGTATCAAAGCTAAAAGTTCAAAACATCCTTGTCTTTAACGTCGGGACAAAAGTCAACTGTGAGTCTACTACATTTTGTTCACACACTCGTTTAACTCCTCTTAGAGCTCTTGTAAATATTGTCAGACGAGCAGAAGCTTGCCTCTGTCTGCCTCTCAGAGAGCTCTCTACACAGGGCAATATTTATCTTAGTGCGGGCCGCAGGGAGGGCTAAAGCTGAAGAAAGGGGTCTAGGTAAACACTTCAGAGGGGTCTGAGACAGCCCTCCAACACTTTACTGAAAAGTGCCATTGACTGACCTCACAGCTCACTGGCACGGTGCTAACTAGGACAGAGACAAAGCGGGCAAACAGCCAATTGTTTGAAGATTGAGCCTGCAGTGCTAAATAGGGGACGGGAGGATGGGGGCAGGGGGAAATGCCAAAACTCTTCTGGAGATGTAATTTACAGCATTAGTGTGCAGCATTAAGACAACTTGTGCTTCTTCTAATGCAGTGGTTACAGTCTTAACATGTCCAGGTCATATTTCAGCCCACAAAACTACTAACCGCTCTCTGAAAAACGTCATTCTGATTTGTCAATTGTGGCATTATGTATTCAAACATGTTTGTCAAATATTTCACACTTATTTCACTTATTTGTATCCATCTAATAGGAGGGATAATGGTTGCATTATGACAATTAACTACATTTACTAATACATAATGCTAAAAAACAACAAAACCCAATGATATTATATTTAACTAAATATTCATATAGCCTACGTCCTAGTAGCAGTTGTGTTAGTTAACTAAAACTAAAAATGGTTTTTGATTATTAAAATAGTTGAAATACAATGAAACATACATTAACTTTAAGTACTAAAAGTTGAATTTCAGTACTTTGAATTTTAGATAGTTAAACTAAAATTAAGTTTAGTAAAATCTTAATATTTAAACTGAAGCTAAATAGAAATATCAAAAACAAAATTACAAGAACAAAAAAAAAAAAAAAAAAAAAAAAAAAAATATATATATATATATATATATATATATATGTGTGTGTGTGTGTGTGTGTGTGTGTGTACACTGAAAACATAAAAAATAAAAGAGAATACAAATATTAATAATTACTATAATAGTATATAATTAATACTGAAATAACACTCCTGGCAGTATATTTGTACTGGCTTTAATTTCTGAAGTTTTTAAAAACTGAGAAGTAAAATGCCTATGCATTAGAGTAATGAAAAGGAATTGTGTTTATTTGTCATAAAAAGGTGCAGTGGTCCTACCAATAGGCTTCATGCACAAAATTTGTGTTAAAAAACGTATTTCTTATTTTGTGGTAGGCTAAATTTGGTTGTGATCTGTTGCAGGTTTGCATGAGATTCCCCTGTATACTGTTCAGCCGAATAGGAGAAAGGAGACTACAAAGATAAGATAGCTTTGAATTTTATACGAGTATTTTTTCATTCTATACAGTCAAACCTTACACCTGCAGGAAAAACTGAAAATAAAGACCATCAGAACATCTTTGTGCTAAAGTTTCTTTTAACTGTTAAAGTCTGCACCCACTCAAGAGTACTGACCTGTCTGAATTAGTCCGTTCTCATTACTTGTGGTCACAGAAATGACGATGAAGTAAAATTAGGATTGATAATTGTCAGCAATTAGCTCAAGGCAAAGAAAGAGAAGACGACAAGCTTCAAGATATGTGTTGTGAATACTTAAAACAAGTGGAGACTAAGAGCCACTGTGGCTAACTGGTCACATCCTGACAGCCAGGACGAGCAATACAATACACTCTGTCTGAGCTAAGAGGCCGGTCATTAACACATAATAGAGAGGGGTGTCACTTTAGACACCTTAATTTGATAATTACTGACAGGTAAAATTACACTATTGAATGATGACAGACTAAGGAATAGAAAAGTTTGCTGTGCCTTCAGCCAGTAAGGTACAATGAAACAGTTCGGCCAGCCTGTTCTACAGTATCTAAATCACAAAGTGCAACACCAGGTGATTTTCCAGAATAAAACGACTCGCATGTGGATTTATCCTGCGGGGCAGCACATGAGTCTCATGTTTTTTAATGCGTCTTAAAACATGTAACCCAAATTTTGCATTCATCGCTCATGATGCCTTTGATGAAGCTTTTGTTCTGAATCAGTTTTTGTCACTAGGCCAAAAATCTAAATGACTGCCAGAAGTTTTCTCTTACAAAGATATTCAGACAGTAATCAAAGCAACTCGAAATGTTCCAGTTTTCCATTTAGAGTTTGCTAAGGAGGGTGTTGACTCTAGTTATCTTCATCTTTTGTATCTTAACAGGACAGCTCACCCAAAAAGTATAAATTATTCACCCTCTGTAGAACACAAAAAAGGTACCTTGAAAAATCTTTTTTTTTTTTTTTTTTTTTGCCCATTCAATTCAAGTCAATGGGGTGCTGTTTGGACCCCATTGACTTTCATTGTTTGAACAAAAACATTCCTCAAAATATCTTCTTTCATGTCCCTCAAAAGAAATTAAATGCAATTGCATGTTTACAAATGTAAACAGAGACGGCAATTAGAGTAGCACATCCACGCACGCAAAATAAACATCTGGTTTTCTAACTGTCTGTCGCGATAGAAACGGTGGCGTAAAACAGAACCATGCTTTACCGAGAAATCTGATTAAAAAGCAGTTATCCTCTCTCGCAAAGTAATCTCAAAGTGCATTGAAGTTTAACAGTTGCCGCCGTCGTGATGAAGATACACATGTGCCACAGATGTATTCACATCCACAAGCTGATCCTTCAATGGGTATCAGATGCTGCCCTGCATCAGCGTTTGGTTTCTGAAAGACTTACTTACAGTGAGCTGACATGACATGGGTACAAAGATATCAAGTTTAGACAGAACGATAGACCGATAGAATGACAGACAGATAGATTGATAGAAAGATAGAAGAATTATAGAAAGATAGATAGAAGATAGATAGAAGATAGAATGATAGAACGATAGACAAATAGAAAGATATAGAACGATAGACAGAGAATGACAGAACGATAGACAGAGAATGACAGACAGATAGATAGAACAATAGATAAAACGATAGATAGAACAATAGAACGGACGAAAGAAAGAAATATATAGAACGATAGACAGAAAGACAGACAGATAGACAGGAAATGACAGAATAGAATGATAGATAGACAGACAGACAGACAGAACAATATATAGACAGAAAGATAGATAGAATAACAGACAGATACAACGATACACGGAATGATAGAACGATAGATAGACAGACAGACAGAACAATATATAGACAGAAAGATAGACAGAACGTCAGACAGATAGACAGACAGATAGACAGAGAACGGTAAAACGATAGATAGAATGACAGACAGACAAAACGACAGACAGATAGACGACAGACAGATAGAATGACAGACAGACAGATAGACGACAGACAGACAGAGAATGATAGAACGATAAAATGATTGAACGACAGACAGACAGAATGATAGAACGAGACAGATAGATAGAAAGAACGTTAGACAGAAAATGATAGAACGATAGATAGAATGACAGACAGACAGAACGATAGTAGATAGATTAATGCATAACTATGTATATACATATAGTTTGTGTGAACTGAACATGTGAGTGTGTCACACTGAGTATTCTTCTGTTTGAGCACATTATCATTAGCAGTTATATGCCAATTACACCGTCTCAGAGCATTTGACAACCTGCCAGCTCGAGGTTTCTTGAGGTGTCAGAATTGGGCTACACAAACAGATGAGAACACAAGGTCTATTTAGGGGGATAAGCAGGCTCCATTTCCAGAGTTACCATGAACCCACCTGCAATAACAGATTTCAGACATGCCTGGTTCTGGAAAAAAATATAGCCTCTAATAACAGTAAGCATACTGCTTTGAATGGAAAGCCTTAAAGGCCAGTAAATATTAAAATAAGTAAATGCCCGAAATTATTATTAATCTATACTGCTGTACATTAATGAAAAAAATTAAAACAAACCTAAAATCAACAATTTAGGCATCATACCATTTTAATGGTAAACAGTATACAATGGTATATGGTATACAGTAAAAATGAAAAAAAATGTGTATTAAGCAAAAATGACACTTGAGTATGTTCTTAAATGCATGTAAAGTGAGGTAATCTAAATGTAAAAAGAGTTAATGAGCATGCACAATTAAATATCCAATTTCAACAGAAACAAATAAGATAACATTCCCTTGGGTGTCAATTTTAAATCAATTCTTGAGAACATACTTCGCTTTGTTAAATCATTTCCCATAAGTAAAAAGGCAAATCAAAAGAAAAGACTGCTGGATGATATCTGTGCGCTGACACAACGGAGGCCTGCTCTGAATGCCGGTATTCGCTGACTACTTCAATTAGATAACAGAAAGCTTACACACTGGCCCAACAGTACAGATCAGCCTGTCAGTGACAAGGTCTCAGTCAACATTGCTCTCAATCCATTTAACTATTCTGTGGTTGCGCAAACAATGGTATTATAAAGGCAATGATGTTTATGCTATTAAGTGGTGGGTTGTGTGGGAGAAACTGTTCCTTTTTGGCAGAGCCAGCACAGCTCCCTCTGGCTCCAGACACCTCTATGTCGCTGCCAGCAGGGCGAGACTCGCTCGACAGAAGAACACGTCACCTGGAGCAGACTGCTAATTGGCCATGTCCCAAACACCAGTGAAGAGCTAATGAATACATAACGAATTAACCAAATGTTGCAGAAACACATGAGGGGAACAAAAAGTTATATTCTTTGTTCTCTCTTCTATAATACAAATACAGTCAACAAAAAAAACACACCAAGAAATACGAATTTAAGTGATATGAATTAAAAAATGCAAAATGTAGGATTACAACAACTACTCAATCAAATTAAAACAAATATTAAATAAATTAATGTTGTAATCATGCAAAATTAAGCAGCAAGTTTGAAGTTTTTTAAATGTTTTTTTCTCTTATGCTCACCAAGGCTTCATTTATTTGTTTAAAAACAGTAATATCGTGAAATATTATTAATATTTAAAATAAATGTTCTATTTTAATACATTTAAAAATGTAATTTATTACAGTGGTGGCAAAGCTGAATTTGTAGCATCATTACTCCAGTCTTCAGTGTCACATGATCCTTCAGAAATCATTCTGCTGATTTGCTGCTCAAGAAACATTTATTACTTTTTATAAATGTTGATAACTGTTGTTCTGCTAAATATTTTGTGGAAACCGTGACCATTTTTTGATGAATAGAAAGTTCAAATGAGCATTTATTTGAAATTGAACATGAAAATTGTTTTTTAAAAAAAGTACTGAGTCTGACCGCAAACTTTTGAATGGTAGTGTATTTTCGATATGACGTCACTTAAAAATGGCAGCGACCACTGTAATTAAATACGGTTACGTTTGATTTCCCTGTAAAGAAATGTATCTTCTATTAGCCTTTAAATCCCATAACTCACTGTGCATTATCTGAACATTGTGATTGAGCACAAATACATGCTGAAATGTTTGAGATTTTACTCTGCTTCCTGTTACTTTTTGAGCTTTCATACCTTTGTTGATACCTTCATGGCTCCATGCCACAACATGTCAAGTGCATGTCTTGTTTATTCCATCGGTCTCATGCCGTGTGAGTCAAAGATAAGATACTATCCAACTGGATCCACGTTAAACCGCTCGGCTCCAGGAGGAGGAGGGTTAGAAGGAACGCTGGGGCCGGGAACAAGTCCGTATCTGCTGGTGCCATGCAATGACCCTTTTCCTCTCTCTTTGAAGCACAGACCAAGAATGCATAGTTTACACTGTGGGAAATTACCTAAGCCACAACAGAGTTTAAATTCACACCACTTTATACCTGAAGAATCAGACAGACCTTGAACTTGGACTTTGCATGACCAAACCTGCTTTCTGAACCGTTTGGGCGCTGGTTCCAGCCGAATAAGTATTCCGATGGCATGGATTTCATTTGGAAATGATGTCCATTTTCCTGAAAGCTACACTTTTTTTTTCCACTTCTTCTCTTAACATAAGCCAGACTTATTTTGGGAAAATTGTTTTAAGAATGATTAAGACTGTAAGCTGCTGCCAGCAGTGTGAGCTGGCCTTTACAAGAAGCAAATGAGTAAGGAAACATTTTGATTCCATTTCCCATGTACAAGCTTTCAAAATTCCAAAAGATTTTGGTCTCTGGCAGCTTTTCCCTGCTGCCCACAGGCCACACAGAAGGAGAGGAGCAAGCAGTACATATGATACTGTACATCCTGGGGCTTCCTCTTGTGGCCAATGCTTCAGCAAACCTGAGCAAATAGCTATCAATGTATTATTTTCCTAAAGCTGTTTTCTCTGACATTTCGACCAGCAGGTTTACGGGCACTTGTTCGGCGAATCAATCAAATCTGCAAGGCGGAAATTCAAAGAGCCAGCTAGCTAACATGGCAAGTCCCATATAAGGCTTCAAATTTCTCCTTACAAATGAAGAAAAGTGCACAGCAGACATTTCTGATGATTCCACACTTAGTTAAACACAAAAGATGTTTTCAGGACTGTACTAGTTGCCCTTTTCCATGCAATTGCAATTAAGGGTTCTTCAAAAATGGTTCAAAAGCACCTTAGAAATGTAATAAATTTGTTTATATTGAATGTCTTCTGATACCAGACTGAATTTTATGCCATTATTTACAAATGTTTTCACATTCATCCCAGCTCTCATTGACTCGTTCACTGAGAGTTTACAGGTTCACGACAGAAGTCGCTATTTGGTTTGTGAACCAATCTTTCTTTTTAGTCAGATATTAGGTACACAAATCCAGTATGATTTGGTTCTCAAGTTCAAATCACTGACTCGCAGTGGTTCTCGAGTTAACAGCTCATTGAAGGGAACAATTATTACTGAATAATGTCTCACCAAAAGCTAAAGTATAATTTCAAAACATCTGGAATATAGCACACAGTGCTTTGGACAACTTTTTATGATGCTTTTGAGCCATTTCCTCATTCATTGCAATTGCATGGTGGAGAAGAGCCACCACTATTATAAGACATCATACAGGCTTGGGGTGAGTAAAATAATGACATAATAGTAATTTTTTTATATTGCATTAATATATTGATTATGTGTCATTTTGTGGACCTTTTCACTCAAGTGATTTACAATACTAACCGCAGGACCATTTTAACACGAGTAGTACTTGTTACATGCAAGCATTCATATTTTACCCAAAGTGACTACAGTACATTAAAACAGAAGCAGTCTCCCCTTTGCAATCTTGGGTTCAGTGCTTTGCTGGAGGGGACAACAGTTTCTCAGTACCTCTGTGATCATGGGTTACTACTATCTGGATTTATTCCTGCAACTGTTACGTTAGTAGCCCAACTCCATCACTAGGTCACTGCCATCCTATCAAGGGCACAAAGATAACAGCACAGGATTGTGTTGATACAGTCCTGGCGTGGTTATAATTTACCAATCTATCTAAGATACTGTGCAAGAAAAAGTGTATGACAGAGCTACTACAGCACTGGCCACTGACATTCAGTACTTGAATGAATGGCCAAAGGAGCCGCCGCATGCTTCTGTGCGTCTGTCTGTCCACCCGCGGTCGGAGGATTCCTCTGTTTGTTATCACTTGACTGACTGCATTTACACAGTCAACCCCCTCTGCTTATTTTGCTGGTCGCACAGTTTACTATAGCGCATCTAGGGCCTGTCCTTGGAGCGTGTCCAGAAATGACTACTGCTGTCGGCCCCCCTCCGCCTGTCTTCAACGCAGGACAACCTGCTGACACACCAACCGCCAATCTGTGGGAAAACTTTCCTGGAAAGCAGCATATTCTAGACGCTCTGCAGCTGTGCATTTGATTGTAGTAATAAATGTGCTTCGAGATATTATATTTAACATACATTTCTGTGCAGACCTCCTACAATGGTCCCCGTATTTTGAAAAAACTGACCATTTGCTAGGCTCCACCCCTCTTGGTTTACAGTTTCTAACGCCTTTCACAGTCAAAAAAAAAAAGAAAAAAAAAAGAAGCCTCACCTGACAATTTACAAGTTATAACATTAGTGTAAGAGAAAATAAATGTATGTGTTTTTTTTTTGTACAGAATACTCACTATACTGTGAGTTACTTTCACCTATAGGGATGCACCGATTTTAAAATGTATGCCTGTAGCGATTAGCTGATAACTGATTTTATGTTATGGGCAATATCCAATAAATGTCCAATATTAAATTATTATATAAATGAAAATTAAGTAACCAAAAACTAAAATCATCTTTAAAAACAACTTTTAAATGCTTCAAGTGCATTCTATAAAAACTAAAATCCACTTTTAGTCACATTTAGTCATTGCAACATTGTAATGTACAGAAAGAAGAATGTATATTCATTTTGATTTGCTAAAAATTACATTTAACAATGTAATTAAATTGTTAATGTTGTTAAAGATGAACTCTAAATGAGACACTATACATGTAAAAATAGATCCAATTAGCCATTAAATATCCAATACTGACTGACAGCAATAAATAAAAAATAAACATCATTAAAATGGTCCCAAATATTTTTGTGCATCCCTAAATGACAGTATTATGACCTGAATTAATACATACATGAAAAGAGTGCATTATTACAAATGCTTAAAGAGTTTTTTTTTTTCCTGTTTGTATTGTAATGAAGCAAAGTTACAAATGTTGTCTTTGTTTATCCTCTGTAAATGTCTGGAAGACTTCAGACATTCTCTTCCTGTCATGCTTCACTGGGATGCGGGTCTGGCTCAGGACTGTGTGTGGGTAGAGGTTCACACCCTGTTTTCATTAACGACAGTACAGACGTGTTAGGTGCAGACCTAATTTCACCGTATGCTGCCTGAGCCCAAGCCTTATATATGTATCCTAATCTTTCATTCTCAAGAAAGTAAAAATGACAGTAAAGCGGCCACCAAAAACACCTGTGTGTGAGCGAGTCTCCAAAGCCTTTGAATACACACTAGGAAACATAAAATGGATGGAATTATCTCAGAGTTTGAAGTCAGGACTAAACGGTTCATGCTGGGAATGGCACGCTGTTAAAAAAAAAGGAGAAAAAAGGAGGCAGAGATGAACAGGGAAGGAGAAGGGGAGTGGGCTAATCCCCCAAAGCATCCATATATTGCTCCTTACTCCTCTCCCACTGCTTGTAAACGCCCTGGAATGTAACATGTTGTCTTTGGACCCGGTGTGTGTGGATGTCTCCAGTATGGAGAGATTTATGTGCGCAGACGTTGCCTAAAGCTCTCTCTTTTTGACTTTTAACAAGGGGCTTTGAAGCAAGGAGCCTTTCAGCATTAAAGTAATATCTTAGGCACATTCTTTCATTTCTCAGTCAGTTATGCATTGTATCTTTGTGTGGTGGGTGTATCGTTGTCAACGCGCTATGTCTGGCAGATACAACATCTGAGAAATGGGTCAAAACGTGTTTGTCTTCCCTTGTAATAGCGAATCTTCTTAAAGTTTGCAATGCATAAGGCCATTTTAAAAAAAAGAAGTACTTTCAGAGCACTTTAAATATTCCTCAGAACTCAGATATTAACAGTGTACATATATTATTCTTTATTTTCAAGCACACTAATGTTCGAAATACACCAGACATTTTTTTTAACATCAAACTGTCGAAAAGTAAAAAGACTAAAACCCATGTGACCGAATTCAAGCAAACTTGAAGGAAAAGCGCACTGGACTTCCTTTTTCCAGGCTCAATCCTTATGTAGGGCACCACTTCTCTGGCTTTTACTTTCTTTAATGAGTGTGGAAGGGAGCGGAGCTACTTCTTTAACTTCTTGATCAGAATCTCATGTTTTTCAAGTAGACTTTATGCCACAATCAAATGCCTGTGGACTCTTCGAAAAAACAAAAATCAAGACATCCCCCTGCTTTCACTTACCATATCTAATCTTTAAATCCCCTTTTGGGGCTGGTCAGTCCCCCATGTGAAATTTAAGATGAGGAGAGCAGGGGGATCTTGGAAAGCCATTTACTTAACTGTTTATAAAAGCCACATGAAGGAAACTTTGCACAAATCCCTTTAACCGCTGGTGAAAGAGCTTGTTTCCACACAGAGAGAACAAGCAGCACAAAAGAACAAAATGGGAAGAAAAATTAAGCACATTATGCGCTGACAGCAATAAAATGATCCTTTAGTTTTTCTTGTCGAGGAAGGATCAAGGCTAGGTGCTTTTACGCAGTATTGGTCACGTTTTGGGAAGCCGAACTGAAAGTATTTCCCACTCTAAAATGATATCAATCTTCTGCAAAGAGTGCAGCCTGTTCCAGATAGTGGGCGGTCATACATCTGACAGGAACAAAAAAATCAGACTCAGTCAATAGGCCTTCCTGTAAACTGCCTGCATGACTTCTCGGGTGTCGGGCAACGGTGGGGTCAGTATTGACTGAGGTAGTTTCGAAAGCAAGAGAAAAAGTTACTATTAGTTTCATAAATTTGTAGGGTTTGCGCTAATTTTGCCAGGTAACAACGCCAATGGTTCTAGCATATTGACTAAAGCCGGTTACACAAGACGGCAGTCCAAAAAAGTGAATCTAATCACTGTACAGGCCAAAGTTCACTTAAAGAATGAACAAAGTGCCATTAATGTAAAAGGAAAGCAAAAGGGTGATCTATATTATGATATTTCTCTATACGAACCATAGACTTTATTCAAGCCACAAAAAGACAAACTTATTACTGAAACACTAATAGAATACAAAGTGTTGGAAAACATAGCACTGCGCTTGTAACCCAATGTATGAAGTACAGGGGTACAGATTAATGTCTTAAATTCCGTCACACAAACGTACAGCTAAAAACAATTGGAACAAAGTTGTATAGACTACTATTTATGATAGTTTTATGGTGCTTTTTTCCATTTTGGAGAATTTTTCAGAAACAAAAATCACTTTTTGTGTTCCACAGCAAAAAAAATAAAAACATTTTTTTTTTTGCATACAACTTGTAATTGTTCTAAGACATGACAAACTGGTAAACATAAGACAAAAAAAAAACTTCAACTCCAGTATAAATGCAGCCTGCTCATGCTATCCTGTTAAGAGATCCTCTTTCTTTGGACCAGAAAACTCACTGCAGCGGAAGGGCCTCATTTAGAGAAACAGAAAGGAAAGGCGGAGGAAAAAAGAGAGAATAAATCCCTTTCTCAGGAAGATTAGTGGCTGTCCCTTTAGAGTGGGCTGTGGATAGAGCGGCTTTTTAAGCCACATTTTTCTCTGCCAGTGGCTTGACCCCTGGTGGACTGCCTCTCTCCCCTGGGCTGCCCGCTGTACTACTCTCTGCTCCTCCCACCCAGCCTCCTTACCCATTCTTCACCGTCTCTACGGAGAACTATTTAGAAGGGATAAAGAAATACCTCTTTTTCTCTGACATGGTGTCTGTGACCAATCTAGAGCCGCTCGGTGTGCTTTTACAAATGAAAAAGGGCTGGAAAAATTATATCCACCTGTCATCAATCTGCTGATATTATACCAGACAGGGGCAGGATAATATCCTCACTACATACAGGTATCCAAACAAAACTAATTGGCACCAAACTTGATAATTAAGCCTGCCGGAAGTGGTGCAGCCACAATTTTACATTGTAAAATGTAATAAAAAGATTTGAATAGACAGTTATTTTAAATCAATAATATTAATGTTTTAACTGTATTTTTGATTAAATAAATGTAGCCTTACTGAGAACGAGAGACTTCAAAAAATCTTACCAACCCCAGACTTAGTGCGTTACGGAACGGTAGTGTGTTAATAAAAGTGTGTCATTAATTTCGGTCTTTGCAGTTCATCGGCAAAGACTTGCATCATTAGAAGTAACTGCCCAAGGGTGTTACAAAGATGGCCGCCAACTGGACTGACTTTGGTCGGGATCATGTCAGGACACATTAAATTTGAGAACACCGGTTTAAAATTAGGCCTGAACTGGTGGGAAAGAATGGAGAATTTTCTTTGCAGATTTTCCTTTGAAACATTGACACCTTTCCTTGTTCCTGCTTCAGATCATGTACCTACAACTGAGCACACATTGTCTTGAGGTACTGAACAAAAGTTGGACCGAGCAGCTAATAAATCCTGCAGATCCCCTGTAACCACTAAACTGACCTCAATAAAACAAATTCCGCACCATAAAATCAGTAAATAGACATAAAAGTGAGATGAAACAAAAGGTATCGAATAGCTCAGAAATGCTTTAAATAAGTTCAGTCCTGCTCCAGGAGATCTATATATCGCACTGCAGGGTTCAGATCCTCTAACTCTAGTCAAACACACTTCAACCAGCAAATCCAAGTCTTCAGGTTCGTTGGCAATTACAGGCAGGGTTTGAAATAAACCATACAGGGAGGCAGATTTCCAGGGACAGGAATGAGTATATGTAACTTTCCAAATATTTTTACAGCAATGCTTTTCAAAGTTTTGAAGGGATAGTTTCTGTCCATTCGTTCCAAAGCTGTATGACTGACTTTCTTCTGTTGAACACAAAATGATAGCCCACTGGTTGTTTTTCCCCCAGTGCAATTGCAATGAATAGGGTAGGAAGCTTCCAAGCTTAAAAAAAAAAAAGACACAAAAGCACCAAGTTGTTCATATGGTGCACTATATTTTAAATGAATTAAAATGAAATTGAAGTACAGTAAGTACTTGGTACGTTCACAAATCATGTTTAACAGTTCTCAAGTTACTATTCAGACCAATGTTGTGAACTGGATCAGTGATTCATTGAAAAGATCCGACTCATTAGAATCATTTGTTTATGAATTGGGCATTGCTACTTCTCTCATAAACACTTTTCAGTGAACAACAACTTAATTTTCAGTAATATGGACCACTTAAATGATAGATTTTGAAAGCTAGACACATTTATTGTTTTATTTATTTATTTATTAATTTATTATTTAACGCTATATCAGCAGTAATGGCTATATTCATGGCAATCAACAGTAAAAATATTTATGATTACAATCATATAATGTAACTGCATATAAAGATAATGACCAGGACATTCTTTAAAATGTTTCCTTATGATTCACAGAAGAAATAAAAAGTCATAAAGGTTAGGAATGACATAAGAGTGAGTAATGTTTGAGAGAATCATTCCAGTGTAACACTAAATTAAAAGCAAAATTCATGTAAAGATCCCAACTTCCTTGTCAACATCTTTTTATACACGCTTGTAAAACGTCTGGTCTCTAGTGGGGAGAACAAGGTCCTTCACCATCACTGAGGTTTGTATTCAAAAGCCTTTTCAGCAGGCAACTAATGAAATGAAGTACTATTCCTCGAGTATTTCCTATATTCATATTTTTTACGTTTTAAATATGAATTTTCACATTCAAAATAACCCACAACATCATACACCGAGACAAAAAATAACACCCTTCTGAAGAGCGGGTACACCGATGCCCTATTTCTACTTTTGTCTTAAACAATTTATGATCATTGCTTTCTTATGGCAGGCCACCAAACCCCTCATTAAACAGTGCGATGCCATAATATGAGCAGGTCATTAGCATTTCAAAGGTCTTTCACCATCTTCATGTTTGTCAGATGGACAGCGCAGTCCACTGCTCTCCCTGAAGCTTTAAGAAATTTATAACATAATACTCTGGAGGTAAGAACAAGGTCTTTCAACCTAGTTAGAGAAGGGTTTTCATCACACATTCACTGACATCTTTTAAACATGTGCAGCCTCTCGTCCATTCTCTTCACTCTTTCCTTTGCAACTTTGAGTCAACAAGTGATACACGAGCAAACCGGTCCGACACACAATGAATTTCTATACATCTCTCAGCCGATATATGAACACGTCTTTTCTAATATGGCGTATTCTAGGGTCTTCATAATAATTTAAAACTAATATTTTTACGAAATGTTATATTACCAATAATCATTTTAAATATTTTTTAATTAAATAATTTAACAAACTACTAAGCATACCAAATTTAACTTAAAATAATAACAATAATGATAATAGTAACAGCCAAACCAGTGTAGTTATTGTTAAGTAAAACTAAAACCATTCAAATTTGTTTTTTTAATAATTGAAATAAAAATGAAACAAAATATAAATAAATGAAAAACTTGTTGTTCAATGTTGCCATCGCATCTAACTGATTGGTACTAATCTAAGTACCAGAATTACTAAAAAATAAAACAAATACAAATAAATTAAAGCCAAGTTGAAATATAAAAAATTACAGTGAAACCCGAAAATATAAAAATAAATGCTTATTAAAAATATTAATAAATACTATAATAGTATATAAATAATAATAAAATAACACTGTTTTAAACTGGTTTCCCAAACACTCGTGGTCATCAATGGAGTTTCAGTATTTACCACCAGGGGCAAGCTGAGCCATGATAACCAGCTAACTGTAACCCTTTGGTAGTAGGACAACAAAAACAAATAAAGAAAAGTCTTGAAAGCGCCAGAGTCACACTTCGCAAGTCAAGCTACGAATTGCCTCTACACAATTTACTGGGATAGGAAAGAAAGTAGTTAAACATCAGAAAAATAAGACCATGCACCTTTTCCATTTGAGAATACAGTACCTCGAGATGCTGTGGTCGGTGAGGGCTTTTTGGGAAGGTCTGAGAAACTACTGCCATCCAGGCCTGACCCCTTGCATTCCTTCTTTTCTGTGGTGCTGGGACTTGTGGTCTCCATGATGAGGCTGAAAGAGAAAAACGGATTTTTAACGGACTTCTGAGTCACACAAATAGATGACCTGAAACATGCTACGAAGTAGGTTAGCGAACAAAAAGAGGTGTCGCAACCTGTCATCGATAGGTTTTTAAAAACATACTGATGCAAAATGTAAGAATATCACTTCCCTCGAAAGTCCTACAAATGCATCAAATCTTCAGAAGGAGTGACTGAAATGTTTCCATTATATAAACTACAATTCTACATAAAAATCCTTCACTTCCTTCTGGCCTGTCTCATGACTTGTCTGTTTGTTTTGAGGGCTTAGAGGAGCCGTAGAAATGCCATGTTACCAGAAGAGACAAAGCAGAGAGCGTGCAGAGCACCTCCTCTATGGCAGCTCTGTCAGAGCGCTCAAGTGCCTGTGCTGAAGGCAGATGACTTGGCAGCACGCCGCTTGTTTAACTTTGTGTAACCTACAAGATTATCCTTGGTTCAGAGCAAACAGCGAGCGGTTTAGGACTGAAAAGAGGTCCAAACTGAGGCCATTCAGTCTCTGATTGTGGCAGCCCATGTTGTTTGTTCTTCAGCAAATTAACAAGTATGTTTATACTTTATACTATATGTTTATAAGCAAGGTTTAAAGTTCAATAAATGCATGAAGTCATTGAGTAATTGTTAAATATTCCTGATCTCAATACTGACCAAAATAATCATGTATTTTTGTATTAATTATAATAATGAGTATTCTTTTTGTCATAATCAAGAATCCCTGCCCTAGTGGAAAAAAAAAATCTATATCAAAATGTATTTAAAATACATTTATTTCATACTAAGTATACTACAAATCCATTAACATATTTACTGACATATCACTTGGGAATTACTGACATTAATATTATAGTTAAACTTTATTTGGAGCAGTTATTTATTGCACAATGCACATTAATTAATTTTAAGCCTAAAATGTGTTTTAATAAATGCAAGATATTTAAAGTGCATCAATAGTTCCACTTTAGCACAATCAAATATACTTTAAGTGCATTTTTAGTAGGACCTTAGCACTATTTCCAGATAACTAAAGTGTTTTAAGGTGCAATCAGTTTTTAGTATCTTTTAACAGAAATGCAAAATGACATCCATAACTATGTTTTCAGTGGTGTATAAAGAACTTACTTAATAAACCGTAATGTTTTTATTACCTTAGAATGAGGCATTATCCCCTTCTATGAAGGTCGACATATTGTGACGTCATATTTCTACCGTAGCCGAACGCGCACAAGCAGCGCTACAGAGCGCGTTTCGTTCATACCTTGAAAGAGAAGCCGCAGAAACCTAGAAGCTAGCCATAAACACCGTGAGTAGTGACTTGTCAGTGGTGTAAAATATGTAGTTGGATTGTTTCATGTAACTTAGTTCTCCCTCGCTGTGTTATGGCTTTGCTATGTGGGGATAAATGTGCTGGTTACGTTCGTGAGACAGCTGATTAGTACTCTTGTCATTGACCATAAAACAGTAACGTTACAGGAATCACCAACCCGTCGATCTTGGAAGCATTTTAAGTCGATCGCGAAGAGTTTTCAAAATCAGAGAAAAAAAGCCTATTGTGTGTAGTAAATGGTGTCTAGGGGATGCGGAGGCGCGCGCGCTGTTATAATCATGTCATTTTTGCCGCGCGCACCTTTGGGCTCATGCGGACGTGTCGAGTATAAACAAGGCTTTACGCTTTAACCAGCTCAGCCACAGTAACAGCTCATATTAGCCAGCTAAACTTTTACTAGCAGCTACCCTGTTAGAAAAATATATAGTTGCCTAGTTTAATGTGGTTCTTCTCCCTCGATGTATTATGGGTTTAGACAATCAGCTGATTACTATTATTATATTATAGACCCTTGATCCTCACCTGACTATGGCTTTGAAAACGTTATCCATGATGTGGTTTATAATGGACTGTGGTACAGAAACAGTGACAATGTTACACACTCTTGGCTTACTCTGGCTATTCTCTGCTGTCTCAGACGACGATATGTTTGTCCCGTTTTAGCCACCGTAGCTTCTTCGAAAGGGAGGGGGTGAGCAGTGGGCTGAGCCATTAGTGCAAACTCGCAACCGAACCGCTAGATGTTGCTAAAAATCACACACTGCACCTTTAAGTACAAAATTAGTGGTTCCAATTTAGTATACCAAAAGTACAATTGCATTGTATTTATATTGTACATAAATATGTGAATGTATTTGTAGTATACTTGGCATAAAATAAATGTATTTCAAATACAGTTTAGTATATTTATTTTTCACTTGGGTATAGACTGTGGTATTTGGAAGCCTGGAAAAAAATCTAAATTGTAAAATAAAGTCATAATTGTGAGACAAGGCACATTGTGATACACTTTATATTTTCCTTCTACCAAAACAAACAAATTAATTTGTATTTTAATCATATCACAACAGCCCATTAGAGAAAATAACTAGCATATTATCTGTAGTGTGCTCCAAAAGGAAAATGATGCATGCAAACTAAATGATGCTTTCCTTTTGACCTTTTGAATGTTGTTTCTACATGCTAATTCAAAATGTAATTTCCTTATGTTCAGTATCCTGTAAGAGTACCTGTGGCCACATTCATCAGCCTTTTCTCGTGCCAGTCAAACATCCCTTTGCCAAGATAAGCCGATTAGAGGTGGACTGTTGGAGTTGGCCAGCATCTGTCTCACTACTTGTTAGCCAAGAGGGTACATTTGCCATCATGTCTCACTGACACCTCTTCATAGATGTAACTAAACATTGTAGCTGTCAAAGGATTCATTTATACATTAATAATGAGGCCTCCTAATGTTGCTTGTGAACTCAGTGTTGTCACCAAAAGTACACAGGCCAATTATAACAACTGGGACATTTCTATACGTCTCTTATGGAAACCACCTTCCAGGATTTAAAGTTTTTCTTGTTCCATATCATTACCACGATTGTTAAAAGAGAATGTTAAATGAAATGAATCCCTGTTTGAGGACATTAGTCAAACACAAACATGCTATTACTGGCACTGGTCACCTTTATTTGCCAGAAACACCTATTACTGCAGCCAAAGCTGCCCTGGAACAGACGCACAGTAACAATGACTCATAAACACCTGTCAAAGATGATCAATCATTATAATTTCAATAACATTCATCATACAAAGAGTCATTTCAATACTTCAACGATTATATATATATGTGTGTGTGTGTGTGTGTGTTTGTGTGTGTGTATGTGTAAACAGTAGTGTATAGCGCTACAAAAGATTTCTATTTTAAATACATTCTGTTCTTTTTGTTCGTTTTTTACTTTTTTTCATTAAAGAATCCTGAAAAAAATATCATAGGTTATAAAAAAATATTAAGCTGCACAACTGTTTCCAACATTGATAATAAATCAGCATTAGAATGATTTCTGAAGGACTATGTGACCCTGAAGACTGGTGAAATGGCGGCTGAAAATTCAACTTTGCATCACAAAAATACATTTTAGAGTATATTCAACTAGAAAAGCACTATTTTTAATTGTAATAATATTTCAAATTTTTTCTGTATTTTTTATCAAATAAATCAGGCTTGATGAGTATAAGAGACTTCTTTCAAAAACATTAAAAATAGTAAAGTTTCCAAACTTTTGACCGGTACTGTGTGTGTGTGTGTACACATATGTGACCATGGACCACAAAGCCAGTCACATGGGTATTTTTTTTTTTTTAATTGAGACTTATACATCATATGAAAGCTGAATAAATAATCTTTTCATTGATGTATGGTTTGTTAGAATAGGACAATATTTGGCCAAAATACAACTATTTGAAAATCTGGGATCTGAGGGTTCAAATTTTAAATTGCCTTTAAAGTTGTCCATTTATGTTCGCGATTGTGCTGCATTCACTCACAAAAATAAATGTTATATATATTTACGGTAGGAAATTGGCAAAATATCTTCATGGAACATGATCTTTACTTAATGTCCTAATGATTTTTGGCATAAAAGAAAAATCAATAATTTTGAATTTATAATTATATATATATATATATATATATATATATATATATATATATATATATATATATATATAATACTTATTCAATTTCAAAATTCACAAAAAATATTTGAAAAGCTCACATTATTCAAATGGCAGGGTTGTTAGCTATTGGTTCAAAAGTTAAGGGTAAAAGGCTAACCTAGTATGGCTAATCATCCCAAAAAGGCCAAAATTCTAACGTTTGATTAGCATATTGCCATTTTCTTGTCACGGTCTGTAGTCTAAACCTAACTCAGTCTGACCCTTTGATGAGAAGATCTGACAGTACAGGTGTACATAACCGAGTGGACAGGTGGCGGTGAGGGGGAAAAACGACAAGAAAGCAACTCTGTTCTTCTGCGTGACTGCTTTGACAAATGCAGCGTGCGAAAAGGATCAGAATCTCAGGTCCGCATGACAGGGGTGTGAGACCACGCAGGCCTGCAGGCTAATCCTTCATAGCCGCCCCCTACCGCACTACCCCACCTACTGCTGGGCCAGAAAGTTCAGCCGTGACCGCTCACAAAAATCTCCCCTTTGAACGCTCCTTGTAGACCACCAAATTCACAATCACAGATAATGATTAGAACTGATTGTGTTTCCACGGAAAGTGAGCTGCAAGGGAACAGCAGAAGGAGGACGTTTCATTAACTTTATACTTCTTGTAAATTTGATTTCCCTTCCAGCCAATAGTTTGACAAAGACGAGTGAAGTCAAGCAATAAAGCTGGACACAATCCACTTTATCATCTTCACACAACTTTCCCTCCATTTTTAGAAAAGCAATTACACCGACTACTTAACACCAGCAATTATGTGGACTCCAAAAGTGTCAAAAGTGTTGTTCTTCCAGGAAGCTCCATGAACTTTTCTTCATTTTCCCTGAATACATGACAGACAGCTTTGACTGCTTCTTTCTGTGCCTGTCATCAGTTTGAAAGGAAGCAACAGGTGTGAAAAAGACCATCCACCCCAAAGGACTGGGAGGGCGAAGAAAAAGGACAAAAACAGAGATAATGAGAGAGAGAGAACACCATGTGGCCCTTCTGAACAATCACACTGATGCTGAAGAAACACCTTGAACCATCTTATAGAGCTGACAATTTTTTATCAATAAATGCTGACTGCAATTCTAGAAGCCCATGCTTCTGTTCAACACTCCAATAGCATCATAAGCTCCTAGCAGAAAAACAATCCAATAAATAAACATAAATAAACAGCTAAATTAACAAATAAACACTTTCTGTATGCTAATGGCATGAACATGTTTGGCCTCTTTTCTTTTCATCTGTGTTATGGCTTGCCTCTCACACAGCATGGAATGCAAACTTGACTTCCTCTTATTTGAGGATCTCTCTAATCTTCGGTGTCATCGTGTGTTTTGCACAGAACCACGGGGAGGACATAAATCACCGCTTCTTCATCTGTACAACATGCAGGTGAGAGCTATATTCAAAAGAACAATTATAGTGCAATAGTAGAGCAAAGTGATTAGACAAGATTATTTCTTTACACTTAACCTTAATCTTGTAATCCAGGAACATGGATAACATTACAAGAATGAAGTGCATCTAATGTCACCAGGTCAGCAGGGTCAGGGAAGTTACTCCAAAACGGTTATCAATAATAAATCACTAATCGCTTTCTCTACATTATAATGGGAGCACTTTTCTAATTACTTCCACTGAGACAAAATTACATCACTCAACACTTTTGAGTGATGACACATTATAGTATGCCATCTTCAATTTATCTTTTAAAGAAATTTACACTTTTAATCCGCACGGATGCATTAAACTAATCAAAAGTGAAAGTAAAGACATTTATAATGTATAAAATGTTTTATATTTTAAATAAATTCAGTTCTTTTTAACTTTATATTCTTCAAAGAATCCTGGAAATAAAGTCTCACGGTTTCCACAAAAAGCCGTGGAACTGTTAATAACAACAGATAATAAAAATAAAAATTTCTTGAGCACCAAATAAGCATTTTAGAATGATTTCTGAAGGATCATGTGACACTGAAGACTAGAATAATGGCTGCTGAATATTCAGATTTGCCATCATAGGAATACTTGTTTTTTTTTTAAATATATTAAAATAGAAAGCAGTTTTTTTAAATTGTAATAATATTTCACAATATTATGGTTTTACAGTATTTTTTATCAAATACATGCAGCTTTGGTGAGCATAAGAGACTTCTGTTAAAAACATTAACAAAATCTTACATTTTGAATGGTAGTGCATGTATACAAGAACAATAACTAATTTTATGAATGAAAAATAGATGGTAATATCTTGCAGTGCAAACAGAAAAAAAAACATGATGATTACATGTTACTATTTTATTGTAAAAGTTTATAATGCACTACTCTAACGCAACACGAGGTCACTGAAACAGGACATTTAAAGGGGTAGTTCACCCAAAAATGAAAATGATGTCATTAATTACTCGCCATCGTGTCGTTCCAAACCAACAAGACTTTGTTCATCTTCGGAACACAAATGAAGATCTTTTTGATTAAAACTGAGAGCTTTCTGTCCCTCCGTTGACAGCAACTGACACTTTGATGCTTCAAAAAGTTCATAAAAAAAAGGATATAAAAAATAACCCATATGAATTGAGCCGTTTAGTCCAAATTTTCAGATCGGTTTATATGATGAAGAGATTGAATTTAGGCTTTTAACACGAGGTCACTGAAACAGGACATTTAAAGGGGTAGTTCACCCAAAAATGAAAATGATGTCATTAATTACTCGCCATCGTGTCGTTCCAAAGAAACAAGACTTTGTTCATCTTCGGAACACAAATGAAGATCTTTTTGATTAAAACTGAGAGCTTTCTGTCCCTCCGTTGACAGCAACTGACACTTTGATGCTTCAAAAAGTTCATAAAAAAAAGGATATAAAAAAATAACCCATATGAATTGAGCCGTTTAGTCCAAATTTTCAGATCGGTTTATATGATGAAGAGATTGAATTTAGGCTTTTATTCACATATAAACATTGATCAGATATGGTAAACGGAAGCTCAAGCATGCTTGATTGACATGCAAGAAACAACGAGGTTTGTTCTCACGCGTCAAGCATGTTCGGTTGATCGTCTGTTTATGTTCGCTGATCAATGTTTATATGCTGCTAAAAGCCTAAATTCAATCTGTTCATCATATAAAGCGATCGAGTCTCCTCAGAAAATTTGGACTAAACCGCTCAATTCATATGGATTAGTTTTACAATCTATTTATTACAAACTTTTTTAAGAGACAGAAATCTCTCAGATTTAATTTAAAATATCTTCATTTGTGTTTCGAAAATGAATGAAGGTCTACAGGTTTGGAACGACATGAGGGTGAGTAAATGATGAAATGTTTTTTTTTTTTTCATTTTGGGGTGAACTAACATTTTAAAATCTCCTCAACTCAAGGAACCCACCCCAAAAGAATTCAGCAAATGTCTTACAGTAGATCTTGATCATTTGAAGTCAAGATTTTATGGCATTCTTCTAAAACAAATGCACTGTTTTTAATCTTTTTCAACTTTTAATTTTCCTTGCAATGTTGTTCTCAACTAATGCTTACTACCAGACAAAAATATTTGACATTTTCCTTCTTAATTTTTCTTTGATGTTTATTGTTCGTGAGCATTTTAGCTCCAAGAGCTCGCTACATATCAACAGGCATTACATTTAACAGGCTTTTTATATTCCGGAATATGACAATGCTGCACCCAGTCAATGTTGGAATCAGAATATCTTACTATTGACTTCCATAACAAACCTTATGCAGAGATCAATATGAATGAGCATGGAGATTAGATTCATAGCAAAGCAGCAGAAGTATAACATCCTCCTCTCAACACTGACAGACCTGATGAGTTGGCACTGACCAGCAGTGAAAAGACCAGAGGATGACCTACCCCCCCCCCCCCCCCCCCCCAAAACCAAACCCCTGCATATATGCAATATCCTGTGCTTGATCTCTTTGTCCTCCTAAAAATCTGAAACAGATGTTTACTTTACAACCAAGTCTATCGTTCAAGAAACTGTCCCAGCGAGGGTCTCAGCGAAGCTCCGTTGAGTGCGCTGAGAATGTCGTTGTATATGTTTGTGCACCTAATTAAATCGTTATGAGAGCTGTGTTTATACTACAAGTGTTTATAAATAAGGTGAGGCTTACTGAGGATACTTTAACAGAGCGTAGTGCAGCTGTTGCGTGTCACATCACAGATCTCATAAAAGAATTTGCTCTCTCTGCACACCATTTGCTCGGGTCACTAAACCAAATGGGTAGTTAGCGCTCTCTCGCTACAGGCCCAGCTGTCATCCCTCCGTCTGTCCTCCCAGAAAGAAACAGACACAAATGTTAATTACATGCTTGTGAAAGCAATTATAGTTGCAGTGTAATGTAGTTTCAACGTAATTAGCAGCTAACTTACGGAATGGGACGTATTTTATTGTACAGTTTGGCTCGGCAGCTTGAGGGTGTAGTGTATCATTAAGGGTAAATATCATTTAGGCTAAGGAAACATTATGAATGGCGACCGCATAACCAGCACATGACTGTTTTTGGGATTATGCAATGTTCCAAAACATCCAATGTATTTTAACAATTGTTTTTTTTCTCTTTTTGTAAGAAGTCAATTACTCAAAATTAAAAAAATTATAATTAGGGAAATCACTATACACTCCAAAAAAAGTATATATGATCAATACGTTATGACAACATGCTTTTACATTGCTTTAACTCATCAAAATAAGTTAAGCAATCTTTAACTTTTTTATAAGTTATACAAGATTCAACAAATTTTTTTAAGTCAGTTTAATGTAATTTAAGTTGAAATGCCTTAAATATAAGTAAATCAACTTGTATGTTTAAGGCAGAAACTTTTTTTTACAGTGTAGAAAAGTATTAAACATTTTTAATATAGTTGTTGTATAAGTGCATTCATAAAACGCCAGAAAAGGCTATATTTAAATGTTTCATGTTGTTTAAATGTACTTACTATTTAATTTGAATTAATAATCAGAATAAACAAAAGCACGTAATGTTGTTCATTAGCTAACTGACTATTTATGAATGGAGTGAACACAGAATTTATCAGTAAAGAACGCGGCTCATCCAATCAGAATTTAGAGCCAGAGTCCATTTCATAATATCATTTCACTGTTTGGTTTACACATGCACAAACTTGAAAATATCGGTCCATCATCATGGTCACATATAAAGCCATTCTAAACCTGAACCCTTAGGTATGCTCATCTTCTCAGTTCAAAGTTGAAATCTTCTGTTATCTAGATCTCTCTGATGATTTCTTCATGGTGTCGGCATGTGTGATCTTATTTTACAGCTTTTTTTGTTGTCTGTTTTGCAAGTCAGGGGTCTGTCAGCTGTGCGGAGGGTGAAGAAACACTGGTATCTGTAACGTGTGATGGTGTCTGTGTGGATTCCCAACTCTACCAGCTGCTTTACACCCTGACACTTGACACCCGTCTGTGTGTTGGACAATTAGACACATTGAAATTATCGGTCAGCACTAATACGACTATGAAATCAGCCAAAAATACATATTCAGTCATTATTTACCTCACCTGCATGATGTTCCAGGCCTTTATTGGTCAATTATTATCTAGTTCTGTCCAAACAACAACAGCTAAACACTGCTAAAATATCTTTTCAAGAAATTGCAGTAGACAAAAACTCCAAACAAAATGAGCAGTGGAAACTTATAAGTGATCTGGGAGGTTTTTACAGCAGATGCCATTGAAAACACAGAAAGTCTATCCCTCACAGCCGCGCTTTCATGACACTGCATTGAATAAGGTCTATATAGTGAGTGACCAGGGGCTGTAAAGCTACAAAAAGTACAAAATGGACCATAAAAGCATCATAAAAGTGGTCCAAATTAAAGTTTTCTGAAGTTATACAATAGACTGCTGCAGGGATGAGGTAGTTTTGTAGGCCAATCCATCAGTTTCTATCACCCTGGTTCCCTCGACAAAAAGCCAATAGGATTGGCATTTTGGATTATTGTAGAAAATACCAACAAAAGTTTGATTCTTACTTATCAATATAATCTTCAAAAACTTTTGAATTCAAAGTACAAAAATCTTCACAAGTATAAAAAAAATCAACGTAAACACTGGTAAACTTGAGACAAATCTTTTAATCATTATTTAAAATCTTCAAGTTGAAAAGTTTGAATAAGAATAGTTAGCAAGAGTATAAACACAACAAGGCTGTAAAAGCAGACTAATGAGTCGATGATTTACTGTTCGGTGTGATGTTAAATGTCCCCAACAACCTCTGTACTCCCATTTACCCACTGGCAAGCAAGTCTTCTTCAAGACATATAAAAGCTTTAGTGTATTTTTAAGTCATCGAATAAAACAATAAAATATCCTGAACTTACCACAGACCTCATTTCAGCCATTTAACAAAAAAAAAACCAAAAAAAAAAAAAAAAAAACCCCACAGACTTCAGGACGATGGAACCAGAAGTTATGCTAACTCGCTTCCGGGTTTTAGGGATTAATTTTTTTCCAGCAATCTATTGTTTTGAGTAGAGAATAGACCAAAACTGAACTTGGTTATCCTTGTGTCTAGCCTGCATTGAGAGTGCCTCCTTTTTTTTTTTTTTTTTTTTTTTACACTTTTATGGTACTTTTTTTCATCAGCACCTACAGTATATGAACTGTTATTTGTATGGCAAGGGCTGTGTAAAGGTTCTTTAAAAAAAATGTGGTACAATGAAAAAACTATTCTCCCATCCCTGTTGAATGTTTCTAGTCTTTGAGATGCACACTGGTCTAACTACCCCAATGTGGGGAGTCAAATATTTCAGCTACACCGGGAATACACTGCGAGATGATGACAGGGACACACATGATCCTTATCCAGCATAACGTAGTGAGAGAATTCCACAGTGAGCCTGGCCGTGATCCAGCACGGCGTTCAGGGAGAGGCCACGAGCGGGAGTGGACATGTGTGATGGGGGAACAAGCGGGCTGATTGCTAAAGATTACCACATGGCTTCTCCTTGCTCAACACATCCAGCTCGTCTTCCAGTCTGTTGGAGGAGTCTGTGGCCTGGCAGGAATTCAGCGCTCCTCTTTGGATCTCCCTGCTCATCCTATGGAACGCAATGAGACTGATCTATCTACCCACTCCATTCCTTGCAAGTCTGGTCAGGAGCTGAGAGGCCGCCTGATAAATCACAACTCCCTTGCATCGACTTCTCCGTTTCCAATAACTCCGGAAACAGAAGACTACCCTGCCGAACCTCTGGTGGCCTCTGTGCAGTTCAGACTCGGTTTCTGCAGCCGATTAGCTCTGACAACAAACGCTTGGAACAGCGTGCTATTGTTTGAGCCTGCGACGTTGAGAGGGTAAACTGCGACTCACAGGCTGTGAAGATGATACAATAACTGTAGTAACGATACTGTGAAGAGGTTCCCATAATGAAGAACTGGATAGCACGTCAGCAGCCCTTCAGGAATTAATTAACTAGCACATCAAAGCTAACCCTCAGAGGCCACAGTGTCACACGGTACTTTGATTTAACGCTGGGTGTTGACTTGATAGTAAGCTGCACATAATGCCCATCCTGACATTCACTGGTTTATATTCCGTCCTCTTACATAAAGATGGTTCTTAAGTAAAACTTCTAACTTTTCTCACAAACTTCTCAGGATAAGTACCACCTTTGATCAAACACTCAAGTCAAGGATGGGAATTGTAAAGAATTTATCGATTCCTGTTCGGATTCATCTTAACAACACCGGTTCCTTAACAGCTTCATCAATGATTCTTTCAGTAGTGTGTAGGATATTTGAACAAAAAAATACACGCAATTCCACTGCAAAAATGGTGAGATAATTTCAGTAATAAATTCATCAAATACACTCTTTGTATCGAGTTGTCAATGACTTTTGAGAGACAGCATAAATGTGATCCAAAAACTGGCCTTAATATTTAACAACAGCACTAAACAAACAAATAATGCAGAAACATACTTCTTTCGTTCATTAATTAAAGTGTCATTTGTTTCAGAAATCAGTTTACGATGATTGCACTGTTTTTGATCCACTAAAAAAAATACTAACTGGAATCATTTGGTTGTAAATCAATCTACGCTGGACTGGTTGTGATATATGTTTTTTAGTCACTAAGAATCGATTCAGAGTCATTCGTTTGGGAATCAATACACTGGTTGTTCTATTTGTTTTTGATTCACTAACAAAAATCGACTCAATACAGTCATTCGTTTGGAAATCAATCTACACTGGTTGCATTGAAAGTTCTTGATTCCCTAAAAAAAAGGACCAACTCAAGAGTGATATTTTTTCGAAAATTAAACTATGCTGGTCATCTATAACAATTGTATTCACTTCAGTGGACTTTTTATGGTTCAAGAATATAAATGTGTTGGATAAAGGTGTATACAGATCATAAATTAGAAATAAAACACTGAACATATTTAAATAAACTAAAATAAATAAAGTTATAAAAAAAAGAAGCTATATTGAGTTGTGCCGTCTACCAGCCTGGGAAACTCCCATGCAGTTTGAGAACCACTGAACTCATTCTGACAGTAATCTACATATAATTCCCAGCACCACAGCTTGTTTTCATGTTCGGATATTCCAACAGACTCAGCTGTCACTACACCTCATCTAAAATTCAAATACAGACTTGTAATTTTGGTCTAGTAAGATGTTTATTCATGGTCAGCTAATAAAATAAATTTATGTCCGCCCTCCGCATACTGTGTCTGGAGGTTTGCATGAATCACAGGTGGACGGGTGGTTTGGGAAACGTTAGCCATTCACTGTGTATAGAGTCACAGCACTGGCAAGTCAAATATAACTTAATGTAAACAGTATACATTTCAACTGTTCATTTTCCAGCTGTCTTTAAACGGTGGCACGCCAGCCAACAGCACTAAAGAAATTAAAGTTAGAGCAAAAAAAAAAAAAAAAAAAAACCTTTGTGAAAGAGAACAAAGCAGAAGGTTTACAGCTTTTGAGGAAGGTGAACAGCGTTCCTGCTTGTGTACTTTCTTTACCCGCACACATGCGCATGCATTAAACCAACAACTTTTACCCAATGCACTGGGATCTGGAATTCATATAAAACTGCTGCATTATTTATATATATATATATATAAATATATATATATAAACATATGGTGAGTCTCCACTATATGTAAAAGATCAAGCAGTCCCACAAAATGAAAACGTGCTATTTCATCTAAGGCACTAGGACTCCATGTAATGGGCCTTATTTCCTTTAGGCTTGGCAACAGTTGATGATGACTAATAAGATCAATCAATAAAACTCTGGCCTTTCACTTATTTGCCGTATGCTATTTAATGGCATATTAAAGTCTTTTTATATACATTTGCGTGTGTGTGTGTGTGGTTTTTGTGATGATATCTGTACAGACTTAAAGGGATAGTTCAGCCAAAATTGAAAATTCTGTCATTAATTACTCACCCTCTTGTCCTCTCACACTCCAAACCCGTAATACTTTAGTTTATCTTTGGAACACAAATGAAGATATTTTAATAAAACTTGAGAGCTCTCTGTCCCTCCATTGACAGCTACACAACTACCACTTTGACACTTCAAAAAGAGATCGAAAAACTAATCCAAATGAATTGAGCGGTGTAGCCCAAAGTTTCTGAAGAGATATGATTGCTTTATATGATGAACATATTGAATTGATACATTTTTTATTCATATATAAACATTCATCAACTCACACATCAGTTGTGGTTCCGCAAGAACCTATGAGGTTAGTTCTCACGCGTCAAGCAGGTTCGGTTGAGCTTCGGTTTATATTCACTGATCAATGTTTATACGTGAATAAAAGCCTAAATTCAATCTGTTCATCATATAAGTGATATAAGTCATATAAGGCGATCAAGTCTCTCCAGAAAATTTGGACTAAACCGCTTAATTCATATGAATTAGTTTTACAATCTCTTTATGAACTTTTGGAAGTGGTATTTTTTCATCAAAAAGATCTTAATTTGTGTTCCGAAGATGAACAAAACTATTACGGGTTTGGAACGACATGAGGGTGAGTAATTAATGATAGAATTTTCAATTTTGGGTAAACTATCCCTTTAACAATGCCCTGATAGTTGCATGAGAGAATGAGGGAGGAACAAGCTGTGAAGGATCTCATCCACACTCATAAACCGGATGTGATGTGATCCTTATTAACCCCAGACACTTGTGAGAGAATGAGGCGGATGTCTGGAGGGGTGTCCGACACAAACTACTAAAATGCAGGGATTGTCCCGTGTCCTACGGGCCAAAGCTGAGGAGATGGGTTTCAAAGAACAGCCTTTGAGAGGGCAAATGAATGTAAGCAGCTACCTCTTCTCACATCTCTCTGTTTTCTCACCACACTGCCCTCATCTTCAATTCAGTCCGACACTAGAGACGCAGCGCACAAACTTGAAACACAGCTGTCTTTCACAGCACTTTAAACGGCCATTAAAGTCTCATCAATTCACTTTGAGGCACAAGTGTACTTCAGGCACTCCTCGAAGCTTTTTCTTACCGATAAAGAGATTCAAGGTCTTGCCCGGCACACAACATTGACCAAGATACAAAGTCTAGTTCTAGTTCATCTCTTTGAGATTCCAAATAATTTCGGCTTTTTCTGTTGACAATTAATTTCCTGTGTTTGCTGAGGATGTACAATGAAAATAACTGCATCTCTGTCATAAAAGTCAGCATGAAAAGGAAGTTGCGATGGTCTTTTCTTTCCGATTGTGACGTATATCAGAGCAAAACGCTTCTTGAACAAAACAAAAAGTGTAGGGCGGTACTTGATTTTGTCCATCAGGAATTGATTGCAATTGTTGTTTGCTTTTGTTGTGATCTCATGTGAGAAAAGAAGTCGTAGCAAGACAAAACATATTTTGATAAAAAGATTACGAGGCCACATGAAAAAAAAAACAGATGTGCAATGGATAATTAATTTATAATAAATACTGCAATATTTCATAAAAACAAAGAGTTTTCACTTTTGATTTAACGGTGACTAAACATTTATAATACATCCTATTTTCTGTATAGAAAATGCAATTATGTTTTACATCCTAACAGTAGAGTTACTTTTTCTTTGATTGTCACTGCACTGTCTTGTCTCGTCCTTGTGCGGTGCATGTGCAATGTCATTCAAGGTCCCCCTTTTTATGAGCGTTTGTTAAAATCTCCCGCGGAATTCCAAGGCTGAACAGCCCTGATTTAGGCAGCAGGACAAGAGGGAAATGTGTGAAAATGTGCAGAGCAGCAGGAAGGGAAGATGAAAGTGACACGGTCGACCCATGTTTCAGAAGCTGATGACCATAGCCCAAACCAGGCTGAATAATCTGAATGGGCCATCATTTTTTCCCCCCTTTTTGAATCCTTTCACTCGCTCTGCCTCTGACTGCTGGCGCTTCTCATTCTACACAATGGGAAATTCACTAAGACCTTTTATTCTTATGCTAATGCTCTCAACTGGGCATCACGTTAAATTTAACACGAGCACACACTTTTCTGTTTTTCAGGAAAACAAGGCACACTCTTTTTGCCAATGCTTTAAACAAAAAAATGACATTTACATAATACATTAAATTCTTTGCAATATTTTTGTAGAAAGTTACTGGCAACTATAGTAACTTGAGTTTGTCAACAGACAAGTCAAAGAAAAGCCCACAGTAGCCAGCATAGCCTATAGGATTACCTGTAGGCTACTGATGATGTTGCTCTTTGGTTAAATTACATAGCCTACATACCATATTAAAAAATCTTCTTTGGGAACTTTTCAGTTTACAACCCTAACTATGAACTATTTTACAATATTTTGAAGGAACTGAGAACCAGTTTTTATTCAGAAACGTGTAAACACCTTTCACTGAATCTTAAACATGCTTCCTACCGGTATAGTACCTACGATTACCAACGACTCTTATCAATCGGTTCTTTTAGGTGAATCACAAACAAACAACGTGAATAGCCAGGGATAGGCAACGTCGATCCTGGAGTGCCGCTGTCCTGCAGAGTTTAGTTTCCAACCCTAATCAAACACACCTGAGCAAGCTAATCAATGTCTTCAGGATTACTAATGCTAAAGGCAGGCGAGTTTATATCAGGGTTGGAGCTCAACTCTGCAGGACAGCGGCACTCCAGGATCGACGTTGCCTATCCCTGGCGTAGACCAACTCATGAAGGGATGACATGATTCCAAATCTGAACGAATGACTCTTGTGATCCGGTTCTTTTAGTGATTCGAAATCTACAACGCGATAAGTGAGGATATTTATTGTATTTTCTGTTCTCAGCAGTCTTTTGCCCAATTACGAGATAATTTCAGATTTGAACAGTCTCTACTACAACATATATGATAAATCATATAGCCTACAGACTTTTAAACATGGTTAGGCTATAGACTTTTGTGTAACCTACCAATATATTATTAACAACAAAACGCAGTGTGTATATTTAACATTAACGTTATCAAACGAGCAATCACTCAGTAACTACTTTTAGGTTTCCAAAAACTTAAACTAACCCTCTAACATTTGGTTTATTCTCCAAGCATGATATAAGTAGTTAAGTTGTAGTTCAGGAAGTGAATCAAATTTATTCAGTAATCGACATTTATATGCCCATAATAGCTATTGAATATTCGTTCGGGAATCAAACCAAATATTACTTTAAAATAGTAAACGAATCTTTAATAGAACCATTAAAGAACCGGAATCGTTTAGAGGAATCCGAATCGGGACCGCTAAATTCTTTACGATTCCCATCCTTACCTGGGACACAAGTTGACAAAAGTTTGAGCTTGCAAAAGTCACAACATATGCCTCTAAGTTACGAAATGTAAAACGCCAAAACCTCTTCTCGTCAGCATAGCTATACTATGTAGTTTATGACACATTTCAATAGCTGCAGCAAGTTAATGTCGCGACACTTGTAACAACTGAAAGATGTAGCCTAATGAATTGAAAACGCATTCAAGCTGCGTAGCCTACACATTGTGATCAGTAACCTTAAGAGTAAATCATCATAACGAAATACATATTTACCTCCTTTGATGTTGTATAGTTCGTCAGTTGCTCAGTTGTCCAGCGTGCATCCGAAAAACAACGCAATTGTACTTAAAACAAAAATGTTAAAAGTGATTCTGTCACGAAACTCCATCAGCGGTTTATTTTGTTTTGCAAGAGCAACTGTTTTAGCAAAACTAACGTTACATCATTCGGGAACGACGAAGCGCTACAGTTGCACCTCGCAAACTTTCCATCACACGCGTCTTCAAAAGACTGTACTAAGCCTACTCGAACATTAGAAAGTAATTTAGCCGTCAACACGGCAGAAATGTACCCCAAGCAAGTTTGTTGAGTCCTCGGTTGTGATGTGCGGTGGGAGATCTGTTTTCAATCCGATCTGCTCTCCTCTTTCTCCACTTCTCCCCCCAGTTCTTTGAGTTTTGGGCCACTCACTCTCTTCACCAGATGGGCCGGGTTACATCAAACCAAAGGCTTAAGAGGAGTTTGATTTCAAGTTTCACTGGAGTCTGGAGATTTGCAAAACCGTTGCATAAGAATATTTTACTTGTTTTAAAGTAAATCGATGAGCAGTTTAAGTTTGGTTGAGATTTGTTAAACTGGCATTGCAACTTCAATATGGGCTATGCCTAGCCTACCTCTATTAACCCATACAAATAAAAAAGTAATCATGTCGTGATTTTCCTAATCATTTGTTAAATTAAAAGTGTGTTGAACTGTAAGTTGTAACAGATTTTTTTTCAGAGGTTAGGCTAAGTTGCATGGAGATTGAAGTTTTTAGACTTTGTAAGTTTTGTGTGTAGTTCGATTATCAGTTAAAACATGACAAAAATAAAAATCTAATGTTTTTGTGGTTGATGCTCTCCACATTGGTTCAACTGGTTTACAACCACTACAAATCCATCATTCTAGATTTTTTTTAAAGCAAGGACGGATATGCTACTATTTTACCAAACGGTAAATATAATACATCGCCACCTAGTGGAGAAGTAGGGGACGTTTATATATTGGAGTGGTGCTATTAGCCTAGTGTTGGGATTAAAGGATTGGTTCACCTCAAAATAAAAAAATTCCTGATAATTTACTCACCCCAATGCCATCCAAGATGTTCATGTCTTTATTTCTTCAGTGGAAAAGAAATTAAGTTTTTTGAGGAAAACATTTCAGGATTTTTCTCCACACAATGGACTTCAATAGAGTGCCGAAGTGATGACGTCACTTTGTAGGACAACTCGGAAGCTAGCGGCGCAAGGTTTGGGTACCCTCGATCGAAAAGCTATGCATTTTCCCCATAGACTTTTGGAAAATCGCAAAAAATAAGATCTGTGTTCAACAAATAGTTGTGACCCTTACACGTTTTGTCTATCAAGATAATCTTTACAAGTTAATCCAAAATTTATACATTTTGAAGCCTATATAAAGTTTTTAAAAAACACAAGCAGACACAAAGTTTAAAAAAACACAAGCAGGTTATAACTGTGTGTTCTATGTCATAGATCAAAACGTGAAAATATTTAGAGGCTTTGTTCACCACAGACCTTATTTCAGGCGATTTAGCAAAAACCCATTCAAAAATCCCATTGGCTGTGTCCGAAATCTCCTCTCAAACCACTACTCCCTAACCCCTATGTAGGGGGTAGGGAGTAGAGCACTATATAGTGAGCTACCAGCATAATAGAAACACCACTTTCGGACACTACTCGATCGTCTCTCGGCGCCGTTGATTACGGCATTACTGTTGCACTATTTAAACGCGCCATCATCTGTCAGCTGGTGCCGAGCCAGCTCTGGGCTAAATAGATTTTTTTTTTATAAATACATTACATCATATTGAGCTTATTTCTCCAAAATTGTAAGATTAAAAGTAATTTCTGGCCGTTTCTGTTATAATGCGTTACTCCACACATGATTATAACTTATAAACATAAATAAAATTAATATTTCATATATTTTCATTTTCGCGCCACACCGTTTTCACGTGCCTGTCGACATTAGAAAAAAAACAGATCTACGTTATCAAATATCTTGCTCATAATACTCTTAATAAAACAGCTTTTAGACTCTGTGGAGATGCCACTCAATATTTATCTTTTTTGTTTGTTTGTTCTCGTGATTCAGAAGATTTCGCGGATTAGCAAAAGAAACAGGATTTCTAGACAGAAAACGAACATAACTTACATTTGTATGACAAATTCGTATTGTTGTCGCGCTGCTCTCCTTGACGTCTATCCGCCTTTTTTACGATCAGCGCAATGCATGATGGTATGTAGGGCTTGGGTTAGTGACCATCCGTTGTACACTACATTTCAAAATGCATTCTGGGATACATTGAGTGGACTATATAGGGTATAATAATCATCACTATACATTCGGACAGCACTACAAAATGCGAGCTCACTATATAGTCCACTATATAGTGAGTAATGGGAGATTTCGGACACAGCCATAGACTTTAGAGCGAGCTAGGGAACCGGGAGTGCTAAAATGTTAACTCACTTCTGCGTTTTGGCCTACAGAGTGACGTCGTAACTTCAGCACTCTAGTCCAAATCAATGCAGTTTCAAAGGGCGATGAAGTGCTTCAAACGGCTCTGCACGTTCCCAGCTGATGAATATGGTCTTATCTAGCGAAACGATTGGTCATTTTCCAAAAAAATAAACATATACTTTTTAACCACAATTGTTCGACTTGTGCTGGTCGGCGACGCACCAGGCATTACGGAAACGTCACGTTGGACGTCATTTTGGACGTCAAAACGTCATGTTGGAAACGTCACGATTTTTTTTTTAATATTAATAAATTAAAACAAAGCTGTCAGACGATTTTGAAGTTGGAGGTGAAAACGGGAAAACTTCCCTGCCCTTTTGAACCGGAGTACAGAGACAAATAACTTAGATTGATGACGTGACGCTTGACGTTTTCCAACGTGATGATGTAACGTTAGTCACTGGTGCATAGCAGACCAGCACAAGTCGAACAATTGTGGTTAAAACGTATATAAATGTTTTTTTTTTTTTTTTATAGAAAATGACCGATCGTTTCGCTAGATAAGACCCTATTCCTCATCTGGGAACGTGCAGAGCCGAAACTGCATTGATTTGGACTGCGGAGAAAAATTTACATTTACATTTACTGCAGAAGCTTTTATCCAAAGCGACTTACAACTGAGGACTAAACCAAGCGAGTCATCGTGAATAGACAAAAACAACGCAAGAAGTGCTCAAAATAGAAAGTTCAGACATTGCTCGGAGTAGCATAAGCCAGATAAGCAAGGATTTAAAGGGTTAGTTCACCCAAAAATAGAAATTAAGTCATTAATTACTCACCCCCATGCTGTACCAACCCCGTAAGACCTTCGTTCGTCTTCGGAACACAAATGAAGATATTTTTGATTAAATGTGACAGCTGGATCACTCCTCCATAGGCTCCCTAAGGGAATGACACCGGACGGCCCAGAAAGTCAATGAAGAAAATGTTTAAATATTCCATGTCACAACAGTGGCTCAACTATAAGTTTATCAAGCGACGAGAATACTTTTTGTGCGAAAAAGCAAACAAAAATAACGACTTTATTCGACTATTCCTTTTCTTCCTTGTAGGCCTGAAACGAGGCTTCAAGAGATTTCCACGACGCATGCGCGAGAATTGCGATCTCCTTCAACTACTTCAGTTAAGTTCTCGCGCGTGCGCGTCGTGGAAATCTCTTGACGTTTTGACGTCCAAAATGACGTCCAACGTGACGTTTCCGTAATGCCTGGCGCGTCGCCGACCAGCACAAGTCGAACAATTGTGGTTAAAAAGTATATGTTTATTTTTTGGGAAAATGACCAATCGTTTCGCTAGATAAGACCATATTCATCAGCTGGGAACGTGCAGAGCCGTTTGAAGCACTTCATCGCCCTTTGAAACTGCATTGATTTGGACTAGAGTGCCGAAGTTACGACGTCACTCTGTAGGCCAAAACGCGGAAGTGAGTTAACATTTTAGCACTCCCGGTTCCCTAGCTCGCTCTAAAGTTTATGGCTGTGTCCGAAATCTCCCATTACTCACTATATAGTGGACTATATAGTGAGCTCGCATTTTGTAGTGCTGTCCGAATGTATAGTGATGATTATTATACCCTATATAGTCCACTCAATGTATCCCAGAATGCATTTTGAAAAGTAGTGTACAACCGATGGTCACTAACCCAAGCCCTACATACCATCATGCATTGCGCTGATCGTAAAAAAGGCGGATAGACGTCAAGGAGAGCAGCGCGACAACAATACGAATTTGTCATACAAATGTAAGTTATGTTCGTTTTCTGTCTAGAAATCCTGTTTCTTTTGCTAATCCGCGAAATCTTCTGAATCAACAATCAGTGCGGTGTTTTGTTACTGAATGATTATGATTCAGCGTATTGAACGAATCGTTTGAACGACTCACTTATTAAGACGGCCACTTGCCGCCACCTACTGGCGGTTTAGTTTCATGTTTAAAAGTAGTATTGAATTTTTTCTTGTATATTTAAACATTTATTTAAAACATCAATCTCATAACATTATTTGCAGTTTCAATTTTGCAGTGTAGGCTAAATTGTTTAATTTGATTGGTAACAGCCCCGTTTTATTATTTTAACTGAATTTATTGATCTAATGTAAGAATTTGACATGAAAGATGATGCATACATTTTATAAGGTAAAAATAAAAATCAGCGCCTTTATAAAGGTAAATAACACCCTGGGGTAAATATAAAAAATATGCAGATTTAAGCAACACTGATCTTGAATACCCCTCAGCAAATGTGCAGTTGCGCCCCTGACCTTATGGATTATAAACAAATCTGTTTTTAATGTATCCAAACATATACTTATGTCTCAAGACATTATATAAAAACTAAAAGAATAAAGAACATGAAAGCGAAATCAACCCATTCATTTTTAAATTAATTTAAAGTAAGCAAATATATATTTTTTCTATATACAGTATATGTTTTTCAAGATGTGCATTACATACTACTAAAAGACATCGAATAAGACATTTGTGCGCAGGCTATGCTGGGTAGACAGACAGAAGTGTGTCTTTAAAAAAAGCCTTTACATTTTAAAGTTGATTACTTAACTAACATAAAATGATCCCCTTTACATCAAACAGGGGTTTCGAATTTACACTTGAGACTATCTAAAGCTTCCATGATATGTCTCGTAAAACTTATCAAGAAATTGACAAAGGCCTTTTGTACTAAAATGCATGCAAGCTGGCTTTCTCCTGACTCACATTAGGCTACATGTCATAGTCCACATCAAATACTGCAAAGACAATCGTTGTACATAATGAGTGTTAGCAAAAAATCTAAGGCAGAGATACTCCATCTGGACGATTGCAATTGATTCACACCTGTAGAACCACATTCACCTTTTCTCAGTCGTGTCTGTAGAGAAAGGAATAACATACCAATGGAGACACCGCCATCTAGTGGTCTGACTCAAATTCTGTCTGCCAGTTGCATAAACTGCTTAGAACTAGTCTTAAAACATTTTAATCGATTTTTTTTTCTTCAAGACGAATCATGATTTTTTTAAGTCAAATAGATCGGTATAATTTGATTTGGAAAAGAAAGACGGCTTACTCCTTGTGGTGGCTGTTAATGCAACTGGAAACAGTTCTTACAAGAACAGACAGACAGATACGGTCTCTTTTTAATCAATAATTTTATTTATTAGTGCCATATTCAGTTTATTGCGACGTTAGTACGCTGAATTACGAGAAGGTCAGTCAACTTCACAAGATTACTTCGTCAGTTCATCTCCTCGTCGCTGGGTGGCGCCAAATATAAATTACTGTCCTCAGGTTTTAACTACCTCCAGGTTTAGATTTAAAACTAAAGTCTTAAAATCCTATCCAACAAATAGTTTCAGTTTTAACTGTATTATTTTATGCTGAAGCACTGTTGTTATCAACAGTGCAATTTAAGATACAGTTTTATATTTGAAACTCCATATGCCACATGAAAAGGTATGTTTGTGTTATACTCTTGTCTTTTTTTTTCTTTACAGTCTATGGTTCTACTAGTTTCACAAAAGTTTTAAATGATCTCCAGTGTAATAGTTCGAAATATACTTGTGGAAAATTTTGAGTTACAAACTGGGGCAATTGAAAATAGTAAATGGTTGTGTTGTCAGTCTTTGTTTTAGATAAATAAAGATTGTTGTTGACTCTTTAGGGTTCTTTGTATTTGAAAGCTCTTGGTCAAGACCAAGCATTATTGTCTAACCAAAAACACTGTGATCAGAACTCATGTTTGTCATTTTGGTTGGGCCTAACCAGATGCTCCTTTGTCTTTTCAAGGGCATCGTTTAAATATTTACATGAAAATTAGACTGCTTCATATAACAAATGCTATATTGCTTTTTTGAACTATTTGTCTTTTATCTGGTATTTTTAACCATTTATTTGGAGAATTAGTGCTCTTTTGTTGAACCCAATTTAGCTTTATGTTAGAAATAGCATTGCTTGGTTTTTAATGTAAATAAGTAAGTGGATGAAAGCATGTTGAGGTTGGTCATGCTGGTGGATTGAAATAGAGGCCCATCATGTCTAGACTTTCTTTGAACCCCAAATTAATACCCATTGTTTAACTGCCCTATCGATGTTATCACAAAGCAAGTCTAAAGTTTTCATGCTAAAGTTTCCATGAAACTAACGGAAAGGCCATTCAGGAGGTGGTTATTGAGCTGGTTTGTCGTGGGAAGGTTTATTTTGCTTTGACCAGTGTCGCCACTTCAAAGAACAAGAAAGTTGGTGGTGATGGTGGGGAAATACTGTGCCCTCCACTGACTCATGCCCATGGTTTAGATTGTGGCTTACCCATTTATTTTAGGCAGATTATATGTCGCCATCTATATAAATGTCAAAAGATGGTTCAATAGTAAAAAAAAAAAAAAAGGAATAGTTCACCCAAAACTTAAATAATTCAGTCACCATTTACTCACCCTCATGTTGTTATACAAACCTCGAAAACACAACACAAAAGTTGGGGTACAGTGTTGTTTTGGACCCCATTGGCTTTCATTATGGACAAAAACAGTATACAGGTTTGAAACGACAAGAAGGTGAGTAAATGATGAAAGAATTGAACTTTTTGGGTAATCTATTCCGTTAAATCTAATTGAAATCTTTTGCTTTTGCTTGTAATTTAAATCTTCTTTTGAAAATTTTTAATTTCCTCAAATTTCCTGAATTCCTTTCAACAGAAGATCCAGGTATGACATTTTGACTGAACATTATGATGTCAAAATAAAAATGAAACTGAAACATGCACTGATGAATTGTTCACAATAACATGCATTTATTAAACAGATATGGGTAATTTTCATTTCATGTCGACTTTAAGCGCAATGTCAGACAAGTATACATTGTTTTCCAGACAGTGTACTGATGCTGATCTTGTCTGAGGGCCAAACTGAGTGTGGGGAGCGATCATGGATGTTGTCTGACCCTAGATGCTAATCTAGTGCTAAATATGTTTGTACCAGGCAGGCGGCACTCATCTGTGACTCATAAACGACTCTTTCCTCCATGTCGTGCTAGCAGTTCCTGAGCCAGAGCACGTGACCCAACCATAATATCCTCCTTGCTAATGACAAACTTGCGCTTCCAGAGAAAAAAAATTAAAGGCCTCTGAAGTGGGACGCTGACCTGGAAAAACGCCTCCGGGTTTCCCGTAATGTGTGGTTCTGTGCGGTTTGGCCTGCTTTTTACTTTAATGATAGAGATGCTGCATCACTAGTTTGAGAACCTGGAAGAAAAGAGTGCCATAGTTTGGGAAGCTGATAATGAAAAGTTCTTAATTTGGGCACTAGAGGGCAGCAGTGAACTTTTGATTGCAGGTTTGTTCACATGCTATTGTAGTATTTAAAATGAAAAAACGTAATTATTTGCTTTTCTGACTGATTCTGATTTTATAGGGTTGTTTTTTTATGTAATGAAATACAAAATCACATTTGTGGGTGTCTGGGTGCGGTGCAGACAGTTCTGCTTCAAATTACATTACTAAATTGTTCCAAATTAACTATAATCTGTAAATGCATTATGACAAAAGGGTTTGAATCATTATGGGATCATTCAGGGGAGTGGAATTTTGCCAGGGATTACTCTTTATATCGTATTGTTTTGTGACTTTATTTGATAGGATAGTAAAGTGAAGACATTGAAGCGGAGGCAGAGAGAGGGATGGGATTGGGATATGACGCAGGCCAGGTTCAAACCCATGTCTATGAGAGAACACAATTCGTATGCATCATAAGCATGGGCTGAATTTGATTCTGATTTCTTATGGAAAAGAATAAAACTGTGTCTAATGGCGTGAGATGTTGAATAGCAAGTGAAGTGTTTCACAGCGGCCAAAGTTCATCTAACATGCTAAACCGCAAGAATGCATTCTGTGTGAATTGCCATTGAGTGTGTGCAAATTATGCTAAGACAGTAATTCGTTTACCGCATGTTATCTTACATATTTTCCCAGAAGTCACTTGGATATTTACGGGTGTGTCTGTCCGCTTGCACGCATTCACACTCACATTAAACTTAGCGTGTGACCTTGTTTAAGCACTGACACCGAGAAGAATCACCCAGCAACTTCGCCACAGTATTTTTAGAAAATCCAGTGGGCAAACAAATTGCATGGTGACCCTCTTTCACCTCTCCATGTAAAAGCTTGACAGGTGTGTAACTTATAGCCTGCTCTCCTCCACCCTTCTGATTACATGCCCTGGACCCCCTCCACCCCCACCTTCTAATGTGAGAACCTCTGTCATGGGAGGAGTTCACCTCTGACCCCTATTTCTCCTTGAACTCCACGCTTTTTGTGTGTTAAATTGTGCCATGTCCCTTGTGCTGGTGTATCCTACCCTATTTTACAAGGAGGAGAGGAAGAACAAGCCTTTACTTTTTAGCACAAACAGCTTTTTTCCTGTGACATTCCAATGAGAATGTGGTTTTTAACAGGTGGTTTGAGCAGCTGTGTGTCCTAAAAGATACCACAGAAATAGCCTTTGGTGTGATCTATTCAAGGAAATCTCCTGTTGTTTTATCACGGAAATCTGTTTATGATCAAGTTCTATAGGCTAGTTCACTATTGATAACTGATTTCCACACTTTTGGCTTTTGGCTGAGCATGTCGGAAATTCATAAACGCTGATTAAAAAAATTCTGACCTATAAGCTATAATACATTTTTTTATGTAATGGCTGATATAAAAAATCTGTACTACTTTGCCAAAAAAGAAAGAAAAAAAGATAAGACTAAAATCAGTTATTTTAAATGCAGCAAGTGAAACTTAAAATGAAATCTTTTAAAATTAGTGTTTTTAAAGTTTAACTTTAAATGACCTTTAATATAAAAATAACCTTGGACTATATACATGAAACATATAATAAAATCTGTCAATAAAAATGTCAATATAATATAATTCTTATAATTATATTATAATAAAAAAATCTGCAACATCTGCTGCCAACTATAGTATCTATATATAAATATCATGCATCCCTCCCTAGTCAGAAACAATATTTACCAGGTTTTCTAGAGGGTAAGAGTCACAATGCCTCTATTCTTGAGTTGTAATGTTTGACGTAATGAAGATTTACTGCAGATATTTCTTTCCACTTCAATCATCTTTTTGCTTGGCATCTGATATCTAGCTATATTGTCTATGAGTTGCATTGTCTAATATTAGATGAATCGTGGCGCTCATGGTTCTTTTCTCAGTGTTGGTGCTGTCAAAACGTGAACTGACAGGAATGTGTCTGATGTTCCGATAAAACGCTGAAGTTTCGTGCGTCACTCTCTGGGTATAGTGCTTTGAATGCTATCTTCTCCCTTTCAATCCCAAACACCAGGGAGGGTTGTAAGGATTCTCGGGTGAGGCTACATCTTGATATGAGTTTGGATATGCAAGATGTGGTATCATTCGTGTATGCATAAAAAGAGGAAACCCTCCCGCTCGCCGGTCACTTGGCGACACTTTCATGCTTCTGGATTGTGCCACCCAGAAAAGTACTGTTTGTGCCTGATAATGACAGAGAGTGTAGCTGTGTTGTTTAAGGATCAAAGTGAGAACATCTACCTAACTTGTGTGTAGCTGCTTTGTCAATATTCGGTTTGTTTTTGCACAAAACATTTTAGTAGAAGGTTCTCTGGTGTTCAAGATCTTTTCCAGACCTTTGTTTTGCATATGACGAATTGAGATCACTTAACCAAGTCCCCCAAGCTAAGGTTAAGCTACAATGGTGTGGATCACTTTTGGGATCATATAAGCTTCATCAGAGTTACTTGATTCCTCTTGGGAGCACCGCAGGAAGAGGAGGTCAGAGGTTGTTAGGTTGCCCTGTTGTGCTTTTGTAACCCTTCCATTGCTTCACTGTTAGAGCAGTGAATTAACTCTTCACTACTTGCCTCTCCACGCATGCTTTGTGGCTTCTTTGATGTCCTTTTGCCAAAGGGTAAGGGCGATTGTTCTTTTTGCAGGTAGGCTTGATTAAATTTCAGAGCACTTGAAATCATGACTTATTTTAGGCATTTGAGAATTTAGAAAAGAGGGGAAAATGAACCTCAAATGTTCCTCGATATGTTTTTTTTAAATAGTACTTTAGGCATTAAGCACTTCAACAAATTTTGATAGTCATCCCATCAGCAAATGACTTCTCATGTTACCACTGTGGTTTTGTGGGCGTTTGATGGACAACGAAGCAATTGCATAAGAAAGAGTTGCATGTTTACTGGATAAAAAAAGATTATTCACTCAACAAAGCTTTTGCATCCCTTTTGGTGTCAAGGTGCATGATGTGAACAAAACCAGCTGATAACATCTTCATTCTGGCTGTTTTGCTTCTGACGTTATCTTCCCATTTCCATGCCGATCTACCCACTCACTGAGTTTCTCAGGGATGTAGCTTTGCTGCGTTTTCTCGCGGTCCACTAACTCCGTGTACAACATCCCACCTCCTCAGTTGTCTTTCAAGATTTTTTCTCATACCTATTTTCCATAATCCATATTCTTTTTTCCACCATCCATCTTCGGGGTAGCAGGTGGTGACTTCTCTCTAACCAAACTTAGGTAGAGTAGTAACTCTCTGTAGAGTAGTTTTTGTCATTTTATTTTTAATTTATTTGAATGCACCCGCGGAACCAAATGTACATTGTGAAAAGAGACCAGCATGATTAAATTTCAAACTCTGATTCGGACCAATTAAAACAAGTCTAAAAACAGCCTAAAACTATATTCTATAAGTTTACCTTTTTTTTTATTAATTTTTTTTAGAAAATGCGATGCTACTTATAGTGATCATATTCACAAGTCTCTGATATGATCTGAACAGTGTCTGAGGTCTGTAGGCTTGTTTCTATCTACTAGAGAGGAGAGCCAAGAATTCTGGGTATTTCAGAATACCTGTCATAAACATGGGCTGTAAACTGGACAGTCCATCTGAGAATGTCCTGGGGCCTCTTGCCTGTCTTAAAGCCCCCCACCAGCTGCAGTCATTCCTCTCATTTATCCTTGTCACTTAACACCTCAAACCACTGCAGTCCACCTGGGCCCATAGAAATGCTTTCCAGAAGCCTTGAATTACCTTCCTTACTTTCAAATGTGGTGAAAGTTATGATGTCTTCATTTTCAAATGGCAGTGTGTCATATTTTGTAGCTTGATCAAGCTACATTTTATTTGTCTGCTTGCTTCTATTGATGTATGTTTAAGTAAAACGATTAAACTTGTTGTTTTGATGACTAAGGTTGGTCAGTTTGCTGTGTTATGAGCATTAAGTTAATCACAGCAAATCTCATTAAAACGCTACCGGAGTCTAGACTGTCTCTATGAGCACAGCAGCCTTTGCAACACAAACTAACATCACCAGGACACTTACTCCATCCGCCCCCATTTCAGAAGCACTGGCTTAATCCAGGAAACAAAAACCCCCACTGAGGTCACGTAACATCAGCCAGACAATGTCCTGTGATCTGCTAGGGGGGGAAAAAGTAGGAGCTAGAAACTTTAATTCAGGGAGAAAGCTGTTTTTCCTATTTATACTTGTTTTTCCACTTAAGGGTTTTGTGTTTGCCTGTTTTTTAAGTATTTATCTTTTTTTTCAATCGCCCCTTTGCTTGATTGGATAGTAAGTCCGATTTGTTGGGAAGGATATGTTCCAGACAGTCAAAAGGATTAAATAAACAAACACACTGAACATCATGTTTTCATATCAGAACACACAAGCTGATTACATCAATAGAACAATAAGTCATTTATTTTACAAATAATAGTACCTTACTATCCCCAGCAAGCAAATCAAACAAATTTATTTTTGAAGGGACACCATTGGTGGTCCTGACACACGTTCAATACATACAAACTTATTTTTTAATTAACTAAGCAGTGTTGCAACTGAACTTGACAGCCAGTGATCATTATGCATTTTCACTGTATGGAAAAAGGCACTTTTGACATTTTGATGAGTGACAATCAGCTCTTATTTTCTGTTGTGTGTAGGGGTTGGGTAACACACCTGACATCCAGTTTTTGAGGAAGCTTTTTGACCAGAGATGTGAAGGTTGAAGATCAAGGTCATCCTTGAGAGCATCTGGATGTATCCCGGTTGTAACTTATTTTCTTTCATATTTATGCTTGTTATAACCTCTTTTTAAATTAAGGTCGTTACCTACAACAGAAGTCTTAGCCAATAGTTTTTTTGGCCACTGGTCAATATTAACCAACTGTCTGTGTTGTCTATTTTGTCAGTTGAAACTATGAGGAAACAACTATGTTGTTTTGGAAAACATTGCATTGTTGAATTCTGGATAACAAACCATAAGAAAATGCATTAAGAAAGTAAACAAGGTTGATTTTGATTTTTATAGACCTGCCAAGTATAAGATCATCTGGAAGAGAGAGCATATGCCGCTACAGCTAACTACTACAACATTACCTATCACAAAACATATTACATTCCATAATTATTAGTTACTATTTGTAAATGAAACATTCTTTTGCGCCAAGGAAAGTTTTAACAAAGATGACTCATTAGCCTTTTTCTAGCTTGTTTAGGCATTTCAAACTATTGACGCAAGTATTAAGCTTTATTTGTCAAGTGGAGTTTTGGAGAAGTGCCAGTGGTTGGTTCTGATTGCGGTGTTGACACATCTATTAGCCCTGTTGCTGATAGTGAAAAAAAGCTCTGGAATTTCTTCACGTAGTTCCTGCTTTTTCTGTGGATTGTGCTTTCAGTATAGGTGGATAGCACATCTTTATATGTTTCTGTTTTTAAGGATATAGTGAATTATAATTCGCTGTGTTGCTAACAATCATAAAGATTGTGTGTGAGCTGTAGCCGACTGCGTTTTCCAGATTTTTATTCTTTGTTACCTTGGAAAGATTAATATCATATTAGTGCACATTGCATCCTTTGGGTATTGCTTTTATTCACAAATAGTGAGTCACATGTATTATTGTGTCTCTTGAGTTTATTGTTAGAAGGGCTTGGAGGCCTAAGTGACTATTCTTGAGTTCCTCTGGATAACTTGTTCTATGCTTATCCAACTAACAAAAAAACGTATCTGGGCCATTCTACAGAATTGGTGCAAAGTCAGAGTTGGAAACATCTTGAATTTTTTTATTTTTTTCCCACAAATTTTGCATGTATGCAAATGGTATAATATCCAAGGTACGCTTTTCTAGTAATTGTGCAGTTAGTTATCAAATTGTATTTTCAGAAAATGCTGAAATATTTTTCTTCTCCCCAAATTTGTCACTACCGAAACACAATATTAAATAATTTATTAAGAAGGCTTATAATGACCTATTAAGATTTTGTTTACATCTACCTTATAAGTATATATTTTTTTTCTATTTTTTAAAAATATTTTTACAGGTTAAATCAATAAAGATTAGAATTTTAATAAGATTTGAAGTGTAATTTATGAGATTTGTTGTATTTTGAACCCAATCTTTCTTTGGAATCAGTACGATAAACTTGATGCCTTCTACAAAGTTAAGGATTCATTAGTTTGAATATGCATTGAACACTATCATAACATCTTAGTTGATAATTCAATATACTCTATTTTTGACAAAACATCCCATGTTACGGTAGTGACTGCACATTTTTGGTAGTGACAGTAATGTTTTGGTAGTGACCACAATACTTAGTTTGCCATGGCTGAATCAGACTGTCCACATTTTATGTTAATATAAATAAATAACTATGATGCACATATGCAGTCAGAACATATAGCAGACACACATCTGACAGTAAATATCTTATAAGAACACCTAGAGCTATTCTATACTTTGGATCTTAATCTTAATTGTCAAGTTAATCATAGAGCATTAGCATTACTGACAAAAACCTTACACCTAAGCTAGTATCATGGACTGCAACCTTAAGTAATTGTAACCTCATCACATTACAGGTTTTAAACAGAATCTTGCATACTAAAACACTACTAAAACATACTACAGTAGTAATTATTTGAATAACTGTACTAAAATGTAGTTTATTCCTCCAAATAAAGGATTATGTGTTCCCTTTTGTCACTACCAAAACAATAATGTCACAACCGAAACTTCAAGACATGTTTCGGTTGTGACTGTTTTGGTAGTGACAATTTTAGATACTTTTGAGCCTAGCTCGAAGATGTTAATCAGCACATGGTTAGCAATCACTGGTCAGAACAACAGAATAACATCCAAAAAAAAATTCTCAATAGCAGAAAAAATGAGATTGGTAAGTGACATTCCTTAAAGTTACACAAAGATTTTTAGACTTTAGAACACATTTACCTCAAAATGATGGGATCAATCTACTCACCATATAGCACATGAGAAAGAGGGACACAGGAATATTTCCTGATCAAAAATGTAGGGGTGTGGTTAAAATCAGTCTCAGCCAATGGACTACAACATTCACTGTTTTGGTAGTGACATGAAAATGCAGGACACGTTTTTTTTAGATAAAGTTTAATGATTTTAAAATAAAAATATCAAATAAATATTTGTTTAACTTCATTTTTAAAAAGAAAAAAATATATATTTTTTTTAAAACAAGAATGGAAAAATGTGCAACATTTTTTTCAATATTATTTTCGCAAGTTGAAATTTAGGGGTTAGGGTTTGGGACAGCCACCTCCTAATTGAAAGTAGCCCATAAATGATGATTTTATATATATAAAGCTTACTAATATCTTAAATATTATTGTGGGTTTTAATAGATAATTGAATGATCTTAGTAAACATCTAAGATTTTAATAATTAAATGCTTTTCAAATGTGTTTTTTGGATGAGGGGCAGCAGTTTGCACCAATTCTGTAGAATGGCCCATCTACTCCATCAGATCAGCCACCCACGGTAAGAGTAAATTCCTGTGTACAAATATTTTCAGGGTCTTGATTATATTATAACTGTGAAATATGAACAAGCAGATTTTTTCGCCTTGTTTTACCTTTTTTTTGTTTAAGGATATGCACAATTTGTTATATTTTACCATTGCCTTTTTTTTCTCCCAAAGACTCTTCCTCCTTCCTGAACATCCGTATGGTATTTATTTACCATGAGTAGCAAGAGATACTGGAAAAGGTGGGGTGGTGTTTATTCAGAGTTCTGGGAAGTCTGACATAGGAATGCCTGCAGCAAAAGACTAACAATTTAAAAAAATGGTTGGGAAGGGGAGCATGAAGAATCATTTCCACACATGAATTGGCACCTAAGTCCAGAAAGTCTTTGGGATGTGCTGGAGTAAACTTTACAGAGTGCTTGAATCTTGCATTGTCAATACAAGATCTTGGCCAAAAATGTATGCACCTTTTGGTGGAAATAACATCACCACATTTATTTCCATCAAGAGGTGCATCAATTTTCTATTGACAATGCAAGAGTCGAGCACTCTATAAAGTCTACTCCAGCACACCCCAAAGTCCTTCAATGCAATTAAGGTCTGGACCCAAGTGCCAATTCATGTGAATTAATGAATCTTTAATGAAAATGAATCTATGCTCCTTCCCAACCATTCTTTCACAATTTGACCCTGATGAATCTTGACATTATCACCCTTTAATATGGTCATGATGTGTGTTCCAACATGGTTTAAGAAAATGAAAAGCTTCACACTCCATCAATTGAATGAATGAATGGCTTTATTTAGGAAAGGTTAAAAAGATACAATAAAAGCTAATATACAAAAGCAAAGACAAAAAAAACAACAATATTAACTTATGTCTGAAAAGGAGTAGGAAGAAGCATAAGCTTATTAAATCCAACCTCTTCTCCACTACTTTTTAATAATCATCAGATTGGCTTCATAATTATATAACCCTAATCCTACCTTAATACGTTATTTACAATTTACTAAATATATTTGTTTATCCCAACACACCAAAAAATACAAAGAAAACATATATATATATATTCACCGTAGAGAATAAATAGTGTAAACAAATTTTTTTATATTTTACTACATATATTTATGTTTATCCCAACACACCAAAAAATACAAAGAAAACCAAAATAGTTACATATGTATATCCACCATAGAGAATAAATAGTGTAAAAAAAATTCATCTGTGAGAACACCTAGTCAAAGCCCTTCTTCCTCCTTGTACCTTGTGAAAAGCATAGTTTTGTACTGATTTTTGGGACATCCTTGGACATTGCTTGAGCACTGAACTTAATCAGTTCTACAGCTTCATTCCACATATAAAAAGAAGAAAAAAAAATTAATGGTGTACGGACACGAAGATGTTTTTAAGTTGCACTCCCCCCTAAAATTATATCTCCCTTCTCTATTAAAAAAACATATGAATATTGCCAGGGAGTAGGTTGTCTTTGTTTTCAATGTCTTTGATTTAAAAAAATTATGAATTTTTGTGATCTCTATAACCAGTATTAAGAATTAACTTCCTGGCTCTTTTTTGCAACATAGATAGTGATGATAATTTACATTTATATGTATTGCCTCAAACCTCCGCAGAGTAATATGAATGTGGTAACATCAATGCGCAATAAAGAATGTGGAGGGATTTGTGGTCTAGAACATGCTTTGCTCTATTCAGTACTGAAATGCTTCTTGAAAGTTTGTGTACATGTTTTATGTCAGATTTCCAGCTTATTTTGTCATCTATTATCACCCCAAGAAACTTATTTTTAATAACTCTTTCTATGTCCATACCATCTACCTGCATCTGGACCTGTGTACACTTTTTACAGTTACATTTACTCTTTTAACATTTCTGTCAAACCACCTTTTTAATTTACAAATTTCTGCAGTAATAGTCTCCAGTAGCTCCTTTAAATCCCCCCCCCCCCCCCCCAGAACAAAAATATTTGTGTCATCCATGAATAGAACTAATTTTACTATTTTTGATACTTTGCAAATATCATTTAAATAAAGCAGAAATAATTTTGGACCCAGTACTGACCCCTGGGGGATGCCACAAACAATGTCCAAGCACAGCCATGATTAATGATTATTCCCCCCACCAACCAGTGATGTTGAACTGTTTGATCTGAATCCGTGTTGACTGTCAGAAAGTAATTCTGTTTATCTAAAAAATTGTCTAATCTGTTGGTAAATAGTTTTTTTTTCAAATTTTGGAAAATTGTGGAAGTAGAAAAACAGGCATGTAATTTGTGGTGTCTGGCTACCTCAGGTAAAGCTATGGCTCAGTCTGTTTTGATTTGATTCGGGATGTGGGTGACACACTTACTTAGGAGTCACACCCTGCTTTAGGCTGTGTAGGTGTTAAGTCGAGAAGCATGATTATGTGGCCTCTGGCAGCAGAGGTGGTGTGGGCAAATATTGTGGCTATTGTTTCGCTTAGTTTGAGGAGTTTTAAAATATTGATTTAATATTAAATATTTTTGATTCTATGTTTTCCATAAGGTAGTGCTGTAAGGGATGGAGAATCTGGAATAATCTTCTGCCATTACTTATATCCAAATAAAACAAAATAATCACCTTACCTCAGTTAAGTGAGTTTTGTGGCCTTTCACACTGTTTTCCCCCCCCCCCGAAGTTGTAAATAAAACTTAAAATATTAATGGAGTGCGTTTCACAATTTCAGTCTTTCTACTTCAAAGGGATCATGTTTAATTCAACGGGTTACTTGCTGTTTCTTTGTAATTATTTGTGAAATATCTGTGTGAAAGTTGTTTCAAAGTAAATCCTTCACCAGATATTTTTTTCAGTGCAGAATCTATCTCCAGGGTCTGCATGGTCACCAAAGTCCAGACCGAAGGATTTGACCTTATGAGCAGACCTGGATGACTTCCACGTTAGTGTACCAAATGCCATCTGCCCTATTTTTTCTTGGCCCAGACTACAAAAGTCCTTGGCTCTTGGTACATATCCAACCCAAACCATTATGTTATTTGAATCAAATTGCGGTACAGTCACAGTGAAAATGACCTGTTTGATAAGATGCATGTATCTAGCTGTGATTAGAGAATGAAACATTATTTGCATTAAACATTCAAGTGGATCTTGAACTTTGGATAAGGTGTTAGGATATGAAACTGCACTTTTTGATTTACCTTGAAATAATACGTGAGGAGACCATTATGTCTACTATGCTACATTCCTTTCTAATTCTCCTGTTTATTGTACATTCATCAGGACCAAAGTATTGTTTTATACATTTGTGGCTGAGCTGTAAATAGGCTCCTCGTAACGTGCAGCGTTGAAAGGGTTGCGTTCAGGCATGAGAATGAATACTCACCTAATGTTCTGCAATCAGAAAGTCATGCTCCCAAAATAAAAGAAAATGCTGTGCAAACACGCTGCTTGTCAAGAGCTCATTAAAGCTGAGAGGCGTTTATAATGCAGTAGAGGCATAGTAAATCACTCTATCCCCTAAATCCCTGTTAGAAAGGCAGCCTTTTTTAGCCGTGTTTGCCCTCTTACGAGTTAATGTGCCACACCTCTAACCCACTGCTGTCAGACCTGCTGCCACATTACCGCTGAAGGCAGCCATTGGAACAGAAGGATGCATTCAGCTCACTTTCCTTTCTCTCTTACAGACGTGCGGTCTGCCAACACAGTTACATAGAACCATTTGCACAGAACAGGGTCAGAAATTAACTTTTCCATTTAGGGGCAATATTTTTCCCCTAGAATTGATATATACTGTATATATAATATACACTCTCCAGACTTTTTATTAGGTACACCTTGCTAGTACTGGGTTGGACCCCCTTTGGTCTTCAGAACTGCCTTAATTCTTCGTTACATAGTTTGAACAAGGTGCTGGAAACATTCCTCAGAGATTTTGTTCCATATTGACATAATAGTATTACGCAGTTGCTGCAGATTTGTCGGCTGCACATTCATGATGCAAATCTTACGTTCCACCACATCCCAAAGGTGCTCTACTGGATTGAGATCTGGTGACTGTGGATGACATTTGAGTATAGTGAACTCATTGTCATGTTCAAGAAACCAGTTTGAGATGGTTTGAGCTTTGTGACATGCCGCGTTATCCTGCTGGAAGTAGCCATGAGAAAACGAGTACACTGTGGTCATAAAGGGATGGACATGGTCAGCAACAATACTCAGACAGGCTTTGGCTTTTAAACAATGCTCAATTGGTACTAAGGGACCCAAAGTGTGCCAAGGAAATATCCCCCACACCATTACACCACCAGCCTAAACCGTTGACACAAGGCAGGATTGATCCATGCTTTCATGTTCTGAGATGCTCTTCTGCAGACCTTGGTTGTAACGAGTGGTTATTTGAATTACTGTTGCCTTTTTTATCAGCTTATACTAGTCTAGCCATTCTCCTCTGACCTCTGGCATCAACAAGGCATTTTCTCCCACAGAACTGCCGCTCACTGGATATTTTCTACTTTTCGGACCATTCTCTGCAAACCTTAGTGATAGATATGATTTTGCTGCCTCATCTTGAATTTGGGAGTATTTTTGTTAATTTTAGTCGAATATTTCCCCCAAGCCCTGTTAATTTTTGACATTGATACATATATATTGTGGCAATTTTAATGGAATTCATATCATCAGATGGTACATTTCTGAACAAACAATGAACAGCCAGCAGACTGATATGATCGGATCTCCTCTGATATGAATAGAATTGGATAACAAGCGTGGAGAATGACTGCTTTCTTGTTCAAATTAATTGCTGCTCTGGGCTTCCCTCTAGGCCACACTGTCTGTTTTTGTGTGAGGTAAATGCCCCCCATTCAGCAGCCCAGTTAATGTTAATAGGCATTATTTAAACAACTGTTAAACAGGATTAAGTTGGATTTGACTCAAGCAGACTTGAGGGAGCTGTGTTTTCTCTGTGTGTGTGTGCTCATACACACACACATACGTGCAGGGTGACACGCTCTGCAGGTAGACAAGAGCTTAGAGTGGCAGGATGTACTAAATCAAGTCACCCAAACACGTATCAATAAAGCCAAGGCTTTTAGCTTTCACAATTCCTCCATCGTACCGTGATCGTCTACAACGATGACATTCTGATATATTCCCGGAGCCTGGCCGAACATCGCCACCACGTTGCGGAGGTCCTCCACTTCAGCATTTCCTCGGATTCGCAAATTTCTATCGCCAGTTCATTCACAACTACAGCTCCAACACCTCTCCGTTAACCAAGAATAAGCCCAAGTCTCTGTCCTGGACACCTGCTGCCACCCAGGCTTTCCAGAGCCTCAAGGACTCTTTCACCAATGCGCCGCTCCTAATCCACCCAGATCCCAACTTTATCTTGTTCATCGGCTTTAACTTGTTCATCGTTGAGGTCGACGCCTCCACCGGTTAGGAGCGGTGCTATCTCAGCAGCAGGGCAATCCATCACGTCTCCATCCATGCGCCTTCTTTTCCAAAAAGTTATCCCCGGCGGAGATCAATTACGACATCGGTAACCATGAGCTACTGGCGATCAAGCTCGCATTGGAGGAGTGGAGACACTGTTTTGAGGGTGCGAAGAAAAAATTCACAGTACTCACCAACCACAAAAATCTCCAATACCTCAGAAAAGCCAAACGACTCAACCCCAAACAGGCAAGATGGGCTTTATTTTTTACACAGTTCCATTTCACCATCTCCTATCGTCCAGGTACAAGAAAACTTTAAGCAGATGCTCTATCCTGTCTCCATACTCCAGAAGAAAGATCCAAAGAACCTGAGCCCATCTTGCCTCAAAGGATCATCGCTTGCCCCATCCAGTGATCCCTCGATGAACAACTCTCCTCCTCCAGTGTCTCCGAGCCATCTCTGCCGGGGTGTCCTCCCGACCGCACCTATGTCCCCTATGTCCTGATTGCCCCATCTTGAAGAGCCCATGCCATCTTTCATCCGGCAAGATCCTTCCGTTGCCCGTTCACCAACGACCCTGGTCACACCTGGAAGTAGATTTCACCTCGATCAGATACTATGTCTTCTGGAATTCCATAGTACCGAAATAGGAGCTCTGCAGTAGTTATGGCCATGGGTAAGCCTTTCAGAGGGGCTTACCCACAGCCCTCTGAAAGGCTTACCCACGGCCATAACCACTGCAGAGCTCCTCTTCAACCACGTATTTCGGTACTATGGAATTCCAGAAGACATAGTATCTGATAGAGGTCCCTAGTTCATCTTCAAGCTCCTAGGTGTGACTGTCAGTCTCTTGTCTGGATAACACCCTTATTTGAACGAGCAAACGGAGAGGAAGAGCCAAGAGATTGGCCACTTTCTACGAACCTTTTGCCACGGCCACCAGAACTCTTAGAATTCAATTTCTAGGCTGGGCCGAGTACGCGCAGAACTCCCTCCGTCAGCCTGCCACTGGACTTACTCCCTTCCAGTGCGTACTCAATTACCAGCCTCCACTGTTCCCGTGGTCCGGGGAACCATCCAACGTCCCTTCCGTTAACCATTGGTTACGAGAGAGTGAGAGGGTCAGGGACGAAGCACATCATCACCTCCAGAGGGCAGTGCGCAGACAGAAGACCCATGCGGAAACTTGGAGAGCCGAACAACCTACCTTCCAGCCAGGAAAGAAATTCTGGCTATCCACATGGGACATCAAGCTGCACCTGCCCTGCAAGAAGCTGAGTCCCAGATACGTTGGCCCCTTCACCATCATCCGACAGATCAACCCCGTCACCTACCAGCTCCAGTTACCCTCACACTACAGAATCCACTCTACATTTAATGTCTCACTCCTCAAACCTCACCACTCACCTGTGTCTGTTCCCTCCACAGAGCCTGGCCCGACAGAGGAACCCCCTCTTCCACTGATTCAGGAAGACGGAACCATCTACACAGTCCGAGAGATCTTGGACTCCTCCGCCGTGGTGGCTTTGGAGTATCTCGTGGACTGGGAGAGTTATGTACCAGAGGAATGTTCATGGACACCACGGGGTCCGTGGGCTGTAGGAGGGGGGGTACTGTCAGGGATCAGCCAGGCTCCACCACCATCCAATCACAACGGTCACTATCACCTGAGTATTAATCACCAGCACCAGCACGCCATCTGCTCATCACCCCAAACACTTATAAGCACACACCTCACACTGGCACTTTGTCTGGTCTCGAACACGAGTAAGGACTCACCTCATTGTCTTCTCCTACCTTCCATGCATCATTGGCAAAGTATCTTCATCTCCCAGAGTGTGTCTCCTAGTCTCCAGTATTTTCCAATTCTCTGTCGTATTCTTCGTCGTCCTGCAACCTCTCTTCCTGCACTGGTGTGTGCTTCCACTATCCTCCGCTCCATCATCCACGACCTCCTCAACCATCTAAACAGAAAAGACTGTCAGTATCTCCGTTCATCATTACTCATAGACATTTACCTTTAAAGGTTCCCGCTACTGCTATTTGCTTCATATTGTCAATAAACCTGTTTCTCACCTTTACCTGTTTCTTACCATTATTGTTTGGAGTCCCTGTTCCATAACACATGGAACTAATCCAATTTGTAAGTCTAATTATAATAAAATATCTTTTTAATTTCATTTTTGTTTTTGACCAGATTTCAGAAACATTCCAAAATCTTTAGGTTTTGTCTGAATTTGTTTTATCATTGCATTAGAAACAAATGGCTTTAGAATATAAATATAAAAATGGAATGGAAACAAATGATAACTTTTCTCAGAAGTGACTTAATTTTCTTATAAATAATTTTAAGAAAGTTCTCCTCAAGTTAAGTGTGTTAATATAATGTAAAATAATGTAAAGGTAACGTGTGTATACACCCCTGTCAAGCGATTACAATTTTTAATCTAATTAATTAAATGTGCCGATTAATGACTTTAATTAATCACAAATTAATCACATATCAAATTTGGCTGAGAAACTACACCCAAAAGATAATTTAAAAGTCATTATTGTGCTAAATGTGAAAAGCATCAAATAGACATTGCAAAAAGTAGCTTTAGAATGAAATATTTCATTTGATTCAACTTAGAATTTATTACTTGGGATGCACCAAAAGTACCTTTTCCAGAACGAGGCTGATACCGAGACTTTCATTTTTGGTACTTGCCGATACCTGTATATTCATTGCATTTGTTTTAAAAAAAATTGGGTAGAGAAACCAAAATAATATTAATCAAATTAGTTAGCTAAATTAATTTAGCAAATATATATGTCCTTCAGTTATTTTCAACCCTAATTATGCATGTTAAAATGTATTGTTGGAGCTGCTGTTACTTTCACTGTACATTCTGTATTGCTCTATCATATTTAATCTTTTATTTAATGGCACAGTGAATATTTAGAGTTGTGCCAGCAGGGCTCGATGCTAAGGATTGTTTTATACTGTCCCGGTTGGGCTAGTGGTTAACATCTTTAGATACCATGAAACATCACAATTTTCAGGTACAGAAATTGAATTAAAGACTCAAATGTAAAATAACACTCATTGTATAAATGAAATATAAATCCTAGGGGTGTAACGGTTCACAAAATTCACGGTTCGGTTCGATATGATACCGTGGTGTCACGGTTCGGTACGTTTTCGATACAGCAAAAAGAAAGAAATGCCAGAGAAATTTGCTATTTATTAAAGGAAAAATAATTTTTAAATAAGTTTTCCTACATCTTGAAACTTTTAGTTTTATAAATGGGGGTAATATTTGAAGGATGAACAAATAATGTTTTGGCCATCACATTAAAAATAACATAAATAAAAATTTAAATAGGATAATATTTGAGGTTTGAAGTGCTGGAAAGAGATGTGTGATGTACTTGAAAGCATTTGACTATTTCTGCCAAACTTCCATGGTTACAGTTAGTGTTACTACATTAAATCCATGGTGAATGTTGCTGATCTGTGGCCTTAAAGCCTATAACTAGTTCATTCATGGAACAATGTTTTTCCTGGTTTCCACGTCAGCGCTGTTTGATCCGTTAATAACGGAGAAATTTGAATCCTTCTCACTAGATCTCGCAGCAATGTTATTACTTCAGTGGCAAATTAAAATGCTTTCTTTACTGGATCTCTTAGCGCTGTGTAGTAACAACGTCGCTTGATCAAGATCTGCTCACGCTGCACTGACATTGGTCCAAACTGATAAACGGTCCGTGAAGCACAAAATAATGAGTAGCGCAGTTTCGTTCCGCTTTCATTACGTTTGCCATTTGATGTTGTGCAACTTTGTGGTGGTCGCGCCAGCGTGAATTTTGGTCGGCAGGATAAATGTCCAGCGAATCGTTCGGTTTGTAATGCTTACCGAACCGAAAGCCTTGTACCGAACTGTTCAACACGAATACGTGTATCGTTACACCCCTAATAAATCCTTATCAAAGTTACAAAAGTCATTCAGTCAAAAGGCATGGGTATTTTCTTTTTATATTTTGTTGTTGTAAGATGGACATAGAGGACAAAGACAACAGTAGAGGCTGCTTTCACTTTAAGAGCTGCACGTATCCAAAATACTGTTACACACACGTTTTCTTTCACAAATGTTTGTTCACTGAAGGCATAACCGACTATGTTTCACAAGGAAGGATACTCACTGATACATGTACTCACTGAAACATGCATTTGTCCGTTCAAACGCAAGAAGACGTGAAAGAGAACTCAATTCAGTAGGCTATTCACACTGTCTGAGAGGCAGCTTTGTGGACACGAGCTTCCCACTTTTAGTGATGAGTTGATTGTGTCAGTATGCTGATCTAGAGATCTGTGGCAGGTTATGCACACATTATCTAATTAGTCTGTGCATCATTCACTCTTCTATCCCCACTGTTGTCTGACCCTGTGTATACGTTTTTAAGCCAGTAGTTTAAAAGTGAATACTTTTCTTTTTAAGGTAAAAACCAAACCGCAAGATTTATTTTCCCATAATTCTAATTTAACAAAATAATTGCACTGCTTGCTAGTCCTACCTGCATGTATTTGAGAGCAGGTTATTATTGCAAACTTATATATAAGTATATAAGCTAATTACCTCACTTCCACTTGCAGGTAGACAGTGCTCTCATTCCCAGTCGGAGTGTTGTGGCTGAGAGTGAGATGGCGAAGACTGATCTCTTTCTCTCGCTGACTGGAAAGTGATTTAGGTGAGACTTTTTAAAGTTGTCTATCTGGGCCACCTTGTCACGAGACTCTCAGAAATTCAGCCTCTCTTTCAAAGATGACTAGCCTCATTCTGAGTTCATCGCCCCCTCCTCCTTCTCCCTCCTCCTCTTGCGCTTTCCTTTCCAATGTGTAATTACAAGGCAGACTCCAGTCAAGGTAGGAAATGCTATGATGTCATCACACTCACTGTTGGTTATGCATGCGTTGCCTCTACATATTGTTTGGACATTGATGGTGGTTTAAAATGATCAACATACAGGCAATGTTAAATCCGTGAATATATATTTGGTGTTTGTTGTTCATTGTTTTTGGCTCACAAAATCACAATTTTTACTCGTTATGTAACTGCTGTAATAATTGTAATGATTTTGTAATAATAATTGTGCAAGAATTGTGGAAATAATGCTATAAATGGGTTCTTGCATAATTATGGAAGGATTAAGAACGAAACAGAGGCGTATCAACTGAATTATAATACCTGTTGTTTTTGGGTTGTGTTTTGTCCCGCCCCACTTAATGAACTGAAACGGGGTGGAAATGAGAAGTGAGTGGGGGTGGTGTGGACAGCTGGCCCGTCTGATCCCCTGAGTCTGCTCCTAAATTGGTTTTAGCAGCACTAATAAAGCTGATTATCTCTCTGCTTCCAAGTCCCACTAACCCTGACACCCAGGCAGCTGGGGCTCTCTTACGCCAGCCCAGCCTCAGCTCACACACTGCAGTCACTCCGCTTCCCTCCTTTTTTCTCTGCTCTTATCAGTCTAAGCAGCTGCCATTAAGCTTTCATTCATGCTTCCCTTTAGGGTGGCACATGATGCTTTTTAGTATTTTTATATTAGGACTGTAAATCGTTTAAACTTTAATTGACTTATATGATATGTAAATTATTTTAAATGTCAGAATATTGTTTGTTTTTAATCATAGGACATCAGCCTATCACTGGCCTGAAGTCCACATCAATTATTTTTTGCAATTCAGTTTTTTAATCTGTCTGGTGTAACAGCATAGTCTCCTGAAAATATTTTTGGCTCCTATGACATATTTATTTTGTTGTTCAAAAGTTAAAAGCATTTGCTAAAAGAATACATTTAAATGTAGACTTGAGGGCTGTTCTAACAGGAGGCGTTCTTGTACGATTTTTGTCATATATATTTGTTTGTCTATTTACACTTGTCGATTGATGACTTTTGGTCTTGTCACTGCTTTTCTGCATTTAATGCCATGAGCCTTGATTAATTGCTTTTTTATCACATTATTGTTTTTTTTAAATAATTAATGTTCAATTTACTTAATTTTACAGATTTACATATAGGGCTTTAATATTATTGGTATCGCTTTTATTAGTTTTAGGGTTAGACGTTTTATTATGTTACAAAAATGTACATGCTACCATAATCTGTTAGTTCTGGTCCTATATTTTGATTACACAGTTGGCAATAAATAATGCAGATCTTTTTAACACTGTAGCATTCCACCATTCTATTGTTTAAAAGTTTGGGGTCAGAAAGATTATTTAAAAAAAAGATTTTTATTTAGCAAGGATGCATTAAATTGATCAAAAGTGACAGTAAAGACTTATAAATTGTTACAAAAAAAAATTCAAATAAATGCTGTTCTTTTGAACTTTCTATTCATCAGAGAATCTTAAAAAAATATTGATCACAGTTTCCAAAAAATATTAAGCCGTGATAATGGAGTAATGGCTGCTGAAAATTCAGTTTTGGTGTCATAGTAATAAATGACATTTTAAAATATATTCAAATTATTTACAATTGTATTAACATCTCGCAGAATTACTAGTTTTACTGTATTTTAGATCAAATAAATGCAGCCTTGGTAAGCATGAGAGTTCTTTCAAAAACATCTTACCAACCCCAAACGTGTGAATGGGGGGTCAATTGCAAATCTATTGAAGTATCTTTTGTCCTAATTACTTTCTAATTTATTTATATTTTAAAAAATAAGCACTATTAGATATTTCTCATCCTACCATTTGCAAAGCATTTATATACCAGTATCTTTTTTTTGTCATTTATTTTTCAACGTGTTTGAAAACTTTAACTAAAGATAATTTATTTTGTTTTGCTTCATGTGCCTTCATAGTGGATGTAGTTTTTTTTAAAACAATTTATGGTTTAAAACTCTCCCTTATGATTAAAAGAAATGATTAAAGAGAATCCAATGGGAAATTAGATCTGTGGCTGTGTCAGATATGACATAATTGGCCGTAATTCCTTCCCTTAATTACATGTGAATTGTTAGAATTATTTATTTTAAGTGTCATTTGTTTCATTGGGTCTAGTGACGCACGCATCCAGAACACATGGCCTTCCATAACACTCACATGAAAGTCTCACAGACAAACCCCCATGTTAATAAAAAACACAGATATCCCAATCCCATTCAAATAAGTACATGAAATCACAGGCATCCAATGTTAATAACTGTAACTCAAACAGCATTTGGAAAACAAATTTAGTCCGATAAGTGCTTGAAAACAAGCTCATTAGCTATAAGTCAGACGTTGGTTAATTGAAAGGTTATGTATCTGCTCATTAAATGTGAAATTGCTATTTTAATGAACAGTGAGATTGTAATTGTAACACCGACTGTAGGAACATCATGTTTTGTTCTGTCCTTCCTCTCTGATACACCCTCTGAAAATGAACTATCCAGTTCATCCTTCTTGTTTTGCAAAACATTAAAGGCACCCAAAAAGGGCTTCCCATGTAATCATGGTCCCTAGTTTTGCATTCATTCCTTTAATCGCATCCTATCCCGGCACATTCTGTCTCTGTACTCCAGAGAATTTACATTCTCATGTCTGACATTTTTAATAGCTATTTTGATAACTGGTCTTCATAACATTGTTTTTCCTGATTAAGTAGTCAAAATTTGCTCTGCAGCTGTTTTCAGACTGAAATCAGCCATTAGTATTTTATTAAACATGTAAACAGAAAATTACCTCGTAAACATGCCACTTTGGTTTGACATTTTAATGAGTACACGGCTAGACGCAAGTTTCAGCTGTTTATAGAATATAGTCGAATATACCAGATGGTTTACGCTCTACGTTCTGCAATTGAGTCAAACGTCTTAAAATGGTTTCATGTTGTTGCGTTTCCTGTAACTGGACTGTGAGGTTGCCGGTGGCCTATAAAAAAAAGAGCACATTTTTGAAAGCCAATTCCGATAAATAACTGTGAATTATTAAATTGGTTCAATGGATGGTGGTTTTGCTCATGTTTGGGGAGATTGTGGAGTACTTTACAGGAAGAAAAAATTAGATATTTGGGTAGAGGAAGGAGAGAAAGGGGAGGAAGGAGAGAAAGGGGAGTAAGAATTTGGACCTGTTGGATTGAAACCCAAATTTCCCTTAAGAACGGGAACTGCCTGAGAGCAGGAAACAACTTCAAAGCTTCGGATACGTCTCAAACATTTGTAGACACCACAATTGCGATGTTCTTTTCTCTGCTGCCTGGTTTTTATGCTGGAATGCTGGGAAGTATACTTGGCTGTTTGACTAGCTTAATTGACAATAAACGAATTGTTTTTGTTTAGTTTTTTTCCCCACAAGATGTTCTATACGACTTTTCTTACACTAACTGGAACATAACCAGAACCAGTTGTACAGCAGATGTGGAGTCAATGGCTGAGACTTGTGAATCACACACAGGCTGATATATGTCTTCTGAGATGGTCATTTTACCCGCACTCATTTCAGGCTTTTGTGTATACATGTGAAACTCTCATTATGTTCATCTTACTTCTGTTATAGCAGGGGTGAATAAGTATTTTCTTTTACATTTTGTAGTTTATTTATGGTTTTAAAGATGAGGGCATGTTTTGCAATCTGTTGTTGTTGCAGCTGACTAATCTAACTAGTTTCTACCAAGATGAAATATTGTACACATTAAAAAGATATAGGAAGAAATGATTAGAATTCCAAAGATATTGGAAGTGTTTTCTCCTCCCATTTGGAGCAAAAAAAAAACTTTATAAATAGACTGCATTCACTCCTAAAAAAACAACTCTTAAAACTACATACCATGACACAACAACATTAGTATTGTAAACTCATGGTGGGTTTGCTCCTCTGCCGTGACACTCGCTGTGAGAAAGGCTGCTTCAACTTTTTAATTACTGAATTGTTTTTACTCCAATTTGTTGGTGAAATATAAACCTTTAAACAACAATAAACCATAATGACTTGTCTTCATGAAAGATTTATTAAAACATTACATTAAATAAGACCTCACATTTTACGTAAAAATAGTATGAATATGTAATGCAGTGCATATTAGCAAAATGCTCTTCACTAATGTTATTTTTTTTTCTAGCTAACTAATGACTTTATGGACATTTAAATAGCTTTCTTGAGGTAAATGTAACGTTAAGTGACATTCTATAGCCTACAAGCTGTTTTATTCACGTATTTCCCCGGTTGAAACACTGATTGAGCGATTATATGAGACAGGATTCATTTCGGTAAGTTAATGTATCTTTCAACATCTGGTGTTTACCCATGTTTATTTTGTGCTGTGCATTAATCTGTCACGCCGTATTAAAAAGCGCCAAAATGATTTTTTTGTTGAATTTCATAACAAAATCGACAGAATTTATAAGTTGAGACTTTAAGTTAATATTGTCGAGCTGGTGTACATACGGTCACCTTTATTTATATAGCGCTTTGTAGAGATAGTCAAAGCAGCTTTACAGGGATAAAGAGGAAAGTAATGATTCAATAATGCAAACAGAGTTCAATTCAGCAGTAAAGCATGCAGCTCTAAAAAATAATATAGTGAGGAGTCAAAGCTCCTCAATATAACACAATATTACTATTTTTTTGATCCCAAACTTTTGAACGGCAGTGTATATTCAATAATAGATATTGAAAGTGGTTCTACTTCCATACACAAAATACATTTTTATCATTTATTATTGTATATATATATATATATATATATATATATATATATATATATATGTGTGTGTGTGTGTGTGTGTGTGTGTGTGTGCGTGTGTGTGTGTGTGTGTGTGTTTATATTCAGTAATTTCATGGTTTTGCTAATGCGTCATTGTCAATAAATAGTTGTTTTAACACATAATTTACAATATTAAATATATTAGCTTGAAAGGAATCAAATTAAATATTGCATTTCATACTCATGAACATCATACAACATCAGTTCAGATCAGTCAAACCTTGTCATGGCTCATTAAGTCTGTAGTTTGTAATTTATCTCTGAAGACATGTCAAGTCTGTAGCTTATGTATGTCTATCAGGGTGGACGTGTGTGGTGCAGGTTACTAAGCAACAACAGAAGTAACACGTCAGAACGAGCACGTTTCAACATCTTGTTGGACCCTTAACAATATGTGGAGTTAAGATAAGATTAATATGCCATGGATTTTAACATTGTAATTTCAAAGTAACTCTGAGCCTGACCTGTTCCCCTGTTGAAGGTGATGTCTTCATCATTATCTTTTTTACGATGGCAAAATATTTCTCCTGTCCAAGTTTAGCACATGAGTAACAATTCTATGTAAGATTTGTTAAAAAAAAACACTGGGCTCAAGCAAGTGATTTTTCAAAGCAAGGCATTTTGTGGTCAGAAGACTCCGCATTTTTAATTATTCAACATAATTTTCTATTCTGCAGTCTGTGTTGAGTGTTGTGTGGCAGCTCTGGTTGTGGGCAGAGCCTGACTGAGTCACACTGGCAGGAGCTCAGAGTGGCGGTTCACCACAGTCAGCGCTGAGAGCAGAGAAGCACAGCAGGACCTATAACACAGTCAAACACCATGTGCAAATGGCCCAGAGCTGTTAAATATTTAATGTCCAACATTCTTCTCACATGTGAAAAAAAAAACAGCAACAAAAAAAGCTAAGTCCCGTTGAGAGCCAAATGCTACTCTGTAAAAACAAACCATTCGGCCTCCCTTTTACCCCACAGCGCTTTCAATTAATTACATATTTTAATCAAATTTAACAATAATGCTATCTTAGTTGATTTATTAGTTGAACTGCATATCAGCAGTGCTTAAATCACCCAAATGAGGAGCTGAATATACAATTGACCATAGTAGTAATAGACCTGAATAGAATAGCCAAAAAAAGGTTTATGCTATGACAGTTGTAAGTTCATTATAATAAAATAAACAATAAATTGATTTCTATAAAGTCACTTCTTTAATTCCTATACCTTGGTCACGGTTAAACCTAATTTATTTGTTTGACAGGAATGAAGGCTGTGAGGGATGGACCTACAGTCTTTACAATAGCATGCACTGTATACAGATGCTACATCTTGTAATTTTCTAAGTTTTGTAGGATTTGTGGTTGATTTAGTTTGGAAATGTGAGGGTTAAGTATAAAAAGAACGAGAAAAATGAACAAGCTGAATAAAGCTGATTTCGTACGTAAGCAACTGTGATTAACTGTTTATACCAATGCCCTTTATTTAAAGTTAGCAAACTAGAACTGATGGCATTATGATTATCCCACACTTGTGCTGTTGCACTTCAAAGGGATAAGCTACTTTAATAATTGCTCAGTTATACATGTAAGTGTTTGCTGTGTAGCAATAAATGAAATCCTGGGGCCTAAAACAAAGCTTATTAAAAGGTTTTCAGTAACACACTTTTTCCTCCCAGCTTAATATGCAGAGATAACTGCAAGTATTCGTAGATTGATTATACAAAATTTGTATGCACTGTGTACCCAATGAGATGATTTGTGGGCGGGGCTATCTGTTTGGCCGACCAATGTCAGTGGGTTCTAGAAACATATTGTAAACAGTCTTTATTTGTCTTTAAACACAGCTGCATGTAAAAGGCCCATTAAAATTATAAAAATGTATTTATCCCACAAACATTCTTTCCTTGTATGCACTAGAATTCCTTCCCTTGCTCTGTGTTGTAGCATTTATTTCATGTGTCCGTGTTGCTGGGCGTTTATGCATGTGCAGATATGTAGCGTGTTTTGTTTTCAGCAGCACTATTCCTGTTTTTAGAGCACATAACCTCAGATACTACTTTTACCTTTGATTTCTTAGCTTCAGGGTCTTATCTTTGTTATAAAAAAGTGAATAAAACTGCATTAACAAAAGCCAAGTTGGTTCGTTCTATTGTGCTTGTAAAAGTCACATGACACTGTGTTAATTGAACTCTTCATGCACATATTGACAACTTTGAGTCTGATCTGTGCTGATGTACAGCCAATGCCATAACAATCTATTTTTAGTGATCCATGGAAGAAAGAAACCGGTTGGGAAATAACATGAGGGTGAGAAAAAATAATGACAGAATTTAATTTTTTTGGGTGAACAATTCCTTTAATGCTTGATCTATCTCATGCGTCTCATAAACCTCAAACAAAGACCAATCCACCATGGATGGTTCATTGTTTGCTATTAAAGGCAAAAACCCAACAACGAGTAGCACTTGGGGAATGAGCCATTGACAGTAATGTTCAGTGCCCACATTTTGGTCCGTATCCAGTTTGATGCCTCTCCTCACACAACTTTGATGAAAGTCCATTGAAAGGTCACCCATCAAATCTCAGTGATGTAATTCAATGCTGACACATCTGGAGCTTGTCAAACTATGTGGGTGTACGTGTGTCCACATGTAAGTGTGAGCATATGTTCATGACTTTCATACATGTTTGTGCATGTCTTGAAACAGAAAAGTGTCACTCTTCTGGTAATGTGAGATGCTCTGTCATGTGTGTTTGGGATGTAGAGAACGCATGGCGTAGCAACCATTATAGCCGCTTTTAGAAATGTCTTAGTTCATCCCTCCCACTTTGAAGGGGATAATCATTATATTTAAGAGTTTCATTTTGCTTGGCTGCAGGGCAAATAAAAAAATGTAGCTGGTCCTGTAAATGTATGACTTTAAGACCAAGTAGAAGCCTTGAAGCTGGCAGTGAATTTTTATGAATACTTCTTTAGCATTGTTTTGCTAGGTTTGATCCTGTACTTTATTTTAGATGTGTGTCTTTATGGTATAATACAATACAATACAATATAGAATTTCAATATAAAAAGTTTGGAGTCAGATTTTATAATGGTTTTGAAAGAAGTCTCTTGCTGCATTTATTTGATAAAAAATAATGTAAAAGACAGTAATATTGTGATGTATTGCAATTTAATAATATATTTAATACATTTAAAAATGTTATTTATTCCAGTGGTGGCAAAGCTGAATTTTCAGCATCATTACTCCATTCTTCAGTCTCACATGATCCTTCAGAAATCTGATTTGGTGCTCAAGAAGCATTTCTTATTATCAGTTGAATACAGTTGTGCTGCATGCTAAATATTTTTGTGGAAACGGTAATGTATATTTTTTCAGTCTTCTGAATTCTAAATATAATAAACAGCATTTATTTAAATGTTTTTTGTAACAATGTCCAAGTCTGTACTGTCACCATTAATCAATTTAATGTTTTCTTGCTGAATAGAAGAAAAACCTTTCAAACTTTTGAATGGAAGTGTACATACAGGGTCGTGTACATTTGGGGTAGTGCCCAGTGCTATTTAGAGGAAGCAGGGCCCCCTCAGTCCATTCGTGACCGGGGGCGGGTGGGGGTCCTTTCACTACGGGGCCCTCTTGATCGGGGGGCCTGGTGCGATTGTGCCCGTTGCACCGCCCTAAGGACGGCCCTGTGTACATACACGTTTTGTTATCCATCTGCACAGACACGCTATATAAGAAGTGTTCTTAATGGCTTGAGCAATAGTTAAAAAAATCCCCTGACAAAAGAACTAATTCAGTGTATGATACTGTCCCATCTTCAGTTACCTCATGGCAATGGTTCAGTCAGATTCTCAAGCATGACTGATGGGTCTTTCCCAAACAATGTGAACATTATCTATTTACCACCGAAAAACAGTAACACCATTATAATCAGAGTCAAAGCCAAGTGAGAGCAATTAGCTAGTGTTTGCTTGTCCTGTCCTTTTCCCCTGGATTGCAGTGGCTGCTGCTCTGTTTTTGGATCTTGGATCAAACACTGGGGAGCGGAGTATATTTAGCCCATAGATCTCATCTCTCATAATGTGCTGTCTTAGAAAATTATTAAAATGAAAACTAGTTGCGGTTACTTGCTCATCTTTAAAGGGATAGTTCACCCAAAAAATGAAAATTTGCTGTTAATTTACTGACCCTCTGGCCATCCAAGATGTAGGTAACTTTTTTTTCTCCAGTAGAACAGTAATCCAGATTTTTTTAGCAGAAACCGTGATCTTTGATGATTCATATAATGGAAGTCAATGGGTGTCATCACTTTGAGATTCAAATAAACATGCAGACAAAACAAAATGAATACCTGCGGCACCAGATGATACACTGAGGTCTTAAGAAGCAAAATGATCGATCTATGCAAGAAACTTATAGCGTTATTTTCAACATTTGTACCTCTTATCCACAGCCTTGGCAAAGCAGATGCTGTGGATTAATGATTTTAATGTGGAGGTATTAATTTTGTAAATAATGTTCAGTTTCTTGCATAAACCAATTGTTTTGCTTCTTAAGACCTCAATGTTTCATCAGGAGCCGCGAGTATTAATTTTGTTTTGTCTGCATATGTTTTTTTGAATCTCAAAGTAATGACACCCATTGACTTCCATTAAACAGTATGAGTCACCAAGGACCACGGTTTCTGCTGAAACTCTTCTTTACTGTTCTATTGCGGAAAAAAAGTCAAATACATTCCGTATGGCCTGGGGGTGAGTAAACTTGCAAATTTTCATTTTTGGGTGAACTATCCCCTTAAGGTTATTTCAAGTCATTTTCAAGTTGAAAAAAAAAAAATGGATCGTCTTTGAAGTGCACAACATGGCCAAAAGTATGTGAACACCCCCTTCTAATTAACGGGTTTGTTTCAGCCCCTTAATCTTAATGCTACACCATGCAGTGACATTCTAGAGATTTGTGAGCTTCAAACCTTATGGCAGCAGTTTGGGGAAGGGTCTTTTTCTGCTCCAGAATGACAAGACCCCTTTGCAGAAATTGCTCCATTACTGCCCATGATTTAGAAAATTACATGTTCAACAAGCAAGTGCTGTCCAGGTGTCTACATACTTTTTGCTATATAATTTATAACTGTATCAGTTCATTCCTTCCTTGGAAGGTGACTATGTCGCCATCAACGGACTTTGCAATAACAAGGTCATCAGTATAGCAACATCTGATTGTGACACTGGCTTTTCAGTGCTTGATAGAGGAAGAAACACCTGCAGAACACGTGTTCACCATCTCTGCTTCTTAAAGGGTTAGTTACCCCCCAAAAAATTATCCCATAATTTACTCTCCCTCAAGCCATGGTGTATAGAACTTTCTTCTTTCAGCCAAACACAATCGGAGTTATATTAAAAAATATCCTGGCTCTTCCAAGCTTTATAATGGGAGTGAATGGTAATTTGGATTTTAAGCAAAAAAAAAGTGCATCCATCCATCATAAAAGTAATCCATAAGGCTCCAGGGGGTTAATAAAGACCTTCTGAAGCATTATATGATGTGATGCATCAGCATTATGTGATGCATTAAAAAAAATCCATATTTATAACTTTATAAACTATAATCAGTAGCTTACGGTTATTGTCCTACGCGAGTCCTACGCGAGTCTTCCTGCAGAAGAGTGACCTCTGACCTGACGCATAACGCAGGATTTAGGAGTTGCGAAAGTTTAGGTGAGAGTAGACTCCTCTCGCAGTTCAAACAAATAGGGCTGGGCAACAAACTCAAGCTCCTCCAACATTTCTCTTTAAAAATATTGTGACCGGTGTTTTGTTTTGCTCTATCCTCTGCCCTTCAGCGTTCATCAATATGACATGCGTCGGGACAAAGGCCACTCTTCGGCAGGAACTTGACTCTCGTACAGCCGTTACTGGAAGTCAGTGATTATTTTATTTTGTTCTTTTGAATTTTCTTTTCATCAAAGAATCGTTGGGGGAAAATATGTATAACGGTTTCCACAAACTGTTTTCAACATTTCAAAAACAGCGAAATGTTTTCAACATTGATAATGTTTCTTGAGCACCAAATTTAGAATGTTTTCTAAAGCAAAGCATGCAGAAAATTCTCCTTAATAAATGTATTACAGTAGTTATTTTAAAATGTTATATTTTACAATATTGCTGTTTCAACTGTATTTTTGATCAAATAAATGCAGCCTTGATGAGCATGAAATACTTCTCTCAAAAACACTAATAAAAAAAAAAAACTTATAATAATATCTTGAAGTTTGAAATTACTTTGCTAGATTTCACACTCCTGGCTTGTGGTGTAGTGTACACAGGTTAATGTGGTCCAGTTAGCCTCTGCTGGTAAAAGCCATAACTACATCTTTATGCTGCCAGAACTTATCTGTCATTCAAAACTATTCCTGTCTATTGAAGAAATTATTTTTGGGGTTGTGTATTGAAAATATTTCATAATTATGTTTTGCCAGTGACCATGCCAATTTTGACATGACAGCTCAGGCTTAAGAAAGTTCACCAATCTGCATTACTATGATTTTTTTCGCTGCGGCTCCAGAATAATTTGTCAGATGGCACTTACAGCTCAGGTGATTGGTTCATAAAGTTCTGTTATCCAATGAGCAAAGATGAGAGCAAACCGGTTGCGTTCTTCTGGCTTCGTGATTTCATGGAAGAATCAGACATTTGAACACATTGACGGTGGATTGAATTTGGTCTGATCCCTCTATAAACTGCAAACTCTATAAACAAATCCAAGCAGTGGGAGTGGATTGTCAATTTGCAGATTAATCTGTAAATGATTAACCAATCAAAAAAGTTCTGAAAGGGAAAACAATACTAATTTAAATTACGGTGGGACACAATGTTTCCTTATCTCTTTTTGCAAATGAAAAGCAAAAGCAAGCAGATCACTGTTGATGGTATGAAAAAATGATATTTTCAAGAGGACGACCCAGTAGATTGAAAGCAAGCAAGCAACTGACTCCTGTGTTTATGGAAAGTGGGTTTGAAAAATTCTGGGTTTGAAAAAAAAGAGGCATCTGTCAAGTTGTGGTTTACAGGAAGACAGCAGGAACTTCAGCTTTAGTGAGGCCAGAGTTAATCAGGAAAACCGCAGGAGTCTTGGGTTCTGTAAGGCCGCACCGCATCCCCAGACCCTTCATTGATTCCTATCTGATGGAAACAAAGTCTGCTAATTGGGATTTAATCTTCCTTATTGAGCATGAATAAATTCCAGGACTTCTCTAAATAATTCATTTGTAAGATAAGATTTTAATAGCTTAATGTTTTGGCAATTAATCTCATAAGAGCCTTTTTCCCCATCCCCTCCTGTTAAGCATCAAGAGCTTCCCCATCAGGAAACCAAGATGAATTAATCCATTACATTTGTATGCTGCTTTTCTTTTCTTTTTTTTTGGGGGGGGGGGGGGGGGGGGGGGGGGGTGATTTGCAGTCTGGAGTTGTTGTTTTTTAAACCATTTTATATATTATTTGTGATCAAAAAGTCATTCGATCACATTCAATTAAGTCAAAGTTAAGATTCAATTAAGTCAAAGTATAATTTTATATATAGGAAATTAGTTGAATTTTGTTTGTCAACAGAGTGTGTTTTATTATATTAGTTTTACTGTTTTGTTTTTAACTCAAGTGTTGCATAATGTGAAGCAGCTGTTTTGCACTGATGCCAGACTTCAATTGTTATGAAATATCCTATTTTTTGGTTTCCGCCTATCAAGTTCCAAAAAAATATATATATACACAAAATAGGAATTACCTGGTTTATTTATTTAAATTTCAGCTGAAAAAATTATATAGTAATAAATTATACATTAATAAATTATCATAACATTTTGATCATACTACCCACCCTATAGTCAACAGGCTTGCCTCAATCTGTTCTTTAAAGATTGTTGTTCCTGGAGGGTGAGGGTCATTAAATGAGGATTAGTAGGAGAATATAATTTTCTTGGAGATTAAAGAATAAAGAAGACAATTTTTGGATTATTTTTTATCGTTGTCTGATTTGGTAGTATCACAAAGCTGTGCTTTCATTTGATCCATTCACTGTGGTCACTGTAATGTTTATACACCTAACCCTGATAATACTCAATATTGTCTCATTTGTTGCTTGATTGTTTGTAATAATCAAATATTGTCACTCATTTAATTTAGACCTGCAGTTTCCCACCTGTGGATAAAGTCCATATTAGTGTGCTTTTCAAGGCTTTTTGTCCAACAGATGGTTTTGCAAATCCCCCATCCTTTTTTTCAGAGTATGGACATTTGTTTGTAAGAAAGTTTAGAAAAACATCATATCCTGACATAGCATCCAAAAGATACATTTTAAATTGAATTTATACCCTAAACAAATTAACAGATTACAGGGCTGAGCTTTGATAGCTTATTCCATCCACTCTAATGATGTTTGGTTGTAAATTGAGTCTAAAAAGGAGATAAAGATGCAGGGCAAACATTTGGGATATGCAGTAATCCCCAACATGCCAAAATACTTCCTGATCTTTTCTTGTGCATGGATAAATAGGTCAGAAAGAGTTATGTAAAAGAAGTTCAGCAAAGTGCTATAAATATACCAAATCTGCATGTTTTGAACAGAGGTCTATGCTTCTGGGAAAGCACTTAGTCATTGCAATGACATACTTATTTTTCCTTAATCCGATATGCCTACAAGTCCATGTCGCCTTGAATGATACAGTGCCACATCCCTCTATCTAACCATTTTAATCCTTAAAGATTCTATCCAGAAGCAGAGATGTCTCAGAATAGTCACATACATTTAATCTTTTACAAATATTGGTGAACATTTGTATTCTCAGTGCAGGTTTTGCATGGCTGCAGCTCAGAAAATGTGAAAGAATCAGATTTGCCCTTCCGTAGTCAATTATTGCTTCTGTTCCGGTCAGGAAAATACCCCCCACAGGATGCTTTTATATTGCTTTGAGGTTAAATTCGGGCAGAAGTGGCAAGGAAAGAAAGGGTACAGCATGGCGGATGGCCTAGAACAACAAATTCATTGTGGTTTGTGCAGGGCTTACAAAGCCAAAGCTTATGCTTAGACCCTTTGTCAAATGTACAACAGATCAGATTCCTCATCCCCTTTACCAATATGTCCTAACTTTACTGTTTTAGGTTTGATAAAATCCCCCTGAACTGACTGAACAGTTCTGTTATCATTTACTCACCTTACATGCATACAAAATGACTTTTTGTTCTGGACCCTTTTGACTATCACTGTATGGGACAAAAGCATTTGAATCACTCTTGAAAATACATATATTTTGTGTGTTCTTCAGAAGAAAGAAAGTCCTACTGGTTTGAGTGTGAGTAAATGATGATTTTTGGGCGAACTATCCCTTTAAGTGTACGTAGTGCTAATTACAGGATATATAATGATGCTTATGTAACCTTAGCTGTATTATTTGTTAAAACTTGTCTTGAGGAATTTTACCATGTTGTGTTGATACCATTTAAAACGGTCCTGTTTGGGATTCCTCGTGGAATGTGAGGAATGGCAGAGCAAAGCAAACATCGCTGCCGACTCTGCGCCCTAAAACAACATAATGATTGATGCAGCAGTTTAATGTTCGGGACATGTGGCAGAGATTAATTCTCATTTTGCTCTTTGTGTAAATGCTATCTCATGCATCTAAGGAGCCTGCTCATTGTCTCACCATACTGGCAGGTTTTGAATGATGTGCACTTGTGTCTTTGTCAATGTATTAGGTTGAATCTCTCGGTCCATTCACAGACATTGTGATGAATGAAACAAGACTCTTCCGGGCTCAGAATCTCACACCATCATCCACCATATTGGCACGCGATACAATGAGATTTAGCGCGGAGGCCCTGCAGGTGCTTTCTGCCCTGTGTTTCCCACACCTGGAAGGGCACCAAAGGGCATGGACACCTTACACGCCTATTCACCGCCGTGTCTCACAGGCTCCGCCCACTCTATAGGATATACTACTCCCCCAGCGTGCTAACAATGAGCAACGCTATCACTGTCCATCTATTCAACGTTGGGCGGGACGCACTTATCATAAAGGCTCCTGTCATTTTGATGGCCGTTATCATTGAATACGCCTTCATGAAACCAGACATAAAAAAGACTGCCACCTTGGGAGGCCCTGTTCCGAACCATCTCCAAAGGAAGAGAAAGAGTCGGGGTCAGAACCTCCACTTTTCAGTTGTCATTTATCATGTCAATAGAGACTGTACATTACAGGGGCTTAATCGGGCTGAATTGAGGCACCTTGAGGAAAAAGGATATACGGGACGGCTTGAAGATCAAGAGATAAAAGAAAGTGGTAAAGAATGGGATTTTGAGCCCTTTGAGAGGTGGCCAATCTGGCACAGAGTAGCGGCGCCAGCGCCAGCAATATGTCTTTACTGTATTATGAGCCGTGTACTGGAAAGCTCAGTACTGTCATCAAATGTCATCGTAAGGCTTTAATTGGACTGCATCCTTAGGCTTTCGGGTCAGAGATGGCAGAAACTAAGCGTGTCAAATTTGCATCCTCGGATGGCCCCATGTAGAAATGAGCAAGCTGATGGCATGCAGTCATTATTTCCCTGCCACATGCCTGCCAGATTAGTCTTGTGACTACAGCGGGACTCACAGGCCCCGCTGCGTCCACTGTCCCCTTTCTTCATGTGCACTGGTTTGAACATCTCTTTTTGAAATGGTCACATGGCAGTTCATTTACTGCCATTTATGACATCATTCCTTTGTTAATCCACTTGCTAAACAGTTTTTTTGGTGTCAAAATTGGAGCTTATAAATGATTTGGGGTGGTTTGCTGCAATCTTGTTTTGGAACATACCTGTGCTTTTAAAAAGCAATCCGGAAAACTTCCTGCTGAAAACACTGAGGTGCCTTGTACTGCAGTGATAAGAGCTGTTTGTTAATATGCGTGGGTCTGAAGTGGGAGAATTTTAATTCTTCCTTTTAGTTTTATGATAAAATGTAGCTACTAAGTGTAGTAAGTTGTAACAAATGTTCTTTTGACTGTAAGCGTATTGCAATATTCAACTGAATATATACTCAACTGAACGTTCAGTCATTTGTTCTGCTCTCAGTTCAGGGAAAGGGGAGTTGGGTAGAAAGAAAAGGATTTTGTGTAATATTAAAATGGCTATAAATTCTTCAGGAAATTCCGTTAGAATGAGATTACTGTTGTCTCCAGTATTTTTCCCACTTGTCCTTAAAATAATTCGGAGCAGGAGAAATTTGTAGTTATTCATTAATGCAGTTAACCCAAATGTGAATAAAACGCATTATATATAATCTAATACTGACAGTTGGGAAACTATCTAGCACGTCGTAGCACTGTAAAAATAAAAAGGGGGAAAACACAGGGAAATTCTTGATAGATTTATAGTTATACAGTCACAGTTACTCGTGTTCACTACCATTCAAAAGTTTACTGTCAGTGAGATTTTAAAATGTTTTTAGAAGTATCTTATGCTCACCAAGGCTGCATTTATTTAATCAAAAATACAATAATATTGTGAAATATTATTACAATTTAAAATAACCGTTCTATTTGAGATGAAGTTCTTCTACAGTGCTTCAGACTTGGATGGCTCCATCGTTGTGCTATGTGTGTGTGTGTGTGTGTGTACATAAATCTCTTCTTTGTTGACCTTCTAGAGTAAGTTTCCTTGTGAAATCTTTGAATTAGTCCTCCCTTCCACTGCCTTACACAATGCAACCTGTTGTATTCTCAATCAGAAAAGGGTTAAGAACGTGTCAAACGCATATGTGACGTCAAACACATATCTGAAAATTAAATGTATCAAAAAATGCCCAACTTGTGTACATATAATTCATTGGCACACATGGAAAAAATTAACAAGAGCTTTAAATTTTTCATACAGAATTTTTTTTTTTATTTAGACTTGGTTCGTCTTTAAAATGTATTTTTCTTTAACTCTCACAACCAATTATTTCTCTGAATTGCTAAGCATGGATGTTTTTCTTTTTTGTCTTTAAACGATTTGAAAAACCAATTTTATTTTATTCAATTATTTTAAAGTACTTTGTACATGCTCCTTTTTACTTTTTATTGAGCACCTCTTTTCTCTTATAATATTTATCTTGATTTAGATGTATGATTGTTTTTTTTATTTAAAATCATTATTTTATACATGATTTTATTTAAGATTTATACATAAAATCTCACAAATTTCTTGGAGCAGGTTACAGTGGATTTACAATATAAGCTAAACAGATATGCCCATATCAAATTTCCAAGCAACCCAAGATCTTAATGCCCTATTTTAACTAGGTTATTTAACTAGGCAGTTTGTTTAATTTGTTACTTTGGTTGTGTTATGAATCACGTGAGTCTGGGGGATCCAAATACAGCGTGTTTATTAGAAAGCAGAGTCGAACAGGCAAAGATCAATATCACAGACAAACAGCAGTATCAGAGGAAATCCAGGGATATTCAACAGGCGATGGTCGAGGCAGGCGGCGAGCAGACGGGAGTCGGTATCCAGGCAGAGGTAAGTAACACAGGAAACAGGCAGACGGGAACAGAGATCAGGACAATTGAAAGCCGGGGCAATGCAATATTTCGCAGAGAAGTGGTGTGTGGAAGTGGCTTTTATGTGTGTGTGTGAATTGCAGGTGTGTGTGTGAAGTGCAGGTGTGTGCAATCAGTGCAGTGCAGGTGTATGGTGTTTGTTGTAATCAGTCCAGGGAGGTGTATGATGGGAAATGTAGTCCAAGTAAAACCAGGAAGTGCGTGGCTAATCGTGACAGGTTGCCTGTTCAGACATTAAAGGTGATACAATTTACATATGTCTTATATGGGCCACACCAATATTTTAAAGTTATTTATGCCCTTGTACACCCTTTGCCTTCATGTAAGGCAGTGACTCATTCACTTGTGATTAATGTGATGGAACATTATTCCAATTGGGTAGATGTTTCCCTTGTCTTGACAAGGGAAGGCAAGGCACTTTTATTTAAAGAGCACGTTTAAAACAGCCATTGCTGACCAAAGTGCTGTACAATCAGTTCAAACAATATAAAATACATAAATACACCAACTGACACAAACACATCATAAACACATCATAAAATTACATTTGACCAAAAGCCAAACAGAAATACATCTTTAGTGAAGATTTAAAACTATTAACAGTGGAAGACACCCTTAGATGTTCCGGCAAATCATTCGCGGAGTAGCGACAGAAAAGGCACGATCACCTTTTATTTCAGTCTAGATCGTGGCACAGTGAGCATCAACTTGTTCGAGGACCTTAAGGGTCTAGAACATTTCCTGTGGAGAAGATCAGTAATGTATTGAGGAGCCTGGCCATTTAACCCCTTAAACACGTAGAACAATACCATGAACTTGACACGGTATTCGACCGGCAACCAGTGAAGCGAAGCAAGAACAGGCGAAATATGTTCTCTCTTTCGAGTACCAGTAAGAAGCCTGGCGGCAGCGTTTTGTATCATTTGTAGGTGGGATAAGGAAGATTTAGCCACCCCAAGGTACAGCGAGTTACAATAATCCAGCCTGGATGAAATAAAGGCATGAATCACTGTCTCCAAATCTTTTACTGTTAAAAATGCTTTTAATTTTGCAATAGATCTCAAATGATAAAAGCTACTCCTCACCACTGAGTTAATTTGTTTGTCAAATTTAAGGCCGTTATCAACAATCACTCCCAAATTTTTGGTATAAGCATGAGAGTTCCCACTTAAAGGACCCAGTTGTTTTGTAATCTGTATATTAGAAGCTGTTGATCCAAAAACTACAATTTCGGTTTTAGAGTCATTCAATGTTAAAAAAATAGCTGCCAGCCAGCTTCTTACCTCCTCAAGACAGTTCAACAAAGACTTTGTCATAATTGTCCCCATTTTTCAAAGGGAGATACACCTGTGGATCATCCGCATAAAAGTGATATGGAATGTTGTGCTTTCAAAAAATCGAGCCTAAAGGGAGCAAATACAGCGGGCCCAAAATAGACCCCTGAGGTACACCACAAGTTAATGGTACAGAGGAGGAAGAAAAATTCCCAACCTCCACAGAAAATGTGACAAGACCTTGAGGAGCATTTATCTTGTCATTTCTCAGTAAGTAGTCTTCTTTATTAAAGATTTATAGTGCAGTGAAAACAAATGGATACAAGGCTGAAATCTATCCATAACAGTGTGTCTTGTCTGTAGATACAATGTATGATCTAGTTCTTGGGAATGCACAGTTTTGGCTTTACTCCCAGGGTCCCATGCGTCATATTGAATATTTAGATAAGACACAAGTTTGATGCCCCCATTTTCTGTCAAAAGAGCCAGCCATGATGTCCTTATGCAACATTTTGCAAGTCTTGTGTGTGTTCAACAGTGCTAACCTAGGCCTTTAATGAACTGCAGCAATCTAAACACAGACACATGTGATTGTGTTTCTTGTTGTATTGAGATAATTTGTGGAACACCTGTAGCATTGGTTTGGTCTTAAGCCTTCATAAAAGTCCACCTGGCCCAGCTGGGTAAGTGATGTCAAGATCCTCACAGACTGTTTACTCTATCTGAGCCTCTCACCACTCTCTTAAACTTCTCTTGAACACTTCTCTGTAATTATCTGAGCCAGACACTTGGATTTAAACAAGGGCTGTGATTTAATTACACATTGTGCTGATTAATAAATCACATTCATTGCAGATTAATCACACCCCCCAAAATGAAAGTCAGTATATATTTTTTTCTTAATTTAACCAATTAAAGTCCCTTATAAGGCTGCATTTATTTGATCAAAAATATTGTTAAACAGTAAAAATAATTGTCCTCTTTTTAAAACTTTTTTAATATTTTAAAATGTAATTTATTCCTGCGATGGCAAAGCTGAATTTTCAGCAGCATCCAGTCTTAATTGTCACATGACCCTTGAGAAATCATTCTAATATGCTTATCTGGTGCTCAAGAAACATATCATTAATGTTGTGGAAACCGTGATACGTTTTTAAGCTTGTTTCCGCCACAGAATAAAAAATAAAAAAGGTAATTGCGACTTTTTATCTCACAATTGTGAGTTTACATCGTACATGATTCAAAGTTGCAACTGTGAGTTATAAAAGTCAGAATTGCGTGCTATAAACTCGCCATTGCGAGAAAAAAAGTCAGAATTGCGAGTTTACTTTTTACTTTATAACACACAATTGCGACTTTATATCATGCAATTCTGAGGTAAAAAGTCAGAATTGTGAGATAAAAAGTCTCAATTACCTTTTTTATTTTTTATTCTGTGGTGGAAACAAGGTTCCATAGTTTTTTTCCCCACTATTATTTGATATATTGACTGTCACTTCCGATCAATTTAATGCCTCCTTGCTGAATAAAAGTTTTTTTTTATTTTTTTTTTTTATGTTAGTGTAAGTCTGTATCTATTTTGCAATCTATCTCTTGTATTTTGTCATCACAATTATTTAAATTTTGTTGATAATATACTTTAAAGTATACTTTAAATCACCATTGAATCACATTTTTGTGCTTTTTTTCAGCAACTTTTGGCATTAGCAAGGCATTTTTAAGGTGCAACGTCAAATTAAAAAGTGTTTTCAGTACAGGTGCTTCGAGATCCATACTTTTTATTGCATTAATTAATTAATTAAATGGATTGTTCACCAAAAAATTAAAATACTGCCACCATTCTGTCATTTCATTTAAAAAGAAAAAAAACACTCTAGTCATGATTGTGACATTGATTACAGACATTGTTGCATGTGTTTGGTGGATCCTCACGTGTCAGCAGCAACCTCCTCTGTCTGAAAAACAGGAAGCCTCATGTTAGCTCAGCAGTCATTGGCCAAACTGGAGGATTGTTTGCTTGCGATGTCAGGGGCATCTTGGCCTTGATGACCTCTTCTTTTTTTCTTTGGCCCCTAATAAGTCTTCCTTCTGCAGCAGTAACAGAATGGTCAAACATATGTCAAGAGTAATCAAGGTCCAAATGAACCTGACCTGATATAATCCTCTTTGAATGGGGCTTCCAACTGTTTACTATTGTTAACAATGAGTACACCGAGCTAAAGGAGCTTCATAATGAAAATAGTTTATTGGAGCAGTTTACCACCACATAAAGTGTCTCATAAGGATGAGAAGGAAAAAAACAGGACTTATAGGGATAGTCAAAAATGAAAACTTGTGTCATAATTTACTCATGTTGTTACGAAACCTGTATGAAGCACAACAAGGAAACATTTTTTTGTCCGTACAATGAAGTCCATTGTTGACTTTCATAGTGTGTAAAAAAGAAGTTAAAACATTTTTTGAAATAGCTTTTTTGTGTCTTCTGCAGAAGTAAGGCATACATGTTTAGAACAACTACACAGTAAATTTGAAATCCAGAAATCAACACCAGTAGAGTTAATTTCAACACTTTAAAAGTGTATATATGGGAACCACCCACAAAGTGTTAGTTCAACACTTTCAAAAGTGTTGCCTCTCGCAACACCGACACAGTGTTACAATGTGAACACTAAGAGAGTAAAATATTAACACCAATGCAGATAACAACAACACTGTTACAGAGCACTTAAAATTCTACACCGTTCTGGTGTTGACCCCATCCTGGTATTGATAGAACTCCTTTTTACAAATAAAAACACTAAAGGAGTTACCAGTTTTTCTTATTGGGGTTCTGCATTACCTACTTTAAAGAAATGTAAAATAAGCTGACAAATTATTTAATCTAAAAATAATAAATTCACTTTTAAATAAACACATCACTCTATATTACTCTTTCAAACCTTTATTTCAAAACAATCCAGAAAGTTAAATTGTAAACTTAGTCTGGGATCATAGTAGAATACTATATTCATTGTTAAGTTAAAAATAAAGGCAAAATGCAAACAGTTGTTTTAACAAACTAGTTTATTAACGAACAAGCCCATATGTTTAACTATGTTTTGTATTGAATTCACCTTTAAATCAACAGATTATGTTCTTTGAACCTCTTGAAATCACCTCGGTTCTTCCGAAGTAAATAAGCAAGAAGCGTCCTGGCTTTCACAGGGGGTCAGAGGGTGATACTGAGGCGTGCGAGTTGCTCAAAACGCGCACCTCCCAAAACTAGCATTATTGCAGACTCCCACATCGCTCATCGGCCATGCTATGCCTTATGTCAGCCTCCATTACCCCTCCACACTAACTTACACGGTCCAACCCCCACCGCTAGCTCAGTTTTGAGGGGGTTGGGGTGACAGACCGACCTTGCATGTCCACTAACGGTCACTTTAATGCACTGGGGGTCAAGAGATTAGACCGGGAGGGCTCACCTCTCTCACACCGCACTGATAATGTGAATGAGGTCAGTGTCGAAGAGGGAACCAGCAGAGCCCAAACTCCCTCCCTACATCTCTTAGGGCAGCAGCAGTCATGCAGAACTCACAAGTGAACACACAGAGTATGAGCTCATAGGATTAGGTCACTGAATAAGGTCAGGACACTTCTGTGACAAGGCTTGAAATCTCTTAAACCTGTTCTATTGACAAAAAATGGTTTGTGTCATGCTGGTGGTTGTTAGGCAAACGGATTTTACTTGAATTCTGTGGTTTAGCACTTAGGACTTTTAAGTCATTAGCTAACGATAGAGAGAAAGAGAGGAAGAAAAAAAGTCATGTTCATGTTCAAAACTTGACTGTAATTTAAGCCTGAGTATTTTTCCATATCAAAGGCTTGATACTTTACTTGTTATCCCTGGCATACGCCACAACAAATACTTAGCTCATTGTTCATTCAATGTGGTTTACCAGTCGTACAAGACAACATGATCTTGTCCTATAGCTTTCAACATATCTGTAATCCCCTTTGAAATACATGATCTAGGCTTTAAACATGCCTGCTGTCAGAGAGGCAACTCTCTTATGATAATACAGAACAAAAACACAAACAGTCATTTTCAGGGCTGACATAAACAGCGATATCACGTCTTGTTAAAACATGCCGGAAAATAACACTGTGAGAACATAGCTCAGCATACGCATAGGACGTGACATAACTGGTAGCCTCCACATGAAAATGATCAAATGGAGGTTTTTAATGTGTGTGTGTGTGTGTGTGTGTTTGTATATATATATATATATATATGTGTGTGTGTGTGTGTGTGTGTATATATACAGTAGTCAACATTTGAAGTGAATTAAAAAAAGTTCATCGAAGTTGCCCTAAGACAAGAACGGGTATTTTTCAAAATTCATGTATAACTTTGATGAAAGGTTTTGATCCACTTCAAATGTTGACTACTGTATTTATATATATATATATATGTATGTATATATATATATATATATATATATATGTATGTATATATATATATATGGGTATTTATAATTTAATATTATTTATATGCATGTATGTTTATTGTGTGTGTGCGTGTGTGTGTAAAATATTATATTGTAATTATTTATCATATTTATTATCAATATACTTATTATCTGTTTGGCTGTTTGACTGACCATTGGAAGACAAGGGGAGAAACATGAAACCTGTTGGAATACAGTCATTATTTTTGTTGTTTTGTTTGGATGCTAGTGGTACATAAATTACACACTTCAACTTTAACTAGTACCCCCTCCCTCCCCCCGGGAATCTCGCATCTTATGCATTGAAATGAAAAGATGTAAGTGTTTGGCGAGGAGGAGGGTCTGATCTGGGATCAGGGACGAGGAAAGAGAGAGAAAGGTGAGGGAGTGTCTTGAATAGAGTGAGGGGCTGATGGCTTGTCCTTTCAGTCATGTTCTTTGTTCTCTTCAGAGCGGCTTATGTTCTCTGGCTCCACTCATGACAATCAACAGGGGACCGACCATGTACAAGTGCGACCTGCTTTTCTCTTGTAATAACTCCGATCAGGGTTAATACACTGCTCCGTGCCGATTCATTATGTGGGTTGTAAAACTATCACAATTTCATTTAGAATGTTAGCAAGTATTTCCCACGGTTTTGATGTACGCAATGGTAAATATAAGAAGGGGCAGATGAAGGCATGTTGAGTTTTTACTAGAAGATTTGTTAAATCACCATTTCTGTGATTTAAGCCCCAAGGTAAACTCAGTGGCATTTGTGTAAAATGCTTTGAGCCATTCATTGAGGACTACAGCTTATGTTTCTTAATACAAAACTGTTTTCAAATAAGTAATCTGCCTATAGTTAAACCTCTGCTAAGAATTGAGAGGGATTTTTAAGAAAGCAATGCAACTACTAGCCTAATCTTATAATGCAACCTGAAAATTTACACCATATAATACATTATAACTGTGACTTTTTATTTTATTTATGTTAATCTCATTTGAATAATTTATTCAGGAAACTAAAGCGGATGAACATGTTGAGACCGACCCCTAATTATGACTGCATTCTTTGGCTCTATTTGAGTCTCTGCTTTGAGCTTGTGAAACACGTGAACCTGTGGCATTGTGCTTTATCTGATTAAACAGAGCTGCAAACATTTACTCAGAGTAACACAATTTTAAGCTATTGTTTGTTTTGCTATATTGCTATATGTGTCACGACACAGAAGGGAACAGACGGTGGATGAAAAATAAACAGAGTTTATTGAAAGAGCGGGAGCAAAACAGAACACAACAGGTGAAAGATGGTATTACTAGATGACACGTAGGACTTAGCTGACTGTAACACAAATGAAGATGAAGGAAGTGAGGTTGATGATGATGTAGATCAAGGAACAAAGACACAGGGAGGTAATGAGGATCCAAAGACTGCAGACGAATGAAGAAGACGAAGACTAAGATCAGGTACAGGAATGCTGGTAATCTCTGGTGAGAGCAGGAAGAGTCTGTGTAACGTGTGATGAGACCAGACAGTGAACTGAAGGGAGTGCAGGCTTGATATAGTAAGGCTGATGAGGGTGAACAGGTGCAGGTGATTAGAATTCTGGTGATGATGAATGAGTGGGCGGATCTGGTGCTGATGGCTGAGTGGATGGTGTAAGTAGCTGCGTTTACATGGTTCAATCGGAATGAAATCAATCCGATCGATGAATCCGAACACGGTGTTTACATGAACGATAAATAAAGTAATCGGGTTGATGTGCGCGTTTATATGTCACAAGATTCAAATCGGAATTGATTTTTTTGACATGCGCACACTGCACGAATATGCCGCTGTTCGCGCATAACTATTCTCCTCTACTGGTTCTTTATTTTTTTTAAACAGCAGACTTAATATTTATCCGTCTCTGGTCATGATTTGGAGACGATGAGCATGAGCCGTTTTGCCGTGCTGCTTATATTGATCACGCAGTAAAACCCCGCGCCCAAAACCAGTCGTCCATGGATGATAATCTGAAACAAGCACTGGTGGGACGTTGTCCTGCTTCACTTCACAGACGCTGAGTGAAATGAGAATTTTTTAATAACGAAAACACTCATTTTTATATTCACTTTATTCAACAGGAAGAACAGCTCGTTCCGTGTTTCATACGTCATTACGCTATTTCAACGTCATTGCACATGCGCAGTCCTTTTAGTTTCGGTTTTCAATTCGATCAAGTGTTTACATGTTCTCTCGATCGGATTACAAAAGGAGTAAACCACCCCTTTCAATCCGATCCAAATTTCAATCGGATCGAGCTCAATCGGATCGTTTAAGGTGTTTACATTGAGGTTTTTTAGTCCGAATGAGCCGTCAATCCGATTATAAGTGTCCATGTAAGCGGTTCTACTGACTCCGTGAAAGTACCCCCTCCTCCACGGGCGGCTCCTGATGACCGGAGATGACGACGACGGGACGGCCTCGACCTCGACCTCTGGGCGCTGGTCGATCTAGATGGTCAAGGTGAAACTGGGTCAGTAAGGTGGGGTCCAGGATGTCGTCTCTAGCGACCCAGGAGCGTTCCTCTGTGTTCCTCCTCACGTCTTGAGGCTCGTCCCTTGAAAGGACCCATATAGCGGGGACTCAGCTTACGGCAGGGCAGGCGGAGACGGATGTCCCGGGTGGACAGACACACCAACTGTCCAGGGTGATATTGGAGGCGTGTATCCTCGTTTGATGTCTGCCTGTTCCTTGTGTCTCCGCACTGCATGCTGGAGATGGACATGGGCTGAGTCACATGGGCGTAGTACTACGCCCAGGGGAGGAACCGCCTCCAGCTGTCCTGGTTCAGGTGTCAGTATGACCTCAGGTACCTCCCGATTTCTTGGATTTTCCACTCAGTCTGGCCGTTGGTTTGGGGATGATAACCGGATGAGAGACTGATGGTGATACCGAGAAGTTTGAAGAAGGCTTGCCAGACACGGGAGATAAACTGAGGACCTCTGTCGGAGACAATATCTTCTGGGAGACCAAAGTGACGAAAGATGTGTTGAAATAATGTTTCTGCAGCTTCGAAGGCAGTAGGAAGTCCTTTTAGGGGGATGAGCTTGCAGGTTTTGGAGAGCCGGTCGACTGTGATGAATTTGCAGGTATGGGAGTTTAAAGATGGAAGGTCGGTCATAAAATCGATGCCCAGATGGGACCAGGGACAGTTGGGTATGGGTAATGGTGTGAGTTTACCTTCTGGGAGTCGACGGGGAGTGTTGCTGGCTTTTTTAGTTTCGGGTTGTATTTAATCTTCTAAAACCCGTCAGATTGTCCGCTTTTTGGCGCCGCCAAAGCCTTTTTTGATCGGTGAGTGATGTAGAATAGAATGACTGCTGCGCTTGACAGGGTGCAAACGAGCAGAGCAAGAGAGAGAGAGAGAGAGAGAGAGAGAGAGAGAGCCCTGGCCGCACGCGCGCACTCTCACGTCTTCAAACACGCGCATATTAATCAAAATCAATTGACACGATAGTAAAAGGTCGGAAGACCGCAGTTTCACGTGGAGCATTTGGGGTTTTTAGTGAGTAGAGACTCTAGGAACAACATCTCAACACTAAATTATAAAGGCCTGTCTCAAATACAAGCCGGTGCAGTTCGACGATTTGGGAAAATAAAAGCCCGGGCTATTATTTTAAGTTTTACGGTATGCCTGTTCTGTTATATTTACATCATGCGCTCGCGGCTCTCTCCCACCTCTCACGCTCAAGCCTCGACGGAAGAAGCGCACGGGTAGATGTTCGCGCGGCTAGCTCTTTGAGAGCTACCCCGCCCTAAAAATACACCATGCGCTCGCGGCTAGCTCTCCCTTTGGACGGCAAACCGCCTCTCGCGCTCCCACGTTTTCTTCCCTCATCGAGCCTCGACGGAATAAGCGCGTCGGATAAGCGCGGAATAAGTGTTGAAGGTGTGCCTCCTCTAAAAGTGTCCGCCATCCGGGTGAAACAGTATGCTATTTTTATTTACCCGCCACGGTGGCCGGTAGGTGAAGTGAGTTTACCCGCCACAACACAAAATCACCCGCATTTGGCTGGTGGCGGGTGCTAATTTCCATCCCTGGTTTCTGGAGATATCCTGGGCCATAGAGGGCCACCAGTAGGGTTGGCTGAGGAGCGAGAGGGTTCACTGGCTACCTGGGTGTCCAGAGCCCGGAGAGGTGTGAGCTGAGTCCATGAGGGACAGACGATGGGTCGATGGTACAAAGATACGTCCCTCAGGACCTCCCGGCGGAGCAGGTTTGGTTAGAGTGGCTTTACGGATTTGGTCATTGAGTGCCCTCTGGATGGGCCTGACAATCATGGCTGGAGGGAGAATGAGTTCAGGTGTTGCGGGCTCAGGATCCGGATGATGAAGATGAGAGTGCGCGTCTGCCTTACAATTCTTACTTCCAGATTGGTAGGTGACTACAAAGTCGAAACTCGTGAAGAATAGAGCCCATCTGGCTTGACGAGGGTTGAGTCGTTTAGGTTCTCTTAAATACTTCAAATTGGTGGTAGAGCGAGCTTTATGGCAAGGAGCTCACGATTCCGAATGTCGTAATTCTGCTCCGCCGGGGACAGCTTCTTAGAGTAGAAGGCACATGGATGGAGGCGTAGGGGATCACCCTGCCGCTGCGACATCACTGCTCCGACTCCAGTGGTGGATGCATCGACCTCGACGACAAACCGCAGCTCAGGGTTCGGATGGTGGAGGACTGGAGCGGAGACAAATGCTGTCTTAAGCTCTTTGAAGGAGAGGAGGGCAAGAGGCGTCCAGGACAGAGACTTGGGCTGGTTTTTCAGATGAGAGGTGAACTGGTTAAGCTGTAATTCTTGATGAAACGACGGTAAAAAGTCCAGGAATCTCTGCTACTCTTTAACCCTCTGGGGGCGGATTGGGCGGTACCGCTCAAAATGGCATACTTTTACAAATGTGTAATTATCTTAAAAACTATTAATGATAGAGAGGTGCTGTCTTTTTTGCCGTCTTCCTCAGATTCCGCTGAAAACAATGGTATATGGTATACACACTTCCTTGTTGCGTAATACCACTGCATATAAGGCCAATGAAATCGATGTTGTTAGGAATATTCCACGCGCAAAGACCAATGGAAAAATTGCCACTGGGAGGAATATTTTTCTTACCCAATAAGAGGAAGATTACCATGACTTATTCTAGCTAATCAGAGGACTCTGTAGCCTTGCAAGGGGTGGGACTATAGTAAGTGATATGACGCAATTTCGAGCAAACAGCGTCGAGTGGAGAAGGAAACAGAGAGCGAACGGAGCGGAGTATTACAGAACGCACAGAGATTATATGAGAGAGAGACAAAACGATTATAATATATATATATATATATATATATATATATATATATATATATATATATATATATATATATATATATATATATATATATATATATATATATAGCATAATAGCAATTATAGCATTATTATCTTATTGTTGTAGCACTTTTATGATGGCAAGCAGTAAAAGATTTACCTCAGAACAAGCTCTGGAACAATTACAGGAAAGTGACGAGGAGAAATCCGAAGCTGACAGCTTTTTCACAGATGATGAAATATTTTACTTTTGATTGAACAATTACAAATGTCTGTCATGCAAAGGGTTTGAACAATAATTTTTTTGTTCAAAAACTGTTCACTATTGTTGTGTGAGGTGTGATTTTCAGTAATAAATGACAAAAATTTAATTTTAGTTTTTGATATTCTCTAGTTTATTGTACATTTATTGTACATTTTTCACTCATACTTCCTTTATAAACACATTACATGTTATCTTAGGGTCTTCTTAATCTATAGATACCAAACACATGGTCTTACATCTCCATTACATATGGTTTATAAGCCCAAATGTAAAAATAGAGAAAACGGACCAAAAAGGGCTTAGTCCCCAGAGCGTTAATGGTGGTGGGTTGTGGCCAGTTCTGGATGAATTCCGCCTTCCTCTGGTCCATTTGGATGCCATGTTGGTTGATGATGTACCCCAGGAAGTGGACGGAGGAAGTGTGGAACTTGCATTTCTCTAGCTTGAGGTAAAGTTGGTGATCCTGAAGTCGTTGGAGAACTTGTTTCACATGTTGATGATGTTCCGACAGGGTTTTGGAGTAAATCAGAATATCGTCTATGTAGACGATGACGAACTGGTTCAGGAGGTCTCTAAATACCTCGAGCATGTAGTTCTGGAAGACGGCAGGTGAGTTGGACAACCCATATGGCATGACCTGATATTCATATTGCCCTGAGGGGTCACGAAGGTGGTCTCCCTTGCGGATCAAGTTATAGGCACTTCGAAGATCAAGCTTAGGGAAAATGCGAGTCCTACACAGCTATTCCAATGATGCTGGGACCAGTGGAAGGGGATAACTAAATTTTAAGGTTTGTGAGTTCAGAATCCGGTAATCGATACACGGCCGCAAGCCTCCGTCCTTCTTGCCCTCGAAGAAAAAACTGGAAGCGGCAGGGGATGTCGAAGGACGAATGAACTCCTGTTGGAGATCCTCTCTGATGTACTCCTCCATGGCCTTCTGCTCCAGGATAGACAGCGGGTACACACTTCCCTTGAGTAAGGTCGCCCCAGGTAGCAGGTCGATGGCGCAGTCCCATGGCCGATGTGGTGGTAGTTAGGTTGCCAATCGCTTGCTGAACACATCCTAGAACGCCCGGTATTCAGGGGGGATCTCCAATTTGCTTTCCGTCTCTGGGCTTTCGATGGAGGTTGAACATTGTGAGATGACCGGGTTCGGATCGGAACTAGGTTGAAGAGGGACAGAACAAGTCTTGACGACTGCAGACAGACACTGTTTGAAACAGGATTCTCCCCACTGGAGGATCTCCCCTGAATTCCAGTCCACATGTGGCTCATGTTGTTGCATCCACGGGCGTCCCAGGATGATGTCAGCAGTGGATCCCTCCAGCACCATAAACGAAATTTCCTCCGTGTGCAGACATCCTATGCGGAGCGTCGGGGTGGGGGAGAAGTGACAGATGCAACCACGGGCCAGCGGTTTCCCCAGAATTGAATAAATATCTAGGTTTGGGGACTACGTTTCCTCTTAATGTTGAGCCTTTGGAGGAGGTTGAGAGATATGAAGTTCCCCGCTGAGGGCTTGTGCTGAAACAGAGATTTCACGGGTCAGAACAGATACGGTTCTACGGGTTAGAGGAGCAATTTTAGGTGGAAGATGGACTGTACTGGTTGTTAATCCTCCGCTGACGCTCCGCAAGAGTGAGATGGTTGGAGTCGAGCTGCATCGGCTCAGGTGCTGGAAGGGCGACAGATGTTGCAGCGGGCGGAGGATTGGTGCAGTGAGCAGGCTGACAGTCATTTTGACACCCGGATGGTTTTTTTGGATGAAATTCTCGATCCCCATGACATCATCATAAACGACCATCAGTTTGCGAATGTCAGCATTCAAGCCATCCCGAAAGGCGGTGAGAAGAGCGGTTTCTTTCCTTCCACTAGAGGCTGCCAATGTACGAAAGGTTAAAGCATGCTGACTGACTGATTCGGTACCTTGGTGAAGATGAAAGAGTTGATCGTGAACGGAGAGAGTTGAGGTTGTTTGTCCGAAGACCTCCTTGAAGTGGTTGGTGAAAGCTGATAACGAGGTGGTTACTTGAGCGTTGGACTGCCACAACGACTGTGCCCACTGTAGCGCTCGACCGGAGTGACTCCATGACAATATCCTTGTTGAGCGTGGCGTGGACAGCATGCATGAGACTAAGCAGTTATTGCCAAATTTGCCATATACACCTTGTTATTATTCTGTCAGATGGTCATGTCACCTTTTTTCATTCTCCATAAAGGAGCTGTTGTGCTGAGATTTTGCTCTCTTGCTCCTGTGTGTTCCCATGTTTGTTTTAACTGCAGTTCACCATGTTTGGGTTATGGATTGTAATTTTATAATAGTTGTTTGGATAGCCACAGCTCATGACACAAGTAACACTCTGGCTTATAGAGATGTTTAACCCAACAGCTTGACAAGTTTACTTGGTCATATTTCTGTAGATTTAGCTACCTTAAGGCCGATAACAAAATAAAATAAAATATAATAAAATAAAAACACCAGCAAAAAAAACTTTTTTTTCTAGTTTAGAAATGTAAGACAGTCTTATATAGGCCTTAATACACTACCGTTCAGAAGTTTTGGGTCAGTAAGATTAATAAAAATAAAATATATTAAAGATTAATATTGAACATACACAATTAAAAGTAAAGACTTTTATATTATTATAAAAAATTGTAATTTCAAATAAATACTGTTCTTTTGAACAACAACAACAAAAATAATGGTTTATACAAAAATATTAAGCAGCACAACTGTTTTCAACATTGATGATAATAATAAAAAAGGTTTCTTTAGCACCAAATCAGCATATTCAAATATTTTACGAAGGATCATGTGACACTGAAGTCTAGAGTAATGGCTGCTGAAAATTAAGCTTTGCATTACAGGAATACATTTTAAAATATATTAAAATTAGTGTTATACTGTGTATATATAAATTATAAAATGTATACATAGTATATATGCCTCTGTGTGTGTGTATATACACACACACGTATATTTATACACATATATAATATATATATATAGGTGTGGGTGTGTACGTACATATACACAGACACGCACACACACATAGATGATATACATATATATAAAAATGTAATAATATATATATATACTCACATATTATGTAAACATACACTTTTATGTGAGATGCGATTAATCATGATTAATCGATTTGACAGCACAAAAAATAGAAAACTGTTATCTTAAATTTGACAATATTTCTGTTTTAGTGCATTTTTAATCAAACGAATGCAGCCTCGGTGAACAGAAGAAACTTTTTACTTTTTTTTTCTTTTTAAAAAAAAATCTTACCGACTCTTTTGAATGGTAGTGTACAGACAGGCATACATTGATTTGTTTATTTACTTGAATACTAATAAAACAATTTGTGTAAAAAGATATTAAGGTTTACTTTTAGACATGCAGTGTGATGACCTCACGAATCAAGACAATTTTGCAGTGCTTGTCGTCAAGCAGGTGTTTATTTATAAAGTTTATGGATTCTCTAGCTGTTTAGTGCTGGGAGAAAAAATGAAATCAAAAGACCTTTACCCCAGGGGGCCTTCAGCCCTGTAATACCCTATACATATATAAAATAGCTTATTCATACTCTTTGTATCCCCATGTGTCCGTGGTTATGATACTGCAGCAAGGTCATACAAAGTGTTTTGCATAATTTCCCTCCCTCTATCCCTCCTCTCAAACATTCCCCTGTCTCCATCAAATAGTTCCACACTCCCTCTATAGAGCTGTAATGGAATGAAAGTGGCTGTAAACTGTTAGCATACGTGACTCTTCTCTAAAAAAAGCTTCTATTTTAATTCAAAGTTTATTCATTATACCAAAAAGACCTAAACCATAATGTGTCCTTTTATGAATGGTTGCTTCATTACCATCATAGAATGGCTTGTTGTTTGGTAATATCATGAATAGAGCTAAACTAAATATAGTGTTTCCACTTTGCACCTGAAAACAGGAGACAAAAAAAGCAAAAGAATTGAAAAAAATAAATAATGATAGGCAACAACAAAGTGTCCAGACCATCAATTTAGAGCTAATCCTAAAGTCTGAAAATGCCCATTTACCTTATACTATTAAACCCTGAGAGGATCCAGATGTCAATGTTTGTGGTGCTTCATCTCTTTTGAACAGACAGTTTACTTTTGTGCTTTATGCTTCTCTGTCTATTCAGCTCATATGAGACAATAGCGGTATTGTTTGACAAAATCAATGCTGTCTTAGTGATGAGAGGGAGAGAGGATAAGGTTCCATTTATTGAACAAAAAAACAGCTGTTCAAATTCAGTGCAGAGCAACAAAAATATAGAGCAACCGAAAAATTATGGTCAGCAGCAGTGCATGTTAAGAAGGGAAAAATATTTTGTTATCTTTAGAGATGAAAGAAGAAATTTGTGTCCAGTTGATCATTTTTAACCCTTTGATAAATCATGCTTGAGGTATTTCTTTATTCTTGATTCTGATTGGTTTAAGTTGCATTGAAATTGTCACAAAGTATTAAAATTACAGGCGTAATTGGAGGCTTAAGAAAATAATACTGCCCAGAGAAAAATGCATTGTTCAAAGTTTGCTTTTTCATAGCTCAGATGGCTTAAAGTAATTGGTAACACCTTACAATAAGGTTCATTAGTTAACGTTAGTTAATGTATTAACTAACATGAACTAACAATGAGCCATATATTTGTAACAGTATTTATTAATCTATGTTAATGTTAGTTAATCAATTAGCAAGGAACTCCCGCACAATATGCCTGATGAAGATCGTGAGACCGAAACGTTGCTAATAAAATTTTGATCATTTGCAAGTATTGATTGTGTGCGGGAGTTCCTTGTTTTTTTAATGTTAGTTAATAAACTTACAGCTGTTCATTGTTTGATCATGTTAGTTCACAGTGCATTAACTAATGTTAACAAACAGAACCATTGATTTTAATAATGTATTAGTAAATGTTTGATTAATACTAACTAAGATTAATAAATGTTAAAGAAGTATTTTTCATTCTTAGTTCATGTTAACTAGGGTAACTAATGTTAACTAATTAACTCTAATTCTCAGTTGTATCAAATGTATTGCCATTTATGTCTATCAATTAATGAAGACAGGATGTCAGATTATTTGATCTATAAGAACATGATGAGAAATGTGAGTGAATTAATATTGAAATCTATGACAAATGGATTGACTTTGGCACCTTAACAAATCTGATCACAGTGTGATACATCGTTGAGACCTTTTCTGAAACTCTGAGAGACAAGACATTTTGAGTGCCTTTTTACAGCAGAAAAATCTAATAAAATGTCGGTGACATGGGTCCACTCGCTGTCTAATAAATTGCATTGCTGTCTGGGAAAAATAAGAGATATTAAAAGGATCTCGTTGTGATTCGTGGGCCCAGAGGAAAGTTTTGTTGCTTTTACATAGCTCAGAAGATCTACATTAATGCAGTTATCATGCTTTCATTTCATTTGAGTCAGATGTTTCTCCTATATCTTCTTAAGAGAGATAAAAATACAAACTGTTTACATTAGAGTATCGAGTTGCACGAGTGTGGATCTCAATATTTAGATAATATGGTCTTAATTGAATCTGAGGATAAATGTTTCATACAGAAATCTCTGACTCTAGATTGCAGACTTTGGTATATTGGCAAAATTGAGCACTGTGAGACAACCTCCTAAACTGTATAGAGACACATGCAACATTTAAGATTATTAAGGACTTTTTTTTTTCAGAAGAAAATTCTGAGAAGCTTATTAAATACTGTGTAAATGAGAAACAATAGAGATGATAAGGAGGTTTTTAATGAGATTTGTCACTTTTCTTTCCCTGGCTTCTCTGTTTTTTGAAAGACACAGATGCTTGAACATTATTCTGCCTGCACATAATTGTGTCATCTCCCCATTATGCTATGTGTAAGAAGTTTATATTATGTTCAAGACCCATCATAGGGGCTGGGCAAAGAGCAGAGGATTCTTCCTCTGAAGATAAACGCCATTTGCTCACCCGCCACGCTTTACAATGAAGAGGGACCAACTACCATTCATAAACAACAAGGAGATCAGTGGTGTTGGGCAGGTTGTAGAGTTCAAAGCTGGGTCACAGCACATGTACACAGAGGAGAGATGAACCAGGTGTTGGCTACCTCAGAAAGCCTGTTATATGTGGGCCATGAGGGCTATTTCTGCATCTATTCAGTCAGTCCCTCTAAATCACACCTGGATTTGTTAGCACCCCCAGAATCCACATCATCACTGAAAGATCAAGGGAGGATGATCAAAAGTCTGCATGGTCAAGAACACATGTGCCTTAGAAGTATCTGATACACAATCATTTTTCACCCACTAAAAAGTGGGATGTTTTAGCAACCTAAAATGAAGCATAATTTCCTCTTCAATCATTAATGAAACATTTCCTCACTGTCTTATGGGAGTGTTTTGCAGCAGTCCTCCATGTTGCATGTTTCTTTCAGCCTAACCTCACCTTTATTCCATGTATTTCTCATTTAGATGCTGAAAACCTCAGCAAACACAACACAGAGCTGTAGCGTTTGATTAATGCGTCTTTTATTGACACGCTTCCTCACATGTGGTTTGGCCATTGTATCACATGTGGTCAACCATGATACAGTAGGCCTTACATAAAACAGGATGCAAGCCTCCAGCAGGAGACAGTGGCTAGTTTTAATCCTATTTATGACATTGTCGCCCTATAATAAAAGGGCATCATTTATGAGTCTGTCATTATTATGCTTTCTGCTCCTTGCATCAGAATATAAGGTCATGAAACGAAACAGGCCCTCGTGGGGAGCTTTCGGGTCCTATTAAGAAGTGTGTCTTGACAAAACCATGACTAAAGATTTCTTTGTCAGCAAAGAAAGCTTATTTTGGCTTTTTTAAATATAGATGACAATATTTTCCCATACTTTGTTGGATATGGATCTTAAAGGGATCCATCTTATGATTTCTTTAAAAACATTGCAACACTGCAACTTGTATGTAGTCAAGATAGCAAAAATGAAAGAGAAAAAATATTCCCATATATTTTGTTGTTGATTGCAAAGGCATTGTATAAAACTTGGTGCAAATTCATCAACCATGACGGGAAAAATAGGTGAAACACTTTTTTTTTTTTTTTGGCTTTGAAATATTTTAAATGTGTAATTCAGTAATTGCATTAGATTTCCCCCCAAATATCTATTCCTCAAAAGCACTCAGTATTGATGGAACCATTAAAAAAACAGGCATTTCAGTTGTAAAAGTTTGCAACATACATCGTTAGACAGAGAGTTTCCAATGATAGATTTTATTTGCCCTTTGCATTTTAAACCTGTCAAGCTCCCCGTTTCTACACTGAACGCATGGTTTCGTCATAGTTAGAGGTCATATTACTGGATCTACTGTCTATTGCAGACCTAAGCACAGAGTGTGTCACTCAGGCCAGAGTTCATAGAATGAAGGAGCTCTTGTAGATTATTTTGTAGATTTTATATTTGCCCTTGAGTTCGGTTCAGCACGGCACGATTACAAACCGTTCTCTGCCCAGAACTCTCAGCACGGTTGGCTAACCGGATCGGAACGGAATGGAACAAGCGTTGAGAACGGTTTGGCCCGATGAAGGAAAAGCGGCTTTTGATAACAGTTGAATGTTCTGTGTTAGCTTAGGTATGCTAAACCTCTTGGAAATCCTTTAACTCTGCTGTCACTTGTCAAAAAATATTGTTTTGGCTTAGAGCAAATCCTTTGATAGTGATCTTATCAAGACATGATTTACAGAACACGACAATTCAATTGTGCTGGTTCGTTGACCAGGCTTGTGTTCATTTATAGATTCTCAAAGAGGCGAATTAGTATGATCTCTAAACAACATGGATCATCAACTCTGTCGGAACCTCTCAGATCTAACGTTGATAATGCACACTTATTGACACTCGCTTTGTGCTTGTCATTGACCTGTGTGGACACAAGCACGTGTTGGGATGTGACCCTTGATATGGTCAAGGCTGTGTCATAGGGCACTCAGAGGAATGTGCCCTGTTGCTGAAGGCCATGTTCCAGATGCATTTACAAAAAGCATTATTATAAAAAAAAGCCTTTGACTGTGAGCCTGCAGCATTCATTTGAAGGACTTGATGTTGTTTCCAGTTGAGGCTTTGCTATTAAGGCAAATGGTGCAAAATGGCATAAAATGAGCTTGTAAAGCTCACCACATTACAACAGTGGAAAGTGTTGACACAGTCCCTGTTGATCTTTACAAGCGAATGCAGAAATAAGTGCACAGAGAATCATTCATTTAAAAAGGCTCGTTCTTGAGTTTCTCTGCTGCCTGCTGTGTCAATGAAAATGAGCTATGTGTGTGAATTTACACGTGGACAGGGCTCACTGTTACCTCATGTAAAACACTACAGAAAATACAGATATTGAAAGAATCTGGTCATTAATGTTTCAGGATTTATCTATGTAATAATAACATTTAGAGCCATCATACACCCGGCGCCAGGCGCGACGCAAATGTTTTTTGCTAGTTTCAGCCCGAAGCAGTTATCATTTTCACGTCCTGCGCGTTGCTATTTTGAGGCAACAATTTTTTTTTGTTATTTAAAGGGCGCATTATTTATATGCGCCTAGGCGGGTGCACAACACACGTACACTCTGCTTATTACACACACAAGGAAGTGCAGTAGCACACAAACATGCCAAATATTTTAAATAAAATGATTACAATGTAAAAGATTAATATTGCCATGTAAATAGTGAATCCGCCATGGCACAAGCACAACTGGCTTTTAAAGGGAATGGGAGATGAGACTCTGATTGTTTTTTTGGCACGTTACACCCAAAACACACCCATTACTCATTAAGAGAATAGGGACAACCCTTTTAGACCATGTGCCGGGTGCACCAACCATTTTTACCGCCGCTAAACAAGCAAAAGTGGACTGGACAAGCCCTAAGTGCACTTGCGTCGTGCGCTTTAGACCATACACTTAGATTGTTAAAAAAGGGCCCTTAGATTCTAAAACTTGGTTTTAAAATAATAGCCTATTTGAAACTTTTTTTTCCTCTGCACAGTGCAAAATCAGTTATTCGGCAGAATGTCCAAGCTGCTCTCCATACAATGAAAGTGAATGGTGACCACAGTTCAAACACTTCAAAACAGTGTTACTATTGTTAACTAAAACTAAAACTATTAAAAATATAATTTTGGTGATTGTAATAAAGCTGTAATAAAAAAAACATAAAATACTTAAATCTAAAAAACAACAACTTTGCCTTGGCAACTAACCGAAATAAAGGTTTAAAGTACTAGAAGTACTACTAAACTAAAATTGAAATAAATGTAATTAAACCTAATGACAAAAGCACATTAAAAAAAGACTAAAACTTAAATTAAAATTAAAATAAAATAAAAGCTAATTCAAAATATGAATACTGTAATAGTTTATAAACAATACTAAAAAAAACCACTGCTTTAAAAGATGTAGAATTTTAGGCACACGACAACTTTTTTTATTTTGTTATATTTGCAGTTTGACAGTCTCTGGTCCCCACCCGCTAAGCTTCTTGGTGTTTGACAGAAGAAGAAACATTCATACAAGATTGGAACAACAAACAGATGAGCAACTGATTACATGATGATAGTTGCATAAGTCATCTTTCATTCACTGATTCGTTTTGATTTGAAGTAAAGATCCTTGTTTTTGTCTGTGTTCTGTATTGATTGATGTCTTGATTAACATGGTCGGGCTGTGTGTAACCAGGTACCTGCTGTGTGCTATGTTGCCCCAGTGTCTTGTGAGGCCCTCACTCCATTTTTACCAGCCTTGAGCACTGAGCCGTTGTTTGACTTGGCAGAAATTGGGCCCTCCCAGGAGCATTACCACAAAGGAGTTTCTGTTATTCACTGGAGAGCTTATTGTTGAAAAATTACCCCGAGGAGAGAAAAGAGCATGACAGAATACAGGATGAATTATTTTTTAGCCAATGATATCTTCTTGGCTGGGCCAAACACAGATTGGTCTCTGGTGGGCACTTGGAAAGGGTAAATGAATCAACTGGCACTGTCAGAGAATACGAGTGGCCTATTCCTCCTTGTGTTTTGAGGTCATTCGATGGGTTGGTCCAATTTATCATTGATTGTCCTGTGTGTGAAGAGATTTCCAGGATTTAGAGTACGTTTCTGCATAATCTCATTAATCTAGAAAAAAAAGGAAACTTTCTGACTGTTTTTTGCCACGATTTATGCCACGAAATATGTATGGAATAATCGAACGAGAAGCAGGATACATTTTCTTGCATTATAAATGGTCAAAACAGTCTTTTTGTTTATCCAAACTCAGATCATGTGTTACGTTTAATTAGTATACATGGTGTGTTTAATTATATGATTTTATATCTAATTTTATATGACTAAGGCCCGATTCACATATCGCGTATTTTGCGCGCTCAAGTTCATTATTTCAGATGTAGGCGCGCGGTATGCACGCTCATAATGGAAGCGACGCGGCCGCGGTGCGACGCGCTCGTTTTTTCCAAGCGCGTCCGCGCCGCATCGAGATAAAAACATCTCAACTTTTCAGAATGCCGCAAGCGCACCATAAGCGCACAGTGGGTCACGTGACAAGAACCAACCGGAGCGCAACCGCCCTAGCGCTTTGGAAAAAGGAGAATGCGGCGCGCCCAGCGTTTTCTACCCGTTTTTAGGCTCTATATGTGAATCCGGCCTAATACAGGTTTTCCCATAGACTTAATTACTGCATGTGTAGTGTTTAATGGTATGCATTAGTACATTTTCGATATGTCTTGCTGATGAAAAGTTTTTAAAAAGATCATCTACCTCAGATGTCATCTAATTGAAGTTGCTGATTATTTACAAAAAAAGTTGAATTTAGGTATTAAAGGAGCATTGCGGAAGTTCAGACATTTCTTACCGTTACTGACACCAGTGGCTGTTAGAGAAACTGCAGCCAGTCTCATGCTCGTTCTCGGTGCGCACGCTCGTTGGCCGCACTAGATAAGGCTTTTTTTTTTTTTTTACTTATGAGGAGTTTCCGTGGGTATCTGGATTGTGCTGGAGGCTGGTCGCTTCTTTCCGTCCGCAGAGTCCATTTGAAACACTGCTACTGCTAGCAATTGCCGCTGCTTACTAATGGCTGCCGTACAGATGTAAGCCCAAGTAGACGAGAACGCGCATGACGTCACATTTTGTGAATTTTCACGCCAATTCGGACCCGACTCGTCCACACACAATTGATCCTACAGGCTGATAGAGGCAACCGTGGTGGACAGTCAAGGTGTCATTCTTTCTATTACATTATGGTTGGCTCATAAATGTATAAATGAAGACTCTATAAAGATTTTTTAAAGTAAAAACCTATACATAGCCCCTTTAAACTCAACTTGCAATCCTTGAAAAAAATTCACGAGCGCCACTTTTTAAGTTGCCATTTTAAAAAAATTAAGGTCCTGTAGGCTATTATCTCGATTTCCATGTAAAACCTTTAACATCCATGGAACCTTTCAATTGCACAAAAGGTTCTTTACAGTGGAAAAAAGTTAAACAAATTGGTTCTTTTAAGAAACTTTCACTTAAAGGTCTCACTGAAAAATTCTTTGGGGAACCCAGGTTGGTTCTTCTATTGTATCTCTGTGAAAACCCCCTTTTGGAACCTTTATTTTTAAGAGTACGTCTGTGTGAATAGCCACTTAATTTTACTTTTGTTTTGGATTCACGCTATGTGTGAAGTTTTGTTTTATAAGATAAAACAAGGATCAAATGTGAATCTGTTTGTTTCTTCAATGCTTAATTATTTTGGCATCCATCATCTAAACCTCACCCAAACAGGAAAGGAAACACACGAAAACCCCACAGTGATGCACATAGTCCTCTCATTCTGGTTTCCCTGCCATTTCAAATAGAGGCATTAAAGTGACTCTTTTGTCAACATTAGAGGAGTTCTGGTTTTTAAAAGTGTCAAGATCAAAAGGCACTTCTAACAATACATGTTTTTCTTATTGATGAAGAGACCATAAGCTTTTAATGTTGCAAAGCAATTACTGTAATTTAGAACAAGCTTTACAACTCTTGGATCTCTGCAGAGGCTTTGAGGAGAAACCGCAAGCAAAAAAGAAAAAAAAAGAAGGAAAAAAACAGAATGACGATAAAGGGGACTGCATATAAATACGAAGTTCTTTTTGCGGAAGAGTAAATATAAAGCTAGACTCAAGGGTCTCTCATCCATTCAAAGGGTTTGGGGCTGAACAAATTAAAGGGAGCGTTACTCAAGCATGTGTTTACTGTTTACAGTGAGAGAGGAGGCAAAAGAGAGAGAGAGAGAGAGGGTTGGGGGGAATGGAGGAACGTGTCTATGAAGTTGTTTCAAACATCCCTGACAGAAAGTGTGTTGTCAGCACTCCATTACTGATCAATTAGAAAGGGGCCATATTGTTAGACTATATAGGACAAGTTATCACAATAATATCTACTTGTTACAATTGTCTTTTCTGCAAAAACTTAGGTTACACTTTATTTTAAGGTGACGTAATTACATTGTACTTACTCAAATAAGTACTTAGTAATAACTACATGTACTTTCTAGAGTTAGGGTTAGGTTTAGGGTTAGTTACTTGTAATAATGCATATTGTAAGTACATGTAGTAACGTGTAACTACTTCACCTTAAAGGGTTAGTTCACCCAAAAAGGAAAATGATGTCATTAATGACTCACCCTCATGTCGTCCCAAGCCCGTAAGACCTCCGTTCATCTTCGGAACACAGTTTAAGATATTTTAGATTTAGTCCGAGAGCTTTCTGGCCCTCCATTGAAAATGTATGTACGGTATATTGTCCTTGTCCAGAAACGAAATAAAGACATCATCAAAGTAGTCAATGTGACATCAGTGGGTTAGTTAGAATGTTTTGAAGCATCGAAAATACATTTTGGTCCAAAAATAACAAAAACTACGACTTTATTCAGCATTGTGTTATCAGTGCGCCCGAGCTTCGTTTACAGTCTGAGGGAGACGCACGCTGTAAACAAAACAATCTTCGCAAACATGTCTTAGGATTTCGACACAGAGGAAGACTTGCATTTTTTTGCCCAGCCATATTTATTTGAACCCGAATACACGGACGCACCAGATACACGTCAGCAGCGTCACTGAATTGTCTGATTGACAACAGAACCGGAAGACAATACAATGCTGAATAAAGTCGTAGTTTTTGTTATTTTTGGACCAAAATGTATTTTCGATGCTTCAAAACATTCTAACTAACCCACTGATGTCACATGGACTACTTTGATGATGTCTTTATTTCCTTTCTGGACAAGGACAGTATACCGTACATACATTTTCAATGGAGGGACAAAAAGCTAAATCTAAAATATCTTAAATTGTGTTCTGAAGATGAACGGAGGTCTTACGGGCTTGGGACGACATGAGGGTGAATCATTAGGCAAGGCAAGGCAAGGCAAGTTTATTTATATAGCACATTTCATACACAATGGTAATTCAAAGTGCTTTACATAGAAGAAATAAAAATAAAAAATAAAAATAAAAAATAAAAATAAATAACCATAATTAAAACAGTTTAGAATAAAGAAATTAAAATAATCAAAACAAATAAGAATAATTAAAACAGTTTAGATAAAAAAATAAAATAAAGTACAGTAAAAACAGTCGGACGAACAGTGGCACAGTGCTCATTCAGTAAATGCACAGCTAAACAGAAGTGTTTTGAGTCTGGATTTGAATGTGACTACTGTAGGAGCACATCTGATCTCCTCTGGAAGCTGGTTCCAGCTGCGGCTGGCATAATAGCTAAAAGCAGACTCTCCTTGCTTAGAGTGAACCCTTGGTATTTCTAACTGATGTGATCCTAATGATCTGAGTGATCTGTTGGGTTTATATTCAGTGAGCATATCTGCAATATATTGAGGTCCTAACCCATTGAATGATTTATATACCAGTAATAATACTTTAAAGTCAATCCTAAATGTAACTGGGAGCCAGTGTAAAGACTTGAGGACTGGTGTGATATGTTCATATTTTTTGGTTCTGCTCGGAATCCTGGCAGAGGCGTTCTGTATGAGCTGCAACTGTCTTATGGTCTTTTTAGGAAGGCCAGTGAGGAGTCCATTACAGTCATCCACCCTGCTGGTGATGAAAGCATGCACAAGTTTCTCTAAGTCTTGACTTGACACAAAGCATCTAATTCTTGCAATATTTTTTCAGATGATAGTATGCTGATTTAGTTATTGCTTTGACATGACTACTGAAACTAAGGTCTGACTCTAGAGACACACCAAGATTCCGGACTTGATTTTTAGTTGTTAGACCCCTAGCGTCAAGGTATGCATTCACCTTAAGAACTTCCTCTTTGTTTCCAAACGCAATGACTTCAGTTTTGTCTTTGTTTAACTGAAGAAAGTTTTGGCACATCCAACTGTTTACTTCATCAATGCATTGGCACAAGGAGTCAATGGGGCTGTAGTCGTTAGGCGATAGGGCTAAGTAGAGCTGTGTGTCGTCTGCATAGCTGTGGTAAGAGATGCGGTTCTTTCTCATTATTTGGCTCATTGGGAGCATATACAGGTTGAATAGGAGTAGTGCAAGAATTGAGCCTGAGGGACTCCGCATGTCATGGATGTCCACTCAGACTTATGGTCTCCTATACTCACATAATAACCTCTCCCTTCTAAGTATGATCTGAACCATTTTAGGACTATCCCAGAAAGCCCCACCCAGTTTTCCAGCCTGTCAAGAAGTATGTTGTGATCGACAGTGTCAAATGCAGCACTGAGGTCGAGTAGTACCAGTACTGATAATTTGCCTGTATCAGTATTTAAGCGAATATCGTTTATTATCTTTATGAGAGCTGTCTCTGTGCTGTGATGCGATCGGAATCCAGATTGAAAATTGTCAAAGTATCCATTCAAGCTTAGGAATTTGTTCAGCTGATTGAGGACAACTTTTTCAATGATCTTGCCTATGAAAGGAAGATTTGAGATCGGTCTATAATTGCTTAATATAGTCTTATCCAGATTGCTCTTTTTCAAGAGGGGCTTGACAACTGCAGTTTTCAGGGAGTTTGGAAAACTACCAGAAAGAAGTGAGGCATTAACCACTTTTAGGAGATCTGCTTCTAAACTGTTTAACACACTTTTGAAGAAAGATGTGGGGAGTGCGTCAAGGACTCAGGTTGATGTTTTAAGGTGCTGTAAGGTGAAGAATCATTAATGACATAATTTTCATTTTTGGGTGAACGAACCCTTTAAAATAAAGAGTTACCAAAATTTAACAGGTGAAAAGAGTTCATAAAAGCAAAACATACAGAAAGGAAGGAAGAACGTTGGTTTAGGCAACAAATATTGTAATTATTAAATTCTAGACTTTTATAGACATTGAAATGACAATATACATATTATATATTATTATAATATCATATATTTAAGATGGCTTTGAATGAGGTGTTTAAGGTGTATCTCTAATTTCCCCTATGTATGTATATATTCAGTATTTAAATGTATGTATGTATTTATGTATGTACTGTTGTATGTGTATATTTATATATTCACATACAACAGTTTTTTTCTTCAAATAATTATTAATTATATTGTTTTGGATACATTTCACTACACTGCAGCATGAAAAAATGTTAACACTTCCTTGCAAATAGATCTGCAAAAGAGAAATAACAGAAAATGATTAGCAATAAACAGCACAATGGATTAGAACATTCAAGTTGATAGGCAACAATATCTTTAAAACGTTTTTTTTTTTTTTTTTTACATTTTAAGTTGTTTTTTGATAGCTAGTTTACATGATTTCTGACATGATAATTTATAAGAAATAAATTAGTTAGTGGGAAAAATCTACTATAATAAATATCTGCAATTTGTATGTATCAATCTTGCAAAACATTTTATTTTGCCATACACATGCAGCTCCGTCAATGGAAAATATGCTTTTTCCCCAGACAGTGTATAGCTACAACATCTACAAGCAGGGACTAACCGGACCATGCTAAAACATTGACCTATTGGCCCAATCTCTTTTTTCAGCCAATAGCAAGTATGGGTAGTGCTTGAGAAACCTAAATGGAAACAGTCATTTTTTTCAATTCTGTGAGGTGCCACTAGTTGCATACTTCATCTTTAATATACATTTTATGTATAAAGAAGAATATCATTAAAAACATTTAAGTATATAAAATAGAGAGACATACATCCTACAATTATTTTAAATTTTTCTTGACACACAACAGAACAATAAAGTATCAGATTTTGTAACGTAATAGACCTCTGAATGTAATTTATTCCAGAAGTGCTGCCGTTTCAGGTCAGAGCTATTCTTCAGCCTGCCTTGGCGGTCTCTGTTCCCCTTTACACTAGTGTGGAGCACTCTGAAAGCCTGTCTGAGCTGACCCTGACCTGCTGTCATTGTTCATAGAGCTTGGTATTCCCCTCGCAGCACGTTCCAGCCTCTAAAGGATGGCCTTTTAGGACCAGTGTTCAATTCAGTCCCCCCTACATTCACTTTACTAAAACTTGCAGGCTTTTTCCTTAACTTGCACTTTTGCTTTTACACAAACTCACATTTAAGTCTGTGTAGGCCTAAATGGTTTTATTCGCACTACCTTGCACTGTACCCGAATTTCTCTTTGTTTGTTCCTAACTTGCCCTATACCTTTTGCACTAATTCGACACAGATGGGACACGCTCTTAACCAAGAAAAGGAAAATCGATCAATTATAGCCATGTTTTCTGGGTCAGTGAAGTGTAAGGGGTCACAATGGAAGGCGTTCTGGTAATCTAGAACAATGCGTAGATATTGATAAGTGACAGATATTGATTGTCAGTCGCAGTTTGACCTAAAGACACACACATGTCTGCATTAACAACATTGCAAATATTCCTCCCAGAAGGAAATTGTTTTAAATTTGAAAATGATTTGGAATTTGAAAAAATCAATTCATTTCTGGCTGCATTTACAATATCCTGAAGCAGGAAAATGTTAAGTGGTGAGGGTTTCGCCTGTGTAGGTTTGTTGGGATACAGGGAAGAGTAGTGAGCAGGGAAGAGGTGGAGACACATTTACATAGGAAGTACCCTGTCTGGCATGAGCTGTGGAGGGTCTGTTCTGTGTTTGTTTATTTGTCTGAGATATCTAGACCCGGACCCTGGGCAATGTCAACACATTCAGCCACTGATGCTGATTCAACTTGAAAGTGGTGAAGGCAACCAGATTATGCTAGACAACTAACATGTTTTAGAACAAATTTCAAAAAGAGCGTCTGTTTAGGTGGTCACTGAACATGTTTTGTTGATCCTGGAACAATATTCCTGTCTGAAAAATTTGTCCTAACCCTGTCCCTACCCTTAAACCTAACCCTACCCATAGGTTATCCCTAAAATTAGAGTGAAATGATAGGTGAATAACACTGATGTAGAAGCACCTCACCCTGATTGTAAGCCTAAACTTGACATAAACCGTAAACTTGTCCTCCAAATCTGATTAGTTGATTGGAATGTTGTTCCAGGATCAACAAAAATGTTGATCCAGGAACATGTTGTACTTGGTGAAATCATGTTCACCCTCTTTAAGTACACTACCATTTAAACGTTTGGGGTCAGTGCGTTTTTTTTTTTTTTTTTTTTTTTGTTGAAGGAAAGCAATTAATACTTTAGACGGGTCCTATTATGCCCTTTTACGAAGTCTTGATTTTGTTTTTGGGGTTGAACTCGAATATGTTTTCATGCTTGATTGTTCAAAAAACATTATTTTTCACATATTTTACATTATTACAGCACCTCTCTCCCCTGTCTGGCTGGAATGTGTCATAATAAGACATACTTACAATTTTGTGATCAATGCGCAATGTTCAGGAACAGTATTTAAAATACATTCGAACCTCTCTAAGTTCATCAGCCTTAGGAAGGTCAAACAAATGATTTATGTCTCTTTGATAACTCTAATGCAGCTAAACCAGGCCTTACTTTTCTTTTTTTTTTTGCGTATTCCATGGGCAGAGATCATTTAAATGAGTAATATTGTGACTTCACAAAGCCCGGAAAAAACACGTTGTATTCCAAACGAGACGAACAGCAACATTACACACTAACTAAAGTTGAAAAAGTGAAAAATCATAATAGGACCCCTTTAATTCAGCAAGTATGCACTAAATGTATCAAAAGTGAAAGTATAATGTTTTACATGTTGCATTTTTTATTTCAAATTAATGATGTTCTTTTGAACTTTCTATTCGGCAAAGAATTCTGAAAAAATTTTTTTATCAGTTTCCTCAAAATATTAAGCAGCACAACCGTTTTAAACACCAAATCAGCATATTAGAATGATTTCTGAAAAATCATGTGACTCTGAGTCGTATAATAGACTTAACATTAAAGAAATCTTACTGACCACAGACTTCTAAACGATGTTTCGTTTTTTTATTTTATTTGCTGACATAAGCATTACACTGCAAGCAAATTGTATAAAAATGTCAGGGGGACAAAATATTGTCCACAGCAATATATATATATATATATATATATATATATATATATATATATATATATATATATATATATATATATATATATATATATATATATAATTAACTTGTGTTGATTATCTCAGAAGTGAAACCACGCAATTGTACAGAATTCCACAAACTGCACATGTTCTTTGTGGCTCCGAGTGCATGTTTTATAAAGGGGTCAATCTAAAGCTTTGAAGCTATGTTGAAGATCTGAGAGCTGTTGATTTGAGACTGAACAATATGGTTTACACAGTTGTACAAAAATGTCAAAACAGTATTGATTTTTTAATGACACAGGAAGGGTGTAACACGTTATGTAATATTTACAAGGTTCATTGGAAATAAACAGGAACTACAGCTGTTGGTTTAATCTCTTCATTCCTGCCATTGTGTATAGAGCCAGAAAATGGCATCATTTCACAGCCAACATTCTCAGCTATGAAATGGACTTACTGGAGAATTTCGAAGGAATGTGAAGTCAAACAAACATATATTTAAAGTAGCTAGGCAAATCTGTGTAAGCGGGTAAAGGTATTCGAAGTTCCCACCACGAGCTTGTATAAGCCCCTTAATGAAATGCACCGTGCAGTGGGGCCGAGCGACTGCCTTCTTGACTGATGGAATCACTCATACCAAGAGATTAGTCAAATGCACACAGGGGCCTTGACCCCGAGAAGTGTTGTACGTTCTGCCCTGCACCATACCTGAAGTGAACATGCAACAGCAGGCACAGGGTTCTGTCTGAGCCTTTTTTACGGATCAGAGCAGGATGGCTGCACCATTCCGGTATCAGCCCCGGTCAGGAATGCTGAGCTAATCTTCAGGTGTTGGAGCAAATTCCAGCCTTCACTTTCTTTTTTCTTTACAGGACCTTGCCATGCAAGTTAACAAGCTAAAAGTGCTGGGGGTTTGATGAACACTGTGGCAGATGTGGCTTAACAATGTAGGCAGATGAATGTGAGCTTGCAGGGGCAGGATTTAAGTGGACTAAATGATTGGAGAAGTTTGGCATACGTCACCAGAGAGAACTATGTATTTTAACCGGAAGATCAAGTTATGACATTTTGATCAAAATTACAAGCCTAATCATCCTGCAAGGATGAATAGTTTAAAATAAGATCAATAACATGCATTTAAAACTAAACATATTTACAACAGAAATATTGGTATTTATATGGCAGAATACAGTTAGGGTCACGAGAGTAACTAATTCAATTTCCAAAAAAATGTACTAAATACAAGAAGAAATCATCTTAAATCATCATAGTTTATATACTAAAATATCCCTTCATCATAGCTAAAGTAATTCAGAACAACCATTTTTGTAAGTCAAGTCAAGTCACCTTTATTTATATAGCGCTGTATACAATACATATTATTTCAAAGCAGCTTTACAGTGATAACAGGACAATGATTCAATGATGCAAACAGAGTTAATTTTGGCTGTACAGCAGCCCTAAAAGACAGCAGCTATTAATCAGCTGAAGTCAGTTCAGCGTTTCATTTCCATTGTAAAGATCATCAATTATTCAATTAGTTAATTTCATCTATAAAGCAGTTCTGCAGAAAACAGTGATGTTATCGTCCAGTTCAGGTCTCCTCCAATAGTGTCACTGCAGTCAAATAAATAATATTGTTGAAAAATAAGTGTCCACAACTAAGCAAGCCAGAGGCGACCTGAATTCCATCAGGTGACAGAATGGAGAGAAAAAACCTTTGGAGAAACCTGGCTCAGTCGGGGGGCCAGTTCTCCTCTGGCCAACGAACGAACATGGTGTGATTATGATTCAGGCCCAATCACAAGTCAAAAATCAGATTGTGGATCTGTAGCATTTAAATATTCATCCAGTTAATTTTGCTTGAAGTTCAGATTCATCACACCAGGATGGAGAGAAAGCTGGTCATAGGTCTGCAGAGGATTGCTGGTTCTTGTGGTCTTTGCTAAGGATCTGTGCCAATGGCTGTTGTGTTGACGAGGCCTTCACAGGGGATTGTCTAGTTGACAGGATCTCTGCTGACATTCAGGCATGCGTTGTGGTCATGTCAAGGTGCAGGTCCACCATCTGATCTGGATATGGACCAGATGCGGCTGACAACGGTAATCTTGGGATAAATAGGAACTTAGATTAGCATAGATGCCATTCTTCTTATGATTTCTAACAATCCTTTAACATATATGAATTATAGAAATGTGATAATGTGTTATATGTATGCCAGGTGGTTAAAGAGATTTGTTTTTGGTCTATATTTAAACTGACAGAGTGTGTCTGCTTCCTGAACAAGGCTAGGAAGACTGTTTCAGAGTGTGGGTGCTAAATAGGAAAAGGATCTACCGCCTGCAGTTTATTTTGATATTCTAGGTATTATCAACTGGCCAGAATTAGACGTGAAGGACTATAATGCGTTAAGAGCTCGCTCAAGTACTGAGGAGCTAAACCATTTTGTGCTTTGTAAGTAATTAGCAAGATTTTAAAATGTATGCGATGTTTAATAGGGAGCCAATGCAGTGTTGACACAGCCGGGCTAATATGGTCATACTTCCTGGTTCTAGTAAGAACAAGAAGAGCATTACAGTAATCTATCCTTGAGGTTATGAACACATGATCTTTTCTGCATTTGTCATTGAGAGCATATGTAGTAATTTAGATATGTTTTTACGATGAAAAAAAAAACGTGGTATTTCAGATATTAGGAATGTGGCTTTCAAATGAAAGATTGGTATCAAATAGCACACCCAGGTTGCTAACTGACAACGAGGACTTGACAGAGCAGCCATCAAATGTTAGACTGTATTCTTCTAGGTTACTATATGCGGAGGTTTTTAGTCCAATAATTAAAACCTCTGTTTTTTCAGAATTAAGTAATAGGAATTTACTAGTCATCCATTTTTTTTAATATCAGCTATGCATTCCGTTAATTTTGTGAATTGGTCATTTTCGTAGGCGCACGAAGAAATATAGAGCTGAGGATCATCAGCGAAACAGTGAAAACGTCTCGGGTTACGTATGTAACCCTTGTTCCCTGAGAAAGGGAACGAGACACTGCGTCGGTGACGACACTAGGGGAACGCCCTTCAGCGTAGCGCGTCTGAATTTATGAATGAAACCGAATCCAATCCTATTGGCGTTGCGTGATGACGTAGCGAGTGACGGCATACACGGATGTGTACAAAGGCATACCGGCACAAGCAAAGTAAGCTCTTTGCTATGAAGCAAGTGCTCCAAGCAGGGTGAGGTGTGGCGAACCGACGCAGTGTCTCGTTCCCTTTCTCAGGGAACAAGGGTTACATACGTAACCCGAGACGTTCCCTTTCGAGGGAACTCGAACTGCGTCGGTGACGACACTAGGGGAACGAGATACCCACTATACCACAACGAACCCTGCTCATCCTAGTGTGAACTGACTTCAGGCACAACCTAGGACGAAAGCACTCGTGCACCGGGTGTAGAGGGAAGGTCCAGACTGTAAAACCTCAGGAATGTGTGCGGAGTGGCCCAGCCAGCCGCCTCACATATGTCATGTAAGGAAACCCCTGAAAGGAGGGCTCTAGAGGACGCCATGCCTCTGGTGGAGTGAGCCCTCACGGCCATAGGTGAAGGCAAATTGCGCACCTGATAGGCCAGGGAAATAGTCTGAACGATCCAGTTGCTGATGGTCTGCTTAGAGGCGGGAAGCCCCTTCTTGGGAGACCCAAAACACACCAGCAACTGGTCCGACTTACGCCATGAGGAGGACTTCTGGATGTAATACTTAAGTGCTCTAACAGGGCAGAGCAGATGAAGTCTCTCCTCATCCACCGTCACATGAGGTGGAGGATGAAATGCCTGCAGAACCAAAGGCCGTGCCACACTAGATGGCACCTTGGGCAAATAGCCGGACCTGGGGTGCAAGATGGCCTTAATGTCGCCAGGAGCAAACTCCAAGCACCCATTGGAAATAGAGAGCGCCTGGAGATCTCCTACCCTCCTCAGAGAAGTAATGGCTAACAAAAAGACCACCTTAAATGAAAGGTTCTTGGCCTCAGCCAACTCCAATGGTTCGAAGGGGGCCTCGGCCAGTCCTTCGAGAACCACTGCCAGGTCCCAAGAGGGAACCCTGGTGCGAGTCGCAGGTCTCATCCTCCAGGTTCCACGGAGGAAGCGTACGACCAGTTGATGCCTCCCCAGAGGACCATCACTCAGAGGAGCGTGGAAAGCCGCAATGGCAGCCACATAAACCTTGAGTGTGGACGGGGTAAGCCCGGCAGAAAAGCGGTCTTGGAGAAACTCCAGCACTGAAGCCACTGGGCAGTGAACTGGGTCCAAATCACGCTCTCTGCACCAAATGGAAAATACATTCCACTTAAGGCCGTATAACTTCCTCGTGGAGGGAGCTCTGGAAGTGAGTATAGTTTCAACCACTTCTGCTGACAGGCCGGCCAAAACGGGGCTACTAATAGTAGGCTGACTCCGTCCTGACGGACCCTTTCCAGAACTGCTGGGAGCAGAGCGATTGGGGGAAAGGCGTACAGACGCAGCCTCGGCCACGTCTGCACAATGGCATCCAACCCCAGCGGGGCTGGATGTGTGAGGGAGAACCACAGTGGACAGTGTGTCGTCTCTCGAGACGCAAATAGGTCCACTTCCACTGGGCCAAACCTCTCGCATATTAACCCCACCACCTCGGGGTGGAGTCTCCAATCCCCGGGCCTCAGCCCCTGCCTCGACAGTATGTCTGCTCCCTGGTTCTGGTACCCCGGGACATACATCGCCCTGAGGGATGACAGTCTCCGCTGGGACCACAGGAGGATCTGATGCGCCAGTCTGCACAGAGGGCGCGACCTCAGACCCCCCTGATGATTTAAGTAAGATACCACCGACATGTTGTCGGATCTTACTAGGACATGGCGACCATGGAGGTCTGGCAGAAAGCTCCTCAGAGCCCGGAACACCGCCAACATTTCTAGGCAATTTATGTGCCAAGAGGAATGTTGGTCCTGCCAGAGACCTCTCGTAAAACGGCCGTCCATGACCGCGCCCCAGCCCGTGAGGGAGGCGTCTGTCGAAATAAACATCCGGTGACACGACGCTCCCAGCCTGGGACCCTGGGACAAGAACCAAGGCCTCTTCCAAATTGATAGGGAATGAAGGCATCTGCGCGAAACCCTTATCAAGCGGAATGGACTTCCCCTCGGGGAAAACCCCTTGGCTCTTAACCACCACTGTAGAGCTCTCATGTGTAGCAGGCCAGAAGGTATTACGCTGGACGCTGCTGCCATGAGACCCAACACTCTCTGAAAGTGTTTGACAGTGATGGCTTGGCCTAGCTTTATCCTGGACACTGAAGTCAGGACGGACTCGATCCGAGCAGGAGACAATTGTGCCCGCATCGTGACTGAGTCCCACACCACTCCCAGGAACAGGGTTCTCTGAGCTGGTGCCAACACACTTTTCTTTGTGTTGAGTCTCAGCCCCAGGCTTTGGATGTGGGCGAGGACGACATCTCGATGCCGAATCGCCAGCTCTCGCGACTGCGCCAGTATCAGCCAGTCGTCGATGTAATTGAGCACCCTGATGCCCTCGAGCCTCAGGGGTGCTAGAGCTGCATCCATACACTTGGTAAAAGTGCGAGGGGAGAGTGCCAGGCCAAACGGAAGAACCCGATATTGGTAAGCTTTGCCCCCGAAAGCAAACCTCAGGAACTTCCTGTGAGATGGAAGAATGGAGATGTGAAAATAAGCGTCTTTTAGATCTATCGTGACAAACCAATCCTCGGATTGGATTTGACTCACGATGATGGGAATGGTAAGCATCTTGAACCTGAATCTCCTCAGAGACCGGTTCAAGTGCCTTAGATCTAAAATTGGACGCAACCCTCCATCCTTCTTGGGAACTATGAAGTACCGGCTGTAGAACCCGGACTCCCTGACTGGTGGGGGAACATGCTCTATGGCCCCTTTTACCAGCAGCGAGTGAACTTCCTGTTCCAACACTAGACCCTGCTCTGGGTGCACTGAAGTCCAGACCACCCCGTTGAATTTTGGTGGGCGGACCTGGAACTGCAGCCTGTACCCAGTTCTTACAGTGCGCAGGACCCATGGAGAAATGTTCGCGAGGTTTTGCCATGCCTCTGCGAAATTCACCAAAGGAACCAGCCCCTCGGGGCTGGTGTCCAGTGTTTTGTGCAGGATGTTGACGGTGCCCTGAAGCGGAGGACCGGCAGGAAAAAACCGACAACGCCCTACATTGTGCGAACCCGAACACTGACTGCCTGCAAGCCTTTGGGGCAGGCCAACCAGTGTGAGCTCGCTGGGAGCTAGCGTGTCCCGAAGCGTCAGAGACGGCGGGATACTGACGCCAACTCCCTGAGGGCCCAACGAGAGAGGGGACCTCGGTCGCTCTCTCTCGGGGGGGGCGGCCCTCTGAGGCCTCAAAGGAGTTAGGACCTCTTTCCCTTAGCCTTCCTATACTGGATGACGGTCCTCAGATCCGTCTTATCAGGAGGCTGAGGGTGTGAGCGTCGACCAGAGTCCCAAGATCTACGAGGGGGAGCTCTGGAAGCGACACTCGCCTTCTGTGCCTGGCGGTAAGAGGAAGAGGAGGATTGCTGTGGCTGTTCTTTAGCAGCAGCCCTCCTAGACCTAGAGCGGCGAGGGAGATACCGCTTGAAGGCTTCGCCCTGCTTCTTAGCATCCTCAAACCTGTCCACCACCGCGCTAACAGCCTCACCAAATAGACCTGAGGCTGAAACGGGTGCATCAAGAAGGAAGGTTCTATCCTTCTCTTTCATGCCCGACAGGTTGAGCCACAGATGTCTCTCCGTGGTCACCAGGGCAGACATGGAGCGACCGATGGCACGGGCCGTCTCCTTGGTAACCCGGAGAGACAAGTCTGTGGCTCTGCGAAGTTCAGCGATATCATCCGGGGATGGACCCTCGCCCTGGTCGATATCTCTCAAAAGTTCGGCTTGGTACGCCTGCAATATGGCCATTGTGTGCAGGCTCGCACCAGCTCGACCCGCCGCCATATACGCCCTGCCCACCAAATCAGATGTGGTGCGGCAAGGTTTAGAAGGCAATGCCGGCGACTTTAGGGATGACGCAAGGTCGGGTGAAAGGTAGCTGGCTAATGCTTCCTCAACCCGAGGCATCATCCCGTATCCCTTATCCCTAACCCCCACAACATTACTGTAGTTTAACATTGGAGGATTAGACAGGCGTGATGAAAATGGCCTGTTCCAGGATTTACACAACTCATTGTGTAAATCCGGGAAGAAAGGGAGAGACCGGCGTGAAGGTTGCGTGCGGTGCTGCAGGAAGCGTTCGTCAAGCTTGCTTTTCGGACGCGCTTCCTGCCGCTCTTGTGGCCAAGAAATATCCAGCTTGGCCACAGCCCGCGTCAAAACCTCCACCAACTCATTGTAATTAGGTGCCGGCTGAACAGACTGATGTGTGTCAACATGATCCTCATCCCCAACACTCAGTATGTCTAATTCCTCGGAATTAGACAGCTGTAAAGCAGGAACATCCTCCCGATCGGGAGAAGCCGCGGAGCGGGCTCCCGAACGGGGAATGGGGGAATCAGACTCACCAGAAGAGGAGCGAGAATATGCCTCGGCAGTCTCATCCTCGACCAGATCTCTCTGCGATCCCCACGATGAAAGCCGCCGCATTGCCTCGGCAGATGCGGGACCCGAACCGCGGGGAGAACACATTTGGCCATCTTCCGAAAATAAAGCCAGTCGAGATCGCAGCACTCTCACGGAAAGAGACTCGCAATGAGCGCAAGCAGCCCCCTCAAGAGCTGCTTGAGCGTGCTGTCTTCCCAAACATGACACACACATCTCATGTGAATCCCCAGCCGGGAGAAAACGAGGGCACGGGAACACACACTTTCTGAACTGATCAGCCATACTGAACTTTTCCAAAGCAGACAAACGACACCAAATAAGACTCACAAATACACAGAGCGCTTGCTGAATAGCAAAAAAGCTTACTTTGCTTGTGCCGGTATGCCGTTGTACACATCCGTGTATGCCGTCACTCGCTACGTCATCACGCAACGCCAATAGGATTGGATTCGGTTTCATTCATAAATTCAGACGCGCTACGCTGAAGGGCGTTCCCCTAGTGTCGTCACCGACGCAGTTCGAGTTCCCTCGAAAGGGAACTAAAGCCATGCTTCCTAATGATATCTCCCAAGTGTAGCATATAAAGGGGGAAAAGCAACTGTCCTAGTACTGAGCCTTGCGGTCCAGAATGTTGCAGCTCGTCTCGTCTTCAACGAGCCTAAAAGGGCCCACGTCACTCCTCTGTTCATCTCTCTGCACTGGCTACCACTCGCTGCTCGCATCAAGTTCAAGGCTTTGACGCTTGCTTACAGATTGACCACAGGTTCAGCTCCCTCCTACTTCCACTCACTACTACAAGTCTACATCCCTACCAGAAGCCTACGATCGGTCAATGAGCGACGGCTCGTGGTACCATCACAGCGGGGCACAAAATCACTCTCCAGAACATTCTCATTCACGGTTCCATGCTGGTGGAATGATCTCCCCACCGTCATCCGGAATGCAGACTCCCTGCCAGCATTCAAAAGACAACTGAAAACTCATCTCTTCAGGGAGCACTTAGCATAATAAAAAATAAATAAAAAAATCCTTTCCTTTAAATCCTCGCTTGCCTGGCTTATGCTACTCCGAGCTATGTCTGAACTTTGTATTTTGAGCACTTCTTGCGTTGTTTTTGCCTCTTCACGATGACTCGCTTGGTTTAGTCCTCAATTGTAAGTCGCTTTGGATAAAAGCGTCTGCTAAATGACTAAATGTAAAATGTAAAATGGACTCCATACTGAACTAATGATCGATATGACACTTCTTCATTTTCTGCTACAAATTGATAACGGTCAGATAAGTATGCTTAGAAGCATGCCAATTCAATTCCACTAATGCCAACGTAATTATTGAGTCTATTCAAAAGAATGTCGTGGTTGATTAGTATCAAATGCAGCACTAAGATCCAGTAACAGTAATAGAGAGATAAAACTATGATCGGATGATAAGAGCAAATCATTTGTAACTCTAATGAGAGCAGTCTCCCTATGATACGGTCTAAATCCTGACTGGAGATCCTCGCAGATATAATTTCTTTCTAAAAAAAAAAAGGAACATAGTTGTGAGGATACTGTTGAGTACTTTTGTAATTTTTCTCCTTAAAAAAGCCCAATTTAATTAAAATAAAACATTATTTGGCTCCGAAATGTTTAATTTTAGAAGCAAATGCTACTCATCTCTTTTTTTCTGGAGTCCTGCATTTAAAGGGACAATGTGTACTTTTTTAGGTATTTTATTATCTAAAATCAATATTTTTATTCATAAATATGTCCTCAATGGTGTACAAATACCTCTGCCAATTATCTGACTTTTATCCTCATAAATGAAGAATTTATAATCTTTATATACATGGGACGGGTAGGTCCACGGAGGCTTCCATATAGTTCCACCATCTTGAAAAACTATAATAGCAGAGAGGGACAAAAAGTACTAGGCCAACACGTTTCCACAGCGCGTTTTCGTTCAGAGCCAGCGTCATGTAACTGAAGCAGCAGAAACGGAGGAGCAGAGCAGTGAGAGGCGCTTGTCACTGCCCCGGCAAGTTTCACAGTCAGTAATTCATACTGTAACATTCGTTTGTTTGTTGTGTCAAGTTGCAATTTGTTTGAAATAACAAACCTGTTCACCCAAAGGAACACTCGACAAAGTGCTATTAGAAGACTAGAAGACAGCACTTCCTGTCATAGCTTTTTGGTACATAACGGCTACCATAGATACAACACGCATTTGAAAAAGCTAGGCGCTGGAGAGCACAATTTGTTTGAATGCAAAATACAATTTCACCGCTAGATGGGAGAAATTCCTACACATTGTCCCTTTAAGACTTATGAGCTTGTTCAGATTTTCTAAAAGTTGTCTGCAACATCCAGTTCAGAAAAATTGTCATTTGGTCATTTTGTTTGCTTGTGTCTTAGTGTTACTTCCTTTAAAATGTCATTAGTCATAAGTTAGATTTTTCCCCATTGTAAACTTGACATTCCTTCTTGGAGTGCCTGCATTTTTTTCTTTTTTCTTTTTACCTTTTGTTTACTCAATGTAAAAATAAAAATAAAACATTTATGGTGTTTGTTCCATATTCAGAGCTGCCATGATATAATCTTCCAAATAAGCAGTAATGAAGGCACATATCCAACATGGAAGCCTGTCGCTACGGTCAGTTTGTGGTCAGATGTCTTCACAGCCACTCTCTGTGGTCTGCTGGCGCAGGGATGAGCAAATCCTGTTGGTGAGTCATGGGACTTTGCAGAAAGCTCCATTCCTTCCCTTATCTCCGTTGTTGTTGCCAGAGTTTTCATGTTTACAACTGGACAGCTGAACATCTGCTGTGACGAGTCCTCCTCCCTTCACTGTGAAACTGACTCACTCAGTCAGAGGCTTAATATCAAGGTCTGAGTGACTGGCTTCATAAAGCAAAACAGAGATGTATATATATATGTCTTGTATTACTGGATACAACCACACTTTAACAAGCTATTTACTTTTACACATTAACAAACTAGATGTGTAAAAGTAAATAGCTCTGGATTAGGGTGACCAGATTTTTAAAGGCACAAACCAGGGCACAGATGGTGTCCATTCACTCTTTCTATCTATCTATCTATCTATCTATCTATCTATCTATCTATCTATCTATCTATCTATCTATCTATCTATCTATCTATCTATCTGTCTGTCTGTCTGTCTGTCTGTCTGTCTGTCTGTCTGTCTGTCTGTCTGTCTGTCTGTCTGTCTGTCTGTCTGTCTGTCTGTCTGTCTGTCTGTCTGTCTGTCTGTCTGTCTGTCTATCTGTCTGTCTGTCTGTCTGTCTATCTATCTATGTCTATCTCTATCTATAACTTAACTTAAATTATTTATTTTTATAATTTTAAACAAGGCTTTAAAATTTCAACCAAAATCTGCCTGTATGTGAATTTCATAAGAATTACATTTTCTTATTCAATTTTCTTCCATAAAAAATCTAATTGCAATTCTATGTTAATTTTGCTACTATAATTCAAATTTAATTTAGGAATTGAATTGTAATTTAAAAGGCATTCAAATTTCGGGACATTTGGTCAGTGGTCATCATCGGCACAGATCCTCAACTAAGACCACAAGAACCAGATAAGACTAATTTCGTCTCCATACTCGCGTGATGAATCCAAACTTCAAGCAAAAAGAACTAGATGAATGCTACAGATCCACAATTTGATTTCTTATTTATTTGTAATGCAGCCTGAATCATCACACCGTCTTCGTTCATTGGCCAGAGGAGAACTGGCCCCCCGACTGTGCCTACTTTCTCCCAATTTTTTTAGGCTTGCTTAGTATAGGGGACACTTATTATTCAACTATATTATTGATCTGACTGCAGTGACACTATTTGATGAGAACTGAACTGAGCTGGACGATGACGTCACTGTTTTCTGCAGAACTGCTTTATTGATGAAATTAACTAATTTGATTATTGATGATCTTTACAACGGAACTAGCCTGGTTAAAACCAGACCATTCTCAGTTGTAACTGAGTTATGGTCTGGCAAAGCGTCATAGACAAATCATTTCTAGAGGTGCGTCACCAACGGACGTCGCGGGTAGACCTAAAACCAATCAGAGCGATGAAGGAGATGGCGTATGCAGAGCGGCGGAGAAACATCTCTGTGTGTTGTTCTTTGCTCGGTTTTTAACAAAAAGGAAACGTTCAAATCGCTTAAAACAGACGCGTTAGCTGATTCGAACGAGTGATGTTCGACGGCGGCATCCATCTTTGTAATGTAGGCTACAAAATCTGCTTCAAAATCCCAGCGCTGTCGTCATCGTGTAAAGCCCGCCCCAACATTTCTGATTGGTGCCTCGATTTCGACGGATTGGAAATGGGCTTGAATGAGCTCTTTGCCAGACTAACTTTCAGAGCAAATCTAAATTTGCCGGAAGTTGTCTGGGTTTTCCCAGGCTACAACGGAACTGAATCAACACTGAACTATATGAGACATGCTTATAACATTTATGAGGTTTCCCTACCTGCAATCCACAAATCCCAAAGGTTTACTCCACCCTTAACATATTGCATCAGATACATACCACGTCTGGATCTTCTCACACTCACACACATTACAGCAGCATGAACTTAGCATTGGGGGCAATATCTTCTTTTCCTGTGAGTGTCTATGTGTCAGTGCCGATAGTACAGCAAAGGCCTGCTGCTCTTGAAGCTCACACTGCATATCTTTCTCATTGGCTCTCAGCATGCAAACAGCTGTCTAACTTCCCAATCTAATCTTGACCCTGGCCTGGTACTCGGTCGCCTGTCTGCTGGCCCTCACATCAGCTGATAATTGTGGTCAACATGAGGAAGTTGCTGAGATAACTGAGGGATTATTCAATGCTTAAGGGCATTAGGTAAGATGTGTGGAATCCATATAGTCATTACCTCAGTCAGTCGCGCTTGAGCAATCCACACCCAATGCCACCTTTTTTGGGCAAATGGCTCATGTCATCATTGTGGAACTGGAAAAAACAGCATTAAAGATTGACGTGCTTTGTAAGGTGGGATTGAGCTTTGGCAGTTGTTAAGCTTTGGTTGCTGTAAAGTGGGTAAAACAATCTGAATCACCACATTATTATGCCTCACCTTATTATTGAGTAAACCGGGACGAGACGGACAATGAATATGAATGTAACATTCAAAGGCAAACATTTCCTAAATAGAAACTGTTCTCTTGTGTTGTGCTTGTATGCCCTCTTCACAGCATTCCTGTTTCTGTTTTCCCCCATTAAATAGTTACCTGTGGTGTGGTTCTGGCACAGGCCTTTGGAATGTTCTGTATGCACCTGAAAATGTCATCAATCAAAGTATTTACATTAAATCACACAATGGGATCCATATTAAAACAGAGGCTTTTGTTGCGTTCGCTTCCTTGGTGGTAGATTACGGGCACGCTTCCAATCTCACATAGAGTAGCCTTTGAGAGTGGAAAAAATGAAGATGGTATCTCGAGCCAAGGCATCATCATCAGAGGCATTGGAGAACCGCACGCTGTGTGTGGTTTTCATTCCCTCTTTGACTCAGCGCTCTGTGAAATTCATTTGAATCGGGTGATAACCGTAGCCTTTGACTTGTGTTGTACTCCCGAGGGGAAAGCCCAAAGTCTGACAGATATCTAGTCCCGCAGAAGTCCAGCTCTCTGTTCTTTGATGCCGTACAGTCCTTGGGTCCCTCTCTGCTTTCCAAATAACATCCCTTTTTGGTTTTATCACTGTGTTGAATCAGATAACGGTGGAAAATAAACATTCTCCTAACATTGTTCAAATCTTCAACTGGCAGTAACTGTTCCTACATGTTAAAAGACATGATATTGCTTTGCTGCTGTCTTTTTAAGAGGACTGCGTTTAATGATTATTTTGGTAATTGTAAATATTAAATATTTCTTTGATTACTTGAATAAAAAGCAACATTTCGCTGATTTATTTTTATAAATACATTTTATTATCTTGGTACAGGTACTGCTCTCATAAAAAGACAATGGATGCATCCCATGCAGTTAATGTACTTATGCACTATTCAAAAGCAATTTTTGTAGTAGAAATTTTGTATGTGATTACTGTGTTCACACTGAAAATTCCAACAAGAAAAAGTGCACTTTAAATGCCCTGAAAATACACTTATTTAACTGAAATGTTGGACACCTCATGCACCTTTATTTTTTCTTTTTGGCGCAGAGACCTGACAAATTAATAAAAAAAATTCAGCCCTATACAATCCAGCATGTAGGGGAATCGTGGATGCACTGTAACCTGTCCTGTGTGAGAGCTAAAGATTCAGGGTTTCATTCAGTTTAGGTCAGTCAGCGTTTCATTTATAATTCACAGCTCAGGCCTTTATTAATGAGGCTTCATCCATGGGAAAGGAGCAGTGTGCATAACTGTAGCTCACATGTCAATTTTGCAGTTAGACCTATACGTTGTCTCCAGACACATTTTGATGATATGATGCCTAATATTCCCTTCCTTGTGGAGCATTCCCTCAATTTATATTGACTTTGTCCACATTCATTTGCGTAGAAGAGCATGTCAAGCCTCTGTGTGTCTTTTCATCTGATCAGGTTGCCTTCTCTCTTTGTGTCTTTGTTTCTAGCTTCCTTTTAACCAATAGGCGTGTCACCCAAGAGCGACATTCCGCTACTCTTTCCACTGCCCTTCTCTCTTACACGTCTCTTCCGACATCAGTTTCTCCTCACAAAGGTCTTCTTTCTTCCATCCGTGATGCAGACGGCAGCATCTTGAGACGCCCACAGTCAGCATCTCTGTTTTGGTCAAATCATAAAAATTCCCTAAAGGCTGAACAATGGAAAACAATAAGGCACCTGCAAAATAATGAGCCCTCAGTCAGCCGTGATGGGCCACGAAGGTATGATGGTTCGCTTTAAAGTGGCCTGCGATGAATGTACAACCACACCTGAAATCCCCTCCAATGGAATTCCCCCTCTCACAAACACAGTGTGCTCGGCGATGCAAATATGCCCTTATTTCCCCCCATATTTTCCTTGTGTTGTGAGATCAGAGAGTCGCAGGTCTTTGTCTGTGAACTTGAAGGCAGAGCTGTGCTGCAGTTTCACTTGTACGCGTCATTGTCACTCTCACCGTCAGCGGTTTCAGCCCTTGCATGCACCACGTCACATGAATGCGAGCAGAAACTCTGCCTGGCTGAACAAAAGGCCAGCTGTTTGCTCTTGGCTCCCCTTTTAACCGTGGCGTACGCGCGGGGAATTACTCACAAGTACAAGTCTTCTTTCTGCTTTTCTTCCGTTCTCCAAAGGTTAAAATAATCCTATCCTTCAGAACACTGCCACAAAGCAGCTTCATTTAGCTCAGCCAATGGCCAGACCAAAGCCAACATCAACATCGTGTTTGGCTATGATGGATATTAAATGAGTTTTGGATGCCAGACAGAAGGTTAGGGGTGGTTGACTGTGGGCTTTCAGTGTTTAGTTGCCCTTTTTATGCCATACACTGTACTATCAGCTCTTTCACAGTGGTGACTCTCTCCTAGGTTCCCTATAGAGGTGACCCTCATTGATCCCTGATCCCCCAGTCGGTACTAGGTAGAACCATGGCACAAATAAGCTTTGTTGGCTTGAATGTACGCTAGTGCTCAGGGAGTCAAGGGGTCAATGTGGAGGGGAGGAGGGAGGTGGAGAGTGACAAACCTTAGGTTGTTTCCTTGCAGAGTAAAAGGTGTTTCCTTCGAACATGGCAGTTGGGAATGATCTTTGGTCATTCATTTTAGATTTAGATTTGAGCTTTTGAAGTCAAACTTTTTGTTTTAGTTTGTTCGTTTAAATGTTTGAAGTAGCATAAGAGAATTGCTGGATTAATGAACCTTATGCTCATTGGGCCACTCAAGTATGCTTGCAAGTTCTCAAGTTTTTTACTCTCGCCTGTAATCCCTCTCTGAGTGTTCACAGGCCTTGTGCAGGTCAGTTCTAGGGTCAACATTTCTGTGACAACAAATTGCATGTTTTTCACATTTTTGTGAAAAAATTAAAAGGGGAAAACACAGGGAAATTCTTGATAGATTTATACAGCTGAGTCACAGTTACTCGTGTTCACTACCATTAAAAAATTTACAGTTGGTGAGATTTTAAAATGTTTTTAGAAGTATCTTATTTTTAAGGCTGCATTTATTTCATCAAAAATACATTTTTTGAATATAATATAATATTGTGAATATAATATTTAATATATTTTAAAATGTAATTTCTGATGGTAAAGCTGAATTTTCAGCAGTCATTACTCCAGTCTTCAGTGTCACATGATCCTTTAGAAATCATTCTAATATAATAATTTGGAGCTCAGATAATATTGCGTATTATTATCAATGTTGAATGCTTAATTGTGGAAACCATGTCTTTTATGATTCTTTAATGTTCAAAAAACAGCAGTTATTGAAATAGATTTTTTTAACAATGTGAAAGTCTTTACTGTAATTTTTTATGTACATACATTTCATGTTTTATAAAATTTTGTTTTGTTTGAAAAAATCATGCAATTTATTAACACAGAAACACTGTTTTAGGAACTGCACTTACTTGGTTCACTTTGAGTGCATGTGAACCTAGTATATATGTTTGCTTATGAAATTCTAAGCATTTTTACTCATAATGACAAATTATGGCAAGTATGTGTCTATATGTTGTTTTACATTCTATTTAGTCCCCATTAATCTCTTAACACCTGTTAACCTCAGATGTTGTGTACAGATTGTATTGTATGTGTTTTGTCATGTGAGATGGTTTGAGGTGTTTTCTTAACGTGTGTGTGGCTTCATGAGTTTGCCTGCAGCGTAGCTATGGTGTCATTAACATTCCAGCAGTCATAGCGGCACCGTTAACACTCCGCTACATGACGGGACAGCTCTGCCTGTACCTCTCTACCTGCTGCTCCTTCTCTCCGAACGTCTCTCTTCCTTTTCTCACGCCGAACACCCACCTACACAAACAAATACATATAAACACATTCCAATCTCCATAACTTAGAAACTAAAAGCGAAATATTTATTTTTGTTACATGTGGGTGTCAGTTCTGACTCATATCTATGTTGTGCTGTCATTCTGAGAGGACTTCTACAAACAAGTCATTTTTCACACCACTTTATCTGCCTCTCTTGACAGATGCAAGACAGGTACACTTCAGGGAATGATCTGTCTTGGGTTATGTGGTATGTTTTGGAAAGTGCTTTTTGTTTTGTAGTGTTGTACCAGGATTTGGCTGAAACGCCCTGACCGTTGGTAGGTGTGCTGGTCTGGTGTCTCTGTTTGCCTAAGGTTTTTTTAGTGCCACATATTTTGCATTTATACCTGTAGGGCTCAGAAAAGGCAGTACTTGTTGATAGTGCTTTCAGGGGATCCACTCTGATGTAATCAGTCTCTGTGCCTACATGTTGTGCAGTGAGAGCCTTCTGAGCCAAGAATGTACTAAGAATGACAAATATTGAAACCATGGAGCATTGCATTTATGTGCAAAGTGTTAACTGGTGTATGTATGAGTATATTCTGAAACTATCTCAATTTGTTGATCGATATCTCAGTGTGTGCTGTGTGGTTTAAGTTAAGGCAATGTGTTCCTCTAAATATGTTAACGAAGCGCTCTTGCAGACTTGCAGAACTTCAGCGGTTGCATGACTCAGTCTTGTAATTATGTGCAGACTAACTGGGGGGGGGGGGGGGGGGGGTAATATTCTTTTAAATACATGCAGCAGTCAGACTGTCAATGAACAATCTGTATTGTAGTTTTCATACGCTGTTAAAAGCAACTCGTTCACAAGGATGCAAAGTAAGAATTTATTTTAAAGTTACAAAATATTTAAGAAAGAATATTTTTATTTTACATAATCTGTACAGAGATGACATCCGTTTAACTAAATGACTTTGTAACAACAGCTAAGAAATAACTCTTATTAAATAGAAGACTGGAAAATTAAAGGCAAGGAAGAGATTGTTTCATCGGTTTGCTGTACATAGTATAAAAAATTAGACAGAGCTACAAATGGAATCCATAATGTTGTACCCTGATTATTAGGCCTCTTGAGAAGGATAATAATTATTATCAATAATTATTTTACAAATATTGGAATGGCCTTGCCACCTTATTATAATAGCTAAAATATTGGCCTCTTTGGTACAATTAATTAGGTACAATACATTTTTCACAAAATTCAGTTTTACTAGAAAAATAACATTTTCAATGGCAGTTTTTTTTTTTTACTAATCACGCAACTTTTCAGTGCAAACATCGTAACAATCATCCGCTTTGGAAAGCAAGCGAAAGATCAAATTTCAAGTATTGATAAAGATTTAAAGACAAGCAGAAAGAAGAATTCAGTTTGACATAGTTCAGGATTACTATACATTGCATAGTTCGTGCGGCACTTTATATTAAAAGGACTATGGGCAAGGGTAGGTCCACCTCTTTACCCTTTTGAAGGCTTTGCATTATGCAAGTGCTTTAAATTGTGCATTTTGAGAGTTTTCGCAAGTGCTGTACTCCCTGTAAACCAGCTGGACAGAATGGAAGCGGCTCCGTAGAATGCACACCGCTGCAAGCATTTGTCAGTCACAGAACTGTGCAGATGAAGGAAGCGGTGAAGTTTGTGCTGTACCGGTTAGACCTCAAGATCTAGTTATGTAGTCGGCCACAGTTGAGACGTGCACACATTAGTAGAACAGCAGAAGTATTTTCAAGATGATCTTGTCCAGAGGTATTTGCAGTTTGAGTAGAAGCCTCATAATGGTTTAACTATGCCGCAGACAACTAGTCATTGCTAAGGGAATACCTCTGAGAACGACTGGGACGATGACATGCACTGATTTTGAAATCTCCCCCTCAGTTGGAATGATTTGTCATATTGTCTTAAACAAGCTTGTCGAAGTGCTGGTGTTCTGAAGTAGAAGGGACATTGAGATATGCCAGTGCTTGTAAAACAGTTTCTAAGTACTTGTATCAAAGTGTGACACCAGTTTGTCTCCTTTTTGCAGTTGGAGAGGAAAGTATTGAGCCATTTTTTTTAAGTCTGGAAATGGCAAACTAGAGAAAACCAGGTTGTTGTTCCATTTCCCTTATCATCCCAAAGCCTTTTTGTTCATTAGAAGGACCCACCTGTCATACATCTGATGATCTACTGCTTGATGCACACACACACATGTGCGTGATTGTACTTTGTGAGTGCACAAATATTAACACAATCTATATGTATGTGGTTCAGAAAGACCATAAATATGACTGTCACTGCTTTCGTAACATGTCCTAACATGGATTTTGTTCAGGCACAGCCACACTCCTCCACGATCATGTTAGGCACGTCGCGCTTGACGATGTTGTACTCATCATCGAAGTAGAGCATGGACATGGTGCTGAGTTTGGTAGGTATGCAGCAGGAGTTGACCGATCCAGGACTCATGCCTCTCATGCGGTACTGGTTAACCACTGCCGTGTGAAACGACGAGGCAGAGCCCGGAACACCTGCCATGTAAGCTGGGCAGCTGCCTTCACAGTAGTTCCCATAGTACCCTGCTGGCGCGATGATCCAGTCGTTCCAGCCAATGAGCCGGAAGTCAATGTAAAACTGCTGTCGGCAACACAAACCGCCATTGTTGCCGTCACACTCCAGGCCTCGCTTTCGGATGCGGTGCTTCCCTTCTGCCTGCTGGGCGCGAACCACCAGAAAGGGTCTGTGTGAGGGGTCGCTCGGTTCCACCAGGATGGGTAAAACGTTGGCAGCTTCGCATCCCTCGCAGTGGATGTCGAGGTCCTGACGGCGACCCCCTTTCACCAGCATTTCCCTCACAGCCTCGGACACAGGGAAGGTGTGCCAACCACTGCGTTTCAACTCCACACGTTTTTCCATCACAGGCCAGTGCATGTTCTGCCCACCGGGCTCATAGTAGTGCACTCTCACTGTCACTTTCCGTCGCAGTCCCTTTTCCTGAGCACCTGGCAACAGCTTGAAGTACAGCCACAGGTGTGCCTGCAACACGTAGAGGTTCTGATTCCCCTCATTGGAGATGAGAAAGTACAGGCTGGACTTAGATGGAGTCACATCATCTGTAAGAGACCAAAGAAGTTTGTTAATGGTGATTCTTTCTTACAAAACAACCTTGTTTATGCCTTTTGTTAGATTTGAAATGGCACAAACAGGTTGTGATTCTGCTGACGACTACCTCTCCTTAGCCACATTCACTGACATAAACCACCCAACTTGTCAAGATTTACTAGATGCCACAGGTCTGGGCCCGAGTCCAATTGGCCTCATGGTTTGGGCTGAAGACGCTGGACCGGGTGAAAGGATGGGGGTTGTCGGACGTGGGCCTTTCCCCAGGGGGTTCATTGAGTTCACAGACAGAACTGTGAAAACCCAGAACTTCTGGAGCCTCAGAGACTGACAACACAATGCTCTGTGAAAGGTATTAGGAGAGTGCTGTGGCACAGCCTAGCATTGAGCGTGTGCCCTTCAAATGAGAAGCATTATGAGGCATTTACATGACACTGGCCATTAGTGAATTGTGTAGTCCAAGATGCAAGAATTGATTTATGTGTGTGTGTGTGTGTATATTGCAAATATTTATTTGACCACCCAATATAATTAGGGAAATCCAGATATATTGAAAGCTGCACATGAATCATGTTCTCCGTAATCCTGATTTGAATGCCAGAGCTGTTTGGCACGTTTTGAAATAGTAAAACAACCATGTTTGCAAACAGATTAGTTTAGTTTAATGTCAACAACTTGCCACAAAGGGGTGGCTTCTTCATTTCATAGCTTGGTCTTACATACAGTAGCAGTGGCTTTACATGCACTTGGCTCATCCTGCTTTTCAGAACATTTAAAAAATGATTGTCTTGAAAATGTTTTCAAAATTACAAACTAATCAGTAATCATTTTGAATGAATGAAGGAATGAATGAGGCATTTATATAGCGCTTTTCATGTACTACTGTACACCCAAAGCGCTTTACAGTCATGTCGGGGTCTCTCCTCAACCACCACCAGTGTGAGCATCCACTTGGATGATGCGACGGCAGCCACAGAACAACGGCGCCAGTGCGCTCACCACACAACAGCTATAGATGGAGAGAGGAGGGAGAGTGATAGAGCCAATTCAGTGGATGGGGATTATTTTAATATTATTTTATCACACAATACAGTATGGCTTAATTGTCCAGTAAAAGTGTTATAATAGTTATTCTAGCTGTCAACATTTCTGATAAACCCTAACCAAGTTTGTAAAGAAAAACTTAAAAAATCCAAAACACATATATATTTTTATATATACATTTATATTTTTTGAACAGGGCTGTCAAGGTTTGTTTATATTCCACAGTGCAGGCACACAGTTAAAGTGTATCAGTGCCAGAGAATCAAGCTCTGGAGAGGTGTCAGGTGTGAACAAGTATGTTCTATGATGATAGGGAACACATTCACTGAACTGATTACTCCACCATTTCATCCTGTTAACTGCCTTTATAAGCCCCCTGGATACAAATATACTTGTATGGCCATGTGCTCAAGTGTTTCAGAACCTGCCTCAACAGCTCCTGCTAAAACTTCATTTAATGGCTTGTTTCCATCGAGCGGTACGGTACGCTACAGTACAGTACTGTACGATTCGGGACGGTAAACCCTGATCCGGCTTGCGTTTCCACAGCCAACAGTACCATATTTGATAGGCGTGGTGTAGCCTATGCCGGAAAGGAGCGATTGACGTCATTTTCGCACGAAGAAGAAAGCGACATAGTAAACAACAATAGGACTAGTCAAACCACGAACGCCATTCATACAATTCAGAAGTTCACTGAACTTCATACAGTTCAGCTCACTTAGCACGTCGTTCGTGGTTTGACTAGTCGAGACTGTTTTCCAAAGATGGCTCCTGTCCGTATACACGAAGTGGACTGTCTTTATAAAATATCTTCTTATTAAACGGTCTGTACACTTACAAAGTTCTCAATGCTTCGTTTTGCATGTAGGGACCCTCATTATGTTACTGTGTTCATGTGGGGCTATTTTGAGCCTTGTTAGTGGTATTAACTAGCGATTTCTTTTTACTTATTAAATGCCCCCATTACTAGCGTTATACGCTAAACAGTTTTTAGAGATAAAACTCTTTACATTCGATTATCATGAAAACAAATCTCAGAGAACGGTTGACTAGGTACCAATGTTTTATTAGACCAAAGGTTCATTTTGCGCCGGAGTTCTCCTTTAACATTAGTTAATGCACTGCGAACTAACATGAGCAGCTTTATTTTTATTAACTAATATTAACAAAGATTAACAAATACATTAACAAATGTATTGCTCATGGTTAGTTCATGGTAGTTAATACATTAACTAATGAACCTTATTGTAAAGTGTTACCACAACAATGGATGACATAAAGTAGATCTTGTTCTTGCTTCTCGGCATGTGGCTGTTTGTCACAAGAAGCCAAGCGCCGACATTAGGCGTTTCTCAATACCAAGTACGCAAAGTTCAGACTTGCCAAGTCCGACTCAGGAGAATGACTCCCGAGGACGCGAGTCCGGTAATTCTGCAAATGGAACAGCGCGTTCTTGAAAGTGTCACTCATTTCGCTCTGCTACTCCAGTTATCTCTATTGTTGCCTATGTAGGAACAATAAAACGAAATATGTTATAAAACACCACTCTTCCTCTTTTCGTTTTCATTTAAAGAAATCTTAAACATTAGCCACCCAAATGTGGTTCAGGCAATGCGTATTGATTATATTCACTGGATGTTTAACGTTAGCCTATTTATTACAAAACAAAGTATAAAACACAACCCTGACTCTTTGCGTTTAAATTTTAAAAATATTAAACAGGCAATATGTGCATTTGTACAATGATCATCTTCACTGTAATAAAATTAAAAATGACAAAACTCAACCCTGTCTCTTTTTGTTAAATTTCAGTTTTAGCAATAATAGCCATTGTAAAAGTAGGCTATAAGTAAAAGGTACAAGAAGCTGTATACAATAAGAAAGAAAGCAAACAATTCAGTCAAACATACAAAGTCTGCGCTCTAGTCTAACGTTACAACGGTAAAGTTATGAAACTTCACTTAGCCCTAAGCCAAAACGATTGTCCAGGGAACAAATTATAGATTCACGAGACCAAAGATTATGGGGTTAGAATTGTTGCATTATTCCAAATAAATAGATTGGGATTCACAAACAAATGTAAAGAGATTCACAAAAATGTATCAAATTCACAAATAAATAGATTAAGATCCACAAATAAATGTAAAGAGTTTCACAAAAAATATAAAATTCACATATAAATAAAATGAGATTTGCAAAGAAATAAAAATATTTACACATGTGTTTCATGTCACAAACACAACTCTGCCTAGCATTTATTTGTGAACCGCTTTCTGTGCATTTGTAAATCACTGCATGCATTTGTGGATTTTGAAACACTTCTAGCGTTGACGTGCAGACAAATCCACAAATAAGTGGACTCCACCCATCGTTTCCTCAAGCCAATCAGATAACGGCCACATTGAGCTGACCAATCATAGGTTCTCGCTACAACCAATCACGTTAGGCTTTACACTCGGGGTGGTCTTGCCCTGAGGAAGTGTAAGACTAAGGCCCATAATATTGCTTCAGTAAAATGTTTAAAATTTAGATTTCGACCATTAGACTGTGTATCAAGCCAAGACACATTTTTATGAGCCTTTTAAAAATGCAAGAGAAACAGCGTGTAAATCTCTATTATGGGAACAACGCGTTATGGAAGCGTCACGTTATTCATGATAAAACAGAAAAGCATCAATAAGTTGCTGACTAATGAATAACTGGATTCAACCTCGTGATAAATACGCGAGTTTGTGAAATTACCGTCACAACAGATTTTGCCACTTCTTCAGTCAAGTTTTAAATACGCAGCAGGTCCGTATCTAATGATCCATAGTGCATTAAACATGTATATTATCGATTATGCTTTAAAAGACAAAATCATCCGTTTTGTCATTTCTTACATTGTGTCTGTCTACCCCGTGCGAAGCTGTTTACACTGGACAAAGCAAAAGTGCAAATGATGTGTCCACCATGTGCAGCCGCTACTTCAGAAGAAGAACGGGCATCCGTTTACTATCAATGAATCATCGTGTCGCGCTGCTCCGCGTCCAGTGTATAGCCTACATTAACACGAATTATGAATTTTCATGTAGCCAGCACTAGTCAAGAAGGAAGATTATAGACACGTCATATATCTGTTGGTAAGAAATAGACGTCATAGGCAAAATTTATTAACATTGCAAAATGCAAACATGTTAGTTTTACATTATTTGTAACTGCTACGCCAGCAGGGTGACACATGGGCTATTTGCTTCTGACGCGCTGTCGCGCCGCTTGAGTCGAATATGTAGAGGGTGCTGCTCGGGATGATGATCATAATGTGTGTGTAATCCTGAGTTTATCCTGATGGAAATATAAAGAAGCCTTAAACTCCAACAATCTTTTGGAAACAGGGTGTTTTAACCACAAACAGCTCAATTTGAATGAAGCGCCCATAGATTACAGCTCCATTTCAAGGGTGCAAATATCTTCATGAATCAGATTCAGTGAGTAGCATCTGCCTGCAAAAACGGAGGCTGCATTTTCAGGACCCCACTTCTAGGACCGCATTTCTAGGACCCTACGTTTTTAGTGACAACGCCACCTACCGAATTAGAGGACCAGCGAAGATGGATGACATTCAGAGTGTGAGTATCAAATGCGAATCAATTTTTATTTGTTTAACTTTAAAAACAATTGTGATGCATTTCATTGGAAAGTTAACGTTGCCAACGTGCTGGTGATTTGCTAAACAGTCTTGAATGCATAGCCATCATATATTAGCCTCTAATGCTGGAAAATGAATTGTTAGCACGTTCATTTAACGGAACTGTTGCATGATAAGCCTGTGTTGACTTATTTACAGCACAATAAACTGTAGCATGTTCGTTCTGAAAGCTTGTTAATTACTCATTGTTTTTTCCATTTTAATTCAGTTAAAATAATCTTAATGTTTTCACTGTCACGTGCTCACAGTCAACCTGTTTAACGTTACCCACAATGCATGTTAGGTGTACGTCTCTTCATTTTGACATGGTTTTATAAAGTTGGTTGAGACATATGACATTTTAATAGTCATTAAAGTCAGACATATCAGAGAGGCCATTATAATAATTGACTGTTAAAATCCAACGTGTTAGATTGTGTCATTTACTGTATACTGTACTCTATATGAAGTGCTATCAAGGACACAGCTCAGGGTAGGCAATAATATGACAAAAGATACATAAATAAATTGGTCAAGTACTAGGCTTAGGCCTAATTTATGTCTATTTATTTATATGAAATTAACTTAAAAATGTTTTTCAACAAACCCAGAACAATCCAAACAATTGCGAAAAGAGGGGCGAGCATCCAGGTGGTAGGTAGTGCTGCTGCATACATCACAATGTGTGCTTTAAATCTGATATATATGGTCAGGAAAAGTCGTGTCAATAATGTTATTTCTATTCAGATTTCTTGCATCTCTCTCTATTATTTTTTTTCTCAGTTCAGATGGGCTTTATTGACATGAGTGTTTCTAGAACCTTTTTTTCCCACAACATCAAAATAATTTTTTTTCAAATCTTTGAACAGTATGCAATAATTGTATTATGAACATTAATTGGTATGAAGATTGATATCATTATTTTTATCATTATCATTACTCTGTGGTAACTAAGATCTTTTAAATATGAATTTTAAAATTAGAGAGTAGAACATGTTCAACTAAATGTTCCTTATTTAATTCACTTCTCTTTCTCTCTCTTAGGAGTCAGTGATGATGTTGTCCTTGTGTTTGTCCATCCATCGAAGTTCTGTCTATGTGGTTCACGTCATGATCAAATTTGTTTTTGTGCGTTCAAGTTCAGTTGTTATATATTATTTTGTAAAATATTTTGTGTGTTCAAGTTCAGGTGTTATATATTATTTTTTAAAATACACAATCTTAAATCTACCCCCAGAGTCATCTTTGTCTTCACTATGTACTTGAAAATGTGGTCCATCTAGTGACTGAAAAGACTATAACATGATTCCTTGTTTATTTTACTTGAGTTATTATAGTATGCTACTTAGACCCAATAATTTCTCAACATTTCTAGGAACCTGGTTTAATTGCAATAAAGAAAGTAGTATTTGGGTGTAATAAAACTTGAAAAAAAGAACTGTAATGTAGTTAAAACTGGGTGGAAATACTGCCTTGGTGGCACTTTTTTCGGTCCTCCAAAACTAGGGTCCTGGAAATGCGTTCCTGGGACTGTGGTTCTCCGACTCGGTAGGTGGCGCTGTCACAAAAAACTAGGGTCCGAGAAATACGGTCATAGAAGTGGGGTCCTGAAAATGCAGCCTCCGGGACTGCAGACAGATAATATTGGATTCAGTTCCCGCCCCGAGTCTAAAGCCTAACGTGATTGGTTTTTGCGAGAACGTGCTATGATTGGTTAGCTCAATGTGGCCGTTATCTGATTGGCTTGAGGAAACGGTGGGTGGAGTCCACTTATTTGTGGATTTGTCTGCACGTCGACGCTAGAAGTGTTTCAAAATCCACAAATGCTTGAGGGGATTTACAAATGCACAAGAAGAGATTCACAAATGCGTGCAGTGATTTACAAATGCACAGAAAGCGGTTCACAAATAAATGCCAGGCAGAGTTGTGTTTGTGACACAAAACAAATTTGCAAATATATATTTTTTTATTTGCAAATCTCATTTTATTTATTTGTGAAATGTTTACATTTTTGTGAAACTCTTTACATTTATTTGTGGATCTTAAACTATTTATTTGTGAATTTGATACATTTTTGTGAATCTCTTTACATTTGTTCTCAATCTATTTATTTGGAATAGTGCAACAATTCTAACCCCATAAAAGATTTGAGATTTAAACAACTATTCTCACCTGAAAAACTGCATTTCGTGACACAATAACAGTAGTATTATATTTCAACTGTATATTAAAAAAATGGCGCTTCTTATGTTGTCATTCCCCTTGTAGCACGCGCAAGTGGTCGATTCTCTGTCAAGTTGTCAACCAATCAACATTCTGCAGTGAGTCTAGTTCCACCCTTTAGGTACCGTACCACTGTGCTAGGTACCCCAACGGAAGGGTACCGAAAAAGTGGTATGGTACGGTTCGGCATTTTGGTAGTTCCATTCACAACTTTTGACAGTGGAAACGGAAATAATTGCGTACCGTACTGTACCGTTCGGTGGAAACGAGCCATAACAGGGCAAGGCTTTGTCCACTTTGCACTCTCCATGGCAATGCGAAAAGGGAGACAAGATGCAGTATGTGTTGTGGCATACTTTCTCTCCATCAATATCAACACTTACCTACATCAGAATTCTTTCATCACATTCACATTTCTGCCTTTGCATCAACTAGCTTTTAATTAAATAAAAACTGTCAAAACATTACAACTATTATATATTCTTAATGAGTTATATTTTAAGGAAATGAATGGTTCAGCTGTTAATTTCTAAATATTTGAAATATTTTTTAAGTTTCAGTATGCTTGCTTCTGCATCCTGTGGTTCACTGTCTGCATTTAACTTGTATCTTCTCTGAGCTAGTTGATTGGCAGACCATGTAAAAAGGTAAGTTATCTAATCAGTCAGCATGACAAATATGCATTTCATCAATGCATTTCACATTTCACACAGTTATGTCTGTTATTGTAAAACGCTATACAACATTTTTAGCTTCCACTTCAGCTAATTCTATTTTTTATTTCATTGGTAGATAAAAATAATTTTACTCTAGATTTGGAGTAATTTCTTAACTTAACAATGTGTTTATTAATCAATTAAGCTCAAACACCAATAGCCTACAAGACACCAAGCATGCAGAATACTGTCAAAAATAAACACGGGCAACTGTACTTTTGAGAAAATGGACGTTAGGTTTGTTTCTGTGTTTCACTGAAGATTAATCTCGTGCTTTAAATGCTAAATGTGAACTGCTTGTTGAAGATCAATAAGATCAAGGCCATGGCATGCTGCCTGATTAGATTTTGACTGTCTGCCAATCAGTTAGCACTACAGGCTCTAATTTCCCTGCTTGGATCAAATGTCAAAAAACAAAGATTTTCTAAAGAGATCAATTTGGCTCTTTGACCTTATGGACACTGTGCCACACTGAATAATGTCTAATAATGAAGTCTTAATACCCCGTGTTGAACTGGTCCTGAAGAGTTCAGCGAGTCCGAATGGTTACGCTGACAAATGAGAAGCGAGCATCTACCGCTCCGCTTCTGTGGCTACGGGACACCAAATACTTCTGAAATGGCCCATAGGACAGTGTCAATAGAGACCTGAAATTGGCAGCCGTGCTCTCCTGTACCTTGGCAGTCCTCTTCTTATTGCTCTCCTAAAGCATGGAGTGAGATAGGAGCCACCTTCTGGCTTGCCATCATAGCGCATAACAGCAGGGAAGAGCATGCAACACGTGAGGCAGCACAATTGCCTGCAGCTGCAGTGATTTGCACATTGCATACCTCACAAATTCCTCTTTTTGTACCTCTGAGCAGAATAGATCTAGGGTTGTCCTAATGCTATGCCCTGGCTGGCAGCCTTCACTTGAGGGGTTAGTGCCAGCTGGCCTTGAGGCAGATGGGGATTCGGGGAGCCAGTTTCATGATGCATTGCTGCTCAGTGGTTCAAAGGTGTCGTGAATAATAGGGGACACTGAAAAGAGGCCTGATAGAGCTTTGATATTTGAAATGCATTTTCAGAGTAGGATATAAGAAGGCCATCCCCCCACCCCAGCCTCTGTCACCCACAACGACTCAAATGTCTCATGCATTATTCTTAGTGATTTCTTTTGTTGTTTTTGTTCCCAATGTTGACATATTGGGTTTAGCAAGAACGCACAGTACTCGCTTTTTTAAAGAAGGCAGTAATTGCCTTCTTTTGTTGCGCTGTCATGAGTGTGTTCAGATCATTCTTATTGGAGCAAGAAGTCCGGATAATGTCCAAGCTGATTGTGCTTCTGTGTGTGAGACTAGAAGATAAAGAAGACAGTTTTTTCAAGAAGCTTGAATGTACATCAAACCGAGATATTTGGGGGGGAATTATTTACATATCAATTAGCTATCCTTCCTAATAATGACGACATATTACGATTATCTATATAAAAATCTGCTTCTATTATATCATTTTGTTCATGTAAATTTACAGAACTTAATGAGCAAAATGTTATTCATGTTTTTTAACACTTTACACGTTCCATACACTTTCCTGTAAATTGAGCTGAACCGCAGATCTGTAATAGATGAACTGGTTCAAAAAATGAAATCCAGAGCTTCATCACTTTGCTCTGGAACTAATGGGTAACTATGCTAGTTACAGGGTTCCCATTCCTTTTGACCAATTAAGTTCCATGACTTATTCAGTTGTTCAGACAGTTATTTGCTGCATAAGTGTTTTTAAAAGTAATTGAATATACATTCACTATATTTTCATTACTTTTCTGACCATTTCATAATTACCTCAAATTTCCAGGTTATCTATGACCATGGGAACACTTATTTAAGTAGTATAAATTCCTTTGAAGTAAATACAAAGGCATTAGTTTTATTCATTTTAACAAGTTTTGTATTGCTATATTGTCTGTTAATAAGGCAAAAGGCGTGGACATGTTCTTTACCTCTTATTAACAAATTATCTGTAATAATTTGATTGCCATGTTTTTGATGCTCTTTTGGCGTTCCCAAAGATGATCCAGGATTTTAATTGCCTCAACACCCACCTAGCAAAGGTCATCATTTGACAAACTAATCATTATCTTCTGTCAGCATATCTAATTGTATGTTAAGAGAGGGTCATGTATTCTAATTGCTCCAGTTACATAATCATACAAATATATTAGATCAAGGATGTATGTCTCATTAACCCTCAAAGACCCACAGTAGCAAAATTGCTACACTTGTTTAAAGCAATTCAGTAATATTCAGTACTGTAATTTACTGCATCACTGCAAGAACTTTGTCATGAAAATCTTGTATTGGCTTAAATTATAATCACAGAATGCACACACACACATGCCCATATATATATATATATATATATATATATAGAGAGAGAGAGAGAGAGAGAGAGAGAGGGGCGTGTGTGTGTGTGTGTGTGTGTGTGCATTCTGTGATTATAATTATTAAATCTATTCTTTTTATTATAAGTATTAAATCTAATCTATTAAAGATAGATAGATAGATTCCAACTACACATAAATAAATAGTGCAATGCATGAAACTGGAAAATATGTTCCCTATGACGGTACTAGGCAGTGGTTTTGGAACAGCACTGAATGTCACAGCTTACTAAAGTCAGACAAGGAGGTCACCGTGGCATGTACTGACACCATGGTAACACTTTATTTTAATGTGTCCTTGTTACACATGTATTTACTATAGTAATTACTATAAATTTGGCATAATTACATGGAACTAACCCTAAACCAAACCCTAACCCTATAGTAAGTACAGTTAACTGCTAATACTTTTGGTACAAAGTATTGAGAACTATTCGTATTGAGAAGTATTGAGAACCCCCCCCCCCCCCCCATACATTTAAGTTATAGCCAAGAAATGTAAATATTTGATTTAAATAATATGATTTCATAACTAATTATAATACACAATATCAATACCTCTACAATTAAGGTAAAAGTAGCCATGCAACATGCTATTTCTTGTACACACCTGACTCGGCGAAACTGATTATTTCCGACGTTTCTTCTTGCACCTCGTTGTAGGCAGCATGTCCATCTAAGTTGGGAATTTCAACCCTCCCGTCCTCCCTAACTTTACCCGCGTGAAGTTTGCGCAGCGCTGTTACCATGGCAGCTTTGGGAATGGGATGAGTGATATTTGGTCTCTCTCTCATCTGCAGTCGGTTCAATATGTGCCTTTTAACCGCCTCCAGAAAGTCCGTGTCCAGTCGCCCCGAATCATCCGAATGCCCAAGTCCACAAGAGACACACTGAGACTCCTGCGATACTGTCTCAGCTCCCAGACTACACTGAACTGAGAGCATGCAAGCCATTAAACAGGTTAGAGGGAGGATGTAAATACTCATTTTCTTAAATAACGTGTCCATACAACAAACAAATCAGTTCATTAATTCAATTGATCTATAAACAGGACAGAGTTGTAACGTTACTTCCAACAACCTCCTTTGACAGATCTCCATTCATCATCATGCTCGCGGTCATTTTTCAGAAACGTTCACAGCAAGTGTAAACACGGTAACTCAAACACATTGATTAATAATGATGGCTAGTCGCAAAAATATCAGTCTTAATTGACGCCAGTTAATAAGCGCGAAAACTCCTCATCTCCGGGGTAACTGACAAATTGACTTGTGTGAAGAATCAAAACAAACCGGCTACTGCTCGTGTATTCCTTTAAAGTTCAGTGTAGTCAAAACTCTTTCTTGTTTGAAGACAAAATTGCACTGTTTGTCTTTCCACCGAATGTCAAGTGCTCGTGCTCCTCTTCTCTCAGTAATAGTGTTGTGAATTGTATGTTCTCTCGTATTTCTTCAGCCTCAGGAGGGATGGTGTCCTTTGGTCTTTTCTCTCGTGTAATCACGACACTAAAGCACCTCGCGCTGAAACTTTTTTATACTTCAAACCACGTGGGACGCCCAACCAACTGGACGCGAGAGATTAATATAGGCTACGCTAAAGCAAGTTACGTTTAGCGTGCTGCATGACCACTGGATCTGCAGATGATAGGCTATAAAACCTTTTACACATGAACCTTTTCAATGTCAATATACAAGACTGCAGTGTTTGTCATAACTTAAATAGGTTTCTGTCAAACAGCAGAACAATAGGCTACATTTAACCATAATATCTAAAGTACAGGCAGTTGTTCCTTTTGACATCGAGTTTATGCATCGAGTGTTTTTTTTTAAATAAAGCAATATTAATAAAGTAATAAAGCAGCACCTGTATGGTTTGATGATGATTATAATTGTCATTCAATTTAGATTCAATTTATAAAATATACACTTAAATGATGGAGACGCTTTTCCAAGGCCTGAGACAATTTTTAAGAAATTTCTCTCAAGTGTCGCTTTGTTTGGCAAATTAACACACCGGTTTATTTCAGTGTTAATCGACTTTTTGTAGTGCGGGTAGGAGCTGCATTACAATGTCGAATTTTGTCCTTAGGTGATATGGTGCCATCTATCGCTTCAACAAAATAAATACATGTTACATTGCCAATGCGCACCTCGGTACTACAATCCGTATACATTTGAAAACGGCTTTTTCGACTTAATTCTGAGCTTTTCTCTTTATCAGAGAAAATCTTTAACAATTTTGTCATATAAAATAATGTAATATTCATGTCATAATGAATATTCATAGCGTAGGCTAGCTAATATACTAATAATAAAGCCTACTTAATATTTATTTAATTAATGGTTCTGTATTTGTAAAGGTAATTATTTAAAGAATATTAGAAATTTAATAACATTGCTTTTGCTTGTGTATTGATGCCATCTCTCTGCAAAAATAAACAACAAAAACACATTTTTGTGGAGTATACAGGCTTTGTGCCACGTCAGAATATAACATTTCTGTGCCACTTTTGTAAAGATTATCACCATATATAAACACTTTTTACCCATAATAATAATAATTAATAATAGTTCATTACATTTATATAGCGCTTTTCTAGGCACTCAAAGCGCTTCACATGGAAGGGGGGAATCTCCTCAACCACCACCATACATGTGGTTTGTCCTAATATTTAACAATTAATTAATTCCCAACAGAATGCAGTTCAATACTATTTAAAGATGACACATTGTCTTTTGTTTAGTTCTTTGATGTCACTTGCAATGGGAAAATATCTTTGAATTGTCACATTTTTCATAATTTAATACCAGTTTGTTTTGTAAATTATCCATTTATATTGTGGATGAAGGATACTGAGATGGTCTACATCTGTTTTTTTAATTATTTAATTATTTATTTTTATTAGAATTAGCTGATTGAATGTTGATCACATTATATACTCAATATACAAAAATACTGTGTCGAATAATCCCAAGAGTTAAGGTGATTGTTGAATATGCTAAATATCTGTTTGATTTGTACATTTCTTGAATTTTTGAATGGTGTTACTGGCATAGGTTGTCGCCCTCAAGTGGTAATAAATACTACATGCATGTAGAAATGTATGTACAGGTCAATTTATAATATATTATAATTAGCCTTTCGCCGAGCCCCGCCCCCTTTAGTTACTGTTGCTACGTCCGACAAACAAATGGTCAAACCGGCGCAGTAGCGGTCGATAGGGCGTCTATCTGATGTCTATGAGCGCACCGCTTCACCATCTTGCTTGGAGTCCATTATATCTATGGCTTGGAGTCAATGTTTGACGGACCTGCTCACATAGAAACGGTTGCTATGATGTGTGATTGGACAATGACCGTTTTGGGTCATATATATATATATATATATATATATATATATATATATATATATATATATATATATATATATATATATATATATATATATATATATATAATATATAAGTCATACCAAAAATTATTCAGACACCAGATATCATTTTGTATATTTCTTTACTAGTGGGTGCAGGACACTTAGCGTTAGTTCATTTATGTAAGTGAGGATAGCAAAATAAAGTAAACTGTGGCATATTATACCCAAAAATTATTCATACAGTGGACTACCAGTAAAATGTATAAATTTAGGGACCAAAAATTATTCAGACACTTTGACCTTGACTATGTTTTGCTTAAGTGTTTTGTTTTTTTCTTTAATTGCTGATGCGACCTTTTACATCACAGACTGATCAAAATTAAGCATTGCTGGGTAATTTGTTGACCTACATTGGTATTATCTAATTGTGTAATTAAATTTAACAGCTGACAGCTATTCAATCTAATTCATTTGTGATACAGTCTAACAGAAGGATGGCCAAAACCAGTGGAATATCAACTGATTTCGATAACTCTGTGCTTGTCATATTTTATTACCGTTTCTAAATTATAGCGAATAAACTGTGATAATGTGAGAAATGCTGAAGGTGTCTGTTAGTAAATTTTGGTTTGACTATATATGTACTGTATATGCATAATTTATAAATGGTTTTGAATATATAACTATTTTAAATTTTTTTAGCTAGCATAGTTTATTTAATACAAACATGCTACAGATTTAGTTTTCTAGGAATATATGTTTATAAATCTTGCTAGATTACTTTTTAAATCTAAAAAAATAAATAACAATGATAACATAACAACTGCTAACTAACAAATTTTAATTGTTGAGAATGGATTCCACATTACTCGTGTAATGCATTACTTATTAAATCATTTAAGTGCAGCCATCTTGAAACAATGTGAAGGCAAGAAAATAAATGTGTAAAGGTTGCATGATGCTACTGTTCTGCCAGCAATGTCCGTGGATCTTACAAAACACACAGAGAACCAACATATCACAGTCTGTGTCAATGAAACTGTACAGAGCAATATTCTTATAGCACCTCAGAGCACAAGTATTTACATTGTTCAGGGAAATCAAGCTACAAATATCTAACTAATAGTTGTTGATTATTGTCTATACGCATTAAATTGGTAGGAGAAAGTATTGTGCCATACAAAAATGACAAACTTCACCTTCAAGGTAATAATTACAGACGCTGTAAAGAGTTTGTACATGACTGAATCCCATTAATGCAAACGTTCTCCCACAAGGATATGGGTATTGTTGCTAATGCCTTTTCTTTTCTCATAGAGAAAGTAGAATGCACTGAAAACATCAGATTTATGCCACTGTCATATGCCACACTGAAATCATATGCTGTCCTTGTAGAGGTTTACCACCCAGGACTAACAGCAAGTCAGGCATATGGAGAAACATGGCGTCCTCGTTTTCCTCTGTCAGGTCACCACTATTCCCCTCCTTGTGAACAGCCTCCTGATTCTCAAAGGTGAGACAGCTTCCTTTTAGCTTAGTGTCTTTCAGTGCTGTACTCAAATCTGCTAAACACTTCTTATTGTCCATGTAGAAAGTCTGGAGCTCAATACAGGGCTCTTGCATTGTGCTGCGGGACGGTTGGCACTTGTTCTTAAATGGTCTCAGCTTGTTATTGATGTTGTGAGAGTAGGGTATTTCCCTGAAAAAGATGTTGTTTGGTGCTGTTGGCTGGAAACTATGGCCTAGGCCAATGCTGCAGTGATGGATCCGGCACAGAGAGGCAGATCCAGGCAACAATGCAAGCTTCTTCCAGGTCTCTGTCTTCAGGTTGAACCTCCACAAGCTGTTCTGAGGGGAACTCTGGGTTTCCCCTCCACCAAAGATGAGCATGCTGTCTTTGAACAATACAGCAGAGTGACCAACCAGCCTGGGGGGACCTGAACTACAGAGTAAGAAATATGTGTTTAGATGCTTCTGATTAGTTTTTCCTCAGTTGCTTTGGCTCATTTTTTTAAACAGAACTTACATTCTCTAAACTTGTAAGTGCAATTGCACAACTGTTTTATGGGGCATCTTAACTCTATTGCATGTATACAAAATGTAGTAACTCAATGTAGTGGCCAATGCCACCAAAACTTTTGTCATAGCGTGAGTCGTACAGGTCAAAATGTTTATATATATTTTTCACCATGGCAATATATCCTGGAAATGTTCGCTACATACAAATTAAATTTTTGTTCAACTTTTTTGTTGACACTGACTGCTTACTATACAAGTATGTCAGTTTTGTCTAGATGAATGCTATTGTGTATCACACTGAGCTTTTTTTAATACAATTTAATCGAATGGATCATTTTGCATGTGACCGCTCACATGATGAAAGAATATTTAGAAGTCGTGTATGAAGAGTATGACATTTTTACTGAGAATCAGTTGTGATCATCAAGCCAGGGAATTTAGGTAGATAGACAGACAGAATTAAAGAAGAAAATAACGATGGACGTTAATAAAGAAACTCACTGGAAATTGATGCGGCTCCAGGTTTGACTGGCAAAATTCCAGCTCCACAAGTCCTTCTGTTCCCTAAGGCCCTGCAAGCCACCGAAGAGGTACATACAGTCCTGGTGTGTCATAGCTGAGTGACCATGTCTGGGACCAGGCCCACCTTGTGCACTGCTTAGTAGTGACCACATCCTGGAATCTAACATGTAGTAAATATAATTAGTTTGGAAAGGTCATTCAGCTATATGTAAATTACAAAAATTATCCCTGAGGTGGATAACAGTAAATATTCAGTCTTAGGAGATGCTTGCTTACCAAAAAGCATAAATATGTAATAACACTCACCAAAATCAAATTTCCAGAATTCTTTTGTTGATCCTCTGATATCAATGTATCCACCGTAGACATACATAAATGACCCAAAGATGACAGCACTGTGCCCTTTTCTGTTTGCTGGTGTCACTCCCTGCAAAAACAGTTTACTATAATAATGGACCATCAAGTGTTTCAGCTGTAAGTCTTGAAAAATCAAAGATGTTCACCTGTAAAGTTTCACTCCCTGTTTTCCAGTTAATCCAGCACTTTTTAACTACAGAGAATATAAAACTGAAGAGGTGAACAACAAAGCGACATATTGCTGTGCTAAAACAAAATCTGCATTTATGCAATTCAAGTGTTGCTGTCAGTTAAGCAAAAGGGGACAAAATGAATTAAAAAAATCGGAAATTCAGATTAATTTTGACCTATTACATTTTTATCTTAGATTGTTATGCTTATAATTTGTAGTAAAATTCCACTTGAATGAATTTATGAATTTTCTAGTCAACCCCACTGAATATGCAATAAAACATACCTATATCAAACACCCAAAAAGGAATTTTTGAGTTAGTATACGATGAATCTTGCATTCCTCCGAAGACATAGAGAAATTCCTTAGAAGAAAAAGTGGAAATAATTAAATGATTATAAGAAATATATTACATGAAAAATGAAATATATGTAAATATATGAAAATGTACATTTTACAATGCCACATCGTTCCTCATAACTGGTGAACTCCCAATCCCCGACTGTGAGTTTGTTATTATTAATAAATTAATTTATAATTACCTGATGTGCTACTATGGTGTGCTCCTCCAGTTCTTCAGGTGCTTCTTCACTATTACAAGGAAGCTCGGTCCACTCATTACAGACTAAAAATATAGACATTTCCCCTGAATTATAATCAATCAATGCTGCAGGAACCATATACTGTGCAATAACAAGTGCAAGTGTCCAAAGCAGCAGACAGACACGGATAAATAACAATAACATACCCACATTATATTTCCAGAAATCTATCAGTGAGCATTTTTCTCTTCCACCTAGTAAGTAAACATGTCCTCTGTGGGCACAAGAAGCATGCTTGTAACGATCAGATGGTGCAGGGCAGTGCTGCGGCACTGGGGTCCACAAACAAGCACCGCTCCCCTGGTTCATGCTTGGGCTTTGAGAGTCTCATGGGTTAATCCCTGTGAAGACAACCATGAAATACACAAGGGCTACTAATGAAGTCAGGTTAACAACAATGCTTCCTAGAATAGCATATACAGCAGAACAAGAATATTGCAATGAAAGGAATTTTTATTATGGTGTTAGGTAATACATTAGTAAGTGTTGAGCAAATATTTGACCAGAAAACATGTGTATCTAGTAAGCAACATTGGAGATTAGACCCTATAATATGAAAAAAAAATGGCTTTTATATAAACAGTTTAATACACAAAAGAGAAGCATGGTACATTTTAACACAATAATGTTAAAATTGTCTATTTCACCAACAAAAATAGAGTCTCTCTCACCCAAAAAAAGTTACTTGTTGCCACTACTGACATAATGTATACTGTATGTATATACACAGTAATTATAAAAGGAACCAATCATATGTTTACCAACTGATGGGAACAGATATGTTATTTCCTGTTCTTTATTTTTTTGTTTTGTTTACAGACAACAATTTCTGGAGTATGTATAGGTCTATCTTCTCACTCACTCTTTTCTAACTTTGTACAGAGGAAATAGTTGAAATTGTAATGTTTGGTTATGGTTTAATATCTAACAAAGTGGGCTAATTGTTTTAAACAAATGTGAACTTCTTGAAAATGAATTAACACATCACATTAAACCTAAAAAAAAATCTAAAATAGCCTAACTAGACATGTTAGGTGACGTTTAGTAAGGGATTCGTCGTATTAGTCTTAAAGTAAACTATAAAGTAAACAGTAAACCTAAAGGTCCACGTTTATATTTATGTTGCTTATCACCGCGTGATCATTCGCCCAGCCCGTTATACATCTACTACTATCATTGCCATTTAAAATGGGCACTTGAAAGTACTAAGATCAATTTTTACCTAATCACTTTACATTGGTCGCTGAGTAATTACTTGGATACATATAAACAAGAAGTTTATACATATAAACAAGAAGTTTATATGTGACTTGTTATTAAAGAAAGTCCTCAACGTGTCACATGACCGCGGTGAGGAACTGTTTCAACTGATAGCAACGAGTGGAGGATAGAGGTCGTCGAGAGAAGCGCAAATGTTTGTTATTTTTGCCTTTTTGCTGACTGTAATGTAACCGGTTCAGATTGCGTTGTTTACAAATGTAGAATAACTTACGCTCAAAATCCTTGGAGAATGTCTGTGTCCTCCTATTGATTTTCATCGGAAAGATACACGATGTTGTGAAGTAACTTTAACGTAGGCTATCGCTGCCAGACAGAGTGCCAGTAGAAGAGAAGGAGGGGCGAAGAACTTCTGTTGCGTTACTCTCTCAAGAGGGTCTGACTGTAACCCACAGCACAGACTGTAAAAAAAAGGCTGTAACCAGTCGCGAGCACACGAGCTTGTAAACTCTGAAGCAGCCTGATCTGTGAACCGGGGGATAGAGTATTCCTACTTAATTTATGACAAATCTTCCATTTCCTTGCATACCAGTCACTCCAGAAATTAGGGAATTTGTTTAACACAGCCAGAACATGTCCAGGATACTAACATGTTGAAACCTGTCATCTGTGAGGATGATGTCATCATCGGTCACATGCTATTTCAGTAAGAAGATTGTCATAGCCTCACAATTCCCCACCAAAGTAGAGGTCTTGGCTAAATGCAGACATTTACAGTTCTCCCACAATGCCTACAGACAGAGCCACTCTGCTGTATGAATGAGAGGGTCATGTGAAGACACGTTTGTCATAATGCTGTGCACTGACTTCAGTTCTTCATTCAACATCATTATACTTTAAACACGTAGCCTACCAGTGAATGACTCCATTCTTGCACTTAACACTGCTCTGCAACTGGATCCTTGATTTCCTGCCTAACAGAAATTGCTCCTCTCACAACGCTATAGAGGTCCTCAAAACTGTGTTCTAAGTCCGTAACTGGATGTTACAGTGTGTTCTGGGGGTTGTGAGAGACCTTGTACCGCAAAGACAACAATTTCTTAATGTATAAAGAAATGATTGTTGACTTCAGGAAGTTGACTGTAGCCCACGCAGCTTAAATTTCCGCTGTCAACTGAGGACTTCTCCTGTAACCACAACACCTCCTTAGTGAAGAAGGCCCGACAACTTCACTTTCTGGAGAAACTCAAAACCATCCAGTTGACTAGTCATTATAATCTTTTAGTCTAGAATCTGTTAGGCGCACTTGTATATAAACTGTCTGAATTTTATATTGTTATTTGTCTGCATATGGTATCATTATAATTTTTTCATTCATTCATTCAAGTTCAACAATAGGGGGCACCAATAACATATTTACTGTACGCTATCTTTGCTATTACCAGTGGGTAGACTAGAAATAATTTACAACGTCAACTTGCAATGGTAATATTTTTCAGATAACATTTTAAATTTAGGAAACAATTTTTTTTCTTACATAGTATAAATACTTTATCAAATAAAATATCTGTTTTTAATATTTTAGGAAGGGGGGCGTCATATTTGGTAATCCTTGGCATACAATAGGCTAGTTTAAAGTCACCATAAAATCAAAATTGACTACTCATATTTTTCCTGGGATATGGCAGTATTTATTATAAATTATTTATCGATGCATTATTATTATTAATACTAATTAATACGGGGGAAAAAGTCCCATCCATCCTTAATTTTTCTTGATCGAGAAGCCGTTTTACTGGATACACATCACAATAGAGAAGATAAGACTAACGCAACCTCCGTTTCATGCACTTTTAAAACCAGTGTGTGTGATATGTTATAGTTTTGTATATTATGATATAGGGTAGTTTCTTTGACAAGTTATTCACTGCCTTTGAATGGTTAAAAAACTAAATAGCATATATGAAGCATTCAATGTCTTATCATACCTGCATTTTAACAGTTTGTGTTAACATGTCTGGTACTTTGTAGCAGTGGCGTAGGTTTGATTTTGAAATTGGTGGGGACGGGGACATCAATATAAATATATTTTAAGTTTTGATCGAAATTATTGCTGGGGATATATCAGTGTCACTGGATATTGGTAGGGACACGTCCCTAGCGTCCCTACTAAATTCTACGCCCCTGCTTTGTAGTCTTAAGGTCAACACTGAGGTAACATCATGCATGAAGATTGCAAACGTGTGTATAAAAGTTGCAGTTATGAATACAGTATTTTTCTATTAAAGTCGTACCATTGACTACACTGACTCTCTAAACATAACATTACATCACAAGTTATGGATGGTAGCCTATCTCTCTCTAGCATATCTGTTCATTACATCATATCCCGTTCATCCCTCCTCACGAGGGTCTACGGTTAACGACATCATATCCTGTTCATTTGCATGTCCAGAGGGTGGGGTTTATGACACCAGCAGCTTCAGAGGAACTACAGGGTGTATCGGAACAGGCGATTAATGCGTTCCACGAGATAGCAGACGAGACTGTGGAGGACAAAGTCACCGAGAGGTAATGTGTATATTTGTGTTCCTATTTATCCATTCTTTTGCTCGTTTTTGAAATCTTGAATGATCTTCTACGCCAGCTCGAGCTTTTGTTACTGTTCTACAGTCAGTTATTAGAAGTCCCTCTGTGCATATCTCACTCTTTATGAAAAATGTCAGTTGAATATGACAGCCGTTATAATTATTTTGCTAGTTGGACCCAGCCGATGACAGATCACGCGAGACGGGCGTTTTTGCGGATGTTGCGCGTGTTTGATTGATGTGGAGGTTTATTTTCAAAGCACCAGCGTTTATGTTCTGCTTGTGTAGCTAGTAACGTTAGTAGCCTACGTGTATGAATCAAAGACATTTAACACTTTCAATGACTAGAGTTCAGCATGTGTCCCTTACATTGCTTTTCTTTTTCAGCAAATAAAGTAGTATAGCAAGTAAATTTAGGTGGTAAAACGGCAAAATAGGGCACGTTAAACTCACTAGGTCAAATTAATTAAATATGACTCATTTTTCTGTTCAGTTTCTCTGTTGGACCCTCTTACAAGAACTGAAACATATGCCTACCTAAACCCTAAATACATATATAGGCTACATTAAACGCATACAATTAAATTGTGTTTTTATTAAGAACTTTATTTATTCAATTCAGAAGTCGCATTATGTTTGGGACCAAATATTAGTTTGTATTGCTAAACTTGTATTTCCCATAAGTAAAAAAAAAAAATATAAATAGACCTATATTATTTTTGTATTGTAGCTGGTTTGTCTTTCTGCTGGATACCGTTAACAATATATATATTTTTTGGACAATACCCTGATAGCACACGTACATCACAGAGACGTCTATTTGATGTGTGTGTTTACATCTGGAAGATGTATTTTTTAGAGTGTTTGCTCATCTGCAATACGTCTATAGGACGTTTCCTGTCAAATGTCAAATAGACGTTTAGAAGATGTCTTTAAGATGTAATGATTTAGAATGTATGTTAAACTGACATCTTAAAGATGTCTATCAGATGTTAGTAAACAGCAGATGCTTTCCAGATGAAGTGATCTTTAACAGACATCTTGCAGACGTACGTGTGTTATCTATAAACTATATTTTTTTGGACACCAAAGTCTTCTGTTTCACTTCCATTTGTGTATGAAAAGTGTTAATTTTACTTCTACTAATATTTCAGGGACTTCTGAGCCTCCTATTCACCTAAATAATATGTAATGGGAAAAATGTAACACATGAATGCACTACTTTCCCCTCTTTTTTGCATCTCAACTGTTTCTTTTATGTTTCAAAACAATCCAGCCCATTTAAGTTTATCTTTAGTGAACCATATTGCTTTTTTGACCATTAATGAAATAAGTCTGTAAAGATGTGCTTCTCTGTCTCCTTAGTAGTTTGATTATTATTAAATATAGATTCAGAAGTCCTTGTATCTATAGCATACATATTAACCTTGAAGGCAAGCCTGCATGTAGGCTGACTTGAGCAGAATCTGTTATGTCAGGTACTTTGTTTTTGTTTTATTTTAAATTCTGAGTGGTCACAGTTTTTACCAGTCACTAGGTTGTTTGGGTGTGACCTCTCTGGCAATAGAGGCTGTGCCCTTATCACCCTTCAATGTGGGACTTTTAAAGTCATGGACCAGTTACCTCAATGTTTTTGATCTTTACATTTATTGTGCATATTTAATCAACTCCCTGTAGTACCTGACCTGTTCATATTTCTGAACTTTTGTATACCGTTTAATACCTTGATTGATAGCTTCTTGCGTGATATTAGCTTGGAAACAAATGCTTATTTAATGAACATTGAACAACAATATAAAAAGATGTAGGCTATACATTCTTGTGCAATGCCACACATTGAAATAACAGTTTCTCCTTTGGTTGATGGGGCTTGTTCAACAGGTTTTTATTTATTTTTAAGGTGCATGGCTTGCTGTGCACTTGAATTGGCTAGTTTGAAACAAGTCAAGCCTCTGGGTTCAACACATAGGTAATGACCTGTTTGAAGCTTTGCAAAAACAAATTCTGTACTTTGTTCCAGACAGAATCTGTCTTTTGGTGTGACTTGGACGTCTGAGCTGTTGTTGCCTCAATTTACTTCGCTATTTAATAGTTTTCAGCATTAATCAGGTTTTTTATTATTATTATTTTTTTCAACAGGGTAAATGAGTAAAAAACATTAATTAAAGATGCTTTGCACCAGATTTAGTTTAAGCTAGTTTCCATCTGTATTCCCTGAGCAGGTGAATTACAATCCAAAATATACAATATAAAATGTAATTAGTCACTCAAATACAACTATTAATTCATTCATTCAACCATTCCCCATTACAACCATCAGTCCAAGTAAATCATACCAAGATTACTACAATAAAACATCACTAAAAGTCATATTTACATACACAATTATCTATGCTGACACGACTGGTTTTCCAATAGCACTTTCCTTGTATTGCGAGAAAAATCCTTCAGGTTTAAGGTAAGTTTCAGACTCTGTGGGAGTTTGTTCCATTCTTTGAATTCTTTTGCCTTTAAATGAGAAGGCTGCAAAGGCCGAGCCACGTTTAGGCAGTCTGCAATCATTGCACCTCGTGGACCTGCTACTCCTCGTCCTCATCTGTTCAGAACAAAACTGGACAAATGTTTTCAGGGGAGGAGGCGCAATATTATTCTAAATTTTAAAAACTTATCGCACATTGGCATACACAATTATATTATCAAAGTTTAACATGCTGTATTTTTCAAGAATCAGACAGTGATGATATCTCAGTGGCTTTTTGTCTAATACTTTAACAGCTTGATTATATAAAGATTTTAAAGGTTTTAAATTTTAAAGTAATTAATATGAGGAATCATCATTGCCTCCAAGTAAATTTTTGCAGCATCATGAGTCAATGTATTCCTAATATGTCTAAAAGCAGACAAACTGTATTTTAGCGTGCTGCAAGTTTTCTTAACATGTTTTTGAAAGTAAAGGTTGAATCCAAAACAAGACCTAGATATTTAAATTCCTTACTTTTATTGTACTCTGATTTGCTCTGAGTTTTGGTAAAATACAGGTCAGTGATTCCTAACCAGTTGTCTGTGTAGCATTGGGTTCTTGAGTAGGTTTTGAGTCTTGAGCAGGTTTAGAGTCCAAAAGATTTTGAGACTTTGTTCCCTGTTGTCATGTTATATCATTAAAATCTGGACACATATTTACTTGTAGGTGATATTTCATACTTTCTGAGCTCTCTGGTGTTTACATTTTACGATTTAGCCTACTTTTATATCTGGATTTCATTTATTAGGCTAATACATTTGCCATCAGGTCTTTCTCAAATAGTGTTTCTGATGGTCCCTGAACTGCAAAAAATGTGCTCTGGAAAAAGCTGAAGTGTTAGAAAGAGAGTGAGTCATTGTAAAAATGGCTTTATATATATTGATATACTTTAATAATATTGATATCACTAAATCAACCAAAAAGGAACACACATCTGCTTTGGTGTTAAATGTGTACTAGAGGCTTAGGCTATTGCTAATGTTGTGTGGGTATTTAAGAAAAAATATGTTAAGAAAGACTTTGGTTTTGAGAATGGCTGTAGAATAAGCATATAGGCTATTCATTGTTTCGTCAGTAATCACCTGCTCAGATGCTTTTTTTTAAATATTCCTCAACAAAATATCCCACTTTAACAGTGAAGTCATGTGTCTCTATACTCAGTTTTTGAATAGGATCAACTTAATAGGATTAAACCTAATTCTAGATGATTGAGCGAACATTCTCGCTATCTAAGTCATAAAATGTTCCAGATGTCATGTTGATGTGTAACTGTTGACGCCCCTCTTTGTTATATGATGCAGATATTATGTTTTATCTATAATAATATTGTATTTAAATACGCCCGTTTGTATAGGGCTGGGTTTGCCAAATACTTCACAATATGCAATCTTTAAAAAGTTTGGGGTTGGCAAGACTTGTTTTTAAAAAGTTATGCTCACCAATGATATAATCATTATTTAAAATCACTCCAGTCTCAGTGTCACATGATCCTTGTGAAATATGTATACTTTGAATAGAAGCATATTAGAAATTATTCTAATATGCTGATTTGGTGCCCAATAAACATTTCTTATCATCAATCTGGAAAATAGTTGTTCAAAAGAACAGCATTAATTTGAAATAGACCCCACACAGTGTGGGCTTTTGGACGTATTTCAATTCATATTCATGAATCATGTCTTTGTGTCAAACTTGTTTGTTAATGTTTTAGAGCTGGGCTTCTTCCCCTGAAAAAAAATATCCTCTGTGGTAGTGATTGCTTTCTGAGGTGAATCAAGGTACTTTTTGAAGAAACCCAGCCAAGTTTATGAATGTCATCAGTTTCCCTTAGATTTGTTTCTCTTTCACTATGTCATGTGATCTTCTGACAAAAAAAAAAACGAAGCGTTGGTTAAAGGGCAAGTTCTGCTTTTTATTATAGGCCGTCTCATACAGCATCATTATTATATTCTGTGCATTTCCTCTTAGGCAAGAGGTGCTGATTTGCCACATTCCCCAGCAGGTAGCAGATCCTGGTTGGCAGTTAATAGGTTAAGTTAATGGAGATCTTCTCTGTGTTGAGGAATAGTTCACAGAATGTTTTTTTTTTTTTTTTAACTCACCGTCATGTTGTTCCTAACCTGTTTGCGAGGTGAGGCCAGTAGCTAGTTCAGTAATTTGTCTCTTGGTTTTGACTTTGTGCTTCTAAATGATCCCACATGGCATGTTTCTCTTGCCCTGCATACCCCTTGAGAGCCCAATGGAGTCTGTCTGTGAGTATGTGTTAAAAGGGTTTGAGATAAACAGAGAGGGATCTGCTGTGTGGTTCGGTCCATCTTTGTGAATCTACATGGAGATCTCTGCCAGTGTTTTCTTTAAAAAATATTTGCTAGATACTTCTTTTAAAACTTTTATAATTAATCATGGTCATATAATTATCAGTTTTGCCAATAATTGGAAAAAGATCAATAATCTCAATTATCGGCAGATGCCTTTTCACATTTGCTCATAAATAGTAACTTGAGTGTAACATTCATTTAAGTAACAATTAAAAAAAAAAAGTCTGTTCCCAGATTTGTTGCATAAGGTTACCTGTAATTTATTTGAATGGAATGTTCCTTATGTTTGCCTGATAGCTAAGCAAATTGTTTTTCCTCTCTGTAAATGAAATGGGGAGATACTTGAGACCGTTTATTTCACTTGCTCTGGAGAATGTTTTCACAGTGCTGTTAAAATGAAGTCCACCTTTCCCACAGAGCAGGGAGTAGTGGCAAGTTGGAAATTATTTTGCTACTCTTACTTGGTTATTCATATTATAGTGTGAAAGTATTATCCAATTGCAATGTGTAAAGAGATTGTCCATCAGAAGAGATTACCTCTCTCCATGCTCGTTCTGGATAACAACATGGCTGTAACGTCCCAATTCATCACCATAGCCTTTATATATCTGAATGAAGCCTCTGTGTCCCAGCTCTAGATGGTTAGTATTCAGCAGAGATGCTCACCTCGAGTATGAGGGAGAAATGAGCTCCTTGGGTGACAGATTCTTTGCTTTTCTGCACAGACTTAGCACATTTTAGTTTATTCATAAATTATCAAATCTGACAAAACATAGCAGATCCTGGTTGGCAGTTAAGTTAAGTTAAGTTAATGCAGATTTTCTCGGTGTTGAGGAATAGTTCACAAAATGTTTTTTTTTAGTCATGTTGTTCCAATTCCAAACCTGTTTGGTTTTCTTTTTTTCTGTGGAACACAAAATTTAAATTTGAAGAATTTTGGCCGGAATGTTCTATAAAAAAATGTCTTTTGTCTTCCATAGAGGTCTGGAATAACATTAGTGTGTAACCTGACTTTTAATTAAAGTACTGTGTAGAAGGCTGTATACACGCGGAATCACTCGGACATTTAACGGCGTAGACATACACGCATACACGTGGATAGCTCAAAATGCGTATAGATAACACGCCACTTGACTTGAAAGTGGCGTGTATGTTTACGCAAAAGTCATGATGCCATGTTGCAAATGTTGTTCACAAATCTGTCTAAATCTGTGTTAGCATTTCTCCTTTGCCGAGATAATCCATCCACCTCACAGGTGTGGCATATCAAGATGCTGATTAGACAGCATGATTATTCCACAGGTGTTCCTTAGGCTGGCCACTGTGTTCCAATAAAAGGCCACTCTAAAATGTGCAGTTTTACATCACACATCACAATCCCACAGATGTCGCAAGTTTTGAGGGAGCGTGCAATTGGCATGCTGACTGCAGGAATGTCCACTAAAGCTGTTGCTTGTGAATTGAATGTTCATTTCTCTACCATAAGCCGTCTCCAAAGACGTTTCAGAGAATTTGGCAGTACATCCAACCGGCCTCACAACCGCAGACCACGTGTAACCAACACCAGCCCAGGACCTCCACATCCAGCATCTTCACCTCCAAGATCGTCTGAGACCAGCCACCCGGACAGGTGGTGCAACAATCGGTTTGCATAACCAAAGAATTTCTGGACAAATGATCAGAAACGGTCTCGGGGAAGCTCATCTGCATGCTCGTCGCCTTTAGGCGTAAAATAAATATAAATACTTTTTTAAATAAAAAAATGTAGCCTACATCATCTCCTACTTGAACTGAGCACCTATGAGTACCTTTGCTTTTTCACCGTCCATTCGATTTCTCTTTTCGTCTATCACATCAGAGGCAACGCTAAACAGCCGTTCAATGTCAACACTTGTGCAGGGCGCACACAGGTACTTGCGTGCAGCAGAAGCGAGGGCAGGGAAACTGGCCTGGTTGCGTTTCCAGTACTCCAATGGACTGTCGTTCCTGGTAATTGTGGGTTCAGCCAGGTATGATATGAGACGACCTATGAAGTAACAGAATAATTACTAAATCATTTACTGATTTTTTTACTTTATGCTTTTTAGGCATTAACATTTTTTCAGAAATCAAATCATTTATTAGTTGCAAGTTTATTATTAATACACAGGCCGCATTATATTAGATAGGCTGTTATCTATGTTATGACATTGCAGAATAATAATCGAGAAAGTTGCATTATTAATTAGGATGCTTTCGGTCCTAAAGTGAAATATTCTAAAAAATAATAAAAATAAAAACTACATTTGTGCATGTTTGATGCTTACATGTTATGCGGCCTCGGTCTTGTCTTGCTCCTCAAAAATGACATTCTCCTCCAGAATTTCTTCATACATATACAGCAGTGATCCTGTTCGGGTCCTCTTCTCTGGGGGATCCTCTGTGCTGGCATCTGCACTGCCGCTCATGTCATCCAAAACTTTGAGCAACAGGTCGCGAGCACTCTTTTTTTTAAACGTCAAAATACCTGTCTTTGTAGCGGGCATCAAGCATGGTTGCAACCGAATAAAGTGCCTCACACTGCACACAATTGAAGCGATGATTTACGGCTTCCAGCCGGGTAGTTCCCCTTCAGTCGCTCACGTTCGACGTGACGTCGTTAGGGGATCACTTCAGGGAGCCCTATCAACTTCGAGTATCTAAGAACAAGCCAAAGAACGTTGGCGCCCCGCAGCGCGGGTATAAAACAGGAAGCGGGCGCGAGCACCCACCGCCTTTCATTTCGGAGCGCGAGTTTCCTGTGACTGATGTCTAAAGATTCAACTTTTTTGAAGACTTCAAGGAAGATCTCTCTGTTCCAGTGTTGGTGTGACGGCGCGATCAGCGGTGGCCACGAGCAGTGCAGCTCTCAACTGCTGTTCTCACAGCACTATTGTTTGTGTGTGTGTGTGTGTGTGTGTGTGTCCACACAGTGGCTACCCCTGGGCGCCTCAGCACTGTGAGAGTAATTTCCTTTTTATTTATTTTACTAAAAGAGCAACACAAGCGGACCCTGTGTCTTTTTCAAGATGTCATTCCGCTTGTGCGTTTACGGATGCCGTCGTTCCTTGGCGCCAGCAGATGGCCACAATAGCTGCATCTCGTGTTTGAGCATTCGGCACGCTGAAGCAGCTTTTGTGGATAGTTCATGTTCCCATTGCGGGAATCTGACTATCAGAGCACTTAGATCGAGACTCGCTTACCTCAAGGGAGGTGCAGTCCCCTCGTCAATGCCCCGATCTAGTGCTTATTCTGCCCCGCAGAATAGGCCTACTTCGGCGCATGACCAGGGTGATCTGAGGATTACCGTGAGGGCTTCCCCGCCGAGGCAATCTCCGCGGGCCCCTCATGCCTCTCATGTGCTGTTGCCATCGGCGCCCCTTTGCGAACGGCTCGGTCCTTCTCCGGAACGACCAGTCGTTTCCTTTGCGGCACCAGCTGACGATCAGATGTCGATCGCAGCATCGGAGGGGGAGCGGTCATCTGGAGATGACGACTCGGCTGAGTTGCCCCCTTCGGGGTGTGTAGCGTTGTCCGAGCCGGATCCAGAATGGGCCGCTATGCTTTCCCGGGCCGCCGAGAAGGTCGGGCTTGCGTGGAATCCTCCACCACGTCCCGAACCTTCTCGGCTGGACGATTGGTTTTTCGGGGCGGGCCGTGCTGGTTCTCAGTGCGCCGCCCCGGTACCTTTTTTTCCGGAGGTGTATGAGGAGCTTTCTAGGACGTGGAAGGCAACGTATAGTGCCCGAAGCCGTCCTAGTGGCTCCTCTCCCCTCGCTACCCTCGATGGTGGGGCAGCTAAGGGGTATGTGGGGATCCCCGCAGTGGAGCGGGCTGTCGCGATGCAGTTGTGTCCGGCGTCCGCCTCCTCCTGGCGGGGTGACCCACGCCTCCCGTCCAAGGCCTGTAAGTTCTCGTCCGGTCTAACGGCGAGGGCTTACACGGCCTTTGGACAGGCTGCTTCCACTCTTCATGCCATGGCGCTCTTGCAGGTCCACCAGGCCCAGGCGCTCATGTACATGAACGAGGGTGGTTCTGACCCAGAGCTCTCTGGGTCAGAACCACCCTCGTTCATGTACATGAGCGCCTGGGCCTGGTGGACCTGCAAGAGCATCCCTGAGAGCTCCTCTGGGAGCCCAAACATCCCTGAGAGCTCCTCTGGGAGCTCCGTGTGGCAACCGACCTCGCCCTCCGGGCGACGAAGGAAACCGCACGTTCAGTCGATCAGGCGATGTCCACCTTGGTGGTCCAGGAGCGCCACCTTTGGCTCAACCTGGCGGACATGAGGGACACCGATAAGTACCGGTTCCTGGATGCCCCTCTCTCCCAGGTTGGGTTGTTCGGCGACGCGGTCGAGAGCTTTGCCCAGCAGTTCTCGGCCGCACAGAAGCAGACGGAGGCCATCCGACACATCCTGCCCCGGCGGACCGCTGCTGCTCCCTCCCGCCCGCCGGTCGCAGCTCCTCCGTCTACTCGTCGCCGAGGTCGGCCTCCTGCAGCGTCCTCCGCTCCCGCTAAGCCCTAGCAGCAGCCATCATCCAGGCCTCAGCGGGCAGCAAGCCGCAGGAAGTCGACCCCCGCCTGTCCAGGCCGCTGCAAACATCCCTGAGACGGGCGGCCCAGAGGTGGATCAAGTTGCTCTTCAGGAGATGGCTGACGTGCCACTCCTTCCCCCGGTGTAGGGCCGGGTGGAGAATCCTTTGTTTCCTTTTCTTTTTGTAATCGCCAGCGGGCAGCAGTGGCTGTGTCCTGGACGCACTGTCGCCTCCGCACACTCACTCTGCCCTCCGGCGGAAGCAGGTACGTCTTGCACCACACGTTCAGACCCCACTCCGGGCCGCTATGCCGCCCGAGTCGGGTCCCTGCATTCCGTCACGCTGCCCCACTCCGGGTATGTCTGTGGTGCCGTTGATCCCGCTTGCTCGGTCTCTGGGAGCTTGGCTAACGCTTCCCAGTCCGTCTCGCTGGCTCATCCGTACTGTCAGACTTGGCTATTAGGGGTGGGGGAAAAAATCGATTCTTTGATGCATCGCGATGCGGACGTGGACGATTCTGAATCGATTCACAAATGTCAAAAATCGATTTTCAAAAAAAAAAAATTTTTTTAAGATATATATTTATAATAACTTAATATTGACGGAACGCAGAAGACGGAACTCTGAAGCACGGAAGTGCAGTGCCCGCCCAGACCGTCTGTGGCGTGCACATAACAGAGACGCGATGGCGCGCGAGATCCAAACACACTCGTTAAAAGCTGACGTGTGGAAATATTTTGGCTTCTGAAGTTGAAGGGGGAAAGGAGCTGGACAGTCAAAAGTCACACTAGTTGTAAGCTTTGTAGAATAAAACTAAAATATTTCGGAAACAATACAAATATGAGAAGCCATATGACGCGTTTCCACCCAGAGGAGGAAAAACACTCGGCTGTACCGGTCATTGTTATACTATTAATTTACTACAAGTATGCTGCTAGTTCAGTCACACATTTATTTTCCTGTTGGTTCTTTGCAATGTTAATAAAATCTATTGTACGTTAATTCTTTATGGGTCATTACTTACTTTTTAAGCAAAGTATTTATAGTCACACAAAAAGATTCAGATAATCGATTTAGCATCGAATCGCAGCCCTCTGAATCGTAATCGAATCGAATCGTGGGGTGCCTAGAGATTCCCACCCCTATTGGCTATGCGATTCAGTTCGCCCGGCGCCCCCCTGTTTTCAGGGGCATCCTGTTCACCCGTGTTCTGGCGGACAGTGCCCCTGTTCTCAGAGCGGAGATTGCAGTCCTACTGGCGAAGGACGCAATCGAGCCGGTCCCTCCAGCCGATATGAAGACCGGCTTCTACAGCCCGTACTTCATTGTACCCAAGAAAGGAGGTGGGTTACGGCCAATCTTGGACCTGCGCGTCCTGAATCGGTCCCTTCACAGGCTGCCATTCAAGATGCTTACGCAGAAACGCATTTTCAAATGCATCCGTCCCCAAGATTGGTTTGCAGCCATCGACCTGAAGGACGCGTACTTTTATGTCTCGATTCTCCCTCGACACAGACCGTTTCCTCGCTTTGCGTTCGAGGGAGGGGCATATCAGTACAAAGTTTTACCCTTCGGGCTGGCCCTGTCGCCCCGCGTCTTTACGAAAGTTGCGGAGGCGGCCATTGCTCCCATGTGCGAGCGTGGTGTTCGCATTCTCAACTATCTCGACGACTGGCTTATTCTTGCCCAGTCGAGAGAGCAGTTTTGCGAACACAGGGATATGGTGCTCAGTCACCTCAGCCACCTAGGGCTTCGGGTCAACTGGGAGAAGAGCAAACTCACCCCCGGGCAGAGGATCTCTTTTCTCGGTATGGAGTTGGACTCGATCAACATGACAGCGCGTCTCACCGAGGCCGGCGTCCAGTCAGTGTTGAACTGCGTGAGTACGCTCAGATGCAGAACAGCGGCACCACTGAAACTATTTCAGAGGCTCCTGGGGCATATGGCATCTGCAGCCGCGGTAACGCCGCTCGGATTGCTTCATATGAGGCCGCTCCAACACTGGCTTCACGATCGAGATGGGCGTGGCAGAGCGGCTCGTGCCGGTTTCCAGTGACCCCGCACTGTCGCCAAACTCTCAGCTTGTGGTCAGACCCTTCATTCTTGCGGGCAGGTGTTCCCCTAGAACAAGTGTCCAGGCACTCTGTGGTCTCCACGGATGCCTCTATCACCGGCTGGGGGGCCACGTACAACGGGCATGCAGCTTCAGGTCTGTGGACGGGGCCTCAACTGCATTGGCACATCAACTGCCTCGAGTTGTTAGCAGTACATCTTGCGCTGGGCCGCTTCAAAACGTCGCTACAAGGCAAGCATGTACTGGTCCGTACGGACAACACTGCGACCGTTGCGTACATCAACCGTCAGGGTGGTCTACGCTCCCGCCGCATGTCACAACTCGCCCGCCATCTCCTCCTTTGGAGTCAGAAGCATCTGAGGTCGCTTCGTGCCGTTTACATTCCGGGCCTGCTCAACCGTGCAGCCCACGAGCTTTCACGGCAGCAGGTGCTACCGGGAGAATGGTGACAGCCTCGCGACAGCCCATCCCTCTGAGAGAGGACCTGCTCTCTCAGAGACGGGGAACCCTGTGGCACCCGCGTCCAGACCTCTGGAAGCTCCATGTCTGGTCCCTGGACGGGACGCGGAGGTTCTAGGTGACCTACCCCCAGCGGTAGTTGACACCATCACTTCCGCTAGAGCCCCCTCTACGAGGCCCCTCTATGCGTTGAAGTGGAACCTATTCGTTGAATGGTGTTCTTCTCACGAGGAGAACCCCCGATCATGCCCGATCAGAGCCGTGCTTTCCTTCCTGCAAGATGGGTTGGAGCGAAGGCTGTCTCCCTCCACCCTTAAAGTGTATGTTGCCGCTATTGCCGCACATCACGATGCTGTTGATGGTAAGTCCTTGGGGAAGCACGACCTGATCGTTAGGTTCCTGAGGGGAGCGAGGAGACTGAATCCTCCTCGCCCGCTCTCTATAGCCTCTTGGGATTTGTCTCTGGTCCATTCGGCACTTTAGAGACCACCCTTTGAGCCTCTGCTATCGGCTGAGTTAAAAATCTTGTCCTGTAAGACAGTTCTCCTGGTTGCATTGGCCTCTATCAAGAGGGTAGGGGACCTACATGCATTTTCGGTTGACGAATCGTGCCTGGAATTCGGCCCGGATAACTCTCACGTGATCCTGAGACCCCGGCCCGGATACGTGCCCAAGGTTCCTACCACTCCCTTCCGGGACCAGGTGGTGAACCTGCAATCGCTGCCTTTGGAGGAGGCAGACCCAGCCCTAGCTTTTCTCTGTCCCGTCCGCGCTCTGCGTTTGTACGTGGACAGAACGCAAAGCCTCAGGACCTCAGACCAGCTCTTCGTCTGTTACGGAGGCCAGCAGAAGGGAAAGGCTGTCTCTAAACAGAGGATGGCCCACTGGATAGTGGATGCTATCACCTTGGCTTACGAAGCCCAAGGCGTGCCTTGCCCGCCTGGGTTGAGAGCCCACTCCACTAGGAGTGTCGCTTCTTCTTGGGCGCTGGCACACGGCGCCTCGCTGACAGATATCTGTAGAGCTGCGGGCTGGGCGACACCTAACACGTTCGCTAGGTTCTATAGCCTACGTGTTGAGCCGGTTTCTTCCTGTGTGCTCGCTTCAACCAGCCGGTAACACCGAAGTTCCCGGCTCTAGTGTCGGCTTGCTGCGCCACTCCCCTCTACGGAGCGGATACGTGTGCTCTTTTGCTCCAGTCGAGTTCCCCCCCAGGCGAACCCTGTGAGTTCCTCCACACCCCTTTGGCAGTTGGACGTTGCGGAGCGTCTGACGCCAGGCCTAGTGCTCGTATGCTGTGTGATCCCTGCGGCGATCCCATATGAGTATTTTTCCACGATCAGCTCCCTGCGGTGAGCCCGTGTCTTTCCCTTGGCAGAGCTCGCTCTGCTGTCACTGTCTGGTGTAGCCTCCCCCTCATTAGGTGGAGCCACCCCAGTGACATTCCATATGTTGCACTGCCCCTACCAGCCAGTCCATATGTGTATTCTCCACATGGTACCTCCCTTCGGGCAGGATGTGGCTCCGCAGCGTCCCTCTCCCCTGGGGAACGAGGGTTACATCAGTAACCGAGACGTTTTGGTGCTCTGCACGTCTCTGTCCAGGTCACTCGGCCGGCCAAGCAGTCGTGTCAGTGCCACAACCGCGGGGATCACATCAGCAGCAGAGGCCTCTGCGGAACTTATATCTCTGGTCAGCTGCTCAAAGGGGGCGAGAAGTGTTATCATATTTTCAAGAATCCCCCACTGATTTGCCGTCAAAGTTGCAGGAAGCTCGAAATCAGCGGCATAAGCACCTAGTGCCCTCTTCTGCTCGACCAAGCTTCGCATCATATAAAATGTCGAATTCCATCTGGTAGCGACGCCTTGAAGTCGTTTTACCGACATTCCGAGCTCTTTCTGTACATCCCCCAGCCGACTGTATGCCATTGCCAGCTGGGAGTGCTTGAAATGTCCAACTATTCTCTTTCCCACTGCCACAGCATCCGCCACACTGCGCTGAGCTGAGACAGGACACCTTCATGCACTGCCAGTTGCAGCGTGTGTGCCATGCATGGTAGACTTGCCACACCAAACTCCACCATAGCTTTAGCCATGTTACGGGCATTGTCACGTAGCACGACATGCACTCGTTCTATTTCTATTTTCCATTTCCCTAACATATTATCAAACGTGGATGCAATTGCAGCTGCTGTGTGAGAACCGGAGAATTCCTGCGAGTGTAGGACAGCTTTTTTAATGGTGAAGTCTTCGTCTATCCACTGGGCAGTGAGGCTCAACATGCTAATAGGACTCACGCTTGATGACCAAATGTCCGTGGTAAAGCTAATATGACTAGCGCAGACAAGGAGCTTTTCAATGTGACTGGCAACCACACTCTGTAATTCAGGTAAGGTGTAGCGAATGGCCTTAATCAAATGGCCTAGTCCCCAGAAAACATTCCCTCTCCCCTGCTGTCAGCGGCCCTAAAACCAGTTCACTTCAAAGGCCGTTATCACCTCTGCCTCCCTGAACGATCTCAGCAAGAGATGCGTGTCTGCAATTGTTTGTAATCTTGCCATTCTCTTTTCTTCTCCCTCTCTCTCTTTATTTTTCTTTATTTTCCTGATTCTGTATACAATCTTTGCTTAGTTTAGTTGTGTGTGTAGTCTACCGTAGTTTCGTTCATTAAACCATTATATTCACACGTTATTGTCTCTGTGTTTGCCACTCACAAAAATATCAAAGTCACTTAAACATATTGATCTAGCTACCTATGCTATTACCCTGCTAGTACTCGATTTACTTTAGCTGGAAAAAGGTTCTTCTTTTTTGGCCAGGAATATACCAAATTTCCTACAATTAATGATTGATTATGCTTTCTGTTCATTGGATGAACTGATTAAATAATTGTACTATTGATTCTGCTACAGTCAATTCTAAAACATTTACGTATTTATAATTAATTATAATTCGTTAGAGTTAATTATATATAACCATATATTTTAAACTGTAATTCGTTACAAAGGCCACATCAGAAAAGTAGCGCCGGCTAGGCATAACATACCGCGGCTATAGGTGCATCATTAGCCTGCTGAAGCCAGGAGCAATAAATTCAATGATTTTTTTGTTAAGTTTTTACCTTTGGGTGGTCGCTGCTGTATTTTCTAGCTTTGTCAAAGGACTGAAGTAGAGGCTGCTGATGGGTTTTTGCCAGCGTTTTTCCCTTCTTACTTTTCAAAAAGTCTTGGTGCTGCTCAGGATGACGGCTCTTAAGATGCGTAATCATGTTTGTAGTGTTGAACGAGTGTTGTTTTGCGCCTCCTAGCATTACTTGTGCTTTACAAGTACTGCAAATAGCAATTTTGTTATCTGTTTCACAAGTCTCGAAATACCTCCACACAGCTGACATGTTGCTGGCGCTCTACGTTCACGGTCGTCACGTGCGCATAGTAAACCCGCCACCTTATCGGCAAGGTTCATCGGCAGAAATATTAATATTGGCCGATGCCGATGATCATTTTAAGCTTTTATCGGCCGATACCGATGTCGTGCCGATATCATCGTGCATCCCTAATTAACATAAATGCAACTTGAAATTAACAGTGATAGGCCTACGATGCAGTTTGGCAAGAAAGTACCATGAATACATCTAAGTGGAATGCTCTAATCAGTATGTCAGGGTTTTCCAGTGACTGGCTGTTTTTTCATTGCTCTTTTGCTAATGTATCATCTTTTCCCATTTCTTTTCAAACCTCTTTTTAGCTGTTCACTGCTATTACACTATTACTGAATTTTATCATTACTTTTGGTGCTCTGTTTTATTTCGAGGCATGCTTCTATACTCACATTCACCTGAAAGATCTGATAGAGAGTGTATGTGTGTGTATATATGTATATATATATAAGTGCATTGTTTGTTTACCCATTTTTCACCAGGGCATTGCCGTTGAATCAAAGCTTATAACCTGCCTGTACTAGCTCATGTTATTTTTTTGTTCCCCCGCTGTACATTCCTTTTGCGGTCTCGGTTGTAGATGAGAGCTTATCTCTGCTGTCTATTCCCAGCTGGCACTGGTCTCGAGGGTATGAGAGCGTACAGGGAAAGTATGCAGGGAACTGAGTGTATGATGTGGAAGGGGAGAGAGGGGGATGTTTGGAGCCCTTTCAGGTCTTGGCCCAGTTTTCCCCACTGTTTTCCCCATCAATCCAGGCAGGAAGTTAGTTCAAGTCTAGCTCAGTGAAGAAAGTCATCTGGTTTCCTGTAGGTCAGATATTTCCTCTCGCACAGCATGTCAGAGGATTTATATAGTTTTTTTTCTTTTTTGTTATTATTATTTTGTAAAATCAATTCCAGAAAGACGTCTTCAAGCTAAACTTCTTTATAGCTGTTGAAATTCTCTGCAATCAAGATACCTTCCCTTTAATACCCAAAGTTTATGAGCAGAGTTTAATGTCAGCTTTGAGCACGATCATTTCATAAGTATACAATCTGTATTTATTGAGGCCGTCGGCGTCAACCATTAAAAAAAATAACAGTATTAAAATATACTGTGTAACATTGTACTCTACCGTTTATCATTTTGGGCTCTGTTAATTTTTTTATAAGAAATTAATACTTTTATTAAGCCAGGCCCAGGATGCATGCAATTTTTCATACAGTAAAGACTTTTACATTGTAACAAAAATATATATTTCAAATAAATACTGTACTTGTGAACTTTCTGTTCATCAAAGAATCCTAAAAAAAAAGCATCATGGTTTCCACAAAAATATTAAGCAGAACAACTTTTTTTTTAACCTTGAAGATAATAAAAAGAAATGTTTCTTCAGCACCAAATCAGCACATTAGAATGATTTCTGAAGGATCCTGTGACATTGAAGACACTTAAAAAGTAGTATGTTAATTCATTGCGTGCAGTAATTTTGACAAATTTAGTATTATACACCGAGTAAAACTCTCAGTAATGTCCAAATAAAAAGGGGTTTAATATTGTCTTGATTTGCAACATCAACCCAAAATACATTATGTATTTGGCAAATGTTTTCATCAAAAAAGCTGTGTTTTTCAGTAAGTGTGATATGGCGATTGAACTCATGATCTTGCCTATGGCTGGCAACAGCTGATTTTTAGGAACACCATTAAAATGGCAATCACAATTAAGTGGAACTATCACTTCCTTTTTAAAAAAAGACTGTACAATCGGGGGAACTACACAAAATAATTTTTGTATCCCAATACCCCACTGTTATCAGTCAAGTGTGAACTACTATTGCACTAGATATTACACATATTACATTTTTTGTGTTACTCATCATACCAGGGTTTTTAATATAGTTAAAATAAGGATAAAATAAAATAAAAATAAGTTTGTTACAATTACCCTTCGAATGCTTTATCAGCAAGTGAAGTGTGCCATATGAACTAATGTTGGCCCTGACCATTCACCGTCACCTGCTCTGCTTTGCTCTGGCCTCTTCTTTATCCTTGCCTGAGCTCTTGACGTGTCCCATGATTGCCCCCAGCAGCCCTGCAATCAGAGAGGGTGAAGCTGAATAGGTCAGCTTGCCACTCCACTCAAGCAGAGGGCATACCTCTCCTGTGCATGAAATCAGTGACCATCTTCTAAACTGGCATCCATTTAAACAGCTGAAAATGAGAGAATCTGTGCTCCGTGGGAATAGAATCATCATTGATCTCTGAGCTTCTCCCTTAGCTGTAGAGAGGCTCACTGGGCGACACAGCTGAAGAATGCTCATCGCTTTTAGTGGCACGGCAGCTCCACAGGCCCTACTCACAGGGGTTTGGTGATGAACGAGTGTAGCAGAATGTGGACCGTACTCAGGGAATCCTAATGAACTCCTCTAGCCGGGGGAGGAGGAGTAGGGCCATCATTAATGTTTCAGAAGCTTAAGAAGCATGCATATGTAGGTCATATCCATATCTGCCATCATTTTAGTTTGCCCAGCCCCTGTTTAACCTTGTTTAACTGGCATTTTCTGTGAAGCCGATGACATTGACATTGTGCATGTATTCCACTGTGTTGTCATTTGAATTTTACCAGTACCCTGTTTTTAACACTTTTGAGCTATTTTCCAAAGTGTTCCTAGAAAGTGCTTCTATCTACAGTCAAATAAAGCCACTAGCCATTGTTTTTGTTACATTATTGAATGTTTTGGGTCGGTAAGATTAAAAAAAAAAGCAATACTTTTATTTAGCAGTGATGCATTACATTCAAAACACATTAAATTTAAATCAAGTGTCAGTAAAGACTTTTTTAATTGTTACAAAAAATTTCTATCTCGAATAAATGTTATTTTGAATGTTTTGCTAAAATGGAATGGTTTCCACATAAATATTAAGTAGCAACTGTTTTCTGTAACAAAAATTTTACATTAGCAGTAAATGTTTGAGGTATGTATTATTGTGCATGATCTTATTGGTCAAATAAATGCATCAGTGGTGTCTTACTGACTTAATAAAATTGTATAATATATTGATATAAATATATTGTATAATATATTTAAGGTATTTTTGGGATATTGCCCATCCCCAAAATAACTAAATCATGGGACAACAATCTTAAATGGACAGCTTTAAATAAGCCTTCGCTAGCAGATTCCTGCGTCTTCCTGCCCGGTGCCCTAGTTTCCTATTGAAGCGGGGTTTTTTTGTTTTTTGGGACCACCAGGAACAATAGCTGGAAGCAGTGGGTCATGTTCCCCTTTCCTCTGCTCAAGAAGACTAGTATGAAACGTTTTTCTTATTATTATTCTGAATGGTCTTATGAATCATAACAAGATGCAGAAATAGCCTGTTTGGATTTCAGAGTGAATTAAGCTTAATTAAGTATCATCCTCATTAATCAGCTGTGGTTCTCCAAAGAAAATCCACCATATAAAAATAGTGCACAAATTACACAACTCAATTTAATAAGTATCACTGATAGACTGTTCGCAAAAGACCCGCCCCCTTTAGTTACTGTTGCTATGTCCGACAAGCTATGCCACTCTCACGTGGCGCCACACATCATGTTCTCACGCAGTGAAAAATACATCACGTAGCAAAAAGGACACTGACAACACGCTAACAGACAGGACAGAGCAGGTTACTTGTAATATAAAACAGTCTCAACTTTCAAATTTGGTAATTTAAAAAAAATTAATTTAAACAATAAATGCCGTTTTGTGGCTCTTGAATGTGTTGTGACAGATCGCTGTAACGGCTCATAAACCGATCATCTCTTCCTTCTAGTTAATTTATAGCATCAAGTAAACATGAATGAACATCATAAGGATTTCAACCGCAGAAAGACGTCAGTACACATAGTTTTTCAAGTTTCAAGTGCCATTAATGCAAGAATCACTCTGTTGATGTGATTTTACTTTTTTTATGGTGTGTACTTTTCAAGTAATGCATCATAAGTGGTTTATTTTGCTCATCTGTAGATGTTGTGGATGGGAAAAGTACCAGCGCTGCTCATAAAAATAAACCCAGGGCTTTCCTTCCACAATATTTTAAATGGGTGTAAATGGGTGTTTTCCCTGGTGTTGCGTTGGCAAGTGAGAGCCATTGCTACAGATGTCCAGAAGAAGAAAAATGCAAATAAAAAGGATACCCTTGTGAAATGTATTGATGTATTGTGAAATTCACTCAAGTGATTACGAGATTTTTCCATTTATACCATCTGCACTTTGAATGGCTGGATTAGTTCCACCTTGTTGTTGCATTGCACACCCTACAAAATCATGTTGCAATAATAACAAACAGGTTTGAAAATATGGCAGCGCCTGTGACTGCTCGAGACGTGCTCAGATGTCAGATCACTTCTCTGACTGGCTCTAACTTGACAAGCATTGGTGATGCAACAAGCACCGATTTAGCCGCAATCCAGGGGTTTTGTCGCAGACCTTGGAAATCTGTCTGTGACGGCAAAGTCCAACCAAACCTCATGTAGTGTGAGCTTCTCTTAAGACAACCTGTTTTGTTGATCCTGGAACAACATTCCTGTCTGAAAACATAACCCTACCCATAACGTATCCCTAAAATCAGAGGGAACATATTGGTGAATAACACTGATGTAGAAGCACACAGCCCTGGTTGTACGCCTAAACTTCACATAAATTGTAGACTTGTCCTTCAAATCTGATTGGTCGATTGAAATGTGTATCCATGAACATGTACTTGGTGCTCCAATGTACTTTTGAAAAATGTCATGGTATTGCATTTGATAAATGCGTGGGAAATGTTTTTGTCCTCCTTTTTAGGTTATTGTAGTAATAATCATGTACATGGCAAAAACAAATGTTGCTTTTTTGTAAGTGTGATATGTGAGTGACAAGAGGAAGCCTCCAAAAATAAAAAATAAGTTTACTTTTACTGGTGTTGCTGGGCAATAACCCCTTTTTTTTAATCCAACAGGCTTTGTAGTAATACTAATAACTTTCTACATGTTTTGCATCTATTTAGGGTGAATTTATCAAGAAACATGCCATAAGGATTACCTATACAATTGTCTGAAAGTTTTATTAAAGTATAGAGTGTTAATTCTAAAATGCTTTGGAACCAACATGATAAAATATATTGTATGATTTATGTACCATGATCCAAATGAAAGTTTAAATGCACACCTGTTCTTGTGTTGATGGTTCAGCTTCTCCATAATAGTTTTGTTTCTCCACAGGTGGTGCCAGTTTGTCTGTGGGCGTCTTGTGGTGTACCTGAGAGAGACAATTAGAAATGGCAGCCAATAAGAGTAGGGGTCAGAGCTCCCTCGCCCTGCACAAGGTCATTATGGTGGGCAGTGGAGGCGTAGGAAAGTCCGCCCTCACACTTCAGTTTATGTATGATGAGGTAAGTCAACAGACCATATGTTGTACAACATCTGGTTGATGCAGGAGACTCTACTTACTCCATAAGTGTCCCAAAAAAAGTGTTGCTAGTCTTCAAGATACTCTTGTTCTCTGCATTGCCATGGTTTATTTACATTATCAGTGATATTGGTCATTTTTCTCCGTTAGTTTGTTGAAGATTATGAGCCCACAAAGGCCGACAGTTACAGGAAGAAAGTGGTGTTGGATGGAGAAGAGGTGCAGATTGACATTTTGGACACAGCTGGGCAGGAAGACTACGCGGCCATCCGAGACAATTATTTCCGTAGCGGGGAGGGTTTCCTGTTGGTGTTCTCCATAACAGAGCACGAGTCTTTCACAGCCACAGTAGAATTCAGGTCTGTGGTATTGCACCATTCTTGCTACTTGAATTGTAAGCTAGTATAATCAAAAAATTGGATCTCCCATTGTGGCCTTGTATAGTCGCAAAATTGGACCACTCGACTCAACATTAAACGTATCAGTGCGTTTTTGCAGGGAGCAGATCCTGCGGGTTAAAGCTGAGGAGGAGAAGATTCCACTGGTTTTGATTGGAAATAAGTCGGACCTTGAGGATCGGAGGAAGGTTTCAGTGGCGGAGGCCAGAGGAAAAGCAGAAGAGTGGGGTGTGCAGTATGTAGAGACTTCTGCCAAGACACGAGCCAATGTGGACAAGGTCATTTTTCTGCTTGTTTTTTTCTAAATTTAGATTCATTCATTCATTTATAACTTTTTAAGTTTCAGGTTTAAATGATGTGTATGTGTGTGTGTGTGTGTGTGTGTGTATGCATGTATATGTATGCAGTTATTTCTTTATTTTTTTTATTATAATTTTTTTGTTTGTTTTTAAAGCATTTAGAAGCATAGTAACAAATTGTTGTTCCATTGCTGCCCATAACCATACACTTGCTTTGATAATATGCATCCAGTCTGTATTCCGGAATGATGGATGCATTGAATGCAGAAATATGATGGCTGGCGGCTACAGTTTACTAAATGTAGCAGAATCCAATTTTGGATTATTTTTTGTGTAATGCAGTCTCTGATGGAAGTATACCATCAATATGTATTCCAGTGCCACAATTCAAATGTGTGCTCGCTGTTCAGCAAGCAAAAACTACATCAAGTCTTTATCTTCTTTATCTATCTACTTGGTTGTTAATTTTTTTTAATGCATTTTGTTAAATATTTTTTCACTCCTAGTATTCATTTGTTAACAATTATACTTTTTATTATACTGATAAATGTTTGTTTTTTTTATCTAATGAGGGAGGCTTGTGCTGCAAAGGGAAACAACAAAATGAATAGTCTTTTGTCTCTTTATTCTAACATATTTTTTTTATTATTTAATTTAAAAAAATGTACAAAATATTTTTTGCACTGATAATTTTCGTTTTTATACAACCATGTCATACTGAGCAATAATGAAACTTTTTGTTTTTCCAAAGGTATTTTTTGATCTAATGAGGGAAGTCCGTGCTAAAAAGATGTCAGAAAATAAGGACAAAAACGGGAAGGGAAAAAATAAGAAGAATAAGAAGAGCTTCAAAGAGCGATGCTGTTTACTTTGAACTACACATGGACTTTTCCTCACCAAATCTACTTGCAACTCTGTGGGGAAACTCCATCAGAGTGCTTTTTCTTTATTAAAATAACTTGATGCGTAAGGTTTTGTACTTGGAGGTAAGCCTTTATCACAATCTGGATTCGTTCATTGTAAACAACTAGATTTAAGAATGGTATGCATACGTTTTAATGGATGATGCTGACCACTATATGGCTACTGGTTAAAGAAGACTGTGGCACTTTAGGACCTTATTAAATGTAGTTGGCCAACATGCGCTCAACACTAACTTCATAATATCTTTCCCTCCAGTTTTTAGTTGGCAAAGTTATCTCTTCATTTTTTTAGTGCACATCTTTTAAGTATTTCTGTCAGTTTTTTTTTTTTTTTTTTTTTTAAATCTATCCATTTTTATTTCAACTCCTGTTGACACCATCATGGTATAGAGAGCAAGAAATGTTTTTGTAGATGATGTCAGTACTGTGATTTTCAACGTTGAAAACCTGCTATGAATGGCGCAATTGAAAAGCACACGTGGTACTGAGGACAGAATGCGAAGCATTGATCAATAGCGCCACCCGGTGGTTTAAAAGTATGTCTTTCAGGAAGTCCTCATGCCTAACTACAAGTTACTAACCTCTGTGAACTTATCTGCCTTTATGCTTTGGTGTTTTATTGAAATATTTTTGTAATACTGGTTACATTTTCACCACTGTCTTATGAGAAGAATGTATTCTGTGTGAAAACGTGCCAACAAGCATCATGACTTTGCAGCATTTTCAGACTGATCATAAGACACATTTTAGTTAGTGTTTGTTTAGCACTCTGAGCTTGGAGCTGCGGTTTCACCAGTCATTTAAATAACGGCTCTTTTATACAAATATCACCTAACCTAAACTGCTATTTGTATTGTAGTTTTCCACTGCTTTTAGAAGAACAATGTCAAGTCTGTTGCCAAATAAACATTTTTCCTCCTTTGTATCACTTGTTCTTCACTTCTAAGATTCAAAGAATTTGTATTAGTCAAATCAAGTAGATTGTTTCAAAGCAGCTTTACAGTGATATACACGAAAATAATGATCGATGATGGAAACAGTTAATTTCAGCTGTAAAGCCGCTCTAAAAAGACAGTACTTCTGTTGATTCCGTTTGGTTCAAGAACTGTGTAAAGTTCATAAATTATGGAATGAGTTCAATTCAGCTATAAGCAGCTCTGGAGAAAACAGTGATGTCATCGTCCCTTCTCATCCAATAGTGTCAGTGCAGTCAGATCAATAATATTGCTGAATATTAAGTGTGCCCAAATAAGTGAGCCAAAGGCGACGGTGGCAAGGAAACCAAACTCCTTCAGATGACATAAATGGAGGGAGAAACCAGGCTCATTCGAGGGACCAGTTCTCCACTGGCCAAACAAACCAACATGTGATTATGATTCCAGGCTGCATCACAAGTCAGATTGTAGATTGAGCATTCAGAATGTTTTATCCAGCTCCTTCTGCTGAAAGATTGGATACATTGATTACGTCGGCATTTTGAAGCTGGTTAATAACAATAGTGTTTTCTACGGGTAATAACTAAAGACATCGGTACTACATTTCTTGGTTTAAATTGATAATTATTTAATAATTATATATTTGTTTATTATTATTATAAACACTAAAAAACTGTTTTGTTATTATTATTATTATTAATAATAATAATAAAACCCCTAGTGGGCCACACTCCAACATATTTACATTGAGAAAAGCTAAAATTATAATTTTATTTATAAATTGATTAGGCATGATTAGTTCTATTAGTGTTGGATCTCAAATTCATCAGCATAAATATGTTGCACAGTATATAAAACAATCATAGAGGTAGAGAATATCAATATTTCATCACAATGTGATAATCCGTTTGAAACTTTGTTTTCACCACTGCATTATGAATATATTCTGCTCCATTGGCAGAGCAGCAGAAGAACAAAGACAGCGGTGTTCTGCTGATAAACCTGCAGTTTTCCACTGGATGGCAGTCATGCTGTTTCCACAGATTCAGATTGTGCTGCTGGCTGCCACATGCAATTATTTCTGAATATATTGATCAGGATCAGTGGTTCGCATGAACAGTTTCTAATGCATGCCATTTGTTACACGTACATGGCATTTGGTAGCAATAGCCAATAAGTACCTTAATGGAGACTACAATTATGCAAGGTTGTGCATGATTATACGATATGTTTTTTTCTGTAATTAAGAAACACACCATTTTGAGACCAAGCAAATTTGCACTGATATCCACCCTTTGCCATTATCAGTAAGGAACATGTCATGCTTTTCCATGCATTGCATTTCTTTATCCATCCTCTCGAGCCATTAGTGTTATCAGGGAAAAGCTATCAGAAGATTTGACATTAACAGTGTACATCAACAGATAATCTTATTTTAAACCATTATTCAAACTATGAAATAATGATTGCTGTCAAATATTTAATTCAAAGTGGCTTTTGTGTTTCCATATATATGTATGTACAGTATTTATTCTATTATAAGCTGAAGATTATTGTTATATAATATATATATATATATATATTTTTTAAAGGTAACAGTATAAGATCTGTCGTTATGCTTTAGACAAGTCTCTGCTTCCTATCATTTGGGTTATAGAATGAAGTATTATTAGTTCAAACCCATACAGAACAAAATATGTGAAAGTTATAAATAATAGATAATTTACTTTCTGTGTCTTAGGCTGTTTCACATTTTTAAACGATAGCTTTGTTTGGAAGAGAGAAGTAGTGGATGAGTATATTTAAGATTGCATGTTGATCAAAAGGCTTCTTTCAAATGTCATTTGCATTCAACCTGTGCACAATGTGTATTCAAAAACCTTGCATTGGTACATGATTGATGTTGTCATATTTTTTTTTTACAACTTCTTTACTCAAAAGGAGATGTCTTGCTTTTGTTTGTATTAAAGCATTACAACAAAAGTATGTGCTGAAAACTGAACTGAACAGATATTAGTCTTATTTTAAGACAATCTTGGGGAACATTTATGGTTGTGGTTACAGTTCAGAGGCAGAAGCAGCCATCCAAATGTCTCAACAAGTCTCCCTCTCTGCATTTTGTATAGTTCTCTGTGAGTTTATGCACCCATATCACCATTATGAATCCCGTAGCCAGTGAACTTTTAAAAATACGATTATAGAGGGATATTTTCCTCATATTTAACACAAAAACATCCTGCTTTTTGCCCATGACTTCTGTCTTCTGAAAGAATATTTCTGTGATTGATCATGCTTTTTTCATGAATGATTTCTGACTGAATTTGAGTTGCAAGAAAGCAAAGAGGCCAGCCGCCGATGTTCTTCTGTATCCGCAGGTAGACACTTATATAAGTACAAGACATGTTCCCTGATGCGATCACACCATCACTGTGTGGATCTGTTGCACTGCTCTTAATATTCACTCAAGTGTTTGTAATAGGGCTCTTATTAAAAAAATCAGCTGTTTTGTTGAGGATTATTGCAGCCGTATTTTTTTTTCTGTTAAAGAAAGCAATACCCTTTACTAATATCCTAATATCTCAAGGCTGAGTATTTCATCTCTGGTTTCTTCGCTGAACAATATACTTCAAATAAATCTTAAAGCTATCATTTCACTGGCTGCAAATTGCACATCTTAGAACAGAACTGATAAATGCCATACTCCAAGGTCTAAGGGGGAAATCACTGAGAATGAATAATTGTATCCGCCAATTGTGTTTATTTGCACATTTTGTGTTTATGTCTGCATTGTTTGAAAGAAATGATGCAGTTCATGAAGAAACACCCTGTCCATCTATTCATCCATCCATTCTTTCTGTCAGTTGTTCTCATCCATCCATCCATTCTTTCTATTAAATGTTCTCAATCCATTTGTTACCAAGGAGGCAACCGTTCCTTCCAACAAGGGAGATAAAAGAACTAACTTCAATGTACTCACAAAAAAAAGGATTTATTGATAAATAAACAATAATACATACATAAAATCAAAAGAAAGTACATGGTAGAACCAAAAAACTCATTTCCCCTCAATGGATGTTACCAACCAGCCAACTCCCTACAAACCCCAATACACTCCCAACTTTGTCACACAAGACAATTCAAAATAACACAAAGTACATTACACAAACAACCCCAAAATAATATTAAATAGAAATACCACACACTCAAACCAAACCAAAAAAACAATAACACAACAACCTCAAGTCTCATGCAAATAAATAGTTCATTTTAAAGCATCAGTATAGTACAGAGAGTGCAAGGGTTGGCTAGCAACACGAGGCTGGGAAGTGATATACAAACAAGGAAAAAGAAAAAAAGAAAACACCCCGTTAGCCAGTACGATTCACAACATCTAAACACTCATTGCGCTGGAGGCATACAGCGCACATGTAGGTACTGGCTAAACGGGGAAATCAAAACAAAAAAAACAAACACAAGAGGAACAGCGATCAACTAAACCTGCAACATCCACCAATCCTGGACTAACTTTCAAGATAGGAACGAGCATGACCAACGGCCTACAAATCCACCATGTTTGTGTCTGCTCACCAGACCGTTCATGCACAAACCAACATGGACATGTCGCCGGACGCATTCTCATCCCAAGGCGTCACTAAAATTAAAATTTTGACCATGCTTCAATATTCGACGCTTTAGGCACCCTTTAGCGTCAGTTACATGACGCAATCCTAGGGCGCCATCTTATTGACGCTTTACCTTAAGCGTCAGTTAGATGACGCGGGTAGGTTTAGGTCTGGGGTAGGGTTAGGATTAGATAGCGTCATCTAACTGACGCTTAAGGTAAAGCGTCAATAAGATGACGCCCTAGGATTGCGTCATGTAACTGACGCTAAAGGGTGCCTAAAGCGTCGAATATTGAAGCATGGTCAAAATGATTCCCAAGGCGTCAGTTTCATGACGCCTGGGGATGAGAATGGGCTGCCGGACAGCACAATGTTTGTGTCTGCTCACCCAGACCGCGTCTGTGCACCAACACACAAGGAAAGGCTACCAAAGCGCACAGTTCCACACAAAAGATTGGACCTCCTCTCTAGGCCTCCTTACAGGTGCCTGCTTAAAAACCCTCTACCTACCTGGCCACGCCCCTTTACTAATTGCTACCTCACTGGCTACACATTCATCATCTATTCTTTCTGTCAATTGTTCTCCATCCATCCATCCTTTCTGTCAATTGTTCTCCAGCATCCATCATCTATTCTTTCTGTCAATTGTTCTCCATCCATCCATTCTTTCTGTCAATTATTGTCATCCATCCATCCATCCATCCAATAATATATTTCATCATCATTTAATGAATAATTAATGCATGACTGCTAAATCATCCTTTAAAATATAAAGTTTACCGTCACTGAAAAGCAGTGCAACTGTTTTGAGAAAATTGTAATTTGCCTATGGCTTACGCCTTTATCCATTACAACAATGTAATTCTGTTACCTGTGTGAAATGTCATTACAGTATTTAAATTAGTTGTTTAGCATAATGCTCCTTTGACTCAGTCGGGACAGATGAGGCTGTAGGCTGATGATTGAATCTCTGTCCATGGCACTGAAGATCACTTTGTAGTCCAGCAATCCTCCAGATTGATTCGGCAGCTCTCCGCAGGTGCAGAACCACAGTCTGACTCTCATTAACTGATAGCAGCTGAGATGGAAATATCAGCAGGGAAAAAGTGAATCAGTGCTCAGCCCAGAGACTGTCACACAGAGGCCAGAGCCCTGCGGATATTAGATGTAAAGGCCTGCATGGTCTTGCTGGGGCACAGTGTAAGTTGTTACTGCCACTGACCACCACTTCTTTCCAGAAGATGAAATAGCAAAGTAGAACAGTAAAGCTGATAAGACTCTGAAGTTTGACAGAAGTACAATGAAACACCTCAGAGTTTCTGCTAAATGTGATTTCTGGTATTAGGTCAGATGCAGAGCGAAGTCAAGGCACTGCATGTTTTTCATTACTAGTCTAATAAAAGTTCCTCCTTGTATGTATTATAAAACTTCTGTTGGTCAAAAAAAGCATTGGCATAGACTCCAGGTTCTTGGTTTTAAATATACAATGTAATGCAATGTTAGCTGCTTTGGATGGAAGTCATTTTCAAAGTCAGAAATGTAAATAAATTCACCCAATTTTCTTTGTCAAAAGGATATAGTTTACAGAAAAAATGACATAAATGAAATTCTCTCTGAGCTTTATCTCAATTTTAAAATGATTGTCCTTCAGTTCAAATGGACTATTTCATCTATTCATTTAATTGTTGTTCTTAAGACTCAGCTCATGCCTCAGACGACTTCTCCACTATAGGGTGGAGGGAATCTAATCATGGGAGCTCACTGCTTCCGTTTATCAGGCCTGGAGGGGACCTGCTCCTTTGCATATTCATAATGCTGTTCTCCATTGTTATGAGGACTTAAGAGATGAGCTACAGCATATAACACTGGGAGCACAGTAGCCCTGTTCAACAACCAAATAAACAGCGTTCAGAGAAACTGCTAATTACCCGCAGAATCAGGTCCGAGCTGAAAACCTCTTACGATAAGATCTAATTACAGCATGACCCATGAACACAGTGTAAAGTGAACATTTTGGTGAATACAAATATTCAACATAAATGTGATGCGTTCTTGAAGATCTAAGGGTCAGTGGGAACTCATTAGTTGATCTTAATGGCTTTTCATTCACTTATAGGTATTTTCAGATAGAAACTTTTAAAGGATATCTGACCGTGAATTTCAAAAAAGCCTTGAGACTTATTATGCTTTTTTTTTACTTTGTTGGATTTGCCTTTAATCAGCTGAGATGTGCTTGGCCGTCATATCAAAGTTTTAGTCATTAGTCTTTGCAATGACTGATTTATAAAAGTCTTCCATGAAGGCTTTAAATAGAGATGATGTTTTAGTATTTTGAAAACCGCATCTTTTCATGTTTTCCATGAATAACAAAAATGCAGCCATGTTTTCAAGTGTTTATTCTTCTTTCCCCCAACCCCCCGCCCCACTGTCTAATTTTCCATCCACCTTGCAATTTAGAGACACTGCCTTCTTATCCGCCTGCTGAAAGAGAACCTCTGATGGAGCTAGATTGGATGTAATGACATCTGTTCATCTGAATCCCGTAGACCAATCATAAGGTTTAAAGAAGAGGTGGACGGCACATTATAGGGGTGTCAGAGCTGTTAGTGTTAACACACAGAATGGCAAACTCCTATTAGAGCCAACAGCCAGGCATTACAGACAGATGCTCTGCTCCCAGAGGAGGTCATTACTGCTCTGGCTGAGCTAGACTCACTGCAAGGAGGAAGTTTCGTGTACGGCACTCCTCTGAATGAAGTTGCAGACGAGTGGCTGACGAAAAACTGGAGTGATGTAGATAGAGCACAAAAAAGAATGGACTATCATGATGTTAAATTTCCTGGAGGAATGTCGGATAATATATCTAGATGGGTTTGAAATGTGATAAATCCAGCTGACAGAGTAGTCCTGACCTTAAGGCATTAGAATATGACAGCAACTAATGGTGAAATTTGACAGACCACAGAGGAATATTGTTGGACTTGAAACACCTGCAGCATAATGCACCTTTTTCCCAGTCTAAGCACATCGCTTTCCAGAACATTTCGATGACTGTTTCCTGCACTGAGAAGCTCCAGACGTTTGAATAATTTAACTCACTATTAATAAAGATGAAGATGTTGTCTATGTAGCTTAATTAAACATGATTTGTTGTTTATTTTTAAAGGATGAACATTTTACCACACATCACTGTTATTTATTTTAAATCACTTACAGCAATTAAATGGCTAATCACTTTTTTAGTAAAACAAAATTCAAATAGACTTAACTTGAAATTAAATGACTGGAACAATTTGCAGAAGTCTATATATTGTTTTAATACTAATTCTTTAAAAAAAAATCCCCTGTAGTCAATAATATTATCCCTTAAAACACCAAAATGACATATTTAAACGTTTTTTTTTTTTCCATGAAAAAAAAAAAAACTTCTTAAAATAGCTTGAATGTAACTCTACACCTTTGCCTCATTTAGTTTACGCGGTTCTGGGTGAATATGCAAATTAGCCCGCCTCCATTCACTCGCACCAGCTCAGAGATCCACTCGTTGACAATCACACATTCGGGATTGGTTACAAGGTAGTTTGTGATGTCAGAAACACCAGCGTTTTTGAGACTGTCATTGGTTCACTGCAGATTTAAGGAGAAAATGCTCAGCAATGTTGTTGACTTGAATTTGCACATGGTTTGTCTTAAAGCATATTAAAAAAGACTTTTTTATTTATTTTCTTATTTAAAGTTTTGAAATTATACAGGTGAAACTCGAAAAATTAGAATATGGTGCAAAAGTTAATTTATTTCAGTAATTCAACTCAAAAAAAGGTGAAACTAATATATTATATAGACTCATTACAAAGTGAGATATTTCAAGCCTTTATTTGTTATAATTTTGATGATTTGGCTTACAGATATGAAAACTCTATATAATATATTAGTTGAACTTAAACTTTCACCTTTTAAGTTGAATTACTGAAATAAATGAACTTTTGCACCATATTCTAATTTTTCGAGTTTCACCTGTATTAACAAACACAAAAGCATAAAACAGTCAGGACAACAAAATACACATTAACACACAACGTTGAGAAAAACAAAAAAACTAGCATATATTTGCTCAGTCAGCAAATATATGCTAAATAATGATTGAAAATATAAACATAAATTAAAACATTCACAATTATAAATAAATAGAGGGGGAGGCTTACAGAATATATCATTGTTAAACTTCCAAAAGTCTCAAGAGAGGTCCCCATGTGGCTTCGAATCTTTTTCTGTGAGCAGAGCTCACCAAAATGTAACTGTTGCATTTGGATAATATAAAGCATCTCATTTAACCATCTCTGGAAACAAGGGGCTTGTGAAGTTTTCCAATTGAGGAGTATTCCTTTTTTGGCTGCAATCAAGCCTACCATTACATCTATTACATATCCATTACATCAGAATAGCCAAAAATAGCCAGATTGTGGTCAGGTTGAATGTTAATTCTGTATGCGCTTGAAAACAATTAAAAAATGTTAGACCAGAAATCATACAAATTAGGGCAAAACCAAAATAAATGTGCCAATGTCCCCACCGCCATCTTGCACCTATCACATTGAGAAGATATGGAGGGAAATATTTAGTTTAATCTAATTTATATCTCGAATTTACAGAACAGCTCTTTATTCTCGACAGGCCTTCTTCCTAGATCTCATCAGACCCTTCATCGTTCAGTTCAGTAGACCAGACTACTTTAAGGTGGTTGGTGCATTTAGATGTTGCAAAAGCACGAACAAAACAAGATACCAAATGTCTGGTTTCAGGATTAGAAGATAAAAGATCGTGAAAAGTATGGTTTTCAGGTTTATTTATTAACTGTGGAATATTTTTCTTTAGGTAATTTCTAATTTGCAAGTAACGGAAGAAGTGAGACTGTGGGAGTGCAAACTTACTTTTAAGTTGTGAAAAAGACGCAAATTGATCATCTATATAGAGATCTCTTAGACAGCACAAACCTTTTCTCCTCCATCCTGGAAAAGCTCCATCAATCTGAGAACGCTCAAATGAAGGATTGCGTGATATTGGAGTATTGAGTGAGACCTTTGGTGATTTATAGAATTCATTTATCTGCTTTAAAATCCTTAAAGAATTTCTCAACACAAAATTATCGCTTCCTATTTTGCCGATAGATTTACACACACTGTAATAAGTAAAGTTGGGAGAGAGGACTCCGGCACTGACATAGCCTCCGCACGAACCCATAATGGGGAAATCTGCAGGTAGCATGTTGTCCAGGATGCCCCTTTGCCAGAAAGTGAGAGCTCTGGCATTTGCTGCCCAATAATAATGCTTAAAAATTGGAAGGCCGAGGCCTCCACAATCAGTAGGTTTTTGCAAGTGGGCTTTTGCTATGCAAGGTGTTTTATAGTTCCATACAACTCACAGAATAACTGAATCAAGTTGTTTAAAAAAGGTTGCCGGCAAATAAATAGGGAGATTTTAAAAGAGATATAGAAACTTAGGGAGAGTAACCATCGTTATCACATTCAGACGGCCAATTAGTGATAAAGGAAGCAGTTTCCAGTTTTTGATGCTTAATTTGAGTTTGTTAATCATGTCTAAAAAAATGTATTTAAACAAATATTTAAGGTTCTTTGGAATTCTTAGGCCAAGATATGTAAAGTGATCCTCTACAATTTGAAATTGTACACTGTTCAAAAAGGTATCCCTTAAGTTATTTGTTAGGGGCATAAATTCACTTTTACTCCAATTCACAGGGTGACTTTAATGTAAACATTACATTGAAATATTCTGTCTTTAAATATGGCCCTAAAGAAAGAGGTAAAACTCAATTTAAACAAGAATCCAAATTTGTCTTTATTCTCTCATGACCACTGTGGTAAACTGGTAGTTTGTGAGTCTGGGAGAGATATCATGTCCCATGGGATACAGAAGTTCACTACAGAGCCAACCAATTATGTAGCTTTGGCTGAATACAAATGCAGCCTGTTCTTTGCTCCCACTGACTGCTGAAGCCCTTCAACAGTGTGGAAACTGACAACCTGTCAGTTTTTGCTGTATCCTTAAACAAAAAGTTCAGCTACAGATCCAGTAGTTTCCATCCTTCATCTCAATTCTTAAGAGTTTTTTTTTAATATATATATATATATTTTTATATTGTGCCTAATGTAAGATGTAGTTGCCAAATATACGTCAGTTGCCAAAACCAAACTGACTTCAAACATCTCATTGTGTTCATAATAATATACAGTGTATGTGGTGTATTTTTCAGTGCATGACAGTTGGAGCTCTCTGTGGTGGTCTTAATTGCATCTTGCCGTCATACAGTGGTTATCAGAGGGGCCTGACAGCGGTTTATTCCATAGGGAGTGCTAATCACCTGACTGATAGAACAGCTCTGCGTGCATCTGTCTTCCCCTTGTTGTAACGTGATGATAAAGCATTAGGCAGCCTTTCATGTCTGCAGCATCTTAATCTGGCTGTCATCTTGCGTGAGCTTGCGTCTCAAATGTTTATTTCTAATGCCTGTCATATGTTCAGAGCAAATAGTCCGATTCAAATGTCAATATTTGGGATTTTAAGTGAAATCAATTACCGTAGAATTAATGATACACAATATATTAGTGTCATATCTTTTTGTATGTGTTTATTGGTAATATTGTTTATTTATCAGTTATTGGCCATATCACAACAATAAATAATTATCAGCCTATCAGTAGCAGACAGAGAGTTAAAGTGATAGTTCTTCCAAAAATAAAAATTCGGTCATGAATTACTCACCCTGATGTCGTTCCAAACCCATAAAACTTTCGTTCATCTTTAGAAAATAAATTAAGATTAAATCTGAGAGCTTTCTGTTCCTTCCATAGACGCAGGCGCGGATTAATGCACAGGCTTACATAGGCTGCAGCCTAGGGGCCCCACGTGTTCAGGGGGCCTCGGATTGGCCAGACAATTTTTTTTTTTTTTTTTACTTAAGCCGCCGCGCCGCGATTCCAGTTTGGGTGGGCCAGACCAATTGTGAACGTTAAATTAAAAACGTTATCTAATCACTATGTTTAACCTAATAAAAAGACTACTGTTAAATTATCTCTGACTAAACATAATATAGATTTTAATAGCTTGATGCTCTTTAAATATTTTGTTGCATTGTAAAAAGGTTTCGGTGCATACAGACCTATCCGCGATCGCTCTCCGTGGTTCTGATCAAAGAAGAGCGCTTTGGAATCTCCATTACGCATCATTCCTGGGCTGCGTTTCCCGGCTACGAAGACTCTTAAGGTATAACTTAACTAAAGGTTAAACCATTGCTAGGCGTCTTCAGGGCTGGGTAGATGTGAATTGGTTTTCCAATCAGCTGCTGCTGCTGGTCAAATCCAGGCTCGCTGGAAGCTGTTTCATGCGAGTTAATATAAATTAATATAGGCTATTAATTTAATCAATGTTGATTATGATATTGAGCATGCAGCATGAGCAAGATATGATACATCATGAGATGTATCATATCATAGTTTTTGTACTGTGAAAATGATGATGATATAGTTTTCTTTTTGGTGGTTGCTTTCCTATGTGCTTTGTATGATGGTCATCTTTGTGTATTATGTTTGTTTTATGCCATTAGTGTCTTTTAAGCCTAAGGGCTGGGCATGTAAGTGCAAGACACTTTAATAAAAAAAATAAAAATAAAAATAAAAAAACATCATGAGATGCGCATATGTCTGGAGACATGGAGGGGGTAAGACACGATTTTGACCACTTCATTTGTTATAGAAAGACTCTTTTTAAAAGATTTTCGTTTTATATAAATTGTATCTTATTTTGATCAATGTTTTATCAACCAATTGCCAGTATTTAATAAATTAAAGCCACAGGACTACGATGAATAGGCAACAGAATACAGAAATAACGGTAAAATGCTTGGCGGCAGTATAAGGGATTTAAAACCATTTCTTACCTCGATTAAAAGTGCACCAAACATGGCTTTGCGTTCAGGTGTGTTGCTGATGAATCTCCGAACAAGAGAGATTCAAACGAGTGTCAGCAGGTGACGGAAGGACTTCTTGTCTGAGTAGGCGTATCAACGACGATTAACGAAATATTAAAATAATTAATCATTAGTTTACATTGCCCATAATTTTTATCCCATTTCAAACACATTATGTTATGTCTATTTTACTTTTTCTCACGTTTTTAAGTATATAGTCCACCACAGATTGGTGCTATGACGAGGGGGGCTGCAGCCCCCGCAGCACCCCCCTCCCGGGTTCGCGCTTAAAATGTCACTGCGTCCGCGGGAGATGGCTTTAAAAAACGCAGACACCAAAATCAAGAAATAAATGGCTAACATTACAAGAAACATCAAAGGCTCGAAATTAACATCAATGCTCGAAATCAAAGCCATTTTGGTCGCATATATGCTCCTGAAATATGATCTGTGCGACCTAAAAATATATTTGGGTGCCGACTACGCGAAATTTAAAAGGCTGATTTGGCGTTTACTTGACTGACAGGACAGCTGTATGGAAGTAAAATAATGACAAATGTTTTTGAAACAAAAAGCCTGTTGAATTGAAAAAAAAAAAATATGCATTGCATATTGTAGCTTGTAGACTATTTTAATGCATTGTATTTTTAGGGCTTGCATTTTTATGGGCTGAAATTTAGCATGGTTGAATATTTAGGCTGTGAATATTTCAATTCAAAACATTTCAAACACATTTTCATTAGTAGATTTTCAATAATCTATATTCACCTTTCATATTTCACTTCCAAAATCTTCAAACTGATTAAAAATACAACCTATAATATTCAACAGGCGGTTTTCGGTCCATTTTATTTCACTTTGCAATTTCGCTTCCACAAATTCAGTGGTTCAAATTCGACAGTAAATTCAACGTTGACATCACAGGAACTGAAGGAAAAGCAGTAGATTACCGAGCATAATCTCCATCTGCTGTTAGTCGACCTCACCAGCAGGGGGTAGGGGACCTGCACGCATGAAGGTATTTTGTTGCTTTGATGTTTATAGTTACATTTGTTTTGGGGCTGTGGTGGCAGATAATAATATCTGATATTCTTTCCCCTTACACCTCTGTTATTTTAGTTTTGGTTGTACTGCCAGTGTTTTTTATCATAATTAAATGGTTGATTCTAAGCACTGGGCTTTGTTTGTATTTGTGGTTTGTTTGTAATGTTCATTTTTTCATTTTACCTACGTGCTGTGGTGGTAATTGTCGTACCGTTGTGGTCCACCACTTGAAGGAATGTAAAGAAAACACTGTAGTGTTAGCTGTCTCAATGTGTGTGTATGCCAGTTCACCGTAGTTGCGTATGGACCATATATGGCACTAAATACATTTTTAGGGGGGGGGGGGGGGGGCCTCACACAAAGAGCAGCCTAGGGGCCCCTGACAACCTTAATCCGCCCCTGCATAGACGGTTACGCAACTACCACTTTGATGCTTCAAAAAGTTCATAAAGAGATCGTAAAACTAATACATATGAATTCAGCGGTTTAGTCCAAATTTTCTAAAGAGACTCGATCGTTTTATATGATGAACAGATTGAATTTAGGATTTTATTTACTTATAAACATTCTTCAACTCACATATCAGTTGTGATAAATGGAAGCTCAAGCATATTCACTTGACGTGCGAGAAACAATGAGGTTCATTCTCGTGTTACGCAGCAGGTTTGAGCTTCTATATGTTTGCTGATCAGTGTTTACATGTGAATAAAAGCCTAAATTCAATCTGTTCATCATATAAAGCGATCGTGTTTCTTCCGGAAATTTGGACTAAACCGCTTGATTCATATGGATTAGTTTTACGACCTCTTTATGAACTTTTTGAAGAGTCAAAGTTGTCAGTTGTGTTGCTGTCTATAGAGGGACAGAAAGCTCTCAGATTTCATCAACAGATCTTAATTTGTATTCCGAAGATGAACAAAAGTCTTACAGGTTTGGAATGACATTAGGATGAGTAATTAATGACAGAATGGTCATTTTTGGGTGAACTACCAATTTAATATTGGTGCATCTCTAATTAGAATGATTATGTTGGTCTGAGTGTATTTTATAGCTGCCTGAGGTATCTTATTGATATAAGATAGTGGTTTTATTCCTAATGTTTTTTTCTTCGTATCACATGAATGCTTTTGAAAATAAGCTGAAAAACAAATCTTTTAAAAAGGTCACATTGACAGATTGCACTTATATGTCATGTTGCAAACTCAATAATTTGCCCAACATCAACAACGCGATGATTACTTAGAGCTCAGACTAAGCATTGACAAAGTGCATTAGTACATTTTTGAAACACTCATTTAATTTCAAAATGAGAAGAGGGTTGAGAAAGAAGTCAAACAGATATGGAATCAAGACCCTGTTCCTCTGGGCACCATTCCAAAAAAGTTCTATTGCCGCTCACTGCTTACCAACCATGCACACTGCCTCTTTTGACTTTAAATGATTGTGGGTTATTCGGTGAACGTGACAAATGGCCTGGACTGAAACTGGGTCCCTGAAACACATAATGGGGGGCTACGGTGGCACAGAGGAATGAACAGAGGTGCCTTTGACTGTTGACCCTGACAGCACAGGGTAATAGAGGTGGAGACGGTCGCGCCGAGGAAAGATAGCCTAGACTACACCTCTGTCGAATGAAATAAAATAAAAAATAAAAATAATCACAAAGTGTTGTGCAACATGCTATATTTTGTCTGTACTCTCAGAGTATGGATGACTTCATCGACGCCAGCTGCAAATAGAGGCAAACTAGATGTCAGTCATGGAAAATGAGTAATTGATTTACTATTAAAATCAATATTACACACATAAACATGTAATTGAATGTCTGGGGGTGTTGGCTTCATAATCGTCAGCATAAACTGCTACATCAATCAATCGTGATGAAATGCAGGGATGTTTTCGCAAACCAATCAACCTCCTGTGTCGATAAGTCACACAGCTTGTATATTTTCTTGCGGGTTCAAGAAACATCAGTGGACGTTATAGATAATTTGATATTTTTCGTGAATTTCCTACTTAGGAAAGACAAAGGGTCAGCCCAGTTCACGTGGCAAACTGAGTCAATTTAAAAGCAGATCACTAGAGGGGACCAAACAATGGCAAGCAATCTCAAATCGTCATTCTCTGGGTTGAGGGAGTTATCGCGCACAGAAATTATGACCAGTAATAACATTCACAGACAGACAGAGCCCAACACACACACACACATCACTGTGTTAGCTTTCGATTACGCTGCTTACTAATGGTGTTTGTTTGGAGGTGATTGATATTTTACCGCCAGCTTTGACTTAATCGGAAAGAGTAGAGCTCCAGGTAATGTGGTGTATACTGATAATGATTCATACACTAGAGCTGTCAATCAGGATCTTCTGCCCTCAGCTTGTGTTTGCTTTTGCAGCGAGTTAAACAAAGGCTTAGTAAAAGTCGTAGACAGTTGTCAGGGTCAAACTTTCTTTACTGAAGCCCAATTTGTGAAACTGTAACACAAATGAACAATGATATCAAAAAAGTATATCTTACAATATTACATTCAGTTCCCATAGATCAAAACAACATTTAAGATGCACATAAATCACCTTTACATAACTTAGAAGATAGCTGTACTAAGAAGGAGAAACAATCAAGCATCACAATTATGTGCCATGGGTTACATTTAACAGATCACATGTAAATCGGTCTCAAACATGTCTATAACCTATCAGAATACATGTAATCATATTTTACCACTTAGATTAGTCTTTAAACTTACAGATTGTGCCTTTTTCAAGAGCGAAACAAGAAGGATGGACGTGGATGCATCTCTACACTCTGCACCATGAGCTCTAGAATCCAAAATGGCTGATATATTATTAAAGGCGATGTACTACTTAGTGACCACAAGGTGTCAGTATTAACAAAGTAAACTATAATATAACCAAGGCCAGAATACTCCCCGCCTGACATCAACAGATGTCACATCAGGCTTGTGGAACAGTAACAAAGTCGTCAACATTCAGATCGTTAAGTCACCTTAATTTGTGCCCTTTGAAACCAGAAGAACAACCTCAGTGACTGGTCTCAGGAAGAATCTTTGTTCACCTTTCTTTATGATTTTTACTTCAATCTTTCTGACTTTGCCATCCTCACTTGGGTAAGTTTTAGTTATGATCCCAACTGGCCAGTCATTTCTTTTCCCTTGGGCATCTTTCAGAAGCACAACATCTCCATTCTGTAGGTTTGGCTTAGCTGTGCGCCACTTGCGACGTCCTTGAAGTCCACTCAAGTATTCATTCTTCCATCTTCCCCAGAAGACATTGGCTAAATACTGAACGCGACGCCACTGAGCTCTGCATAAATCGTGGTTTTCAAATTGGCCAGGTGGTACTGGTGGGGCTCCAACTTTCTGCGTGAGCAGCATTGCTGGTGTTAGTATCATTGGTTGTTCTGGATCAGTAGAGACTGTAGTTAAGGGACGAGCATTCACAATTGCACTCACTTCTGCCATGAATGTTATTAAAACTTCATGTGTAAGTCTTGCAGGGCTGTGTTGAAGGAGCATGGCATCGAGGATACGTCGGGCAACTCCAATCATACGCTCCCAGGATCCTGCCATATGTGAAGCGTGTGGAGGATTGAACTGCCAGCAGCATTGATTATCAGATAGGTAAGCTTGGATGTTTGTGTTGTGGCAACCTTGCTTGTCAATTTGTAGCTCTTTGCAGGCTCTCACAAAGTTGGTTCCACAATCAGACCTCAAGATCTTAGCGGGGCCTCTGATTGCAAAGAAACGCCGCAGGGAATTGATAAAACATGAGGCACTCATAGACTCAATCACTTCTAGGTGAATCGCCCGTGTAGTCATACAAGTAAATATTACCACCCATCTTTTGGCTTCTGCCGTACATCCTCGTGTTTTCCTGACCGCGACTGGCCATGGACCGAAAACATCCAGCCCCACGAATGTGAATGGCGGGTCTATGTGTAATCTGTCGGCTGGTAAATCTGCCATGATCTGTTCCTCTTGTTTGCCTCTCAATTTGCGACAGGTGACACAGTTGTAGATGGAGCTGCTGACTGATCTCTTACCTCCGACAATCCAGTAACCACCTGCCCTGATGGCACCTTCTGTGAGATGTCGGCCTTGGTGACATACCTTCTCATGAAAGTGTCGAATCAAAAGCTGAGTAACATGATGTTTACCAGGTATGAGAGCTGGATACAGTTCTTCAGATGGTAGTTGAGCTCTCCCCAACCGACCTCCTACTCTGAGAAACCCTTCTGAGTCAATGAATGGACAGAGTTTGCTGAGAGGACTTGACTTTTGGACAGACTGACCTTGTTCTAGGCGTTTAAAGTCATCTCTGTAGACTTCTCTCTGAACAGTTTGAATAATTGTAGCTTTTGCTTGCTTCAGCTGCTCTTCCTCCTTATGCTTGTTACAAATGTGCCATCCGCGACAGACATCTCCTGACCCAGACTTGACACACTTGGCTATGTGTTGCAATCGTCCTATAGCCTTTAACAGGGAGCTCCATCTGGAGAATCGTTGGAACCTTTCACTCCCAAGGTTTCTTTGTGACAGGCTAGTCACACAGGTAATGCACTCAGGACGAAGCTCTACATCTGTTTCAGGACTGACGAGGGTGTAGGACCTTTTTTCAAGTTCATTTTGTCTTGTGTGTAGGAGGAATGGAGGCCCCGTAAGCCAATATGATGAAGTCAGTTGCTCTGAGGGGAATCCTCTGCTAGCAGCATCGGCTGGATTAAGATGAGTGGGCACAAAGTTCCACTGATGCGGTCCCGTAGAGTGTTTAATGCGTTGTACTCGATTGTGGACATAGACGTGAAAACGCCTTGTCTCGTTGAAGATGTATCCTAGCACTACTTTAGAGTCAGTGTAGAATCTCACATCATCCAGTGTTGTGTCCAGCTGTTCTTGAAGCATCTCTGCTACTTCCACTGCTAGTACTGCCGCACATAACTCAAGGCGAGGGATTGTGACATCCGGCTTTGGAGCAAGTTTTGCTCTCCCAAAGAGGAAACCAACTTCACTGAGACCATCTGGGTTAGTAACTTTTAGGTAAGCTACTGTACCTACAGCTTTAGTGGAAGCATCACAAAACACGATGATCTCTTTCTTGAGTGCTCTAGACAGTGAGGTGGAGGTATACATTCTTGAGATTTTTAGTCCTTGCAGATGTTTGAGGGAGTCTTTCCATTTTTGCCATCGCTCTTGTTTCTCTTTGGGCAGAATAACATCCCAATCATCTGCATCTCCAGAGATGTCTCTCAGGATGGAGCGACCCTCAATGCTTACAGGTACTACAAATCCTAGAGGATCATACACGCTGTTGATGGTAGAAAGCACTCCTCGCTTAGTGTAAGGTTTGTCACTGATGGATACTTGAAATACAAATGTATCTGTTGACAAGTCCCAGCACAATCCTAAGCTTCGTTGGGTGGATGGTGAGTTTACACCAAGTTCGAGGCCCTGCAGCGTAGTTGCCAGATCCTCGTTCGGGAAAGCTCTCATGATGACGGGGCTGTTGGATGAGATCTTGTGTAGGCGGAGGTTGGATCGTGCTAGCATCTGTTGAGCTCTGCGCAGTACATCAATGGCCTCAGCTTCGGAACTGAATGATTTTAGCCCATCGTCCACATAAAAATGGCGCTCGATGAAGAGCCTTGCATCACTTCCATACTCCAACTCTCCCTCTACAGCTGTTCTCTTGAGCCCGTATACAGCTACTGATGGGGAGGGGCAATTGCCAAAAACGTGGACCCTCATGCGGTACTCCACGATATCTCCATCAAGGTTGTGATCCTTAAACCACAAGAAGCGCAGGTAATCTCGATGTTCCTCTTTGACCAGAAAGCTGTGAAACATTTGCTCGATGTCTGCCATCACAGCATAGGAGTCAGATCTGAAGCGGATGACCACACCTATCAGGCTGTTGTTCAGGTCTGGGCCTTTAAGGAGAACTTGATTTAAGGATATGTTGTTGTATTGAGCACTTGAATCAAACACTATCCTGATCTTCCCTGGCTTTTGTGGGTGATAAATGCCAAAACTTGGTAGATACCAACATTCCTTGTTGTCTTCAAGAGGGGGAGCAATCTCAGCATGTCTTTTTTTTAACATTGTCTCCAAGAATTCCACATAATGGTCTTTCATTTCCGTCTTCTTTTTCAGAGAACGACGAAGAGATAATAGACGACTAACCGCCTGGTCTCGGTTATTAGGCAAACGCTCTCTGGGACAGCGGAATGGGAGTGGAGCCACCCAACTGTTTGCTTTGTCTTTGGTAAATTCGTTGTCCATAATATCCAGGAAAGCCTCGTCTTCTCCAGATAGTGCGAGCATGTTGTCTTCTTTGGTCTGTTTGAAGATATGCTTCCCAATGTCATGAGCTCGTTTTGTGCTCCTTATGAGTCTGTGTTCTTCACCTATAAACCTTTCTTTAGAACAGATGCTGTTTTTGCAAGGTGTGAGAAAGCTGGGCCTGCCGTTCTCAAGCACACTAGTTTTGAAAGTGCTCACCGTGGGTTTGTGAGCTCCACCGAGGCACACATCTCCTACAATCACCCACCCCAAGTCGAGGAGTTGGGCATATGGAGCATTGTGAGGACCATTGCGCTGTTTCCGGACCTTGTGCGCACGGATAAGATCTCTACCTATAAGAATGAGAATGTCAGCTGCGGGATCCAGTGGAGGTATCTGAGAGGCAATGGCTTGAAGATGAGGATGGTAAGCAGCGGCTTCAGGAGTGGGAATCTCCATTCTGTTATCAGGGATCGAATTACACTCTATGAGTGTTGGAAGCCTCATTGATACTTTCCCATCCAAGGATTCAACCACAAAGTCTTTAGCTCTCCTCCCACTAGTATCAACTGTGCCTGAGCATGTTCTCATTGTGTAAGGGAAGACTTCACCTTGAACATTGAATGTACGAAAGAAGGCTGGCCTCGCTAAAGAGAGGTTACTCTGATCATCCAACATTATGTACATACGCTTCTTTTCTTCAGAACAACCGTCAGGGTAAACATTGACTAGGCAAATTTTTGAGCATGACTTTCCTTGCAACCCTGCTCCACATATTTCTGTGCAGATGGACGTGGTCACTGTGGAGCTTGGTTCCTCTTGCTCCCCGCCTTGAGCCTCTGTTGGTGTGGCGGGTCCCTTTTGGAGCCATGGAGCTGGACCATCATGAAGAGCAGAGACATGGTCATGGCTATTGCATTCTGAACAATGGATAGTCACCCTGCAGTCTTTGGCCCTGTGGTCTGAAGAAACACAGCACTTGTAGCAGATAGAGTTCTCTTTAATAAACCTCTTCCTTTCAGCTAAAGACTTCATTCTGAAACCTCTGCATTTCAATAGTGAATGGTTCCTTTTGTGGAGGGGACAGTGTCTTGTCAGGTCAGCTGAACTGGTGTTGGAACTTAGAGACAAGTTTGATTCAACCTCTGTTTTGCTGGAAAAGATAGGAGGTCTGAATCTTGACTGCTTCATTTGGATTGTTTCAGCTTTAAGAGGCAATGTGTTAGAAGATTGAAAAGAGAAGCTGGGATCTGTTCTCATTTCAGCATTTTCATTGACGAACTCAACAAAGTATGAAAAAGGTGGATAATGAAGAAGATATTGTTTTTTGTACTTTGTTCCCTTAACTACCCATGCTTCCTGAAGATTATGAGGCAATTTTTCGACGATAGAGTTTATTCCCTTTGATGTGTCAAGGAATCCAAGACCAGGTAGATTGCCTTCCTCTTTTACTGCTTGCACTTCCAGGAGCAGATCCGCGAGTGCTTGCAGCTGATTGAAGTCTTTGTGAGAAATCTTAGCGAAACTCTCTAAACGTTTGAATAAAGATGCTTCGATTACCTCTGGGGAACCGTATTTTCTGTCTAATCGTTGCCATAAATGTCTAAGGCCAGCTTCAGGATCATGTGCATGGGCCGCTCTTATTCTCAGAGCATGCCGGAGGGATTCACCTTCAAGCCACTTAGTAAGCAAATCGATCTCTTCATTGCCTTTTAGATTTAGACCATTAATGGCATTCAGAAACGCTGTTTTCCAGGGTATGTAATTCTCTGGCTTGTTGTCAAATACTTTGAAGCTGCAAGTGAGAATATCACGGCGTGCAAGAAACACTGCAAGATCAGACACCTCGCTGGATCGAGGTACTGGAGCACTTGGCGAGCAGGTGTTTCTCACATGAGAGGGAAGGCAATTTGGCTGCCTTGTATGCTGATACCCTATTTGGTCATGTCTGCTTGCTGCATTTACAACGTTAGGAGTAGACTGGCTGATTCCAGGAATGTCTTTGTGATCTGCACTTGCTTGATATTCCTCTTTCTTCATACTCTCGTTCTGAGAAAAGTGTGTCCTAATGTATTCTTCTGTGCGTTCAGCAGCTAAAGAACTACCCCTTTCAGTTTCGTCGTTTGAACAGATTGCGGCAGATTCCAACACCCTTGCTGCTGCGAGGGCTGCTTCAGCTTCTCCCTCCTCTTTCAGAGCATTCAGCGTTGCTTCAATCCTAGCCTTTTCGATCTCCATATCTATCTGGCGCTTAGCAAACTCAGCTCTTGTGCGTGCGGCCTCTGCCTTAGCGCGTGCTTCAGCTGCAGCTTGGCTTGCATTAGATTTATGAGAGCGACGTGAGGATGAAGTGTTGCTGGCTGAAGATTTAGCCTCTGACCTGGTTTCAAGCTTGGAAGCTTGGCTGTGTTTCGACGAGTGGGACATTCTGGTTCTTTCAGCAGATAGAGCGCATGTAGTCCAGTATTAAGCTCTCAATGTGAAGTCAATCTTTTCACTCTTCTGCCCTCAGCTTGTGTTTGCTTTTGCAGCGAGTTAAACAAAGGCTTAGTAAAAGTCGTAGACAGTTGTCAGGGTCAAACTTTCTTTACTGAAGCCCAATTTGTGAAACTGTAACACAAATGAACAATGATATCAAAAAAGTATATCTTACAATATTACATTCAGTTCCCATAGATCAAAACAACATTTAAGATGCACATAAATCACCTTTACATAACTTAGAAGATAGCTGTACTAAGAAGGAGAAACAATCAAGCATCACAATTATGTGCCATGGGTTACATTTAACAGATCACATGTAAATCGGTCTCAAACATGTCTATAACCTATCAGAATACATGTAATCATATTTTACCACTTAGATTAGTCTTTAAACTTACAGATTGTGCCTTTTTCAAGAGCGAAACAAGAAGGATGGACGTGGATGCATCTCTACACTCTGCACCATGAGCTCTAGAATCCAAAATGGCTGATATATTATTAAAGGCGATGTACTACTTAGTGACCACAAGGTGTCAGTATTAACAAAGTAAACTATAATATAACCAAGGCCAGAATACAGGAAGTAACTTAAATAAAGAGGTCTGTTTGAGTGTTTTCATGGCCTGGTTTTGCTTTGCCCTTCAAGTCATACAGCAGGTTCATTTCTGTTTAATGCAATGCATATACTCATATTCTGCTTTTATTTTCTGTTAGGGTTGGACCAAACTCATAAATATCCTCCTTTCGGTTTCCGGGTTGTCATTTTAATTGAACTGGCTATGTATCACAAAAAGTTGAATTGGAATTCGAATAGAAATGGGAACTGAATTATAAATCAACAGGTAATGGTATTCGTTTCTAAATAAATCTAATCATTTTAATTACCTTGTTAAATTTGAATTACAATTCTGCATCCTCTTCGCTACTTCAATTCAAATTAAACTCCCGTTCCAGCACTGAATTGCAATTTAGTAAACATTTTCTTTTTAGTTCTGAATGGTGCACCACCCTATTTTCGATGGAGGAAGCCAGTCCATGAGCACTTTGCTTCAAACTCTCACCAGGATGTTTTTTCATATCTGAGTATAAAAGCCAAGAATCCATAATGGACTCATCAGCAGTCATGTTCCCTGCTTCAATTATTCTCTTTGGTGCTAATTAGACATTCCTAGCGTTTGTGATCACAGAAAGCTCACCATGCGTTCGGTTGACACTGACACTGTTCTTCTGGCGGTGTGCTATAAGGAAAAACCAGCCGTTGTTCTATTTGCTGCATGGGTGAATTCAGACAAAGGGTTTGTGAGTCTTCTAATGCACAGCTCTGAGCCGGCCCTTGTCTCACACATGACTTGCATTTGCGTAAAGGTCACTCTGTATTAGGATAAAGAAATCCTCTGGGGTGCTAGGAAACAATTATACTCTGAGAGAGAGAGAGAGAGAGAGAGAGAGAGAGAGAGAGAGAGAGAGAGAGAGAGAGAGAGAGAGAGAGAGAGAGAGAGAGAGAGAGGTACTAATTCAGTCGACACATAGTGTGAGTGGTTTCTGCTTTAGGTCTGAATTAACAAACTAATTGGCAAACTCACCAGTGGTTCAGTGGACATGCTCATTACTTTCCTCTCTTGCAAAACACACAATGGATGACTGGTTCTTCTTCTGACTTTGTGATCTGCAAGGGAGTATCTTATGATAAATCATAGATGTCCCTTGGTAGGAATTGTTTGTCAGTAAATCATTGAGAAGAGATAGATTAGAGGACAAAGAGGAAATTTGAACACCTGCAGTAGCCAAGGCTGTGGTAATAAACACGTCCCTGAAATAAATAAATGTGATCTGCACATTGAGCCACTTCAGGGTGCTTTTTGTCATTTGCCAGCGTTGAGCATCCAGGAAAGCATCAGTAAGATGAAAAGTCTCTGGAGACTAACTCACCTGGGGAAGGATGCGGATCTTAATCATGAGGGACCCAGTTCTTTGGCATTTCTCTCAGTGTCGCCATGCCCTTCAGAATTTCATAGAAGGCAGAGTCATTTGCATATTTGCCAATCGTGATTTCCATACCAATGACTAAAACCAAAGTGAGCAGTTGTGAAATTTAAATATTTCTCTCTAACATTATCTTTTTCCCTGTAGAAAATTTAAAAATGTATCACTACACCCCAAGTGCCTCAACATATCCACCCTTGTCCCCTCTTTTTTTTTAAATCCAATAATATGATTTCTTGATATCTGAAGTGGGTTTATGAACGCGTCTTGGGAGCTCTATCTGTACATGAATTCAAATGTAATTAGGTACTTCAAACTCCCTTACTGACACATTCAGAGCACTTTGAATTTGTGCTGGAATATTTGCATGAAGAATAACTGCTTCATTTGCTCACTTGCTACATGGCATCTCTCTCTCTTTCTCTCTCTCTCTCTCTCTGTTTTTTTCTTAGATGTCCAATAGGGTGCGCCCATGCACTTCAAACGAGAGTGGATGGATACAGCTCATCTGCAGATGTACGGTCAACACAGTATGAAAACTACACAAACTGTATTTTTATAGTATGAAATAATGTCGAAAAATGTGCATTCGGTCAACTATTATCGCAAAATAAATAGGAAGTGGTCAGCTACAGTGCTGCCTTGGGCAACAGTCATTATAAAGAAATATTTGGCTGCTGTGTGCCGCCATTGACCAATCAGAATCTAAGCCACTGCAATAAATCAGGTAGAACTAATAGATAAATCATAAAGTGCTGTAGCTATAGTAATATCAGTAGTAGTTTTTTTCTCCCATTAGACTGAAATAAAAATGTCCCAGAACATTCTAAATAAATTGTTTTATTTAGATAACCTGTGTTAAACTGATTAATCCTCAAAATAGCAGTCTGTGAGCAGTCATTCTATACCAGTGCAATACATTAAAACAGATATATATGTTCTATAACTATATATTAATTATAATTCTATTGCACAGCCTTTAGTGGCTTCTTGCTTTATTAATAAATTCGTATATGTAGGGGAGGGTCTAGTATTGGCTCACATGCTTTTTGACTGATTTAGCTGCACAGGATTTGGATGAGTAAAATGCTAAAGGACAAGTTCAAGGTTTTATGCGTCACATGTACAGAATTGCAACAGCAGGAAGACTTTCTGAAGCGCCTAAAGGTTATTGTGGAGAATAGTAGAAAAAGTAATAAACAGCAAAAGAAAGAAAGTGTAGCCTATGTTACTCTTCTGGGGAAGGTGAGCAGTATGCATCATTATTTAAGATCCGAATAGCTCGAGGGTAGTAATTCCTCCTGAGCCTCACCAAGCTGGCCCTCAAGCTATGGTGTAGTGTTTTTCCTGCCACGGTAGCAATAAGAGACCATTGTCAGAGTATCTTTAATAATTCTAGTCCACATGGCAGATGTCCTCCAAGTTAGGAAGCACACTCCTTTCATTCAGCCAGTTGTGTCAATTAAACATTGCTCTCAAATAAGGCCAAGGCCGGAGTCAATCACAAGGCTATGGCTCAGATAACTAGGTTGAGTTGTTTAAAGGATTAATTCACACACACACACACACACACACACACACACACACACACACACACACACACACACACACACACACACACACACACACACACACACACACACACACACACACACACACGCACACACACAGACACACACACACACACACACACAAAATGCTGCATGTCATCATTTACTCACCTTCATGTTGTTCCAAACCGCCATGAATTTATTACTTCTGTGAAGCACAAAAAGCACTTGTAAAGAAATATACTGGTCATCGGGTTGATTCAATAAAGTTACAATGACGGGGCAAAGCTTTCAAACTTCAAAAAAGCACTCAAAAGTACCATAAAAGTTCACCTTGACATGTGAAAGTTTAACCCTTAAATGTATGAATGTTTCACCAATCATTATTATATATTCGGGTTTTTAGCAACCCGGATCTATATCTAACATGGATGGATCTCTATGTCGCGATAATATAAAACTCTCCTTATATTAGAGTAACAATTACAGAAGAATAAAATAAAGCCTATTTTGTTACCTTTTGGAGCTTGGAAGGGTTCCGTTTGAGCAGATGTTTTATAACATCATAGCTGACAGCTTCTTCATCAGATCCACCATCAAGTAACTGTGACGCTAATATTTGATTGCGTTCAGTTCTTGCTCTGCAGTAAATCGCTGAGCCATTTTAAGTTTTGCTGATGATACTTCCTATTCTTTTGTTTTCTGCCTGCGGTAACTATGAGTGAAACATCACTTTATCATTGTCTATCAGACATTGCTAACTTGTGGAATAAAGGTAGCCTAAATTGCACTTATTCAGTCATCAAAGATTAAATTATTGTTGAGCAGAAAAATTATACTTACACTGTTACACGCATCGGGTCGTTACCGACCCTATACAATCTTTACAAAACATGAATAGGAAAACAGGCATTCTTTTATAATTGTATTTTTTTTCCTTGTTATATTGTTTATAATTAATTGATTGAGGAATACTAAGAGGGTTGATGTCTAACTTTAAAAAAGAATGAGGAGGAGGGAAGTGAATGACGTCCCAGGTCATTAAAGACCAGAGGAATGCGTTTAAGTAGATGTCTGATTCATGTCAACTAATTGTTCCTTTGAGCCAGAATTTTTCTATAGGCCTATGCAACCTGTCTGAATTAATATTTCCATTGTAAAATTATTTTTAGTGGAAAAAAGGTTCTTCAGATTAGTAAAAATGTTCTTTACAAAAATGGTGATTTTAAGAACTGTTCACTGAAAGGTTATTTGAAGTACTCAAAATGGTTATTCTATGGTTTTGCTGCAAAAGCCCTCTTTTTGGAACCATTATTTTTTAACTCGATTAATTCACAGCAGTTTTCTTAAATTTCACTAAACTTACATTTCGGTCGGTTCCTCACACAAAGCTACCATACGACTTCAAAACATTTGAAACATATAGCACATAGTTGAATTGACCATGATGCTTGATGTTGATATAGAAGCGTGAAGTATGAGGTTCTAGGCTCGACGAGGTACAACTGCCCACCACCCACCTCCCTGATCTGAGATCTGCCTGTCAGCAAGACCAGCAAGGATCCACAGACAGAGTGAGGAATTCAGACCCAAGTCCCTGAGCTTGACGACAAGCCTGAGGCAAACTATGGTATTGAATGCTGAGCTGAAGTCAATCAACATCACGCTCAGATTTCTCCTTCCTGTGGGAAAGGTACACAGAGAATGGCGTCATCCGTGAGGATGCACAGTCCCTGTGAAATTATGCATGTTCAAGACCTGAGGTCTGTCACTTAAACCGAGCAAGTTGCTATGACAACAGCAGGAAACCAACCGTCTTGAATCTTTTTTTCATTATGTGTAAGTATGCATGTTTGTGTGTGTGTGTGTGTATGTGAGTTTCTAGGAGCGATATGAAGAGTATAAGGAAGACAAAGAAACAAATTACCTACCTAATTAGATCATTAACGAGATGTGTGTCATCTGTGAAGAATATGAAGACATGTCAGTGATGCGGCTAAATCAAACATCTTGTACCAAACCATTTCAAGTTACATTAGATACAAGAACGTACCCATACTGTATTCAGGATGATTGGAGGGACCAAATCATTGAAAAATATATCAGTCAATCACTAAACTGTGATGTTGTAGGGCACGTGTCTTTCTAATGTCTATGGTGGTTACGGCTCTGGTCAGATATTGTATAATGAGCTGTGGCGAGAGTTGATGTGCCTCATCTAAGAGAGAATTCAGTCTTTCCTGATTGATGTCCTTGCTCTAAGTAATAATTCTTTGCCAATCTTGTATTGCCTCAGACACTTATACATTGAGACACATTCAGACCTGGGCTAGTAGCCTAATATTATGTTTTCCAACCCTTACAAAATAAGACAGTGGTGTCATGGTGTGATTGTATCTGATGCATGTAAAAATTATGTGCAAGCTATAATTTAAATGAGCTACTCATAATTTAAAGTAAAATTAAAGAAAATATTTATTTATAATATACATCAAGCGTAGCGTCAGTTCTGGCAGGTTACGTTAGTCAAGCTAGCATCAGCTGACTCTCAGCAGATCCACATCTACCTATAGGAATACGACGCCTATCACTGTATACATATATAAGCTCCTTCAGTGTTATCAGCAGCTATCGCGTTTCTCAGGAGCTAATTACCCTCCTCCATCCCCAGCTCCTCCTCTCGCCAGTCAGGATTTGGCATTCTGATTACCCCTGAATCAGACTAAAATTCTCTAATTATGTTGTACATTAAAATTAATTAATGACACACACACACACACACACTCCTGTCCCACCCACTTTTTTAAAACAAAGTTATGCCACTGGTGGAGGAGGACAGTTTGGGAGAGAAGGTTTGGCTTTTTCTTTTGGCTAACTTGCTCAGATGTGAAGCAGTGTGCATGACAGCCTCAGTGGTGACACTTCTACTTGTTGGGAAAACTATCTTTTTTTTTTTTGTTCTTTTTTTTTACAGGCAAGTCATTAAGAACAAGTTCTTATTTACAATGACGGCCTGACAAGTGGAATAACCACTTAGGGAAAAGGAAATAGGGCTAAAATAAATACAGTGCATTAGAAATACATACAGGTTAACAATGACATTAAATACCATTTAAAACACAACACAGTAGACAACACAAAATGATTATGTAGAGAAGCAACTGCATGTGTGAACAAGGATGACATACCAAACAAATCATCTTTCTGATCGTTTGTTGTTACCAAACAAACTAAATTATTTGGAATGCAGCTACTGTCTCACTACTGACAAATATAATTAAAGTAATTGTTGCTATCCCCAACAGCACTGCTATACACACACCAAGGTACTTTAACGAATATTCCCATGAAACATGTCCAGATAGAATGGTATTGTCATGCTACAAAAATGCAATGGAACCTCTTTTAATTAGTGAACAGACGCTCTGCAAGTGTTTGTTGTGCACTTGATTGCCATTCTCAGACAAATCAACAGTGAATGAATGAGGGATTTATATAGCACTTTCATACTGTACACCCAAAGCGCTTTACAATTATATCAGGGGTTCTCTCCTCAACCACCACCAGTGTGCAGCATCCACTTGGATGATACAGGTGGAGAGGAGAGAGTGCAATTACTAAATCTTAGAGATGTCAGATAAATTAACAGCTAGTGTAGTATTCAGTAGGCTTCTGCGCTCATCGGTGCTTTGAAAGCATAGACACCCAGAGTGAAGCTATTTGATGTAGACAGTCCTCTATTGTGGAATCAAAGGATCGGCAAGTTCCTGATGAGTGAGGAGCAAGTAGTTTGTCACACAAATTGATGTCAACTGGGTGCTTGGTGAACAATTATGCTGAACCCTGGGATGTTTCCGAAGCCTAGCTATTTACATAGACTGCTAAGACAACATTTCCATTGCTTGTTGTAATGAGGCGTTGCTGAAGTTATGCAAAATACCCCCAAGATCACCAAACATCATTGTGCTATAGATAATAGAAAAACGTGTAACTCATAATTAACTGTGTAACCACACTGACATAAATGGCATTTAGTATCGCTAATGGGTGAGTTTATCTGAAATAGTTAGTACCACAATAATAGATGGTATATGGAAAAAAACTCAATCAAATATTGACTGCAGCACGAATGATAGAAGTGACTTTTTTGTCTAACGTAAAGTATGATGATGCCATGAATCTCGCAAATCTTAGCTTGATACCTTCTGAACCTAATTAATACAAGCTTGCCCTCTTTGACCCCATAAATTCCATATCAGGCATGCAGGCAATCCACTTGCAAAAGTGCTTTACTTTTGTATGTGCAATGTGCATGAGATATAGTGAATAGACAGTCAGTGAATAGACTATGTGCAGAAGCTTTTTATCCAATGAGACTTATGACGGTCATGACAGCATATAGGTGAAATGTTTAAATGCCTGGGACGATCTGATTTATAGGATGCAGGTACAGTGTTGACCTCTTCTGTGGACAGCGGTCACATTGGCATCAGCTGCTTTGTGCAATTTTATTAATTTTCTCAGTAGGTCTTTGGATGCAGTTGTTTATGGGGTTTTGTCTTTACAAAGAAACTAAATCATTCTCAATATAATTTGATTTCAATCTTCTCTTGCTAGCAATCAAAATAAGTATGCTGGCTTTGAAACAAATAATGAACTCAGTGGTCAAACAGGGTAGGTGGATGTTTTTCTGAGTGCATGCGAGTTTGTTAAAGCTTGTTCACTGTCCTCTGTTCTATTAAGGATTTATGCTTCTCACCATTTATGCAAACTCTTTAGGCTGCTGCAGTGACTCTGTATTGAGAGCACTTTAAGAGATGTGCTTGAAAACATGTCTTTTTTAATGGGCTTGGACAGTTCTTTGTGTCCCATTGGGCTGCAGGGCTTTTCATCGGCTGCTCTTTAGCAAATTCATGTCCCTCCTACTTTACTGTGCATCAGCCAAGTGTTTGGTGCATAAACCGTAGTGTGATATAGCCTAGAGCGGGGATTCATCTGCAAAGATCTGCTCATTGTCTGGCACAGGTATAGGCGAGTTGTTATGAAAGGAGATCCATTTTATAAAGTGCATGCGGTAAACACAAATGTCTGTTGTTGAGTGAGCTGTTTTTAAATAATATGATTTAATTATTATTAATTTACTATTATTAAACTATGTTAATTACAAATTAATTATTATAATACAATTATAAAGTATAGTTAATGTGATAAATATGTATTTTTTATTACACTCACTCACGCACACACGCACACATGCACACACACACACACGCACACACACACATTCACTTTAATTATAAGAATAATTTGAACAATATCTGTGTCAGAAGTGACATTACTTTTCATTGGAGCCAAGTTCATTAAACATTCATAATTTGTTATTTTATGCTTGACAAGGTTTATCAGGCATAACATAACCACTGTTACAAAAACAGACAGGAAAACATTTGCTTATTTAATTGTCATATTAAAAGTCATATTGTTGACTCAGGGATGTTAATGATAGGAAGCCATAAACTTGTTAACATAGGGAGCAAGAACTTTTTGCATTTTCCTTGTTTCAAATCCCATTCAGGTTCATATCCCAATTAATTTCTAGCACTTAAATATATTCTTTGTCTGATAGAATGTTTGCATGTAAAAATCATACTTTGCAAATTGTAAAAGTGTCAATGATTCAGTGGTTCACAAAAGAAACCCTTTTTGAAAATATCTGAAAATGGACGTGAGCACCTCAAATTACTGTGACTCAGTTGTCAATCTCAGAGCAGTATAGCTCACTAATCTCTATTAGTGCAGTACTGAAACATTGATTAAAAGTCATTTTTACATTGCAGGTTGTTTTGGCTGAATGAAAAGAAATCTTAATATAAAGGGGTTCTAATATTAACATTTCTCTGAAGTGTCTGTATAATATTTGTTCTTGCCTTGCAGTTTCAGTGGTTTCAGGCACACAAAAATGTATAATTGGCATTGCTCTAATCATCCATTAGCTAAATGTCTCTTGTTCAAAGTCTTAAACATCAGTCTCTTTTTTTTAATGATCTGCAGTCAGTTTTATTGAATTCCAAGAGGGGTGAGCTGTGCCAGAAGAAAACTATGGCTTGATGGCTTTATACAACAAATGGCCCAAGGCAGATTTGCTCTGAAGCCAAAAAGTGAAAATTTATGGCTAAACATCACTGATCCATCACTCGAACTGATTATAGTCTCATGTGACTAAACACTATGTGTGGGATGAAAAGCTTTGAGATACGTTGGCAATAGTTTCTGTGAGGTCATCTATGGGTCCAACATTTTTTATATTCATGAACAGTTCGCATAGCAAAATAAGTAAGCTTCATAAGCTTCCAAAAGGGGGGAGTGTATATGTATTTGTTTTACAGTATTTTGTGCAAAATTGGTGCTAATGTTGATGTCCAATGTAAAATCTGGGTTAAACAAAATTGCTATATTAAGATCTTGTGGGACTTCTTGTTTTGGCATTAGCCGCCCTCCACCAAACACTTTCATTAGCATCTGTGGACCTGTGTGCTGGTCTGTCACTAGGATTGATAGATACTTGTTTGCAGTCCACTGCACTCATAAATTAAATTAAAATTATCTTTACAATACTTAATGTAAAACATAAAAGCAGAGTTTTGTGGCTTTAGATATTATAATCAAATTTGAATCAAAATAGTCAGTATAATCTGTTTAATAATCAATATGGCTGAAATAGAGTCAAGGTGATGAATAGTTTGAATGCAGATATCAACTATGCCAACGCCAAGTACGCTATGAAGAAACAATGCCTCTGATCTGGGCACCATGCCCGACAGTATAAAATGGCTAAAACTGAGTCATCAGCACATCATTTATGGAAGCAGGCTACTGTATTGGTATTAAAGTCTGTTGTATAATTTAGTTGGAAACTTGCAACTTATCATCATAAAACACCGGCCTGTGTAAGCTGCCAACATCCTATTACGGGAATGACACTGATTCACCCCATTGAAGTAAGATAGACATTTACAGCAGTGACCCAAATCCATGTCATTGATTAAACCCTGAGAGGTTGCATCTGATAGAGTTTTACTGGACTGGTGATGGACAGGAAACAAATATTACTATCTGGGTCACATGATACTGAAGCCACTGTTCTAAGCTTGATTTGCTTAGGCAGGTTTATTTACATTGCACATCTGACCTATTGGTAATATTGACTTTCCCTCTTGGTCTGTCAAAATGACATTTATTTGACAAGTACACACAATACTGCTTACAACACTATTTTTAATCACTGCTGACCTATTTATTAAATAAGCCTTTTAGGATATTTGTTATTATTACAACCATATGTTCCTTTTAAAAGACCAGAAAATAACTTTGTTTTACGAGGGAACTTTGGCATGTTGCCCTGTTTTTAGCTCTGCTTGTGAAATCAATATAAACAGTAAAAAAAAACAGTATGAAAATGTGACTAACATTGATCAGATGGAAATATCCCAATATCCCTTTCATGTTTAAGATATTGAGATTTTACTTTGGTGTATAGAGTGACATAAGATTCAGCTCAGCCCAAACTCATCTTTTTTATAAATATACTTAGAAGAAGAGAATGCTTATAATAAATAATATATTTCCTGGGGCAAAGAGAACCCAAAGGACTTATGTATGCCTCAAGTAATTCACTATCTAACTTGTTTTAGTTTACATCTGTATTTTCTTTTGCTTTACATGAATAGTTCACTGTTTAATTTAATCACCTTGTCTTTCTTCCATGGAACAGAAAAGCTGAATTTTTGAAGAATATCCCGAACACTCTTTTCTTTACAATCGAAGTGAATGGGTTTTGAAGTTTTTAAAGGGTTAGTTAGTTTAGTTAGTTAGGCCTTTAAATTCCCATAAGAACATAGGCCATCGACGATACTCTACAATCCTCTCCGGTCTTGGGCCCTCCTCTCCAGATGTTGCCACGTCAGCCCTTCTTTCTTCATCTCCTGATCTGTGGTTCTTCTCCAGGTGATTCTCTGTCTGCCTCTCTTCCTCCTGCCCTGTGGGTTCCACGTCAGCACCTGTTTAGTGATTGATTTCTTTCTCCTGAGTGTGTGCCCTATCCACTTCCATTTCCTCCTCCAGATTTGCATTTCTATTGGATCTTGTTTGGTGAGTTCCCACAGGTTGCCATTAGAGATGATGTTGGGCCAGTATATTCCTAGGAGGCGTCTGAGGCACCGGTTGGTGAAGGTCTGCAGCGTATTGAGTATGGTGATGGTAATTCTCCAGGTTTCTGAGCCATAAAGTATAGCTACTCCCTCTGTGTGTGGTGCAGAGTCATCGGGATGTCCTGAGTAGAGTGGTCTCTCCACTCGCCAGCTTGACCTACCCTGACTGGAGCCACCTGGTTTCTCCCAGACCAAGGAGGGATGTCCCGTACCTCCTCATCTCCTCTGCTATCACTGCTGCCTTTCCACCAGCAAACATGGTCCTCACATTCCATGTCGCTATGGTGGTGGGTCGCTTTGAGGTCAGAAGCCGCTTCAAACGTACAGACTTTTTGCGGTTTTCCATGCACGTCGTCATATTTTCTTTAGCTTGGTTCGCTGCAGAGGCTTCCTTCCCAAGGCTTGAGGATTTTCTGATTTTCGTCGATTGTCCCGTAGCTGAAGGCTTTTTACAGGGTGGAGTAGCTGGTCCCACACCCAACCCCCACCTTTGGGGGAATGTTTTGGAGTTGGCTTGTTAGTCCCCTCTTCCCTCCCCTATTGTCTTCCAGGTAACAGATTACAGCCTACCACGTGAGGCCAGACAGGCTTTGGGTCATGTACAAGCTGTCTCGGCACATCAAGCCCAACCAACTCCTGCTTCTGTATTGAAAGCTGCACTAGGCAAGCTAACCCTACCAGCAGCACGAGACAGAATACTTTTTGTGTGCAAAAAAATAAAAATAAATAACAACTTTATTCAACTATTCATTTTCTTCTGTGTGGGCCTCTGAGTGAGTTCACCTAGTGTAACCACACAGCGCTTCTGGGTTGTAGGCCTATGTCAGAACGTAGGCTCACTATTGGCTGACGCTGGTCATGTGTGTGATGTGTGTAATGCTGGCCTAGTGAGCCTACATTCTAACGTACAACCCAGAAGCGCTGCGCTGTTACACTACGTGAACTCACTCTTGGCCCACACAGAAGAAAATGATTAGTTGAATAAAGTATTTTCTTTTGTTTTTGTTTTGCACACAAAAAGTATTCTTGTCGCTTGATAAACTTAAGGTTGAGCCACTGTAGTCACTTGGACTATTTTAAACATTGTCTTTACTAACTTTCTGGGCCGGCAAGTTTCAATTACATAGAAGCCTATGGAGGAGTGAGACAGCTCTAAGATTTAATCAAAAATATCTTAATTTGTGTTCCGAAGATGAACGAAAGTCTTACGGGCAGGGCCGGCCCATGCCATAAGCGAACTAAGCGGCTGCTCCCCCCAATCAATTTTTTTTAGTTATTATTAAAAAAAAAATCTTTTTTTTAGATAAACAAGTGACATAAATGAATGAATGAATATGAAGGAATGAATGAATAATTCAAGACAAGAAAATTCTTATTTCCTGCCTACAACCGCTGCTGTGTCTGCCAGCGTTTAAGTCATGCGCATAATATACACCTTGCGCGTACATAGACAATTGGAGAAAACAGCCGCAGGGGAACTTAACCTTCTAGGTGTAAGGGTAGCAGTTTGAATAAATAATAAACATAGCAATTTGAACTCTTCTCCACTTTATTATACCACACATGAGATCACTAACTCCAAAAACCCGCGACCAAGTGCACACGACCCATTCCTATCTACGGCAAGCCCCGAGGGTAAAAATACATTGCATACATCGAGCACCAGTACATCAGTACCGGTATTATAGTAACAGACTTTGTTGGATTCTGTCATGTACAATCCAACAAAGTCTCTTACAATAAAAATAATAAAAAGATTTTGAGGACAGTTACACTGTATTGAGATAGTTGAGAAATAATAATATTTTTACAGTTTTCAACAATATTTGTCATTGTTGACCCTTGCTCTTATTATGTTTCTGATTTCTCAGTTTTGTCGTTATTTTAGCAAATAATTTATTTGATATTATTTGAGACAGTTTGTTTTAAGAAGTTTCAAAGAGTTAGTAAAAGAGTAAAGTAAAAGTTAAAACTTTTTTATTTAAGTAGGCCTAGGCTATCTATTTTTTATTAAGTATTTATTTTGCATTAATACATAACCTCACTGTATTCATTTATAATGTATCATTATTGCGTGACATTTGTGTCAATAATCGTCAAGCACAGATGACTCCGCGTAGTGGGAGGGGGCCCCCAAATCAAATTCTGCTTAGGGCCCGCAAAAGGCTCGGGCCGGCTCTGCTTACGGGGTGTCAGGAATCACAGACGAAGCAAACAAGTTTGTAAGTTTTTACTGCTTTATTTGTGCAGAGGGAACGAAGTCGGAGATAACAGGTGAGAAACAAATGACAAAGAAACATAAAGGAGGCTTAGCTGAGGTTAAAGTCCTTTTCTCTCTTTCACTCTCTTTTGCAGGTGACTTGACGGTGGATTGGTTCTGGCAGACTGGTCATGGACGGATGGAAGGCAGGAAAGGAACAGGTAGGTATCGGAAGTCTGTGAGCCATGAAATGACGAGACCAGACAAGTGACTGCAGTGAAGGTGAGTGTTTTATAGTCCATATTGGTGATGGGACACAGGTGACGGTGATCAGTAATCAGGGGATAATGAACGGGGAAGTATCTGGTTGGGTGAAAGGGAATGAGTGGGTGGAGATGATGATCTAGATGGTGATGGAATCCTGACAGTACCCCCCCCCCCCCTCCCGAGGCGGCTCTTGACGCCTGAAAAGGGTGCTGCCGGCGGCGAGGTCGGCCACGACCCCTGGGAGCAGGACGGTCTGGATGATCACTGTGAAACTGGGTGAGTAGAGTAGGATCCAAGATGTCATCTCGCAGGACCCAAGAACGCTCCTCTGGCCCGTAGCCCTGCCAGTCCACCAGGTACTCCAGCCGAGGACCTCGCCGCCGGGAATCCATGATAGAGCGGACTTGGTAAATGGGTTCCTCTTCGACGGGAACGGGAGGAGGTACGTCCGTGGAAGGGTTATCTGAGGGAACAGGAGTGACAGGGTCAGTGAAAGGTTTAAGCAAGGAAATATGGAATGAAGGAGAAATCTTGAAATGAGGGGGAAGGTTGAGCCTATAGGTCACTTCGTTCAACTGCCTCTGGATGGTGAATGGTCCGATGAATCGAGGACTCAGCTTACGGCAAGGCAGACAGAGACGGATGTTCCGAGTCGACAACCAAACCTTTTGTCCTGGCTGATACTGAGGGGTGTTGAGTCGATGACGGTCTGCTTGTTCCTTGTGTCTCCGTACTGCCTGTTGTAGATGCACATGAGCTGAGTCCCATACCCCCTCGCTCTGATGGAACCAGCAGTCGACAGCTGGAACCTCCGAGGGCTCACCCGAACAAGGAAAGAGTGGAGGCTGGTAACCAAGGATACACTGGAAGGGGGTGAGCCCGGTGGTGTTCTGCCGCAGAGAGTTTTGGGCATACTCTGCCCATGGGAGGTAACAGCTCCAGCTTTCCTGGTACTGGTGGCAGTACGTCCGCAGGTAACGTCCAATCTCCTGAATCTTCCGTTCAGTCTGGCCATTAGTCTGCGGGTGGTATCCTGAGGAGAGGCTGATGGAGACCCCAAGGAGTTTGAAGAAGGCTTGCCATACCCTTGAGATGAACTGAGGTCCCCTATCCGAAACGATATCCTCTGGGAGACCGAAGTTTCTAAAGACATTGTGGAATAGGGCTTCAGCTGCCTCTAAAGCAGTGGGAAGACCAGGTAAGGGAATCAGCTTGCAACCTTTTGAGAACCGGTCCACAATGACGAATACGCAGGTAAAGCCCTCTGAATTGGGTAGATCAGTCATGAAGTCGACTCCGATGTGTGACCATGGTCGTCGGGGAAGAGGTAACGGCACGAGCTTGCCTGCAGGTAGTCTTCTTGGGGTGTTGATGATAGCACAGACTGAACAACCGCGGACGAACCTGGAGACATCTCTGGAGATGGACGGCCACCAGTACCGTTGACTGAGGAGCGAGAGGGTACGCTTGCTACCCGGATGTCCAGAGCCCGGAACTGTGTGAGCTGAGTCCAGAAGGGGAGTACGAAGATACACCCTTCTGGACCTCCAGGCAGAGCAGATTGGCGTGCGAGCTCCTGTGCTATTTGTTGGTCTATTTCCCAGACGATGGGACTGAGGATTACGGCTGGAGGGAGGATAGGCTCTGGATGGAGATCTTCAACGGAGGTATGATGGAGTCGTGATAGTGCATCAGCCTTGCAATTCTTACTTCCGGGACGATAGGAAACCACGAAGTTGAAGCGTGTGAAAAACAGAGCCCAGCGGGCTTGTCTAGGGTTCAGTCTTTTGGCCTCCCTTAGGTACTCCAAGTTACGATGATCGGTTATTACCGTGAATTGATGGTTAGCTCCCTCCAGCCAGTGCCTCCACTCCTCGAGGGCCAGTTTGATGGCCAGCAGCTCACGGTTACCGACGTCATAGTTCCGCTCCGCCGGGGCTAATTTCTTGGAGAAGGCACATGGAAGGAGTTTGGGTGGCTCACCCTGTCGCTGAGAGAGAACTGCTCCTACTCCAGTAGAAGAGGCATCCACCTCTACCACAAACGGAAGGTCCGGGTTGGGATGGATGAGGATAGGGGCAGTGATGAATGTTTCCTTTAATCGCTGGAAGGCCTGGACTGCGGTGGGCGATAAGGACAGAGACTTGGGCTGACCCTTGAGTGAAGAGGTGAGGGGAGCACTGATGAGACTATAGTTCCGGATGAAACGTCTATAAAAGTTAGCGAAACCAAGGAAACGTTGCAGTTCTTTTACGGAGGAGGGTTGTGGCCAGTTCTGAATGGTTTCCACCTTCCTCTGGTCCATTTGAATGGCTTGCTGGTTGATTACGTAACCCAGGAAGTGAACGGTAGAGGTGTGAAACTCGCACCTCTCCAGTTTCAGATATAAACTGTGTGCTCTCAGCTTTTCGAGGACCTGGATGACATGTTGATGGTGTTCTGACATAGAAGATGAGTAGATGAGTATATCATCAATATAGACGATGACAAAACGGTTGAGGAATTCTCGAAGGACTTCATTCATGTGACCTTGATAGACAGCAGGAGCATTGGACAATCCGAAAGGCATAACCTGATACTCATAATGGCCGGAGGGTGTCACAAAGGCAGTTTTCCACTCATCACCATGCCGGATTCGGATCAGGTTATACGCACTTCTGAGGTCCAGCTTGGAGAAGATGCGTGCTCCACGCAGCTGTTCCAGGGCGGCAGGGACCAGAGGAAGGGGATAACTGAATTTGACAGTTTGCGAGTTTAGATGACGGTAGTCGATACAGGGCCGCAAGCCTCCGTCCTTTTTTGCCACAAAGAAGAAGCTCGAAGCGGCAGGGGAGGTAGATGGTCGAATAAACTGTTGATGTAAAGCTTCTTCCACATACTCCTCCATGGCCTTCTGTTCCGGGATGGACAGAGGGTAAATGCGACCCTTACGAAGAGTGGCTCCGGGTAGCAAGTCGATTGCGCAGTCCCATGGCTGGTGTGGAGGTAATTTAGTTGCCAGTACCTTACTGAATACGTCCTGGAACGCCTGGTACTCCACTGGGATTTCGACTTGAACTTGGACCTCTGGGCTTTCCACCGAAGTTGAGCAGACACAAACTTTGGACTCACCCGTAGATGACTTGGAACGAGACGAAGAATGGCGTTTCTGGATGGAACTGAGGCAGGATACATGGCAATCTTCACCCCAACGGAGTACTTCTCCAGTTCCCCAGTGGAGTACTGGCTGATGTTGTACTAGCCAGGGACGTCCCAGGATTATATCCGCTGTGGACTCCTCCAGCACCATAAGAGAGATTTCCTCAGAGTGTAGACAGCCGATGCGAAGAGTTAAAGTGGGTGTATAATGGCGTATTCGACCTCGACCTAATGGCTTGCCTTGTATGGTGTGGACGGGAAGATCTCGGGACAGACGGCGTCGCCGAATATTCAGTTTTTTGAGAAACTGGGTGGATATGAAGTTCCCCGCAGACCCGGAGTCAACGAGGGCTTGCGCTGGGAGACAAACACAGGAGGTTAAGACATGTACACTGGTACGTATTAGATGCTCGATCTTTGGAGAAAGTTGAATAGAACTCACCGCCTGCCGTGGAGGTCGAACAGGGCAAGCACTGAGGAGATGCTTGTCTGACGCACAGTACAGACAGAGGGAATGTTGAAATCTGCGCTGGCGTTTAGAGGCTGAAAGGTGGGTAGAGTCTACTTCCATAGGAAATGGTGCTGGAGGAGTAACTGATGGAGCCGGAGGCGGAGATCTGACAGTGGGTACAAACCTATCGCAAGCGGTGAGACGCTGGGAGGTTCGGATTGTCTGCTGAATCAGATTCTCTAACCCCATGCTGTCTTCATAGACCACCAACAGGTGGCGTACATCGGTATTCAACCCATGTCGAAAGGCAGTGATCAGGGCGGTTTCGTTCCAGCCGCGGCTAGAGTGCGGAATTGGAGAGCATACGAACTCACTGATGAATTTCCTTGACGGAGGTTAAATAGTTGGTCATGAATGGACAGTTCGGATATAGTTTGCCCAAAAACCTCTTTAGAGTGCTGTTTGAAATCTGAGAAGGATTTGATCACCGGAGAATCTGAATCCCACAATGACTGTGCCCACCGAAGCGCTTGACCAGATAACAGTGATATAATAAAAGCCACCCGGGCGGTGTCATTACTGAATTGATGCTCATTCATAGCAATATACAAGGATACCTGCAGAAGAAACCCACTGCAGTTCTCCGCCTCACCAGAGTAGGGCGCTGGCCGGGCCATGGCACTCGCAGAGGCAGTGAACGAAGCAGTGGGAGGTTGCAGAAGTAGAGGTGGTGGAATGAATGCTGCGACGACCGGAGGATTAGCCGATAAGGAATCCTCTTCAGACCCCGACGGATTCTGCATTTTAGTGTGGTCTGGTCTTCTGTCAGGAATCACAGACGAAGCAAACAAGTTGGTAAGTTTTTACTGCTTTATTTGTGCAGAGGGAACGAAGTCGGAGATAACAGGTGAGAAACAAATGACAAAGAAGCATAAAGGAGGCTTAGCTGAGGTTAAAGTCCTTTTCTCTCTTTCACTCTCTTTTGCAGGTGACTTGACGGTGGATTGGTTCTGGCAGACTGGTCATGGACGGATGGACGGATGGACGGATGGACGGATGGACGGATGGACGGATGGACGGATGGACGGATGGACGGACGGACGGACGGACGGACGGACGGACGGACGGACGGACGGACGGACGGACGGAAGGCAGGAAAGGAACAGGTAGGTATCAGAAGTCTGTGAGCCATGAAATGACGAGACCAGACAAGTGACTGCAGTGAAGGTGAGTGTTTTATAGTCCATATTGGTGATGGGACACAGGTGACGGTGATCAGTAATCAGGGGATAATGAACGGGGAAGTGTCTGGTTGGGTGAAAGGGAACGAGTGGGTGGAGATGATGATCTAGATGGTGATGGAATCCTGACACGGGGTTGGAACAACATGAGGGTGAGTAATTACTGACAGAATTTTCATTTTTGGGTGAACTAACCCTTTAAGCTCCAAAATGAAAAAATAGAATAATTAAAGTGGTGCGTTTGACTGGCGTTAAATTTCAAGTCATATTGATTTGTCAAGTCATTTTTAGTTTTGAGTTTCTGCATTTTTGAGTTTGACGTAGTTGACAAATCTGGTCTAAATTATTTGGTTCTTGAGTTCAACTGGCTCCAGTTGCAATACAGTTAAAATAATTAACCAATCTTATTTTGTTGTAATCAGGAGTTCTCTTTTACCGAGCCACTTGAGCTATCACTAACATCCATTAGAGAATATCTTAAATGTGGCATTTCTCTTTTCATATATTTCTGACCTTTTCTCACTTTGACTGTAAATATGTTATCAGGCTTTTATACAGTTTTTGACATTTAGCAGATGCTTTTTATGCAAAATGACCCACAGTTCACTTAGTAAAGGGCTGGTCCTCCAGGAACAGCCTGAGGTTAAGTAGCTTGCTCAAAGGAACAATGGTGACAGTTCATGAATCTGCCTTTCTTGGATCCAGAGCTTTGATCACTAGGCAACTATCACCATTTTAGTTGTTTGGCTCTTTTTTTTCTCTCAAAATCCTTGTCAAAGTAACACTGTCCATTGGCTGCATGGCCGAGGAAAGAGCTAATACACATTTAAACATACACGGATTTGAAGATCGGTTAACAAAGCAGTGATGAATTAAAAATAAACACTTTTTGTTATAATGGTTGAAACTCTCTTCACATCCTGATAGCAATCAATAATAGAATTGGTCTAAATATTAAATGATTATATATCTGTGGAAGTCTCAGGACCAAAAAATGTTTGTCCAATAATTGCATTCGGTCTGAATCATCAAAACGTCATCAGCACATTTCCGTAAGGCTATGCAGAGTTGTAGACAGACAGTCACCGAGCACCATAAACAGTCCTCCTGTACCAAAACAACCTTATGCCGCATTCACGACATGTCGTAACTGTATTTACGAGACGGCAAACCATGACTTTTTACCTTTTTACCTTTACCTAGTTGTTTCCCTTCCTGAGACTCGGATTTATGCGTTTCTATGTCATCACTCAACGGCGAAATGAATCTACAGCAGTCAGGTGGTACATGTAAGATCTCTGTAAGTTGTTTACATTCATTATTATTGTAATGTTATGTGCTTTGTGACATGAGGTAATTTAACGCCGTATCCCGCCTTGAGACGTTTTGCAGACTCAGCTGTGTGCGTTCATGTGTTTTGGAGGAGGTGTGGCTTTGGAGGCTCTCTGAAGGGAGGGTGAGATCTCATGCTTTCAAAGCTAGCTTGCTATTGCTAGCCTCTTTGAAATTGCCTACCCTACCTTTAAGTTCCCTTTTCAATACCTGTACATATCTCTGGCAAAACTGTTACAATAGTATTTCGAGTCAAATGTAAAAATAAAAATCCTTTATTTTAAAGTTAACAATTTAAGTTGAATTCTATTATGCTTTTCTCAAACTACTTATCGTTTATTTAGCATTTGCTCTTTAAATTAGTAATCTGTTTAATCCTATTACTATATTTAGTAATACTTGCACATGAACTGCAGAAGTTAATAAACAACATGTAGTCTGTTTTTCAGCCTCTAATTTCACACTTCTACTTTCATTGCTATTTTAACAAATTATAAGTAAAGAGCACAATAGACACTGTGAAGTGTCATTTCACCTAAAAGTGAAAGATATTTGAGCAGAACTGGACTTTTATCCTGTAAAATAATAACTAATGATTTTTACAAAGGAAATTTATCAATTAAAAACTTACTTAAGCTAGAAAATGACTTTCTTTTAGAGCTGCTGTACAATCAAAACAATCTTTGTTGCATTAATTTCCTATTATCACTGTAAAGCGGGGTTGAAACAATCTGTATTGTAAAAAGCGCTATAAATGAAGGTGACTTGACTTGACTAAATTCCATTGGAGCAATTCATTCCCAATTATCAATATTGAGAACAGTTTGATATTGAACCATTTGCTGCTTGATATTTTTGTGGAAAAAAAAAATCAGGTTTATTTTTACTACAGCATTGATTGTATTTGTATTGTATTGTATTTTTGTAGCAATGTAAAAATCTTTACTGCCACTTTTGATACATTTCTTCAAAAAAAAAAGACAATTTACAGTATAGTAAACTGATACTGTAATTTGGTAAACATGTAAATATGTAAACTGATATTGCTTCATGTTCATTTTGAATCCAGTGTTCCATTGCTTGATTGCACAACAAATATTAAATAAAGTTGATCTGACTTGGTAAAATAACTGCTCAGATCCATCCTGCAGTTGAGCTGTGAAGCTGTCGAGATTATGTTGTTGAGGGAAGAAAGGCTACGAAGAGTCATAAAAAAGATGGGCAAGTCTTTGAACCTTCCTAGCAACATGAAGTCCATTGAAACAAAATAGAAAATTTGTCCCACAACCCACGATCAGACCTTCCGATCAAATTGCGCATCAGGACAAGGAGGGCAATTGTCAGAAAAGGGTCTAAGAGGCCAGCTATACGGCAATGAAATGAAAACTATCCAGACGTCAACAATCTCTATGGCACTTTACAGACTCGTGCCTAGAGTTTGCTAGAAGCCATTTTAAAAACAACTTGAAGCCTTCTTGTAGGGAATATTGTTGTCTGATGAGACTAAAGTAGAGATGTCTAGCTGAAAAGCAAAGTATTATGTTTAGTGCAAGCCAACCACCAAACACACATGTTAGGCATAGTTAATAATTTGATATTAGTGCAAATTAGCTCAACATACATATATATATAATGTTTAATTCAGGTATTACAATTACAATATTCTGTAAATATACAGTACATTGAAGAAACAAATGTAGGGGGAGTAAATATGTTCTACAGACATTTTTGGAGCAATGCAGAATGCTGTAACAAAGCATATTCATCAACAAAGACTTTTAACAAGTCTCCTTATGTGCCATCTGCCTCATTAACCTTGCTATGCTCCTCGATTGCAAAATTGGCCAGCCTTAAAAAATCAATATGCTGGACTGAACGATAAAGAAAGTGGGATTTTTGAGAGCTTTGCTGCCGAACTGACAGCTACCATTTAGGAAATAGAGTAACTGCTTGACCCTTTGTCCTGAACTTCTTAATTACAGTAATCATGTGTAATTAGACAATGGTGTCTTAAACATTCATCCAGTGTTTAACTTTGACATCATATTGATGTCTTGATGCTTTTAATCACTGGCATACATTCAAAGGATGCTGAGTAATGTGTTATATTTTGATTTAAGAGCAGTGTTCCTTTCTTTGAGCCTCAATTTCAAGATGCAGAAAATTCTGTGACAAAACAGATAATTTCAGATCATATAAGGCTCTGAAGGAACTGATGCCCTAATGTTTAGACAAACCTAGATGGATCATTCATAATGGGATCCCTCTGGAATTTCAAAAGAGTAGTGGTTTACACTTTAAATACATAGGTAAGTTTGGGGCCACAAAATTAATTAATTTATTCACGAATTACATAAAAAAAATATACAAATGGAAAACAGTTACTTTAAATGTTAATAATCTTTACCATACAGTAAGCGTCTTTCAAAAACATAAAAAAATTATAATATATGTTAAAAACCCAATTGATGTTCCAGAAGAAACCAATGGCACGAAAATGCAAATTCTCTTCTGGATTTTAGGACAATGAGCTGAACAACTCTATTGAAATAGTGCATTTATTTGAGAGGATGATACAGTTTGAATTTCAGTAACCACAGCAGGATTCGGGTCTGTTGTTGTTGACCGGACTCGCTGACTTCATTGAGTGATTTCATCTCTTTGATCAGTGATCTGTGTGACCAGATGCTCAGGTTACGAGAGCGAGAGCGAACCCTTGAGAGATCAAAGACAAACAATTCCTACCTCATCTGAAGTTGTAAGCACAGAATTAAGCGACTGGATTAACTCATCCTCAGTTGAACGCTAGGTTGTCCCAGAGCGAGTGATGTTTGACAGTCAGGGTGAATGTTTTACCAGGCTTATATTGAAAGCAACAAAGAATTCTGCTTTGAAAAGTAAATCTAACTTTGTTGTCTCAGAAGATCTTGAAATGAACTGCATTTATGATATTGATAGTATATAATAAATTATACTATTTTGCAGCTCTTGATTTTGATTGGTTAATTTCAACATTTTTTGTAAATGAAAGCTATACTTGATCACTGTCCATGACAACATAATAGTGCTACACTGTAAAAACTAAACTAAACTAAACAAACTGCAATTGTAGCCTGAACTATTACATACAATAACCAACCATTTATATTTATATCTAATTTATATATCTTTTATCACCAACTGAAGAAACTAATAAGAGACAAAGTAATGCATGAGAACTTAAAATAGAGGAAGATGTATCATTATAGCTAATTGTGTCAGCTAACTAGCACATAGAAAAAATCTATAACTTGGATTGCAGATGAACTAAAATACATAAATTAATAATGCATTTGCAGTATTTTAACTTGTTTTTTTTTTCTGGGAACAAGCTTTAAACTAGCTTACGGTAAATCATTATTTTGCGTCCACATTTTAATTTATTTGGTGATGTAAGGGAAACTTACCTGTTTAAAATTTAGCTCAAAGGGAATTATTAATTAATTTATAGAGAATTTTGAAAGAATCACTACGGCCAGACAAATGACTCCTGAATGAATCCAGCGCTCAGTTGAACGGGCCGTAAAAGAAAGAAAAGTAAGAGAGATAAGAGTAGATGGCTTGAATAAAGCTGCTCGGTGTGACTATTTCTCCTCATCCGTCTTGCATTGTTTTGGAATGATCTTATGCATTTTGATATGTAAAAAGTCTCCGGTGATTTCAACCCTGTGTTTAAGAGGTCAGACAGAGGTCATTTAGAAAGATGGTCTGTTTTGGATCTCTGTCTTGGGGGTCAAATGCTACTTGGTGTTTTCCTCGTGTGGCTCAAGCTTGTGCCATCTCCAAACCAATCCATCTGCCTAACGTTGACTTCTTAAAGGGATAGTTCACTTTGAAATAAATTTTTGATATGTTTTAGCTTACCTCTAGTGCATCCAAGATGTAGGTGTCTTTGTTTCCACAGTATCTTCAATTTTGATAATTTTAGGTAAAACCGTTGTTGTCTGTCAGTCATACAATGGAGGTGAAGGGGGTCCAACTCAAAGAGCAGTCAAAATTAAACATTATTTAATGACTCGTAAATGTAAGTACACATTGATGCCCTAAGACACGAAACGAGTGGTTTTGTGAGAAAACGAACAGTATTTATATCTTTTTTAGCTCGTGTAAGCATATCCATGTCCAAATGATCTGAGAGCAGGGCGCTTCGGTCTGCGCATGCGTACAGCGTTCGCCGGAATGCCCCGGTTGTGTTCAAATAAATAAGGTTGTGAAAAAAAATCAACGTTGTCTGTTGGTATATAGAAATCGTCTTCCATTGCGATCCTGTATATCTAAATATGTTTAGATCTTCACAGTGTAAGGTAAAACTTCCGAAATCTCTGCATAAACAATGAGTGACGTAAACACGCGCGAGGGAGCCCTTCCGGGGCATTCCGGCGAACGCTGTACGCATGCGCAGACCGAAGCGCCCTGCTCTCAGATCATTTGGACATGGATATGCTTACACGAGCTAAAAAAGATATAAATACTGTTCGTTTTCTCACAAAAACCACTCGTTTCGTGTCTTAGGGCATCAATGTGTACTTACATTTACGAGTCATTAAATAATGTTTAATTTTGACTGCTCTTTGAGTTGGACCCCCTTCACCTCCATTGTATGACTGACAGACAACAACGGTTTTACCTAAAATTATCAAAATTGAAGATACTGTGGAAACAAAGACACCTACATCTTGGATGCACTGGAGGTAAGCTAAAACATATCAAAAATTAATTTCAAAGTGAACTATCCCTTTAAGTGCTTTTTCCTCTTGTTGGGATTACTTTTTTACAAGTGTTCTCTGTTTCGGAGTTAGTCTGTTTCAAGCTGAATGGTGTCCCAAATGACAGATCATCTGATTTAGAGTCCGCAGTGTTGATTTGGAATTTACTTTCACAGTTCTGAAGGAGTCATTTGTGTCTGATTCGCTCCCAGTTAGTTAGTCATGGAAGAAGTAGAATAATATATAGTCAGTCAATTATTATCACAAAATAACCCCCTTCAGAGTGATACAATGACAATAATGACCTATAAGGACCAACTGACTGTATATTATCCTTTACTAAACACTAGCTCAGTAAGAAGCAGCTAACAAGATGTTTGCATAGCCACACACTCTTTTCATGAAACTGTTTCAGCTTTACAGGAAATTAGTCAACATATGCTCTTCCTCTCTGCTGACTTATCAGGGATCCGTGAGATCTGCGGTTTAGTTTTGAGCGTGTTGTATTATCTTAGCAAGGAGAACATATTTGTTGTCACCCAGCATTTGCAGATCCAGGGTGGCATCTACGCTATGATAACATCTTGATAACTGTGACTTGTCTGGAGAATTCTCAACTTCATGGTTCACTAGCAGGAACAGTTATGTGCCTGAGAGCAAAACAGTTTGATACGGTAAACCTGAGAGATTTGATGCCAATGTGTCAGACATTGAGTTTCTTTCTCTCTGCAAGCCTCATTGAGCTGAGGAACATGTGGCATGTCCTGGCATTCAGCTCTCAACTTATGTCCAGTCCGAGAGGAATTTGTTAATAGCTCTACCCCCTGATTGTGAAGCCATCTGTTCTGAAACAAGTTGTCAAGGGGAAAAAACGAATTTGTAAGTGTTGTAATTTTACACGCTTCTTTCAATCACTTCTCAGTTCATAACGTCCAAAGTGGTTTTATCAGTTAGATACAGCTCACAGAATGGTTTGGACTTCACACTGTGTACTCTGGAAAATGTAGTGAACTTATGATTCACAACAGGACGTTTTTATGAGACGTAGATGACCACATCATCCAAAAGACAATCTTGACGACAATGAGTGAGGAAAGGCAAACAAGCCTTTCCCCACTCAGCATCTGTTGTCCCTGGTTTTTATATACCTCGATTCTCCCTTGATGATAAAATAATGGGGCAATTTTCCACATCGGAGCATGATTTCCATGCCCAATTGTCATGTCTCAGGCGTCTACAGATCAGACATACAGGCAGAGCCACAAAAGACCCCTTACAGTTTCTCATTTAGCAGTGCTTTCTCAATTGTTATTTATGTTTTTAATATGACACAAAATAAAATAGTTCACCCCAAAAATTCAGCCATAATTTACAATGAAAGTCAGTGGGGTTATTATATTATATTATATTATATTATATTATATTATATTATATTATATTATATTATATTATATTATATTATATTATATTATATTATACAACAGTTCTTTCTGGTTCTCGAATCTGATTGGCTGAGAGCCATTTCCATCTGTGCGATATTCAGCACTCTAACCGCTTCAAAGTTTGTATCACTAAAAAATAAAAATAAAAAATAAAAGTTTCTTTCACTTCGCTTGTGGCGACTGTCATGGCGGTCGAGCAAATCCATTTTTTAAAGATTCTACTGTTGTTGTGTCACGAAATGTAGTTTTAAGAGTTTTTTTAGGCGAGAATGTAATTATTTAGACCACAAATGCGATATTGATATTGAGAAAGAATCGTGATATGGACTTCGTTGAAAGTTACATTATTACGCCTGTAGAAGGCGGTAAAGTCTGTCTTTACGAGTGAGTCAGAACAAGGAAGTTTTTTAGCGCTGTCATTTGCCTTATTCACCTCGAACGTTCCACCGAGCCTGAGGGGTACACTTACCACTTCCGGTAGTTCTCACAACGCGATTTCTCTCAGGGCAATGGCGCCTCACTGCTGTGTTCCCCGCTGTACACAGTCAACAACTCCATATCACTTACAGCTTACTAACGTTAACTTACCCCTAGCTGCTACAAGCTAACGTTAGCAGAAACTGAGGTAAATTAGCGTCCATTCATACCTTCAATGTCGTGGATAAATCCTTCGATCCAGTTACTGTATCCCTTCATTAACACAGCCCGGGGGATGTTGCAGTCGATACTGGCCCACTGCTCCACATTTTGTATTAATAATTCGGGCAGACAGGAAAGATTGGTGGTCCACACTGGGGTTTCCATTGCTGGTGCTGCTCATAGGTGCTGCTGCGTCGGAGTCAAACTTCCGGGTTTGTGTACCCCTCAACGACGTTCGAATTTTCAAAATGGCCGCCAGGTGACTAAGGCGAATGGGAAGGACAAAGGGTGCTTCTCAATATCCATAGATATATACACTAGATGACGCCTTGGCTACGGCAGTTCATTAGAACGAATGCGTCAATAGAGCCGCCATCTTGGAACAGGGGAGCCCCTCCACTTTAATGCATCAGCGTCATTGTAGACTAAGGTCTAACGGAAATAAAATCACCATAAATCATTATGAATGCGATTTTCTCGTTTTTTTGGTTCGTTCCCACGGTCAGGCATGTATTTATCACTGATTCCAGAAAAAATAAAAAAATAAAAACTTTTTAAAAAGCATTCTTCCTAGTTCAGATTTCATTCGTGTGAACATCATACACAGCACAAAAGTCCGCCACCATCAATTAATTAGAAGTAAAGGCAGAGATAGCAGCGTTACCAGCTACTTCCTATGACAAGACCCCTGTTCCAAGATGGCGCGGTTTTGACGCATGCTTAGAACCCCAAGGTGACGTCTAGTGTATATGTCTATGCTCAATATCGCTCCTCGTCTCCTCGCTCCTCCGTCCTCCATCCAATGAGCCGGAAACCGATCGAGCTCAGCCATCTTGAAGGACATCTTAATTTTTTTTATATAATATTATGGACATCGACCTGAAGAATGAATGCTATATCAGATGCAGGTAATGCACTAGTTTAGCCGATCTCTCTCTCGATGGAGCTAGAAATGTGTCTTTATTACATGTGAGAAAATAAATGATCTGAGAGAGAAAAAAAAAGTTTGAGAGAAAAAGTTATCACACTGATAGCAAAAAAGCATTTCATGAGAGAAAAAAGAATATTTGAGAGAAAAAGTTTTCATACCAATAGCAAAAAATAATATGTGAGACTAAAAAAAGTTTTAAGAGAAAGTATTTTCTCATAGAACATAAAAAAATATAAATTTGAAATTTTTTAAATTATTTCTGAGAAAAAAAATCTCTCTCAAAATACTTTGAAAAAAACTCAAATATATATTTTTTTGCTATCAGTGTAAAAACATTTTCTCTAAAAAAAAAGTGTTTCTCTCAAAACCGTTTTTCTTTGCTCTTGATGCAATTTTTTGCTCTTGTGTCAGGATTTTGCTTTAGCTGTGAAAATTGTGTCAGGATTTTGCTTTAGCTGTGAAAATTGTGTCAATTGTGGACCACGTTCTTTTTTTCCTATTGGAACATTCCTATTGGCCAGTCGGTTTGAGCATCGTCTTGTCTTGGGAGACGAACTGAATCATTACACAATTGTTCGCGACTTCACGTTCGGTTCACCTAGATAGATGCCTTAGTTGAGCACGGACACTCCAGTGTTTGGGTAAAATGATGACACACACACAACTCGATGGGTAGCTGGCTGAGCAAGTTCAGCATCACTGAAGATTAAACATTAAAAAGTAGCACTCATGCAAGTTTACCTATAGCATGATGGCTAATTAATAATTAGCTTTACTAGTGATTAGCAAGCTAATAATATAATACACATTCATTCATGAATATGAGTGCTATTTTTAATGTTTAATCTTCAGTGATGCTGAACTTGCTCAGCTAGCTAACATCCAGTTGTGTCATCATCTTACCCAAACATTGGAGTGTCCGTGCTCAACTTAGAGCTTAGATCGGGCCCAAAAAATCAAGCCTGACCCTACCCGAGCCCGTGCACGTTGTGTCTGAGCCCGGCCCGACACATTAACTATAATTATGAGCCCGAGCCCGATTTAAACCCGACCATTTATACGTGGGTCGTTATAACTGACGTTCTCAACTACTTTCTATGTTACTTTCTCCTCTGTTCTGCACCTCCAAATACTTTCAAGTTAGCCTACGTGTCGCTATCATACACATCAGCATAAATGCACCTGCTAAATTATGTGTTATTAAAGCATTAACACACAAACACACACTGTTATAACATAAAATCAAGCAGGCTACTGGTTTGGCATGACTGAATGCGCGCAAAGTGCGCTCCCTTAAAAATTCCTATAGCTGACATCAGTATCGTGATCTCACACATCTCTGTTATTATCAATGAAGCTGACTGCACGATGAATCTTTCATAATATATACACTTTGTTTGTTATAATTAGAGGATTTGCCAGCATACAGAATTCAGCTCTCAACAAAAAGTCTGTTTTGAGCAGTGAGGGAGTCTATCTTGAATGCTTGTGATTGGCCATTGAGTTCAAGAAATCAACATGTCTGTGATTGGCTACATCGTTCAACGCTGGCCTGTAAATCATTTGTATTTTGTTTTAGTTGTTCTTGTTGCTTTTCTGCAACAGATGAATAAAAATGTATTCGTTTTTATGTTTTATTCATAGATATTTCTAGTTTGCGGGAGTCCCGCGAATCGTTTTATTCTCCCGGAACCCGCACACACGGTGCATTACAGCCCTTGACCGCGCTCGCACTCGGCCATAAATCTAGTCCCGCGCCGCACTCTTTTGCGTTGGGAGTGCACGTCTCTAGATCAAAGGCCCGGCCCGGCCCGGCCCGAGGATAGTGACGGGAAATATCGGCCCGACCTCGGGCTCGGGCAGAGAATCTAAACTCTAAGGCAGAGGCGGCATCTATCTAGGTGAATAGATAGATGCGAACAATGGTGTAATGATTCAGTTCGACTCCCAAGACAAGACGATGCTCAAACCGACTGGCCAATAGGAACGTTCCAATAGGAAAAAAAAGAACGTGGCCCCGCCCATGACAAAATTTTCACAGCTAAAGCAAAATCCTGACACAAGAGAAAAAAATTGCATCGAGAGCAAAGAAAAGCATTTTGAGAGAAACACTTTTTTTGTAGAGAAAATTTTTTCACACTGATAGCAAAAAATAAATTTTTGAGATTTGTTTCAAAGTATTTTGAGAGAGATTTTTTTTCTCAGAAATAATTTTTATTTTTATTTTTATTTATATATTTTTTTATGTTCTATGAGAAAATACTTTCTCTCAAAACTTTTTTTAGTCTCAAATATATTTTTTTGCTATTGGTATGAAAACTTTTTCTCTCAAATATTCTTTTTTCTCTCATGAAATGCTTTTTTGCTATCAGTGTGATAACTTTTTCTCTCAAACTTTTTTTTTTCTCTCAGATCATTTATTTTCTCGCATGTAATAAAGACACATTTCTAGCTCCATATCTCTCATAATAACATAATAGACCAATTTCCAGCTGACGTCACAGTTACGTCACGGCGCTAGCTGGTGGCAGAACAGAGGGAAAACTGGAGGCGGCAAATACAAACCAGGACAGATTCGGCTACAAAATAAGGATCTTAAATTATTCTTCTTATTATTAAATGTCATCTTGTTGTGTTGTTGGGTATTTCTAGAAAATATTCACCTCATTAAAATTGCATCGTAATGTCACTCTTTACATTGTCGTCTTTGCGCTGGCTAGGCAGAACTGCGGATCGTACACACAAGTCTTGCACATCACCATTCAGCACATAGTTATAGGCATCTAAAGATTTATATGCCCTCCGTTTCTCTATCAGGTAGGTGTAGAAGTCAGGCCACTCAACCGGAGGTAGCGTTAACGTTAATCCTGTCAGGTCAATGAGAGTACGGGTCAGCCAATCTGGTTCCGTCCGTTAAAATTAACTTTTGCAAATAACAATCGCGGTCCTGGACAGTGAGTGACCTTGCACATTAAGATAAAATCGGATTTTCTCCAGTCATTGTTAAAAACAAGCTAACAAAACTTTCAGACTTTACGTTAGTGAAGCGGCCAGAGGGATCGTTCTGCCACCACCTAAGCTCCGCCCACATAAAAACGTCACCATGTTTACCAACTGAAAATTGGTCTATAGGCTACTGTAATCTATACAACAAGCTTCAAAGAAGCGTCTTGTTCCTTCGTTACTCTAAAGTGACGTTTTAAAGAATTTGTAACGGGGGCTTGGGCTTAACTGTTAAACTGTCAACTTGAGATTGAAATCCATAGCGGAAGGAAGCAGGCTAGTTCTGCACAAAAGAGGGGTTTTAAATACACTCCGTTGTTGTTTCTTATGTACTCACGTGTGCCGTCAAACTGTTGTATAAACGCAATATCAGCTGTAAATCTGTATATCAGCCATATCGCACTGCTACAAGTGTTCGACGGCACACGTGAGTTGCTAATTTAATAATAATTGCTAATTTATTTTATATTATAAACATTATTCATTTTTACAGCATTGAAATAAATCGTATGGGCCTACTTGAATTAAAATAACTTTTATTATTATATTACTTTTTCAAGTAAAACATAAAACATTTACATATTAGCCTTGCACTGTGGTGAACAAAACAGAAGTAAATTGTTAATTGCAATTAATTGTATGACAATTATCATCAGCAAACAATTCCTGATTGTGACAGGCCTATTTTGGACCCCTCGACATTCATGGAATGTACAAAATCATTTGAATAATCATAATTTTTTTCATATTTTGCTGAACAATCCCTTCAAAATTTCAGATCTCTGTGCAAAAACGTAATTGCCTTATACCCACCACATTACAAATAATTGTACATTTTTCTGTGTTGTGGCATGAATGACTTACAGCAAAATGAATTTTTCAGGGCATAATGTGAAAGCATAATAAATGATTAAGAGCAAAATGTCTTCCCTCTTACTTTAAACATTGCAGGCCTCACAGTATGAGGTCTGTCTCCTGTAGTGCAGTGGGGTTGGAGGCTTTTTCATGGATATTTCTGGAATCATGAAAGAACAGTTCACGAGAGGGCAAGACTTGGCTGTCAATGGTTATTATTCACCAGGGCTAAGGTTGCACTTTTTGCCTACACTGCAGCAGTATGCACACAGAACAGATGTTCATCACAGCATCTTAAAGGCACATGGGAAAACCAATAAAGACTTTTAAAGGAGCCACTCTACAGGGGTCTATGAATAAACAGACTGGTATTGGAAATAACGAAGGAATGAGGAAAACTGCCAGATGATCATAGTTAACTAGATTATTACTGTTATAAATTTGCTGTATCAAAATGAGATCAACCTAGACCTTACTGCGGTGGATCAAATCGTATACAATTGACTATGTGTGACTATGCAGGAGGAAAGTGGTGGAGCAGTTTTAATGGGATGGATTTCAACCAATTACACAAAATTCATTTGAATTGATTAGTGGCAAAACACTTTTCTGAAACTTCTCCTTTCACATAACCACACAACTGTGAACAGTGCGAATTGCGAGATTGTTTTAAAACCATTAGAACTTTATTTGGAGATTATTTGAGTTTAAGTTCTTTGAATAAAATTAAAGCACAAACACAGTTTAGTTTCAGCCTCGGATGGCCCGCCCACAGACCACAGATGCACAAAGCCTGTTCACTGACCATCTTGCATATTGATTTTTACATATTAAATTTACACAACTTCCATGAGTAAAGGCACAAAGGGGTTTGTTTCAATTCAAATCAATTTAGTAATTTTACATGCAGTCTTATTTTACTGTTGTTGAGATACTATTATAGTTGTTATTGATATTTTGAATAAGATTTTATGTTTCGAATGTCCCTTTTCCTTTTAATTTCAGTTTTTAAGTAATTTTGTTGTCATGTTTATAAGTTCCCTTTCAAGGGAACTTCGAGCTGCGTTTGAGACGCGGTGGGAACGCTCTGCGTGATTGCGTCATGAAGCACGTGTAAAATCAGTCCAATGGAAGCCCGATACGTCATGGGTGACGTCATAGACCAGGAAACTATAAAGCACCCTTGAAAACAGACCGCGACAGCTTCTGTAGTCTTCAGCAAGCGCTCTCTGTGATTCTGTCCTTGTCTATTTATTGTTGTTTGTCAAGCCCAATATATATATCACTATCTATCATTATGGCGAGCAAAGCAATATTATAGACGTTGTGTTGTTCCCTGCCCTCGTTACATCACGGGTGGGGACACACATCAGCTTTTTGTTGCTGTTTGGGAGTGGAGTATGCAACAGTCATTTCTCGAGGGATCTGACTGTGCATTGCGAGAAGCTGTCCGTGAGGACGCTCCGCTCCCGCCGGGCGTTCTTCGAGGAGGACGGTTCGGTTCGCGTTCCCCGAGCGGGTCTCTCTGTTGCCGAGGCTCGGAGACGGCTCGTATTTCGGGGTTCGTAAACGGATCTGACAGCGGGGGTTGGGACGGGCTCCGCCCTTTCTCAGCTTTCACATGCCAGATCTAGTGTGCTGCGATTTCCAGTTCCGAGGAATTGGTATCGTTAGTGTTTTGTTTTAAAAGAAGGAGAACAAAACAAATACAAATCTTTATAAAAAGGCAGATGTTTGAGTTTTCAATGAATACATTTTCCAGCTCATAACTCTGTTGAATAAAGAGGAGCTTTTTTAAAGAAAAAAGGAGGTTTTATCTAGTGCTGTTGCCAGTTAAATATTTACTGGCCAGCTGAACATTATGAGATTGAAAATAAAGAAGAGTTTGTTAAAGATGAACTGTATCTTAAACAGAGAAAACTCTGTATCTCAGCCTCCTCGTCGGGGACTGTGGTTTTTCCCTATCTCCACACTGAGGTGTCGAGATCGTGGAATAAACCGGTTTGTATTTTATGTGTTTAATCCCCAGATGTCTGACTATAGTAATGTTTGGGTATTAAGTATCATAGTATGACATTGCCTCGGGTTAAAGAGACGCTTACGAGCTTTCTCTCTCCCGAGTCGGCGTCATCGTTATTAACCCCGACGTTACCCACCAGCCATCTTAAATAATGAATACATTTTTTATTAGGCAGCGCTGGTGGGTAAAGTATGTAAGGACATGGATGAATGTGAGGGGCGACTCTCTGAGGAGGGTCGCAGCGCTGCCAGTTCGGTTGTTTCCTGCTGGTGGCCACAGAGTGATATATGTATGTATATATATATATATAAGTTTTTCTGATATAAAGATAAAGGAAAATAAAGATATAATTATGTCTGTTCTTCTGGACGCTCCGCTTTCAAGAAAACTGAGATATAAACCTTTCATCATTCTTCCTCACCAATCTAATGTTCCTGAGATATTAAGCTCCTCTCAGCACAAAGTGCAAAACAGAGCGTCGCCATTCGGGCTCCTCCGCAATTGAGGGGTACCTGGGTGGCGGTCGCAGTCTAGCCAGTTAGAGACATGCAAGATCTGAGGACTGTTTTATCTCTAAAATAGCTTTGACAAAGAAGAAGCCCTGACGCCGAGGCGATCAGGCTTCTAAGGGTGGTCCCCTCTGGGGTAGGGACGGTTTTGAGAAATCGTTTCTCCTCAGCGCCCTTTGGGGTGCGACTCTCTGAGGAGGGTCGCAGTACTGCCAGTTCGGTTTCCCTGCCGGTTCGCCGTTTCAGGGCACCAAGGTGTCAGTGTCCCCAAACGAGCCTTCAAATAAGAAAAAAAGAAGAGCAGTCAGTTCGGTTTCCCTGCCGGTTCGCCGTTTCAGGGCGCCGAAGTGCCTGCTTTTTTCAACGATCCTCCGAGGAGGGTCGTAGGAACTAAGCTAGTTAGAGGTAGGCAAGATCTGAAGACTGTCATCATCTCTAATAAAGCTTAGACAAGAAGTCCTGTCGCATGAAAACGAGGCTATCAGGCTTCTGAGGGCTCCTCCGGGGCAGGGACGGTTTAGAGAAATCGTTTCTCCTCGGCGACCTCTGGGGTGCGACTCTCTGAGGAGGGTCGCAGCGCTGCCAGTTCGGTTGTTCCCTGCCGGTTCGCCGTTCAGGGCACCGAGGTGTCAGCGTCCCCATACGATCCTCCGAGGAGGATCGTAGAGCGGTCAGTTCGGTTGTTCCCTGCCGGTTCGCCGCTTCAGGGCACCGTAGTGACTGTTCAACCAAGGGACGGTTTTGAGAAATCGTTTTTCCTCTGGGGTGCAACTCTCTGAGGAGGGTTGCAGCGCTGGCAGTTCGGTTGTTCCCTGCCGGTTCGCCGTTCAGGGCACCGAGGTGTCAGCATCCCCATACGGGTCGTAGAATGGTCAGTTCGGTTGTTCCCTGCCGGTTCGCCGCTTCAGGGCGCCGTAGTGACTGTTCAAATAAATCCAGAGGCCAGTCTTGAGAGACTGATTCCCCTAGTAAATTTCTGGCAGCGTGGAAACTACTGCCACATATTTCTCAGTGGGTCCTGCACACTATAGAAAAGGGTTTCAGAATTCAGTTCGGTTCTCGTTCGCCCAGATTTCTAGGGGTCCTCCTTTCATTGGTGGACCCCGAGCAGGCTTTGGTTATGGAGCAGGAAGTACTATCACTTCTGCAAAAGGAGCTGTAGAAGGGGTTCCTCCTCCCAGCAGACAGCCATTACTTCATTGTTTCCGAAAGAGGATGAGGTGGTTCCCGAGGTTTGCTTTCGGGGGCGAAGCATACCATTATTGGGTTCTTCCATTCGGCCTAGGTTTATTACCCCACACCTTTACAGTATGCGTGGATGCAGCTCTGGCTCTTCTGAGACTCCAGGGCATTCGCGTATTATACTACATCAATGATTGGTTGTTCCTAGCTCAATCTGAGTTTATGGCAGTTCGGCATCGAGATGTCGTTCTGTCTCATTAAATGTTGGGGTTGCCTCTCAACGCCAAGAAGAGTGTGCTCTGAGGACCACTTTTCTAGGTGTAGCAATTCTACAGCAAACGTAATGGGGTATATCTAGGCCAGTCACTCACTGTGAAACAGTTTCAGACGGGTGGGCCTCATGGCAGTTGCGTCCAACGTTTTACTTTTGGCCTTCTGTTCATGAGACCCCTGCAGTGGTGGCTCAGGACCAAGGGGTTTTCTCCGAGGGGAAAATACATTTTCGCATGATCAAGGTCACGCGGCTATGCCTTCGTGCTTCGGTCATGTGGAAGAACCTTGGTTCCTCGCCCAGGCCCAGTGTTGGGGGCTTCTTGTCGACGCATATTGCTATCGACGGATGCTTCCCTCACAAGTGGGGGCGATCATGAGTGGTTGCTCGGCGAATGGCGGACAACACACTGATGGTCTCGTATATCAGAGCAGATATCCTGTTGAGGCAGGGGCTGAGGCCCAGGGGATTGGAGACTTCACCCCGAGGTGGTGGAGCTTCTTAGGGAGAACTTTGGTCTAACTAAAGTCAAGTCGACCTTTCACATCGTTTGTACAACGCATTGCTCTATATGGTTCCCCCTCACGCAGCCAGCTCTTCGCGGACTGGATGCGATGATGCAGGTGTGGCCGAGGCTGCACCTGTACGCATTTCCCCCGATATCTATGCTCCCGGAGGTTCTGGAAAGGGTTCGCCGGGAAGGGGCCCGTCTGTTACTAGTAGCCCCTTTCTGGCCGACTCGAGTTTGGTTCTCGGACTTGGTGTCTCTTCTGAGCGGCTCTCCTATGGAGATTCCAATCAGGAGGGACCTGCTGTCCCAGGTAGAGGGCACGATATTTCACCCTCGACCGGAGTTGTGGAAACTGTGGGCCTGGCCTCTGAGGGGGCCAGGCTCATAGAAACCGGTCTCTCGACTGAGGTCGTTGAGACCATTCTCCATTCCAGAGCCCCTTCCACGAGAAAACTGTATGCGCTGAAATGGAAATTATTCTCCACCTGGTGTGGTGAGCGTCAGTTAGATCCTGTTAACTGCCCTGTTGGTTCAGTTCTCGATTTTCTGCAAGACCGTTTCTCTGCTGGATTATCTCCTACCCCTCTGGGGGGTACTTCTATTGGGAGAGATCCTCTGATTACTCGTTTTCTCCGTCAAGTCAAGTCATCTTCATTTATATAGCGCTTTTAACAATGGATTGTTTCAAAGCAGCTTTACAGAGATAAACATATAATTTAAGGTAACAGATTGTTTTGGCATTATAGCGGTTCTTGAATAATGTTATTTCCAGCTAAAGTTAACTTTGATTGATTCACCTCCGTCGAAATGATCAGACTTTAAACGCGAACCTGTGATTAACGCTGACGGCGTTCACATGCTCATTCAGAATGGATTCTATAGTTATGTGCTTTTTAAAATATGTGCGCAGGTTTATAATTCATACAACCCAGCCTAAACAAACTACTTTTCTTGCCTATAAATTTTGATACAGAATTTTGTTTTATTTTATCACTTCGGGGTACGCGAGCCGGAATTCACAACGCTTTATCTGTAGAGTGGGAAAGGGATCCTCCATAGGGAGAGGATAGTGGACACTTCAGCACTGCATTGTCATCTGGTCCAGGCGGATCTCCTTCGTCAGATCTGGACGCGGCCTGGATCCGGCAGGCTGCGGTAAAACCTCGGGATAAACAAAGACACTAATATTAGCGTAGATGCCATTCTTCTTATGATGTAGCGAGTACATCAAGATTTAAGGGAAGTGTTCCCAGTTCCGGCTGACCTAATCTATGCAGCCTAACATTGAATTATAGAAGTCTATAGTGTGTTATGTGTATGCTAGGTCAAAGAGATGTGTTTTTAGTCTAGCTTTGAACTGACAGAGTGTGTCTGCTTCCCGGACAATGGTAGGAAGACTGTTCCAAAGTTTTGGTGCTAAATAGGAAAAGGATCTACCACCTGCAGTCGATTTAGATATTCTAGGTATTATCAACTGGCCGGAATTTTGAGATCGCAATAGACGTGAAGGACTATAATGCGTTAAGAGCTCGCTCAAGTACTGCGGAGCTAAACCATTTAGTGCTTTGTAGGTAATCAACAATATTTTAAAATTTATACGATGTTTAATAGGGAGCCAATGCAGTGTTGACAGAACCGGGCTAATATGGTCATATTTCCTGGTTCTGGTAAGAACTCGAGCTGCGGCGTTTTGAACTAGCTGTAGTTTATTTATTAAGCGTGCAGGGCAACCACCCAGTAGAGCATTACAATAATCTAGCCTTGAGGTCATGAACGCATGAACTAATTGTTCCGCATTTCCCAATGAGAGCATATGGCGTATTTTAGATATATTTTTAAGATGGAAAAATGCAGTTTTACAGATACTAGACACGTGGCTTTCAAAAGAAAGGTTGGTATCAAAGAGCACACCCAGGTTCCTAACCGACGACGAAGACTTGACAGAGCAGCCATCAAGTGTTAGACAGTATTCTGGGTTATTACGTGTGGAAGTTTTTTGTCCAATAATTAGAATCTCTGTCTTTTCAGAATTTAGTAGTAGGAAATTACTAGTCATCCAATTTTTTATATCAGCTATGCATTCCGTTAATTTTGTGAATTGGTAAGTTTCGTTGGGTTTTGAAGAAATATACAGCTGAGTATCATCGGCATAACAGTGAAAGCTAACTCCATGTTTCCTAATGATATCTCCTAATGGTAGCATGTACAGAGTGAACAGCAATGGTCCTAGTACTGAGCCTTGTGGTACGCCATACTGAACTTGTGATCGATAAGACATCTCTTCATTTACTGCTACAAACTGATAACGGTCAGATAAGTATGATTTAAACCATGCTAGTGCAATTCCACTAATGCCCACATAGTTTTCTAGTCTATTTAAAAGAATGTTGTGGTCAATTGTGTCAAATGCAGCACTAAGATCGAGTAACACTAATAGAGAGATACAACCACGATCGGATGATAAGAGCAAATCATTTGTGACTCTAATGAGAGCGGTCTCAGTACTATGGTACGGTCTAAATCCGGACTGAAAATCCTCGCAGATATCATTTCTTTCTAGAAAGGAACACAGTTGTGAAGATACTGCTTTCTCTAATATCTTTGACAGAAAAGGCAGATTCGAGATCGGCCTGTAATTGACTAATTCTGTAGGATCAAGTTGTGTTTTTTTAACAAGCGGTTTTATCATAGCCAGTTTAAAGGTTTTTGGTACGTATCCTAGAGACAAAGATGAATTAATGATATTAAGAAGAGGATATGTGACCTCTGAAAACATCTCTTTCAGTAGCTTAGTCGGTATAGGATCTAACATACAAGTTGTCGATTTAGATGAATTAACGAGTTTGCTGAATTCTTCCTCTCCTATAGCAACAAATGAATAAAATTTTTCCTCAGGGAGACTACAATGCACTTCCTGATGCGATACTGTGGTAGACGGTTGCATAGTTATAATTTTGTCCCTGATATTATCAATCTTATAAGTGAAGAAGTTCATAAAGTCATCACTGCTGTGTTGCTTGGACACTTCTGAGCTTGAAGCTTTCTTTTTCGTTAGTTTAGCCACTGTTTCAAATAAATACCTTGGATTATGTTTATTTTCTTCTAATAGGTTTGAAAAATAAGCAGATCTAGCAGCTTTTAAAGCCTCTCTGTAAGCAATCGAGCTCTCTTTCCACGAAATCCGAAATACCTCTAGTTTAGTTTTCTTCCAGTTGCGCTCCATTTTTCTGGCTGCTCTCTTAAGGGCCCGGGTGTGCTCGCTGTACCACGGCGTTGGGCTATTTTCTTTAATCTTCTTTAAGCGCAACGGAGCAACTGCGTCTAAAGTGCTGGAAAAGAGAGAGTTAAACGTTTCTGTTGCAATATCAAGTTCTTCTAAGCTATCCGGGATGCTGAGATGATGAAACTGATTAGGAAGATTATTGATAAAGCAATCTTTAGTGGCAGAAGTTATAGGTCTAACGTATTTATAACACGGAGTCGGCTTTGCAGCCTTGGCTAAATGTAATTTACATGAGACTAGATAATGATCTGAGATGTCATCGCTCTGCTGCAGAATTTCAACGGCATCAACATCTATTCCATGTGATAATATTAGATCTAGAGTATGATTACGACGATGAGTAGGTCCTGACACGTGTTGTCTAACTCCAATTGAGTTTACAATGTCTTTAAATGCCAATCCCAATGCATCTTTTTCATTATCTACATGTATATTAAAATCACCAACAATTAGTACTTTATCTGCAGCCAATACTAATTCTGATAGAAAGTCCGCAAATTCTTTGATAAAATCTTTATGGTGCCCTGGTGGCCTGTATACAGTAGCCAGCATAATTCTCAAATGTGATTTATCGTTTACACTATATATTTTTACATTAAGCACCAATACTTCAAAAGAAGTATATTTAAAGCTAGATTTCTTAGTGGTTTTGAAAATATTACTATAAATTACAGCAACACCTCCCCCTTTGCCTTTCAGACGAGGTTCATGTTTATAACTGTAATCTTGTGGGGTTGACTCATTTAAAATAATGTAATCGTTTGGTTTTAGCCAGGTTTCTGTCAAACACAGCATATCAAGATTATAATCTGAAATCATATCATTAACTATGAGAGATTTTGAAGTAAGGGATCGAATATTCAGCAACCCAAGCTTTATCATTTGCTCATCTGTATTATATCTGTTTTTTATTTGTTGAACATCAATTAAATTTTTAACCTGACGTTTTTGGGATTTCCAAATTCGGGGAACAGACACAGTCTCTATATGATGACATCTAGGTGAAAGAGACTCTATGTGATGGGATTTATCTGACCTTGGTGACGTGAGGACGCTAGCAGACGGTCGGTTTAGCCAGTCTGTCTGCTTCCTGACCTGAGCCCCAGATTGTCATGTTTTATCTCTAAGACTATGAGCCAAATTACTAGAGAGAAGAGCAGCACCAGCCCAGGAGGGATGGATACCATCTCTTTTCAACAGATCAGGCTTGCCCCAAAAACTTTTCCAATTGTCTATGAATTTTATATTATTCTGCGGACACCACTTCGACAGCCAACCGTTCAGTGAGGCCAATCGGCTAACTATCTCATCACTCCTGCGTACAGGAAGGGGGCCAGAGTAAATTACAGTGCCTGACATCGTACTTGCGAGTTCACACACCTCTTTAATATTAATTTTGGTGATCTCCGACTGGCGGAGTCGAACATCATTAGTGCCGACATGAATAATGATCTTAGAGAATTTACGTTTAGCATTAGCCAGCACTTTTAAATTTGCTTTGATGTCAGGCGCTCTGGCTCCCGGCAAACATGTGACTATGGTGGCTGGTGTCTCTATTTTCACGTTCCGTGTGATCGAATCAACAATTACCAGGGCACAATCAACAGAATTCTCAGTGGGTGTTTCACTGAGTGGGGCAAATCGGTTTGTTATGGGAATCGGAACGGAAGAGTGGTTCTTTGATCCGCGACTAGAACGATCTCTCACGGTCACCCATCTGCCCTGCTGCACGGGCTCTACTTCAGCCGGAACCGAATCATGTAAAGAGTTCACTATGCTAGGCGCATCCAAAACACTATCTAAAGATCTAGCATTCTTACCATCCTCAATTAAAGTTTGGATGCGTGTCTCTAGTTCTGAAATCTTCTCCGTCAGCCTGACTGTCTCCTTGCACTTATCACATATAAATCCTATATTGCCATCGGAGAAGGCTATACTAAACATATGACATGTGACACAGGTGACAATAACAGGACAAGAAGACATTACTCACCGTGTTTGTTGACTGATTTCTTACTTACCTGGACTTTGTGAACTCAAAGGCGCGGGCGCGCGAGAGAAAATAAATAAATAAATGAGCGCACGGGTGGCGCGTTAGCAGGCTAACGTTAGCGAGTTACTAGCGTGCTGTGTTAACAATAACGGAAGCTAGAGATGTAAGGTTAATCTGAGATGTTGGGTAAGCTGTATTTAGTAGTATAAACAACTAGATAGTAAATGATGGCTCAAAACATAAAGAAATACGAGGCTCAGGCGAAGCTTACAGCCTCGAAGCAAACAAACACACAGCAGACAGCGAGGCAGACAGGAGCAATCGATCAGCGATCAGACAGGAGCAATCGAATTTCAAATTGTACCACTCCGTGGTACATTGAGGTTGAGACCTGCACTGCACTCCAGAGCACCGGCTTGGGATTTAGCCATTGTACTTGAGGGTCTGGCTCTGGCTCCGTTCGAGCCCATTGAAGAGGTTTCAGAAAAATTCCTCACTTTGAAAGCTTTATTTCTCCTTGCTATTTCATCTATCAAGAGAATTGGAGATTTACACGCCCTGTCGGTTGCTCCGTCATGTTTGGAATTTGCACCTGGTATGGTGAAAGCATTTCTATACCCTAGACCAGGTTATATTCCTAAGGTCCCATTCAATGTTGGGGGCCCAATAGTGCTGCAGGCCTTTTTCCTCCACCTTTTAATACCCCAGATCAGGAACAATTGAACCTGTTATGTCCAGTTCGGGCATTGGATGCCTACGTTCACAGAGCTGCCCTGTGGCGTAAGTCAGAGCAATTATTTGTATGTTTTGGGTCACTCAGAAGAGGGTGCCCTGCATCTAAACAGGTTATGAGCAAGTGGATAGTCGAGGCTATTTCACTAGCTTATGAAGCGGCCGGTCAGCCTTCACCTATGGCTGTACGGGCCCATTCTACTAGGAGTATGGCGGCCTCTACGGCCTTAATTTCGGGTGTTTCCCTTCTTGACATTTGTAATGCGGCAGGTTGGTCCTCTCCACATACATTTGTCAGGTTTTATGACCTTGACCTCTCCACTCCTGGGGCGAGGTTGCTTGCTTCTAGTGTGCGCAAGGACTTCACACAGAACGGGCATTTGTCACTATGGCGTAGTGGGTATGGGGTTCCCACCGCGTCTCAAACGCAGCTCGAAGTTCCCTTGAAAGGGAACGTCTCAGGTTACGTATGTAACCCTGGTTCCCTGAGAGGGAACGAGACGCTGCGTTTGCCTGCCATACTTCCTGCATGCCCTGATCGACTTGCTTCAGACTTTTTCAGAAGCTGTCGCGGTCTGTTTTCAAGGGTGCTTTATAGTTTCCTGGTCTATGACGTCACCCATGACGTATCGGGCTTCCATTGGACTGATTTTACACGTGCTTCATGACGCAATCACGCAGAGCGTTCCCACCGCGTCTCAAACGCAGCGTCTCGTTCCCTCTCAGGGAACCAGGGTTACATACGTAACCTGAGACGTTTTTGTTTTTTAAAATGTCTATAGTTTTTATTCATTTTGTCTTCAGTTATAGTTTTTTAGCTCATAAGCTCATTTAGCTAAACTAAAATGCAAAATGTTGTTTCGCTAGCTGAGATAAGCTTTAGTATATTTTATTTTATTACAGTTAATGTTTATTGTATTTAAAGTAGAGTTTGTCATGGTTTTAGTTATAGTTATAATAATAACCCTGATTAGTATTCAATATTTTAAACTAATCATATATTAAATAATTATTAAAATATAATAGGTATCCAAACAATATGCAAATAATAGGTAGACTATTCACACAGTGCATTGTGGACGAAATTAATGGTGGATTGATTAAAGCCATCAAATCTTTAGAAGATCTTCAGTGTTTTGCTTCGCTGACTAATTATTTATCTAGATACTATGTCCACTTTATGTCAGTTTGACCATAAGTTGCAGTGGTGTCTAGACCAAGGACTGGCTATGCAAGGCTGATTCACTAACTCCTAAATCCTATTAAAATTCATTCATTCGAACACATTTGAACATCTGCTCAAAATATTATTGTGTCAAACATTATTTTGTAAGACCAAGAGACTGCATCTCTATTGCACGGATTGTGTTTATCGTGCAATTTATTCGTGAAAATTAGTTTTTACATGCATATGATACGCAGTTTTCGCATGCATTTGATACGCACTTTATTGCTTGTAATACACACGCATCCCACACCACTAATCCTAACCAAACGTATAATACACACGCACCCCACACCACTACTAAACCTACCCATGCATATATGCACGTAAAAACTAATTTCCGCGAATAAATTGCGCGATAAACACAGGGCGTGCTATAGAGACGCATTTAGTGTGACCGGGTTGTACCTGTTACTACTTAAATTATTCCTTCTAATTGTTTCCCCAATTTTGCAACATTAACCCAATTATGGGGTTTACCTTCCATGTGAAGCCTCAGGCTCTCTATTGGTCTCTATCTGAGCACAATAATAAGCTGGATGGTAATTTATTGCAGTCCAATAAGGAATGAATTCTCATCACTTCTCAGCATGGCAGATGTCACCTGCATTTAGTGGTAATATTTTAGTTCATCAGCTGGGTTTGGGCCAAGAAGTTTTTCTATAAATCCTCTGCCTGGAAATCACCTTGCTCTCTTTGTATATACAAGTACAAATACTGCCATCTTGCATCTCATTTATCAACTGTTAGTTCACCCAAAAATTCAAATTCTGTCAGTAATGACTCACCCTAATGTTGTTCCAACCCCGTAAGACTTTCTTTCAGATATTGACTTGGGACTATATTGGGGTGAAGCACAGGCGAAGCACTGCTACTTGGGCGCAGAGATATCACGCAACACCTGAAATCCCCATAGACAGTAAAAGAAATGGACACAGCGACCCCATAGACTTCAACAGAGAAAAGGGAAGTCAATTAGAAGCACTCACTTCCTGATGGCTGAGCGTACTGCACAGGCTCAAACTGAGCTTGACGATGTAGATGTGACATGAGCAACCTGTCTGACAGTTGTAAGTCTTCTAGTAGCTGTGCCAAGAGGAATCTGAATCATTCCCTTCCGAATCTTGCAGGGACGGAGAGCGTGAGTAAGAGCTGCCCATGAGCTCGCAGCAGGATCAAGTTTATGACTCTAAATGGGCTTCTCCCTTGACTTTATGCCTCCACGCCCCCCCGATTGCGCGCAAGCTTCTCCTCCTGTCTATACGGTAATTTCTCTACTGTGCGACAGAGAGTCATGTGTTATGACGCAATCGTTAGCCTATTTTTACAAAAACTGCTTCTACAGGGCCATAACGTAAGATACAAGGTATGTATTTTATATAGGGATGTCCCGATCCGATCACGCGATCGGAAATCGGGCCCGATCACGTGGTTTCAGACTCGATCGGAATCGGACGTTACCTCCCAATCAGGACTCGGATATATGTAAATTAGGGGTGTAACGGTACATGTATTCGTAATTATTCCAGTTCGGTACGCATACAAACCGAACGATTCCTAGGACCATTTTTCCTGCAGACAAAATCCGCGCTGGCGCGACCACCACAACGTTGCGCAACATCAAATGGCAAACGTAATGAAAGCGGAACGAAACTGCGCTATTCATTATATTGTGCTTAACGGACCATTTATCAGTTCGGACCAGCAACATCTGTGCAGCGCGAGATCAGGCGACACTGTGCTAAGAGATCCAGTGAAGAAAACACGTGGAAAAAAAAAAAACGTGGAAACCAGTAGAAACATTGTGCCGTGAATGAACATGGATTTAATGTTGCACTTCAAAACTCAAATATTATATAAATATATATTTAAATGTTATTTTTAATGTGATTACCAAAACATTATTTGTTCATCCTTTAAAGATTACCACCCCCATTTATAAACCTGAAAGTTTCAAGATGTAGGAAAACTCAAACTTATTGAAAAATAGTTTTTCTTTCAATAAATAGGAAATTTCTCTGGCATTTCTTTCTTTTTGCTGTATTGTATCGAACCAAACCACAAAATTTGTGAACCATTACACCCCTAATGTATGTGTGTGTGTGTATATATATATATATATATATATATATATATATATATATATATATATATATATATATATATATATATATATATATATATATATATATATATATATATATATATATATATATTCTCATAATTTTTTTATACACTTTTAAATTTTTTTTATTTTTTGTTTACATGCCTGCTGGGTATTTTTAAGTTGAGGTGCTATTTGTTTTTATATTAGACTTTTTCTATATTTTCTGTTGCACTAAAGTCCAAAAGTGAAGATATTTTGTTATTTATTACTTGATTGTTCAAGCTACCTCACAGAAGTGCTCTGTTTGTTAACAGAGTTGTTGAATGTTAAAATAAGGTTAATTAAATAAAAAATCTGTTTTTTCACTCTTCTTTATTCTTTTTTGATGTATTATATAAGTATCGGATCGGGACTCGCTATCGGTAGATACTTAAAATCAAATGACTCGGACTCGGACTCGAGGGCAAAAAAACCTGATCGGGACATCCCTAATTTTATACATTGTCGCGGTTCTTTAGATATAAACAATGGACAAATGGAGTCTTTAATCGCCTTAGATGTAAAGTTATTTGCTGTCAAAATGAATGGGAGTCAATGGAATGCTAATAGCAGGTGAAGGCTTACAAGCCAATGGGGAAGCTTGCCCCTAGGGAAGCTTCAGTTTCCGGCTGGTGGATTACCCCCTTGGAGATCCCTCAACTTCCATCATACCGGCGTGACCGGCTCCGAATATCTTCGATATCTCTTCGCCCAAGAAGCAGTGCTTTGTCTGTGCTTCACTCCAATATAGTCCCAAGTCAATATCTGCCTAGGAAATTGCATAGTCTTAATCTGCATTGCTATTTGTACTCGTAAAAACGCAGGCCACAATTAGGTTGTTTACTCACGACATGCTATCCGGCAACAAAGGATTCCATTCATTATGCTAAGCTAAGCTAGCGGTATGTTGTATTAGTTTGGTTATTTAAGAAATTCATAATAAATAATAATAGAGCAAGATACCCTGTTGAAATATGTGAGATGTGTGGTTAATGTAATCTGCAAAGGTAAACTATAAATAAAATTATTGTGACCGATGTGAAGGGGGAGGAGAATTTATACGTGCGTCAAGTTTAGCCGATAAAACTCTTCCGCAAAGGATACACCCATGTATCCTCGCTCATAACTCCTCTGGAAGCCTCCTCACTCCACGATCCTCACCTCCTCGTCCTTGCGGTGCAATTAGAGAATTGAGATGTCCTTCAAGATGGCTGAGCTCGATCATGGCTGGATTCTGGGTCATTGGATGGAAGACGGAGGAGCGAGGAGACGAGGAGGGATATTGAGAAGCACCCTACGTGCTCAACAGACTGGGGAGAGAGAAGCTGTAATAATGTAAAATGTTGCAAAAAAAAAAAAAAAGAATGTGTTTTTTTAACAATCAAGCATGAAACCGTTCTGTTACACCCCAAAAACAAAATCAAGACATAAAAGGGCATAATAGGACCCCTTTAATATTACTGTATTATTGTTGCCTTGTTCGTCTTCTTGCTGGGTTGATTGTTTTACATTGAAATAGAGTACTTTTTTTTTTTAGCAAATCTTGAACATTTAAACTCATATCAATATTTCACATTCACATTTGGGTCATTCCTGGGATTCGGTAATATTTCAGTCCCCCAGACTTTTTAAAGTGCAGGTGGTTCACCAAAATGAAATATTAAAAGCTTTCCACAATACTTTTGTATGTCCATTATAATGAATAAAAAAAATATGCATTTAAATAATTTTTTATCATAAAACAATGTCTCATTTCTATTGTAAACTAAGCATTTTGTCAGGTCCCTGCGGTACTTCACTGAAATTGTACTTAGAAAATATGTAACAAAATGTACCCAGTGTCACCCAATTTATTTGACAATGTTGTAAGTATTTATTTGTGTTACTTTCTTGTAAAAAAAAATTTTCTAAAAAAATATCCACCCATGGACATGTGACATAATTTACCAGTAATTACATCATTCAGGTCTTTTTAACAGTGCTGAATGATGGAAAGTAGTATCATACTTTTTATTAATATTTTTGAGGCCTATTATAGTCAAGGGAGGGTACTGTCAAGCTTAACAACTCAACCCCATCACATAAAAATTAAGATGGAAAATTATTATTTTTCAAAATTTTATTTTAATCCATAAGTATATACAATGTACTTATTTCATTGCTGCCATATGGTCTACTCTCCTCCACTACAAAAGGAGCAGTGGCCATTTTGTGCAGAAAACCTCTACCCCGTCACATATCTCTATATTTCTCATTGTTTCGGGATTGAAAACTTGTGTTGAGTTTTTCACTTAATTTATGGATAATTATATATATATATATATATATAATAGTCATGTTTTAGTAAAGATATACTTACCAAATTCATGACAACTCATACTTTTGTTATAAATAGAATATTTGATGTAATGTGTCCACTTAAACACTTGACAAGCATCCTATCTCAGATATGACAGCCATGCAGATATGTTGATCCAGAAATAAGGGCACAATATTCTTATTCTTATACAGAAAAATTAAAAAAATATACAAAGTTGAAGGCAATGCCTCCCTTTAAACCGGTTACAGTCTTCAACCCCGTCACACTATTCTCAACCTTGTCCCATTGATATTTGTAACGGTCACCAGCTGGAGTGCCATTGAGATCACTCCACACCAGACTATTATCACTCTCTTACAAACTACATTTCCCATAACTCACTGCCCGGACTCATCACTGATTGCATTCACCTGTGTCTCATTACCCTGTTAGTCTCGGCCTATTTATACCATGTTCACTCATTCACTCACTGCGAAGTTTTGTATGTTGTTGCACTGCATTTCCGAGCATTTTCCCTGGTTTCATGTCTCTTTGTTTTTAGATTTCTTGCCTGTTCCGTGTATTACTCTATTGCCTCTGACCCCTGCCTGATTTGTTTGTTTGTTTGTTTGTTTGTTTGGACTGCCTTCCTGTGTTTTGACTTATTGCCTGTTTATTGGATTACGTGTCTGGATTGCCCCTATTAAAGCTGCATTTGGATCTCAACCTTCGTGTCTCGGAGCAGTTTGTGACAGAAAACTTCGCCATACCAAGATCCAGCTTCACGTCAGGCCTGCCCTTCTTCACATCAAGCCTGCGCTCCACGTCAGCCCTGCCGAGCCTGAGCTTCTTCACGTCAGGCCTGCCGAACTTAAGCTTCTTCACGTCAGGCCTGCCGAGCCTGAGCTTCTTCACGTCGGCCCTGCCGAGCCTGAGTTTCTTCACGCCGGTCCTGCCGAGCCTGAGCTGCTTCACGTCAGTCCTGTGGTTTAAAAATTGTGGTTTAAAAATAAACAGTCTGTCAGCTAAACATTAAGTCAGCTACACTGTTTACTTCTGAAGTAAAAAAGTAGCGACTCTTTTCGAGAAATGTAGCGATTCTTTTCAAGGTGGTTATTATATATTTATTACAATGTAATTATATTTAATACAATGTAATTATATTTATTACTATGTAATTATACATTATTACAGTGTTATTATACATGTGTTACAATGTAGTTATACGTTTACTAAAATGTAATTATACATTACAGGGTTATTATACGTTTATTACAATGTATTTATACATTTATTACAGTGTAAAAAATGCTATTATACATTTTTTATAGTCTTATTATACATTTATTACAATGTAATTATACATTTATTACAGTGTTATTATACATTTATTACAATGTAATTATACGTTTATTTCAATGTAATTATATTTATTACAATGTAATTATACATTATTACAGTGTTATTATACATTTGTTACAATGTAAATATGTGTTTACTAAAATGTAATTATAGAGTACAGGGTTATTATACGTTTATTACAATGTAATTATACATTTATTACAGTGTTATAATTTATTACAATGAAATTATACGTTTACTAAAATGTAATTATACATTACAGTGATATTATACATTTATTACAATGTAATTATACGTTTATTACAATAGAATTATACATTAGTGTTATTATACATTTATTACAATGTAACTATACGTTTATATAAATGTAGTTATACATTTATTACAGTGTTATACATTTATTACAATGTAATTATACGTTTATTGCAATGTAATTATACATTACAGTGTGATTATACTTTTATTACAATGCAATTATACATTTATTACAGTGTCGCATAATAAATATTACAGTGTACATTACAATGTAATTATACGTTTACTAAAATGTAATTATACATTAGTGTTATTTTACATTTGTTACATTATTACTATTATACATTTGTTACATTATTATTTTGTTACATTGTTATTTTTGAAAAAGTATCGATTCTTTTTGAAAAAAGCACAAGTCAGCTACACCGTTTAATTTTGAATACTATATTTTATTCTGGTGCGCTTAACGATATCGTTTCTACGTTTCTACGAGTAGCGATTCTTTTTGAAAAAAGTAGCGATTCTTTTTGAAAAAGTAGCTATTCTTTTTGAAAAGTAGCGATTCTTTTTAAAAAGTAGCGATTCTTTTTGAAAAAGTATTTAAAAAATGTAATTATACATTTGTTAGTCTTATAAATTTATTACAATGTAATTATACATTTATTACAATGTAATTATACATTTATCAAAGTGTTATACATTACAATGTAATTATACGTTTATTACAATGTAATTATACATTGTTTACAGTGTTTTTATACATTTATTACAATGTAATTATACGTTTATTACAATGTATACACAATACATTTGTCACATTATTATATCATACATTTGTTACATTATTATTTTGTTAATTATTCTTTTTGAAAAAGTAGCGATTCTTTTTAAAAAAAAAGTAGCGATTCTTTTTTTTAAAAAGTAGCGATTTTAAAAAAAAGTAGTGTAAAAAATGTTATTACACATTTGTTACAGTCTTACACAATTATTACAATGTAATTATACATTTATTACAGTGTTATTATACATGTTACATTATTATTATTATTATACATTTGTTACATTATTATTTACATTGTTACATTATTCTTTTTGAAAAAAGTAGCGATTCTTTTAAAAAAAGTAGCAATTCTTTTTGAAAAAGTAGCGATTCTTTTTGAAAAAAGCGATTATTATTTTTAAAAGTAGTGATTCTTTTTGATAAAGTAGTGATTCTTTTTGAAAAAGTATCGATTGTTTTTTGAAAAAGTAGTGATTCACTTTCGAAAAAAGAAGCGATTCTTTTTTTGAAAAAGTATCGATTCACTTGAAAAAGTAGCAATTTGTTTTTGAAAAAGTAGTGATTCACTTTTGAAAAAGTATTGATTCTTTTTTTTTAGAAAAGTAGCATTCATTTTTGAAAAAGTAGCGATTCTTTTTTTTAAAGTATCGATTCACTTGAAAAAGTAGCAATTCTCTTTAAAAAGTAGCGATTCTTTTGAAAAAGTATTTAAAAATGTAATAATACATTTATTACATTCTTATAAATTTATTACAATATAATTATACATTTATCAAAGTGTTATACATTTATTACAATGTAATTATACGTTTATTACAATGTAATTATACATTGTTTACAGTGTTATTATACATTTATTACAATGTAATTATACATTTATTACAGTTACATTTGTTACATTATTATTATTATTATACATTCGTTACATTATTATTTTGTTACATTATTCTTTTTACAATTATTACAATGTATACACAATACATTTATTAGTGTTATTATACATTTGTCACATTATTATATCATACATTTGTTACATAGCGATTCTTTTTTAAAAGGTTCTTTTAAAAAAAGTAGTGTAAAAAATATGATTATACATTTGTTAGTCTTATTATACATTTATTACAATGTACTTATACGTCTATTACAATGTAATTATACATTAGTGTTATTATACGTTTATTACAATGTAATTATACATTTATTACAGTTACATTTGTTACATTATTATTATACATTCGTTACATTATTATTTTGTTACATTATTCTTTTTGAAAAAGTAGCGATTCTTTTTTAAAAAGTAGCGATTCACTTTTGAAAAAGTAGCGATTCATTTTTGAAAAGGTAGCGATTCTTTTTTTAAAAAGTAGCGATTTTTAAAAAAAAATTACGATTCTTTTTTAAAAAAGTAGTGTAAAAATGTAATTATACATTTGTTACAGTCTTATACATTTTATTACAATGTGATTATACGTTTATTACATGTAATTATACATTTGTTAGGGTTGTTTTACATTTATTACAATGTAATTATAAATTAGACTTATACATTTAGTACAATGTAATTATCCACCTGTTTCCGGGGGGCGCTACTGTAAAAAATAAAGTGGGTGCAACTTCCGGTCAGGCGGCGGAAGTAGCATACCGATGGTATTTTGTGTGCTATTTAGCGAAGAGGCTAGGTGTTTTTCAGATAATATTTTACTATTTAAAATAAGTCGCAAACCTTTATGAGAGATGTCGTTACGGAACTCAGGGACAACATGTGCTGTTCGCGGTTGTACATAGGCCTATAACCGGACAAAACTAATTCAGTGGCAAATTGTATTATCCAACAATCTTGGACTAAAGACTTTAAGTGAAGGCTACTGTGATATATTCAGAACATGAATGACACACAGTAAACATTTCATAGTATATCTAATATAATATAGGCTATATATATATTTCTGAGGTCTGTAAGGCAAGTAGACGCTGAGTTTCGGTTCATTTATGAGACGAGCTGCAGTTCAGGCGCCAGCGCCTCCGTGTCTTGATTATTGTCTGCTATATTTACCGCTACTTATTATTTATTAAATCCAGGTAAATTGTTGATGAAACATTGATTGAAATTAAGATACAATTAATACAAAACGAAATTAATTTTAAATAAAGGCTCAGTGCTTTCAAAAAGTTAAAGTTTTTTTTTTTGTGTCACCCTCGTGTATTTCCCTCATATTAAATACAAAATGCATGTGCTATATATTTTTAATGTCTGGAATCCTTTATTGATATGATATGATATATGTATATAAACCGAGGTTTCAATAGCCTAAATGCATTTTCGGAGAATTTATATTTTGACTGCAAATGTCACGTCCATAATGCTGGAATCGCCCAATTTTAAATAATTTATCCTCAACTAGTTTTGTGGTGTGGGTCTACAAATTTTATAATGTTAACTTCAAATAATACAAATAGTAAAGATATGGTAGCTATATTGGATCTGGACGGGAAGGATATCTCTGGGAGTGGGAAGGGTGTATCGTGATTCTGCCTTCCCTGACCGCGACACAGGTCCGTGGATCTGAGTATCGCGATTTCGGTTTTATTTAACATGATTCTTTTTTATTACTATTTGGAACAAACAAGGGTCTCTGTTTAAAAAACGCCGACTCGCACCGGCAGTCCAGAGCACTGCAGCGCATATCTTCAAGTTTAGCTATAACCGAATGTCCAGTTTAACTGCCACAAGTTGATCTTGTAATAAAGAACTCATCGTGGAAAAACACGCTGTATTTTTGTATTTTCATTGCATTTGTAATTGATAAAAAGTTAAACAAATTAAATAATACATTTTAGTATAAACATTAATGATTAATCGATAGTCGAATGAATGAATGAGTGTCACGTTTCGCTTGTTTACTTCGAACCGGAAGACGCACCCACTTTTGACGCAAGGCCTCATGGGACGTAGGAAACTTGTGGATACATTTATTACAGTATTATTATACAGTTGTTACATAATTATTATTATTAAACATTTGTTACATCATTATTTTGTTTCTTTATTCTTATTGAAAGAAGTAGCGATTTTTGGAAAAAGTTCAATTCTTTTTGAAAAAAGTAGTGTAAAAAATGTAATTATACATTTGTAGCAGTCTTATTATACATTTTTTACAATGTGATTATACATTTAATACAATGTAATTATACGTTTATTACAATGTAATTACACTTTTTTACAAGTTTATTACAAAGTAATTATACATTTATTACAGTGTTATTATACATTTGTTACATTATTATTTTGTTACATTCTTTTTTAAAAAGTAGAAATTTTTTTTAAAGTAGCGATTCTTTTCTGAAATAGTATATTTTTTTCAAAAGTAGCGATTCTTTTCTTTAAAAGTATCGATTCTTTTTTGAAAAAGTAGCAATTCATTTTTGAAAAAAGTAGCGATTTTTTTTAAAAAGTAGCGATTTTAAAAAAAAAGTTGCGATTGTTTTTGAAATAGTATATATTTTTTTTAAAAGTAGCGATTCTTGTTACAGTCTTATACATTTTATTACAATGTAATTATATGTTTATTACATGTAATTATACATTTGTTAGTGTTATTATACATTTATTACAATGGCTGAAATGAGTATCCGGTACGGATAAAGCACTTTTGCCGTGTACGAGTATTATACGAGTAATACGAGTCAATATCTGTGCTCGGATTGAATAAAAATCCTCATTAGGTAGCTGACTGTGTCGGCGTTCTGTGATAGGCTAGTTTATTGTGTTGCTGTGTCCCGCTCTGCTCACTCACACACAGAACACTGAGAAGAGAACAGCTGTCTCTCTCTCTGTCTCTCCCTCAGTCACTCAGGTTCGCGGGTCTTTTCCGTTAACGTTTAGGGTTTCTTCAGCTTCAGGTTTGTTTTTTACTTCGGTTTGTAGTACTTAATTATTAACCAGTATAGTTCTGGTAAACGTGAGGTTTGTTCAGACGTGGTGCTTGGTAGAATGCGACTCACGTTGCATCTCTGCCTGTCGGAGATTTTTTTTCTTTTTTAAACCGTCAGCTGGCTCTAACCAGTGTTTTTTTACTGAGTGTGTCTGACACTTTCTTGCTGTATTTCATAAAAAAAAGGAAGTAGTGGTATAAAACTATATTACAAATTAATTAGCTACACACACACACTCTGCCAGTCATCTGACTTTTTTTTTAACCTTCTGCTGACTCCAACCAGTTTTTTAACTGTTAAAAAATTATAAGTTAAAAAAAGAAAGTTGTGTTGAGTATGAAAACTCTTGTTAATTACATTTTACTTCATAATTGCAACCACATGTGTTGTATTCATTGTTTCAAAACTTGTTCTGTATATAGTTCTTTTTATTATAGTGATCAAAACCATTGATCTGAAGCCCAATGCTGTTGCTGTCATGTAAATATAGTTTTCTAATCAGCAATAAATATAACAATTTCTGATCAACCCATATCAATTGCATGCTTAAAATAACATACTGGTTAAAGCCCCGCCCATTTCAAGACAACCCGACCCACTTCCGGGTTAAATCCCGTCCACTTCCGGGTTAGGCCCCGCCCAGTCCGAGTACAGATACAGATACAGATAATTCATATGGTTAACAGATACAGATACAGATAATGCCGTACTCGCTCATCCCTAGTATTTATACATGTATTACAATGTAATTATACATTACAGTGTTATTATACATTTATTACAATGTAATTATACATTTATTACAGTGTTATTATACAGTTGTTCCATTATTATTATTATTATAGCGATTTTTGGAAAAAGTTCAATTCTTTTTGAAAAAAAGTAGTGTAAAAATGTAATTATACATTTGTAGCAGTCTTATTATACATTTTTTACAATGTAATACATTTAATGCAATGTAATTATACGTTTATTACAATGTAATTACACTTTTTTACAAGTTTATTACAATGCAATTATACATTTATTACAGTGTTATTATACATTTGTTACATTATTATTATTATTATACATTTGGTACATTATTTTTAGTGCTGGGCAACGATTAAACAATTTAAATCGCGATTAATCGCATGATTTTCTTGCGATTAATCGCGATTAATCGCATTGTTACGCGCAAAATTGAATAATGAATTCTAAAGTACTGTATTGCGCACTTTTGATTTAAATGTACTGCTACAAAAGAGCAATAACATGTGGTTTGCAAAAACTTTAAACAAATAAGGTGCTTTTATACCAGCAGTATTCCCTTTACACAGTATCAATAAAATATTTCTTGTAAATCTCAACTTAAACATTAATGTAATCAAATCAAATATTTAAACAAAGCTATTTGCCACTGCCAGGGCATTACTTTTTAGCTAGCTTGTTAAAACGAGTCCAGTTTTCTTTTTTTTCTGAACAGGTATCTTGTATCAGGGAGCAGCAGAAACAGTCTAAAAGGGTCATGATCACTACTACAGATATAAGTCGACCAACGTTACTTCTCTGATAGCAGCTTAGGTTTGGTCATGGCATGCCATGGTTTCCCACGTAAGATTACATTAAACAGAGGTAAAGCCCAATTTATACTTCTGCGTCGAACTCACGCCGTAGCTGTGTAGCGCGCGTACCCGTCCATCTCTCCAAAAATGTAACGTCAATTCTACACGTACCGCAAGCGCTGTGATTGCTAGAACCGCTCCCCGGGTTTCACACTCCCTCTGCATGTGTAATTGCGCGTCAACGACGCAGATATATAATGAAAACCAACGCGTAGTCTATAGCGTAGAGGCTCCGGCGTTGGTCCGACGCAGAATTATAAATCAGCCTAGAGTGAGGTGAAGTGGTCGAGCACAGGTGCAGCGACAAGCGGGTGCGTTCCTGTGAAACTGTTGCGGTCATGCTCGCCTCACGCACGCTCCCGCGCGTTGCCGAAGTTGAATTGTCTAACTTTTTGTACACGACGCGCAGCACAAATCATTGGAAGAGACTGATCCTCGGCTCGCTGTTTGTGAGTTTCCAGAATCTAAATAGTTATCAGGACATCAACAGGAGGGAATTCACATGGCAGAGCATCCCCGCTAAACTAAACGCAGGCCTATCAGGTAAAGTTATGTATAATTTTAAGTTAAAAAGACTACAGCTGCGTAGCGCACAGAAGCCGTTGCCATGGTTACTATCCATAGAGCGCCTGTCATTCACTCGCGGAGCGCTGTCTCCCTTTCTGTTCACCTGAGAGAACCTGCCAAAGCCCCTCTACTGCTTGTTTGGGTGGGTTATTTGCTGGCTGACCAACATCCCACCCCTCCTGTGATCATGGTTTGACTGTAGGCCTATGTGTATTCAAAGCCACTGAGCAACGGACTTTCAAAATAATAATAATAAAAAAAAACTCCGTTAACGCGCGATAAAAAAATTGTCGGCATTAATTAATAATGCGTTAACGCGATAATAACGCGTTAACTTGCCCAGCACTAATTATTTTGTTACCTTATTCTTTTTGAATAAAGTAGTGATTCTTTAAAAAAAAGTAGTGATTCTTTTCTGAAATCGTATATTTTTTTTAAAAGTAGCGATTCTTTTCTGAAAAAGTATCAATTCTTTGAAAAAGTAGCAATTCATTTTTGAAAAAGTAAAAAAATTGAAAAATCGATTTTTTTAAAAAGTAGCGATTCTTTTTTAAAAGTAGCGATTCTTTTTGAAAAAAGTAGCGTTTTTTTAAGTAGCGATTTTCTTTTTAAAAAGTAGCGATTCTTTTTTAAAAAAAGTAGTGTAAAAATTTTATTATACATATTATTACAATGTAATTATACGTTTATTACAATGTAATTATACATTTATTACAGTGTTAATATACATTTATTACAATGTATTTATACATTTATTACAATGTAATTATACATTACAGTGTTATTATACATTTATTACAATGTAATTATACATTTATTACAGTGTTATTATACAGTTGTTACATTATTATTGTTATACATTTGTTACATTATTATTGTGTTATTCTTATTGTTATTATTCTTTTTGAAAAAGGTAGCGATTCTTTTTGGAAAAAGTTCGATTCTTTTTGAAAAAAGTAGCGATTGTTTTTGGGAAAAATAGCGATTCTCTTTGAAAAAAGTAGTGTAAAAAATTTAATTATACATTTGTTGCAGTCTAATTATCCATGTTTTACAATGTAATTATGCATTTAATACAATGTAATTATACGTTTATTACAATGTAATTACACTTTTTTACAAGTTTATTACAATGTAATTATACGTTTATAAAAAAATTGTCGGCATTAATTAATGCGTTAACGCGATAATAACGCGTTAACTTGCCCATCACTAATTATTTTGTTACCTTATTCTTTTTGAATAAAGTAGTGATTCTTTAAAAAAAAGTAGTGATTCTTTTCTGAAATCGTATATTTTTTTTAAAAGTAGCGATTCTTTTCTGAAAAAGTATCAATTCTTTGAAAAAGTAGCAATTCATTTTTGAAAAAGTATCGATTCTTTTTTTAAAAAGTAGCGATTCATTTTTTAAAAAGTAGCGATTCTTTTTTGAAAAAGTTGCGATTCATTTAAAAAAAAATAGTGATTCACTTTTGAAAAAGTAGCGATTCATTTTTGAAAAAGTAGCGATTCACTTTTGAAAAAGTAGCGATTCTTTTTTGAAAAAATTGCCGATTCTTTTTGAAAAGTAGCGATTCTTTTTTGAAAAAGTAGCGATTCACTTGAAAAAGTAGCGATTCATTTTTGAAAAAGTAGCGTTTCTTTTTAGAAATAGTTATTCTTTTTAAAAAGTAGTGATTCTTTTTGAAAAAGTATCGATTCACTTTTGAAAAAGTATCGATTCACTTTTGAAAAATCGATTTTTTAAAAAAGTAGCGATTCTTTTTTAAAAGTAGCGATTCTTTTTGAAAAAAGTAGCGTTTTTTTTAAGTAGCGATTTTCTTTTTAAAAAGTAGCGATTCTTTTTTTAAAAAAGTAGTGTAAAAATTTAATTATACATATTATTACAATGTAATTATACGTTTATTACAATGTAATTATACATTTATTACAGTGTTAATATACATTTATTACAATGTATTTATACATTTATTACAATGTAATTATACATTACAGTGTTATTATACATTTATTACAATGTAATTATACATTTATTACAGTGTTATTATACAGTTGTTACATTATTATTGTTATACATTTGTTACATTATTATTGTGTTATTCTTATTGTTATTATTCTTTTTGAAAAAGGTAGCGATTCTTTTTGGAAAAAGTTCGATTCTTTTTGAAAAAAGTAGCGATTGTTTTTGGGAAAAATAGCGATTCTCTTTGAAAAAAGTAGTGTAAAAAATGTAATTATACATTTGTTGCAGTCTAATTATCCATGTTTTACAATGTAATTATGCATTTAATACAATGTAATTATACGTTTATTACAATGTAATTACACTTTTTTACAAGTTTATTACAATGTAATTATACGTTTATTAAAATGTAATTACACTTTTTTACAAGTTTATTTCAATATAATTATACATTTATTACTCTGTTATTATACATTTGTTACATTACTATTATTATACATTTGTTACATTATTATTTTGTTACATTTTTCTTTTTGAAAAAAGTAGCGATTCTTTTCTGAAAAGTAGCGATTCTTTTTTTTAAAAAGTAGTGTAAAAATTGAATTATACATATTATTACAATGTAATTATACGTTTATTACAATGTAATTATACATTTATTACAGTGTTAATATACATTTATTACAGTGTTATTATAAAGTTGTTACATTATTATTGTTATACATTTGTTACATTATTATTGTGTTATTCTTATTGTTATTATTCTTTTTGAAAAAGGTAGCGATTCTTTTTGGAAAAAGTTCGATTCTTTTTGAAAAAAGTAGCGATTGTTTTTGGGAAAAATAGCGATTCTCTTTGAAAAAAGTAGTGTAAAATATTTAATTATACATTTGTTGCAGTCTAATTATCCATGTTTTACAATGTAATTATGCATTTAATACAATGTAATTATACGTTTATTACAATGTAATTACACTTTTTTACAAGTTTATTATACGTTTATTACAATGTAATTACACTTTTTTACAAGTTTATTTCAATATAATTATACATTTATTACTCTGTTATTATACATTTGTTACATTACTATTATTATACATTTGTTACATTATTATTTTGTTACATTTTTCTTTTTGAAAAAAGTAGCGATTCTTTTCTGAAAAGTAGCGATTTTTTTTGAAAAAGTAGCAATTCATTTTTGAAAAAGTATCGATTCTTTTTTGAAAATGTAGCGATTCTTTTTTGAAAAAGTAGCGATTCTTTTTTGAAAAATGAGCAATTCACTTTTGAAAAAGTTAGGGCTGTTTTCGACGAAGGATTTTCATAGTCGAATCTGATTCGTTAGATTTTGCCGTAGTCGACTGATAGTCGAACCTTTTTTTATTTATTTTTTTAGATAGCAGCTAGACGTTCGGTTGAATAACTGTTCGTCTCTTATAGGACAACTCGCTCTACGTTTAAAATGAACAGCAAGACAACTAGAAGTGAATGTGCTTTCCATTAAATGAATCCTTAACAACAACAAAAAAAGCTTTGTTTTAAATAAATCACACACAGTAAACAAAACCTTAACAAAAAAACTTTGCAATGAACTTTGCAATTTAGACGCGCAAACTGGTTGCCGGTGCGGTCGGTGAGACGTACATGCCCGAGCAGATTCGGCTTGAAGCCGTTCATCCTCGGATGCGGTGTCGCGCGCGCTGTTACAAAAAAGCCGTGCACACAGCCAAGCGAAATGGGGTCTTGCCGGTCTTGCGCACCCAACGCGTCATTTTTTGCCATGCCCACCTTCGCGCTCGTGCGGACGCGTCTGGTATAAACAAGGCTTTCTCCGTGTCAGCGCGCGTTCTGATCGGTGAAGATGCACAGACCTCTCCCGAATGATCTCCAGCACTCAGCCTCCGAACCACCACTAACTCCGCCTCCGTTTACCTCGTAAGCTGATATTAGTATTTAAACATTCTCTATGATAAAATGTTTTTGTAAAAAATATTTTAATAGCACGGTTTTGGCGGTTATGGAGTTCTAATGACACTGTCGGTCTCATGGTTATATGATAACCGTCACACCCCTATTGGTTACATAACACTTCCCTACTGTTCGACTATGAGGTTCATAGTCGAATCAGACCTCTCCGAATCGAATCGTCGAATCCTCGACTATTAGAAGTCAGCCCTAGAAAAAGTATTAATTCACTTTTGAAAAAGTAGCGATTCATTTTTGAAAAAGTACCGATTCACTTTTGAAAAAGTAGCGATTCATTTTTGAAAAAGTAGCGATTCACTTTTGAAAGAGTAGTGATTCTTTTTGAAAAAGTATTGATTCTTTTTGAAATAGTATAATTTTTTTTAAAGTAGCGATTCCTTTTTGGAAAAGTAGCGATTCACTTGAAAAAGTAGCGATTCACTTTTGAAAAAGTAGCGATTCTTTTTGAAAAGTAGCGATTATTTTTTGAAAAAGTAGCGATTCACTTGAAAAAGTAGCGATTCATTTTTGAAAAAGTAGCGATTCTTTTTGAAAAAGTAGCGATTCTTTTTGAAAAAGTATCGATTCATTTTTGAAAAAGTAGCGATTCTTTTTGAAAAAGTATCGATTCTTTTTTGAAAAGTAGAGATTCTTTTTTTAAAAAGATTCGATTGTTTTTGAAAAGTAGCGATTCTTTTTTGAAAAAGTAGCGATTCTTTTTTTTTAAAAAGTATCGATTCTTTTCGAAAAAGTATCGATTTATTTTTGAAAAAGTAGCGATTCTTTTTTGAAAAAAGTATTGATTCTTTTCGAAAAAGTATCGATTCATTTTTGAAAAAGTAGCGATTCATTTAGATAAAGTATTGATTAATTTTTGAAACAGTAGCGATTTAACTGAATCTGCTACAGTCAGCTACACTGTTTAATTCTGAATATTATTTTTTATTCTGGTGCGCTTAACGTTATCGTTTTCTCAGAGTTCAGGCTCCTGTGTAATAGTAGCCTAGACTATTCAGCAACTCAAACATACCAAACCAACAATTACTAAAAACACACAAAAACTGATTTTGCACGGGCATTGCACTAGTTAGTTAAATGCAAATTAAAAATGGGCCTTTTCCTTTCTTTTCTTTTTTCTCTAACTTTTCTTTCAGCTAACATAAATGGTTTATGAAACTGTTTGACCTGATTTCTAATTTGAAATGGAATATGATGACAGGAATAGCACCCCAAATGGCCTTAAACTTCACCATGATAAAGTGTGTCTGCCTTCAAATCTACCCCAGTTGAGTCTCTCTCCATTTGCCCTTTAATAGCACAGGAAAATAAGGAACTGTGGGTATGAATTAGAGCCAAGATGAATGAATGAACTGCCATTTACCATAGCCAAGACTTGAAGTTCTTCACATCAATTAAGCACAGTAGGGTGAAAAAGCAGGAAAAGAGTGGAAAGTGTTGCTACATAGAAGAGTTTTTTTTTTCTATCATTCATTATTCAGCTGAATCTGATAAATCAATTGGATAACAGTACATTTGTATCATACAAATAGGTTCAAAGAAGTGATACTGGCTGTACCAATATATTCAGTTCTGTTACAGAAGGTGTTATACAAACTTCCTATACATCTTCCTCTCAGACCCCAGTGAGAATAAAAGCCCTACACAATGGCAGTGGACACTTTGTAGGAGCAAGGGGTAATGAGTGAGATCACAGGTGCCCTTTAAAGCTGATAATTCAATAGGGCTGCTGAATAATCAGCTGCTGATGCTCTTCGATAATGGAAACGCATTTTCTTGTGTCCTTGGCACCAGCTAAAGCCCTGAGCAGAATACCACACCAGAAAATGGGCTTGATCCTATTTTAAGCTGAATCCCAGTGTAAGTCTTGCGATGAGATGCATCCTCCATGGCTTTTGTGGTCAGTGCCTTATAGTTTTACACTGCGTCCCTGAAAACCATCTGTTCCACACAGGGGCGTAGCCACCATTTCAAAAGTGAGGGGGGCAGATGTCAAGTGTAATACCAGTTTTTTTTCTTCAGACTTTTGAGGTTTTTGCTTAATTAGCTTAATGTGCTATTTATTTTTAAAGCCATAAAACAGAAAGAAAGTTGTCCAATTCTTTATATTGCACAAGCAGGGTTTTTCCTGGCTTAAAATGAGGCGGAGGTGGTAAAATCGTGACCATGTATTTTAATAAGATAATAAAATGTGTGTTTTTCGTAGACCATCATATAGTCTGCTCTGGCACAGTATTTTTGTTGTAGGTGGATCTCGGTACCTCTAGGGAGGTCCGGGGGCATGCTCCCCCGTGAGAAAATTTTGTACATTTTAAAGATAAATTCATTAATCTGGTGCACTTTGAGTCCCCCGAATCCACTGTTAAAAATAAATAATCCAACAGCCCAAACATATGATATTCTCTGATTTATTTGATCATCGCATTACAATTATTCAAATTATCAGTGTTAAGCATGATAATATGGTTAAATATCACACTGAAGCTGATCTAAAAATATTATTTACTGAAAATAAAGTTCTTTTTTTGTCAAAATTACATTTTCTTACTAGCCAAAACAAAGTCTGTCTTACTAAACTAACACTTTCCAATTGAAAACCTTCAAACTTCAAGCTTTTAAAACTACTTCAAACTTTAGTTAGGCTTTTTCAAGAGACCTTAAAGTTTGTCTACAAACTTTTTTATCTAATTGTAAAGTGTTACCAAATTATGATAAACATCATGTACACGTTACCACGCTGCCTGATTCAAGCAGATCGTGGCTGTTAATGCATGAAAATACAAATTCAGCATTAACATTTAGCATGTGTATTCTAATTTGAAGGGCTTTGATAACATATCTGTGAAAATAAAATGCATTACGAGTAAAATAGATTGAAAATATTGCATGTTTGTTCGGGTAGTGAATTTACAACAAAACCAGTTAATTATTCAACAAGAGAAATAGGCGGAGTTATTCATCATTGTGCAACACAATTCGGATACTACATGACAACTTGTGTTAGTGCTTGACTTTTTCGTGAAAAAGGAGTGAAGAGTTTTTTGCCATTTTGAACTCTCTGAAACGGATGGATTCGGCGCGGGTGCGCGCATGGGCGTGTCGTAGGCTAATGCACGAGTGACTGATTACCATGGAAACGTGAAAGTCACGTATGTTAGATAGACTATCCTTGACTCTTTGGATTTTAAATCTCGATGTAGGGTATACACACCCGCGAAAACCTCAGCTTGTCGTAGACACACTTGCCCTATGAAAAAGTGCGGGGGGCGAATTTACATTGTATAAAAAGTGGGGGGGACACATCCCCCCCGTCCCCCGCGTAATCTACGCCTATGGTTCCACACATATTTTACATGTTTTGTGCAGAAAAGCATTCCAATTTCCCTCATATCACTCGTCTGTAATGCAGGGCAATGAATACACTGACCAGTAATGCATTGGCATTAATGCAGCGGACTTGTGCATTTACAGTGTTGACAATGTTCCTTGAGCGGGACCATGAGGCGGCATTAAGTGGGTTTTATGTATTTGGGTCATGTTTGACTTCCCCTAATTCCTAATAAATTACCTTGACTCTCTCTCTCACCCTATGATAAATGCCCTCTGTGCTGTATACAGGGATAAAGGCATGCTAGAGCAGTATTTCTTTTGTCAGTTAACAGAATACTTGGTGTAACAGGTTGTTTAGTAAGGCAACAGTATGGCTTAGTGGTTAAAGATTAGGACTGGCACAGGTAAAGGTTTAAGTCGTAGACTGAACTGCTGCCATTGTGCCCTTGGGATGTTTAACTCCAGATTACTCTATGGTGACTCTGACATCATTGATGATGTCACAACTAGTTTGGAGTGCACCATTGCCCCATACTTTTTGAAATTGTAAGTTGTTTTTATCAAACATGTCTGATAAATAAAGAAAGGAGGAAGAAATAGCTAAAACATTTGATCATCAATAAACCATGAACCTAATATTGTAGTGCTTTCAAATATAAATCAATGACACATTCAGATCAGACACATGTTTAAGATTGTCACTGGCCTCACTGTTTTAATTGATCCAGCTATCCAGTCGCTAAACACTTCCCCAGTAAACTCCACGAAGGTGCAATTTATGTAGCTAGTCTAATCATGAAAAGTGTGAAACTACAAAGAAGAGGAAATACACAAGCATGAATTTCACAAAATAGATAAATGAAATAAATTAGCATTCTCAAACACACAAGGCAAATAACCAACAACAATACAGTTGTATATCATAGATTAATACTTTGCAAACTTGAGTAGAAAAAGGTAACAAACATGCTGAATTACATGCTACATTACATAGCACAGCAATCAAGTACTCATAATGCTCACTAAACAAAATCAAATAGTCTCTTACAGATATTGCATTTCAAAGGGCTTTGATAGGCAAGATGAAGCTGGATGTCTGCAACCACATGGAGCACCTTGCACAACTAAAGCACTAAAGAAATATGGCCTACTTCCTCTTTAAAACAGGAAACCACTGGAAAACTAAGGAAAACTCAAAAATAAGTATCAAAATAAAAGTCTTTGTTTCAACTGAAGTTTAAAAGTCCAGAACAAAGATCATTCTTGGCACGCTTGAGAACTGACCTGCCGAATGCATGTTCTCCAAAGGTAGAAATAAATGATTACATCCCTAATGTTACAGCTTGAAACAGCATAAATGTGTTAGAGAGAAATCCTATCAGGAACATCGTAAAATATTTAGGAGCGACAACAGAGTTCTCAAGGAGAAGGAAGTAATGACAGTTGTTGTAGCTCTCAGTGGATTCATATCCCCTTGGAAACTAATTTGGTTGTATCCAATTACACGTTTAAATGTGTCCCCAATGGAATGATCATGTTTGCCATTCAGTAGCAATCTTGTGTGGCATTTAGGTTTTTCTCTTTATTGCTTGATGAGTCTCTCTATCCTCCTCAATTTTAGTTGTTTTCAAAAGCAAATTCAGACAGTCGATCAGTAAAGCTTTTTTCAATTGGTATTGAAATCAATTTGATATAATAACCCCCTAAATAATTAATACCATTACATCAACTATTACACTTTAACTTCAGATTACTCTATGGCGACTCTATTTTACATCATTGGTGATGTTACGAATAGTACACCACTGCGCCATAATTTTTGAAAAAGAGATGTTTGTCCAACGTGTCTGATGAATGAAGAAAGGAGGGGGAAATGGAACAGCTAAAATATTTGATCATCTTTCAAATATAAGTCAATGACAAAAACAGATAAACTATTAACTTAATGTGTGCCTTGTTAATACCATACCTATATCAGCATTTCCATGGAGAAGTATCTCTAGGTTTAAAGTTCTCAATGTTTAACTTTCATTACTTTAAAAGTGTTGTGCTGTGCTATGACTAAATACGCATGTTTATTGTGAAGAATAAAGCATTAGGCTGTTATTTTGGAGAACTAATCAACTCACTATGCAAAATGCTATTGTGCTATTGTCATTTATGCATCCCCAAATTACCTCCTAAACAGATGAACTGTAATTTCTGTAACCGCATGTTGAAGAGCTATGGGATGTTTGCTACTGTCTTACATCATACACATTAAACCTTTACCACAAAAAAAAAACAAAAAAACAAAAAAAAACCTTATGAAATAAACTAACATCCACAATAAATTAATGGTGAGAAGTAGACTAGTGAGAAACAAAAGGTTTTTCTAAAGAGACATGTTGATTTATTGTTGGCTTTAGAATGCAGCCCCTTGAGTTAAACCACCACACACCTGAAATATAACAGTCCATTTGGCCTCAGAAGTCACAAATGCAAGCCTTTGGTCCTCACGCTACACTAAATCACTCTGGTCCTCAGCTGGCCAAGGGATTGTCGGTCATTCGTTGGTCGAATGAACTTTGTGCTTTGTTGAAAGTGACTGTTTTGATGCAATCCATCAAGCTGTGTATCCTTATGATAGATTTACAGAATAGTGCTCAGTACCAGACCACCTCACTGTTGTAACATATAGGATCCACTGGAAGTGAGCTTACTAAACCCAAGTGCAGTTTTATTTAATCCAAAACATGAGCAGATACACAAAAACAAAGACTTGACTTGGTAAACCAAGAACTGAAGCATGAACAAACTCACCAACAGATTACACATATCAAAGCTAGACTAGGACAAAGAAAACATGTTGTCTACAACTTTGATAACTCACAACTGTGCCACAGTGAATTTAATTTACACCTTAAACTTGCATATTAGCCAGATGTTAGCATGACTGTGAAGTTCAGTTTCTAATTGGCATTTCCTTTTTAAGTAACTGTCGGATGAATTGATCAAATAAAATGCTCACCTTATATACGCTGGGGTATATTTAATCTTCACAGGACCAGCTGTTTATCTAATCAATGTTAATGTTTTTCTTTGAAACTTTACACTTTACCCACGGTCGCTAATCATGGCAACAAACATCACAACATTTTGATAAGTTTTTCCAATCTCCCTCCTAATTAAAACATTTAAATCATAGCCAAAACATTGCAAAAGATTTTGCATTTTATATCTCATGCTTTTGCAGTGTGAAACCCTGTGACGCGTGCGGAATAAGCTACTTTAAAACTGTACACTGTAAAAAATCAAATTGTGGTTGCCAGAAAATCACTGTAAAAAATACTGTGACAATGTTTCCAGTTTTTCAGGATGCCTGTATAGTTAACATTTTATTACACCATCAGGGTAACACACATGACACTAGAATAATGCTTTAAACATTAACTAAAAAACATACAATGTAACAAAAAACACACTTATGTACTTTACTGATAACAAAAATAAGAAGAGACAAAATTATTTATAAAAAATTGTATCTTAAGTGATGTGTAATGCATAGACTTCTGGCAATGTCCTTTTACTGCTTTGTTTTTTTTTTTACTATATTCAATATTCAAACCATTTGACAGTATTTTACAGTAAAATTACATATAATGTGATGTTAAACCATTTACAATTTTTCACCATATATTCATAGTTAACCAATTAACATGACTTTTCTGTAAAAACATTTTTTACATTGTATATATATATATATATATATATATACATATTATAAATATAAGTGTAATACATATCATAAATATAAGCATATACATACAATAAAAGTATATATTATTTTTAATGACCATCAAAAGAGAAATATACTTTTGTTTTCTATAATTTCCTGTAAAGTTAAGGTATGCCAGAGGCAAACCAAATCCCGACCACTTGGGATCAATACTTATACAACTTAAATTTCTGCATAGGATTTTTTTAGTCTGGGAAAGGAGTGTGGCTGCTTTCTCTTCAAGTGTTCCAGTGGGCTGCAAGAAGTAGAGCCCAAGAAGCTAGTTAGTTAGTGAGTTATCAGAAAAGGGCAATTGTCTCTGGTCCACCGTTTCTAATTGTCGAGATGAGGTTGGAGCCGCTAGTGTGAGGGAGCGCAGGAGGTCTGTCAGCCTGGAGCAATGGAGTGAAAACAAAAGAAATTGGGGTGGTTTGTGGTAGTGGCTGTGTTTATTATTTCCTCTAGCTCTCTTTCATATGACTATCCTACCCCCCCCCCCCCCCCCCCGAATCTGTATTGTACATTAAACTGTTTGCCATATATTGCAATGGAGAAGATGTAATCATAGAGGATTTGTCTAATTATGCATGAAAATTAATCCTCCCTAGTTAGTGTGTTCACTTCCGAAATCTTATTCCCAATAGAATATACAGCACCTCCTAAACAATGGACCTGTACTATTTTTGACCTCTCCAAAATCCCTTGGAGTGTCACATTAAGTGCCAATATTAACAGTATTCTGATGATGGGACATCCTATCAGGATTGTTTGACGTCCCAAGGCGTCCCCTTTGAGGATGATAAATTGAAGCGTGGCAGCTGCGGCCGAGCACAGCCACTGAATCTCCTGAGTGGTGGGGTGGTGAGAAGCTGATATGTCACCCCTCCAATCCTTTCTGCTCCTGTGGGAATGAGGAGGAGGGTGAGACTGGGCTTCAGGGAGGGAATTAGTGCCCACCGCAGAAGCTCTGCTGGAAATGCACTGTTCTGTTCCACCAATGGGACTGAATATTAATTTCTATGTGGTTGGTTTCAAGTGATGGATCATCCAAACATAGGGGGAGGCTGTGCATGAGTATATTTCACTTCAAGGTCCTTTTCAACTTTTTCCATTAATACAAACAACATCTTTGCCAAAACACATTTTCTTTTTTTGTTCCGGCTTATGGGTTCTCAGGAGGATTTTTTTTTTTTGGTTGTTTTTTTTGGTTAAGCTTCCTGTCAGAGCTAGTGCACACATATGCATTAATTCATCTCATTTCAGCATGGTATTCAGTCGTAATTGTTGTACAAATTAAATAATATAATTTTGTATTGCTAAGCACAAACATGTTTTGTCTCAGGGGATCTTGAATTAAACTCGTCTGGATAGGAAAAACATTCTGCAAAGTGATTCGTGTTCATCCATACCGATAGGAAAATCTAACAACACACTGACCAGGAGAACATGTACTTGTAAGCATGATTCTACAAGATCTAATAAAACAGTTTCTTTGTAATAAAACTTTTCACTGTAACAAAAATGTAATTGAGTGTGATATTACTTTTATTCAGCAGTTCAATGGACTGTCACAAAACACATACTCTTGTGTTAATGGATAAATTATTCAATAACTCATACGCAAAGATAGTCAGTTGTCTAGATTCTAAATGAAATGGCTTTTTTTTAACAAATCAGTTGAATATGTGGTTCAGTAATACACTTCCTGAATGAATCAGGTTGCATCAGCAATCGCATGAGGTACTTCTTTTTAAATAAGTTATTATTTTGCGACCATTACAAAAAGTACATATAGTATGAATGTGTGTAGTAAGAATGTAGTCACTTGCATCAGTTCATTGATATTCACAAATCCTCTCATGTGGCCTTGTGGAATTATAGAGTCTATTGGATCAGTAGGCCTACTTCAAAATCTCACCTGAAATAATAGGTTGTACTGTTACTTTTTACTGTTACTGTTTTATGAATACCATGAATTCGGACATCTACTATACTGTTTCTCACCTACAATATATAGCAGGAACAACAAATCGTTTGAATGAATACGTCAAATACGCTGTAACAAAGTACGATTTTCTTTATATCTTGAGAAAACGTATGTAACATGTCTGTTAAAGGGAACATCATCTGAAAAACGTTGCATTCTAATTATTGTAAACAACCATCTAATTAATATTGTAAAAGAGCCGATTTAATCAGATTGCTCGCAGATGCCAAGATTTACATCTATAGTTCCTGAAAAAAAGTGAACTTAAGCACTGAACGAGGATGGCATATTTTGCCACTATTAAAGTGAACTACATTTCTAGAATGTTCTTATTTTGTTCTTACTTCCTGCATTTATTATGATATAAATCATGGTTGATAGAAATGCAATTAAATGAAGAATGTTTCCCAGAAGGTGTCATCTCATGCAGCAATACTGTTAGGGGAGGCTGACAACAATGGGGATACTAAATTGTTGTGTTATTTCAGAGACCTGTAGCCTGTCTAATGACCTCATTTTTTAAATAATAACACTGATATGTTTTCCCTAAAAACAAATATACCAAAATGTATTTGAAATAGATTTATTTTATACTAAGTATACTTCTAATACATTTACATATTTATGTACAGCACTTAATAGAAATCATTTGTACTTTTGGTATACTAAATTGATCAATTCTGCTAAATTGGAACAAGTCATTTTGTATTTAATGCACTTTAGTTATCCATATTCAAAGTAGTGCTGAGGTCCAACTAAAGATATACTTAAGTATATTTTACTGTACTTAAATGAAACTATTGCAAGTATACTTTAGGATATCTTGCATTTAAAGATATTATACAGTGATCATACTACTAACAGTGATATTAAAACACATTTTACGCTTAATATTAAGAAATGTGCACTGTGCACAGTAAGTCTCAAGCAATATGTCAGTAAATATGGTTATGGATTTGTACTATGTAATAAATGTATTTTAAATACATTTTGGTACAGTTCTTTTTCATTATAGGGTTGTCATAGATGATAATCAACAATTAATCAATAACATTTCAATCACAATTCTCTATTTTATTTGAACAGCAATTAAACAGATGTAGCCAATAGTGACCACTGCGAGGATGCATTATCAAGTTCAGTTCATTTGATTTCGTGTTCATTGTTTTAGCAGTGAATGTTACAGCAAGCAGTAACTCAAAGGCAGAGAAAGAAACATTCAGAAATTCGATCCAAACATCCAGCATGTCACAAGAAATTAGAAGAGCCATCCCTCTGAAGATCATGTCATCAAAGATTAATTGTATCTCTGCTCCTCTGAGTATTAGTGATTGGTTTTCAGAAAACCCAGGTTTTTATCGCACTGGCTCAGGCAGTGCTCCAGACGTTTCAAAGACTGCGGCTTTACAATTATTCTCAACTCTGACTTATTATCTCAGAGTGGCCCAACAAAAAGGGTTGTCTTCCCATCCAGCACGTTCTCTTCTTATTGGCCATCACATATAACTTACATTTTATACACAATATCATCAGTTACTTTGTCTATTTTTGCTCTACTTTCAAAAAATTCCAAACGAAGCCACAGCTGATTTCTATACATAAGATTCGTTTCTAAGTGGATCAGCATTTTTGAACACAACGATTTAGTGAATGAATCAAATTACCCATAAAGACTCATTAAGACGATGTCACAACGATGTACATTAGCCTGAAGAAAGCTTATATAGTGACACAATCATCGGATATTTCAGTTTTCAAATATAACAATTTCATTCAGATTGTTGACAAATGTGATTACATAGTCCAGTTCCCTTTCGTAGTCACTCCGAGTTACGTCGGATGACGGAGAATGGGGGGTTTCGCCAGAAAGCCAATCCTCTTCGAGTATTAAAAAACGAGCCTATGGCAATGAAATGCCATGGGTCTGCGGAATTAGCATAATGGATCTCCGCCTCACCATGTGAGTATTTAAGGAGAGACACCTGCAACAGCAGATCATGCTTTCGCTTCGGAGCCAAGAGAATCTCTTCACTCCACAAGCCAAATCCTGAGTATTCTCAGTGACTACATCTCTTCGAGACGAGCGAACTCTCTGATGTTGGTGTGACGGCGGTATCCAGCGAGTTTCATATTGCCTGCGATCTGAGCAGTGGTCTGCCGGTCTGTGTGTCTCTCCCTGGTCGCTTCAGCATCCGCAGAGTTTTTTTCCTCTCACTAAAAGAGCGTGCACGCGGCACGTCTTTTTAAAGACGCGTCTTTCTAAAGACGATCTGCCCGTGTATTTCTGAGTGCGGTATTCTGATAGATTCAGCTGTTGGGCGCGAGCGCTGTTTGGCGTGTTTGGGCTTTGATCACGCTCGGACAGCGCTCGTGGGTGTGTCACGTTCTCTCAGTGGGAACGTGACCATCGCAATGTATACGGTCGAGACTCTGTGAGCTCATTTGAGTGAGAGTCCCCTCATCCATCACCCGATCTATTTTTCTCCACGTGAGATAATACTTCGGCTGGTGGCCAGGGTGACTAAGACGTCAGGTCTGGAACTAACCGACGAAAATTCCTCGGTCCACACCCCGTCTTTCACGTTGCAACCCACGTGGTCCCGAGTGGGTTCGCCGGCCTGCCCGCGGGCCCGCGTGCTCATTCGGTCCACCAGCTGATGAAATCATGTTTATCGCCGCATCACAAGGTGAGCTGGAGTCCTCTGGAGATGGCTCGTCTGTGCTGCTGTCCTCAGATGTGCTAGCATAGCGAGCTTGATTCAGAATTCACAGCTATGCTTTCCCGGGCTGCCACGAGTATCGGGTTTGTGTGGAAAATTCTGCCATATCCCGAGCACTTGAGGCTGATGATTGGTTTTTGGGGGTGGCGAACCCAAATCCTTTCTACCCGGATGTGCATGAAGAGGCCATGAGATCGTGGAAGTCTCCTTTGACTTTTCGCGACTGCTCTGCGGCCTCTTCCGCCTTCTCTGCCCTCGTAGAGGCCGCAGTCTACGGTACACTGGGGTTCCCCCCTGTGGAGTGTTCTGTGGCAACACTTAGGTGTCCCCACAGCGCCTCCACCTGGCGTGGCAACCCTAAGCACCCCCCCAATGCCTGTAGTTTCTTGTCTACTCCGGTGGCGGGGACCTATAGAGCTGCGGGGCAGGCTGCCACCTCACTGTGTGTTATTGCCATCCTTCTGGGTGTTCAGTAACATGCACGAGGGTAGGGCTGATTCAGGGCTCATCCTTGAGCTGCCTGCCGTCACCGACCTTGCTCTACGAGCGACGAAGGTGACCGCACGCTCCCTGAGTCAGGTGATGTCCACATGTGTGGTCAGACATTTCTGGCTTAACCTGGTTGATGTGCGCGAGGCTGAGTGAACCAGTTTCCTCGACTTCCCCATATCCCAGGCTGGCCTCTTCGGCGGCGCGGTCGAGAACTCTGCCCAACAGTTCTCGGCCGCCCAGAAGTGGACTGTGGCTTTTTTCTGACCCTGCGGCTTCTGCTGCCAATCAGCCGGCGGCTCAGACGCTTCAGTCCGCTTGCCGTCGAATGCGCCCTCCTGCGACTTCCGCCCCCTCCCGCCCGGCCCCAGCAGCACCGGGCCGGGCCGTGGAGGTGGTCGCAGGGAGGTGCCCCTGCCCGTACCAGCCCCGCAGCCCCGCTGTACGCCAGGCCATGCGGCGCTCCCATTACGGGCAGCTCAGTTATGGCTTGCAGTTCTTCAGGGAGTGGTTGCAGGCCCACTCCTTCCCCCGGTGGAGGGCTGGGGGAGAATCTTTTTAAAAAAGAGCTGCATCCCATCTCTGAGCACGCAGAGCTGGACGGCAGTGCGCGACGCCCCCGAGCCTCGCCACTCTCGTTCCCCTCTGTCTCTGAGGGTGCGGATGACAGTGCGTGCCGTCTCCAGACCACACCACTCTCGTCCCCCTCTATCGCCAGACCCCTGGCAGAGCAGACCCCCGCGGAACGCTGGTCCTTCCCTGGTCTCCTCTGTCAGGACGTGGAGCATGACTGTGCACGCGTGCTGGGCCGCTATGCCACCCTCACCTGTGCCGGTCACTCCGCTCCGCTGCCCCTCCGGGGGGACGCCTGTGGCTCGGATGATTCCACTGGATCAGTGTTTGGTGGCTTGGTTAGAGCTCCCCAATCTGTCCTGTTGGGTCGCCCGAATGATCAGGCTCGGCTATGCGATTCAGTTCGCACGGTCTCCTCCCCGCTTCAGGGGAGTCCGCTTACTGTGGTCGGTGGCTATGTCCCGATCATGAGAGCGGAGGTTGCCACCCTGCTGGCGAAGGGTGCAATCGAGGCTGTCCCTCCAGCCGAGGTGGAGTTACGGGTTTACACCCCGTACTTCATTGTCCCCAAGAAAACCGGTGGGTTACGACCGATCCTGGAACTGCGCGTCCTGAGCCGCACCCTTCACAGGCTGCCATTCAGGATGCTTACGCATTTCCGAATGTGTTCGGCCCCAGGATTGGTCTGCAGCGATAGACCTGAAGGACGCCTACTTCATGTCTCCATTACCTCGACACAGACCGTTTTTCCGGTTTGCTTTCGAGGAGCAGGCATACCAGTACGCGATTCTCCCATTCGGGCTGGCTCTGTCACAGAGACCTAGTGCTCCGGCACCTAGCCCGTCTGGGCCTTCGGGTCAACTGGGAGAAGAGTAAACTTTGCCTCGTGCAGAGGATCTCTTTTCTCGGTATGGAGATAGACTCGGTCGCCATGTCCGCGCAGCTTACGAGCAAGCGCGCACACTCTCAAGTCTGATCATTTCGACGGAGGTGAATCAATCAAAGTTAACTTTAGCTGGAAATAACATTATTCAAGAACCGCTATAATGCCAAAACAATCTGTTACCTTAAATTATATGTTTATCTCTGTAAAGCTGCTTTGAAACAATCCATTGTTAACCCTCTGGGGACCAAAGGTTTTTTGGGGCCCTTGGGATGTTTTGACATGCACTGACATTTGTGCTTTTTTCAGTTATTTATAAACATGTTAATGGCAAAGGTGTAAATTCACTCTATATAGCACATACGGGGCTATCATAATATGTTAGCAACATGCATGTACATGTTTGTATTTTTGAGAGAATATTATTTATGCGTGGTTATTGAAAAAACTAAAAATAAAAGTTTCTGAAATAAGGCCACAAAACACATATTGATTATTTCTTCACAAGACTTTTGAAAATTGTATCACATAGTCTAGAATATTTGCTCCAAAACTATGTGAGAAACATCCTGACTACTCATTCAGATAAGTCAATAAAGTCTTTTAGAATGTGTATGACGTGTTTTGTTTGAGAAAGCTTTATGTGAGGAGGCTTGATCTCTCATTAGTATTTCACACCTGAGAAAGACAAAGACCCTCCCATAATGGCCCTATTAGGTGCTATCAGGCCATATCATTATGAAGAGCCTTGCAGAAAGAATGAGGAGATTTAAAAAAGAATAGCTTTTAGATTGTTTGGATTTATTTACAACACACACACTGCTTAGAATAAGTGAACACACCCATGCTAAAGTTGACTCAAAAGAGGAATAAAAAATCGTAATGCCTTAATTAAAAAAATGAGGAAAACTCCAACCTTTAGGGACATGAATAATGTCCTTGAATTCTTTGTGAATGAAAAATTTATCACAAATAATTAAATGTTCTTCTTTAAAATACAGGGTGCATACGTCTGGACACATCTATCACACACCCTTCACCATATAGACAAGGTTTTATTTCAGTTCAAAGTTAGAGTTGGAAAAATCTTGAAAAGAAAATTGAAGAGGTCTTTTCCAAAACGCTATAAATCCATTTCAATAGTTTTCAGGAAAATTACATTTTTTACCTAGACCCACACATTTTGTGAATATTCAATTTATCCTGTTAAAATGTTTTATTGGCTCAGTCTGAACATGTTGAACAATGATTATTAAATCAAACAACAATATTGTTTATGATAAATTAAAAGTTAATTTATTTTTTTTCCAAAACGCTATAAATCCATCAATTTTTTCCAAAACTGTATGGTTTGTCTTTAAAAAAAAAAAACGAGAGCATGTAACATATAATCAGGGGCTCATACTATAAATTAAATTTAGCAACACATTTAGGCTAAAAGTCATTTGGTGCAGAACCTGAAAATAGTAATGATATCAATAGCTATTCAATAAGTTATTTAGTAATACATTCAGAGTCATTTTTAGTAAAGTGTCAAACCTGTAACAAGTAGGACCAATTTGTCCACTACATATGCGTAAAAAAAAACAAATTATTAAAAATATTTAATAATGATAACGATATTCAAAAGTAGTGATGGGCACCCCTCCACCACACACACACACACACACACACACACACACACACACACACATGCGTGTATAGGCTACACAGCATGTGAACAAAGCGGAGCGGCGTGACGCTTACATAAGTTTAAAAAAAAACTTAAAACATACGTTTCATATTTATGTTTAATAATATAGGCTAATGTTATTTTTTTTATTTAATCTATGTTGATTATATGAAAAGGGAACCGCATGAGATGAGTATGATAGGATCATAAGATGACCAATATATCGGAAAACATTTGGAATGGGTCAGACATGATTTTGACCACTTATTAAGTTTTGTTTAGTAGAAAGCCTTGCTTTAAAGTGAATTTCGTTTTGTATAAATTGTATCTTCATTTTAATCAATGTTTCATCAACAAATTGACTGGATTAATTATAAATAAATAAGCAAATATAGCAGACATATAATCAGGACACGGAAGCGCCCGCGCGTGATCTGGAGAGCATCACATAAATGAACCGAAACACAGCGATACTTGCCTCACAATCCTGAGAAGTATATCTATAAAAAGCTTGAAATGTCTACATTTAAACAAAACAATAAAAAACGAAAAGAAATTGGCTACTCTCTGCGTATAGGCTAATTCAAAGTGTGCATTTCTCTCTATAGGCGCGTTCACTACTGCGAAGATGGCGAGTCAGCATATCAACTTTATCTTTTCAGCTATATCTGACAGAAAACACTAATTAAAAAATTAACAATTCAAAAGTTTCATGCATAGGCCTAATCATTACTTTTGTCGGTTCTTTGTGGCAAGCTTTATGCGTGAGATGCGGAATAGGCAATTAAAAAAATGGTCATTATGGTTTCTCTCCCATATTTAAATAATTAAATCAATAGAAATATGTGATTAAACTTAAATGAACTACTACTAGTCGATTAGAAAACTCACTCATTTTGAGGAATAAATGAACATAAACAAACCTCTGTTCAGAGCGCCACCCTGTTGGATTGCGTAGAATTTTCACCGAATTCTGATTAGTCGAGAGGATTTATCGCGTTTAGGCTAAAAATAGGTTTGGCGCTTATCGCGTTTTGGAAAGAAACTGCATCTTGTAGTACATTTTAAACAAGGAAATGTAGCGATTTGGCATGAAATGTTGATGGAGCAGTGAATAGGTTCAGTGCACAGCAAAATGACATGACAAACTCATTTTTTTTTTAAATGGCGTTTATCGCGTTTTGGAAAAGACCTCTTCAATTGTCTTTTCCATAAATGTCTTAGTTTGATCATACATATTTCAAAGTTGAGGATTCATTATTTTGATTTAGCTTGGATTGGAACAAACACTAGACTATAACATCTTAGTTGATTAGTTTATTGACAAAACATACTATATATTTAACATATGAGCAGAAACTCCTAACAAAGTTTATTTGATGTCTATTTTAGAGTAAAAACTTTATACTCTATCCAAAACTAGTCAACAAAATGTTTTTTATTTCGTCTATAACAGTGCGTATCTGTGCGTTCATTCATTCATTCATTCACACACACACACACACACACAGAAACATGATTCACATTTAAACAGTATGCTATTTTTCCGTTTACAGACACTAACGTTATTCTATATCGCGATTAGAACAAAGCACAAGCATAAAACACTTACACACTTCTCAGCTGAATCTGTTGCTCCTCCTCGTGGTGAAAATAAACCAGCACTTGTTCTGAGGTAGGTAAATGTCCCAGGATTATTCCTCATAGCCGCTCAAGATGACAGTAGATTAATCTGACTAAAAAATATAGTGTGTTTTCAGAGTTTATGGGCGTTAACGCGTCTCAATGTGGTCCTTCACGTATTTGCGTTTGAATAGCGCGTGCTCTCCGTGGGCGTGTCACATTACCAGAGATAATCAGCTGAGAGAACGATAATGAGACGGGCTGACACGTCTCTCTTTTTATATAGATTACATAAACGGAGAATATTTATTTTAGTTTTGAATCGGATCATTTAAAAGTACAAACTCAAATGATTTAAAAGATATATTGCTTATGGCTGGGTGAATAGTATTTGCTGAGTTTTGTTGAAGATTAGAGACGTGCTCCAGGAAAAAAGTTCACGGTGACTGAGAGGCAGAACGCACACCCTGTTTATATTCTTTATTTTACAAAAGCACAATATTTTATTTCGATTGTATGTGGGCACATAAAAAAGTAGACATTTAACAGATTATTTTCTCATATTTCTTAACTCTATATGAACAGAAATGATGGTAGTACTTTAAGTCTATTTTTCTGCTATGTGAAAAAAACGAGCAAAACGCGCCGGCGCGTTTCTGGTCCCCAGAGGGTTAAAAGCGCTATATAAATGAAGATGACTTGACTTGACTTGACTGACTTGTCTTCGACAGTTCCAGGGCAAGAGTGCGGTCCCACTGAAACTTTTTCAGAGGCTCCTGGGGCATATGGCATCCGCAGCCGCGACAACGCCACTCGAATTGCTTCATATGAGACCGCTTCAGCTGTGGCTTCGCGATCGAGTCCCGAGGTGGGCATGGCATCGCGGTACGCTCAGAGCTCTAATAACTCCGACCTGCCGTCAGACCTTCACCCCGTGGCGGAACCTCCGCCTTCTACGGGCCGGAGTTCCCCTAGAACGAGTTTCCAGGCATGTTGTTGTCTCCACAGATGCCTCTGCCACGGGCTGGGGCGCCATGTGCAATGGACATGCAGCCGTGGGCTCCTGGACAGGACCCCAGCGCCTCATGCATGTCAATTGCCTCGAGTTGCTGGCAGTACGCCTTGCCCTGCACCGCTTCCATGCGTTGCTCCAGGGTCAACACGTACTAGTCTGTTCAGACAATACCGCGACTGTAGCGTACATCAACCATCAAAGTGGTCTACGCTCCCGCCGTATGTCGCAACTCGCACGCCACCTCTTATGGAGTCAGAAGCACCTAAGGTCCCTTGGTGCTATTTACATTCCTGGAGTGCGGAACCTTGCAGCCGTCGAGCTGTCACGGCTCCGACCTACCTCTGGCGAATGGCGACTCCATCCTCAGTCGGTCCAGCTGATGTGGGACCAGTTCAGGGACGCACAGATAGATCTGTTTGCCTCCCACGACTCATCCCATTGCGCCCTGTTTTACTCCCTGTCCGAGTCGGCACGGATGCACTGGCGCACAGCTGGCCGCAGGGCCTACGCAAGTATGCGTTTCCCCCAGTGAGCCTTCTCGCACGTACTCTCTGCAAGATCAAGGAGGACGAGGAGCAGGTCATATTGGTCGCCCTATACTGGCCCACCAAGACCTGGTTCTCCGAACTGATACTCCTCGCGACAGCACCTCCTTGGCCAATTCCTCTGAGGAAGGACCTCCTTTCTCAGAGACGGGGCACCCTATGGCACCCTCGTCCCGATCTTTGGAGACTCCACGTGTGGCTCCTGGACGGGACGAGGCAGGTTTGAGTACCCTGCCACCAGCGGTGGCGGCTACCATCACTTCCGCTAGAGCATCGTCCACGAGACATGTCTATGCGTTGAAGTGGAACCTCTTCGTTAACTGGTGCTCTTCTCGCCGAGAAGACCCCAGGAGATGCTCGATCAGCGTTGTGCTCGATCCGCACCGACCTTGCTCTACGAGCGACGAAGGTGACCGCACGCTCCCTGAGTCAGGTGATGTCCACATGTGTGGTCAGACATTTCTGGCTTAACCTGGTTGATGTGCGCGAGGCTGAGTGAACCAGTTTCCTCGACTTCCCCATATCCCAGGCTGGCCTCTTCGGCGGCGCGGTCGAGAACTCTGCCCAACAGTTCTCGGCCGCCCAGAAGTGGACTGTGGCTTTTTTCTGACCCTGCGGCTTCTGCTGCCAATCAGCCGGCGGCTCAGACGCTTCAGTCCGCTTGCCGTCGAATGCGCCCTCCTGCGACTTCCGCCCCCTCCCGCCCGGCCCCAGCAGCACCGGGCCGGGCCGTGGAGGTGGTCGCAGGGAGGTGCCCCTGCCCGTACCAGCCCCGCAGCCCCGCTGTACGCCAGGCCATGCGGCGCTCCCATTACGGGCAGCTCAGTTATGGCTTGCAGTTCTTCAGGGAGTGGTTGCAGGCCCACTCCTTCCCCCGGTGGAGGGCTGGGGGAGAATCTTTTTAAAAAAGAGCTGCATCCCATCTCTGAGCACGCAGAGCTGGACGGCAGTGCGCGACGCCCCCGAGCCTCGCCACTCTCGTTCCCCTCTGTCTCTGAGGGTGCGGATGACAGTGCGTGCCGTCTCCAGACCACACCACTCTCGTCCCCCTCTATCGCCAGACCCCTGGCAGAGCAGACCCCCGCGGAACGCTGGTCCTTCCCTGGTCTCCTCTGTCAGGACGTGGAGCATGACTGTGCACGCGTGCTGGGCCGCTATGCCACCCTCACCTGTGCCGGTCACTCCGCTCCGCTGCCCCTCCGGGGGGACGCCTGTGGCTCGGATGATTCCACTGGATCAGTGTTTGGTGGCTTGGTTAGAGCTCCCCAATCTGTCCTGTTGGGTCGCCCGAATGATCAGGCTCGGCTATGCGATTCAGTTCGCACGGTCTCCTCCCCGCTTCAGGGGAGTCCGCTTACTGTGGTCGGTGGCTATGTCCCGATCATGAGAGCGGAGGTTGCCACCCTGCTGGCGAAGGGTGCAATCGAGGCTGTCCCTCCAGCCGAGGTGGAGTTACGGGTTTACACCCCGTACTTCATTGTCCCCAAGAAAACCGGTGGGTTACGACCGATCCTGGAACTGCGCGTCCTGAGCCGCACCCTTCACAGGCTGCCATTCAGGATGCTTACGCATTTCCGAATGTGTTCGGCCCCAGGATTGGTCTGCAGCGATAGACCTGAAGGACGCCTACTTCATGTCTCCATTACCTCGACACAGACCGTTTTTCCGGTTTGCTTTCGAGGAGCAGGCATACCAGTACGCGATTCTCCCATTCGGGCTGGCTCTGTCACAGAGACCTAGTGCTCCGGCACCTAGCCCGTCTGGGCCTTCGGGTCAACTGGGAGAAGAGTAAACTTTGCCTCGTGCAGAGGATCTCTTTTCTCGGTATGGAGATAGACTCGGTCGCCATGTCCGCGCAGCTTACGAGCAAGCGCGCACACTCTCAAGTCTGATCATTTCGACGGAGGTGAATCAATCAAAGTTAACTTTAGCTGGAAATAACATTATTCAAGAACCGCTATAATGCCAAAACAATCTGTTACCTTAAATTATATGTTTATCTCTGTAAAGCTGCTTTGAAACAATCCATTGTTAACCCTCTGGGGACCAAAGGTTTTTTGGGGCCCTTGGGATGTTTTGACATGCACTGACATTTGTGCTTTTTTCAGTTATTTATAAACATGTTAATGGCAAAGGTGTAAATTCACTCTATATAGCACATACGGGGCTATCATAATATGTTAGCAACATGCATGTACATGTTTGTATTTTTGAGAGAATATTATTTATGCGTGGTTATTGAAAAAACTAAAAATAAAAGTTTCTGAAATAAGGCCACAAAACACATATTGATTATTTCTTCACAAGACTTTTGAAAATTGTATCACATAGTCTAGAATATTTGCTCCAAAACTATGTGAGAAACATCCTGACTACTCATTCAGATAAGTCAATAAAGTCTTTTAGAATGTGTATGACGTGTTTTGTTTGAGAAAGCTTTATGTGAGGAGGCTTGATCTCTCATTAGTATTTCACACCTGAGAAAGACAAAGACCCTCCCATAATGGCCCTATTAGGTGCTATCAGGCCATATCATTATGAAGAGCCTTGCAGAAAGAATGAGGAGATTTAAAAAAGAATAGCTTTTAGATTGTTTGGATTTATTTACAACACACACACTGCTTAGAATAAGTGAACACACCCATGCTAAAGTTGACTCAAAAGAGGAATAAAAAATCGTAATGCCTTAATTAAAAAAATGAGGAAAACTCCAACCTTTAGGGACATGAATAATGTCCTTGAATTCTTTGTGAATGAAAAATTTATCACAAATAATTAAATGTTCTTCTTTAAAATACAGGGTGCATACGTCTGGACACATCTATCACACACCCTTCACCATATAGACAAGGTTTTATTTCAGTTCAAAGTTAGAGTTGGAAAAATCTTGAAAAGAAAATTGTCTTTTCCATAAATGTCTTAGTTTGATCATACATATTTCAAAGTTGAGGATTCATTATTTTGATTTAGCTTGGATTGGAACAAACACTAGACTATAACATCTTAGTTGATTAGTTTATTGACAAAACATACTATATATTTAACATATGAGCAGAAACTCCTAACAAAGTTTATTTGATGTCTATTTTAGAGTAAAAACTTTATACTCTATCCAAAACTAGTCAACAAAATGTTTTTTATTTCGTCTATAACAGTGCGTATCTGTGCGTTCATTCATTCATTCATTCACACACACACACACACACACACAGAAACATGATTCACATTTAAACAGTATGCTATTTTTCCGTTTACAGACACTAACGTTATTCTATATCGCGATTAGAACAAAGCACAAGCATAAAACACTTACACACTTCTCAGCTGAATCTGTTGCTCCTCCTCGTGGTGAAAATAAACCAGCACTTGTTCTGAGGTAGGTAAATGTCCCAGGATTATTCCTCATAGCCGCTCAAGATGACAGTAGATTAATCTGACTAAAAAATATAGTGTGTTTTCAGAGTTTATGGGCGTTAACGCGTCTCAATGTGGTCCTTCACGTATTTGCGTTTGAATAGCGCGTGCTCTCCGTGGGCGTGTCACATTACCAGAGATAATCAGCTGAGAGAACGATAATGAGACGGGCTGACACGTCTCTCTTTTTATATAGATTACATAAACGGAGAATATTTATTTTAGTTTTGAATCGGATCATTTAAAAGTACAAACTCAAATGATTTAAAAGATATATTGCTTATGGCTGGGTGAATAGTATTTGCTGAGTTTTGTTGAAGATTAGAGACGTGCTCCAGGAAAAAAGTTCACGGTGACTGAGAGGCAGAACGCACACCCTGTTTATATTCTTTATTTTACAAAAGCACAATATTTTATTTCGATTGTATGTGGGCACATAAAAAAGTAGACATTTAACAGATTATTTTCTCATATTTCTTAACTCTATATGAACAGAAATGATGGTAGTACTTTAAGTCTATTTTTCTGCTATGTGAAAAAAACGAGCAAAACGCGCCGGCGCGTTTCTGGTCCCCAGAGGGTTAAAAGCGCTATATAAATGAAGATGACTTGACTTGACTTGACTGACTTGTCTTCGACAGTTCCAGGGCAAGAGTGCGGTCCCACTGAAACTTTTTCAGAGGCTCCTGGGGCATATGGCATCCGCAGCCGCGACAACGCCACTCGAATTGCTTCATATGAGACCGCTTCAGCTGTGGCTTCGCGATCGAGTCCCGAGGTGGGCATGGCATCGCGGTACGCTCAGAGCTCTAATAACTCCGACCTGCCGTCAGACCTTCACCCCGTGGCGGAACCTCCGCCTTCTACGGGCCGGAGTTCCCCTAGAACGAGTTTCCAGGCATGTTGTTGTCTCCACAGATGCCTCTGCCACGGGCTGGGGCGCCATGTGCAATGGACATGCAGCCGTGGGCTCCTGGACAGGACCCCAGCGCCTCATGCATGTCAATTGCCTCGAGTTGCTGGCAGTACGCCTTGCCCTGCACCGCTTCCATGCGTTGCTCCAGGGTCAACACGTACTAGTCTGTTCAGACAATACCGCGACTGTAGCGTACATCAACCATCAAAGTGGTCTACGCTCCCGCCGTATGTCGCAACTCGCACGCCACCTCTTATGGAGTCAGAAGCACCTAAGGTCCCTTGGTGCTATTTACATTCCTGGAGTGCGGAACCTTGCAGCCGTCGAGCTGTCACGGCTCCGACCTACCTCTGGCGAATGGCGACTCCATCCTCAGTCGGTCCAGCTGATGTGGGACCAGTTCAGGGACGCACAGATAGATCTGTTTGCCTCCCACGACTCATCCCATTGCGCCCTGTTTTACTCCCTGTCCGAGTCGGCACGGATGCACTGGCGCACAGCTGGCCGCAGGGCCTACGCAAGTATGCGTTTCCCCCAGTGAGCCTTCTCGCACGTACTCTCTGCAAGATCAAGGAGGACGAGGAGCAGGTCATATTGGTCGCCCTATACTGGCCCACCAAGACCTGGTTCTCCGAACTGATACTCCTCGCGACAGCACCTCCTTGGCCAATTCCTCTGAGGAAGGACCTCCTTTCTCAGAGACGGGGCACCCTATGGCACCCTCGTCCCGATCTTTGGAGACTCCACGTGTGGCTCCTGGACGGGACGAGGCAGGTTTGAGTACCCTGCCACCAGCGGTGGCGGCTACCATCACTTCCGCTAGAGCATCGTCCACGAGACATGTCTATGCGTTGAAGTGGAACCTCTTCGTTAACTGGTGCTCTTCTCGCCGAGAAGACCCCAGGAGATGCTCGATCAGCGTTGTGCTTTCCTTCCTGCAAGACGGGTTGGAGCGAAGGCTGTCTCCCTCCACCCTGAAGGTGTATGTGGCCGCTATCGCCGCATATCACGAAGCAGTTGAAGGTAAGTCTCTTGGAAAACACGACCTGATCCTCAGGTTCCTGAGAGGAGCGAGGAGACTGAATCCTCCTCGCCCTCCTCTCGTTCCCTCTTGGGACCTCTCAGTGGTCTTAAGTGCCCTGCAGAGGGCTCCCTTTGAGCCTCTGCAATCAGCTGAGATCCTGTCAATGAAGACAGCGCTCCTGGTTGCGTCGGCCTCCATCAAGAGTGTAGGGGACCTGCACGCATTCTCCGTTGACGAAGCGTGCCTGGAGTTCGGGCCCGGTCACTTTCACGTGATCCTGAGACCCCGGCCTGGATATGTGCCCAAGGTTCCCACCACTCCCTTCCGGGACCAGGTGGTGAACCTGCAAGCGCTGCCCCGGGAGGAGGCAGACCCAGCCTTGGCACTGCTCTGTCCAGTACGCGCACTACGTGCTTACGTAGACAGGACGCAGTGTTTCAGGACCTCAGACCAGCTCTTTGTCTGTTATGGTGGGAAGCTGAAGGGAAAGGCTCTCTCCAAACAAAGGTTGTCTCACTGGATAGTGGACGCCATTGCTTTGGCATACCAGCAGCAAGGTCGACCATGCCCCCTTGGTGTGACCGCCCACTCCACCCGGAGTGTGGCGTCCTCTTGGGCTTTAGCGCGTGGCGCCTCGCTAACAGACATCTGCAGAGCTGCAGGCTGGGCAACACCTAACACATTCACCAGATTCTACAATCTCCGAGTGGAGCCAGTCTCCGCCCATGTACTGTCTTTTTCAAGCTAACATGGGAGCTGTTAAGTGTCTCGCTTGCTCGCCATTCCACTCCACGGACTGGATACGTGCGATATTTCCTCAGGTGAGCCTTCCCCTCTGAAGCCCTGAGTTCCTCCAGCACTGTTGACGCTGGCGCCAGTGTCTATTGCCTGTGCGTCGGCTAGGTGCCTCCGTGTGCATGGTTCCTCCCCTGAGTAACCCCCACATGTGTATTTTCCACTGTAAGCCTCTTTGAGCATGTGTCTTTCCCTCGGCAAGTCACCTGCCACTCCTGGAGTTGAAAGTAGATGCCACCCTACGGGCTGGTCACTCCAGTGTTCCTCCATATGTAGCCCCCTTGGGCCATATGTGTATTCTTAAGTCCTCCCTATGGGTAGGCATGCTGCGGCATATCTCCCATGAGATATGCTTCCCAGTGTACCTTGGTATTCCTGTGTTAAGTAGGACTCCTTCGTCCGTGCCTATATCACGACAGGGAGGTCAGACTTCGCAGGGCACTGGAAGACAGCTGTGAAGGTGGCGTGATTACACGGGGACCCCCATTCTCCGTCATCCGACGTAACTCGGAGTGACTACGAAAGGGAACGTCTCGGTTACGGATGTAACCCTCGTTCCCTGAGTAGGGAACGGAGACGTTACGTCTCCCTGCCACTTCCGCTGTACCGCTGGGTAGACGCCTGAGTTCAGTCTCGGCTCCTCAGCGAAGACATGATCTGCTGTTGCAGGTGTCTCTCCTTAAATACTCACATGGTGAGGCGGAGATACATTATGCAAATTCCGCAGACCCATGGCATTTCATTGCCATAGGCTCGTTTTTTAATACTCGAAGAGGATTGGCTTTCTGGCGAAACCCCCCATTCACCGTCATCCGACGTAACGTCTCCGTTCCCTACTTAGGGAACGAGGGTTACATCCGTAACCGAGACGTTTTCCAGTATTCCTGAAGGGTTTTCTTTTGTAAATAATAGTTGATGAATATCGTGTTATACACGTTATAAAATTGTAGACCGGCCGGGACAGTGAAAGACAGTGTACTTTTTTTAATACCTCTTATGGTGTGTGTATGTACATATATCATGTGATCTGTGAGGTTTTTTTCTTATTTTTTTCTCTTTTTCTTCTGAAATCACATCGACCCATTTATCTTTTAGTTTCTTTATTGTGGCATTTGTGTTGCCCTTTTTCTGTACATAGTGTATATAAATAATTTTTCCTTTTTTTACTGAAGCGGTAGGGGTTTGCTGCCATTGTCTTTTGTATATCTTTTCTCCTGTGTTTGGTACAGCCAGAGAGTTAGTAAGACCACTCTTTTTGTATATATATATAAGGTTATATATATATATATTTTTAATGTTATTTATTTATATTTTATTATAATAAAATCTATCTAGGGTTTATTCAGGTTTTCAGAAGATTTTATTTTTTGTTACCTCCCTGACAGACCATCGTAACAAAAAAGAAATACCTTTTTTCATGTATGTCATATAAAATATGTTTCCCAATTTTCCATCTCATGCTAATGATTTGAAGGTTAAAGAATGGAGTAGCAAAACTAACCCAAAGTTAATTATCCTTGAGAGAATATTTAAAATATTTTAACAACCAAAAAATCACAAAGGTAATTAAACCTTTAAAGGTTTTCTTTTCACAAAGCCGTCATGGCTGTTAAGAAAACTGCATTTTTAGCATGACAGATGTTTTACAGTAACCTTTGCAGTAACAAGCTTCTTTTTCCAACAAGCAGTTCAATTCAATTCCCCTCAAAAGAAGAAAACAAATGAAAGAAAAAAAGATTAATTGTTTCAGTTGAGTTCCTGAAAATAACGTATGCAACCAGTCCAATGGAGAGACGGAACGTCATAGGCAGGTGGCGTCATCAACCAGGAAACTATAAAGCACCCCCTGTGCCTTCAGCAACAAGAGAAAATAATTGTCTCTCACTTTGTATTATTGTCATTCTAATGAAAGTATATTTAATTTATATATACACTTACAAGCAAATCTGTCCGTTTTCTCATTTACCGGCGCCCGGCGGTATAAGCCACCTACTGCTGCAATCGTCTGTCTGAGCTTGCACTCAATGTTTGGTGTCCCACTGCTCTATATCGCACGTGCTACTGCCCCTGTCCTGTGATCCAACAGGAGCGAGTGAAAGTTACCTGTGCCCCTAAATAGCCTTCCCCGCTACGGAACTAAGAGCAACCGGAAGTTACCTGTGCCCCCTAAATATCCTCCCCGCTACACTTCCATATTCTGTAAAATAACTCAAAAATGACCCCATTATGTTGTTTGTCTGGGAGTTCAGCATGCCCAGTCAGCTCTCGAGGGAGCTGATTGCGAGCATTGTGAGCATTTTCCCCTTAGAATGCTCCGCTCCCGCCGAGCACTCTTTGAGGAGAGTGGTTCAGTTCGCGATCTCGCGGATCGGGTCCCGCTTCTGCCGAGGCAGAGCGGCGGCGTCATTCGTGGGGATCGAAGATGGATCTAACATCTGGGTTTGAGACGGGCCCCACCCTATCTCAACCTTTACCTGTTAGATCTAGTGCCTCAGTCTCGGGTTCGGAAGCACACTCTGCGGTTTCTTCACCTCATTCTGCCAAAAGTGAGGAGCTGATGGAGGTGCTCACTCATGGTGTTTCTAAGCTAAGCATTGAGTGGCCAGCTGTTAGGCAGGAGTCTAAAGAAATATCTAAATTAGATGAGAGATTTTTGCCTTCCTGCACACAACCTCCACGACGGTGCTTTCTGTTCTTTCCCGATCTCCACACCGAGGTGTCGAGGTCGTGGAAGAAACCGGTGTCTTACCGTATTTTTACCCCACAAACTTCAACTTATTCGACTATTGTGGGGGCTAAGTGTCATGGTTATGGGGCGATGCCCAAAGCGGAAGAGGCGAGTCTGAGGACACATGCAACCGTATCAATTTGAACCGGAGTCGGACCCGGAACAAGATGATGGCCGCAAAGAACTTCGACATTTAAGGCTCGAACAGGAAGTTTCTGAATGGTTGGTTAACATAATGTCACTTTGATCTATTTTTGTATGCACTGGCAGGGTAGAGTAGTGAGATACGAACGCTATGTGTTTAGTGATGTATACGTTAGTTCATTGACAGATTGACTTTACAAGTAATGGTCATAAACTTTTTTTCGCGATTTGCAAAGATTAATATAAAGGTTAATAAGATTTTACACTCACTTCTTCTGGAGGTGCAGAGCAGAGGGAACATAAATAGTTGGTACCGATTGGTACTTTTTTCAGGAGCAGCTTCTTAGCAAAACGTCTCAGGTTACGACTGTAACCATAGTTCCCTGATAAAGGGAATGAGACGATGCGTAAATGACGCTTTGGGAACGCCCCCAGCGTGAATGCGTCTGAAGCATCTATGTCAACTAGTCCAATGGAAAGAATGAGCGTCATGGGCGGGTGACGTCATGACCAGGAAGGGATAAAAGCACAGCCGGTGCAAACCGGCATTAGCTTCGAAAAATTGCCGAAGCAAGCCGATCACAGGGATGCAGGAAGTATGGCAGGGTGACGCATCGTCTCGTTCCCTTTCTCAGGGAACTATGGTTACAGTCGTAACCTGAGACGTTCCCTTTCGAGGGAACTCGCGATGCGTCAATGACGCTTTGGGAACGAGAATACCCAAAACGCCAGACTTTCAAATGCCTGAGTGTCAGCCTGTTGTCACACTGCACCAAGCACCTGGGACCCTGGGGCAGCATCCAGGTCCAAGCTGTAAAACCTCACGAATGTGAGCGGTAAGGCCCAGCCCGCCGCATCACAAACGTCTCGGAGAAAACTCCAGATAATAAAGCTTAGAAGCCATACTCCTGGTGGAATGAGCCCTGACCACCAAATGGTTGGCCAGAGGACTCACAAGCAAGAAGAATAGTCACAACTATCTATTGCTCAATAGGTTGGATTTTCCCGAAGAGAAGTCCAATGAACATAAGTGTCCAGTGCTCGCACTGGGCACAAGAGGTTCAGCTTTTCCTGGTCCGAAAAACGGGGGAGGACAGAAACCTGCAGCACAATAGGCCTCGGAATAATGGTAGGCACCTTAGGAACATATCTATGTTTGGGGTAAGATTGTCTTGGCCATCCCCGGTGCACTCAAGGCAGGTGGGGACCGAAAGGGCCTGAAGGTCTCGACTCTTAGAGGGACGAAATAGCTAGCAGAAAAAGGTCTTAAAAGAAAGGAACTTCTCTGAGACCAAATCTAAGGGCTCGAAGGGAGCCCCAGATAGGCCTTCTAGAACTATTGCAAGGTCCCAAGCCGGCACCTTAGTGCAAGTTGCAGGCCTCAGCCTCAAAGTGCCACGAAGGAAACGAGTGATCAGGGGGTCTCAACCCAAAAATGTACTACCCACCAGGGAGTGGAAAGCCGCAATGGCTGCCAAGTATACCTTAAGCGTGGAAGGACATAGACCTGATACAAAGCGTTCTTGCAGAAACTCGTTTTTACTGAACAGTTAACCGGATCCCAAACACCCTCGAAATAGTGAATATATAGTTTCCTCGTAGCGGGAGCTCTGGAGCTTAGAATGGTCTCAACAACCTCAGTTGAGAGACCACTCTCTATGAGTTGGGCCCCCTCAGAGGCCAAACCCACAGTTTTCAAATCTCCTGCCGGGGGTGCAATATTGCATCCCCTGCCTGAGACAGAAGGTCTCTCCTGATCGGGACCTCCAAGGGAGGGCCGTCGAGGAGAAGAAGTAGGTCCGCAAACCAAATTCGGCTCAGCCAGGGTGGTGCTACTAGCAATAGGCTTATTCCATCCTGGCGGATTCACTCCAGAACTCCTGGGAGCAGAGCAACAGGGGAAATGCGTCCAGACGTAGCCTCGGATACGTCTGCACCATAGCATCCAGCCCCGAGGGGGCTGGTTGAGTGAGGGATAACCAGAGTGGACAGTGCGTCGTATGCTGAGACGAGAACAGATCCACTTTGCCTGGCCGTAAAACTCCCATATTTGCTCCACCGCCTCGGGGTGGACTCCCCTGGCCTCAGCCCCTGCCTCGACAGGGTGTCTGCTCCAATATTCTGGCCCCCTGGAATATACGCTGCCCTCAGACAGCGTAATTTCCTGAGGGACCAAAATAAGAGGCCATCAACGTGTTGTCTGTGGGACAAGAACCAGATTTTCCTCCATATAACCAAGGCGCGGGGATACTGCCGCGTGATCTTGATCGTACGGAGTGGGTTTCCCCTCACGGAGAACCCTCTGGTCCTGAGCCACCACTGTACCAGAGCAACACATGATGGCCTCTCAGGTCTAGGAGGAGATGTCTCAACGCATTGAAGACGACCATCATCTCTAGGCAATTCACGTGCCAAGAGAGATGATGACTCTGAACCGAGCGGCCTTCCATTACCGCTCCCCAGCCGGTGAGGGAAGCATCTGTCGAGATCGCAACTCGGTGGCAAAGAGCTCCCAACACCGGACCCTGGGTTAAGAACCAGTGTTTCCTCCATATAACCAAGGCACAGAGAACCGCCGCGTGATCTTGATTATACGTAGTGGGTTTCCCCTCGGGGAGAACCCTCTGGTCCTGAGCCACCACTGCAAAGGTCTTATGTACAGCAGGCCAAAAGGAATCCCGTTGGACGCCGCTGCCAAAAGACCCAACAGTCTCTCGAACTGTCTTACAGTGCGTGACTGGCCTAGCCTCAGCTCTTTTGTGGCTGTCAGGATAGCAGCTACACGAACGGGCAACAGAGTGGCCCGCATCGTCACTGAATCCCATACCACACCAAGGAAAGTGGTTCTCTGTACTGGAGAAAGCACACTCTTCTTGGCATTGAGCCTCAACCCCAACACCTGCATATGAGCGAGAACGACACCTCGGTGCCGAACCACCAACTGCTCTGATTCCGCTAGAATCAGCCAGTCATCTATGCAATTCAGAATGCGTCTGCACTGCAGCCTGGCGGGGCCAGAGCTGCATCTACGTGCTTCGTGAATGTGCGGGGTGATAGAGCTAGACCGAAAGGAAGTGCCTGATAATGGTGTTCTTTGCCCCAAAGAAAACCTCAGGAACCTTCTGTGCTGAGGGAGGATGGAGATATGGAAGTATTTTAGATCTATCGTGACAAACCAGTCCTCGGATCTGATTTGAGTCATGATCTGTTGAGTGTCAGCATCTTGGACTTGAGTTCCAGCACCAAACACTCAAACAGACGAAGATCTAGTATGTGACACAGCTCTCCATCCGTTTTTGGAACAATGAGATAACGACTGTAAAGACCCGACGCAATGTCGGGTGAGTACACCTGCTCTATAGCTTTTTTTGCTAACAGGGCCTTTACCTCTTGCTCCATTACCAGAGCCTGCTCGGAATGCACTAACGTGAGCAACACCCCGTTGTAGCCTGGAGGACGAGAACCAAATCTGCCTCTTACTACTAACTGCAGGACCCATTGAGATATATTTGGCAGTAGCTTCCACGCTGCCCGAAAATCTACCAAGGGAACCAGCCCCTCGAGGCTGGCCTCTGGTGTAATCAAGACAGTAGTGAAGTAGTGGTGTACATGTACAAGACAGTAGTGGTGTAATGAAGCATACTGGCAGGAACCACCCGAACTGACTGTTTTCGAACCCCCCTCAGAGGGCGCAAGTCCGACGCAATGTCGAGTTGACGCTGCGCCAGAAGCTCGCTTGGAGACCGTTGCGCCCCGAGCACCAAGGGTGGCGGGGTTGGCAGAACGGTCCCCTCAGGGCACCGAGATGGAAAGGGCACCGTATAATGAGGTGTACACCGTTCCACCCCGGTTGGGGCTGCCCTCACCGGTCTGATGCCGGTGGCGCCAGACCTTTTCCTTTGAGCCGAACCCTTCTCAGCATGAAGAACGGTCCTCGGATCCGGCTTCTGCTTTGAAGGCTTTAGCTGCTGTGTTGTGTTTGAGAAACTAGACGGCTGGAGTTGCTCACGCCCAGCAGCCCCAGGGGGTTGGACATAGCGAGGGAGAGATTATATTGTATCTTTCTCCATGATTCCCATCAAATAGAGCCAGAGGTGTCTCTCAGAGACCACACGGGCTGCTCCATCCCTGAGAGATAAATCTGTGGCCCGACGAAGTTCTCAAACCCCATCGGGCCAAACTCCCTCACTTCTGTCCAAATACCACAGCAGATCAGCCTGATATGCTTGTAGTACTGCTATAGTGTGCAAGCAGGCTCCTGCTAGACCCACTGCCGTAAATGCTTTTCCCACTAGATTAAAAATAGTTTTCTTTAATGGTTTAGTGAGAGAAACCGACGCCTTTAGGGTCGATACTGAACCGGGAGACAGATAGCTCGCAAGCGTCTGTTCTAACCGGGGTATTGCCCCATAGCCATACTCTCTTAACCCCCTAATATCTGAATATACATGAATGTGGGGGCTAAAAGACAAGATGAGTAAGGCTTTTTCCATGATCTAGACAGCTCGCTGTGCAGATCGGGAAAAATGGAAGGCCCCGTGATGGAGGTGAAAAAATAGAGGGAAGGAAACTCGTTTATTTTATTTTTTAAGACGAGTGCCCCCTTATTACTGCTGGCTTATTAAATATTTAATTTATCTACAGCCTTAGTAAACACCTCCACCAGCTTTTATTATTATTATATATATATATTATATATATATATATATATATATATATATATATATATTCATTTTATTTTATATATAATATAAACTAAACTTATTTTTGCACCGCGGAACGTTTCTCACTGGATGAGTTTCGGCGGACCGATTATACTGGCGCACCAACTAGCGTTCATGAGGAAGAAGCTGACGAGATCGCTTTGGTTGGCCGGTGGATGGGAAATTTTGTTACAAAAACGAACGGATGGAAGCGTCGATAAGAACATGGTTGTGTGCAAGCTATGCAACAAGGAATTCGCTATTGCTATTAGTGTAGTGTAGCAATATGCTATTGCTACACTTAATGGCAAAAAAAACACTGGTCTGCTGGACTTGGTTGAACAAAAATAAACAATATTTTGTTGCTTAAGCTTATGTATTTATTCAATGGTATACTAAAAATCCATGTGAAAAAAAAATACTTCTCACTGTTCTCAGGTCAAATATTTATGCAATTAAAATGCGATTAATTTCGATTAATTAATTACAAAGCCTCTAATTAATTAGATTAATTTTTTTAATCGAGTCCCGGCCCTAATATATATATATATATATTTCTCATACACTGGGGAAAGAGATGGCAAATCCACTTCCCCCATGATTGTGTCACTTTCAATGCCCAGCATATCTACCTCCTCGGAGATAGAGCACTGAAGCATTGGTCTCTCTCCCAGGGTGGAAGTAACCGCGGCGCGGGCTTCCGAGAGCGGAGAGAGAGCAATGGATCCCTCGGGAAAGGGAGGAGAAAAGATCCTCGGACCCGTCTCCACCCCCGTAAAGAGATCCATTTGCGATCCCCAGGAATGCATTCTGGTCCTGCAGCCTGAGAACCGCGAACCTGAACACTTTCCTCAAAAAGTGACAGGCGGGAGCGGAGCATGCGTTTTTTTAAGCGAGAGCTTCTCACAATGTTGGCAATCAGCCCCCTCGAAGGCTGATACCGCATGCTCTACTCCCAAACACATCACACAAAGCTCGTGTGTGTCCCTACTCGTTAAATAGCGCGAGCAGGGAGAACACAGAGTTTGTGCAATTGTTTAGTTTCCATAGTTTTTAAATATATATATCAGACAGACAACAGTAAATATAACAGACAGTATGACACAGATCGCTTGCTGAGGCAACAGAAGCTGATGCCGGTTTGCACCGGATGTGCTTTTATCCCTTCCTGGTCCTGACGTCACCCGCCCGTGACGCTCATTCTTTCCATTGGACTAGTTGACATAGACGCTTCAGACGCATTCACGCTGGGGGCGTTCCCAAAGCGTCATTGACGCATCGCGAGTTCCCTCTAAAGGGAACCAGCTTTATACTGACCCTCGTTTATAAAGCAGTCTGGTGAGAAATGATTCACGCTTATGAACGCGTTGACATTGATCGTGGGGAATATTCCCTTCGAAAACAAAACTCAGCCACTCCGTCTTCAGCGGTTCGGATTTAGGAACATCAAAATGACTGCTGTGTTCGTTATTACACCCAAGAACAGAACACCGCAAGAATGAAGACAAATGTCTCTCGGGCAAAAAGGCCCTGGATATAGAGACATTTATTTGCCAAACTTTGTCACAGTGAGGGAAGATACTTGTGATGTGGCTCAGATGTCATTGCTGCTGGAGGACATTTCCAGATGAACATATGTGTATTGTTGGCTCTTCAGGGCAAAGATACATTCATTTGAAAGATTAGCATTATGGAGCTATTTAAAAGATGCTATTTAAAAGATGGTCATTACTTTAAAATGCATATTCTTTACTTCTGAATTTCTTTGAATGGCTGTTTCACTGTGTAATTGTAATTCTCAGTACGACGGAATATGGATTGGCCCTGTATGCAGGATAAGGTGTGATACGAGACAATAAATCCTGCTGGAATAGTTATTGATTCAAAGCACAATCTCAGTTAGACGCAGACTTTACATGTAATACTGTGACAGCAGACTGTGAGAGACAGTTCTTTTGTTGATGGACTTCTCTGAAGTGAATTGAATACATTCCTCTATTTGCCATTACACATAATAAATTTGTCAATAAGAATTTCATAGCAAAAAATAAAAAAAACTTTGTAATGATCATTGCCTCAGTGCATTTTAAGAAAGATATTGAAGTACAGTCAGTCTAAATGTATTTCTGAGAAAGTTTGTGAACCCTGAGCAATTGTGTATCAAGAGTATATGTTAGTAAAGATAAATCATATTTATAGACTGTTTTATAAAGGATTTATGGCCCTGAAAGCAAAAATTACACAACATACTGACACAACATAAATTCAGAGAGAGAGAGAGAGAGAGAGAGAGAGAGAGAGCATGTCTCCTCCTTTGAAATGGCACCTATGGCCAGAGGAAAAAAATTACACTTAAACCTCAAGGTAAAGATTCTAGAACTTACGGTACATAATTCATTAGTGCATCATATTATTCCAAAGATAGCCACTTATTTTTCCATATCTCTCAAATGACATACAAATGACATTTAATTTCATTATTTTTCATTGTATTTTTAATACGGACTTTGTTTGTAAATTTATTTCAATATTTTGAATCCGTTTTCATTTTTGATTTTCATTTTAAATGTTTAGTAATTTTGTTGTGTGTTTTTGTCATTTTTAAAATGTTTTTTTTTTTTTTTTTGCCCCTAAAGGGACATGGTGATGTAAAAAATATGACAGGAGGGAAAATTATATGTCAATGGTTCTCTTACGAGAGGTTCTCTCGTATTGCGTAAGTTTAGCTTACGCTACGGGAAAGATTCATCTTCTCGAGATATTGAAGCCAAAAAATTATCCTTAATTTTGTATTCATTGTCAACGTAGTGCAGCAGCTAGCCCGCGCCTTCATAGCGTCACAGCCCGCCAAAATGGGCGTGGCTTAGCATAGAAAAGTAGGGGCTGTAGGCTGACTTCCCTGATTTTTCGTCTCTTCAGCGAGCTCTTCGCATCGCTGGATCTGAGAGAAGCCACCGCCGCCGTCGAACAAGTGAAACAGCCAGCTTAGGACAGCGCTGAGGAAGCCGGCCATCTTCGCCACCTTCAGCCATCCGTGCGAGCTACGCTATCCGGCGACATATCCTTTTATCTCTGTATTCTGTGTTCTACACTTCCTAAAAGAGCAGCGAGACGTCTTTTTCAAGATGTCTCGCACTTCCTATGACTCGTGCAGAGCCGCTCAGTGTTGCAGACCACCCATCTGCGCTCTTTGCCTGGGCCAGGAACACGCAGCCTCGCCCTCTCGATGGAGGATGCGAGCACTGCGAGGAACTTCCGATGTCGACCCTGCGGGCTCGAATCGAAGTCTTAACCACAGCGCCGCGCGGCTAGCTCTCTTTATGTTGCAAGAAAGTTTCCCCGCCCTCGCGCCCCCGTTTCGCGCGTCATGCAGAGCCCTCTTGAGCTCTCTGCATGACCCGGACGGGCATCATCTGTGTCACATGTAGGTCCCGTGCCCACTACTAGTGCGCGCGCCCTCATACAAACACTGTTCCCAGTTCTGCTCGACCAACAAGCACGCGGCTAGCTCTCTTTACGTTACAAGAGAGCTACCCCGCCCTCGCATCGCCGTTCGCGCATCATGCAGAGCCCTCTCAAGCTCTCTGCATGACCCAGACGGGCATCAACATACGCGACGTACTGGATGCGTGGTAAGAGCAGAAATTTTTATACAGTTCTGCTCGACCAACAAGCACGTGGCTAGCTCTCTTTACGTTACAAGAGAGCTACCCCGCCCTCGCGTCCCCGTTCGCGCGTCATACAGAGCCCTCTCAAGCTCTCTGCATGACCCGGACGGGCATCATCTGTGTCACATGAAGGTCCCGTGCCCACTACTTGTGCGCGCACCCTCATACAAACACTGTTCCCAGTTCTCCTCGACCAACGAGCATGCGTCTAGCTCTCTTTACAGAGCTACCCCGCCCTCGCGTCGCTGTTCGCGCATCATGCAGACCCCTCTCGAGCTCTATGCATGACCCGGACGGGCATCAACATACGCGACGTACTGGATGCGTGGTAAGAGCAGAAATTTTTATACAGTTCTCCTCGACCAAGAGCATGCGGCTAGCTCTCTTTATTCTCTGCATGCCCCGGACGGGCTTGCGCGCCGCCGTCGAAATGTCTCGCCCTGTCAGTCCCCTTAGATAAGGCTACTGCAGCGGTGTATTTGGCAGCCAACGAGCCGGTAATGCAACCCACTCGCATGCACACATCCGCCGTTCTCGCGGCGACCCAGAGAAATCTCAAGTGAGTATAATGTCTGGTTATCCGGCTCACGCCGTTGGTGTCTTGAGTGTAGAAAAGGTGGCCACATCTCGGTGTTCACCCTTACACACAAGCACGATACCCCCCGTGTCTCCCGCAGAGCCCACTCTCATAAAGCTGGCAAATGCCGCTCGAGTGCTAGATGTAGGAAACGTGCCCACAACTCTGTGCTCACGCCTTTTTTCTGCCCGCTCTGTCACACGGCCAGAACAGCCTCATACATGTCAGGTTAAGAATGTAAGTTACGTGCCCACTCACAAGCGCTCACGCTTACTAACAGACACATCGCCTCCGGCGCTGCTCGCACATTACAAGTTTTCATAAACGTTCCCCGTTTAAAAGCAGCCGGGACGTCACATGTAAAACAGCCAGTCTGGCTCACGACGTTGGTGTTTTAAGTGTAGTGAAGGTGGCCACGCCCCAGTGTTCACCCCTACACACAAGCACTTCAAATCTCGTGTCACTCACAGAGCACACTCTCATAAAGCGCAGAAAAGCCGCTCGAGTGTTGAATGTAAGAAATGTGTCCACAGGTCTGTGCCCACTATCTGCCCGATTCTGTTACACGATCAAAAAGCAGGTTTTGAATGTAAGTCTCGTGCCCGCCAGAGAGCGTTCACGCTTACTAACACAAACCTCCCCCTGGGCGCCGCCCGCGCGTTTAAGTGTTATCACAAAACGCAGGGCATTAATGAGACGCTCCCCATCCATTACGATCGGGGCGTCAAATACACTTGTAAGTCTCGTGCCCGCGCTCACGCTTACAGGGAGCTTTTCCGCCCAGAGCGCTGCTCGCGCGTCAAAAAGTGAAAAGAAAATGTTCCCCATCCCTTATGATTGGGACATCTCACATAAATCAGCCAGTTTCGGCTTTCACCGAGCAGCCATTGCCCAGAACCGAGAGCGCGCGCGCCGCGTTTTCGGCTCCGGTTCAGTTTTACAAGCCCACAAATGGCGGCGATCTGAACCCGGAGGCCATTCGCCCCCTAGCGGCTCACATAGCTGCGTGGGAAACTATCCCAACGATTTTAGAATGGGTGCTGAGCACAATAAAGCAGGGCTATACACTTCAATTCATTCGCCCTCCCCCGCACCTTCGAGCCCGGACCGCAACGATAGTGAATGCGGAAGTAGCACACCTACTTCACGCAGAAATAGCAAAGCTGCTGTGCAAAGGGGCTATAGAAAAGGTACCGCCTTCTCTGAGCGAGTCAGGCTTTTACAGCCGATATTTTCTCGTACCCAAGAAGGACGGAGCCTTCAGACCATCCTAGATCTGAGACATTTGAACAAAGTGCTTGCGAAAAGACCGTTCAAAATGCTTACGACCAGGAAAATCCTCCCGCACGTTCGCCCGAGGGACTGGTTTATTTCTCTATATCTGAAGGATGCCTATTTTCAGATTCAGATAATAACCCGTCACAGGCAATTTTTGAGATTCGTCTTTGACGGTCAGGTACATCAACACACCGTCCTGCCTTTCGGCCTGTCTCTAGCAACCGGTACATTTACGAAGTCCATGGACGCGGCGCTCGCCCCCCTGAGAAGTCAGGGGCTGCGAATAATGAACTATCTGGACGATTGGCTGATATTGGCACAGTCAGAGACAGAACTGCTATCTCACAGAACAGTGCTTCTCAGTCACCTGGAAAGCTTGGGTCTCACGGTCAACTGGACCAAGAGCTCATTACTGCCCAGCCAGTCAATTTCCATTTTTTTAGGAATAGAACTGGATTCGGTGACCATGATGGCTCGTTTATCGACACAGCGTGCGCGCCGTGTTCGCCACCTAGCCGCATCTTTCCAGAAGGGCAGCTTTCTCCCTTTGAAAACATTTCAAAGGATGGTGGGCTGTATGGCATCAGCTGCAGCGGTGCTTCAGCTGGGCCTGCTCGCGCGTCCCGCCGAGCTTGGGTTTCTGGCGGCCAGAAAATCAGAGTGACTCTGCATAGCGGCTCTGCAGCCCTGGTTAGTAGCCGACTGGTACCAGCAGGGAGTGATGATGGGAACCATCTCTTATCGGAAAGTCATTTCGACAGACGCGTCCAACTCGGGTTGGGGCGCGCTGTTCGAGGGCAGACCGGTCTTCGGCCAGTGGTCAGACCAAGAGAAGTGTTATCACATAAACTATCTGGAAATGATAGCGGTCGAGAACGCGCTGAAGCGCTTCCTCCCGTTCATACAGGACCAACATGTTCTTGTCCGCTCGGACAACATGTCTGTGGTATCCTATGTAAACCGTCAAGGCGGTGTCAGATCCAGAATTCTCTGCAACCTGACGGAACGCCTCCTGATTTGGTCTCAGATGCACCTGCGCTCGCTGAGGGCGGCACATGTGCCTGGCCATTTGAACGACGGCCCAGACAAACCGTCCAGGGACAATGTTCCCCCAGGGGAATGGTCCCTGCACCCCAAAACGGTCCAGAAACTGTGGCGCCTATTCGGCAGAGCGGAAGTCGACCTATTTGCGTTAAAAGACAACGCTCAATGCCCGACGTTCTTCTCGAAGGACTAGGACGCGCTGGCCCAGGTTTGGCCCAGCCTCCCGCTATATGCTTTCCCTCCGGTCTCTCTGTTACCACAGGTGATCAAGAGAATCAGGGAAACGCGCCACTCTGTGCTCCTCATAGCCCCGCGTTGGGAGAATCAGATTTGGTTCCCGGAACTAGCACGACTGTCACATACAGCTCCGTGGCCGATTCCGGTGAGGGCAGATCTCCTCTCTCAGGCTCGCGGCACGATCTGGCATCCCCATCCAGAGCGCTGGTCTCTGCACGCATGGTTGATCAACGGGTACTCGTTGCCCTGCCAGAAGGAGTGATGAACACGATCATGCAGTCTAGAGCTCCTTCCACGAGAAGGCTCTACGCGTCTAAATGGTCTGTGTTCTCCGGATGGTGCACCGACAGAGGTCTGGACCCACGGACATACGGGGTGGCGCATTTGCTCACCTGCCTACAAGAGCTGTTGGAGAAGGGGAGGTCCCCATCCACGCTCAAAGTATACGTGGCGGCCGTTACAGCGTTCGCAGAATCGACGCACGGCCAGTCACTGGGAAGACATGAGTTGGTCATCCGCTTCCTTATAGGAGCTAGAAGGATGAACCCGCTGTGCCCCCCCGTCGGTTCCTATGTGGGATCTTTCATTGGTCCTCGAGGCCCCGAAACCCTTTCCATTTGAACCACTAGACTCCGTGGGGTTGAAATATCTATCACTGAAAAACGTCTTTCTGACTGCACTGTCGTCAGTAAACGTGTGGGGGACCTGCACGTGCTGTCTGTCAGCGCGTCGTGTCTTGAGTTCGGGCCGAATGACTCTAAAGTCATCCTCAGACCTAGACATGGCTATGTTCCTAAAGTGATGGGCACTCCATTCAGAGCGCAAATTATTTCGCTGTCAGCTCTGCCAGCATATGACAGCGAAAGTGATGTGAATCTCCTCTGCCCTGTCAGGGCGCTGAGATTTTACATTACGTGCTCCACCTCCTTCAGGGGTTCAGAACAGCTTTTTGTTTCGTTTGGTAGGCGCACCAAGGGTCTCGCCTCCTCGAAACCAGATGTCCAGATGGATAGTGGACGCTATAGCAGCTGCTTACGCGTCAAAAGGTCTGCAATGCCCTCTGGGCATTAGGGCTCATTCCACGAGAGGCGTGGCCTTGTCGTGGGCGTGGTCCAGTGGGATTTCTATCCATGACATATGTGTAGTGGCGGGCTGGGGCTCCCCGTCTACCTTTGTCAGTTTTTATAACCTAGAAGTTCCTGCCTTGCAGGCTAAACTTTTGTCAGTTTGAAAGAGATGTGTATTCTGCTCAGATCTTAATGCTCAGATCACTCTCACGTGACTCAGCTCTCCTGGTTGAGCTGCACTAGTAGGGATGTGCTATATGCTTATACAGACCAGTGCTCTGCTCTGTATTCCCTATGTGTGCTTATGTACAAGTGATGGCCCGCGTGGCTGGCCACCTTATTTTTTCCACTTATTATCCCCTGAAAGTTCGGGGTCTCATGGTGGATGCTTGGCGCAAGGCGTTGACAAAGTGTTCCCGTAGCGTAAGCTAAACTTACGCAATACGAGAGAACCTCTCGTAAGAGAACGATACTCGGTTACTAACGTAACCTCGGTTCTCTCTAGAGAGGGAACGAGTATTGCGTAACCGGCCGTGTTCGCGCCACGAGCGACTTCGCTTCAGTCGACAAAAAACCAGGGAAGTCAGCCCCTACTTTTATACGCTAAGCCACGCCCATTCTGGCGGGCTGTGACGCTATGAAGGCGCGGGCGCCCTTCATTGGGTGTGACGTCACGCCGGGCTCACTGGTAGGCTGCAGCAGTTGCCCGCAGGGCAGCCAATGAGCACGCGAGATGGCCTGCTCTAGGTCTGCTAGCTGCTGCACTGCGTTGACAGTGAATACAAAATTAAGGATAATTTTTTATACTTCAATATCTCGAGAAGATGAATCTTTCCCGTAGCGTAAGCTAAACTAACGCAATACTCGTTCCCTCTCTAGAGAGAACCGAGGTTACGTTAGTAACCGAGTATCGGTTTGCAGTCTTTTGCAAATGTTTTGTGAGAGAACAAAAAAGTATTGAAATCCTTTTACCTCCAATTTCATATTTTTTAGGGGCTCTGCAAATTTGTCTATATAGTTTTTAATAATTTTTATTTTAGTTTTAGTTATTTTTGTACATTAAGTTAAGCTAAATTAAAATTGAAAAATGTTGCTTTCCAACTAGCTGAAAAAAAGTTTCAAGTAACTTTTTTCTATGGGTTTTAGTTTCAGTTTTAGTTTGTTAACTATAATAACCCTGCTTCAAATCCAGCTTTGGTGCTTCAAGTCTTTTGTTTTTAAAAAAATATTGAAATTGTATCAATATTTATTTCGTTTCACCAGAATAATCTGTGTTTTTCAACAAATTGATTGAGTCAATGATTCAGTGATTAATTAACAAAGACAGTCACTTTGTTTCATTTCTAAATTAATCAACATTTTTGAACAAATCGCTTGATATAAATCGAATAATGAATCTCTAGTCTGTCTGATATTAACCACGTCATGCCAGTCTGACTAAATATCAACCACCCCACGCTGCTTGACCAATCAGATTTGAACTACCCATTGTATAACAATATAGTCAGGCATGGATGAGGCAGGATGAGGGGCAGGCAAATGTTAAAGCAAATGACTATATGTAAAATAGTAAAAAAAATAAATAAAAAAAAACACAAAAAGACTGTATGCATGTTTAATGACTGAAAGCTGTGAAAAAAGACACAGGTCAGGTAACAAAAGGTTCACAAAAGGTACACTTGTTCTGCACAGAAACCTTTGTGAATGCATGTAACACTCTCAGTGAGCAAATGTAATGACATGATTACTGCTGCATGTTAAAGTACTGTTAGAGCTGAGGAAAGAGAAGCTTTAGAATGAGACAATGTCCCTGAGGGGTGCCAGCATTCAGAATTGGACACTTTTGCCAAAATGCTCTTGTGCATTTTCATTGCATTTTTATGAGGAATTATTCATAACCCACTTCATTTTATTATGAATATGGAATACTACATGTATTTTTTTATATAAAATCTATTTTAGTTTGAATAAATATATCCTTTTTCCTGTGTGAAAAGACGGAGATGTGAATTGGCAGAAGGCATAATTGCAATCCTGACAGTAACAGGGGAAAAAGAATGTAATGAGGGGAATGGGAATTTAAGCTTTGAAGAAATCAGGCTCATCCAAAATGTACTATCCAGAGTCTATACCTTATGCATTGCACGTCATAAGTATAATTTTCCAAGACATGATTAATAGTTGCTTTTAAGGAAATCAAGCACAGAAATTGTACGTTTTAAGGCATTTCTTCGCTCTCAATGCCTTTGTTCTGATGGTGTAGGACTATTATGTGGCAATTTGAAGTGAAAAATAATCCATCTGCATTCAAATGGATTCTTTTGCCTCTCTCACTCACTCATAAAACACACTAAACCGATCCAGTTGAGGAAAACAATGCAGAAACAATGCAGGATTTGACTTGCGTTGTTTTTTTCTTTGTAATCTAATGAGTATTAGACATGAAAAAGTAGGTCTTGCCCCTAATGTGCAGGAGACAACCAGAGCCTTGTGCTGATGCACTAATTCTTCAATCTAATTACTTTAATTCACTCAAAAGACACTGCTATTGATTGTGGGATTCAGTTCAATAAGTATAACACTGTTTCGCTGCAGAGCAGTTATTTATCTCTTGGAAAAGCGATTTCCAAATAGGATTAAAAAAAATTATCTTAATTGAATTTATTGTTTTCTAACATATATCAGATTTGGTGGAAACATCCGAATGCATTATAATCTATTAAAAGTTTGCATCAATGTAGTGTCCTGGCAACCAACACAAAAATCTATATTTGATTTAATTAATGTATTGTTTGCCACATCGCCGATTAAAAATGTAATTTGCACTGTATTTATACGTGATGTACAGTATATGATGAATAGTTTTTGATAAATTGTAGTTCGACTGTGCTTTCAGATCAAACAAAAGAACAGGAGAATTGATGCTTGTTATGTGACTTAATTATGTACAGTATACAATTATAGACATATTGCTTCTGCAATTACGACCCAGGAAAATCAAGGTAATCATACTGTGGAAGCAGCAACTACACTCAATAATTGTAGAATATAGTGCACACACCCAACCCTGCTATGTGCTGATCATTTTACATAAAACTGAATCCGAATCTCTGTGTTGTCTGGAAAATAGCACCTGTATTGACACAAACACTTCCCATGCCATTAGCACCCATATGAAGGTAATGTGCATGCCATAAAGAATCACATGTGCAGGGTAAGATTTGTGAAAGTGTACACAAGATTGCAAGCTTAAATGAAATTTGCATGTGCAAGAGAAGATTTGTAAAGGTGGAAATCGCCTATCAAGTGTAAGAAACAAATATTTGCTGCATTTAACTGTTATTCGTAAGTGTAATGCATGTATTGTGAAACTGCATGCTTCATGCTTACGCAAAATATGAATGAATGAATGAATGAATAGTTTTTATTATTGTGTCTTGCATACTACTGACCAGCCCTAATGGGCTTGTAAGACACCAATACAACAAACAAAATACCAGTTGTCAGGCAGTAGGCATAACATACATGAACTTATTTGAATAAACAAGTCTGCCGTCTCATCCAGGCTTTGCAAACAAAAGTAGCCAGTTTAAACACATTAAAATTAAACAACCATTTCATCTTGTCGTCATCACTAATCCAGAACATCTCAGGCTTTTTAACAAACAATTCACCAAATAATGCATTTCTAAAATCATCGTACCGTGGGCAATATAACACAAAATGAGTTTCATTTTCAACCTCTCCTAACTCACACAATCTGCAGAGTCTGTCCTCAGGAGTTTGAGTGAACCTACCAGTTTCTAAGGCCAGGGGGAAGGATGCTAGTTCGCAGCTGAGCCACCAAAAGATCGTTGGTTCCTTGTCAAATTTGCTTTTACATTCAACTCTGTTTCATATACATCTCTACAATTTGTAAGTAAGAACTTAGCTTTGGCTTAGCCATAATCCCAATCAGCCATTTATGTTTAAAGGGGTGGTTGATTGCGATTTCACTTTTTTCATTTTAAATAGTGTGTAATGTTGCTGTTGGTGCATGAACAGTATCTGCAAAGTTGCTGTGCTGAAAGTTCAACATAAGCAGAGATATCGTCTTTTAAAAATCAGGAAGTTTAATGCCTACAAAAACGACACGAATGGGGCTACAACTAGATACTTCCCGGGTTTTATACGTAACTAACCCATCAATTTACATCAACCCTCCCTCCGGAATATGCAAAAAAGGGGGCATGGCCATATTTCTGCGGCTTTGTCGAAGAGGAAGAGTTCTAGTGGAGAGCTGTAGCCATGCCGTCGAAAGTGTGTTATTTTCACCCAGCTGTCAGGTCTTCTGTGTTCGGGCTTCCCACGCACGCTGTAGTTCGTCAACAATGGCTAAAATGTATGTTTGATTATGTTCCTGAAAATTACAATCATAATTTAGCGCTCTGTGCTGCGCATTTTACGGAAGACAGCTTCCAGAATCTCCACGAATTCAATGCCGGATTCAACAAGAAACTGTTATTAAAACATGAAGCAGTTCCAACTTTAAAACCAGAGGCAGCAGTTGTTGGGCCACAACCTGTAAGTAAGACTTAATAATTTTAAATGTATTTGCATGTATAATTTCAGACGTAATGTTTTAGTTTTATCAAGGACGTAAACAAATGACAGCTGCCTTTAGTAGTCACTTAGCCACGTGTATAGTTAAAAAGGTAAAACAAAAATGATATGTAGTCACAACAGCAAACTTCAGCTGCTGTTATCAGTGTACGGTATGGTTTTAACACAGTTGCCACATGTACATCTAAAGAAAACGATACACTGAGTAAACTAAGTTTTGTGAATAGATAAACGGTTGTTCATTACATCGATAAAACAATAACTTTAAAAAACGGTATTACTCATTTATTAGTCATTAGTCATTTATTCAGCTATATTAGATGTTTAATCAGGAGAAAACCGTATCTCAAAAGCTAACAAGCAGCAGTAGCATTTTCAAGCAACAGCGTATCGAAATTCTTATATAATAATAGTTGAATAGAATATAATAATAATAATAAAAATGTCCCATTCAGAAACGTTTTGTAAGAGCTGTGTTTGGGGAGGTTCTGCTTGACTCTCTTCTTCATCGCCGCTTTCTGGGTCTGATTCTGGCTCAAACTGATACGGCAGTATTGACACCATTATTTACATTTGACCGGAGCACAAGCAACTTTCGCCTGTAAAGGTAATGGGCGTGAAGTTTCCGGACAACGTGCACTACGCAGTTTAGCCAATTACAACACACCGGCCCAACTAACCAATCTGAACCCATTGCCTGTTTCTGAGGGAGTGGTTTCATAGAATCAGGAAGTCAACCGTACGTTCAAATGACAGAGGAGAAAGCGGCTTACAATAAAGGTGAAATTTAAAATAAGGCTTTTAAAAAAACAACAACACGAAGATATGTTATATTGCACCCCATAAACACAATCATGCAAAGAAAAAAAGCAGTAAACCACCCCTTTAACCTCTTCCACTCTGATCGCCCGTGGGCGGGCAAAAGAGCTACGTCATTATATTTAAACTTATTTTTTTTATGTTTCTGGAGATACTATAACCCCAGTGTTTCCCCTACAATGTATTTAGCAGCGGCGCAGCGCCGCCACTGGATTTTCAGCGCCGCTGCAAAATCTTCACATGATCAGTAATATCACGACATCCACTTACACACCTAAAAACACTTGAGACGTGGCGTGCGCCGGTGCTGCTAATGCGGTGGCTCTGAATCCACTTGTTGACAAGAAAGGAGGAAAGAGCCACATATGGAAATATTTTCGATTAGGCTAATGTCACGTTGCCATAAGGGGCCGTTCACATAGCGCGTGCAAATTCGTTATTTCAAATGTAGGCGCGCGGGAAGCACGCTCGTTTCTCCAGGCCGCCTCTATTCATGGTTGCATAGCAACGACAGACGCCACGGGAGAGAGCAAGCGCTTTTAGAAAGGAGAAAGCGGCGCTCTCCATGAGGACGAGGAAGTAGCAGCAAAGAATTAATTGATTTCTAGCCCTTGCATTAGCTTTACTACTAGATATATTTATGGAGATGAGAAATAAAAAGCCGCCCTGTACAGCTATGATCAGCTGTTCGGCCGAGCTGTCGATGTTGTTACGGAAAGGCCAAAGCTGATCGGTTGGTTTTTGTCACATGGCGTGTTGAGATGAGATGTTACGATGTTTTCATCTTGCCACGCGCGCCTACAATTGAAATAACGCATTTGCGCGCAAAAAACGCGATATGTGAACGGCCCCTAAAGTGGACTCGGGTGCGGTTGTATCCGGGTAGTTTTACGAGCAGGAGTACATGAGCACAGTCTCGGACCGACACCCGAGTGCTGTTATTAGTCCGCCAGAAAAGCAGTTCTAGGCTTATTCTTGGCTGGATAACTCTTTTAAAAAGTCTTTTAAAATGAATTACGAACACAGTTTTGGATTAAATAAAGGTACAGTCAAGTCAAATAAAACACTTGATTGTTCATGTTTGTTCACTTCATTCATTGTGCATTAAATAATGTTAACTTAAAACTTTTGATTTAAAAAATGTTAAAATTTAAAAATGAAGTGCTCACAGATTGGGTGTGGCCTAAAATTTTCAATAAATTCTAAATAATCTTTTTCTGGGTTGTGCCATTTCATTTTCCCCTATCAATATCTACCTTATAGCTGAAAATGAACACAAAACAAAAACGTGAAAAATCCTGTCTAAAATTATAAAATGAAGGTTTCTGTTTGTGACCAGTTCAAGGTGCGTGCTGCAATAATCACCTTGAATCTGTTGATGGTATGTCGTAATTGTCTCAAAATGTCAATTTGTATCCAAAAAACTTGCCAGAAGTCATGGTTTAAGGGTTTATTTTTTTTAAAAGTTCTTCCGGAGGTACATGTCCCCGGACCAGCCCCAAACCCCCCCACACCCCGGCGCGCACGCGACTTGGTAACATGCTCCGGCACGGGACAGCACCGCTGCTGGAAAAATTTCTAGGGGAAACACTGAACCCCATATATAGTATAATTTTAAATCTTAAAATCTAATCTTTACACAGAATATAATTATATGTGTGTATATGGAACACAAATAATTAATATAAAGCTTTAAAAACAATCGTCACAAAATCGCTCCTCCCCCAAAATGGCGATGCAGATATGTACATATGAATATGTATTTTTTTTTTGTATCTCACAAAACAGAAAAATCATATCAAAAGAAAGCTCTCATTCTCAGAAATGTGACTATGTAGTTTGTTTTATTGTGTTAACATCATAGTTCACATTATCTCCACAAGAATCGGGCAGTAAAATATGATTTCTGTGAAAAACAAAGACAAACGTCTCATTTCTACTTCGATTACAGGTGCTCTAAGCTAAAATCAGCCACAAACTCTATATCATCTTTTACCTTAGGATGTTATCTTTCAAATGAGCCCATTTGTACTTTTCTGTGAGCTCCTCTTGGTAAATAATCCACTGTTATGTCGCGGATGTCCAGAACACAAAACGCGCTCGACGGGAGAAACACGCGATCTACACATCATCATCAAACCGTGAAAGCGTCCTCTAATCATGACGATGATATACATATCAGGCACGTGTTCAAAGCTGAGGCTGTCAGCTTTCCAATCACATGTCAATCATTTATCTAGTCCAATCACATGCTGAATCATCCAACAAATCAGTGGAGTAGGTGGGCGGGATCACGACCGGCTTTTGTACATCACGACGTGATGATGGGCGCGACTCGCGCGCGAGTAGATAGTAACAAGTGAATGACAAGCGACGAAGACGACTGACAGAAAATTATTGGATATATATTTGTATTTTTCGAGCGTTTTGATAAAAAATGGCATCTGGAGAGGGAAAAGCAGCTAAAAAGGTGTTCTCTTGCGTTGAAGCAATAGAAGAGCTTGAAAGAGAAAGTGACGGTGCATCGTGTAGCATGCATCTTAGGGCTAACGTTATCTAGGTCTACTTTCATATTTCTATAGTCTCTCATTTTTATTTATGTTTCAATTTGTACAAGTGATGTGTTTTAGACCAAATAAATTCTACAAGACAGTTTTTTAAGTGATTAGTGTCTCCTGAAAGGAGAATAGCCTACTATTGTGCTTTTATTTACAAAACACAAATGTTACTTGGTCTCACTCCTTTATACCATTTTGCATTAAACCTGAATGAAAATGAAAAAAATCAATCGATAATTAAGTAAAGTGCTTTAGTATGTATTAAAAGTAGGATTTTTGGGGTAGTATTAGTAAAAAAAAAAAAAAAAAAAAAATTGCATTTGAGTATTAGAAAAATCCAAAGGACACATATATGCACTAAAAATGATACTTTACCTCCCTTCGGTTATATTTGAATAACTCTTGCTCAGAATGTCATAGAGAAAAAATCTTTTTTTCTGGTGGATACTGCCACCTAGTATAGTCAAACAATATAATCAGCAGGTCCCCAGAGCAAACAGTACCTGAATCACAGATTTTCAAAGACAGGATTCTATAAAAAAATAAAATAAAAGTCCTATTTTTTTTTATGTTTATCGTAATATTTTAAAAGCATACAATGCTATTTATGAAGTTTTGCAATCTGATTTAATAAATCTGAAGGGTTTTCTGTACAATGACACTAGCTTTTTAAATTTCCTACACTGTATGTGTCTAGGGTGAATATTTAAACTTGGGTGTGTTAAATTCAGGCGGAATTCCAAAATATGCCTTAGAGTGGAAGAGGTTAAAATTTGACATCAAATTGGATGTGATGTTATTAATGCTACAGGGCAAATTATCACAGAAAACGTACTGGAGTTGTACATCAGTAAAAACAGTCTTGAGCTCTGCAGCCCAGGTGGACTTTTTCTTACTTTTTTTGTTACTCTATATTTCAGGCAGATTAACCAGTCGATTCCACAGTCTAACCATTTCACATTTCCTTTGGACTGATCCAGGAACCCAGCCCATATCACCCAGCGCTGCCAGCACTGGAACAAACTTATGAACCCTCAAGAAGCAGCGGATTGCACGATTTTCTACAGCATTCAAGGCTGGGCTCTGCACGGCCCCCCACACCCCAGCAGCGTAGTTTGACACAGGGGACACACAGGCAGCATACAACTGGAAGAATGTACCATAACCAATATCTTAACAGATTTTTAACTTGTTTATCACCGAACCCAAGGCTCTACTGGCTGCAGCAACTAGGATTTAACTCCTCTGTCAAACAACATAAATTCATCAAATACAAATCCTAAATACTTATACTGAGTTACATACTAAAGAACGGTATTACCAAAAGTAAAAACTCTTGTGCTTCGTAAAGTAACACCTTTCCTGAAATGCATAATTTGTGTTTTTGATTGATTTATAACAAGTCTCCATCTACAGCACCAATTTTGTAAAACATGTAACATTTTCTGCAGATCCTCTGCATTTTCAGCCAGTAACGCTACATCATCAGCATAGAGCAGAATGCCAACAATGATACTGTCTAGGCGCACCCCTAAGTTTAGATATTTCATTTCAAGAGCCAAATCATTTATAAACAGAGAAAATAGGTTTGGGGACAAAATATCCCCGTTTTACACCAAAGGGAATACGAAACCACTCAGTCTGCTCATCATTCAACTGAACACATCCCACAGAGTCTGCATACAGGGACTTTAATGCAAAACTTTCCATCAACCCCTGCCCGGAGAAGCTTCAGACTTAACAAATCCCCATCCACCCAATCAAAAGCCTTTTTAAAGTCCACAAAACAAACAAAAGTGGGTTTGTTTTCAGTTAGTCTAGTTCTGACAATTGTTGAGATTATATAAATATGATCAATACATGCCTGGTTTTCGAAATCCATTTTGTTCATCTACTAAATACTCTGTTGTTTCCAAAAAAATACTTAATCTAGCATTTAAAATACTAGAGTAAATTTTATAAACAGTACTTATGAGACTGATTCCTCTGTAGTTCAGAGGTATACGGGGGTCATCTTTCGCTGATTTAGGAATATGTTTAATAATTGATTTATACCATGTAGAAGGAACAACATCGTTGTCAAAACTGAATTTAAATAAACCAAGAAGCATATGCCTAAGATGTAAGGACTTTAACACCTCATTAGGAATTTCCTCCACTCCCATAGCCTTCCTCAACTTGGCCTTATTAGGAGCAACGCTCACTTCTTCCCAGGTAATATCAAAATTCAGATAATTATTTGATCGGCTGTTATCACCCATAATTAATTCAGGATTTTCCTTTACTTGAACTGAGAAAACACTGAAAGCAGAATCAAAGCCCCAGTATTAGTCAGCCCTGAATATAAAGTTGAAAAATCTTTCACTCATTGAGTTTTGCAAGCAGAGGAGGGCGGGTCCACCTTCTTCATGTAGCCAATCAAATTAGCTTTATTTATACACGTTAAATAAATAAATAAATAAATCATGATTGCTTAATAAGCTGTGCACCATTAGGCTGACTATGAATTAATACTGAATATTAATACTGAGTTAATAGCTTTTTTTTTCCCAAATAAATAAATAAAAGTTTGGTCAGTGCACTGGATTCATTTAAAAAACCTTTGTGTTTTTACCAGTCTTCTGTTTGTCCTGTATACTGCATACAAAATACACAACAAAAAGGACAGCTTGACAAGTACTTGTTGGAACTGAAGCTTATTATGATACTGCAAAAGTGCCACACAGATAGTAAACTTGAGTGATTGATAAATGAGACATTTTCCATAGAATCGTACAGTATATAATATATTTTTTCTTCCCACAGGAAAGCAGTCTAGGAGAATTATGAAGAAATAGCATTAGTGCTTTCTTATAAATCCTCAATAATGTCTCCATGTAATTTATGTCTGGTGATTTTTTGATTGAAAATGTTTGAGGAAAATAAATTAAATGACTTCATTCCATGGCCAAGGATATTATGCCTATAGAAAGCATAACCACTTGGGAATGACCCACCCTTGTTTTCTTCCAAAGATTGTGTATATTTTTATTTAGTTAATCATAAACAGACATATGTTTATATTTCTAAGTGGCAAAAACAAACAGTTTCAAGGACAAAAGCTCTGATTGTAGGTCATTTGCTCTAATGGGGATTGATGAAATCCGTCTGAAAATATACACTGAAGACCACTAAAATGTCCTATAGATAACAAAGCAAGAGATAACAGCCCACATATCGTTGGAGATAAGAGTGTCTGATTGCCCTGGAAGATAATTACTGTGCTTTCACCCTGCATTTCAAGTCGTACACTCAGCTATGCATAAATATCAGCTCCTTGATGGCAGTGGACATGAGAGGGTCTAGGATGTAAAACATTGCCTCAAAAACAGACAAATGAAGGATAAAAAGCACATAAAACTAGCTTTAGAAGGTTAGAAGATCACTTCACTGTTTATAATAGAAGCATACTCTGAAAGACATGATGTCATGACTATACGAATGACAGGAAGCAAAAGCAGGTACAACTCTTTATTAACGTGGAAGTCCAAACAGAAAGACACGGGCGTGGAAGGTGACACAGGGACGTTGATGGTCAGCGTGGTGAATCCCCAGTGGTGCAGTGAAGACAGACGAGACACGATCCACAAACGGTGATAATCCACAAACGACGATAATCCACGAACAAGACGAAATCCACTGGAACACACGATGAGAGACTCAGGAACACAAGACTGGAACACGGATACATCCAACAACGATCTGACAATGGAGATGGGAAAACTGTGAGCATTTATAGTGAATTGAGATCGGCTGCAGCTGGTGATGATATGATGATCAGCTGGAGCGGATCAAGGAATGACACACACTCACGCCCACCACACACGTGCTTTCATGCAACAACAATAACACGAGACGAGAAGGAAGCAAATGGATTTGTATACCGTGACAGTACCCCTTCTCCTAAGAACGCCTCCCGACGTTCTCAGAACTCCTTACCTGTCGATTGTAATCATCGATCAGAGAGTGATCCAGAATGTCTCTAGCAGGAACCCAACTTCTCTCCTCCGGACCGTAACCTTCCCAGTCCACCAAGTACTGAAATCCGCGTCCCCTCCGCCTCGAATCCAGAATACGATTAACCGAATAGGTGGTATCCCCATTTACGAGACGCGGCGGGGGGGGGAACCGGGACTGGCGGATTAATGTGTGAACGAAACACAGGCTTAATTTTGGAAACGTGAAAAACGGGGTGTACCCTCCTGTACGCTGGAGGTAAACTAAGGCGGACTGCCACCGGACTAATGATCTTGGTGACAGAGAACGGGCCAATAAATTTGGGAGCAAGCTTATTAGAGACGGAACGGAGAGGAATGTTCTTAGTAGAAAGCCACACTTTTTGACCGACGACGTATATGGGAGGCTTAGACCGGTGGCGATCGGCCCTCGCCTTGGTGCGCGCCCCCACTTGGAGTAAAGTCTCACGGGCTCTAGTCCAAGTGCGGTGACACCTCTGGATTAAGGCGTGTGCGGAGGAAACCGCGACTTCGGATTCCAGACTGGGAAAAATAGGTGGCTGGTAACCTAAACTACATTCAAACGGAGATAGGCCCGTGGCCGACACTGGTAACGTGTTGTGGGCGTACTCCACCATGGAGAGTTGCTGGCTCCATGAGGAAGGATTCTTGGAGACTAAACATCGCAACACCCTTTCCAGATCTTGGTTGGCTCTCTCGGTTTGACCATTGCTCTGGGGATGAAACCCTGAGGATAAACTAACCGTCGCCCCCAGTAATTTACAAAATTCTTGCCAAAATTTGGACACAAACTGGGGTCCTCTGTCAGAGACCACGTCCATCGGGAGGCCATGTAAACGAAAGATGTGGTCAATGACTGTCAACGCTGTCTCCTTAGCTGAGGGTAATTTGGGTAAGGGAATGAAATGAGCCGCCTTCGAAAACCGGTCCACCACGGTCAAAACGACTGTGTTACCCTGGGAGGGTGGGAGGGCGGTAATAAAATCGAGAGCGATATGGGACCAGGGTCTCGAAGGAACTGGCAGCGGTTGAAGGAGCCCATCTGGGGGTCGATTGGAAGTTTTACCAGTGGCACAAACCGAGCAAGCCAAAACAAAACTGTGGATGTCACGAGCCATGAGTGGCCACCAGAATCGTTGCTTGACTAGAAACTTAGTACGATAAACTCCTGGATGACAAGCCACGTTGGAGCAATGACCCCACTGAATGACGTCAGACCTTAATCCCTCCGGCACGAATAAGCGATTCGGTGGGCAACCGGGCGGAGGCGTTACCCCTTCTAAGGCCGTCTTGACCTTCGATTCGACCTCCCATACGAGTGTGGAGACAAATAGACTCTCCGGTAAAATGCACTCGGGAGTAGACGGGCGTTCGGAAGGATCAAAAATGCGAGATAAAGAGTCGGGTTTGATGTTTTTAGACCCCGGGCGGTACGAGAGAGAAAAATCAAAACGTCCGAAAAAAAGTGCCCACCGAGCTTGCCTGGAGTTCAATCTTTTGGCAGTTCTGATGTATTCTAAATTCTTGTGATCAGTCCAGACTAAAAAGGGTACCCCAGAACCCTCTAACCAATGACGCCATTCCTCCAACGCTAACTTGACTGCCAACAACTCCCTGTTACCAATGTCGTAATTGCGTTCAGCTGAGGATAACCGATGGGAAAAAAACGCGCAAGGATGCATCCTGTCGTCTGTGGGAGAACGCTGGGACAGGACTGCTCCTACCCCCACCTCTGACGCATCGACCTCCACCACGAACTGCCGTGAATAGTCAGGGGCAACGAGGATGGGAGCTGAAACAAAGCGGCTCTTGAGTTTGGCAAATACAGCCTCGGCTGTATCTGACCACCTGAACGGAGTGCTGGGGGAGGTCAAGGCAGTCAGAGGCGCGGCTAGCTGGCTGTAATTACGAATGAAACGTCGATAGAAATTGGCGAACCCCAGAAACCTCTGTAGGGCCTTACGGGAATCTGGACTTGGCCATTCTACCACAGCCTTAACCTTCTCAGGATCCACACGCATTCCCTCAGACGAGATGATGTATCCTAAGAAAGGAACAGACTGTGCATGAAAATCGCATTTCTCCGCCTTGACAAAAAGCCCATTCTCTAACAACCTCTGAAGCACTCGTCGGACGTGTTGCATATGTTCCTGGAGAGACGAGGAAAATATCAATATGTCATCCAGGTAAACATATATGAACTGATCTATCATGTCTCGTAACACGTCATTGACCAGTGCCTGGAAGACTGCTGGAGCGTTGGACAGCCCAAAAGGCATGACCAAATATTCAAAGTGCCCCCTGGGGGTGTTAAAAGCAGTCTTCCACTCATCCCCCTCCCTGATGCGAACCAAATGATAAGCGTTACGCAAGTCCAATTTCGTGAAGACGGACGCTCCCTGCAACCTCTCGAAAGCTGAAGACATCAACGGCAAAGGATAAGTATTCTTTACCGTGATGTTATTCAACCCCCGGTAATCAATACAAGGTCGCAGAGACCCGTCCTTCTTCCCCACAAAAAAGAACCCCGCCCCCGCTGGAGAAGAGGAAGGGCGGATGAACTTGGTTGCCAGAGAATCAGAAATATATTTCTCCATAGCCTCCCTTTCAGGAACAGAAAGTGAGTATAGCTTGCCCTTAGGCGGAGACTTACCTGGCATTAAATCTATGGCACAGTCATAGGGACGATGAGGAGGAAGAGAAGCAGCACGAGACTTACTGAACACTTCCTTCAGATCATGGTACTCCTCGGGCACGTTAGACAAATCCCCTACTTCCTCCTGAAACACACAAACAGGCACAGACGGACAAGCAGACACGAGACAAGACTTATGACATTCCTTGCTCCACTCCAGTATAGCTTTATGTTGCCAGTCCACTCGGGGGTTGTGATGGATGAGCCAGGGATGTCCAAGAACAATGGGTGCCAGGGGTGAATCCAGAATGTAAAAACTAATAGTCTCGGAGTGATTGCCTGAAGTGATGAGGGTAATGTTTTCCGTGATAAATGAAATGGTGGGGAGTTCTTGGCCGTTGAGTGCGTGAACATCAATCCTTTGTGTGAGTGGTTTGAGGGGAATCTGAAATCGGTGTGCAAAAGTGCTGTCCATAAAGTTACCTTCAGCCCCGGAATCCAAAAGTGCTCGACAATCGTGCTGGTGAGCTGACCATCTCAGTCTTACAGGAAGGAGAGTAGATGTGGATGAGGTCTTCTTGGCGGAGATCCCACCCGATAGTAGCCTCATGCTTACTATCGGGCTTGGCCTTTTACCGGGCAGTTGTAAGCGAAGTGTCCCGTGCCTCCACAGTATAGGCAAAGGCCCTGGGATCTCCGCCTTTCCTTCTCCTCCCTGGAAAGCCGAGCTCGACCCACCTGCATGGGTTCGTGATCGACGACTGGGCTGACCGCGTCCCTGCCGCTGGACCGTTGTTCCTCGACTCCTCCTGAAGAACGGGTGAACAAAGCTCTGCCCCCGACCCTAGCCAGCCGAGCATCCACCCGTAGCGCCAGTTCGATGAGGCCGTTGAGGGTTGTTGGTAGGTCCAGGGCGTAGATCTCCCTCTGGACACGGTCAGCCAACCCATGCAGGAACATGTCCCACTGCGCCTCCTCGTTCCACCGACATTCGGCCGCCAGGGTTCGGAACTCGATCGAAAAATCCGAGACCGACCTCTCACCTTGACGGAGGTCGGCCAGCACCCTAGCGGCCTCTCTCCCCGCGAAGGCACGATCGAAAACCCGTCTCATCTCCGCGGAGAGTGCCGGGAACGAGGCACAGCAGGGATCTTGATTTTCCCACACCGCCGTCCCCCACAGCGCTGCTTTACCGGTCAGTAGAGTCAACACGAACGCCACTTTCGCCTGCTCATCTTGAAAGGTTCTGGGCTGTAGAGCAAAATGCATGGCACATCTGGTCAAGAATGCTCTACAGTATGCCGACTCACCCGCGTAGCTCCCTGGAACAGGTAGGCGTGGTTCGCTGTGCGCTGGGACCTCAGGTGGAATGGGGGGAACGGCTGGTGTGGGCGGCGCAGTGGGAGCTCGAAGAAGTAGAATCTGCTGGGTCAGCTCGGACACCTGTGTCACCAAAGTTTGAACCGCACGACCCGTGTCATTCAGATTCTTTTCCTGCGAATCCATTCTTCTCATACTGTGTTGCACAAAGTCCTCCAATCTGAATGTTGACGTACCCGCTGCTTCCATGGTTGGGTCAGATCGTTCTGTCATGACTATACGAATGACAGGAAGCAAAAGCAGGTACAACTCTTTATTAACGTGGAAGTCCAAACAGAAAGACACGGGCGTGGAAGGTGACACAGGGACGTTGATGGTCAGCGTGGTGAATCCCCAGTGGTGCAGTGAAGACAGACGAGACACGATCCACAAACGGTGATAATCCACAAACGACGATAATCCACGAACAAGACGAAATCCACTGGAACACACGATGAGAGACTCAGGAACACAAGACTGGAACACGGATACATCCAACAACGATCTGACAATGGAGATGGGAAAACTGTGAGCATTTATAGTGAATTGAGATCGGCTGCAGCTGGTGATGATATGATGATCAGCTGGAGCGGATCAAGGAATGACACACACTCACGCCCACCACACACGTGCTTTCATGCAACAACAATAACACGAGACGAGAAGGAAGCAAATGGATTTGTATACCGTGACACATGATTAATGTGCCGACACTGAAAACTAAAACATTGAAGACAAAAGTTAGCATTTCAAATTGATTTAAAAGTGCATTGAAAGCTGGGTTGAATTTGGTTTGTAGTTTGTAAAAAGATTTATATTTTCTTAGGACTAACTTTAGTGGATGTTGCTTAAAGGTGCAATAGGTGATCTGGGAAATGCTAACTTTAGCCTGCTAGCATTGAAAGCTTACGATCCCACCCTCTCTGCAAATCGCCGTCCAAAGCCACACCTCCTCCAAAACACATGAAGGCGCACAGACCAGAAACGAGAAGACTAGAGACAACGTTATTAGATTACACCATGTGTCATTCACCAGTGAGAAAACTTAACAGTACAGTGAGAGGAGAAACAGAAGTGCTTGCTTGCTTGCATACATAGGCCTACGTATGTGATTGTGAAATGACTCCAGATCAGAAGTTGACCTGTTGGCATAAAGGATGAATGCACAGTATTTCAGCTTTATTCATATGTGATTTCAGGACATAGCAGCAATCCAGTCGAATCTCACCGAATTATCTGCATAGGGCAAAGTCAGCGCTACATAGAACTGTACTGTCAGACCTGAAATGTAGATGCCACTTGTTGTCGGCTCAGAATGAACGTTGGGTTGTTTGCCTGCCGTTCTCACTCTGTCTGCACATGTTACGTAACATGCGCTGAATCACATATTGCACCTTTAACATACAATCAATTTCAAAGTCAGTACCAGGGTTTATTGTAGCTTCAAAACCCAATAAGCAACATTTTATATAATATGTGATGGGGAGACTGGATTTAATTAGTAAGTAAAGCTTTATTATATTGCACTTTTTAAAAATAGTGTTTACAAAGTGCTTTACATAAAAGAAAGAAAAAATATACATAGAAATAAGATCAAATGAAATACAATTTAAAAAAAAATCAATAAAATATTAATGTGCCCATTCACAGAAAAGAAAAACATACGCCTTTTTAACTAATAGCTACAAATATAATGCATGGAAGAGATTGAGAGCATCGGTTTGTGCTCAACGCTAGTAGCAACCCCTGGCTTCCTATAGTGTCTTTTCATCCCTAATGGAGTGAGGCAGGCCATATACACTCTCTGCGTCTGATGGCTTCCAGTGTCCTTCCACACCTAATGGAGAGTAACTGAAAAATACCCAGTCTCTGGCGTCTTTTCACCCCTATACTGGAGTGAAGAAGGTAAACCTTTTCTAATACAGGTGTATTTTACACCAGTCCGCCGCAGCGACCCCGTTGTCTTTTCACTCACGTCTGAGTGCACATCCTCATCATCACTCTCCTATTCTCTCAAACTCTTCCACCAGACAGCCCTAACCAAACACAATAAAAACAATAAAATCATACACATAATAGAAATAAGATAATAAAATGAAATGCAAAAAAATAAAGCAAGGAAAGTTGCTCGTCAGGAAGAGAGATCCACAGCTTGGAAGTGGAACTAAAATGACTATAGCCATGAAGACCTTTAAAAACTAAAAAGAGGGCAGCCAGAGAAGGGATCTGAGTGTTGGAGTAATGTGATTTTTCATTTTAAAGTGAGTTAGCATTCGTGCAGCTGCATTCTGGAGTCTTTGTAAGTGTTTAATAGAGCTATTTAGTAACCCAGCAAAAACACTATTGCAATAGTCAAGTCTAGATGTAAAAAATGCATTAACAAGTTTCTCATTGTCAGAAGGGGAGAGAATATAATGTACTTTGCAAATGTTTCTGAGGTGATAATATGCTGTTATTACTAATGTTTATTTTAAGGTCACTGTCAAACGTAATTCGTAAGTTCTTGACCTGGTCACTATCTATCACTGGCTTTTATAGATAAAGAGTCAAGATATGGAGCAATATATGTTCTCCGTGCTTCATTACCAATAACAATTACCTCTTTTTTATATTTGCTTACCTGTAGAAAGTTCTGTGACATCCACAATTGTATGCTCTCTATGCAATCAAGCAGGGTGGAAATTAAAAGATAGATGCAAGTGGAAGGTGCAAGTGAAAGATAGAGTTGTATGTCATCTGCTATTCTGCATATGGGTGAAAGGAAATATTATTCTGATAAATTACACCAGCTTAAAGAAACATAGATAAGTTAAACAATGGAGGACCAAAAATTGAGCCTTGAGGAACACCACAGGATATGATGTAACGACTGGAGGTGTAGGTATCCAGTGTAACGCATGCAGTATTCCCTGCCACTTAAGTATAGGATCTGAACCAGTTTAAGAACCAACTGGAGAAAACACATGCAAATAGAAAAAACACCAACAAAACTTTTTTATCAGCTTGACCACACATGTGCTGCAAATACTCAGTGCAACCGAATACAGAAACGAGCAGCAAATAGCACAGACCACAACGGGAATGTTTCAAGGGGAGTCCAATAAGTGACGAACCTGGTTGGGACATGCTTATTTGTCTACTTGTAATTGGTGTTGTCGATGACCTAAAAGGTGGGTTGTTTTGTTTATTTTAACATCCTGATCGTATGTGCGTTGTGAGTATTTGCAGCGCGTTTCAGTATTTGGTTGTTTTGTGCGTAATTGCAGCACATGTGTTGTCAAACTGATGAAGATATTTTCTTAATTTGATGGTGTTTTTTTTATACTTTAGTTGCAGCACATTGAGCTCTCTCTGCCACTGTAGAGAAGATCCTGGGGTGCGGTGATTCCTGAGCTTGGTTAGAAGCCCATGCATATCATTAATTTCTCCAGCCATATTGCTTAGTGTAGTGACAACTGGGTGGAGGGGTGACTGTGATAGTGGGGTCAGCTGTTTGATGCAGCTCATTCTGTAGCTGTTGTTGTTGTTGCTGTTGTTGATTAAAATGGTCAAAGTTGTAGAGTCGTAGAGAAGGAAATGAACATTCGAGTCCCATGAAATCCGTTCGCTTTGAAAAGAGATCTTTGCTCCCAAATCAAGTTGAAGTTGTCTGTGAAGTGCATGCCTCAAGCAGCGCATGTGGAGGCTAGCCAAGTTTACTCCCAACAGCCTAAGGAAATGGCCCCATCCGATTGTGGAAATGTGGTATATAGATATATGCACATTGACAGATGTCCAGAAGGTGAAGAAAATCCTGTTTTAGAATTACAGATTGCTGTTTAGGAATACTATTTGAGCCTGCATGCATGGACAATGCTTTTATCAGTTGTGGGGTTTTCCCTTAGGATTTATGGGATACTTTCTATGGGAAAACACATAGTTTTAATCCTTTTGTTTCTGACATCCCTGATTATTGAGTCTCCAACAAGAATGGTGGTGATGTCAGAGGATTTCAGTGCATGATTTCTGTGGGGAGTAGATATTTGATGCTGTGAATATCTGATGAGTTAGTAGCAGGGAGACTTACATTGCGCCGGTGACCCTTAGAGAATGTAAGCCTCTGTAGTTGTGAAAGGGTTGCATAGTTTTTCAGTGTCATTAGGCAGCTCAATTGACACTTTTAACTAGTAAATATTGCTCATGTTTTTTTTTTAAATGGCTTTTTAGGTTTATTTTTGTCAGTTAGTCAGTTTGTGTATACCTTAAAGTAGCTAAGACTTCAAATAATAAAACAACTGGCCAATGGAAATTTTAATAATTATTATATATATTATATTTACATTTAAACATGTGCCAACCTGCCCTGACCCGATATTTATGAAAAATATACATGTCCATCTACCATCATTATATAGATGTTTTTGTTTAAAAAAGAAAAAAATTATCTCAGAAATTTCACAGCAAGTTAAACATCGAATTACATGTGATATTTTTTAAGTAGAAAGATTGAAATAGCATTTTCTTGTAAAACCATTAATGTTTTATTTGCAACTTCGAAAAATCTTTCCTTTTTTTTTTTACAGTGTAGGCCTATAGCAAAACATATGGTGATATTGCCATTTTAATTTGGCTAACAGAATTGAAGACCATCTTGACCAAATAGCTGTTTGAACATACAAAAATCACGATAGAGAAATCAAGCATTTGTGCAATTGTACTTTTGACTCAAATAGTTTCTTAGATAGCGTCCTTGTGTCAACTACTGCCCATATATGTCTCCTGCATTACTTCTAAATCAATATTGAATTTTCCCCCACATTTTCTCACAGGAACGTTCTACTTGCCAACTAAGGTGCTGGCTGTAAAAGACAGCAAACATGGGCTATTAATCCATGTGTGCAATCTTGCTATCACTTACAACCAACACCTTTGGCAGTGACAGTAAATCAAAGACTGCAACACTGCACTACTGAATAGTACACCAACAGTAAGATGGATACAGCGTGTCCGCTGGGGAAACCTCAGCATTCGGCCAGCTTGTTATTGCTGATGAGCGGAGTCTGAGCCTGCTGTGTTTTGATTAAAGAAGTTCAATTGTCAACAGCCAAATGGGCAAGGTAATTATGGATGTTAGCTGATTTTCCCGCTCAGGCTCTTGACAGAAGTGTTTCTCCCAGAGCACCAGGCCTGATTGTGACACAGATAATAGGTACATGTGCTGGGAGCTCAGACCCGAATCTCTCTGCATGTATAAAATAGATGGATGTACTGCAGTACAACAGTGCTCAGATGTGCAGCCTTGGAGATTAGCAGTGCTTATTGAAATACTTTGTGTATTTTACATTCTGTGTAATTGCATTCCTTTCTGCCTCTGAGCCAAATGTCATATCTTGGTGAAAATGCAATGATCTGAGTAAATACCTAATCGAGAACCTGATATACATTAATATGGAGTGGTAATATGTCTACTTAATGTGACATCTTGCCATGATTAGATTAAACCAGCTTTTGCTATTTGCAGTAAAACCACAAAACTATGTTTAACAAAAAATATTTAAATGATTTATATCCACTTACACTATATCCAAAGATGAAATCGGCCCTCTCGAATCCACGATAAATTGTGTGGGTTTGATTACTTCATCTGGAAACAGATGAACTGAAGTTTCCCTTCCATGTGTGCTTAATTCGGAGTACAATCTTAAAAATAAAGGTTATTTGTTGCCACCGATGGTTCCATGAAGAGCCTTTTAACATCGATAGAACCTTTCCATTTCACAAAAGATCCTTCATAGTGGAAAAGAAATGTTCTTCACACGAATAAAAAATGGATCTTAAGAACTGTTCACTAAGTTCTTTTGGGAAGCCAAAATGGTTCTTCTATGCTATGACATCACTATGAATATGCATATTATTTCCTTTAAAAAAAACTATTTCCTCCTACAAAAAATGTGGGTTTCACTTTTTTGATGGTCCCTTTAACACATTCTGTTGACTATAAGTAACGTTGCACCTATATGTCTACCAACTCTCATTAGATTGTTAGTAGAGTACTAGTAGACTGGTAGGGTTAAGGTTAGAATAAGTCAACATAGTTGCAAAGTCACTTATAGTCAGTGGAATGTCTGTTGGGAAATCATCAAAATAAAGAGTTAGCAGATATTAGACAGTCTACTAATAGTCTACTGAGAGTTAGTTGACATGTAGTTGCAAAGTTACTTATAGTCAACTGAATTTTCAAAAGGGATCATCATAATAAAGTGTTACCAAAATGTGTAATATCCAGAATATAGCCAACAGCGTTTACACATCTTACCCCACTCACTCCTAAATGTAATTCCTACAATGTGAATACATTTTCTACAAATGACGATGTTATGGTGAGCAGAGCTAATATGAAGTTTCCCCCCTCCCTCCCCCCCTCCCCCCTCCCTTAACTATAACTCCTTTGTGTATAATAGAAAAATAAATCCTCCTCCTTAAAAGAACATGTCATTAAAACATTAATCCTGTTCATTCATCCATGTTTGTACTAGTTTGTGCCAAACAGGAAGAGACTGATGTGTACAAAGGCTGATGATGTGGGACAGAACAGCATAAAGACATTTAGAGAAACGGGCAAGTTTACACACAGCTATCATCACCAGTCAGAACACGTGTAGCTATTTATGACACCTTTATGAGCCTGCGAAAAAATCCTCTCGGAAACGATGTGATCAGTGACAGATGGCCTGAGTCGGTAGCATCTCTCAGATTGTAGCGCGGAGGTCACAGTTCGGGATTATTTGTAACAGGTGAGGAAACAAATGACATGAAGCGCTGATTACACAAGCATATTATTTGCATGTTGTTGTGAGTCAGGCCGCTGGAGTGTGAAGAGATGATGCCCCTCCAGCTGCAGTCTGTCAGGTGGAAGCGATCTGTTAACTGAGTGTGAATCCCATATTAGCTGCTGTTGAATAAACATGGGATCACCCTAGACACAACTGGTCACATGTGTACATGGTGTAAACCGGCTTGGCTTTTAATGGCACGTTAAAGTTGCCATTCGATAGGAGACACTAAAATATAAAATCTTACATGAATGTCAATGTGCCAATACACATCTCCTTAAATTAAAATTCTAATTAAAATGCAAAAATGTAGGCCTATATAAGTAAATCTATAAATTTGTACAATTATTTGCAAACAGCTCATGTACAGTATTGTGGCCAAAAAGGCCACAAACATGAACTAACTGTTGAACATTGTTAACGTACGTTAATATAAACTAACATGAACAAACAAAAACAACTTTTGATTTTAATCATGTATTACTAAATGATGAAATTAACGTTAAGATTATAATCTTATTATAATACATGCTGTATTGTTCATTCTTAGTTCTTGTTAACTGCAGTAGTGAACTAATGGAACATTATTGTAAAGTGTTACCATTTTTAAGGACTCTACAAGTTCATTTAAACCATCAAAACATGAAGATTTTTTTCATCTTTTTAAAATATTGTAAATTTGATGGAAGAATAAAGCACTAAACTTGGTTAAGGTATTTATCTAGCAAAATGATTTAGCAAAAAAAAAAAAACTACAGCAGGTTTTATTTTACTAAGCAAAAAATGCATAGAAAATGAAAAAGCTCACATTGACTACAGCATAATCAGTTGATATATTGTTGGTTCTCTCCTTGTTTTTTTTATGTCCGCACAATTTGGTTTCATTGCATTATCATAAATAAAACAATTGACTCCAAGCACAACCACACAATATGTTTATGACATCTTTTAACACATTTTTAATAAAATATGTGAAGTGAAAATGTCCATTTTCCTAGTCCAGACATCTCTTTTGGCCACTACTGTAAAGGTTTCTATCAGTGTTGGGTAAGTTACTCTAAAAAAGTAATTAATTACTAGCTACTTTCAACAGTGTAATTAGATTACTGTACTAATTACTCTCTCTCAAAAATATTGCATTACTTATATAGTAATTACTGTCTAAATCTCATATCAACCTTGACCAGTTGAACAATACAAGGATAGACATGAAACTGCTATTTTAATTCTTTCAAATAAATAATATAAAAATGCATAAATTATTTTTTAACTGATCAACGTATTTAAAGAGAGTTACATTAAAAAATGTTGATGTTAAGTCCAATATTGTTTTATATAGAATTGTTCTATAGTCAGTATTTAATGTCATTAAATCAGAAGTACAGTATAATATAATTAAATTACAGAACTAATACCATAAATTACAGTTATTAATTACTTAGTAAAGCATTAGATCCAACACTGGCTATTATGTATGTATGAATTTATATAATATGTATTTTTTTGTGCTGTAATCCAAACAGCACCTTGTTTGATCATTTTAACAGGGTCTAATTGCTCTCTTGGAAACCCTTGTCGGTGTCTCATTAGTTGACGAAGAACATTCGCTCATCGTCAGAGAACAATAGCAGTCTGATCCCCCAACAGGCTTTTTGCTGTTCTTTCCTTTCTTTTATTTTTTCACCTGGAAATAGCCATTCCACCTTGACAAGGATGAGTTGAGTCAGATGAGCAGGGGAAGCTGCTGTTGTACACGGTTAGCAGTTTCCCTCGATGTGCTCCGGTCTCTGCTGATGGAAGCTCAAATCACTCATCCTCAGCTTGGACTAGGAAACCAGCAGGGTTCCTTTGAATCTACCTCCCTTTCATGTTTTCTTCTCTTTTCTCTTTTTTCTGTTGTCAGTATGTGAGCTGGATTATGACAGTCTTTTCCGTTTGCTGGCAAGCTGTAATTTGTCATTAGTGAAGGTTTTTGCTTGTAATTCAAGATATGTTTGAATTGCTCCACAATTATTCATGCGGCTGTTTGGATTCATTGTCATCTCTCATGAATGAATTATGAATTTTTCTGCATGTTTCCCTGGATATAATTCATTTTCAGATTTGTCTTGTCCTTTAAGCAAATTGTGATTGTTTGAAACTGTTCTGAAGATTTCTAGTGAATGATATTTGCTAATTGTCATATATGCAAATACATCACACATTTGCAAAATATAATTACCGAAATTATGGCACGCTAGCGTCTACTTTGCAATGCAATATATACAGAATTATTTTAATGAGGTTTCAAGGTCATTTTTGCTCCATTTACTTTTTCTAGGAGTATTACAGATATTTCAGTCGAAATGCACGTCACTTGAAGTGTACAAAGTAAAGCCTTCAGTCTGTTTTTAAAGATCCGTTAGAAAGAAGACTACCGTTGTGTCTAAGGTGACGGTTTCCACCTCTCCCATCTGGGCCTCACGCTGACTGCTCCACCGGACTGCCGGAGAACAGGAAGATCCATCAAATTCAGTGGGAGGTGAAGCCAGACAGGAAAAAGACAGATGAGTTTGCTAATCAGTGACACAGGCATATATAGTGTGTCCACTATTCCATAAGATTAATCACGGTTCCCCTTCAAGTCACTGCTGTCTCACTGTATAAGTGAAAGAAAGAAACGGCCAATAAAAGCTCAATTTTAAATCCAATTGAATTCAGAATGGGAGAATTATAATTATGATATCTTAGCATGCAATGTTATATTGGAGGACTTAAATGGGTGTTAGATTAGGTTTGTCAGTAATGGATAGATACCAATGGCAGTAAAATACCACAGAAATATATTGCAACAATATTCAATAAGCAATTAAAGCACTCTTTTACTGCATAAGTTGATTATTAAAGCAAATATTAATACATTAATTTAAAACAATGGTATAAAGCATCAAACAATTTATTAATTATAAGCAGTGTTCAAGTAATTATTTCTGTCAACATTGAAGAACAAACAAATTAAGAGCAGTGAGTTTTCTCTTTTTCTTGTCAGTATTGTAGTTTCATGTTAATTATATTACAGAGGTCAATTAAGCTTCAGCTATTAAACGTTTAAGAATAAGATTTTATTAACCCCTTTTTTTATTTGTATGACAAGAAAATTAAATTATCGTTCTGAACAGTAATAATAACCATTAAAAAATGTCATAGCTGTTTGGAAATAGTTATTTAGAGAGGGCTATTTTAGAAGGGTACAGCAAACACTAATTCAATCCTTGTGATATCTTTTGGATGTATGCATGTATGGAATTGAGTCTAAACCTCCTCTGGAAATAGAAGAGGAAATGATTGTCAGTTGTGAAAAGTTCATGTTATATTTATTGATACAGAGGAAGGTGAAATGTTTCATTCTATTCTGTCTGCAGGTATGATCGCCTGAGAAAATAGCATGTGCATCAATTCCAGGGAGTGTTACAAAGATCAGGTTTAGAATGAAGTGTGGTTCAATCTGAGTTGTACACTGTTTGAAATAAATCTCCTAAAGGTTCTTGAAGACAACAGCTTATTTTGAGAAATGCTAGCATAATGTTCTCTTTTTTTTTTTTTGCAATGCCTTCCCCTGTTCAAATCCACACACATTTTAAAAGGAAGGCCAATTATAAAAAATGTAAACTGATGCAGTTCTTGGTTCTTGGGTAAAATAATGTCTGTTTATTTGGAAAAAGTGGAAAATCTTCTCTTATAAAACAATTTTTTTTTTTCGGTGTAAACTGAAAAATGTTGAAATGTTGATAATATGTTGAAGATAGCCGATGGGCTGTCGATTCATTAAACAAGCTATTTCCTCACAAAAACCTTTTATTCAGTGTATCAAAGCCTCTCCTCCATTGACATCCATTCATCACTTGTCTCTGATATGACTGTTCATTGACAGAGCAGGATCAGGGATTAAAAACTTAAATTCCACTCTGTTCTTCGTATAAAGTATGGCTTCAGAACTTAAAATGCATCACGAGTTGTGTTTTTGGTCAGTTTTTGCAATAATAAATATCTGTGACTGCACTTTGCCTGTTATGCGTTTTATATTGTCGAAAAATGGGTAGGATTGGGGATATGGGTTTCAAAATATCTGCAATATCTTCTACTTTTACAAATGCAAATAATTAATTGCGTCTCAAGCTGACGCGCGAAGCAACGGAGTACCCGGCACGTCGAAAAATCACATGCGTTACGGCCTGTGACCTGTGAGATAAAAAGGTCCTGACCAAGAGTTGATGTGATGAGTTGGGAGTGAGAATGTGTTGGTTTTTCCAATGAGCCTATGTTGCAATGTACCATTTTATATGCTCCTATTGAGCACAAATACAGCATAATTTAGCAAATAACATTTAAACCGGCATGAAGTCTACGGCATTTGGTTTGTGTAATCTTCTGAGAAGGCTATTGTACATCTCACAGGTTTTGAATGACATATGGGGTAGTAAATGACGACAGAATTTTCAGAGTTAATGACAGCGCCAGAGTGAGATTTTGGGTAAAAAGATCACACCCAAGATCCTAAAAATGTCGGAAAAAAGCTTTGAGGTTTCACTCGTTTGACTGTCTTGCCTATCATCTCCCCTGCTGTTTTATCTTTCTGCCTGGAGTGAGAGAGATGACAGCTTCTTACAGGAAGTCCCTTTCACACTTTGCACACTATGTGGCATGGACTCATCACATCACTTCCCACTACTGCCAATAAGCTATGCTTCTGTCATATGTGTTACATGCTGTGTTGAAGAGAATCATTTTCAGATCCAACTAAATGTTTACAGCAATCTGATGTGTGCATTACCAGGCAGATATTTTAAATGCTAGAGTGGTTTGGCCAGTACGTGCTGTTTTGACATACTTTTCAGTTTCAATCCACCATGTTTGATTATAGGGTCGGTGTTAGCATGGTGTTGGTGCTATAGCTTACGGCAAACAGCACCTTTCAGTTTCGTTCGACTCGGGGACAACTTATAACCGACCTCCTACAGAGACTCAATCTATGAAACCCTGAAGAGGTGTCTGTTGTTTGCACACTTTCTTTCATTTCAGCCAAAGTGCACTGATGGTCAGCTCTTTAGTCTCTATGAGAGAAGGTTTGACCTGTGATACCTCACGAAGTGACCTTGTTGTGCAACCAAAGGGGTCTTCAAAATGAACTAAAATTGATATTGTGATAGTGATTGCTCAAATATCTGCAGTAAAATGGCCTTGAAGGAGTTATATGAAAGGAATAGTTATATTGTACACAGTGGGCATAAAGAAAAACTGTCTACAGTTCAACAGTTTTGGGTAAGTAAAAAAGAAATATACTTTTATTCAGTATATGCATTAAATTGATCAAAAGTGACAGTGACAAGAAAAACGGTTCACAGTAAAAATAAATAAATAAATGAAAATTATATGTATATATATATATATATATATATATATATATATATATATATATATATATATATATATATATATATATATATATATATATATATATATATATATATAAGCTGCAGTTTCCAGTTGATAATAATAATATTTTTTTTTTCAAGCACCAAATCAGGGTCATGTGACACCAAAGACTGGAGTAATGATGCTGAAAATGCAGCTTTTTCATCACAGGAATACATTACATTTTAAAATAGAAAACGGTTGTATTAAACTGTAATATATTTCACAATATTACTATTTTACGACTTCATTCAAAAACATAAAAAATCTTCCCAAGACCAAACTTTTGAACTCTAGCGCATTCATTTACCTCTGGCATAATGGTAGACATTTTTCATTGTTTTTGAGGATAATTCTATACTCATTCTCATATTCATGACTTACAATAAAATATTATCTTTGGCATAGGTTCCTGCTGTCAAAAACGCATGAAAGGGACATGGAAACATTAAAACTTTGAAGCACCTGTCCTGTCCTGTGCAGCGAAATTTAAGGCTTGGAAATAGAAGTCAAATCTTTCTTCTGATGTATGTCTTCCTGTTCTTAAAGCTCCTGTATATCTGTCATTTGTATCTGCATGAAATAAAGAACGCAAGATGAAACTAAATAATACAGTAGACACATGCTCTTATTATGAATGTTCCTGATCCTTCTCTTCATTTCATTTGTTCAGACGTTCACTGAATAATGCATGCATGTCATAAAAGATATTAGTGCCACTAAACAATATACATCACATTTCAGTCACCACCAGAAGTCTCTAAAGCAGAGCTGTTAAAACATTTTCATCACACATGAAATGCAAGTCAATCTAGATGTCTCGTGTATTGTTTAACTCAAGAATAACAATCCATGAAATTGTCATGTGATTTACCCTTTTCATTGTCTAGGACAATGAAAACGGAAATATCTATTTCCACTTCGCCTCTATCCAGATGAATTGTGTCTCAGTTATTTCAGATAAGCACAATTGATGGGTCCACCTGAATATAGCAGTTGTTAAATGAGAAACATAAATCTGTGTGCCAGTGTGCAGAATGCTGTTCATTGTTACCATGTCTTTTCCTCACATTATTGATCGCTTTAATGAATACTTGGATTCCGGCTTACTTTTACTACACCGATGCCGAATTTTGTCCTATGAATATAACTAGCCAGCTCCATTAAGAAATCGATGGCAGGCTTCATTTGATATCGTCATTAGCAAGCTTTTATCATAACAGCGAGGAGATAAAGTATGACATCATAGTTCTCTTTCATCAAGTTCAACAACACAATTATTCATTTTATCAAGAAGAAATTTATGAAAAGAACTAGCATGTGAAGTGTATAACCCCTTAATACAGCCTACACATCAGAGATATGATAAAGATGCTTTTAAAAAAATCTTTAACATATACGTATCCCTTTATAGGGGCTTTTCTGCTTCAGCATAGCAATCAAGATTCATAGAGATTTACTGCATCAAACTTGACTAGCCTTCACAAACACAGACCTGAACACCTTTGGGATGAATTAGAACAGGCACTGTGAGCCAGAGCCCACCGGCCAACATTAGCGTCTGACCTCACTGATGTTATTAAATGAGAGCAAATTTCCAAAGCCATGTTGCAACATTAAGCGGAAAACCAGCATTTAGGGACCAACGACTTCCTATTGGTGTCCTTGATTTAGATTAAATGTAGAACAAGCTACAATTGTGTATACTGGAAAGGGTGACCAAGAAATATACATTTTGGTTGGCTTAAAAACAGTCGAACTGATTTAATTTCAGGTATAGTCCTTTATATAACATGCAACGAGTAGTCAGTAGAGTAATCAATGCTGCCATTTTTAAAATTTCATATCTTTCTATAAATATTTCTGTTCTGAGTTACAGAAACTATAACCACCAAAAGTTAGCACATTAAACCCATGGAAATGATCAAGAATGATCTCTGCTAATTCCAGAAATGCATCCATGGGAAATAGGAAATGTTGGAGCTTTGCACTCAGCATGGAATCGTGCCTTCATTTGGAATGGGCTTTGTTACCTCATTAAACGGATTTAAAGGATTTTACCCTGTATCTGCATCAATGCCACTCGCTCGTCTGAATAAATTAGCCATGGAATTTGAGGTACGTTTTGTAACGGTCACCCAGAGACTGCATTGGATTTTTTCTTTCAGTAGCAAGAGTGAATTTTATCCTTACTGACCATGTGACTTGAACCACCCAATTTCAAGTTACTGATTCATATCTCAGACTTCTCCATCTTCTGACACTCCCGCCCAAGCACAAAGCAGAATATGTCACTCAAACCAAAAGCTAGATTTGAAAGAAGTGAAGTACAGTGAAACAGAATCCTGTTTGAAATGGAAATAAAATGTCTTTATTTTATATTGATTTGCTTTTTATATAAAAAAGTACTTACATTTAATACATTTTTTTCCAAAATACAAGCAGCCAAACAACATATAAATCAAATACAAAATTATAAAATCTGTCTCTCAGTAGCTTCCCTTCTGAAAGTAACCGGTAATGTGATTTAATTCATAATCTCTAAAATTCCCATGTAACAGTAATTTTGATTCTCTCTGGCATCCATGACATGTCAAGAACAATCCGTGACCTATACGCGATATCTTGCCCTAGGACTATTGTCTAACAGTGATGAAGTCAGCTTTAATTTGCTTGATGAAGCCGGTGTAGCTGTATTGCTGAGCTCAAATGTAGCTTTAAGCAGGCAAAGTAGCAGAAAGGAACAGGTCTCACACACAACTACCAGATTGTAGTTTAATGACCATCAAACTGATACCAGCTCTCTAAAGATGCTGTCAAAGCGTAGACAAGACGGCACTTGGTCAATATTTCCATTCAGTGCTGAGCTATCCCAGCATGCCACATTGTTGGGTTTCATAAACATGGTTCATAATTGCAGCATTTTTCTGGGTGGTGAAAATGAAAAATCACTTCATGAAGCAAAAACAAACAATAAGCACTGACTGAAGTCAAGTGGTTGACTTATGTAGCCCTATGTTGTGGAAGAAAGCGGAAAGGGGGGAAATAAAGAATAAAGTCGTACATGAACACAGCAAAAACCAACACAAACCATAAATGGCATACATTTCTAGCATAATTGAATATGATAAATGAGGTTAATACTATACGGAAATGAAAACTCTCACAGTGTAATGTGAAGTAAACACTAGAAAGAAAAAAAGGCAAAAGCTGTCATAATGCCCTAAGGCAACTTACTTAAAATTTAGGAAGAAATAAACACCAATTAAAAGGAAAATACTTTGCAGTTGTAATTTTGTTAACTGTCCACGATGTGCAAATGAGCAGTTGTGTGTCACATGTGCAGTGCAGCAACAAAACAGTTAAAAAAAAAAAATAGATGGACAAGTATGACTCCAAGTATCGCAACAGACATAGAGGCGCAATGCTGATGGTGCCACGAAATCAAATATAAACAAGATATCTGAACCTGATAGGAAATAGAAATTTTTTTTGTTTTCCTTTTGTTTTATACATTTTGTACATTTAAGTAAAAAAAGAGTAGAAAGTGTAATCAGGCTATGCGGCGGTTTCTCGAATCGTCCCCTCAAGTTTCTTTGGGAGTAGCTCTCTCCTTTCGTCAATGTTGAGGACTGGTTTGCGACAGTTCTGACCATCCAGGTACATCTTCGCGTACATCGGATTGGAGTAGTTCATTGGCTGTTTGGAGAGATAATTGTTGAAAATTGACATTCACACTAAAAAAAAAAAGACAATTCATTTGAAAGAAAAACTTAAATGAACAATAACAATAAAAAACTGTTTAAAATGAATAATTATTTCATTACATAAATCATGTTAAACATACTACAAAAAAAAACAAAAAAAAAAACACGTTGTGCAGGACTAAAGTTGGTTCAAGGAGTTGCTTCAACTGCAGCCGGAGTCAAAAGTGGTTTCAGTAGCATCATTTGGATTGGTGCTTTGAAAAGCATATTCAATCATGTTTATGGTGACATGCTGATGTCAGCAAAAGATGATAAATATATTATAAGCGCCACTCACAACCCCATCAACCTCACCTCCTGCATAAATGAACCACTAAAACATGAAGAACACAGCAGAAGTTGAGCCATGAAGCCATGCACTTACTATCACGCTTTGGCACATTCATGCAAACCGTCACACCACAGGCATGCAAAAAATGTCATTTAGAATGACTGTGATTCGCTACATAATTGAGACAAAGGAGCCCAAGTCGTTCACCTGTCCAGGTATTACTTCCTTAGGGACAGAATGAATATTCAGCGTGCAAGGGTCACTGGATTTTACACACCAGCCCTGGAACACACACAGTCGCCCCAGCATGCAGTGGACATTTAAAATGTCATTGTCACTAAACAACATCAATGTAACGCTGCTATTTAGACAGAAATATTTTCATAGTACGAAACAAACGGTCAGTAAGAAGCAAGTAAAATCGAGCATTTTGTTACTGCCATTTTAGCGTTGCTTTTAAAAGGCATGAGTTTTTAGAAACAGATGTCAGAGTTATTTCTTTGCAAGGGAAAAAATATAATGTTTGCAGCTTTAATGAGGCAAATATGCAAGGTAAAGACATTTTTCATATCCTGGGTGAGAGGATGCAGGCAAAAGATAAGAGCCCTTGTGTAAAGGAACAGTTCATTTTACACATTCATTTACACTTGCCATTTACTCAAGAGATATTTTCCAGGAGAGAACAGAAGCACGTTTTTTCTGGATCGACCACATTGATATTTATGGATATACATTATCAACCACTGAGATTTCTTGTGTTGGGGGTGTAAAATATTCCAACACAAACCTTTTGGGGGTCGAGTGTGAAATTTGGTTTGAGAAGGCTTCCGGCATCTGCGTGGTTGTCATGGTCCACCTCATACATGTTGTAGGATGGATTGCCAATCTCCACATTAATGCCTCCATTAGTTATGGGCTGTCGTTGTACACGTTTCCCCCTGCGACAGAGAAGCACTTGAAATAGATGCAGATGTCTGAGGAGGACTACATTGTTTATATGTACTGTGGATTTTTGAACATGTATTCAAAATGACTATTACTAGGACTGTCAAATTAACGTGGTTCAACAACACTAAAGGCATGACAGGCTAAAAAACAGCAAGACGATGCAGCGGTCTACATACATTTTTGGTCAATGTAATATTTTTTATCTTCCACAATAATATAATGTCTGTAATGTTTTTGGCTATTGCATAAAGCAAAGATTCCTTAAAAAAAAAAAAAACAGAAATGCTTCAAGTAGTGTAGATGTAATGAAAAACACATTATGTATGTGTAAATGTTATAATACATTGAAAAATCTTTACAGGGTTGTTATGAAAAAAAAGTAATAGATGACAGCCCTGTATTTATATTTAAAAACTGTGCCAAAAAGTACCTTTGTCGTCTTCTGCAGATGAAGACACCTGTAACCACTGTAGTAATCAGAATGACCAGCAGGACCAACGGCACAATGATAGCTATACTTCCTGTTTCACACAAGAAAAAAAGCCAGAAGCAAAAGCCCCTATTAAGCCTATTTCCCCAGGTGTCTATGCAGGTGGAACAGGAAATTATTAGATACTCCATCACAGTAAAATGAAATAAATAGTACTGGAGCCGAAAAGATATTGAGCCAATATTTAACGAGAAGCTCAGATGTATATTCAGATGTGTCGGTTGACTGATGAAATAACGGTTCTTTTCATTTTAATAATTGAAGGACTGAATTCTTATTGAATTAGGAGAGGAGAGCTCTTTATAAAGCGTGAAAGCTCACCTCCAGCTGTGTTATCGGAGCGGCTGCTCTTGGGAGCCGGCCTCTCGCACTGCGTCCCCGACCAATTAGCTGAGCATCTGATTGAAAACAACAGAGTCAAACAAACAGAAGGCAAGTCAGAAAAGAGAAGAAATGTTTTTTTGGGGCATTGCAGAATGAATTTAAACAGACAAAGGCTTAAAATCTACTTAAAGGAATAATTAACCCAAAAATACAATTAGTTATTTACTCACACAAAGCCTTAAAACAAAACTAAACCAATATTTATATTATACATACACTACTGGTCAAAAGTTTGTTTTTGAAAGAAGTCTCTTATCCTCAACAAGGCTGCATTTATTTGATGATTACAGTATTACTGTGAAATATCATAACAATGTAAAATAACGGTTTTCTATTTGAATAGATTTAAAAACAAAATTTATTCCTGTGATGGAAAAGCTGAATTTTCAGCAGCCATTACTTCAGTCTTCATTGTTTCATGATCCTCCAGAAATCATTCTAATATGCTGATTTGGTGCTCAATTATGATTCATGTCTAAAGGACGTAGGCCAGTAGGAGCTGTAGGAGCTGAGTAAACCTCATTCCCCTGGCCTTAAGAGGCGCGCTAGTGGCTACAGTCTTTAGCGTCCTTGTTAGCGTGCCCGCCTCCCACGCTGGAAACCCAGGTTTGAATCCTGCTCTGAGCAGGTCGAGTAGGACCGATTACACATGCTCAATTATCAATATGGGTTCTTATTATTATCAATGTTGAAAACAGCTTTTACTACTTAAATTGTGGAAACCATAGTACTTTTTTCAGGATTCTTTAATTAATAGAAGTGTTTATTTGAAATAGAAATGTTCTAATATTATAAATGTCTTTACTGTCACTTTTGATTGATTTAATGCATTCTTGCTGAATAAAAATGATTCATTTCCATAAATTCATTAAAAAAAAAAAAAGTCACTTACCCCAAACTTTTCAATGGTAGTATATCACGGTTTCCACAAAAATACAAAGGAACAAAACCTTTCAAAATGTATGATAATATTAAATGGTTCTTGTGCACCAAATCAGCATATTAGAATGACTTCTGAAGGATTAGTTTTTTTTTATTGTAATATTTCACAGCATGTGAATGCCTTAGTGAGCATAAGAGTCTTCCTTTATATATATACATGTATAAGTATCACTCATGTTAGTATCACTTTAAGAGTAGGCAAATGCGCAGTGAAAACACTCATTAAATGGCAAGCAGTAAAGCGGAAAGAAAGTCATGAATCATCTTATTTGTAAAAGGAAGTGGTCCAGTGGGGGTCATGTTTATGATTAAACAGATGTTTGATGTTTGTTTATCGGCGTATGATATGAGGGTGAAGACTCGATCTTGCACATTAAAACCGTACACTATTTTCCAAACTGAGTGCGGTCACATTTTTTAATTGTTTGACTATATTAATTCTTCCCTAAGCAGACACTGTTAGAAAAATAAAACAGGCAAAAAGAATACGGATCCCAAACAGATACAGAACAAAAGAGAAAATCCTGAAGGTATGTGATGTGTGTACTTGAGGATAGTAGGATCATGGGAAGTGGACAGTGGGGAAGCGGTCAGGGTAAATCAGCTGGATGGATGGAGCCTGGTGGAGATGAAATGTCTATATCAGTTGAACAGTTGGACCTACTTGCATCGAGGTTTGTTAAAGGCAGTTATTGTGCATATTCCTTCGTTTTGACAGTAGTAATCGCAGGGATTGGCCAGCTCATCGCAACGCTGGTTCTTGAACCCTGCCGTGCAGCTGCAAGACATCGCAGTGAGGTGAGGACAGTAAGAAGTGAAAGAAGTGTGCAGAACTGAAAAAAAGTGCATGATCTGTACAGTAGCAGCAAGTGTGTGCATGTATGTATGTATTTCTTAGTCATAAAACATGAAAGATCCTAAAACTATAACTATGAAATTAAATGACTCAAATTGAAACAAGCATTTTTCCGTAAAGCTACTTTGAAATACAGTTTGGATTTTTTTTTTTTTTTTTTTTTTTTTAAAGTCAGTCAACAAGACTCCATCCTACAGTTTTCATGGTCTGAAACTCCTGATTTCAATTTAAGTTTATTTGTATAGTTTCAGAGTATGTATATCAGATTTTTTTGTGTGTGTGATTTCACTGGAACGGAGAGTGAGTGGTGGATAAGCAATAGAGAGGTAAAGCCTGCATCTGAGCCAGTCTCAGGTTTGGACGCTGACAGATGAGTTAATCGCATTTATCTAGGGGGGACAGCGATGAAATTGTAAATGTGTTGTGAATTTCCAAGTTGGCAGCTACAATACCTTGTAAAAGAAAGAAATAATACATCTAAGTCAAAATCATCTCTCCAAGACTACTGCTCTGTCCAGTGTATATATATATATATATATATATATATATATATATATATATATATATATATATATATATTTTTTTTTTTTTTTTTTTTTAAGAAATCATTGGCAAATGACTTAATTTTTTATCTGTTTGTATTCAAGAGAATATTCTTTGGTTCTTAAAAAATTGGAAAAATGCTTTATGTTTCCTTCTTGTCAGGTTGTCTGCGCATCATGAAAGTAAATAACTGTGCTTTGAAGTAAAAACTTTGCCTTTCCAAATATATGACTCTAAGCTTTGATAAGGAATTCATTTAAATGATATTCATTTCAGGTCAACTATGATGACTGCTTGGCAGATACACATCCATCATTCCATACATTTCCTGTGACTCAGAGCCAGTGAATAAAATACATTATCGGAACCTCACAATAAAAAAAGAGAGAGATCATTTGCATAGAAATTGATTCCATTCTCCCAATTATGTCAGTCATTGCTACAAATGCCACATAAACTGCATAGAGCATTTGACGATTTTCAAAACAACCATTTACAACCTGTTTAAGTTTGGAGACTGACTATGTGATAATTTAACGGTTGCTAACCATCACACTTCAAAGAGCATCCGTTATACATGCCTTCTGTCACAATCTGCGTTTGCAGCTAATCAAATCTGATGGGAACAAAATGATAACTGTAAATATCTTGCATAGGAAACGACGTTTAGGAGGGGCAAGCAGTATGGGAAATAATTAATGAACATTTATCTAACCATTTATTGGGGTCTTTACACATTCACATAATAGAATAATAGCAATTTAAGACAACAGGACCTCATGATTCACTGAGATTCTTAAAAGCTGAATTTAGCAAATGCTACAGCCCTGCTTTGACCTTGTATTGTGATGTTGCAGTCTAAATAAATAATTAAAATGTTACTTAAAACATTTTTCAAATATTTTTTTTTTATAAAATGTGGAGCCCTACCAACCAAGGTGTGAAAACACTTTTCATTCCATGAATACTTGCAGCACAAATAGTGAAATTCTTCAAATCAAAGTGTGATGGACACATTTTTTTTTCATTGGTCACAGCGGAAAGCTTTGTGCCCTTTACTACCTCTATTATCAACATCCTAAACACGTGGTGCTCTGCAAGAAGCCACTGCCTTCAACAGCTCCTGATCTCGCAATAGAAAAGCGAATTTATTCTCGACAAAACAAATTGTTAGGCTTTCTAAATGTATCCATTCCTGCCTGCCAGACCAAACAGAGCAGGACTCCAGCTGTTCTCAGGATGCCGTCCCAATATATACAAGTCCGCAGGGTGGACATCCTGTCAGCAGCTCCTGCGCTGTGGGAGCCTAACCTCATTTATCAATGCAAAGCCAAAAAACAACAACAACAACAAAAAGAAAATACCTGTTGCACCTGAAACAAAACATCATGCCCAGTGATGACAGCTCAAAAGCCATTCATGATTTTACACTAATAATTAACCAGTAGTGTTTAATAAAAAGTGAGATTTCCCATACATAGAGGATGTTTCACATGATTTGTGCGAACGTTCCCTTTCTCTTAGTGCTGAAGCTCTGACATGAATCAGGACTTTATGCAGTCAACAGTTTCGGCTATACAGTATATTTAATAGTCCAAATGATGTAATCCAAAAATTATACAGCAGATATTATGACATCAAAAGTTTGGGGTCAGTAAGATTGAAAAAAATTATAAATAAATAAATGGGTAACACTTTACGACAAGGTTTCATTAGTTAACTACTTTAGTTAACAATAACTAAGAATGAACAATACAGCAATTCTACAGCATTTATTAATCTTAGTTAATGTTAATTTAAACTCCATTTACTAATACATTATTCAAATCAAAATTTGTTTTAGTTAACGTTAGTTAATGCACTGTGAACTAACATGAACAAACAATGAACGTCTGTATTTTTATTAACTAACATTTACAAAGATTAATAAATACAGTAATAAATTGCTCATCGTTAGTTCATCAGGTTAATACGTTAAGTAATGTTAACAAGTGAGGCCTTATTGTAAAGTGTTACCAATAAATTATTACCGTACTTTCATTCAGAAATGATTAAATTGATCAGAAGCGGCAGTTAATACATTTATAGTGTTTCATTTATAAGATTTCTATTTAATTTTAATGCTGTACTTTTATATACATAAAAAAAATCTGAAAAAAAATTGATCACAGTTTCCACAAAAATGCTAGGCAGCGCAACTGTTTTCAACGTTGATAATCATAAGAAATGTTTTTGAGCACCAAATCAGTATATTAGTATACATACATAGTATAAATATAAGAATGATTTCTGAAGGAACACGTGACACTGAAGACTAGAGAAATGTTCGGCTTTGCAATTACAGGAATAAATTACGTGGTAACACTTTACAATAAGGTTCATTTATTAAACATTAGTTAATGTATTAACTAACATGAACTAACCATGAGCAATACATTTGTGAATTGTGTTAGTTCACAGTGCATTAACTAATGTTAACAAGATTTTAATAAAGTATTAGTAAATGTTGAAATTAACATTACAAAGATTAACAAATGCTGAAGAAGTATTGTTCATTCTTAGTTAATGTTAACTAATGTAGATAACTAATGAACCATATTGTAAAGTGTTACCAATTACGTTTTAAAATGTATTAAACATATGATTAAATTGTAATAATATATCACAATATTTCTGTTTTTACAGTATTAATCAAATGAATGATCAAATAAATGTAGCCCAGGTGAGCATTTCAGACTCACCATCAATTAATACATCTTACCGACCCCAAGCTTACAGTACTATATTTGGTAGCTCTGATTATTCATTTTCAGGCTTGCTGTAATTCGATTTTTAACCAATTGTAGGCTTTTAGGAAGAGCATGGCCTAATTGTTCCTTTGTGCTTTTTAAGTCTGTCAAAGTCTCTGAGATCTGTAGAACCTTTCTAAATGAATGGTAAGGCTTTCAAGGGTATGCGCCATGTGGTACTAATAGCTGGCATTTGGAATGTGGACAAAAGGAGGCACTTAGTCATTCTTACTGGCAGAAGGGTAGGCTGGTGTCGGGGTCAAGATGACAGGTGCCTCCGTTATAGCAGTAGCCATCACACAACTGGCAGCTGGAGGCGATTCGACCGCTGGTACAGCTGGCAGAGTGACAACAATTTGGATGAGCTAAAAATGTGGTTGTTACATAGGTAATTTAAGTGGAAAGTTACAGGCTAACCCAGGGGTGTCCAATCCTGCTCCTAGAGGGACACTGTCCTGAAGAGTTTCCCTCCAATTAAACATTTGAACAGCTAATCAAAGTCTTACTAGGCATGCTTGAAACTTCCAGGCAAGTGTGTTGAGGCAAGTTGGAGCTAAACTCTGCAGGACAGCGGCCCTCCAGGACCAAGTTTGGACACCCCTGGGCTAACCTATTCATAAATTACATAAATTATAATTTAGGCTTTGTATTATTATCAGCTACATGAATGTTCACCATCGGTGCTGGAAATGTATTACCCTGGATACAATTATATTTTGCAGAATGAGAAGAATTAAAGGCACAACATCAATTCTGCACTTAATTTGCTTAAGAGGAATAATGATTTTTTAAGATAAAATGTGCAATTACTATGCCAATACCGTGGTCAAACAGAACTGTAAAAAAGGACTGTTTTCAAACAGGTTTCAAATCTCCATTTTGGTACATCTACAAGTAGTCTTGCTTAAAAAAAAACACATACATACAATTTTATAGCAATATCAAAAAAACAGCCAACTAACTTGCAAGCCACTTCTCCTGTATCTCCATCAATGATACACGGGGCTCCGTGGCAGCGCAGGCACTTGTCGACATCGCACTTGATCCCTTCATAGCGAGCCGGGCACACGCATTCAACGTGTCCTGATCCGGACAGCGTACACGCCTTGGAATTGACACAGTGGTGATGACAGATATCTGTCATGGAAAAGAAACCCGAAAAAACACAATATATGTCCCTAATTAAGATAACAAGAGCACATTTCTTTCATATCATGTTCAAGTTTAATTAGAATTTTACAAAGCTTTAATGAGACTGAATTATCCGCATCAAATATCTACTGGTACTAAGATGAAAATGCGCCCCCCTTGGGTGCAGAGCACTAAAAATGCATTACGGGTGCACAGATTAAATTGTTTTGCAACAAATTATAATAACAAAGACTATAACAACAAATATTTGATCAGCAAAGCACAGAAACACCTCAAGGTTGTTACAGTAGCATTTAGAAAACATCTTTGGGCACATATCGTTCAATTGGTGGCAAATGCCCTTTTGAGTCAAATACAATATTTGCTTTCATTGGGGTTTTTATGTTGCTGCTACCAGTTGGGGAGAGAAAATGTAACAATTGTTCCATTAACCACAATTTAGTGACTGGTCTTCTATGTTGAAAAAACAACAACTCAAGAGAAAAACCCTCTTTGGAGATCATATCATTTTCTCAGTTCTTTCATTCTGTTTCACTTGGTATTTGAATTATTTAAACAAGCAATATGGATTATGACGATACTGAATTAAGAGGGCACAACTGTGGATGTAATTAGCTGCCATGAGAATCACTGACCTATTGAATTAAAATGTAGTCACTGACCATTTCTGCTGGGTACAAGCAATCTCTTACAATACTTACGATACAGACAGCGGTCACCCGTGTACTCTGCCAAGCAGCGGCACACTGGCTGGTTTCCAACGCTTATTTCACATGTGCCTCCATTCAGACAGTGATTATCACAGACCCGCCTCTCACAGTTTGGACCGGTGAATCCTGTCATGCAGCGACAAGTAGGTTTCCCTATGATTGGAGTAGACAGATGTGTCCACATTGAGAAGAAACGCCCATAAGTAGCAGACGTGGGCATTTTATTTTTGTTTTGTCCTTTTCAGTTTTACTACCAAAACTTGCAGAGAATGTGAGTTGTTTGCTGAAGGCAATTTCAGCAGAGAGGCAATGAGATCTTCAGTAGCCAATTTATAAATTAAAACTGTACTGGAGTCCACAAGAACCATACATTGAAGCTGTCTAAAAACAGCTTAAACAGCAACCAAATGAACTAAGCTAAGCCACCTAAAGCTTTAGTGTAAAAGTGCCCAGAATAATAAAAAAAAAAAAAAAAAAACTATGTAAATGATTGAAGTCATATAATTACTGTGACAGGGAAGGGACATGTTCAGTTCACTTAGTGTTGTTGTGAGCACAACATAACACTTATGGGAACGTGATAATATCTCGAGGCCACAGCTTCTTATGTTAAGGGAACAACATCCTGTTTTTTTGTGACCACGAGTTTTTAGTGACTATTTTATTGTGTTTTAATCTAAACTCTTTGAATGAATGTTTTATACTTTCTAATTTCTTGAAGGATTATTTACATCATATGTCGATACCTATGCAGCATAATATTATTTGAAGAACTTTTAATATATTTATATACATATATTTATATGTTTCTCCATCAACACCCAATCAAATTACATACGCAAAACACCATGCTCGAAGACAAAGGAACATAAACTTTCAATCTAAAAGTTTAAATTAACATTGGCTCACTGACCCCTGGAAGTGTGGCATCCTTATGGTTTAAAGATCACACTGATTTTGAGAAATTCTGACATGAAGATGATGCTGAGCTAAAAGTCCAGGTTTGTGCCAGGCTGCGGCCTTGTCTTTCCATTCTTCAAAGATCCTCTGACTCAAACTGGTTCTCTCTCATCAAGACTTCAGCATAGATCAACTGGAGCCTCAACAAATTGCATTAGGACACTTTTATTCAAATGGGCGAGACATAGAAGTATCAAACTTAGTCTCCTCATTTGATACATTAAGAACCCCCTAACCCTTTTTGAAGAAGGTTAGAACTAAGAAACTGATGGTTTGCTCAAAGCTGTTGATCTGTTGAACTTCAAACAATGTGATAACTTCTTGCTTTCCTGTATTCTGCTTCAGTTCTCTTTCCATTGCTCAACATGTATGTGAATGTTAGATTAGACTAAGTGTTTAGTCTAGTTAATAAAGTCTTGTTTGCCTCACATGTAAAGTTGTTTGTGGTTCATGCTCATGTACTGGAGTCCCTAATCATGCAGATTTAGTCTATATGCTCTGAGTAGTACTGTACAGTGAGAAAGTTATTTCCTATACCCCAGAAATTAACATACTATATTATTAATTATTCATATTTTCTTTTGGGCTAATTAGCATCAAGTTTAATGCATAAGCAAACCCGTATGACCTGGGAACCTGGGATTATCAGAAAAAGAGATGATTAACAGAATAACATTTTATTTAGATTATTACATTGAACATTTTCCTTCCTGGTCACTGTATATAATACAATTATTTTAAACATATATATATATATATATATATATATATATATATAATAAATCTGTAGGACATTTTCCCCCCGTAAAACCACTCTTTCAAATGAAACGCAATACCGCACTTTAGTGCAACCTGCAACATGAGCTGCAGGTTTGATGTCAGGTCCTGTATATATTTTTTTAATCTATCCTGTGACAGGCTTAAAAATAATCTGTACTAAAATGTGTCTAAACTGTTAAGATCAAAAATAAACTGCATTGAGATCCTTTAGAAGGACATGTAGAGCGACAATTTCCATACATAGTACAAAGTGCATGTGTTCAAATGTGTTCACTATAGGTCAGAAAGCTGAGGTGGAATGAGCTTTTCTGTTTAGATTCAATAAATGGTGTAGAGTTTTGAGTTCACATGACCTCAAAAATTATACATTTGTATTTATAGTTCTGAGCAAAGTCGCTCAGTAACTATTCTTTTTAATAATAATAACTGCATCTCACTCGGCCATTAACAATCGCCAGAGAAAATTATGAAATGTGTCAAATTTCAGAGGATTCTGATGTTGAGAATAATTGCTTTCTTGCATGCTTCATCATTCATTTGATTGATTATGATAGACGAAGCTGTAATATGACACTCTTGACTAATTTTAATTGAGGTGCAGACACAAACACTCAGCTGATTTTGTCATCAGCAATCTTTTATACGTTTCTAAAGTGCTCGATTTTTTACCATACAGAGTAGACCAGAGTCCAAAATGCTGCTTTGAATAAATGTAGATTATGCTATTACTAGCACACACACTGCCACACATTTTTGGTGACAGATGTCTTTCTTTAAAAAAGTTATTTAAAAAAACTCTTAATGAAACTGCAGGGCACAATAGCTGCATGTAGTATGCATGTAATATGAATACAAGTAATGATTATAAGACCATTTAAATACTTCAAAATTCAAACTGAGGCAAATAATTCAGTCATGTATTCAAATTTACACAAAGCTAAGAGAGTTTCTTACCGAGAGGTGAGCCAGTGCACGTGCCTCCGTTTAAGCAGTAATCTGTACAGTGGTTGACTTCACAGCGTTCTCCAGAGAAACTGGGCCAGCAGTAACAGCGCCAGTCTCCTTTTTCATTGGCCAAGCAACGCCCTCCATTCTCACAGGCAGGTCGGCACAGCTCACCTTTACCATTTTTAAATAAATTATATATAGACCACCAAAATGACAAAAAAAAACAACAACAAAAAACAGCAGGCTTAGTAAAGAACAAATCAAATGGAGCAGCCCTACAGTAAAGTGAGGCTTCAGACCTGAGACAATAGGGTCAATACAAGAGCCATTGACCAAGGTCTTCCCCTCTGGACAGGTGCAGCTGGCCCCGGTTGGATTGAGCAAGCACATAAAATCACAGGTCATCCGGAGACAGGGATTGGCCACTGAAAACAAAAACGACAAAGCATACATTTAACTTGGAAGGTACAATAACATTTAGATAAATCAATGCTGAGCTTCAGTTTAAAATCATGATCATTATTTGTTTACAAATAATTACCTGAAAAATTATTTGTTGTTTCATACATATTGCACCTATCAATTCATTTTGTCTAATAACTAAATTTAGGCAAGTTTTTTACCCATTCTGGCTTTTTGATGTTTATTTAAATGATTTTATTGCTAGGAAATTATATAAACCGCAAAAATAACTTTTTATCCATGTATACTAGAAATTTACACAAAATGTAATATTTAATTTAATATTGAGATTGATGATCCACATATTCTAAAGGCTAACCCTTCTTTTACTCACCATTTATTAAAAAAAAAAAAGTTAAGTCAAATTCCAGGTCCTATTTTGTAACCTATTTGTGGAAAGTGTCATCTAAAACATTTTAACCTTATTTATTTCATTTCTCAAGCAGCTCATCGAACTGGCGCCTCAAAAGGTGCAGATTTGAAAGCCGTTACTCAGGGATGCCGACAGTATAAGGGGACATTTGTATCAATCTTTAGTGTTTTGCTGAGGACATCAAACCTATACTTTTAGCTTTTGCTGCCAGTGCACAAGTCTCTCCAGCAGGCTAGATCTCTGACTTTAATGAGTCAGTAGGGACTTGGCTCAGCTGCCCCTTACTACAAACCCACCAGAACAGAAAGATCTTTTTTAGGTTGTAAGGCCATTAACACAACCTGATAACAAAGACCGACAGCAGAGGAGGCCAGCTTCTGAGAAGACAGCATATTAGAACGCGGTCACAAGCGCAATGCATAGGGGAGGCAAATTAAATGGGTGTTACATTACATTAGTGAGCTGTACTCATTTTTGTATTGTCTCAATGAGGTGCACAGAACACTAATGAAGAAACCATGTGATCGCCGCCTCAGGTAAAAAACAAAACAAAAACTCTGGCGACTTAGTCAACTAACGTTAGGCATAAGAACAGAACACTATGACAGTCTCAAAATACTGTGCAGGCAATTGTTGAAGAATATCACTGTGACCTTCAAAACACTGCAAACTAATTATCTTTCAAAAACCTGGTAGTCTGAATCTATTTAATCATCTCTCAGGATCCATACAAATAACTCAAAAAAAAAAACAATTTCATAATTTTCCAAGGTAAAAATAGAAAAAGAACTAAATAGAAAATATTGAGAGAAAATGTTGTCTCTTACCATCCTGCTGCTTGAAACGATGAGAGATCAGGACATTTGTTGTTTTTTCAATACCCAGATCGAGAGGTTCAATGTTTTTTCTCCCATATTTTTGTATTCTGAAAACTTCATTTTTCAGTCCTGTTCCATAAATGTAATCCTCAAAAATATCTATTCTGTACGGATGTGATATTCCTGTGCAAGCATGAAGTGAAGCAATGACATTAGACAAAACTGAATCTTCTAAAAACCATTTCAATGGTTAATGATTTCAGGCATATAAGATACATGAACAAAGGAAAATACTATCAGATTCCCTTTCAATTGTTCTTCTCACCTTGCTTGCTATCGATTACCATCAATGGGTCTGAGCCATCAAAACGGACACTACCAATAACAGAGAGCTCGGGATCGGCCCAGTACACACGCTGGCTGAAGTAATCAATCGCCAACCCTACAGATAAATGATGGGAAGAGTTTTTTTCAGAGCTTGGTACAGACTGTTAAGAAACTTTACATACTTAACATGTACACATATTACGCAAAAGCTCACAAGAAAACAATCCAGTAAATGAGAACAGGTTATTATTGACCATAACTGTAACATGTTTACCAAAATAAATAAATAAATAACACGCAAGAACAGTTTCATTCATTTAGGTCATGTGAGACTGTAGAAGGACAAAGGCTGTTCAAGTTAATAAGGTGCTAAATTGAACTTTTTTTATGTTTTTAAATAACCTTTAAGAAACCCTTGCTTCAATGTGGACATATTCAGCACAAAAGTTTCAGATCTGTGTCCTTTTTCTCTTCCTGAAATAAACTCAGCAAAAGTTTGTCCCATATTTCTCTCAGTTTGCATGGCTTGACTCATTACATTTCCTCTCTTGATTAAAGACTCGGATGTTGCAGTTTTGTTCCTTTTCTAGAGATGATGGATTCCTAAAGCTGCACTGGAGGCGTAATATTGGCCCCTGTAAAGGAGGCCATGGTTAAATGTAGCGGTACTTAGTGTTTCCCTGAGGAACACGCCTGCAGGTTTACCTAAAGGCATTGCACTTGAAACATTCCCTCAAACTCGGAAATGAGCAAAGTGCTGTGATGTACTGAAAAAGGATGAAAGACCAACAAGCTTCTACACAAACGCATTCAGACCTTGACCACGTCCCTTTAGAAAGAACCAAAACAACAACCTCTCATTTATCACACTCACAGGAAAACAGCTGAGGACTCAAAGCAAGGAGATAGTGTTGAAATACAGTGCATGCCCATCACACTGAGAAATACAAAAACATACCTGTGGGTCTCCGAAGGTTCTTGTCCAAAAGTACTCTACGCATGGAGCCATCCATCGCACTCTCCTCTATGTGTGAGTGGTCACCTATTACTGACCAATACATCATCCTGAAACAGGTAAAAATACAATATTAGTGTATTATACCAAGTATTCCAGTTTATATACAGCGAGATTCAGAAGTCAGTGTAATAAATTTGCTGATTTGATAAGTGACCTACGTAGAAGTAATTCAGAATCCTAAATATTTTTAAATCATACATTTCCATGGAAGCTTGTTTCCGCCCCAGAATAAAATGTTAGAATAAAAGATAATTGCGATTTTTTCCTCAGAATCTCACAATTCGGACTTTATAACACGCAATTGGGAGAAAAAAAGTCAGTTGCGAGTTTAACTCAATTGTGAGTTTATATCTTGCAATTCTGACTTTATATCTCCCAATTGCGTGTTATAAAGTCAGAATTGCGAGATATAAACATGCAGTTCTGAGGAAAAAAGTCAGTTTATTTCTCGGAATTGTGAGAAAAAAGTCAAAATTGTGAGATAAAGAGTCGCAATTACCTTTTTTATTTTTTTATTCTGTGGCGGAAACAAGCTTACATGCATTTCTTTGTTTTCAACTGATTTAAATTCTAAAACTTTATTTTCAATGTGCCTATAGACTTTTGACACCCACTGTATACATTTAGAAAATAAATAAACTGCAGAAAAAATGGAGCCTAAATAGTATTGAAACATTTTCCTACCCTTTGACTGGATTGACAGTAATGGCATAAGGCTCTCCTGCAATGTCAGTTATCAGACGGGTGCAGTTGGGTCCCTTGAGCTGCCCCACATTAATAGAGTATCTAAGCTTGGTCCAGTGAGCTGTGTAATAACTGAACCAGTGCATCCTAGAGTGGTCTGTCCAGTAGATATTACCAGTCACCCAGTCAGCTGACACATCTCTGGGTCTGCGGAAGTCTGGGCACTGCAAAAGTCACCCAGATAACAAGGTGATTCCCATGTGGGCCAAGACATCACAGTATATTTAAGAGTATGCGTACGATAAGGTGTTTTTAGGAAAAAGCTATTCATAAATAAACATGGTGAAAATTTCAGAAACTGATTTTGATATTGGGACAGGGCAAAGTAGGCATACTAGGTTTGGACTCAAAATATGATTTTGTTTATAATATTTTATTTAAACAAATTAACTAAATCACAGGGAAGATCAAAATATAATATCCTGCTTGTCTGAAATCTCGATATTTATGATAAAATGGTGGTAAAATGCATTAATTATGGGATAGTATTTACTAATTCAATGAAAAGTACATATACCAAGAAGCAGATAGAATGTTTGTTGTATATCATTATATTAAGGAGATGCAACGTGGAAATACTGTATTAATTAGAAGAAGAAAAGTACATTAATAACTAGAAGGAAACATCCAGGATTTTCCTGAGAAAATATGACGTATGCTGCACACAAGAGTCATGATACTTACTATGATGCCAACAATTGTTTTAGTTTGACTCCTGTTTAGGATATCTTTGTAAAAAAGTCCACCGGGATTAAACTGAGTAGCCCAGATAAACTTTTGTTGGTGATACAGAGCATCCATCCCAATGATGCGGGCATTTTCCTCGATGCGAGCATGTACTTTGTGTCCATGGCTCTGGTTAAATGGATACACAAAACTTCGGATTTCAGTGTCATTAGCTATGTAGAGCACTCGATCTTCTGGTCCTGCCCGTTGAGTTATTAATATGCAAAAAAAATGAAAAGTGGCTAAATTCCATTTAGGGTTTAAGACAACAGTTTGACAATTACAGATGCAGATACATTCTAACACAGCAATATGCATTTTAATCAATCAATAATCAGTAATTCAAGCTCAATACTTTACAGGAAGAAGACAATATATAGTTATATGTATGACAACATATGGTATAAATGTACCACAGAAATGATACTTATGCTTTGAATGGTTTAAAATGTATATCTAGGCCCGGTGTACTGAGCTAATGTATGAAAATATCTACTAAGTGATTCAAAATCTAAATAAAATGTCACAGTGAAGCCAAAGGTCAAGTCAATAGAAAATATAGATCCTTACCTTTTGCTATGCAGCTACCATTCATATCCTTATAATTTTTGTCACATGTACATTTGTATGATCCTTTTGTGTTTGTGCAATAGTGAGAGCAAGTGCCAAAGTTAAGGCACTCATTGATTTCTGCAACGAAAAAAGAGGGAAGGACAAAAGTCTGTTATTGCGGAAAAGCACTTTCTGGAAAATATTTTTTTTGGCTGTGCAAACTGTGTGACGTTCAGCATTAGGATTTTTTTTCACATGCTGAGTGCTTGGAAATAAAACGTCAGATGTGGTCTGCTCACTGCATCTCATTGATTCCCAGCAAAAACACTATATGTGAGTGCACAATCCTTTTACTGGAAATGTTCTTTTAAATGCAAAACATTTTCAGTAGGTTAAGCATGTTCAGGAGCTTAAGCTTAACTTCGGCCTCTGGTTTAGTTTTACTACACAGAGAGGAAAACACTGATCCTTGACAAAAAATCTTGTTTGATAAAAAGAACAGGCATTTTGAATCTCAAAATAATAACCTCTAAATGATAAAGTGATTGACAGGACAGGATTCAAAGCAAAACTATTTAAATCAAAGATACTTTAAATCTATTCATTAAAATACATCCTCTATCACCAATACATTTAAACATTTCATATGTTATGTGATAAAGCGCATAAGTAGGTCTAACACAAAATATAAGGAAATATATCACGCTGATATATCAGATATATAAAAAAATTTAGGAATTCATTACTGGGATTTTACAACTTTATTTACTGGGGCATTTTAAACCCATTAATTTCTGACTTTGGTTTAGCTAATGTTAAGCACAGAATTGCTCAAACAAACAGATTGCAATTCTGTTTGGTGCTGCTGGTGTCACAGAAATTGTACACTACACCTTTACATTGAAAGTCTAAATCCCCCTCAGATAAAGCAGTGAATCATTTTTCTGAACGTTAACAGAATCAGGGAAGATAGTCTGACAGTACCTTCACACTTTCTGCTTCTGAGATTTCTCTGAAAGCCAGGTTTGCAGTGGCAAATTGCATTTGTGTTTGTATGATTGCACACTGCATCCTCCCCACATGGATTCATCCTCTTTCCACATATGTCTCCATTTGAAGCTGGAATAAAAGAGAGAGAGAGCTTTGAAGTGACATAATTTATACTTGCAGCCCACTCTCCCAGTGCATGATGGGATTTTTTTTTGTGTGTGTGTTTTGATGCTTGGTCATTGGCGACAAATAAAATAAGTATAAGAAAAAAACTCATCTGGAAGATAAGCCTGAATGATTTTCATATGACAATTCCAGATGCACAGCACGTGTCCATGTAATCCACCATGACTGCCTTAAATCTGACAATATTGCTTGATTTCCGACGGATGTATCAGAGTTTTGGTAAACACGTACAAGCCTTGCAGTCCTGTTCATCTGATCCTCCATCTCCACAGTCATCAAACAGATCGCACTGTAGCTGTGCGGGTATACATTTACGATTACTACAGGTAAACTCTGCCTTCCCGCACGGCTTGGGCCTAGTTGACACAGTCTCTGGTTTGGGCCCCATAGGAAAAAAGGAAAAAAACATCCATTTCAATCCAAACTTCAGCTGACACATCTTATTCAGCACCACCCAAAGAGTCTTCCATCAAATTTACTAAGATCATTTGAATGATTAATGAGCACTACTGTCTGTATCCGAAATACCTCAGGAACTGCTAGCAAAACAATAACACTGCTAAATTCTAGACTAGGTATTTTTTTGTCAATTAAATAAAATGTATGGCACAAAAGATGGATTTCTCATTGTGCTGTTGAGGATAAAGGCATCATCAGAGACTTGTGAATGAGCCTACCACATTCATCTTCATCTGAGTTGTCCCCACAGTTATCCACATTGTTACAGATTTGATCAAGCCGTAGACACACTCTGTCATTTCTGCAGCGATATGGCCTTGCTGGAGGACAAGGTAGTTTGGCTATAGAAAAAGAACAAAATGTTACAGTATGTGCCAATTTTTTCTGCATTGTAAAGCTATATGATTCATAAAATGATTCATATGATTTTAAACTAGTGTTTTATAAATTACTCATTTGTTGGAACCTGGAATCATTAGTATCAGTGATATAGTTTTGCTCATGTAGTGTATTTAATTGGTAATGCAGTGACTGCTACATACAGACAGTATAGAGTTTAATATCAGACAACTCAAATGAAAAGTTCAGCAGGTGAAAAGCGCTGCCGTAGGTCATGCAATTCCACTGGGAGAGTTGAATATCCTACCGCACATTTCGGAGTCTTCATCAGAGTTGTCTCCGCAGTCATCCTCACCATCACACACCCACACATGCAGCTTACACAGGGTGTTGTTGCAGATGAACTCATCGGGGCGACAGAAGAAAGCATCTGAATAAACAACATTAAACTGGTTTTTAAACTGTAACGCATGGTGTAAACAGGGTTATGACAACCTGAACAAGCACATACACAAACAATTTGATCATGTCCAAAACAATTTAATTATGAAAACAGTCTCAGAAAAGATGATATTTTAATTCACTAATATTTGTATTATAAACAGTGTAACACTTTAGTTTGGGGACCAATTCTCACTATTAACTAGTTGCTTATTAGCTTGCATATAACTAGCATATTGGCTGTTTATTAGTAGTTATAACGCACATATTATTGCCTTATTCTGCATGACCATATTCTACTTCCCTTAATCCTACTTAATACCTAAGCTTAACCAACAACTACCTCACTAACTATTATTAAGCAGCAGTAAATTAGGAGTTTATTGAGGCAAAAGTCATAGTTAATAGTGAATGTGTTTCCCAAACTAAAGTTTGACCATAAATATGGACATCTTCATACCATGACCACAGGTTTCCTCATCGCTGTGGTCCACACAATCAAACACGTCATCGCAGCGCCATCGTTTGGGGATGCAGTGAGCACGGTTTTTGCACAGAAACTCATCTTCTCTGCACTCCTTGACACAGTCCATCTGGTGTGAGCAGAACAACGAAAGACTAAAATACTCACTTTCAAGAGAAAGAGTTTGCTGTACTTGTGAAAGTGCAGAAAGTCTCTGTTTCCATGGAGTCGAACATGAGTCTAATATACTAGATGTTCAAAACAATTTATGTTTCCAATATGGTGCATATGTTTATCTCACAGTTAATTAAAACAATATGCCATCATGTTATATTAATTGCTTGTTTGATGCACAAATCATAAAATATGAGCTTCTGAACTAATATATATATAAGTACTAGTGTTCTATGTACAGTATGTCTTTGGTTTTGCACCTTTGATTTCACTGTGGAGTGCCACATTAATTACATTGTCAACTGTTTCATCTGTTCTACACTGATGAAAAATCCACCTTAAATCAGCTTTAAGGCTGGAATACGCTAAACGCCTTTTAAATAAATTCTGAACAGATAAAAAAACAAAAAATAAAAAACTAGGCATCATACACTTGCCGACTTAGTAAATAGTTACAGAGGAAAAACTGGGCATCATACACTAAACGACTGAGAATCACACAATACCAGACTTTCATGTCATTATACGAACACAACAAACTCGTGCTTAAACACGAGCCTTTCTGCTAGGAGACACGTGACAAATGAAAACAATAAGTGTTCTAAAACTGGCTCAAAATATCAAAAATATTTGATATCCTCCGACTGGATGGAATCAAACTTTGAAGCTAGAAAATCGGAGTCTGTGACCATTATACACTACACGATTTTCTGTGAAATCTGTCAACTCAAATCTGCATAGCTCTGACATTGGCAACTTGTCCAGACCGTCGTAGTCGTTTTTACGGTTTATTTATAAAGCTGTTCCTGAGCAGTACAACCCAAAGATTTGCTTGTGCACAGTCATTTTACAGAGGACAGCTTCCTGAACCTGGGAGAGTACAATGCAGGCAATATACAAAGACTACTTTCCACTGTAAAACATTCTGCTCAAGTCGTGCTTGCCGATCGAACGGCTTGAGATCCACATTTTCAGAATCCGACTGGGGCTCGAACTGACATTATTATTAACTGTGTGTTTACAAATGCTTCATAAGCCTTGGTAGCTGAAACTCGGAATTATGGTAAGGGGCGTTACAGTTCCGACACACTTGATATGTTTGGCAAATCACAACGCACTGGGTCAGCTGGCCAATCAGAGCAATCTGAGCTTTTCGGAAGGAGCGGCTTTGTAGAAATCAGTGCATTTCAGACAGACTGGGAATAGAGAAGCTACAATTTTTTTTAACATTAAAGCATGTGTACCTATTTTATTACACCCAATAATATAAAATAACACATGATCCCTTTAATACATGCTGCTGGTTTTACGTGCACAATTCATCAGTGCATGCTATACCAAAAACAAAGAATCTTTGTCATAATCCTTCAGAGAAATTTAATAACTTGCCTTGCTTCTGAATGTACTTCCTATTTAGCTGAATCCCTCTTGTTTTTCAACTGTGATTCACTCAGAGATTAAGAAAGTAGAATGGATTTAATTTTTTTTTCATGTTGATTTTCAGCTTGAACTGAACTTGAACCAGCTTGTCCACTTAAACCTGTTGTGATCTGTTTTTTCCCCCTAGAGAGGTTGTATAGGGGATAGTAGTATCTTCCTCAAATGTGTTTCCAAAATATCTACTTGTACATCTCTTTGTTTTTGTTTCACTATTGCACTTGTGCACAGTTTCTGAGAGCGGAGCGCTTTATGTAAGGTGAGAGGGTCTTGCTAGAGGACTGACCTCATCAGAACTGTCCAGACAGTTGTCATGTCCATCACACCTCAGGCTGGCAGACACACAACCTCCACTGGCGCACACATACTCATTTAGAGAGCAGGAGGGAAGCACTGCAAAACAGATGATGGGTAAAAAAAAAAAAAAAACACTCCAACACAGCTACATTCAACTGACGTGTACAGGAAGAGTGGGGCAATATGTGACAGTGGGTAAATTGTAAACTGACCCACTTAATCTAAAGTTTTTGTCATGTGACCATATAAAGTTGCTGTTATGTTGTTGATGCTAAAATCAGTTACATGGCTTTAGTGAGTTTTACCTCAAAAATAGAAATACTATTATAAAATGTTAAAAACATTTTTACTTAAAGGCACACTGTGGATCTTTTGGCCACTAGTGGCGCTCGACCTGTAATTCCCCCTAGAGGCCACAAGCGCCGCAGCGCTGTCGCAGAAGCCAACAAACAGTCAACCGGTCAGCCTCCCGTGTCTTTAGATTATGTGTGTGCAGACAGTAGTTAACTTGTTGGTTGAAGAAAGATAATCGATTCACTATTGAACAATATAATGATATAAATATAAGATTAATAATATAAATTATATAAAGAAAATAAATTGAACAAAAGTACACAGAAAACATGTCTGATCAGGTAAGTCGCATAGACAAGGGTTGCCCAATCCTGCTCCTGCCGATCGTCTGTCCTGCACAGTTCATCTCCAACCCTAATCACACACACCTGAAGCAAACCATTAACATCTTCAGGACCTCTTTAAAATTAAAGTCAGGTGTGTTTGATCAGGGTTGGAGATGAAATCGTGTAGTCGGGAAATCGTGTAACAAAACGGATATAACTCACAACATACTGCCGTTATTTGTAGGCTTCAGTTTGTTTGTCCTTTTACACACACACAAATATGAGCTGAAGGCAAAACATAACGGCAGTATGTTGTGACTGATCACTTATAGCATTCTACTAGCTACCAGATTGATAATACGCTACTCTACTAGCATTTACATGAAGTTAAATGGAGGACAAGAGAGATTCCGTAACATGGCCAGACAGACAACAAATTCGAAAAAATAGAGATATTGTGCGAGCAATATATTTAACTTACTAAGTTAGTCCAAAAGCATGACGGGCAGGTCAGCATCGGTCGGGCACCCCTCCTCCTCCTCTAGCCAGCGAGCGAACGCTGGACCAATGTTGATCCTCGTCCTGGCTTTTAGTTTATCACTCTCCCTTTTTCTTTTTTTTGTGTCCTCTGACAAAATCTTTGCCTTCTTCCGAGTAGCTGTTGGTTCAGCCATGACGACAACATACAGACGGCAATCAAATGTGAGTTGAGCTCTCACGTTAGAATTTAGGGAAGTGACGAATGCCGTAAAGCGGTTGAATTTTGTAGTTCTTTGTGTGCTCGGGTTCCTACCCGCAACCCGAAGTTACATAGTGCTAGTAAAAGCGATACAGACACCTTCAGGCTACGGCAGACGTGTCATTCCACCTATTGTAAGTCGATGTACCATCCTAATGGGTTTTGGTAATATATTATAAAGGTTGAAAAGTTCCACAGTGTGCCTTTAAGCCAGATATTCTGATTTATGTGCACTTCAGGAGATTTATAGAAAATATGCACATAATAAAATATTGAGGCTTCTAAATAAGTTCTTAGGTTAAATTAAAATTTAATCAAGGAATAAACACACTAGAGAGCTGACTAAGTCACTTTATTATGTTTATTATGCACAAACCTTTGAAAGACAAAAGTAAGCTACAGTATTTGAACTTATCAGACAATGTATTCATAAAATATTTAAAGCTGAAATGTTAAATGTTCTCAATGTTTACATACTGCCATCCATCCCAGGTTAATGTGCAGAGACAACTATAAGCAAATACGTTGTAGGTGTATTCAGACGAAAAGCAGAAGTACATGGATGGCTTTGTACAGCTATGACAATATTGCTCTGTCTGTTTGAGCATCTCAAGCATGGGTTCAACCAATGGTTTGGGGAGGGACTATGTGTTTGACAGGGAAAATATTTAGGGAAATAATTGTTTTTGCAACTGTTTGGTGATGCTACTAGTGCAGAAATGATAAACCTCAGCTTTAAAGACCACAAGATGTGATACAGTTACCTGTTCCGAGGCAATTTCTCTCGTCTTCCCCTGTCTTACAGTCTTCCTGGCCATCGCACAACCATTTACGTGAGATGCAGAGATTGTTGTGGCATTGAAACTGATCCTCTGCACAATGAGTCTCGCAATGCTTCTGAAAAAGCACAAAGCAAGGACAAATTCAGTCCGGTGTCATTTCATACTTCAGTGTATATTTTTATTTATTTATTATTTTTGGACTGTTTATTGATAATAATTAGGGAGAGAGTCAGGACAGAATTTTAAGTTTTGTAAGTCAAATGTAAAAAATATCCACTATCTTCATCACTTGCTGATGAAGCCATAAGATTATGAGGACTAATGATGTGTGAAAACCGAGATTAAACAGCTTTGAAATAAATGGCTAGAAGGGAATGTTTGGGAATATAAAACAACTGCTGTGCTGACCTTGAATGACATCTAGCATTCACTGACCTCATCCGAATTATCAGCGCAGTCATAGTCACCATCGCAACGGAAGCGTGCTGAGATACAGTCCCCACTGGCGCAGGCAAAATCCTTATGATTACAGGTCACCGGCTCTGGAGAGATGAAAGCACAATAAGACAGCTAAAGATGCACAGCTACCCTGACCATGCCCTCACCGAAAAAACTGCAGTGAACCTTAGCATAGGACAGCAGAGTGGCAGCAAGAGCAAATCAAAACTGCCAAAGTGGCCTTGCACTTGGACATGAATTGGCATTGTACCATCTGTTTTCAAGGTTCTTGCAAGTTTGCCAAGAACTTAAAAGGAGCTATTTGCAGACTAATCAGCAATTAGAATGTATAAAAGGGTTGTTCTCACAGTTCACAGGCTGTAATGGCTAGAAAAACATATTGGGTGGTTAGAAAATCTGTTAATATAAACTGTTTGAAATAGGTTGTTGATTTAACAACAAAGTACGAAAAAGGGCCATTAAAACGAAGGCGTCTTGGACATCATAGATGCTCATTATTTATTCAAACTCATGTTGTTTTAACCACATATGCATGTGTATTTCTTTATAGTTATTTTAAACGTAATTTTGGTAACATGTTACTTGAAGCATTTATTTATAATGCATTGTAAAGGTATTCATAATGTACGCTATAATGCATTATTTTTTAATATTTACATAATTGTAATCAAAGTTTAAATACATTACAATATTTGCAGATTCCATGTTACATTTTAAAACATTTTTTTTCATGTTTTAATGCATTAAAGGTGTGCTCAATGAATAGATAAGGATTATAACACTGATCACAGTTATTCATGAGACCATACAGTGCATAAGGTGCATTACAAGGCATAATACTTTAATAATGCATATATATATATATATATATATATATATATATATATATATATATATATAGGCTTTAAGTAAAGTGTTACAATCATTTTCTAAATCTTCATTTAAAAAAAAAAGTAAGTATTCTCCAGATAACATTCTAACAATTTAGTTTAGCAAGATTTGACGATAAAAACAGCCATTTCATTTTGGAAGCAAAAAATAAATAAAAAAATACTGTAGACACTAGATATTGTAAAAAATACACATACTGTAGATCTCATCCATGCAACAGTTTCTAGTTGCTATGAGCTGTCAAGTTAATAACTATAAACAGTCATTGTATGGAAAGAACATAATATGGGTTTGAAACATAAGTAAAAAATGACATGGCATAAAACACACTTGAATAGTTGATCTTTCGTTGTGGCAATATGAGCAAGATCAGAACCGAACAGACAAATGGTAAACAAACAGACAGAAAGCAAGAAATCTTCAAATAGTCTGTGAAACTGGCCTCTGAAGATTCCAGACGATGCTTCTTGACAGTTAAAACAATTTAGTACAAACACGACTGTGGAAAAAGCTTTACTGTGCTCAGAGAGATGAGAGCGACTCACTGCAATGCTCTTCATCGGAGTTGTCTCCACAGTCATTCTGGCTGTCACATCTCCAGTGGTCCGGGATGCAGTTGTTATTCTCACAGCGAAATTCATGAGGTCCGCAGGTCTTTTCATCTTTTTCATCAGACACAAACAAACACACAGATGAAAATGGCTTCAAAAGTGCATGAATATTAATGCAATGCTACTGCATTTCGACACGTAATCATCATTTCCTCAGGGTTCCTGGGCCGGATCTGACACTAAGTTCAAAACATGCCCACACTCAAGAGGCTAACACACCATAAGATGAGATACCTGACTGTGGTGCCGATATCTTCTATCCTCAATAACCTGAACACTTGACACGTAACATCAAACACTTTGTCACCTCTGCGATGAACATTTCTGAAGGAGCTTAGTCCACCTTTTTCCAGAGTACGTGTACTGTTTATGTTATATAACCTAAGAAATATCTGAGGTGCTAGAGCCAAGAAGAACTGTTAAAGTCGGCATGAAACAGACAGATAATCCTTTCTTCCCTAGTGTGAATAAAATCCGAGTGAATGGGTTAATAAACCAGAAAAAATTTAGGGTGGGACTGGATTGTGTCCACATTGGGAATGGATTGGATCGCTGGATCATTGTGGTTTGAAATGAATAAAACAATGATGTGAACAATAAATCATTTATATTAAATATCACAATATTCAATAAAAAAATAAGAATTGTGAATTTTGGTTTTATGGTGACTTTAATGAACAGTCAAAAAATACAAAAATGGTGTGCACATCCCAAACACCCAGATTGGGCTCAGGTGCAGGACAACTAAGTGATATAAACAAATAAAGAAGTGTGAAGTCCGCACACTGAAAATTACTGCTCCAAAGGATTTATTAAAAGGCAACGTTTCGACCCTCAGGTCTTCATCAGGCACAACGTCTTCGACCTGAGTGTCGAAACGTTGCCTTTTAATAAATCCTTTGGAGCAGTAATTTTCAGTGTGCGGACTTCACACTTCTTTATTTTACTTTAATGATGTAGGGTCTGGACCCATCAGACACACACTAATTATTCATTATATACAAAGGTTTATGAAACTCCAAAACTAACATCCCAAATGAAATGAACACAAGGGCAGAAATAGTGTCATGTTACAGGGCTGATAAGGAGATTTTACGACCTCCAAAAAACTGTGGCCACATGCGCAAGAGAGAGACAATGGGAAGACAGAAACCCTCTTTAATTTGCAATAGTTTGCACGTTGGCTTTATGAATAGATGCTCAGCTGCCGTGATGCGTGTTGCAGTAGCGTTGTCACATCTGGCTATAACATTACATAGCCTATAACACGCTCTCACACTTTTATTTTTTTGCGTTTTTGGGAGGGGTAAAATTTAGATACGTGGTTTCAACACTCAGATGCATTTGATTTACACTTGTGCAGTTTCGTCTGGAATCTCGTCTCAGATCTCCTCCTGAAGAAGTGGTTTGAGCGATCGGATTTAAATTGTCTCGAATTCGCTTCGGATGGCATTTTTACATGGTCTTTTCACGATCAGATCACAGAACAGGCATGAAGTGGACAGGTGAACATCTCTTCGATGAAAGGCATTTAGGAGATTATCCACACTAATTTCCCCCCGGCCTTAATTTGAGACCGGCCTTTATTTGTCCGCGTTTATCACGCACCCGGCCACTATCAGAGGCCCGGCGTCTATTTGAATACCGGTTTTTATTTGAGGAATTACGGTACGTACATACATACATACCTACATACATACATAAATAGGTGAGTGACAAGATGAAATGGGAAACAGGGTAAGGAACTGAGAAGATCCATGTAAACTCTAAAAAGAACCAACAGCATTTCATTTCCACATTTCATTGAATTGAATACTTGCATTTGTAGTACAATTCTTGAAGTTGGGGAGAATTGAAGTTGTTGATGGAAGTGGCAAGTGGAAGTTGTGGATGAGTGGGTGAGTGGATGGCTGGTTTGGTCAAGGCTTGGGGCCCTGGGCCCTGTTGAGGCCACGCCGAGCACCCAGGAGAAGTGAGGAAGTCGAAAGAGTGGGTGATTGGAGTCGTTGTTGGTTGGAGCCGTGGTTCCAAACTCCTGAGATTGTCCTTGGTTCTTTGTGAGAGAGTCTTCTCTCTCCTGCATGAGCCCAAATCTGGTTGGATCAAGGCCTGCGGGGCCCTGGGCCCTGTTGAGGGGGAAGGGGTTCCCCAGTATCACCAGAAACAGTGTTGCGGGTGGATGAGAAACCCAAGAAGAGGGAGGTCACATGTGGACATTATCTCTAATAAAGCCTGAGAAAGATCCAACCCCTAAGGGTTGACTGACCAATAAGAAAGGTGACATGTCTGAGAGGGAAAGTGGCTCTTAGTTGATTTATGGTCTTTGTCCCCAGCGTGCTTAGACTGTTCATTCATGCTCAGATAGATATAACAAATCCACATTGCATTCTAAGAGAAGGTGATGTACATCAAAGTGTGAGTCATTAAATGAGGATTAATTAGGTAGGAGGAATGATACAGGTGAGGTTACATTGACCGTTAGCTGGTTGTATAATAAAATACATACCATAGTTTATACATAATTGTACACAAGACAGTAAATCATTTACACAATGCTATGATGCATGTTCATTTAACGATCAGTTAGTCTATGATTAATGCAGCAAAGTCTGTTTTAACCCTCTGGGGTCGGCCGTAGCGCCGGCGCGACAAGCTCGATTTTTTCCTTATCAGTGCAAAAGAGAATCAAATTACTCTGTTGATTTTGATCTTACATATAAGTGTTGTACATCATTAGATCCTGTTAAGTGTCTATTTTTTTGTGTGTACTCACAATAAAAACAAAGTGTTGTGCTTTTCGTCAAATAAAGAAAAATAAACATGATGCGCGTTTTGCCTTCTCTCTGTCAGTGAGGTCCATTCTGAAACGCGTCCGAAAAATGAACTGTAACTCTGTCAATACTTGTCACAGAGATACGAGAGATTTATCTTTATGAAGCAGAAATTCTCTTCTTTTAAATGAAGTAATTTATTTAAAAAAATATATATTTCCAGTTTATGTAATCCGTTTGAAACCAAGGAGAGGTACAGTTTTTTCGTTCTCCCTTCCTTATCCTTAATGAGCCGAGGCCGCCACGCCCCCAGAGCTTTTCACAGGGTAAATAGGCGATCTAACGTTATGCATCGCACACGCCCAGCAGCGATCAATGGCATAAAAACACGTTTCTTCATCAGATTCACCGATAGTTCATCGCGTTTTGAGAATGGCACGCTACTCCTTCAGATGATTCTGGGCAGCGAGGAAGGATTCACCTTTTCCTCAGAGGAATTTGAAACTCGGGCGACCAACGGCTGCATTTTGAAGAACGAATTGACCCCGCCGAGGATACAAGTTCGGAGTAAGTTGGTTAGTGTTATATAATTACTTTTCTGATTATAGAGCTCAAATGAATTTTCAGACTATATTTTGCCTAGTTTTGGCTAGCTTTTGACATTGGAAAGATTACCTCACAGTCACAATATCCCTATACGTAGGCCTATACGCTCGTGTAAACTTTTTAAATGTGATATTAGCCTACTACACATATTTTACTCAGTTTTGAGATTAGTTTGTGACACTGATTATCATGCTAAAATACTGCCTTATGCGTAATTTATTTTGTTTGCGAATAACTGCTTATAATATACTCATATAATATACTAATATAACTAATATACTATAATAAACTCATATAATGATTTAGTGAAATATATTTCAGCCTCCGGTAAAATATGTGATACTGTCTAAATACAATATATTATTTATGTATAAATGTTCAGTTAGGCTAACTGAAATAAAACCATGTCTATATTGTGAAGGGTAGTCAACTTTAGCATGGGTGTGTTCACTTATTCTAAGCACTGTGTGTGTGTGTGTGTGTGTGTGTATATATATATATATATATATATATACAATTAAATCGCAATTTTAACCAGAAAAATCTACAATGCATGCCCAAAGTCGTGCAGCCATATAGTTTCTCTTGATATCAGCATGTTCAAAGGTGTTTTTTTTTCTTTCATTTTTTACAGGGAGAGATGCCACTGATGAGTCCTGCTGACTTCAACATTCAACAGTCTCTGTACATGAACATGGTAAAATGAAAAATCAAACACCTTGGAAATGACAGGTATGTACTATGTTTCAATGGCACAAAGTTGTGTGACTGTTCAAGCCTATGTCTTTAGATCAGTGTGTTTACTAAAGTGTTTTTTTGTCCTTTGTTGTTTATCTTTGGATCATGTTGTGTTGTAAATAAATCCAAACAATATAAAAGCCATTCTTTTTTAAATCTCCTCATTCTTTGTGCAAGGCTCCTCATAATGATATGGCCTGATAGCACCTAATAGGGCCATTATGGGAGGGTCTTTGTCTTTCTCAGGTGTGAAATGCCATACATATTAATGAGAGATCACACCTCCTCGCATAAAGCTTTCTGACACAAAACACGTCATTAAATATGTAAAAATACTTTTTTGTCTTATCTGAATGAGTAGTCAGGATGATTCTCACATAGTTTTGGAGCAAATATTCTAGGCTATGTGATACAATTTTCAAAAGTCTTGTGAAGAAATAATCAATATGTGTTTTGTGGCCTTATTTCAGAAACTTTAATTTTTAGTTTTTTCAATAACCATGCATAAACAATATTCTCTCAAAAATACAAATATGTACATACATGTTGCTCACATATTATGGTAGCCCTGTTTGTGCTAAATAGAGTGTAATTACACCTGTGCCATTAATATGTTTCTAAGCAACTGAAAAAAGCACAAATGTCAGGGCATGTCAAAACATCTCAAGGACCCCAAAAACACCTTAGACCCCAGAGGGTTAATGATGAGGAGAATTGTCTGCGACTTACTTTCACTTTAAAAGTAAAGAAACGAAATGATCTTACCAGGGTTCTTGCCGCTCTCTCTTATTGCGGTCTTTTGATTTAGAAATTAGCTGATCTATCAAATGCAGCTCATATCTGTTGCTTTCGGTGACGTGCACTCCATTAAATCTGCATATAGCGTGGGAATTGAAGATTTATATCCGTTTTGCGAAAACGCATTTGTGAGCAGATTTAAGTAGAATTGTTTTGATAAATCAGATAGCTTTCCGATCTGAGAAAACACATGAAGTGGCCAGGTGTAAACATCCCCTAATATGCATTCAAGTTCATCGTAACGTACAGCCAATAGATGGTAGTAGACAATAGATGTAACACGGATATAATTTAGTGCTGCTAGTGTAACGGTCTTTTCAACAACTTTATTGAAAACGAAATTGTCTTGAGGAGCATGGAACCCAAATGGAAATTTGATTTAGATTTTTTTTTAAATAAAGGCTTGCCTCTAATAAAAGCCTGCTTCAAATAAAAGCCTGTTACCTTCTCCAGTTTAGGTAAATAAAGGCCCCACCTTTTATTTGAGGAATTACGGTATGTATATAGGTTTGTTTAGTTTATCCAGGTTTATGATTTAGTTAATAAAACTTGTGCACTATGTATTTGGTTCTGATTCACTGCTTGCAAACAAAGTCTCTTTTACGATCTTGATCTTGCTACATGCTCAAAGCGCTGTACATGCTAAGAAATAATTATTCTTCTGTGGCCATGGAAGATACCATTTTCTTAGAATAAATGAATAATTAAAAGAGTTCGTTGGACGAACTGATTAATTGATTGTAATATTAATTTAGCCATGTCAAGTTAATCCAATTAACTGACCCAAATATTCATAATTAACCACAACAAGTTATTATTGATTATTAATATTTCATAGAGCTAAGTTCGTTACAATGAACACACAGGAGCATCACATCATCAGATTAAGAGACATGTTTTTTTCCAAGAACACAGCCAAAGAGAAGCAAACTGCAAATACTTGCCGGTTTTCATTAGTGTGAAATAATAAAAGGGCATCCTGGAATATCTCTGTTGACAGATTCTTCTGCTTAAATATTCTCTAATGTGGCACAGGCATGTTGCTTTTACTATAATGATAGAACGTTTCTAAAGAGACATCTAGAGACACTGGCATTTGAGAAAAAAAATCCTGCTTATTGTTTTGTAATATAAAATTAATAATAATAATATTTGTCTTTCACAAACACTGATGAATGTCACAACATACTGTAGAAGCCACTGCATTAGGGTCTCCTAAGATACAACATTGCATATTCATGTAAAGGCAGACTTCCCTCATTGATCTTCTAAATCTACATGCATTTCCACTTATTTATGTTTGTTTGTAATTCCCACAGTTACAAAAAGTGAGCTGGTAAGTACTGTATCAATAAAGCTACCCTGTTACATTAATGGCATACCATTTGACATCAATTGCCAAGATAAAGATCTATAATTACTTGCAGTCCGATGTAGATAAAGTGTGTCACGTCTGGAAAATCAATGGAGACACCAGAGGAGCCGTCACACCTCAATTACAAAGTGACCCCTCCACTGTTCCATGGATGTGTCACTCATTTGGGGGATTTTTCTCTGAGTTACGGGTAATCCATAACAACATCAGATTGTTCAGCCAATGCAATAAAACCAATTTTCTCAATCAAATTCCGACAGTGTAATTTTCCCCTCCTGCAACAGCCAAGATATTGATTTAATTTCTTTTGTTGGCCGATTTGGGAAAGCCATGTTCATCATCCCTGCTGGGATGTCACAGTGTTATATAGAGTATACACCATAAATTTAGGACAATGGCCTTTAAACATCTACTTAGAGGTCATATCCACAATGTAAATAAATGATTATCTACTACAATGACCTTAGAGTAAAAAAGGAACAACATCAGCGTGCAGTAGAGTCTAATGATTAAGGTTCAAAAGACTATGGCTCTGACCTAAAACCTAGTGAGCTGACTACAAACAGTAGGCAGCATTTTTAAGTCATGTTCTAAAAAGACACTTTTATCTTTTTTCCTTATTTTAACTTAAATATAAAACTTATTTTAGAGTTGTGCACTTATGATATTAATGAGATACTGTACTGTATGTTTAATGTAATTATTTTACATTCATTTTCTTTATGCATTCCCGAGAATAACTTAAAATTTAACTTATATTAATATTATATAATATTAACTTTAAATAAAATAATAGTCAGTCATTTTTTTTTATAGAAATTAATAGTTTTATTTAGCTAAATTTATCAAAATTTACAGGCTTTTTAACTTTAGATTCATAAAAGAATCCTGAAAAAATGTATCACTGGTACTATAAAATATTAAGCAGCATAACTGTTTTCAACATTATAATATAAGAAATGTTTCCTGAGTACTAAATCAGCATATTAGAATGATTTCTGTAGGATCATGTGCAATGAAGACTGAAAATTCAGCTTTGCCATACATGAATAAATTACATTTTAATTGTTTAATTTAATTGTGATAATATTTCACAGTATTACTGTTTTTACTGTATTTTTAATAAAATGAATGCAGCCTTTGTGAGCATTAAATACTTACCGAGATTTTTAAAAAAAATCTCACCAACACCAAACTTTTGAAGTGTATTTTTTTAAAAGTAAGAAATAAATCACCAAATAGTTTTGTGTTGATAAGAGTATCGTGCTTTAAGCTTAGCAATATGCTATGGGAAAACTCTATTGAAATCAACTGTGAATAAAGTCTCCCCCGTTTCACGTGTTGAATGCTATTTCAGCCAGTTCTCATCCTTTGACGTCATACATGTGACGCTTTGGACATTTCGTCGAAATCTTACGCACATGGCATCCTTTAGCATCAATATGAGACGCAGAACCCAAGGCGTCATACAGGTGACGCTCGTCTAAATCCGACGCACATGGCATCGTTTAGCGGCAATATGAGACGCAGATCCCAAGGCGTCATAACCGTAACCCTACCCCAGACCTAAACCTACCCAAACAGTGCGTGTTATATTGACGCTAAAGGATGCCATGTGCGTAGGATTTCGATGAAATGTCATATGGCGTCACCTATATGACGCCAAAGGATGAGAATGCGTTTGCTATTTATATGCAGCACGGAGTTTCTGCCTATGTAGAGTGTTCCAAATCAGTCATTTATGAGCTTACAATTTAACTAGGATTCAGTCATAGAAGGCAGTTGCCTATAGAGACATCTAGGTAAACCTTTGAAGTATATCTCTATATTTTCAGTATAGGTCAAACGAGTGGTACCAATAAAATGAGGTACACAGCTCGCTTGTTCAATATAGAGTATAGAAAATTATTCTGAGTAAATTACGTCAAGCGAACCCTCAGAAATTGTTTTGCTGGTGCATCGGCACTTTAAATGTCTGGAACACATAGCCGAGGAAGAACGCAATATGTGAGGCCACCGCTGATGTGCCACTGTCAAACTAAATCAGGCATTCAGGCAACAAAACAGGCCCAGGGGAATTGTTACAAGCCACAGCTAATAAAAGCCGAGTGGCTCATGATTAAAGCTGGCCTCACTTCATCATAGAGAGAGAAGACTGTGGGAACACATAGAATTGACATTAGCCTCAATCAGACTTTCAGATGGGTCTGCGCGTGTGGCTGACCAAGGCTTTGATTTGTGAATAATAACTGTGGCCACTCACCACAATTGGCCTCGTCAGAGCCGTCAGCACAGTCCGGGTCCTCGTCGCACACCCACAGCTTTGAGATGCAATGCATGGTGGCCTTACACTGGAACTGGTCTGGAGAACAAGTGCTCTCAGCTGGAACATTAAGACAGAGAGGAAATTGCAGGATAAGCTATTGTAAGAGTGCGAGGGAGGAAAAAACATATACAACTTCTTGTACTTGTAAAGGTCATTCATATACCAGGGTTCCAGACTGCGACCATTTTTTGAGAATGTGCGAGTTAAAATTTTATGTGGTCGCATTTGTGCGAGTGCATGGTCATGTACTCAGTTAAATTCACGCAGGGCCGGCGCTCCGCACACGCACATCACGCGCTGCGCGTAGGGCACCAAGTGCTTGGGGGGGCACCAAAAAATCTGGGTCGTGAAAAATCATCACAATAGGCTACTAGTATAAATAACAAATAAAATATGTCTAAAGCATGTTAATATACAAAAGCAATACAAAAGTAATATAGGCCTAGACCAAATTAGTCGAGAAAAAGGTGAATCTCCTTTTTCGTCTCCCTCTGGTGCCCCCCCCTTCCCCACCTCCCAGTGGTCTGTTCGATTATGCCTCAATCAATGTCAAATTTGGCAGACACCGACCTCAGACATGGCCTCGAAAAGGCACCAAGAGTCGGGGGCGAAAAAAGGAAAAAGAATAGACAGCGGGATGATACTCGCGCGTCGCTTTGCAGGTAAGACAATGTTTTAAATAAAAATGTTAGTTTTGTAGCGCGGGCGCCCTTGCGTCGTGTATGCATGTCCAGGGGGGGCGTCGCTAGTAGTGCAAATGAAATGATCCGGGGCTTTTTTAGCCCTGCATGTTGAATCTTTTATTTTAACGGGGGTCCGGGGCTTTCTCCCCCGGAAAATTTTGAAACTTGGCCTGTTTAAGATGCAGTTAGTTTGTTTGGGGAGAAAAGGAAGACCGCTTAGATACGTTTTTTCGTTGTTGTTTTATGCGGATAATGCGGTCATTTTCAAGAGGTTCATAGGCCAAGGCCCAAGGGCGACATCTGTTGGTGAAACTGCAATTAGAAAAAAAAAAAAAAACAACACAATCTCAGTGTTTGTATATTTTCATATTCACAGAGTTGTCAAATTATTAGGGCTGGGAAAAGATTAATCGCATCCAAAATAAAAGTTTGTGTCTACATGATATATGTGTGTGTACTGTGTATAATTATTTTGTATATAAATACACACACATATGCACGTATATATTTAAGAAATATTTGCATGTATATACTGTATATATTTATATATAATTTATATTATATATAAATTTAAATATTTTATATATAAATAACAAATATCTCTTAAATACATAAATGCAAATGTGTATTTATATATATACAAAATAATTATACACAGTACACACACATATATCAATTATGTACAGAATTATTATATTGTGCTTCATCAGACTAAGAAATTCTGAATGGTTGTTATTCCTTGGGTGAGGGGGTGAGGGGGTGAGTGGGGGGGGGGGGGGGGGGGGCACCACCAAGCATTTGTGCTTAGGGCACCCAAATGGCTAGCGCCGGCCCTGAATTCACGCATGCGCAACAGAACGCCGTTGTTTCAGCTGCAGTCCGTATGTTCAAAATGAATGAGTACATCATGAATCCATTTTCCAAACCGTGTTTTTGACTTATCCTGAATCACTACGGTACTCCTATAATAATAAGTGTTTATATTCTGACTATTTTATCTCGGGGTCGGCTCGGCTGCGGAGTTGCCTAGTGCCTGCGTGACTCGCCCTAGACATTAATGGAGAAAAGTAGTTCCGGCTACAATGTTCTTCCGCAAGACACTTGCAGTTTATTTATTAACGAACGTACACATCACGCGCATTGCACACTGATGGTGAAACGCACCAATTAGGAATTAAGTCATAATAAGTGCAAGTTAAATGTACAGTGTACGACATGTAAAAAAGACAAGAGGCTAACAATGTCAAGATCAATATTTGTGTAGCCTGACACGGTGTTTTCACACTGCATCCGTTCCAGGAGCGGTGCATAGCAGTGCAGAGATCGTTTACACACCGAGTCTATTTTTGCTGTGCTGCACGCGCTGAATTAAAGTGACAGCGCGTAGTTCGTGGTCAAAATGAGCACAAATTGACATGACAATGAATTTCATCATAAATGCATTTCATTAAATAAAATGTAGTAATCTCACCATACATGCATTTAATTAAATACTACTATATTTCACAGTCATCTATTTACTTCTAACTTTTTAATAGTTTTTTTGAGAATATTTTGATTTGATAGTTAAAAGATTAAAATATTTTGCTAACATGAGGTCTTGTGTCACTGTCAGTCTTTTTACATCAGTGCAAAACTATGGTATGCAGATTAAGACCACTATTCATCAGCATGCATTGATTAATCCCAAAGTGCGACCAAATCATATGCAGGTGCGACCAACTGAGAAAGTTGGTAGCACTAGTGCAACCAGTGGAAAAGTTAGTCTGGAGCCCTGATACATAATGACCATGATTCGGTAGAAAGGAATAATGTAATTGACATCTTCACTTTCTTTACGTTATGACAAGGTCTTCTGCAATTACCACCCAAGAATGGAGGAAATGACAACCTAGAAATGTTAATCAAGGTTGGGAGTTGAATGACATGCAATTATATATACATTTATTGCATTTTTTTTTAAAAACATTTTTTACTATGATTTTTTTTGTATGACGGTCAAATAAAAATCCTTGTAAAGGCCTTTTACCATGCCATTATCATAGATTTCTCCTACTTTTCAAATATCTGTCTTAGATGTTGGATCAAACTTTTTAATAATATATATATATATATATATATATATATATATATATATATATATATATATATATATACACTATAATTAATCTTACAAAGAGTAAAACATAACCATTTCAATATGGAAAAATATTTATGGCTTAGATACATTTTTACAAAACTTACCTTGGGACCCTGACCAACAATTTCTCCACTAATGGAACAACAAATTTGCTACTAGCTACTTTGCTACTAGCAAAAATGAGTGTATTTGGTTATCAAGCAGGCAAAAGTGTAAGTAAAGTGAGGCATGCCTGAGATGAAATATGAAACGGGTGAAAACTCAAGGTAAAAAAAGGTCGATTTTATTTTTAAATCACAAAATAGGATTTGAAAATGTTATTTAAATCTTTATCTTTAATCTTTAAGATGTGATGAAAATTACATTGTGGTAGAAATGTCCTTTAACTGTTGAGAAAAAAAAAAAAAAAATACACAACTGACAGAATTCTCTTGTAACGCATAATGTGTTCACTGTTGGACAAAATGTTTAGTCGAAAAAGCGTTAAAGAAAATTTTCTAAAAATGTATGCACATTTCCACCCCAGGTGGGGTTATCGCTGACAAGTCATGCTACCTTTCCAAGGGAAGAGCCTTTTCTCCCAGAATACCTAATAAGCACCTGGCTACCATTTTAGCTCCCAACCAGCCAACTCATGTGGCGGGATAAAAGCCACATTTGAGATTTGTCAGTCTGGATCATTAAATTTACAGGGGAAAAGCCAAATTTGGCAGAGCTTGAACAATTCTGTCACAACACACTGTAGTTTACGAGAATGAGGCCCATTATTGTTAAATGTTTAATGGAGGGAGGGACAGAGTGTCATGGCATTGCTTACGGCAGTCTGTCTCATCCTCGCCATCCCCGCAGTCGTCCTGACCATTGCAACGAAGATTTAAAGGTATACACTTCTGCTTTCGGGTACACTTGAACTGTCCTGACAGACAGATGTATGTATCTGCAAATGGGGGGAGACATTGTAGTGAGAAAAACCGTTAGATACATCATCATGCTGGGTCAATGCAACACGATCATCCATATACCGGTCATATTTGGTTGCTTCGAAATGCTTCGGGATGCAATAAGAATAAAACTGAGATGAAAGTGGAACAATATAATTTTGTATTAAAAGCACTAAACGTCTTGAATCGTAAATCCATGTTGGCCCAATACATCCCGATTACGATCGTTAAATGACAAAATACCATGTACTCTTTTCTAATACTTCTAAAGTGGATATTGATCGTTTGCTAGCAGCAATAGTCTGTATAATTGAACACTCAGAGACAGCTGTGCTAAAGTAGATTTGCTGCTGATGAAAATTCCAGGCAGATTTTTCTTGCTCATGCATGCCACATACTTCACAGGAACCGAATTCTACAAGGAAGACCCGGTAGCCTCACACAGAGAGGAAAAGCAATGGATATGTCAATAAGAACATGGCATTTAAGAACAGCTTTTGTACATTATGTATTATTCTGCTCACCACAGTTGGCCTCATCTGAGTTGTCCCCGCAGTCATTCTCTCCATCGCAGATGAAGGGAGGTAAGGCACAAAGGCCAGTGCCACACTGAAAACGGCCAGGCTGGCATTTGAATTCCGCTGCAAAAATTATGATTAACAGTGAACTCCGGAGGATTCAAAGCAATTTGCGCATAGGTATGCGTTTTAAACCTGAGCTGCGTGAGGTTGCCTGAAATGGGCGGGTCAACCCACATCCCATTACTTCTCTAAAAGCACTTCTACAATATTTAATACCCCCTGCACTTTATCGAACAACAGAGGTTCCACCTATTAACAGCAGCCATCGGCAGCCTGTCATTTTCTGTTTGTACTGCTCAAGTAAATCACCAAGACACAAAGTAAATCTAAAAACAAGCTCACTAGGAAACAGAAATGAAAGAACAAAAGTTCATCCTTTCCCGCAACTTAAAGGTCAGTCTAGCGTGAAGCTGTGAACTAGTTCATCTTCATACTGTATATAACAGCACTGGCATTTGGTGCAATCAGAGACCATTATAACTGGTGGCGAAGCCAGTTTTAGAAATGTCAGAATTTCTTCTCTTGTTTTGGAAAAAATAACCACTGCATTTTGTTTTGTGATGTCGTCAACTGTGTAAAAACAAAGACTTTAGTACTTGCAATATAACGGAAGTAGCAATAATCATACATCGGAGTGAAACGGATTATCGAAAAGAAAAAAAAGGACGGGGACTTGGTTCTTTTGATTGGACGGACACAGATCTGAATGTGAGAAAAGGGCGGGGTTTATGCAAACAAAATGATTAAAGAAGTCCGGCATGCATCACCATTGAGAAGTCTGTTGTTTCACCGAAATTTTTTCTGACTAAAAATCGGAATAAAAAGGTAAAAAGAGTAAATAAATAAATGAAAAAGCATATACATGGATCAATTGTTCACAACAAGATCAATTGGATGCATTTAGAAAAAAGATAAGGTCTGTATTACTATGTCATGCTGAATTTAAGATTAAGCTGAAGTCTCTGCCAAGCAGTTGTTTTGAACGAACATGCAAACAATAAACTGTAATCCAACATGGCTTGTGCTCATCTTCCAGGTTTTGCCTTTCAGCAAATCACAAGATCACATAATGTAATTTCATATTCATGACCCAAGTTAGAGTGCTGAGCAGCTTACAGGAAGTCATCTACCGTGAACAACAAGAAAAACAAAGTTGTCTGACCAAAACCTGCATTTTTATAATCATAGTTGTCACAAGTAGGCCTCCCTATTAAATCTGTATGACAAAAACACAATAATGGTGACGTTTCTGGAAAGATGAGTTTTTAGGCTGGTCTCATATGAGTGTAACCGTGGCAACTAGGCATATAAAACAGAATCATACTTGTAAAGAGAGGCTGATGAGGTTTATAATGTGGCCCACACACTTTTTGGATTGTTCTTAAACACCACATGAATATTACAGACTGTTCAAAACAAAAATAACAGTGCAGACACTGTCGGCTGGGTAACATTGGAAGTTGAGCACTCACGACAATCCGCAGGCTCATCAGACCCATCACCGCAGTCGTCTACTGTATCGCATTTCCACCAGAAGGGGATGCACTCATCCGTTCCACAGCGGAACTGCAAAAAAAAGTCCAACACAGCGAAAAAGGTCAATTGGTTATGGGTAACACACACTGGAACAATCCTTGCAGTTCCGACTAATGACATGGAATCATCATTTTTGCATACAGACCTGGCTGGCTGTGCAGTTGGAAAGGCATGTCTTATTATCGGCGGCCAAGTAGAAGTTAGTTGGGCAGGCACACTTGTGACCTCCACCAGGAGAGAGTAAACACAAGTGACTACAACCTCCATTGGCCACTTGACATTGGTGTTTTGGGACTGTAAAAAGGGGATATAAATGCATTGTATCTAAATAGTTCTTTTAAAGGAATAGTTACGCAGCTCTTGCCATATTGTACAAAAGTAATCCATAATATAATCTAATCTAATCTAATCTAATCTAATCTAATATAATATAATATAATATAATATAATATAATATAATATAATATAATATAATATAATATAATGTTACGTTTTGTAACATTCCAAGTCTTCCAGAACAACATTTAAACTAGGATTTAAATGTTTGTAAATGCCAAGATCTGTGTAAGAGTGAAAAAATAATAATGAAAGCATTTTCATTTCTGGCCAAACCAAGCATAAAATTAAAATACTATTTATTTGAAACTGTGTCTACCTTCAGGCTGGCGCAGTGGGTGGTAGACAATGACAGACTTAATGGCTTGCCATGAATTTAGGAGCTCGACAGCATTAGCACCGGTGGTCTTATGAGCTCGGCGGAGAGATTTGGACTTCCCGTCGGTCCAATAAATGAAGTCCTCGAACAGTGTGAGCCCCATCACACCCTGGATGTGGTCATGAGGTACTGAGGTAGAGAGCATCATACCATGCACCATCATTAAAGATCAATTACTGTATAAGTGATTTAATCAAAATCATTATCCAACAACTCTCAAATTCACCGTTCTCAAGTGAAATACACATTTTAACTTTTGCGAATGTATAATAACATATCTTTGATTTTTTTTTGCATATGCTATGCATTTATACACAGGAGATTGTGGTCTTGCAATATTATACTTTTAAAAGGCTTTATTGAATTATCCAATTCTGCCTTGTTATGGTAGCAATCAAATACATGGAAAATGAACAAATTTAAGACAAATTTCGTACCCCGGTGCCTCTGAGAACCGTCCATGTTGGCAAAAAGGATGTGATCATCATCAGCCCAATAGATTCTCTTGTTTGTGTAGTCAATGGTTAGAGCTGAGGGGCTGTAGATCTCTTTGTTCACAATAACGCTTTGGCCTTGGCCGTCCATGCCAACTCGACCGACGTGAGGGTTTTCACAGCAGTCAATCCAGAACACATACCTGAGGGACAGAGAGTGACCCTCATCCATGAACTTCATTTAACATGAGACACAATCTCATCACAGTTGTTTTAAACAGAGAATAGCCATTCCCATTGTTCTGGGGGACTATGCATTCGTTCTTTTTCTCGTGACAAAATGAAGTCTCCCTGGACTGATGGTGAAGAGTAGAAAGGATATTGAGCAAATTTGAAAAGGAAGCATTTGTACCCGGTTTGAGCGTCCAGAGCCAGGTCCGTGGGGTTCTTCAGGCCAGAGCTCACTAAGACGGTGGGGTATAAACCGTTGGATTTGGACACTTCCAGCGTCTTTCTCTCCACGTCACACCAGTACAAGTTCTTTCCAATCCAGTCGACAGCCAGTGCGCTTGGCACAGCTGTTCGGTGAACAATCTAATAAAGCAAACAAGAATTATTCAGATCAGTCACTATAATCTGATCACATAATATCTCTGTAATGAGCAAGTAGGATTATGGGAATGTTGGTGTTAAGTAAATAAGAAAAAAAGGTCTTGATTTTGAGTAGTCAAGGACTCGTTACTCTTTTTCACGCAATTACAATGAAGAGTAAATTTCATGATTTCAAGCTTCAAAACAGGATGCAAATCACCATAAAATTGTCTTAAAAGTAGTCCATTCGATGCACTATATTTTAAGTCCTCTGAAGTCAGCTTTGTGTAAGTAACAGAAATGTATCTAGAGTTGAACTCAAGAACCAGTTCAATCTGATTCATGAATGAATTATGACCAAACTAGATAGTGATTCACTGAAAAGATGCAAATCAGAAGAATTTGTTCCAGATGGATGACTTTTATGATGACTTTTGTGACATTTATGGGATGTTTCATATCTTAAATCAGAATGATCTGGTTCCCAAAAGCCTCAGTCTTCATTCATTGTAATTGCATAGAAATGAGTGACCAGAACATTCTTCAAAATCCTCCTATTGTGTTCCACAAAAGAAAGCAAGGCATTTGGGTTTAGAATGAGGGTGAATAAATAATTACAGAATATTAATTTCTGAATAAACTTTTAATAAGTTATTCTATCCGTTTAATGCTAATATTCCATTGCATACTTGTGAAACAAACTTTACTGTCAAAAGTGGCGACTCTTGCAATCTGTCACTGCAAGACATGACATGCTTTGAGATCTTCTCTCTCATCGTCATTTGACAGGGCATATGTTGCCATGCCAATTGACAATAACACCCCTTAAGGAGTAATTCCAGCAAAGCTGAGTTTGAAAAATTCTCTGAAATGTCAGTGATTGAGGAACATTTCCCCAATCAGGAAAGTGCCTCCAGATGAGAGGATGAGAAGAAACATTAATATTCCGAGTGGGAAAGAAAGAGCTTCTGGTATTCTACTGATCTGGTCCAGCACTGATTTGAAAGATCGTCTTGTGTGGAAACGAAAGGATTATGTGTGTGTGTGTGTATATAAATATGCATGATAGCTAAAATCACCTTTTAGATATTATTGAAGGGTTTTAGTTATGGCATGTGTCCTAATTGGTGAATACAAACTTAGATATAGTATTCACATTCAAAGAGCCAAAACGGATCACTTAAATAATTGAAAGTTGATTGTACTGGTTCCGCATGCTTACTAATAAGGCCATATAAAATAGCATGTCAACTTTGGCCCATTACATATTAATAGACAAATTCCCCTATTGAATCACACCAAAGGCACTGCCTGAGGCATCATGCCAAACATGCTCAAGTGCAAGAGTTATTCATCCTTTACAGAAATCAAACCCATGGTGCATTGTTCCCAGATTCCAATTTTTTTTTCTAGCGGCTGTCTTGTAACTTTCTCTTCGCTTCCATTTATCAATTGTGCAAAATAATGCATCCAAAGTCTGAAAAAAAGCTTATTATGTGGTAATAAATATGCATAAATAGATATCACAAAAAATAAATATGTTTGTTGTAGGCCGGTTCTTTTCTATGATGTTATACACAATTTGTCCTTAGAAGAAGTAAGATGATAAATAATAAGCAGAATAATGTATAGTCAGCTAGTCATTATTGCAAAATAAACCCATTTAGGTTGATAAAAGTGGCTTCTAATGTCCAAGAGACTGCATATTATCTCTTACTTACTGCACAGGTCGTGCTTCAAACTGAAGGAACAGGCAATGATTTAAATATGGATACTGTATGGGGAGCTTCTCGTAGTGCTAAGAACATACAAAGTCAAAAATAAAAAGGCAGTGCAAGCAAAAACTACACAGAAATAGCCATGTACAGCCACATAAAGGCAGGATGCATGTAAAAGTGTATACATAAATGTATATTTTGGATATCATAATTTAAATTATTAAATAGCATGAGTTCTCAAATGCAGCAGCAACATAGGAGGAATTCTCAAGGTAGAACGGTACAAAGCCGTTAACGGTTACGGTAAGCGATGTGAGATGAGATATGACTAATTAAGTTTAAATGAGTGTGTAATGTGAAGGAATCATATGTATGTGTCAGAAGTAACAATGTTAATAAACAGTCTCATGGCATTGGAGTAGAAGCTGTTTTTTATCTTGATGTGCTGATGAACCTGATTCGCTTTCTGGAAGTTAGAAAGGTGAAAAATGATTGTGTGGGGAGACTAGAGTCCATCATAATGTTTCCAATTTCCCTATGACATTGTTTAGAATAGACGCTTTTATATTAAGTCAAAGTCAGTTTATTGTCATGAGTCTCCAATATAGTGAGAGAAAAAAAATAATACAGCGTCTCCATGTCACTAAATAATGTATTAATAAAATCATCAATTAAATTGTTCTTCCGCAAAAGAGCCGCATCATTATAACCCCAGCGAATGATGGGTAAAGGTCTCCTACCCAATCTAAACATATTGTACCAGCATGCATTGTCTCTATTTCCAAAATTCTGAAGATTACACCCACAAATGCTAATGAATTTCCAATGGCTTTAGCTTGTGCTGAGCAGGGGTGATAAATCAGGAGGGGGCAACAGTGTGTAATGAAGCCAAATGAGGCTCTTGGCCCCTGCAATGAAGCTAATGAGATGGGGAAAAGTGTTGCTCAGCAGGTACACGGCAGAGATGTGCATCTAAGCGCTTACCATGTGACCTTAATGAGTCCCTCAAATAATGCTAAAAAGAGCAATTATATTTATGGCTGTATGACTACAGATGTCTAATACTCAGATGTTGACTTTAGACCTTTTCATCGCATCCCTGTGGCTAACATGCCGTATAACAGTTAGTCCAGACCTATTAGCGTTATTTTCAGTCCTTGGTGACCCACCATATTTAAATAAGAAATCAGACGTACCTTGAGGTCACTGCCGTTAAGGCGAATTCTGTTTATCCTTCGGCCGCTGGGTCTGCTGGAGTCAATCCAGTAAATGAACTCCTTCTTGTAGTCAAAATCTAAGCTGATAATGTTGTTAAGGCCCTACAGGAGTCAGAAAGAAACACAGCATAGAGGCAATAGAGGTGAATTAAGTAACAACACGAGATGGACTGCACAACAAATGGGACTGTTAGCGCAGTCAGCATGATGCATTAGCTGTGTGAGATCATTGCATTGTTTTTTCTCTAATACATTTTTAACAGTTTGGAATATTTTTGTGGCTTATTTTTGTGGCTCCATTTTATTTAAACTGAAATGCTTGATTCAGTGAATAGTTGTACATTTATTTAAACTTTTTGTGTGAGGTTTTACATAAGCAGTATGTTTTTCTTCAACTCTCTAATACATTTTTAACTGTTTGGAATATTTTTATTTAAACTGAAATGCTTGATTCAGCGAATAGTTGTACATTTATTTAAACTTTTTGTGTGAGGTTTTTATTTTATATTCTTTTTTACAGAACAGATAAACTTCCACAATTTTTTTCTTATCACTTTCACAGCTGCCCGTGATAAGCTCAGGGTTATGGTGAATCTGCGGTAACAAAACACCAACTTCAAACGATCAAACTAACTGTCATCATCACTTTGTAACTGTAACATCAAAGCTTATGTTAACATCCTCTACCCCCTTTTTCTTGATCAAACTAACTTCAAACGATCAAACTAACTGTCACACATCCTATACGCCCCCTTTTTCTTGATCAAACTAACTTCAAACGATCAAACTAACTGTCACCATCCATCATTTTGACAGAAGCTGTAACCGCAAGGGGCGGAACTAGATCAAAGGACATCATCCATCATTTTGACAGAAAGTTTAACCGGAAGGGGCGGAACTAGGTCAAAGGTAACAGGAAGAGGCGGGACAGGAAGGGGAGGAACCGGAAGGGACGGGGGAGATAAAATGATAGCCACGCCCACCTGTCAATCAATCATTTTGACAGGCGATGTCTGGTATTACTACTAGCGCAGTCAGCATGATGCATTAGCTGGGTAAAAGCCACAGTCAGTACGCATGGATCAACTATGCAGAACAAAAAAGAATGAGATGTTCTGCATTTGTTCTGCTTTTCAATTAGCTTGAGGGCTTAATTAGCTACTTCCGCGTACGCTTATCTCGACAGGATCTGGCAAGGATGTACTACAGACACGGAACATACAGAGACTACATTTCTTTTGATGTCTCTTCATCGTATTGATTTTGGAAGAGGACGCAGTGTGCGGTGGATGCACGTGGATGCTGGCTTCAGAATCCAGGGAAGCAGTTCAGAGAGCCTTCAGAGGGAATCCTGATGGTACATTCGTTACTGTCATGTTCACGTCAGGCTGCTGTCACTCAGTCTACCGCTCACTAGCCCCCCTTCTTTTGCCCACTTGATCCCAGCTGTTAAGATGGGGCAACAGGCATGATGACAGATGAAGAAAAGCTTTGATATCCCCATCAGATCATCAGCACTGTGAGACCCACAAAGACCTTTAGCCTTATCTTGTGGCCAGAACAAGTTATGTTTTCATGTGACATCAGTGAAAACACAAATAAGAGATCCATACAGGTCAAATAGGTCTGGTATATTTATAGCAAGGCCGTACAGGTATAGAGAAAACATTATCTATAATTATTACTGTATATATCGCCAAAATTGTTAGTTTCTAACGTTAGTTTCAAAATTGTTAGTTTGAATTCTAAAATTCAACTTTTTTCAGTCGCTTATGCAGCACTCACCAAGGCGGGATCTATCTGATCGACAATACAGTGAAAACAGTACTGTAAATTATTAGCAAAATTTTAAATAACTGTGTATTATATTTAAAACTGTAATTTATTCCCATCATGGTATAACTGAATTTTCAGCATCATTACTCCAGTCTTCATTTTCACACGTTCCTTTAGAAATCATTTTAATGTGCTGATTTGGTTATAAAGAAACAGTCATTATGTTATGTTCTTGAAAACAGTTGTGCTAATTCTTTGATGAAGAGAAAACACAAAAGAACAGCATTTATTTGAAATAGAAATGTCTCGTAACTACGTAAACGTCTTTGTCACTTTTGATCAATTTAATATCCTTGCTGGATAAAAGTGTTAATTTCTTAGAAAAATAATAATAAAAGAGCTGTATAAGAGGAAAATATGTTACACTAAAATAAAATGTGTCAGTTAACTAGTCCATATAAAAAGTAATATGAACTGTAGATTATATTAGTATCGCAATTAATAGTGATAATTTATAAATAAATATTTCAATATTGTTGCCAGTGTTCGTCTTGTTGCCAGGCCGGGTGCTTTCTATGATGTAGAAGAAGGATGATAAATAATAAGCAGAACAATGTACAGTCAGTGAGTCATTATTGCAAAATGAACCCATTCAGGGTGATAAAAGTGGGCTTCTAAAGACCATCTCTCACTTAACACACAGGTCATGCTTCAAACTAAAGTATTCTTTAATTATTATGGATACTGTACGGCAGATCGATAAATAGCTAACTAGCATTCAACAGAGCAAACGAGATCATGCACCAGGGGTGTAGCCAGAATTTTAGTTTTGGGGGGTCCTGTCTTTAAATGAGGGGGCAACATATATATATATATATATATATATATATATATATAGCCAAAATTTTATATATACAGGCCTATTCTGCTGGGCCACGGTGATACCGTGGCGACTCATGTAACATGTAAGGGTGGCGCTGCCAATAAAGCACCTAAAAGCTGTCAAAAAGAACCGGCAAAAGTAATGATTATGAATATGTGAAATATAGCAAGGAGATATTTTAATTGTTTATTAATGAACAAGTGTTTTCTTTGTCGGCTAAGATGAAGTTGACGATGCTGACTCGCGATCTTCAGTAGTGAACGCGCAGAGAGAAATGCACATTTCATACGGATTACATAAGCAGAGAGCAGTCTGTAGTCTGTTTTCTTTCGTTTTAAATTGTTCTGTTTAAAAGTTGACATGTATGTGACTGTGAGGCAAGTAGGTTACCTTGTATGCTGAGTTTCGGTTCATTTATGAGACGAGCTCCAGTTCACGCGCCGGCACCTCCGTTTCTTATCTATCGTCTGCTATATTTACTTCTTATTTATTAAATCCAGGCAATTGGTTGATGAAACATTGATTAAAATTAAGATACAATTAATACAAAACGAAATTCAGATTAAAGAAAGGTTTTGTGCTTTCTGTTTGATGTCTCTGTGAAAGTTTTAAAGCATCTTTCAGTGCCGCTTTCAGAGCGCTCACGTCCGTAACGGAGATCTGTCACGTCCGTAACATTGTTTTTTCCTCATAAATGCGAACACAAAAAATAAAATCAAATGAATATTTTACTGTGGAGACTGAGAGGAAACTCTTCTTCATCCGGTGGGTAGTATTACTTTGGTTTGCGCAGTGTAATTCACATAATCACTAAAAAATATTTTGCCTCCTAAATTTTTTAAGCAATCAGAAATCCCTTGTGGCTACGCCACTTTCATGCACTATGCTAGTATGAGGTCAACAAAGACCTCTGTTGTTGGGAAGAGGCCACAGGGTCCACTCATTTTAAGTGCAAAAGCTTTCCTCCCTTCACTCTTATTAAACAAAATGGAATAAACGGAACTGAATGATTGCTGATGAGACTACTCCATAAAGGGAAGAGTTTTCTGAGAGCCCTATAGACATTCCCCTGGATGACAGCCTCAATTGGTATGAATAATGTAACGAGCGCAGAATTGAGGAAACTCACATTTCACTAAGAATCATAATTTCAATAGTAATGACTAAAGGCCTCTAATGACACCAGCTGTGGATAATAGCACAGGGAAACACCACTTGCTACACCAGGCCAATCAGAAGTTACATATAAAGTCAAAATGACATTTCATAGAGCATTCATAATGTGTGCTGTATATGCAAAAGAACAAACAAATGATGTAGAACCTCAAAGTAAAGGCTGGGATATTTAATGGATTTTGTTTGACAGAATTTCCAGATTTTTTTAATGAATTGTTCAATAGCCAATGAACAGGCTGATGATCAATATAATGCACATATACTGTATAAAAAATACTATTTAGTGACAGCAAAATACATTGAGAAAACTGAAAAATAGCACTTATTTTGAATTATTACAGAATTATGTTTTCTTTTTGATTATTTGTAACAGGTATTTTAACTTTTTTCTTTTTCTCATTTTGGACTCTGCATTGGCTGCGCAATTGGAAATTAAAAAATTTGCTGATAATTCTGTGTGTGTTGTAAGCCCAAGGAAGGTCGATTGACCAAATCAAATTTTGTAATGATGATAATATAGATACATAGAATATAGAAATAATATGGAAATATACAGGACTATATATAGTTTATATAATATGTAATCAAAACTAATTAAATTAGTAATATTACAATCTCAAAATGGCAAAATATTAATCAGTTGACCTGGCTGATATAAAAACTGATATTAAATGTAAAAGGTAAAAGTACTTCTCACTTTCAAGACCAGCAATGGAGTGTTTTTAATTATTTCATGTGAGGTTACACCAAGCGAAGGGACTAGTTAATGACTTCAATTAGTGTTTTCAAATGGCATAGGAGACAATAGACACTGTGTTGTTATCACAGCTGTGTCACCACAACTTAATTGGTCCTCCATTAGGCTTTTACAAACACAGCAGTTCTATCTTATGATCTGGTCTCTGAAGTCCAGTAACAATTCCATGTAGCATACAGCAGTCTCGGTTGGGCAAATTACATGGGCAACCTTTCAATAAGGTGTGATATGATGTGATACGAAAATAAACAATACATGGGAGTTATGCAATTAGAAAAACAGTTGACGTAGAGCTTTACCTGTTTCAGGAGAGTGTAATTGGATCCATCAACACTTAATTTTCTGATTTCATGAAGATCAGCAAGTATAAGAAAAGGTTCTTCAGCTGTGAGACATATAAAGGTGAGTTGATGCAATGGGACAATTGTCAAGTTAACAAAGCCTGAAACCATCAAGTTCTGTTGAAACATATTCTGGGGGGAAATCACTAAACGATACTTATACCTGAAAGAGACTTGCAGCTGTTGGGGTCTTTTCTGGAAGCTTCATAGCCATCTACACACAAACACTTAAAGGAACCGTAAGTGTTGGAGCAGTTCTGACTGCAGGGTAGGGTGGTGGAGCATTCGTCAACGTCAACACATGTTCTCCCATCATTCTTTAGGTGAAATCCTGGCCAGCACTGACACTACACACATTGGTGAAAAAAAAAGACAATTGAGGTGTTTTGATTCTGAAATTGCCATTGATACAAAAGACACCTCTCTGCTGAGACCACTTGGAAAAATTCCATTACCATTTTACAAACTTATAGGTATAACCCTCAAAAATGAAAATTGTGTTATCATTTGAGGTCATTTGGATGTTGTTCCAAATAATTTAGTTTAAAAGTTGTACTAGAAAAAGAAAACAAAAACACTGCTGCCATTTTACTGATAATGATGATTCACAAATGAATTTTCCAAATCATTGTAGCTGGATTTAATGACTGATGCTTTTTTACTCAGTCTGTAACCTCAATGCTTTCCCTATGATCCCTTCATTTCTACCACAGTGAATGAGGTCAGATTCTTTACCTACAGGTTTTGACTCAACTACAGTACCTACCAGGGCCGGCCCGTGGCATAGGCAGTATAGGCAAATGCTAAGGGCGCCGGCGCCTTATACCCTAGGGGGGGCGCCAGAGCCGCGTAAGGAACTTTCCGCTTTTATTGTAACATGAGGCGCGCGCCGCGCCACAAAGCAGGATGGGAAACCACCTCCACCAATCAGACTTCTTTTACCCGCGGCGCCATTCGGTTTTCGTTTTTATTGCGTAAAAAAAAATTAATATGTCAAAGCAATTATCTGGTGCCCAGGGGAGGAAAAAAAGAAAAGAAGACGAGGAAAAACATGACAAAGACAAAGGCATGTTACAGTAAAGATGTTGTTAATGATATTATTTTGATGTTACAGAACGATGATCAATAATGCCATTAGTCATTAGCATACATGGTTAGCTAATCTATAAATAACCAGCGCTATCTGCTAGTTCTAACCAAAATATTAACAGTCAATGGTTCTAACAGATAAGCCTAGCGCTATTATTATGGAAAATAGTAATATGAGTACCTTCCTCGGACAAATGTGTAAATATTAGATCTAATCAGCAGGTGTATTAATGTTAATTTCATTGACATCATTATCTCACGTTTTCCCAGCTTGTAATAATCAATCAAAATACCATTAATAATCATAATAATAATTCCATAGTTGTAACGCCAGCTGTTAACTGTGTTACAGCTCATATTGTCTATAAAGTGTGTTTATCATGTTAAAATTTACACCTGTGGCTGTGTTAAAGTGCACATCATTAATGTTAGAGCATAACTTAGCATTCCCACATGCAATATTATACTGCAGTTAAATAAATACAGAAATGTACCCCAACATGTGGGTTGCTTTGAGAATCTCTGCCACTCTTCCTGTTACAGTGGCTGCTGCTGAAAGAAGCTTCTCAAAGCTCAAACTGATTAAAACATACCTGAGATCTACTATGATGCAAGAACGTCTCAGTGGACTTGCCATCATAAGCATCAACCATGTGGTCTCTAATCAGTTGTCATATGATGATGTTGTACATGACTTTGCCTCAAGAAAATCCAGGAAAGTCAAGCTGTAGCAAGTCATGTGAGATTAAGGAGGTGGTGGTGTAGTTTCTGAAGTAATTTAAGGCTGGACCAAAAACACCAATAGAGCTCTTTTTAAGATCATCTTTTCGTTTTTTTTAATTAAATCCTTGTAGTATTTCTGTGCCTACTTAAAGATACAAATAGATAAGATATATAAGATAGATAGATAAGATACTAATGTCTTATTTTGCACAGTGCCGTATTTCTATTGTATTTAAGTTAAAGGGTTAGTTCACCCAAAAATGAAAATTAAGTCATTAATTACTCACCCCCATGCTGTACCAACCCCGTAAGGCCTTCGTTCGTCTTCGGAACACAAATGAAGATATTTATGATTAAATCTGAGAGGTTCATGACTGCTACATAGGCTCCCTAAGGGAATGAATCCTGACGGCCCAGAGAGTCATTAAAGAAAATGTTTAAATATTCCATGTCGCAACAGTGGCTCAACTATAAGTTTATCAAGCGACGAGAATACTTTTCGTGCGAAAAAACAAACAAAAATAACGACTTTATTCGACTATTCCTTTCTTCCTTGTAGGCCTGAAACGAGACTTCAAGAGATTTCCACGACGCGCACGCGCGAGAACTTAACTGAAGTAGTTGAAGGAGATCGCAATTCTCGCGCATGCGTCGTGGAAATCGCTTGAAGTCTCGTTTCAGGCCTACAAGGAAGAAAAGGAATAGTCGAATAAAGTCGTTATTTTTGTTTGTTTTTTCGCACAAAAAGTATTCTCGTCGCTTGATAAACTTATAGTTGAGCCACTGTTGTGACATGGAATATTTAAACATTTTCTTTAATGACTTTCTGGGCCGTCAAGTGTCATTCCCTTAGGCAGCCTATGTAGCAGTCATGAACCTCTCAGATTTAATCATAAATATCTTCATTTGTGTTCCGAAGACGAACGAAGGCCTTACGGGGTTGGTACAGCATGGGGGTGAGTAATTAATGACTTAATTTTCATTTTTGGGTGAACTAACCCTTTAATGTCACTTGTTTACACTTTTCATTTCGGGAGTATTAAAATGTAATACTTTATATAAGCTATCTATGTTGTATTTCATATGTTGAGTTAATTTTTTTTATTTGTTTCTTTAATTATTATTATTATAATTAGTATTTTGAATGTGCAATTGTTTTAGTTAAATAAAAGAATGTCTAAAACAAAGCTATTAGGTTTTTTGTGATTATATGTACACTAACAGTGCAAGTACTATACTGCGATGCAAGGGGGCGCCACTCAAAATCTTGCCTAGGGCACCAAATTGGTTAGGGCCGGGCCTGGTACCTACAGTATCAGTGATGTGTTTATTGATTTAGAGGGTGACTGGTTGGAAATCTGCCAGGGAATGACACTGCCTCCAAACACCTTTGATGATCACAGGACACCCCTGACACCTAGTTTGCCCATCAGTAACACAGCAGAAGTGTCTGTATCTAGAGAGAATTAGCTCATAAATCGTCCTCCTTCAGGCATGCCTCTAGACATCTCCCAAAGGAACAAGTCTTTGTTTGATCTGAGTATGCCAATTAAGTACCAATGAAACAAAACTGGGACAAATCGTTCCTATAGTTTTTTTTCTTTGTTCTTTGAATGTTTGCCCAAGAAATTCAGTGAAAAGCTGTTGCAGAAACAAAAACACAGCAGCTTCTGCAAATCAATTCATCACAGTTACATATTTGCAAAACTTGCAAATAAGCCACATAAAATAATCCAAGATTGGAAAGAACTGCCATATCTTTAAAACAGAAAAAAAGGAAGTATAGAAACTTGCTATTATTTGCAACATGGCAACTCTGTCTCACAATGAAAAATAGTCAAAGATTTTAAATATATTTTTGTCCTTTTCACATAACATATCTGTGCACAAGAAATATAGATGTGTATTTCTTCAGAACACTTAATAATACTGTATACAATTAATATACATTACAAAGAATACACACATGTATTTCTTCTGTGAAATGTTTTGGGGAAAAAAAGTCAAAAACCTTGAGGGACACATGAAGCTTAAATATGTGACCCGTTCTGGCAAAATGAGTGCATGAACTCATGCACAGGCTAACAACGAGCTACAGGCAAAAGAAATGAAATATGTCCATTTTGGTCGAATTTGAGGTTTTCACAAAAATTAGTTCATTAAGCTCTCATGTAGCAATCCAAATGCTCCAAATAGCAATTAAACATCTTTATTTTAACTTTTTCTGAAAGGAGTACCTTTCCTTAGTAAGAGTAAGAGTGCTCAGTCACTGGCTAACACTTTAAATGACCTGCGGTCAGTGATCAATTGCTCAGTGAGCAATTGACATGGATCCTTTTGCTCAACTTATTAATGACTGCTTCAGTGATAATGTGCCACCACCAAAACAAGATGATTGTGGACATTAAAGTAGCAAATCTTGAACAATTGTACAATACATAAAGATATTATTGACCAACCTTGTATCCCACTGATAAGTCTAGACAATCCTGCGTACATCCGCTGACACGGCGGTTGAGACATTCATTGACATTGCAGTTTTTTTCATCTGAGTGATCGCCACAGTCATCTTTCAGGTCACATAAACTCTTCTCAGATATACAGCGGCCATTTGAGCACATGAAAAAGGAACTGTTGCATAAGCTCTCTAGAAATAAAAGAAGGAAAGTGAAAACAAAGAAAACAAATTAAGGAAAAGTACAAAGCAATACACACTTGTGTTGAAACCCAAACTGAAAATGTAAAAATGCTTTTGGAAAAAACTAATGATTGAATGGCTTTAACTCTTCAAAGCTAGAGGGCATCAAAGTTGCAATCCAACAAAAGTCCAACTATATTTCTTGCTTTCTGCAACTGCCAGTAAGTGCAAGGCCTTTTTTTTCTTTTAAATGCTTGGTATGCTCAGCTGAAAACATGTCATCCACACAGGTCAAAGTTATCCACTTCAGCCCCCTGCTTTTATCTATGACGTTCCTTGGCCACTTGTGTTCCCTCAAATGTTCAGTAAGCCCCACATCCATCAGTCAAACATATTTCAGGCACAGCTCTGTTGGGCCATTACCGGCAGCCAGGCATTTGAGGTTGAGGGGCAGCTCATCAGAGTGGTCAGGGCAGTCTGGGAAACCATCACACTCCCACTGGGCGCTGAGCAGGCATCGGCCATCAGCACAGCGGAACTCATCCGACCCACATGAGCGGTACACTGCGGAAAGAGTGACCGTCAGCACACTGACACACTCTACACCAAACAGAGATCTTAAAGGGACAGCTTACACAAAAATGAAAATTCGGTTCATTCATTCATTTAGAAAAAAAGTGTTTTTTCTTCTATGTAAACACAAACGCAGATATTTAGTGGAATGCCAAAGCTGCTCTTTTTACAATGGTTGACTCAAGAACATCCAAATGACTATGTGAATCTTTACAGTCTTAAATATAATTCACTTTCGTAGACACTCAATTTAGTGAAAAATAAGCATGTATCATACATCATTATATTTAAAAAAAACTTGAGGGTTAGTAAATTATGACTGATTTTAAATATTTGGGTGAACTTTGCAAGATGGACATGAAACAATAAGTATGATGTGTGATACTTTTTAGTAAATTTATCTGGAGATTTCTTGGGCGACAGTTTCTAGAAACGGAGATCTCTTTGAATGTCTTTTGTTAGAAATAATTACCCAGACTTTCCATTTCATATTTTAACCTCAGTGCAATACGTTCTAGTGTAATAAATTATGAGGGCATATGCACATGAATGATGTACTGTGGAGAGGCTGTGCTTTCATGTTGTGAAGACCAGGGACCAAGTTCTCCATCAAAAAACCCACAGATGTTTCAGTTTTAAGCGCAAAAAAAATTAGGAAACCCCAATAATTGAAGTGCAATATTGATAATTCTTGAAATTGTTCCACTTAATTAAGAATGTATAGTACAAATAATATGATCACAGAGCAGCCTAAGGCTCACTGTAGAGCTTTAATTAACCGAGAAGTGCCTGATTTTTTTCCATTAAAGTACAGCACTTTACTATTTCAATGCTATTCAATTTACTGTATAAATAAAAGTCGCTTTCACAAATTCCTTTAGGGAAAAGCAGATCACTATAGTGACAAAAGACATAGATGTGGAAAAAAAATATTTCTCAATGACGGCTCTGCTTATCAGACAGATGTGTGAATTCAGAAAGATGCTTACCACATTCAACCGATTCATCCGAACCATCTCCACAGTCGTTGTCATGGTCACAAACGAAGCGTTTTGGAATGCAGCCTTTGTTAAGGCATCTGAAGGAATTCTCATCACATTTGTTATTCGGAGCTGCGGGGTAAACATCAGAACCTTGAGCTTAATTCATTCTCACTAAGACTTTTATTCACCTTGGGGTACTAGTCATAACCCTTCTCTACCACAGCCTGGACTCTTAACATGTTACGCAAAACGCATCACTAATGAAGTGCCTGTGGTGAAGCATATCTTATTCAGTGGATGTCATTGAGTTTTTAAATCCTGACCTGAGCACGTATCAAATAGCCAATTATAATGAATGGCCAACATCGCTGCTAGAACAACACCTGAAGGGAGCTTTCATCGATTACACATCGACATGCAGAAGACATTTTAAACAGATCAATGGGAATATTTACCACAGCCGGCTGCTGCGAGCTCATCGCTGCCATCGGGACAGTCTCTCTCCCCATCACATAACCAGCGCTTTGGGACGCATGCGTACGAGCCTGGACAACTGAATAACCCTGGGGCACAGGTCACCGAGCCTGGAACATATTTTATTAGTAATGCATCATTCATTTTTGTTCAGGTCTAGAAATTATAAATGACGAATATCTGGAGGAATCACACAGTACCACTAGAAAGCTTTTTAGCAAATGCATATGTAACGGAGGCAAGCTAGTAATAGCTGTGCGTGTAAATCTCATTAATCCGGCCTTAATAGGCGTGCTAGCGTCTGATGCTAGAGACTGTGAACTTAAGCGTCCTTTAGCATTCTTTAGTGTCCTTGTGTGCCACCTTCCATGCCGGAGACACCGGTTTGAATCCCGCCCCGGAGCGGGTCAAATGAGACCGTCACATTTGGTGCCGTGACCCAGATGTGAGAGGTTTATGTGTAACAGAGGCAAGCTAGTAAGAACTAGGTATCTAAACCTCATTCCTCTGGCCTCAAGAGGCACTAGAGACTGCCTCCCATGGCGGTGACGTTGGTTTGAATTCCGCTTGGAGTGGGTCAAGCGAGACCATCACTTTTGGTGCCGTGACCCAGATGGAAGTGGGGTTTAAGGGGGTGAGTGTAACGGACGCAAGCTAGTAAGAACTGTGCATGTAAACCTCACTCCTCTAGCCTCAAGAGGCGCTAGAGATTGCCGGAGACGCCGGATAAAATCTCTCTCAGAGAGGGTAGAGTAGGACTGGTTACACATTGGGAAGTTCAGTGTTGCTTATCAAGTTCTGATAAGTATTTATTATGTTTAATTGCATTTGCCATTATTAGGAACAGAGCAATGTCATTAATATCTCACTGACATTTCATTACAATCCAATTACACGATTGTTTACCACCAATATGTACTAATATATTAAAACGTGATTGCATTTTTATAATTGGCCAATTTATAATAGTTGTATAGTATTTAGCCTGTGCATAAACTCAAATAATTCAAAACGCTGTCTTTGAGGCACAGAAAAAAAGGAACATTTACAGTCACACAGAACAGAAGGAGAGGTCAAATGCATACCACAGAGATCCACGTTCTCGTCCACCCCGTCTCCACAGTCATCTTCGCCATCACAGAGCCACTGCTTCGCTATGCACTTGTTCTTTGAACAAGCAAACTGGTTCCACAGACAGGAGGAGTCTATCAACAAAATAGTTTACGAGTCACAAATAACAGTGCTTAGAAAAAATTACATCCACAATTTACGACTCATCTCTAACTGAATGCTTTTAGAGATAGTTTATTTATTTTTAAATTCAGCAGACTTCGAAGTAGACCTCTGGATTACACTTATATTACTTGTGCTCTCAAAACACAGCAACGACAAAACATGCAATAAATACGTCAGTCTTTCTCAAATTGGCTTTTACATGAAATAACGAAGAATAAGTGTTTTCTGCACTTTTGTTGTGCAATCACACTTTATTCTGTCATCCTTCACAATCATATAGTACTTGCATACACATCTATCTGTATGTTCTATGTGTTGAGCAACAATTGTACCCTTAAAATTGGAACTTCTAGCTTTAAGTCCTTCCCCTGTCAGTTTTGAGAACGTCTACATGCTAGTGCAATTTTACAAGATGACAAAACAATATTCCAGCTGATACATGGATTTAAAATGTACAACATTTATTTTGTGGCAAAACTGACCAAAGATATTGAAAAGCAAAATAAAAGTATGTGCTCGGAACCAATTTCTGTTTCTTGTGCTCGTCAAGTCAGTCCATAATAATTGTAATATGGTGAATTTTCACAGATATTTGTCTTTGTATACTCTATCGTTAAAAATGTTGGTGTCAGTAAGTTTTTCTTAAAAGGTATATAATTTATTCAACAATGATGCAATAAATTCAAAAGTGAAAGCAAAGACATTTGAGATGTTACAAAATATTTTAAATAAATGCTGTTTTCTTTATCTTTCTCTTCATCAAAGAGTCCAGAAAAAATGTATCGTGGTTCCCACAAAAATTCTAAGCAGCACAACTGTTTTCAACACTGATAATAATAAATGCTTTTTGATCACCAAAACATAATAAGAAATTTTTCTTGAGCACCAAATCAGCATTAGAATGATTTCTGAAGTATCGTGTGACACTGAAGACTAGAGTAATGGCTGCTGAAAATTCAGCTTTGCCCATCACAGGAATAAATTACATTACATTTATTTTAAATTGAAATAACAATAGTATAATATAATATTTCTTATCAAATAAACACAGCTTTGGGGAGCATGAGGCAATTCTTTCAAAAACATAAACATCTAGCCAAACTCAAACTTCTGAACTGTAGACCTAAGAGAGACATTTTTCATATCCTTTTATTATTAAAAATACCTCAGAGATCTGCAGGAATATAATTATAGGTTAACAAAATGACATACTACAACATGCCCATGCATGTGCAAATTGCGATACAAAATGCCAGTTTATATCTAAGCCAAGTATTATAATTATTTTCCTTTCAGTTCTATTCTAGACAGATTTTGACAGCCAAAAGAGTTAGAGTGGTCCACTCCTGGGGTTACACCATGGAGAATGAAATTAAGGGTCACAGCACGGTAGATCTCAAATTCCCATGATTCTCCTTGACTCCCTGATGGTCTCTTGCTATATTTGCAGATATCCTATCTCCATTCAAAGTGCTGAGGGTGAGCAAAGATGTAGCCATTTTATGGAAAAAAACATCCGTTGAATTCCAAGAAAGGGAGCATGTACAAGTTAGATAATGTGCATATGTGTTAGTTCGTTCATTCATAATATATAGTCTATCAATCAATCTATCTATCTATCTATCTATCTATCTATCTATCTATCTATCTATCTATCTATCTATCTATCTATCTATCTATCTACCTATCTATCTGAATTTCATACAACTTTTTGTGATCTAAAAATGCTTTCAGGGCTCCAGTTATATACATACACGCAAGCTTTCAAGGGCACAAGCACACATGGAGTTTGGTTTTTATCACCTGAATATGCTTCTCTTGACCTCGGTATTAGCAGCTGAATTGGTTTCTGCATTCAAAGCCCATCTCAAGAGGTGGGCTGTAATCTCTCGCTCCACATGAGAAATCAAGCTGAGTGAAAGCAATGGGAGGCTAATACCAGTCATGCTTACCACACTGGAACTCATCTGCACCATCTTCACAATCCTTCTGGCCATCACAAAGCCACACACTGGAGATACAGTTCCCGCTGGGGCAGGCGAAGTGGCCTTCTGCACATTTCTGCCCGTGGGAGACTGCGGCAGTCAGAGAAAATACGTGTTTGATTATGGAGAGCGTAAAAGTCCAAGATTTGCTTAGTGTAGTGAGAATTTGGTCCAGCGGTTGTTTGAGTCATTATTTCCTCCCTAAAAAACGCTTCCAGGCAGATGAAATCTTTATGTGATGCAATTCCCTATGGAGCATTAAGGGTATAAAAGTGCTCTTGCCTCATTAAAAGTACATCTCCATTCAAACAGGTCTACTCCGATAAATTCCACGTTTGCTTTCTATTTGAAACCACTGACATGCTAATGAGTAATAAGCTGAAACCTGCCAAGACTAATTTTCAAGCCACCTTTTCATTAACGGTTTTGAAGGGACCGCAGCTTGCGAGAGTGTTTAAATGTCTGCTCTTCGCAAGTCTGACAATCATCAATAATTATTCATCAGCCTTCCACACTTTTTGAGGCTCTTCAAGCAAGGAGAAAAAGACAGGGGCTTGTTTCTGCTTCATTACCCCTTTCATAAATAGTGTTTCGACAAAATTAATTCGATTTTAATGGAACTTGGCTTCCTCAAGCTGCAAAGCTAACAAATGGAGAGTTATACTGAGCGTTACCCTGACAGTTCCTCTCATCGGCATAATCTCCACAGTCGTTGGCTCCATCGCACAACCAGGAATGGTGAACGCAGAGTGAGGTGGTGTTGCAGCTGACGAAGACATTTTCTGCCACTCCCATCCTGTAAAAGTCTGCACAATCTGTGTGATCTGGGGGAAAAAGGAAGACCTTGTTATCTAGGTCACATGAGACGACATAACAGGTCGATGCAAATGATTCCAACCCATATGATCATCCATGCAGACACACACAATCCATAATCAAAATTAAAATGACAGTTCACCCCGAAATAAAAATCCTCTCATTATTTACACAATCACAGATCGTTCTGCTCATATGACTCACTTTCGTGCAACACAAAAGATGATTTTCTTAATAACACCTAGGCTGCACTTTGCAATATAATGAAAGTGAATGAAGCTGGGTCTCCAAAATGACAAAACAAATAAAAATTCACCATTAAAGTAATTAACCATAAAAGCAATAAAGTATCATTAAAATACAACTTTACTACCATTCAAAAGTTTGGGTTATATGTTGGGTATATATTATAATTGATAATATTATAATCAGCATATTAGTATTATTTTTGAAGGATCACCTGACACTGAAAATTCTGCTTTGCCGGCAGAGGAATAAATGACATTTTAACATATAATAAAATAGAAAATGTTTATTTTAAATTGCGATAATACTTCACAATATTTACAGTTCCCCTTCAGGGACTACCGCTGCGTGTAATCGCAGTGGGAACGCCCTCAGCGTGACGCGTCTGAAGCATGAATGAAATCAGTCAATGGAGAGAATGAGCGTACGGCGAGTGACGTTATCGACCAGGAAGCTATAAATATCCCCTGAGCACACCAGCCGCCAGCTTAAAGTACTGAAGCAAGCTCTGAGGTGTGTCTGAATCTGTCGATTGTGTTTGTCTGTTCTGTCAGGAGTTTATCACTATATATATATTATATATAAAAAAAACAATATGAGCGAGCAGTATAAGAAGTGTGTTCCCCCCTGTGCTCGATACATCACGGGTGGGGATTCACACGAGCTATGTGTGGCTTGTTTGGAGTGCAGCATGCCCAGTCGGCTCTCGAGGGAGTCGATTGTGAGCATTGCGAGCGCTTTCCTCTGAGAACTCTGCGCTCGCGGCGATCGCTCTTCGAGGAGAGTGGTTTGCTGCGAGCTCCCCAAGGCTCGGGTCCCGCTTCTGTTGAGGCAGAGCGGCGGCGCTTGTCTTGGGGTTCGCAGATGGATCTCACCGGCGACGTTGAGACGGGCCTCGCCCTATCTCGGCTTTCTCCGGCGGGATCCAGTGCCTCTCACCCGGCTTTGGAAGCACGCGCTGCGGCGGTTACTTCTGCCCGGGTGAAGGCACATGATGATGTTGAATTGAGATTATCCAGTTCTGAGGAGCTGGATGTCGAAAGTTTTGCATCAGAGACTAGTTTATCACATTATACTGCAAATGAAGAAGGTTTGATGGATGTGTTATCTCGGGCTGTTGAAAAGCTAAAATAAAAAAAAAACAGTATCGAGTGGCCAGCTGATAGACAGGATTCTAGAATTAAAAGCAAACTAGATGATAGATTTCTGTCTGCACGACCTCAACCTTCTCGCCCGTGCTTACTGTTCTTCCCAGATCTTCATGCTGAGGTTTCAAAGACCTGGGTTAGACCCGTCTCAAGCAGAATTTACACAAATCAGTCCAATGCTTATGAAAAAATAATAACCTTGTTGGTGCTAAATCTGCTGGTTATGTGACGATGCCGAAGGCAGAGGAGATGCTCGTCAGCTATCTCTCGCCTGCTTCATCGTCTTCACTTAAAGCACCGGCTCTGCCCTCTAAACCACTAAAATACTTATGTGTTAGTGGGGAAGGCTTACTCGGCAGCGGAGGGCAGTCCCAGTCGCCGAGTACCTCAAAAAGAGCGCAGCAGAAACGAAGTGTCGCGTCTCGTGCCCCCCCGAAGAGAAACTGGAGGGACGAGGCGGGGCGCTCTCCGGCGCGACCTTCTTGCGGTAGGGCTGATCTGAGGACAGTCATTATCACCAAGAAGGCCGTGTCGAAAAAATCCTGACGTGCTGAACGTCAGGACTCTGAGGAACCATCGTGAAAGACTTGAGTTCACTGCACAAAAACACGGTGCCCTGTCTTTCCCGATGCCCTCAGGGGTCTGCTCTACTAACCCTGCCTTCACAGGGCGTAGAGAGACTCGGCGAGCGATTTCCCGAGGGACGCTCGCCCCCTCCGAGGAGGGTTGTGGAGTGCCCAGACCAGCTGTTCCCTGCCAGTGTGTTACAGGGCGCTGTGTCTGTCACTCGGGATGTTCATCCAGAGGCCAACCTCGAGAGGCTGGTTCCCTTAGTAGAGTTCCTGGCGGTATGGAAGATTCTCCCCAATGTTTCTCAGTGGCCTGAATACTATAGAGAACGGGTACGCTATTCAGTTCAGAACGCGTCCACCTCGGTTCAGAGGGGTTCTGCCCACAGTGGTGGGCCCCGAGCAGGCTCTGGTACTAGAACAGGAGGTAAAAACTCTCCTGCTGAAAGGGGCGCTGGGGATGTCTGTCACTCGGGATGTTCAAATCAGATCCGAGGACTGGTTTGTCACGATAGATCTAAAGGACGCTTACTTCCATGTATCTATCCTCCCTCAACACAGGTAGTTCCTGAGGTTCGCTTTCGGGGGCGAAAACGTACCAATATCGTGTTCTTCCGTTCGGCCTAGCACTGTCACTCCGAACATTCACGAAGTGTATGGATGCTGCTATAGCCCCGCTGAGGTTACAGGGCATCCACATTCTGAATTATATAGACGATTGCTTGATTTTAGCTCAATCGGACCAACAGGCGGTTCGGCACCGAGATGTCGTTCTTGCTCATATCAAGAGACTGGGGCTGAGGCTCAACGCCAAAAAGAGTGTTCTTTCTCCATTACAGAGAACCACTTTTCTAGGTGTAGTGTGGGATTCAACGACGATGTAGGCACGATTGTCACCTGCTCGTATTGCTTTGATTCTCGCTGCAGTAGATCAGGTCAAGCTAGGCCAGTCATCCACTGTAAAACAGTTCCAGAGACTGTTAGGTCTCATGGCAGCTGCGTCCAATGTGATACCTTTTGGGCTCTTGCACATGAGACCGTTACAGTGGTGGCTCAGAACCAAGGGATTCTCCCCGAGGGGAAATCCGCTTCACATGATCGTGAGTTCGCGACGGTGTCATCGCCCCCCGATCATGTGGAAAGATCCTTGGTTTCTGTCCCAAGGCCCTGTGTTGGGAGCTCCTTGTCGTCGCGTTATGCTAATGACAGATGCCTCTCTCACGGGTTGGGGGCGATCATGAGTGGTCGCCCAGCTCGGGGTCTGTGGGAGGACCATCACCGTCTATGGCACATAAATTGTCTAGAGATGCTGGCAGTGTTTCAGGCCCTGAAACATTTCCTCCCAGACCTAAGAGGCCACCATGTTCTTGTCCGGACAGACAACACATCGGTGGTCTCTTATATCAACCATCAGGGGGGTCTGCGTTCTCGGCCGCTTTACAAGCTGGCACGTCAGATCCTTTTATGGTCCCAGGGGAAATTCTCTCTCTCAGAGCTATTTATCTCCCGGGATATTTGAATCAGGGGGCAGACATCCTGTCGAGGCAGGGGCCGAGGCCCGGGGAATGGAGTCTTCACCCCGAGGTGGTGGAGCTCCTATGGGGACATTTCGGTCGTGCCGAGGTAGACCTATTTGCGTCCCGAGAGACATCACACTATCCACTGTGGTTCTCTCTCAGCCAGCCAGCCCCACTGGGGTTGGATGCGATGGTACATCCGTGGCCGAGGTCACGTTTGTACGCTTTTCCCCCGATCGCTCTGCTCTACTCTCTCAGGCGAGTGGGTCGATCCTTCACCCCCGCCCAGAACTACGGAGGCTGTGGGCTTGGCCTCTGAGGGGGCCCAGCTCATAGTTTCTGGTCTCTCGACTGAGGTCGTTGAGACCATCCTCCAATCCAGAGCTCCCGCCACGAGGAAGTTATATGCCGCGAGGTGGAAACTTTTCACCTCTTGGTGTGGAGAGCGCCAGCAGGACCCAGTTAACTGCCTGGTTGGTACAGTGCTGGATTTCCTGCAGGACCGTCTCTCCACAGGGTTATCCCACTCCACACTGAAGGTGTACGTGGCGGCCGTAGCTGCTTACCACGCCCCTTCGAGCGGAGGTTCTCTCGGGAGACACCCACTTATATCTCGCTTCCTTCGTGGCGCCTTGAGGCTGAGGCCTGCAGTTCGCACGAGGGTACCAGCTTGGGATCTGGCCATTGTCTTAGAAGGTCTATCCTTTGCTCCTTTCGAGCCCATTGAGGAAGTTTCGGAAAAGTTTCCTACTCTAAAGACTATCCTTCTTCTTGCTATCTCATCTCTAAAAAGAATTGGAGATATTCAAGCACTTTCGGTGGCTCCCTCGTGCCTGGAATTTGCTCCTGGTATGGTAAAGGCTTTTCTCTGTCCGAGACCAGGGTATGTTCCTAAGGTACCAACCACTTCGGTTAGACCTATAGTACTGCAGGCTTTCTGTCCTCCGCCTTTTTTGACGTCAGACCAGGAGAAACTTAATTTGCTGTGTCCCGTTAGGGCTTTAGATGCGTATGTCCACAGAGCTGCCCTTTGGAGGAAATCAGAACAATTGTTTGTCTGTTTTGGGTCACCTAAGAAGCGGTGTCCGGCATCTAAGCAAAGGATGAGCAAGTGGGTGGTCGAGGCCATCTCGCTTGCTTACGGTTCGGCCCATCAGCCTTCACCTTTGGCTGTAAGGGCTCATTCCACCAGGAGTATGGCTGCCTCTACAGCTCTTCTTTCAGGAGCTTCTCTTCAGGACGTTTGTGATGCGGCAGGCTGGTTCTCACCACACACTTTCGTCAGATTTTATTCCCTTGACCTTAGCTCCACTCCCGGGGCTCAGGTTCTCTCGTCGGCTTGTGTCTCCTAATGACACATGACGGGGATTTGGTCGTATGGAGATGTGGGTATTGCGTTCCCACTGCGATTACACGCAGCGGTAGTCCCTGAAGGGGAACGTCCCGGGTTACGTATGTAACCCTAGTTCCCCGAAGGGACGGACGCTGCGTGTCCTGCCATTCTCCCGGCATCCCCTTGGGTCGCTTGCTTCAGTACTTTAAGCTGGCGGCTGGTGTGCTCAGGGGATATTTATAGCTTCCTGGTCGATGACGTCACTCGCCGTACGCTCATTCTCGCCATTGACTGATTTCATTCATGCTACAGACGCGTCACGCTGAGGGCGTTCCCACTGCGATTACACGCAGCGTCCGTCCCTTCGGGGAACTAGGGTTACATACGTAACCCGGGACGTTTTTTGATCAAATAAAAAAACATACTGACCCCAAACGTTTGAATGACAGTCATTGAAGAATTTCAGTGAATAATGACTTGGTTTTGTTCTTTTCGTTATATGAAGCTAGCTACTGTATCAAATGACATCAGAAGACTTCTAACACAAAAGTCCAACAGATTGCTTCTAGAATGCCTTTATGGTGCTTTTTGTCATTTTGTCCCCTTTCACTTCCATTAAATGGGAAAGAGCGGACAGGAGATTCTTGGAACTAAAACTGAATCTAAAAATGTGCCTTTTCTGTTCCACTGAGGAAAGAAAGTAATACAGGTTTTGAACGACATGAGGGCAACTAAATGATGGCTGAATTTAGTTAAATCTAGGAATGCACTACATTTGTAGTCTATAATAATCTGATACTTCAAGATAATGATTATTATGGTAGGATAAAGATAACGCGTGCTGCTTTGCAACATGGGCAACGCTGCCTTACTGCAGTTCTTTTCATCCGAGGCATCAGCGCAGTCGATGACCTGGTTGCACCAGGAGGATATTGGTATGCAAGTTCCATCTTGACAGGATGACTCAGACGCAGCACATGTGACATCTGGAACAGAAACACTTCATTTACACAGAGCGGAGAGACTAAAGCACCTGGACATGCGCTTAAATGAATGAAACATTGTGCGCAGATATTTGTATGATATGCACCGCAATTCGCTGATGATAACAGGGTCTTCCAGACGGCTCCAAAGAAAATGACTTGTGAAATGCTTTCACAGCTTGAAAATTGGGTGTCATTTTTGTGGTCTAACATGGTCCGAAATAAACCTACTAGCGGCACAATATATATTTTTGCTGCCTATTTTCTTTTATAGACTGCAAAAATAAATGACTTCTTTAAGTAAAATTTATATGCAAAATGTCACAATAATAAAAATCACACACTGGATACCCACTGTTACAAAATGCCTCATCTGAGTTGTCCCCACAGTCGTCGACTCCATCACAAAAGCGACTGTTAGCCACACAACGCCTGTTGTAGCAAGGACGGTGACCCTTTCGGCAGCTCCTGTTGTCTAGCGATACGGAAAGCAAAGGCACAGCCATTTTCACAACAGGGCAAAAAAAGCTTCACATCCTCTCTCTTATTTACTCTTTCTGTTGCTCTGAGCTTATTCCCATTTGCTCCTCTGGTTGAAAGCAGTAAGGAGTAGCGGCTCATTTTATTAGGTTGAAGCCTCAGGGAATGGAACTGCCACCTTAAACCAATTCTGCGTTCTTACTGCTATCATGATGTGAGAGCGGAGAGTACATATGGCAAAGTGTTGTGATCGGCTACTTACCACAATATTGCATTTTCTCATCTGACTTGTCTTTGCAGTGGGCAATTCCATCACATGTTAGCTGGTAGTCTATACATTCCCCGTTTCCACACTCAAACTCAGTGTGGATGTTGCAAGAGGACGTTTTGGCTATAAAAGAGAATAACATGATAATGATGTTAACCAATCTAGCAAACAAAACTAACCTAAGCTAAACAAAATTAATTGTGTGGCTAATAAATACAATTTATTTTTTGTGGGTGTTTTTTTTTTTTAAATTGCATCATCATTTGGTGAAATTACACACTTACTGTACTAGATTTTTAGATTTTCTGATTTTCAATCATGACCCGTATCCAATGCAAGTATAAGGTTTCTTTCTAAATATATATATTTTCATTATTAGGGTGAAAATCATAAGACTGGAAAAAAAAGTCAACAACATGTATAAAGTTCTTATAAATGTACTCTTTGTATACTTGTTGGTTTCAAATGGTTTTAAAAATGTGTAGACCATTTTAAGTTTGATGACTCGTGGTGTATTCATTATGGCGATACCAATTATTGGTCAATATATTGGTGCATCCCTAACATGTATATAGGCGATATATATATATATATATATATATATATATATATACACACATACATCCATACACACACACACACACATATACAGCCTATATATATGTTAGGGATGCACCGATATATCAGCCAATAAATATATCTTCATAGAAATGAAATATTCAAGTCAAATTGTATTTTTATTTCACTTTTAATAAAAATTTTAATAAATAATTGATAGAACAAAATTTACCTCTATTCGACAAGTCGTAAGATTTGAGGTATCATTCATGTCCGTAGTAAAAACATGTATGGGAAAAGTTAAAATCCCTAATTCTACAATAGATTAGCAATAGCCATTATGATGTTTGCTTAAACACAGGATAAATGCTGGAATAGCTAAAGAAACGTAATTTCACATCTTTCCGAGACGGAGGGTCTCATATTTCCTGACAGTCTGAGCGAGGCATGGCACCGTGGAGACGAAACTTACACACACATCTGTTGTCATCGAGCAGGATGCGCTCTCCTCGGCAGCTGCAGTTGACTGTGCCATCTGGAGTAAGGAGACACAGGTCACCACAACCACCATTCAGAACCCTGCATGGAGATAGCTCACCTGAAACAGAGGGACAAGGGAACATCACGTACCATCACTACAGTGTTCGGAGTAAAAAAACAAGCCTAAATAACAATATCAAACAAGAAACAAACACTGACCCAGAGAGAAGTCATTCCAAAGTCTTTGAAGTGAGCAATCCATAAAACTTTGAGCTAAAAACAGGTTTGCTTTCTTTTAAAAGAGCTGACTATTAAAGCACGCCGACAAATGCGGTACCATCAGGGGCTTATTCACTGAATACCCTGGAGTTCTGACAAAAAGCGCAATTTCCAAGCAAAACAAAAAAGTTGTTTAAAATGTTAAAACATACGTGTAATCTCATAAACGGAAAAAAGAAAACGGTACTGTTTTCCTTTGTTAGGCTTTGGAAATTACTATTTAAAAGTGAGGCGTCCAAAAGTTTGTGAACATATTGGAAATAAGGGATTTAAAGTCCAATTAAACATGACAATAAAAACCGTTTGAGGATTCTGAAACTATTTAAAATAAAGAAAATATCAAATGAATAATTAAAAAAAAAACATTAAATTGATTATAACTATTTCAGAATCTACTATATTTAAATAAGTGCTAAATGCAGGACTACAATTAAATAGGCAAATTTGTGAAATCGATCGTCTCCCTTTGTACAGACATCAAGTTCAAGTTCAAGTTCAAGTTCCGTTTATTTATAGAGCACATTTACTACCGGCTGACAACCGACCAAAGTGCTGTACACAAATTACAATAAAATACACAATAAAACAAACAATGATCGCTTAAGATCAGTGAGTACAAAATCCAATTACATATTAAAAGCTGAATCAAATAGATGGGTTTTCAGAGCAGATTTAAACTCAGATAAGGAGGAGGCCATTTTAATTTGGATTGGGAGTTTGTTTCCACAATGTGGGGCCCGCTACTTCAAACGCTCTATTTCCCCTGTTTATCAATCGGGTTCTGGGAATCTGAAGGAGGAATTTGTTTAACGATCTAAGCTCTCGCTTAGGAGTATATAAGTGAACTAAGTCCGACAGGTATAATGGTGCAAGATTATTTAATGATTTGTAGACCAGCAATAGAATTTTGTATTCAATTCTATACTGAACCGGTAACCAATGTAGGGATCTCAGAAGGGGTGTAACATGCTCAAACTTTTTACATCCCTTCAGGAATCTTGCTGCTGCATTTTGAACGACTTGTAGGCGTGAAATTTGAGTCTTAGCAACACCATAATATAGAGAGTTGCAGTAGTCCAGCCTCGATGTTATGAAGGCATGGACAGCAACCTCTAAAGAGGCGTTAGAGAGAAGAGATTTAATTTTAGAGAGAGAAGAGATTTAATTTTAGAGAGAGAGCGTAAGTAGAAGAAGCTAGAGCCCACTACAGAGGCAATCAACATCAAATGTTCTTGCTTCCATTACAACAAGAAGAATCATTTTCAAATCATGCTGAAGAACAGGTGTTCAGTTCATGAAGTTTGAGTGCTGCTGTCATTAAAGCAAAATGACAAACCAAATACTAAGACATTCTGCAATTTTCACTCAAACTATTATGCAAATAGTATCATTTTTTAATGCAAAAATTTAAATAGAAGTATTTTCACCGGCAGTCCATTCAATCAGATTGATCAAAGTAGTTTTAAAGGAATGTGCAGACTGTCAGAAAATGGTATGAATCCAGAAACTCTGCGAGCTGTACGAAGCACACCTATGAAGAGCCTTCAGAATCTCTAATTCATTGCGCTATGACTCAGCATGAACATGGAAATGAGCCTCAAAAATCAAAGGTGGTGTGTTAACTTGGCATAGTGTCAGATGAAAATACAGGATAGGAAAGATCACATTGCTGATCAAAATAGCAGTTATCCTCAAATCTGTCTTCGAATGAACACACATCTCTCTCTGGAGGTGCTGACTGGTAACATTCACTAGGTAAAAATGGTTAGTGGCAGACAGCTGCAATCATATATGGCGTGATGAAACAAATGAGAGGAGAAAACCCCTCACAGCAGGCTGACAGACACACACCGTCGGGAGTCTCTTAAACCCATTTCTTAATGTCCTACTTTTCACATTTGCGACAGTTCAGAGAATCGAGGATACGTTTTAAAATGAATTATGTCTCTAATTTAGTTTGCTTGGTTACTAAATAAGTCTATTCTAATTTATCATCCCTACTATTACTTAAAAAAACTAAAAAGAGCCTCCACCAGCAAAAGATCAACTGTGAATCCAAAGCACGAAACAGATATGAAAAGTTTCAGAGGGCACTTTGAGTGCCCAATTATTTATTTTGGAATACTTACAGCTATTAGTGTCTTTGGCAACTGCTATAATTCCCATTGGCTGGTGGGGAATATCAGCTCTAAGAACTTTAGTGTCTCCTCCGGTGAACTTGTTGGTTCGTAGCACAGCCCGCCGAGTCCAATCAGACCAAAAAATGTAGTTTCCATGGATAGCAAGTCCAAAAAATGTGCCAGGTCCCGACCTAACAATCACCTAAAAACAAATACAGAGGGTCACTTAAAGAAAAAATTGCTTACAGGTTTTATATTTATAATGTTATTTATTATTGTGTCTGAAAGAAGTCTATTATGTGGGCATATTTCATATTAGGGCTGACATTAAAATGCTATGCAATGCTTTTCTAAATAAATTAAAATTAAGACACTAAAAAAATTAAATCAAATGTTTCAAACAAAGTGAATTTAGGCATTAACATGTACATTATAAAAAAAATACATTTATTTCGAGACTTCTTAAAGATTACATTTAATACTGTTGAATAAAAAAATAATATTAAAAATAATAATCAATATTATGAAATGAGCGTTAGATGATCACAAAGGCAATCTAAATGTAAAACCAGAGAAAATGATCATGCACGATTATATATCAATTATGGATAGATAGATTAAGTAAAAATAAATCTCTAATATGGTATGACACTGACATATTGTGCATCCCTAAAATTTCAACCATTCTGCTGTCAAAATATTCACCATTATTATCAGCCATTCAAAAAAAATGGTTCTATAAAGAAATGCATCTTACACAAGGCTCAAATCATTGGCTTATACTTAAAAAACAAGAGACAAAACAGACTCTGATGACCACTGGAAAGTCTCTTAGAGGGGACCAAAATGTGTATGTGTAGGTAGAGGACACGTGCTTTAAATAATCCCCCAGCAGCCAGTTTAGCCCAGATCCTGAGAGTGTTAATGCAGGTGTCATGGTGACGGACACGGATATACATCACACGACTCCTTCTGGGAGTTTCCGGGCTGTGGGGCGGGAGGATGTCCCACAGCTCTGGAGACCCAAGCATTAACAGGAACACGCTTGTAGCCGTGATCACATTAGCCCTGCCACCATGGTGGGAAAAATAGGACAGGTGTTGATTAAGAGAGCCCAGCTTGAGGAAACAACAACTGGAGATCCGAATGGGGGGGGGGGGGGGGGATGAGGAGCATGCCAGATGGTTTTTTGATGGAGCATATTGATTCAGAATTAAATTTAGGGGTGCAAGCGTTCTGTTCCAGCACTAATTATCTCTGTTTATCTGATCAAATAGATGTCAAATAGAGTTTTCGGCTAACAAATATAGCCACATGCATTTGCTTTCAGTTTTGATGGGCATTACAGCAAATTAACATCTATAATAATAGTCCTCTCTGTGTGGATATGATGTAAATGATGGCACCACACAGACTGTGACAGACTGTGATTCATCAGAGAAAGTCTAACCATGCGTAGCGTTAAGCTTCGACTTACCGCACAATCCCCCTCACTACAACCAGTTGGGAGATTCCAACTGTAAGGCAGTTTGCCAAAAGCCATGTTGATTTAGTTTTGCTTAATTCTTCACAGTTTAATTGGCTGGTTGAGAGGACGGCCCAGCAGGAGTCTCAAAATAAGCTTTCATTACCATCAATGCGCTTAGTTTGTGAGGTTGAGGAACTCTAATGAACTCTTTGTTATGTTTCTTTAAAGTGAATAATTCATTACAATTAAACTAATCTTGTGAAGGGTCAACACACACTAATAACTCTAGGGGGTTGGCTGACCTTTGAGTGGTCATCAAGTCATTATCATGTAGACGTAGTGACCGGACACAAAACCCAATTGAGGTTTAAGTTTTCGAAAATGAGTAGGAATTGCTTCAACTGGTGGTTGTTATTTCCACTAATCAAAAGCATGTAATTAGACAACAACTGTAAAAATAAATAAATAAATATTCATAAACAAAGAATGAACAAGAACTGGAAACCCTCTAGAATTCATTTAACATGATTAAGAAATAACAGAATGACATCTTTGAATCATCTTCATTTGGGGTTTTTTCTCAACAAATATTTATATGCAATTAATTGTGATTTTGTTGATTGATTAATTATTTACCATATAATTTAATTAATTTAATTAAGTTTGTGGAAACACTTGACAGTAAGGTTCAATTTGTTAACATTAGTTGCACAACAATTTTTTTACAGCATTAATAATTTAGGTTAAAGCTGCAGTCTGCAGTTTTTCCTCTTTGTTAGGGTTAGGGTTAGGAATCTGCAATCTGCAATTGCAGTTATTCACGGAATTATCAACTTTACGTGAGTTGTGCCTCGGCACTGCACAGCGCGGATGAACACAGTGTTTGAGGAGAGTGTGCGGCTGTCAGTCACCGTGCCGGTCTGGATACTGGCATTCAGAATCACAGATTATTCTTTTTGGAAGTATGACCAACATAAGAGTTTTCACCGGAAAATGTCATCTGAACAAGTAAGAAACATCCTCTTTTGTTCTGGTTCTGACATTGTAGTAAATCGCGCTGATTAAATCTAAAAATTGCTTATCATATCACGCAAAACCGTGCAAATTATACTTTGTTCTCAAATGGTTAATTGTAACGTCAGCATTGCATGACTACATGTAATTTCCTTCCAATATGTATCCTTGTTTTCGCATGGGATCGGTTGCAGTCTCTTTTTTTCTGGAAGTAAGCCACTCCGAAGTCCGAACGAAGTCTTTTGCATTTTTACAGCGGGCGAATCTCTAGTTGTCACTGGTGATTGTCGATTGAACCTTTCTGGATCCCCCATCAAATTGATAAGTTTAGTTATCAAGTGCTGTGAGAAAAGGCAATAAATCTCCACCTCCAACATCCTCACACGCAATATAGCCTACTAGCAGAGACTCCTTCTTTATGTGTACAGATGTGACGTTATGACGCAAAGACATGCTCGAATCTCCCGCGGAAATCCACCAGTACCACTGGAATCAAAAACATTATAACTATGGCGTTATTTCCCTGTCAAATGTCGAGAGCGCATTATTGTAGCGCGAAAGTACATTAATATAATGCGCGAGCGTGAATCTCAATGCTCGCGCGCGGAATATAATGCGCGAGCGCGAATCTCTCTGCTCGTGCGCGGAATATAATGTTCCGAGCGCGAATCTCCCTGCTCACGCGCGGGAACTGGGCCTCTCAGATACACGCTGCTCTTGTAAGAATTTTCTCTGGGCTCACTCAGAGAATATGCCTGCACTTAAAACTTGTTCAGTGCAATCGCGAATCTCTCCTCTTCGCTTAAAGTAAGCGTGTATGTGCTTAGACTGTGTCCCGTGCGTTCGCGCATGCCTTATTACTCTTCTCTTCGATTTCTTTCTCTTTGCTCTTGGCATAAACGCTGTCAAAACGGCAACAACCAATCAGAATTTTTTATTCCATATGTTATGTAGGGTTTTTTCCCCTTTTTTCTGCTGTTCTGTAAAGCACTTTGGCCAGCCAGTGGCTGTTGTAAAAATGAGCTATATAAATTAAATGAACTTTAACTTGTGAATGTCATTGGTTGTTTTTGGTCATAATCCTTGTCCTTGTGTTACCATTGTCTCTTGTCTAGCTTTGTTCCCTGTACCATTGTTGGTGATTCTATGTTTCGTCCGATGTTCATGTTTATGTTCATGTTAATTTCATATTGTCACTTCAACCCAAATCGGTTTATTGGAATAAACTATACTTGGGTTCAATTCAACTCGACTTCAGTGAACTATATTACACATATAATAGACATGATTCATGATTCATGATTCTATCTTTCTAGATCTTGTTGTCTTAATTTTAAAATCTGAAAGTAATTTTTTTAGGTTCTTCATATAGGCCTATTATATAGGCTACCTTGTTATATAAAAGAACATTAAGAAAGGTTTTAATAATTATTAAAACCTTTCTTAATGTTTTTTTATTTTTATTAAATGAAACGTTTTTCATTATCTTAGAAAAACATTAAGATAACATTTATATAATGGGAGAATTGAACGTTTGAATAACGTTCTTATAACCAGGAAATAACGTTAATACAACGTTTATATAACGGGAGAATTGAACGTTCTTATAACCAAGAAATAGCGTTAATACAACGTCTAAAAAACTGGACGTTTTGAAATTCCCTAGAACATTCAGAAATAACGTTTTTATAACTTAATGGGAACGTTCTGAAAACGTTCTTATAACCTAAAATTGTTAGCTGGGGAAGAGGAGAGATTCGCGATTGCACTGAACACGTTTTAAGTGCAGGCATATTCTCTGAGCGAGCCCAGAGAGAGAATTCTTACAAGAGAAGTGTATCTGAGAGCGCGCGCCCAGTTCCCGCGCGCGAGCAGAGAGATTCGCGCTCGGCACATTATATTCCGCGCGTGCGCAGAGAGATTCGCGCTCGGCACATCATATTCCGCGCGCGAGCAGAGAGATTCACGCTCACGCATTATATTAATGTACTTTCGCGCTACAATAATGCGCTCTCGACATTTGACAGGATAATAACGCCATATATCACAAGCTTACCGTTTTGAATCGAGCTAAGGAAAGCAAAGAGTTTTGAACACTGGCTGGTTATGTATTTTGGATCATTTTAACCCCCCAAAAAAGCTACGGACTGCAGCTTTAAATGTTAATTTATAAAAAATACTATAGTTCACTGCTAATTAAATAAAAAAAAATATACAAATATTAATAATGTAAAATTATATTTTAGAAATTAACATTAATCTAGATTAATAAATGCAGTAGATATTGTTTATTGTTAGTATATGATTCCTAATGCATTATTAAATATGAATGAATTCATTAATTGAACCTTACTGTAAAGTGCTACAAAAATAATGTGATCAGTTGAAATTCACAGACCACATTGCTAGAACTGCCCGGTCCTGCAGATTTGCTTTGCACAACATTAGGAGGATCAGGCCCTTCCTTACAGAGCATGCCACACAACTCCTTGTCCAAGCACTTGTTTTATCCAGACTGGACTATTGCAATGCTCTCCTGGCTGGTCTTCCAGCTTGCTCTGTCAAACCTCTACAATTGATCCAGAATGCTGCAGCCAGAGTAGTCTTCAATGAGCCGAAGAGAGCACACGTCACTCCTCTCCTCAAACAATTGCACTGGTTGCCAGTTGCCGCTCGCATTAAATTCAAGGCACTGACGTTTGCCTACAGAACAACCACTGGCACTGCTCCCTCTTACCTAAACTCATTACTTCAGACTTATGTGCCATCCAGAAACCTGCGCTCTGCTAGCGAATGTCGTCTTGTGGTACCATCTCAAAGAGGCACAAAATCTCTTTCTCGGACCTTTACAATGGCTGTTCCCTGTTGGTGGAATGATCTGCCTAACTCAACCAGAGCTTCTGAGTCAGTAGCCACTTTCAAGAAACTGCTGAAGACATATCTTTTTCGGCAGCACTTGATTCAGTAGAATTAACACTTTCTCTTCTCTTCTATTCTATATAAAAATAAAAAAAACTGCACTAAAATTAAACTGAGAGGGGTTATAGCACTTACGTATTGTTGTCCTACTGTTAGTTTAACTGCTTCTATTGTTCTCATTTGTAAGTCGCTTTGGATAAAAGCGTCTGCTAAATGAATAAATGTAAATGTAATGTAATGTAATGTCTCTTGACCGGAAAATGACTCTTAAAAAAAAAAAAATCATAAACATTTCCTTGAAAAGTCTCTGAAACACCACAAAACAGAGAAAGAGTCATACTTACATGTCTGTGGGAGCCGTCATATTCACAGCGTTCAATTTTGCCCAGGCTGCCGTCAGAGAAATATAGCTTTTCTGAATTATGGTCAATTGTGAGTCCGTTAGGATTGAATACATCTGTGCTAATGATGACTTTCATGTTATTCCCTGCAAGAGTGGAGCGCATGATACTGGGGCGCTGCTCGTTCCAATTGGTCCAAAACATGAGGCTAAAAAATACACAGGACAGAAAATGAGAGGAAGAGATGCGATTTTACAGAAGGCACTAAAGAAAAATTATTCAATTCTGTCGTCTGTCTGTATTTTTAAACCCGCTCTATGGGACTGGGGAATATCACCGACTTCACAAATTGTAGTGGACAGAAAGGCCTCAGGGCCTGTTTGACATTTCCTCTTAAAAAATTCCTTTCACAGTCTAATTCCATGGACTAATTGAAAATTAGTGATACATGCTGACATTCTATGCCAATTAATCATTTCAGGTTAGATTCTAATTAACAGCAGTCTGTAGTCCATTTGAAAAAGTGCCAGATAACCAAGTAAGCATATTCTCTCCAAGGTTGAGGGTTTAATGTAGTCAGTGAACTCAGGGTCGGCACATCTTTCTGAATATCAATGCTGTTCATCAGTCTCAAATGGTTCTTTTAGAGGGGATATTTAAGTGCATATACGATCCATTATGTCCGGAGAGTTGCTACTTTGCTCGGTCAGGAATAAAAATGTTCCATCCACAACAAATTTCACACGGTGCTTGGCTCATCGGAAGAGGTCAAACTAATTAAAATGTTTTCCTTCTTGACATTCCATATATGTCAGTTTTCCTGTGTGTGATGAATCAATTTGCTCTCAATTTTAAAAGTCAATATGCCTCCCCCTGACATAAAAATCAATTTTGTTTCACATTATGTGTCGACAAAGGTTCCTCTGTCAAGCGAGTGAATGTATCCATTTTGTTTAGCCTATAGTGAATGGAATCTTTCCCTCACCAAACTTCATTGGTTCTTGCATGTCACATGACCAATGATGGTCCATTTGGGGTGTTTTTAAGAGCAAATAAGCATTTCAATGCACATGACAACAAACTCAAACTCTCAACTGAAATTATGAGACGTACTTTTGACATTCATCCAGGGCCAAGACATGGGGATGGTCATCCTCAGACATGGTGACAACAGCTTGCCTGGTGAAGGCTCCTTGTCGGCTCTGGTCTACTGTGTATCTGCTGATGCTTGAGGTGGTGGAGCTAGTCCAGTAAATCATGTCCCATGCTCTGTGATAAGCCAAGCCCTCAACCGAACCCACATCTGGAGAGGAAAACAAACTAGTTTGACCATGCTTCTTTCCCACTGGCTAATGACATATTGAAACCAGTCACATGGAAATGTGATGTAATAGTATGTTCTCTTCGATGTATTATTATTTTTTTTTAATTGCGTGTTTGTTTGTACTAATACTTTCAACTTTTTTTTAGTATTCATAGCTTTTTAAGAATTTTTTACAATTATTTTACTATTATGATTAACATCCTACTGTTTGATATAGACCATGGTAATGAATGAATGTTATATTTTTTAATGAAAAATATGACACAAAACATTACAATGGTGTTCACACACACACAGGTAATGTTGGTTTTCTTTTGATACTGAAATCACACAGTAAGTGAGTTCACTCAGAAAACCATAATAAATCAAAGTGACATCTCACTAAGCATTATACAACTGTAAGGTTTTGTCTGCTGTCATGTCTAAAACTTCATCAGTTAAATAGCAATTGTGTTTAACTGAGGCTGTAGCTAAAAATGCCACACTTTGAAAAATCTTAGATACTACTTTATTAACAGTCTGCAGAAATCCATCACTAATTAATCATTCACAAGAAAAAGTGCCTGACAGCTTGCCTTTGCAGAAACTGTTAGAGAGGCCAGGGAGTAATTAACATGGGATGTATGACTTAATTAGGGAAATACGGATTATTAACATCCTCGCCCTCTCCCGGTGACAGAACGCAGAGTGTGCATGAGTGTTTGTATGTGTATCCGAGTGTGCATGTAGTCGAGGTGGCTGGGATTGGCTTTCATCTCTGGAAAAGTGAGTGAGCTCAAGTGTGGAGACGCCATCAAAAGAGCAGGCTCATTTCAACCTGTAGTCAACATCACTCTCTCACTCTCTCTGGCTGCGGTACTTATGCTCAAAATGGATAGAGGTGGAGGATATCTCTGTGAACGTTACAGTGTGGTAGCGGTATGAAAAGTTCAGGTCAAAGTTCACGTTCAAAAACATCTCAAGGCTCTACATATTCATCAAAATATCTAATCTGTGCATTAGGTCTTGAAAAATGTGTGAATTTGTGAAGATTTGTGAATTTTTATTACAAACCTACTTCTCAGTCAAATCAGTATTAATGTAATGTGCATTTTTTGCTAAAGTAATCACTTGAAAAATTTGCATGCCATTATTTTATTTAATTAGTTAATTTTAGATATTAATAATGCATTTTATATTAAACTAACTGTAAAAAAGTAGTGTATTCAACAGCAATTTAGTTTTCGCTGTAATACTGAAATTGTAAAAAAAAAAAAAAAAAAAAAAAAAAAGATGCAGTGATTCTATTTGCTGTAAATTATATTTTGTCATATACGCTAAACAAAGGCAAGAGAGAATCAGAACAAAACCCCTTTTATTATCCCCAAAAGGATAGAGATAGCAAATTAAGTAAAAATGAAATATGAAAAGGTCTAATACCCAAGGAGCAATGAGGCTAGTTAAAAGAGAATTCAGAGAGTACTGTAAGTGGATAGAAGCACTAATCATGCAGAACAGAGGCTTTCTAAGTATATCTGCATCCCATTAACTTCAGCAAAGTCAAATCAGCTGGGTTACTAAATACCAAAAAGGCCTTTAGTTTACATGGGACAAAGAAACTGCATTTAGATAGTTCATCCAAAAAAAAAGAAAAGTAAAAGAAAACAAAGGGGAAAAAATAAGAAAAAAAAATCATTTACTCAAATTGTTTTGTTCTAAAGCTTTATGACTTTCTTTCTGAGGACTGAAGATTATAAGCTTTAAAAAAAGAAGCATACCATAAAAGTAAATTATGACAAATACAATTTTTGGGTGAATTATTTCTTTAAGAACATCCCCTGAATTTCTGTTAACAATCATGAAGAATTTCATTCAAGAATTTCTGGTGTACATTTACATATTACATTTACATTCTTCTTATTTGCCATTTGAACTTAATTATGTTTGCATGCGTTCTGAATAAGAAATTACGAAGTGAACAAGCTATAATAAGTAGTACATGAGGTTTTTGTTGTAAAAAAAAACCAAAAAACTGCCAAGATTGTCTCATTACATTGTAAATGGACAATACACAGTCATTAGGCATATTAGGTTTTCATTGTGGGCCACCATCAGACGTGGATATCGATCGCGGCTGAAATGTCTGCCGTTTATAGCGTACATGAGGAAATCAATAACCATATTCTGAACTTTCCAACAGCAGTGACAGGCAGGATCTTGAAAAATACCACCCCGGTTCCATTCATATTTCTGTTACTGTTTGAGGACGGTGGAAATGAGACAAGCGATTTTAATCCATCAAGAATCCATCAGGGAAAAAGATGCAGTGTTTTAAACATCTTTTTTGACAGTTAAATTGGTCCCACTTAGTTGTGGAAAAATGGAGGTAGCTATTACAACACTTTTACTAGATGTTGGATGCATGGAGGCCTTGCTGTACATCACAGGCAGTGCCACTTACGCTTTCCAACAAAAGGCCTTTCACAAATGGCTGCTAAGAGGCTGGAATGGTTCTAGCAGCAGAACATTTAACAACATGTGGGCCACTGCAATGAGTCTGCATCAGGACGACGACAGGACCAAAAACAAATGCCCAAATCTGTGGAAGCAACATCTTTCATGATCATCAAAAGGCTAGCACAAAACCCAAACTAAGAAGAAGCAATTAGCAGGACTTTCCAAACACCCCTTCATGACCATTTCTGCAAGCATGTACAATAAAACCAACTAGACTTACTGTCTACTATGACTTGTCTTCCTGACCAGTCATCATTGATCATCTGAATATTCCCAAAATGGATGTCGCTGAAGAATATGCGGTTGTGGTGTGAGCCTTGTTGCTGATAATCGAACGCCAGAGCGATGACGTTCTTGAAGTAATCTGGGTTCTCAAAAGGTTGGAGAGGGGAGTTAAGATCACTCTCGTCAGATAGGTGGATGCTCTTCAAGATGGTCCTTTCTGAGTAGAGAAGATAGCCCTCATATCTTTGGCAAGCAAAGCCATCTTCGGCTAAGTACCCATGGGCACAGGAGCAGGTCCTTCTTCCACTGCCCAGGTGAAAACACAGCTGCTGACAACCTCCATTGCTCCTCGCACATGGGTTGGTGCCTGCATGCAAAAGCATAGACAAACATCACTGGATGCACACCGCGATAATCAGAACAAATCTTGTTCTGTTTCAAGAGAACATATGTGGCATAATAAAATAAACTCATTAAGTTGAAACCTCAACCTTTCTCCCGGCCTCTGTTAAACACTTTCACGTCCTTCAGGTTGACGCCAAGACCACTTCTCATCGTCACGGCGTCGTTGGCATCGCTCTTGAATCCGCGCCGGATTGATCCGTTGGCGTGGGCTCTGCCATAGACGGCGCAGAGAGAGAGAGTCTGACATTGGTGTAATGATGGCAGTTTTCTAATTAAAAGCAGCAAGACTCATTAAAACACACAGAAAAGCTGCTTTAGCGACAAAGCCGAGAAAACGTCACCTTGGCGATGACTTGCGGTACATCCTATTTACATAAGACCAACGGAGGCTGCCTGGGAGATGACATAAACATACGGCAGGCCTCATAATAACCTTGCTCGGAAGGGGTTAATCCATTGAGACTGGAGCAGCTGGCTCCGTGGGCCACTTTGGAGAGTGTAGCACTTAGTAAAATAATAAATTACCTGTCAGACCAGTAGATGTAAGCCCCGAACACAGCCACGGAGAACAGGTCCACATTGGAGGCTGACAGTACAATCTCTCGGCCCTCCCCGGTTTCAAGGTTTATCCTTTCTATCTTGTCGGTCCGGGCGTCGCTCCAGTATAATCTATTTTCCTAGAAAGCAATTTGAAAATGAGCACCTCTCCCTTTAAGCAGCTCTATTTTATCAGCCTCAGAAGAAGAAAGAGTGAGCGGAGCATCAGGAAGTAGAATCATGTCAGCCTACCTCGTAGTCAATGGTGATTCCATTCGGCCAGGCAATGCCAGAACTGACCAGGGTCACTTGGTCAGAACCGTCCAATCGTGCACGACCTATGCAAGGATTTTTCCCCCACTCGGTCCAGAATAAGTAACTGTTAATTGGAAAAATCTGATCCGGATGACCATTTCAACAATTAAAGACCTTAAAGGAACAGTTCAGCCAAAAATGAAAATTCCGTCATCATTTATTCACTTTAAAGGGATAGCTCACCCAAAAATGAAAATTTGCTGTTAATTTACTCACCCTCAGACCATCCAAGATGTAGGTGACTTTTTTTCTTGAGTAGAACAGTAAAGAAGACTTTTTAGAAGAAACTGTGTTCCTCTGTGACTCATATAATGGAAGTCAATGGGTGCAATCACTTTGAGATAAAAAACAAAACAAAAACATATGCAGACAAAACAAAATACCTGCAGCTCTTGACGATGCATTACGGTCTTAAGAAGCGTAACGATCGGCCTATGCAAGAAACTGAACATTAGGGAGGCCGTGTGTTCACCAGCAGTACAAATGGATAAAGCTGTTTAAGAGTACCAGTCTTCACAACTTCATGATTTAAATTATCTCGATGTAACACTAGACAAAGTGTCTCCTGCAGTTTACACATGGCAAGCTAAAGACTATGTGCAAAAAGCTGGGGCTCAGCAATGGAGAAAAGCTGGGATCTTCAGTCAGGCAGCTGCCTCAACGATTTCTTCGAGTTGTGGCATTGCAATGTTCCATTCGTGACAACAGAGGCTCTCTCCTTCTGTTGTCATCGCATGACACTTAGAACAAGAACACCACCACGTTTCAAGAGACCTCTGCCTCCCCGAGGCTTGATGACGTTCCCCTGCCGCTGCTTCCTTGATCTCTCGCAGTTCTTGATCAGAGTATTCTAGTATAAACAAGTATGGTTGTGCAAAAAATTCCACGTTGTCTAGTGTTACATCAAAATCATCAGGCATTGTGATGAGCGGTACTTTCATACAGCATTAGACGTTCCTACTGATGGTAAAAAACGAGCCCTCCCTCTCTGTAGTAAACAAACAAAGTGTGAGGTCACCCCCGCACATACTGTACGTCATTATGCGACAAGAAGCTCACGCTGCAGACTGTTGTGAACGCTCTCAATGTGCTCAGGACCGTTTGCCAAGGCTGTGGATTAGAGGTAAAAATATTGTAAATAATGTTCAGTTTCTTTTTTTTTTTTATCTCACAGTAATAGCACCCATTGACTTCCATTATATGAATCACAGAGGACCACAGATTTAGCTAAAAATATTCTTTACTGTTTTGCTGGGGGGGGGAAGCCACTAACAGCTTGCATGGCCTGAGTTTGAGTAAATGAACAGCAACTTTTAATTTTTTGGTGAACTATCCCTTTAATGTCATTCCAAACACATACGATTTTCCTACAAAATTCTGAAGACTCCAAGCTTAAAAAAGGATGCAAAAGTATCATAAAGTAGTCCAAGTGGTCATTATTTTGAACTGAATGTTTTCAATAAATCATTTTAATGCAAGACTTCAGAAACCTTACGACAATGTTTTGAGAGACACGTTTATTACTAAATATATATTGACATCAGCTTTACAACAACTTGGCATGTTCATTAGAGAAGTAGGAATCATTGTGAACAAATTCTTTTGAATTGAATCGGTTCAGTGAACTGTTTGATTTTATTCTGAAAACTTAACAAATCTGTCTGATATGGTTCTCAATGATTTGGTTGTAGCTGTTAACATTGAGTAGTAATTATACCTTTATAAGACTGTTTGCATCCTCTCTGAATCTTGAAAGCTTCCCCATCCACTATTGAATTACATTTACATTTAATCATTTAGAAGACACTTTTATCTAAAGGATACATGAAAAAAGTAAAAGAGCAACCAGCACAGAATTTGTACTTTTGTGCTGACAGAAAGTAATCTGTATGGGTTTGAAACGACAAGATGGCGAGTAAAAGAATTTGTCAGAATTTTCATTTTTGGGTGAACTACTCCTTAGAGTATAAATGTTGTTACACCACCAAGGAAATGTCATTCAAAGTTTGACTCAACTGGGAAAGGAAAAGACAGCTTTTATAGCCTTAGGCTTGAATGGGAGGCTCTTTTTTTGGATGTCTGGGATTTAGAGGATCCCACTCCTGATGCTGTCTGCTGTCAGCAGATATATGGTAGATGGGTTAACACGCTCATATGTCTAAAACTTGTCTTCACAGTGTGTGATTCTGATTGTAGGGTGTGAAGAACAAAATCAAGGCAAACAGAAAAAAACTAGCATGGTTAAACTAGATTTTGATCCTAATTACTAAAAGAATACCGTCCATAATGGGCTACAAAATGGGCCTGTGACTAAATGGAGATGCATTTCTGCTCATTTTAAATTCTTCATTTGGTTCATTGGTGATAGCCAAGACATTTTAAAGCCAATTTGTCAGCAAAACAGTCTTAGGCAGATCACAAAATGTATTTGACCTTCAAAGGTCAAAAATCCCCTGCATTTTCATTTCTCAAGAGCTCATTGTATTATATGGTCTAATGCACTTATATAGTTCCCTAAAATTTACTCAGTAATTTGCAAAGTCTTTCTAAAGATTTATATTACTGAACAGCAGACATGGCTGAATCTGATCCATTGTCTCAAAGGCATATGACGTACCCTCTCTGTGGATGCACTGCAATGGCTCTTGGCTGATCCAGCCCATCTGATATTACAACTGACCGGTAGAGACCATTTAGACGAGCAATTTCAATGAGGTTGAGGCCATGGTCTGTCCAGTAAAGGTTACCTGGTAAAAAAAAAATAATAATAATAATAATACTTCACAATATTACTGTTTTTATTGTATTGAAATTGTATTGTATTTTATTATATCAAATAAATGCAGCCTTGGTGAGCATAAGAGACTTTTTTCCAAAAAAATATAAACAATTGTACTAAACCTAAACTTTTGAACGGTAAAATGCAAAGATTTTATCTTGAGAAGTGCTGACATTGTGTGCTGAGCAATACCATTTATTGAAAAACACATACAGAGAGTGATAGAAAAATGGCAGCATTCCATTTTTATAATGATGTTTGTGTCTAACCAGCAATCCAATCGACTGCGATGCCCTCCACTCTGTTGATGCCAGTGGTGATAATGTCTTCCCTCCATGTCTGATCCCTCTTGGCTCTGGAGATCCGGTTTAAACCCATGTCTGTCCAGTAAATTGTATCATTGCCTGTATGAAGGAAAACATTTTTATTCATATTAAGAGCAAAGCTGGTAACATAAATAGTGTATGAGAATGCATCTCAGAAGCTTTAAATAAATAAATAAAGCAAGCAAGCACAGGACAGATATATCCTGGAAACGGCTTATATAAGGTTTGTAAGAGATCCCATAATAATTGCTAATGCTTTTTATCAGTAAAAATAGCTACAGTTGCCAACAAGCTTTTTGTAAGGGGACATTCAAAGTGACATACAAAAATTGTGTAGCAAACAAATCAAACATGATTAGCAATGACTAAAAGATTGTTTTGACAGAAGCACGCTCTAAATGTAAATGGTATTTTTGCCCTACAACCGAACGCGGCAAGAGTAGTAATTTACTTGCTTACTGTTATTGTTGAATTTACACGGCTAACGGATTTCTTACATGTGACAACAGCCAGCTGGAAGGCCCTCATCTGTTTTATGCTCCAACAAGCTGCCTCTTAATAACATGCAAATGGTATGCATGTGTAATCAGCTGTCATAGGCTGAGTCGGACTGGGGTTTTCTTCACCTAAGGTGCGCTGATTCTGGTGGTAGGCAAGAGTATTTGCATAGAAACTCTCTGACCATCTGCCTCTATTGCCCGGCTGCTGAGGTCAGCAATTCTGCCATGTTTCCCAACCCACACGGCGTGTAAAAAAAAAGACCTGTCCATCTAATGACTTAAGGTGAATTAAAGTGACTGAATATTAGTTTGAATACATATAAACAATCTATTCAGTTTAGAGCAGATACAAAGGATGAAGTATGCTTTACTCCAAGGTTTACATAATTTAAATAAATAAATTAAATTACAAAATATATAACATATGTATTAAAATAAAATGAATATGAATAATAATAATAATAAATGCATCATATCTTACAAACAAAGAAACAAATAAATAACAGTAACCTCACATCGTCTGTATAGCGTACTTATCCTTTGCATTAGCTCTAAACTGAATGGAATGCTATATGGACTGTATTTTCAGCACAGTGTTTGTTAGTAGTTTGTTTATGGGAGAAGGAAAGGTCAGGTCACATTTGAATGATTAGAGTAGGTAGTCTGTGCTAATGCATGCATACGTGTTTGCATGTTTATGGAAATGTCTCATATTATTGACTGTTGGAATGATAATTTGGTACCATCACATGTGGACTGCCCCCTTGACGCTCACTTCATTTATGCCACTTGTCACCACAAAATGATCCACCGAAACGGGCTGAATAATCTTGCATCAGACCACTGTCAAATTAACCTCATTCAGAGAATGAATAATGCATAGTCTGACAACAACCCCTCAACACCATCAGCTTTGTGATCTCAGCACTACTTTCTTTTGCTAGATTATCTACTATACTGCTTTCTGTCCCTTATGGTTCTAGCTACAGCATATGAGATACAAAAGGGAATATTTATCTGAGTTACTGTTTGCATCAACTTGTTTAACCAATCTGAGTGGTTTATCTCTTCAACATGTGATATGCAGTCTTGTAGAGTCCCTTCTGATCTGCAATAAGACTGTGTAGCCAATCCAAAAACTGCAGATCTGACAGCAAACAACATTTTAAAAAAGTAATGCAGAGAAAGCAATACATGCCTTATCTTTGTTGTGCACACACAGAGGATTCAGAGAGTGGTTCTAGTGAACAGAATGGAAGATAGCAGGACTGAATCATAGCAAGTGCAGTGTTTGTACCGGCATGGAAGTCCACGCCAACAGCAAACAAGGTGCCGCTGATGGGCATCAGTGTCTCTGCGTGGTCACTGGGATCCAAAGCGATTCCACGTATCCCCTCATGAAAAGAGTACATCAGAAAAGAACTCAAGCCTGTGATAGACAACAGCAAGCGAGAGATGTTAGATTGAGGTCAAATGACCGTCACACAGTTTTCTTTAGATGCCTTCCACACAAAAAAATAAGTAGCTAACTGACAAAAACTACATGAATTGTTGTGAAAAGTGAATAAAACATTTGTAACATCCCTGCTAAACACAAGGACACGTGTCACGACTGCAGCCTACCTTCACAGGAGAGACGGTCACTGCGCAGGTTGTAGCCAATGGTGCAGGCACATGTACGTGTGTTTTCAGATGTGGGCAGACAGAGCTGAGAGCAACCACCATTATTTAACTGACAGGCATTCCTACCTGAGAGACCGCAATGAGAGGAGAGAACATGGTGATGGAATTGTCTTGAAAATAAGTCTTGAAAACTATTTGTGGAGAGTGGAGACAACTGCTGAGTGCTGACTGTAGTTGTGGGGCTTCTCCCTCTCTAACACTTCTATATTATTGCAAGAAAACTATTCCAAACCGTATTGAAACATTTATATTTCTTAAACACAGAAATGTGATAGGTGAAGTTTGTATTCCGATCAACAGTCAGATGAAACTGAAAGAAAATAATGACTTTTTTATACATTTCCTGAAACCCCTTTAATCACCCATTGCTCATACAAACAATCTTTTGACATTGTATGACCCATTTATATTGTGTGAGAAAATGATGACGATTTTAAATATTGTCATTATACTTAAAGGTGCATTGCGCACGTCTTTTTTGCAGAACTATGCCTTCTGGCGACAAGCGAAATTGCCTTAATGTCTTTGTCTTACGTGGAGTTTGCGTTGGGGTTTGGAATGAACTACAAGCCGGTGTCTTTGAATCCATCTTCTACTTTTGTCGAAAGTTGGGTAAAGTTTTGTCGCTCGAGTTGTCTTCGCTGACACGGAGAATGGCGGCAAATACACAAACCTGCCAGACATAGCCAGGTGAGCGTGAACGCGCATGACGTCATGCCCAGTCAGGGATTCCAGCCCGAATCCCTCTTATTTATTTTACTGTACAGGATTATAGAGGCAATCGCAGTGATCAGAGAAGGGCTCATTCAGCCCATCAGGCTATTGTTTAAGCATGTATGGGTTAGAAAAACGGGTATTTTTAACTTGAAATGTTGCGCAATGCACCTTTAAGCCAAAGCAAATTATTAAAAATGTATAAGTAGGAAAATATATAATCTTTATTAAGATGTGATGCATGTCCACTAGTTTTGAGTTACTAGTTTTGATATTCGTTATTTCGAAGTGTTTTTCTGTTTACATTGCTCCCAGTGTTTACTTCTTGTGGTTTACTTTGTTCCCATAGTTAGCCTTGTTAGTTTCTATAGTTTTTTATATAGTTTATAGTTTTCTATAGTTTCTATTTGTTTGTTTGGTTGTGGAATAAAGACTGCTAGCGATTAGATCCCCGCCTCTCTCCTTGTTCCTGCTAACTGTAACAAGTTGACAGTGTGGCTTATTTTATACTTATTATTATTGCTAATGTGTATATTACATTTCAAAAGTTTGGGGTTGGTAAGAGCATATGACTTATGCTCACCATGACTGCATTTATTTGATCAAAATGTTGTGAAATATTATTATATTTAAAAAAGAAAACTGTTTTCTATTTCAATAAATTGTAATTGTCTTTTATTCCTGTGATGCTAAAAGCTGAATTTTAAGCAGCGATTACTCCAGTGTCACATGATCCTTCAGGAACTATCCTAATATGCTAATTTGAAGCTCAAGAACTGTTTTCAACCAGTGAAATTTTTGTGGAAACTGTGATACATTATTATAATTACTATTATTATTATACATATTATTATGTATAGGATTCTCTGATGAATAGAAAGTACAAAATAAATCTTTTGTAACATTATAAATGTGTGCATTGTCACTTTTAGTCAATTTAATGCATCCTTGTTAAATAAAAGTATTAATTTCTTTCAAAAAAAGAAGTAAAAAAACATTTAAACGATACAGTAAACCTGAAGAGAAACGTTTTCATTTGAAAGCCAATTGACATATAAACTGCTTTTCTGATATCATTCCAAAAGCAATTTCACAGAGATTGTTATTATACAAAACCCATGTCCTACTGTTAAAAACCAGGGCTGTCAAAAGAATATAATGATAATGTTTAATATCATTAAACCGCTGAATGAAACCAACATGTCAAAGTTAATATGTTAACTTGTTCAATTCATATCTTAAGATCCAAAATAATGTTTTTTAAACATTTTTTTTTTTTTTTTTTTTACTTGAGGAAATGAGGGGTTAGAAATGGGGGCCCTCAGGGGAGATTGGGCCATGTTGACTCCATTGACTCTGGGCACCCTGTGCTAAGCCCCCCTTTTCGGGTATTCGGAGAAATCTTTAATTTATTTTACTTTGTGCAATCCATTAAAGCTTGCAGATTCTATATTGGCCCGCTTATGAGCAAAGCTGAAGCAGAAGACTAATTTGAGACCGTTTCTGAGGCATGTCATTTACGCTTTTATATGAATGCAATACATTAACAAGTTCGGTCACATTGGTCTGGTCGTAATTTGGGATATCTCTCCTCATTTGATGAAAGGTTTTAGTGTTGCCGTCAAGTCAAGATGACTTCACACTCTTCCTGGAAGTCTTACTCTCGTCTTAATTGTATAACTGAAAGTGAATGGGAGGGAAACTGCACCACTGTGTATTGGCACACACTTTCACAGAAAGCTCAGCTTGCACATCTACGACAGTTATAAGACAGCTCCGCATTATGCATAGAGAGACTAATTGCTGCCGGAGAAATTTGGTGGCTGGATAGATTTACATTTGAGCCCGTTTAATGGTCATTTCTTATTCAAGTCGACAGTTTAGTGGGATCCACAGCAATGCCGTTAATGGATCTGCCATTAGTGTGAATTATTTGCAGAATAACTCACAAAATGGAAAACCAATATCTGAATAGATCTCTGCTTAGGAAATATCTCTGATAGAAACCAGTTGACTTATTTAGAGCTAGCAATTTACAAATAAATTAAACAAGATGGTATAATGCTCAAAATGTATGGTCTTGTTTATTTCAGTACATTTGTTTTTATATGCTACTTAAAGACTCCATGAAGTTAAATAAAGTGTTCTATGGCTTTTAGTCTATGTCTGTTCATTTTGAGGCTAATTACTGCTTGTGTATCCCTAAACATAGACTTAATTCACAGATATATGCATTTAAAATGAGCAATTTTTCTCTCCCAGGAAAACTGAGTGACTTTTTTTTTTAAAACATTGATGACTCATATTAAACTACAACGATCCAAAGTCCAATGAAATGCTCTGTAGAATGGGGATGTACTATCAAGTAGCTAAATCATGGTACGTGTTTGAAACTCAACTAAAGCCTACAGGCTAAAAGCGACAATATATGCAAAGCACGTCAACACTGGAAAGAAATGCAAAATCCCTTCAGTTAGTCATTTCAAAGACAGTCACTTGTCAAAGTATTTTTGAGGCAACATTGACTGTATCACGGCTCACCTTTCTGACCATCTCTGTCGTAGACCTTCATGTGTACCACTCCACTGGTCTTATTGCGCAGCACCACCGGGTTACGTCCATCCCGTTTGGCGACCGTCCCCAGCTGAGCCAGATCGTCATCGGCCCACCACAGCCTGCCACCTGGAAAAACAGATGAATTATTTATTTCCCAAAGTCACAGAACCAGTAGGTCTGACTGCCAATAGAGGCACATGCCATTATCATTTGTTTGTCCTTTTTATTCCACACGCATATAATCCGGTGGTGTGCTGTGCTCTTTTTCGGTGCCAAAACTATGCTACGCTACAGTGTACGGGTGGGCGAGGGGGGTGGTTGGAGAGAGAGAGATAGAGCGAGCGAGCGAGAAAAGTAAAGAGATAGGACTTGAGCATTATGCATGTTCCCTTCCCAGTGTGAGTCAATGAGGCAGAGCTCAGGGCAGCCTGGCTACGTGCCCTGGCTGAAGACAAGGGCTCTTCATTCACAAAGCCATCAGAGTGCATCTATTCTCACAGTGGCGCTGCAGCTAGCAAGCCCCTCGTGTTGTTTCCGCTCTGTAAGGCTGAGTGTGTCACAAAGGGCCTCAGAGATTGTCCTTGGCTCCGAGCCTAGAGCATATCTGTCTGTTGCAGGAATACAGGAGAGCAGGAGACAGTCGTAGCTGTGCAACCGTAAAATCAAACACACATTTGTATTTGTAAAGAAGGACTGAATTAACTGAATGACCCTGAATGAAAAGGAGGAAACATTAATCAACAAATTCAAGTTAATCATTCAAGTCAAGTTCCCATCAAGATCAATTCAAGTTCCCATCAAGAGACCGTTAGTATGTGATTGTTACAATAAAGCTGTATTGACTTTGGATCAGATTTTCAAAGCTTTCTCCAACAAATTTTTGAGATTTTACAATAGTAACAATAATTGTAGCAACTATAATGTTTTAATGGAACCATTGTGAATTGTAATATAGGGATATTAAAAACAAAAAAAAGTTACATTAAAAGTTTTGGGTTGGTAAGATTTTTAAAGAAAGTAATAGTTATATTCACCAAGGATGCGTTAAATTGGTCAAAACTGTATAAATATTTCAATTCATCTAAGTATCTTGAGAAGAAAATTATCACAAAAAAGTAAAACCGTCTTAAAAAAATCTTACTGACCCTAAACTTGTATACAGCATTGAATTTGTACATCTATAAATTTCACCCTAAAATGCTGTCTCTGTAGGCAGCTCACTTGGTTTTAGAACAGAGCAGTTGCATGATTAAACACTTTCATATGTATGCATTGAGTACAAATATTTTCAGATATTCATGTCTCCTCCATGAACCAGAAACAAATAATAGTGTCATTCAGGCCACAGAGTCTCCAAGCAGATATTTGCTTTTTGTAGTGAGGCCAGCTGTGTATAAATGACATCCTACCCTGAGCAGCCAGTAGCGTATTTGACATTCAAGATTGCTTGCATAGGTCATCACTGCAGTCAATATTAATCTTTACCTGTCCAGGGTGAGAGACATCAATGATTGCTTCTGGGTGTAATGTCCATTTAAACTGTTTGATCACAGAACAGCACAGGTCTTAAGGTGACACACAGCCCACTAAACAGCACCTTGCACTTGCCTGAGTGGTCACATCCCATTAAAGATTCTACCAGGAGGAGGTGGCAAGACTGAATCCTGTCAGGAAAATTGCTTTCATTTCTTCAGTCATCATGCTCTTCAATTACTGTTTCACACTCTAATAACGCCTTTGATGCAAGGCGGCCATTGGATTTTTTTTTTGCTTAATAATGATGCCACATCTTTCAAACAGCCGACGGTTGTATCGATCTCCTGATCATCTGTCTCTGCCGAGTATATTTCCCTGCACAGCTCTCTATAATGATAAGGCCTGTCCCTCAACACATACTGCAGGGTGGTTGATTTTACTGTACCGGGTGGCTGAAATCGTAAACCATTTCCGTTACAGCAATTTACGGGGACATCAACTGATAGGATGTTATACAGGTTAACCTTGGCAGATGCCCTAATTTATGTTGCTTTTACTAGGAGGGAGATAGAGCCGATAGAGACTGAAGATTGTATCCCCCATCATCACATGGAAATCATACAGCCTAATGGAAAAGTTTGTTTCATTCATGTTCAAAACTGTGAACAGTCAAGCTGTAATTTTGAGGAGATACGCAAACAACTATAATCTGTGCCAGTAACCTGCCTGCAAAGCTACCTGAAAAACTATGCGCAAGTGTACTCAAGACAAAAGCTGTTTTAAACGCAAAGGGTGGTCACACCAAATATTGATTTGATTCAATTAATAAAAGTTAATTTATAGATAAAATCTATTTATGACATTATTTTTGAAAGATCCTTACTGTACAGCATTTTTACACAAGTGACTTTAAAACTAAAACTTTACACAGAATTGTAGTTTTGCAGGGAGGTTTCTTCAAGCGTTTTGGAGACGTTGCCACAGTTCTTCTGGATTTAGTCTGTCTCAGTTCTGTTTCTTCATGTAATCACCGACAGACTCGATGACGGTGAGATCAGATCTTCGTGTGGAGCATGCCAGCTGTTGTCAGACTCCTTGTGCATACAAATATATCACTGGATTATTACAATTAATGGAAAAAGAAATGTTTGGAAATGTCAACTGATATTTCTACTGACGCACTACAGCAAAATATATAAATAACTGGCTTAAAACCATTTTTTGGGTGAAAATAATAATGTGCCTAAGACTTTTGCATATTATATAATAATATAAAAATTATTTATTATTATATATACACTCATATATATATACACTAAAGGATTATTAGGAACACCTGTTCAAATTCTCATTAATGCAATTATCTAATCAACCAATCACATGGCAGTTGCTTCAATGCATTTAGGGGTGTGGTCCTGGTCAAGACAATCTCCAGAACTCCAAACTGAATGTCAGAATGGGAAAGAAAGGTGATTTAAGCAATTTTGAGCGTGGCATGGTTGTTGGTGCCAGACGGGCCGGTCTGAGTATTTCACAATCTGCTCAGTTACTGGGATTTTCACGCACAACCATTTCTAGGGTTTACAAAGAATGGTGTGAAAAGGGAAAAAACATCTAGTATGCTGCAGTCCTGTGGGCGAAAATGCCTTGTTGATGCTAGAGGTCAGAGGAGAATGGGCCGACTGATTCAAGCTGATAGAAGAGCAACTTTGACTGAAATAACCACTCGTTACAATCGAGGTATGCAGCAAAGCATTTGTGAAGCCTCAACACACACAATCTTGAGGCGGATGGGCTACAACAGCAGAAGACCCCACCGGGTACCAGTCATCTCCACTACAAATAGGAAAAAGAGGCTACAATTTGCAAGAGCTCACCAAAATTGGACAGTTGAAGACTGGAAAAATGTTGCCTGGTCTGATGAGTCTCGATTTCTGTTGAGACATTCAGATGGTAGAGTCAGAATTTGGCGTAAACAGAATGAGAACATGGATCCATCATGCCTTGTTACCACTGTGCAGGCTGGTGGTGGTGGTGTAATGGTGTGGGGGATGTTTTCTTGGCACACTTTAGGCCCCTTAGTGCCAATTGGTCATCGTTTAAATGCCACGGCCTACCTGAGCATTGTTTCTGACCATGTCCATCCCTTTATGGCCACCATGTACCCATCCTCTGATGGCTACTTCCAGCAGGATAATGCACCATGTCACAAAGCTCGAATCATTTCAAATTGGTTTCTTGAACATGACAATGAGTTCACTGTACTAAAATGGCCCCCACTGTCACCAGATCTCAACCCAATAGAGCATTTTTGGGATGTGGTGGAACGGGAGCTTTGTGCCCTGGATGTGCATCCCACAAATCTCCATCAACTGCAAGATGCTATTTTATCAATATGGGCCAACATTTCTAAAGAATGCTTTCAGCACCTTGTTGAATCAAAGCCACGTAGAATTAAGGCAGTTCTGAAGGCGAAAGGGGGTCAAACACAGTTTTAGTATGGTGTTCCTAATAATCCTTTAGGTGAGTGTATATATATATATATATATATATATATATATATATATATATATATATATATATATATATATATATATGTGTGTGTGTGTGTGTGTGTGTGAAGTATGTATGTGGCTGTTACACACATTTTTGACTTGTAGTGCATATGAGTTGAAGGGAAAGTAATGTATTCCAAATTTTCCCTCTTTATGCTGAATCTGACTCTTTGTTCTCTGATGACATTCTCATGCTGCATATTAATATATACCATTCTTTTAGATCTCTGTGGGTAACCTGCATGGCAATGTGGCGCATGTATTATAAAAACACAGACTGCCGGTATTTGAAAGAAAAGCAGTGTTTTGAGAGCTTGGAAGGTATAGCTGTCTTATCATATAGGTATACATGCAGAACCCAGTCTGCTTTACTTATTACAAAGATAACATCAATCATGACTCTTTCATCTCCTCGCCTTGTTTCCTTTCGTATTCACATTGAGGATGTGATTACTTTATATTTTATACTTATAATCAACTGCATAAGCATGGTAAGGTATATATGCTGTACATCTGCAAGGCATTAAGAGAAGGAAATGATCTTATGCCATTGCTTGACTGGTTCATATTCAGCATGGAAGAGGGAAACATGGAATTCTAAGTGAAATTCCACTCATCACCCACTTATATACCAACTCAAGAGACTGCGAGATCATCCGCCCACCTGCATGCATATGTAATCGGCCCCTGGCCATTCAGGCTGTAAGATGGTCTTTCCTTTATAGAGGTGTGATACAGGTTGAAAATTGTAGAATTGATCCATAATCAATTCTGCACGATTTGGGGAAAATGTCATATTGCGATTATTGAGGTCAATATTGCGATAGCGATATGCGATTGTGATATAATAAACAAATGGTTTCATGAGTCAACTTGCTTGGTTCTCAAGAATGAAAATGATCCTTTTTAATTTCAAAACAAAATTAAATAATGACATATTTGCATTACTGCAAACCTTTTATTGTCTCAATAGTACAATAGTATAAAATAAATAGAACAATAAATAAGAACATTTGTATGCTCATGAAAATAAGATATTTTGAACATTCTGTTCAGACAAACAGGGACATTTAAGTATAAACTCAGTCTGTGGATCATTTTCTGAATTCCCCATTTGCTAACGGTGTATCTAGGCATCATGTCTCATGCCAAGCAGTCCGTTATGGAGTCTTTGATTTCTTTTCATATGACTTTTCACGTTTTTATAGATTTATATTAGTTTATATATTTTATAATGTAATAATTTCACAGCTAATCTCCAAATTAATGTAGAGACAACATAAAGTTATATATTTACAGTATATTTTAAATAATTGTTTATTGGCATCTTTTTATGAATGAAGGTCAGTAATACGGCCCCTCATAAGCCAGGACATTCACAGGCAGCGCGGTCTATTTTGTCTTGTCGCGCATGAATGGTTTAAAAGCATTTGCATGAATAAGAGCGGAATCATATAATGTAACACTAACCAAAGGATGACAAAAATCATGGATGCTGCGTTAATAGCCCTAATTTATTTCATAGGCATAGTTTTAATCGCATAGGCTTGACATTGCTATATTATTAATCATGCAGCACTAATGCCACTGTATACTGTGTATACAAGTTTGGGGTAGGTAAGATTTTCATTTTTTGATAATAAATACTTCTATTCAGGAAAGCAGCATCAAATTGATCAAAATAAATACTTTTGCATTGTTACAAAAAAAATCTATTTAAAATAAATCCTGTTCTTTTGAACTTTATATCCATCAAAACATTATAAAAAAACAAAGCAGCAAACTGTTTTAAACACTGATAATAAGAATTGTTTCTTGAGCACCAAATCATATTAGAATGATTTCAGAATGATCATGTGACTGGAGTAATGGCTGTTGAAAGTTGAAAACTTTGCCATCACAAGAAAAAAAAAAAACTTGTAAGCATAAGAGACTTTAAAAACATTAAAAAAAATCATACAGACCCCAAACTTTTGAATGATAGTGTATAAACACGCACACTATATGGGCAGTATGGACTAACGCATATTAAAGAAAATCTTATCAGAAATGTGATGCAGTATAAAACTTTCTACTAAAACAATCAACCATCTACTGCATTTTTGTATTCATTTGTTGCACTTGGAACTATTTGACTCATATCCTATTGTAGTCTTCCAAGAAAGGGCATAGCAAGCATGTTCAGTGCAAACACAAAAAAACATGCATACCAAAAACACATCTCTGGCAGTTTGTCATACTAGGCTATAAACGAGAAACATAACTGTCCACCAAACAGACTCATAGGTTTTTGCAGAAGTAATGGAAAGCATTTCCTCAATGGAACAAAGGCCTATTAATTGTGATAGATAGCGGCTACTGAATGCATAATTTTGCTGTTTTGCTGTACAGTGCTACTTCTTTGAAAGTAACCCATTAGTCTTTGTGGCAGCCTGCATTCTGCTCCCAATTTAATAATGACTCAAACTTTGTTTAATTAAAAGAGTGTCACCACTTCTTACAAATTGCATTTGTTTTTCAGCTCATCATAGCTGCTCTAAAATAGAACATGACTATAGAGGTTTTCCAAAGATTAATACCTTTGCAGCATGCAGACAGTGTAATCAGTTAAAACTGGGGTTTAGGGAAATAAAGACATGCTAATGAATAATTAACGGGCATAAGTTTCTACCCACAAAGACAGACAGAGAGTAATGTGAGAAAACATGTCAGATAACATCTAAAACATAGAGTGTAATACCTTTAGGCAAAGAGAAAGAGAAATGGTCTAACATAAAAAAGTAAAAGCGCACAATTACAGGCTTTGCTGTATTTACTGCTTTCATTTGATAGTTATGCAACTCTCTCCCCTTCTGATGCTGCCAGCATGACTGACTTCTTTATAAACCATTGAATTACAGCTTCTGGCCAATGTTTATAGTTGTAATTTGAGTCATACATTAGGGGTAAAGTGTGTGATTAGAAATTGCATGGAATAAAATGGATATCTTCCAAGACAGCCTTTATTACCTTGGTCTATATAAAGCTAAATCAATCAAACTTCTCCACTTTCTAAGATTATGTTTACGCTCCTCAGGAAACCAGAATTTGATCTATTTTTGACAAAATGCCTTTATTTTGTCAGTCTTTACCAATCTGAAGCAAAGTAGCTGTAGACTCACAGTGTCAGACTTGATTATCGACAAAGTCTAATATATCATCATAACTACTTCTGATCAAGCACTGTAAATTTTGACATAAAAAGACCAGCTAACCAATATGTAACATTACCAATCACAGTTTGTTCTTTTACCCAGACATTTAGGGATGGTAAATCATGACTCATTTAAATACTTGGCCAGCAATCTCCGTGAACAGAACAGAAATGACTGAAAATGTAAGTTGACTTTTTTATGTATAAAATAAAGCACAGAAAAATAAACATGGAATAAGGGTATACAATTATTATCTAGTCCAATGATCTATTATCAATTATCTAGTCCAATTACTACTATGTGCCTTAAACAGAAAACAGAACCTTAACAAGATCCAATGACAAAGTCTTTGCAAACTTTGACAAAATCCAATAACCAGTTGTTCTTCAGAAAAACTTATTGTTGCAACCGGGTGCCTTTTAAACATAATTTTGTTTCTGATAAAACTGATAAATAGCAGCCAGCTGATAACCAACCACATGGTCTGAGGGACTCACTCCATGTGAGACTAATTTACACATTCTTTTACCACTTTTAACTTTGACTTATTTTTTCTTATAAATGTGGTCTTCATGGTGTGCTGTTACCAAAGCAACAAAGTCCAGTAATTTCATTCAATATTCTCAAACTCAAACATTAAAGCTGCAGTCCATAACTTTGTTGTGTTAAAAAATTATCCAAAATAATTTTTTGAGCAAGTACATAACCAGCCAGTGTTCAAAACTTTCTGCTTGCCTTAGCTCGATTCAAAACGGTAAGCTCGAAAACAAGGACAAATATCGTAAGGTCATTAAATGTAGTCACGCAATGCTGATGTTGTTAACATTAACAATGAGAACAAAGTAAAATTTGCATGGTTTGACGTGATATGATAAGCGATTGTTAGATTTATTCAGCGCGATTTACTGCAATGCTTTTTTTCTTTCCCTTAGTTGGTCAGAACAAAAGTGGATGTTACATACTTGTTCAGATGACATTTACCGGTGACAATTTTTATGTTGGTCATTCTTCCAAAAGAGTAATCTGTGATTCCGAATGACAGTATTCACACCGGCGCGGTGACTGACAGCCGCACATTCTCCTAAAAATATTAATTCACCCGCGCTGTACCGTGCCGAGGCACAACTCACATAAAGTTTATAATCGCGAATAACTGCAATAGCAGATTTCGAACAGAGAGGGGACAGACGAAAAACTACGGACTGCAGCTTTAATTAGAATAAAAAAAATGTAGATAAAATATCAGCCATATGCCATCAAATCAACATGCAAGCGGTCATTTTCTCAAGGTTAATGGTGGTTAACAGAATTAAGCCTGACTAATGAAGAAGGAATTAGATGCTATATCACTTACCCATGACTGCTAGAGCCGCAGCTTTAGTTAAGTCCCTCTTCATGCTTTCAATGACCTCAAAGCCACTGCCGTCCAGATTACACCTGTTGATAGTCCCATTAGCAGAACTGATCCAATACATCTTTCCTGCTGGAAAGTCAATCGAAAGTCCTGAGGGAAAACAAGAAGTCAGTTAGAAACTGTTGTTTGGAGTGCTGGTATGGAATCCCGTTCAGATCATTACTTTAAAATATACCTTATATATCCTGTATATTTATCTGTGTGTTGTAAGCTTGGAATATAGTTGCGACCTCTTTGAGACACACTAAATCACTTGACTAAAATTAATCTCTGTCTAAAACCTGTTTCAAAAGTGGAAACGGTGAGCGTTTGACAGAGTGGGAAAATTGATTGTGACAAGTGAAGGATTTTTCAATTGAGTGTCAAGACAGCTTTGATTGAGAGACGGGCTAGTGCATGATATACTCCCAACAACAACAGACAAGACTTTAAACTCTCAGTCATCTTTTCCAAGACTGCCTCTAAAACAAAAGGAGCACGTGATTTGATTATCAATGAATGTACAGGCACAGGGGTATAAAACAACTACAGAGGAACCATATTTAGCTGGAGGATGGGAGCTGTGTAAAAGTTTATATATATATATATATGGATGGAATCAAGAGGCCAGAGATGCACAAACTTTGTAAATCAACCTGTTAAACCACAATTTTCTCTGAGTCCTTGCTTTGTGAGGCTGTGGAAATGAAATGTAATGTATATGAAACTTATATCTGTCACGAGTCTAAGAATTCAAAGAGACTTGAAACAGGAAATCTCAAAAAATAGTCCTTTAAAGAAAACCGAAGACAACAAACTGAAATTTCATAAACATGACAATATCCTCAAAGCCTTTAAATTCAGCAGCAGTTTATAGAGACAGTTGACTCAAGTTCAAGTTTTCAATGATTATATTTAAAGGTAATTAACTACATCAAATGCTTTACTGTAGGTCAAAACTATAGGCATGACTAACCAGAGGTCTCTTCACAAAGATAATAGTTGTGGCCAGTTACATTTTAGACTAAAATGGATTTCACTGCCTGTTTTAAATAAGTTACGTAAAATATTTTTTTTTATATTTTGTATAGTTTTTCAGAATAAAAAATTATGATTTTGTCCTCAGAAATGTAATTAAGAGTACAGGTTTTTCATTTAGAAATTTTGAAAAACAATGACTCATGTGCTTTAAACCCCTGTAAATGTAAGAATTGCGAGGGAATCAAAGAGAGAAAATTGACATGCAGAAATACTGAAGCTTTCTCTTATAGACTGAAATCATACATACCAACTGGTTCTCTCTGGTTTTGATGAAGAACCTTCCTGTTACTTCCATCCATATTGGCTACGTTTATTGTACTACCATCAGTCCAGTAAATTTTTCTAGACCATGAAACAAAAAAGAAATTTTTAGGAGAAACATTTCAAATAACTATTGTGGTTTGTATTTAAGGTTGACATTGACATGACACATGAGGTCGACATACATTTATATATTTATATATATATATATTATTATTATTATTATTAAGAAGAAGAAGAGGAAGAAAATAACATGTATTATATTAATTCATTCACACCAATTAATAAGAAATTTCTGATAAATATAGGCAATAAGAGCAAACAAAAATCTTATCTAATCATACTTGCAATCTGTCCATGTGGGCTGCTTACCCTTTGGCTGGGTGCACAGTCAGACACTTTGGTTTGTCAATCCCATGGATGACTGAGGTTTTTAGAGATCCGTCTAGTCGGGCAACATTGACCTGCGTCTCCTCGTTCTCAGAGCTCAGCCAATACATGTTCCTTGAGAGCCAATCAATTGCCAGCCCACGGCAGTTTTGAATATCTGCACGTAGCAGAGATAGACATTAACACAGAGGAGCACATTACAACAAGCCTCATCATGGGTGACTGCAGCACTTCTGCGCATGCTATAATACAATGTTGTGTGCAAATAACTTTCAAAAGCACATGCTTGGCATGCTAATCAGTTTGAGAAGGTTTAAGATACAATGTGCTTGATAACAGACAGCACTTAAGAAAATCTACAACAGTCTACATCTCGCACTACTTTTGCTTTTCTTAATGCATTTCAGAGAAGCAATCCCCAGAGAGCTCTCCTATCACGTAATATATTATTTATGTTCAACCACACACTCCTTCAACCGTCATTTTTTTAATGCAGGCTGCCTGTGAACACAGTCTTCTAGTAATTGAAAAAACAATTTAAGACTGAGTGTCAGCCAAATAAAATGGCATTTCAGCACAAACCTACAATGTGGCAGCAGGGGGAAAAAATATAACACAACTTATTAACAAGCAGCACAGAAATAAAATAACACTCATAGGTGGTGTTTATTAAGAAAGACCTTACATTAACCACACAGAACATGAAAAAAGAAAAGAAAAGCATATGTTTTTGACTTCCTGTTTTGACTTACCTCCGGAAATGACAGTTTGAAGGCCTGTTCCGTTGATGAATGCACGCTTTATTGTTTGAGTTTTAACGTCCGCCCAATAAATCCTTTCCTCAAGAGCATCGTAATCCACCACAGTGACATCATCAATGTCAGGAACCGTCAAAGCAGTCATGACATTCATGTATGGATTATCAATGTCCACCCCACGGATCTCAGAACGCCTCACGTACAACAGGAACTTTTTCAGGGCTGATGCCAAAACAACAACAAAACAAACAAACAAACCAACAAAAAAAAAGTCAATACTTCCTCTAGAAAGCTCAAACTGATCCATACTTTTGTGTGAGGGACGTTACTCACCCACACAAGAGCGGTTGTTGAGGGAGAGCTTCATGAGATGAGGACACGAACAGGATGCCGTGCGATTATAATCAATGAGACAAAGGTGGGAGCAAGGACCTCTTGCATCGTTTCCTTCGCACGGGTTTGAGGCTGAAAAACCCGGGGTGACACGCATTTAAACCAGGGAAAGAAAACATAAGGAGAAAAATCAATATTGCATCTTACGAATTAAGAAGAACAGCTCTCCTAAAAGGAGCCACGAACAACAGCTTCCGACTTACAACAGGAAATACAAAACTGTTACTGTACAGTCAAACTGACAGAATTACTTTTCTTGATGAGGAAGGATGGCCTTTGATTTGAGATGTGACCGTTCAGATGTTTAAGGGCAACATAAAAATGGGTGCAAAACAAAAGACGGCATTAGCAAAGTGAAAAAATTCATCTAAATTCCAGGATAAAGAAAAGAGCTGAGGTTGAATGAACAGTGCCGACAGCTCATGTCTTCCGCCCACAGTGATCTTCTTGACACCACAGCACATTTAGACCTTTTGAACAACTCTTCGCAAAGGGGCTTCTATATATCAACGGAAGTTAATGTTGAGCAGACAGATAATGGCCAGAAGGCTACTGGTGTGAATAGTCATTTAACCATCAGATCTTTCACAGATTGATAGTAAAAATCTTCCTTGAAAGGATATATTTAAAAGGCAAGCTGAAACGAGGATGAGAGAAATTTCTGTCCTCATATAGCATCATCCTCGAATTTGTCATTTATAGTTTAAGGCTGGTTCACACTGCCCCCAAACACACTGCAACATTTCAGTCATTCTTGGTAAAGTTGGCAGTTCAATTGAGAATAATAAAAAATGCTGGAAAATGTTCAGTTTAAAACATAATGTATATTAAAAAAAATACATACATGTATATACTGAAAGTAATATTATTATGTGTTTTTGACATTTTAATTATTATTATTGTTTATTTATATACCTATATACTATTTATATAAATATATTATATTATATTCTTATATCTGTTTATTTTAGTACAATAAGGTGGTGGTTGAGGAGATTCCCCCTTCCATGTCCAATACGCTTTGAGTGCCTAGAAAAGCGCTATATAAATGTAATGAATTATTATTATTATTAATTATAAGTTAAACTAAATGAAAATGAGAAATGTTTTCTTGCAAGTATAGCTGAAATAAAATAAGCTTTGTAAAATATTTAATTTGATTTAAAAACAATTTAAAGTTTGAGGTTGTTAAAGATTTAAAAAAAAAAATGACAGAAGTCTCTAATGCTCACGAAGGCTGCATTTATTTGATCAAAAATACAGTAAAACGGTAATATTTTTACAAATTAAAATAACTGTTTTCGATTTTAATATTTTATTCCTGTGATGGGAAAGCTGAATTTTCAGCATCATCTCTTCAGTTTTCAGTGTCATAAGATCCTTCAGAAATCCTTCTAATATGCTGATTTGTAGCTCATGTAACATTTATTATGTTTATTTATATACCGGTAGTTGCCACTACTGCCTGAAGTCAATAGACTTTAACCCTTCAACGAACCCAGAGCAACTACATGCAATTAACTCCACAAGCAGTTGCATCTTGTAAATAATTGATCCAGTGGGTGTTTGAATATAGGCCCATTATTTCTTTCCGATGCTGAACCCATTTCACTTATGTAGGAAGCATATTTTTGCAAGTGAGCATAACAAATCATTTCAAGTGAGTAAATTATAGGCAAGAATCCCATAGAATTAATTATACATTCAGCTGTTCTGCGGGGGGAAATGGCTGCTTGAATAAATACAGTATAAACAGTGCGAGTGCACTTGACTCATGATAGAGACACTTGATTTGGATGTACTGATTTGTTCGCAATCAAAAATCAGTCACTGATTTCATAAAACTTACTTCTTAAACATACATCTGACTTTACCTTATCAACGCTGTATGCAAAGAGAGTGCAGAGTATAATTTGTATTTTCACTGCTTCAGCCTTGTCCGAATAGGGCAAGATACACCCTGTCTATGTCTGCAAACTCCAATAGTAATTTTGAAGTGGTTTGCCTGTCAGCAATGTTCTGGAAAAGTGCTTACAACACTGCAGGCCACACATGCACTAAAAATGCGAGCCCTCCAAACTGGTGTCGATCTCTTGAAACTCAACCCTCAGTTCTTTCACCACACATAATGCATTTACCACGTGCTGGCTAATGTCTGTAGCCTTAGCCCATAAGGCTAGTTAGCATAGCGCATTTTCACTCCCTACGGACCCTCAGAGGTCCGCCACTATCCTGCCAGAACTTCATAGGCCAAATATAAACACAATTGCCATGGACTGTAAGGGGCCAGAACCAAGATTTTGGACATCTTTAATAGCCAGACCTTCCCATGAGCTCTTTAAAATTAGATTAGCCATACTTATTGGCTTCTCTGGCAATTGTAGCACAATTTGTCGACACTTATCGGTGTAAAACAGTCACCCGGCTGCCGGTGCTGTGGCAGGACACATGAGCCGTTTTGGCAGGGCTCCCTTCAGTTTTGGGCTGGTTGGAATGATACAAATCAGATTATTTCGGCTGATGAACACTCGCAGAAGGCTACATTTTTGGACATCTGGGCACCTAGCACACTTGGCAATCACAATAACTTCATTTAACGTTTTACAAATTACAAAATGCTATTTTTTAAATATTCGTTATAAATATACAACTAATATAATATATGTATTAGACATGCATATAGACGACAGTTTTTTTTTTTTTTTGTGATGGAGTCCCTTGTTTGTCTTGAGCAGTTAAACTGCTCAATGTTCTTCAGTAAAATCCTTCAGGTTCTGCAGATCCTTCAGTTGGAAAATATGTAAAGAACCTAAGGATTTTTCTGAAGAACATTGGGCAGTTTTGCTCGGGACAAACAAGGGACTCAAGAACAAACATCACAAAAACAAAACAAAACAACAGGCGTGGATCATCCAGGTAACGACACACAGTATTAAGAATCAAGGGTATGTAACCTTTTGAACAGGGTTATTTTATTTATAAATTCAGCTATTTTTTGTCTTGTGGACTATAAGTAAACAACTTTTATGTAAAATATTTTATTGAGGTCAGTACTAAATAAAAAATAACATGCATTTTATACAATCCCTCTTATTGTGTTACAATAATTAACATTTTGCAGATTCTGCAAGGAGTATGTAATCTTTTGAGCACGACAGTGTGTGTGTGTGTCTGTGTGTGTATATATATATATATATATATATATATATATATATATATATATATATATATATATTTATTTATTATAGGTTATATTTTACATTTTTTTATCATAATCTGTCTATTAAAAAGATAATGCCAATAAAAGTCATCTTTGCATGATATTTTTCTTCAAAGATTCAAGCAGCCACTGTCTGTTTAACAGAAGATAATCTGCTGCCCTTGCTGGCAACAAAGCCCTGTGTGACACTGTACCATAAAACAATTAAAATTAATTTGGGTTGAGGAAAGAACCCATCTTGAGTCCACGTCAGGCCTGCTTACGCTCTGCATGACCCCCTTTTTCAATTATTCTGCTGCTCTCAAACAGAGCCGTTTGGGCTTCCAAATTGGCAGAAGAAATGAATGATCAGCTGGATTCGGCTCAAATGAATCCTCACCACACAGAGCATGCAGGAAAATTTCTCTGTGTCTCCCAAACATAGGCAGATCATATTATTATAATTTTTTTTACAATAACGCGCAGCTAAGCACATTAGGTCAACGTGAAAACTGCCAGGCTTGCTGTGATGTGGTTTGCATGCAGAATGAGCTCATGGGTACAAACGCTAACAGGAAAAAGGAGGGTCAAATAAGAGTTTAAACACTCTGACAGAACATTTGGATGATCAGCATCAGTAAGGGTGAGATTTTTCAGTAGCAATTTTTCTTCTGATTTTATGCCTAGACACCTCCAGCAATTTTCAAGAAAACTGTGATGCCTGTTATACGTATAATAAACAGAAGTTGTCCCTATGGCAACAAGGTTTTGTTAGTCTAGTTAGCTCAAGCAAAAGTCTTTGCATGATGCTATATACAACACTGTAATTATTCTTTGATTTCAAGTGATTTGTTCATTTATAAGTCTCTTTGAGTTTTTTTTTCTGTCAGCATGTTGTCCACAGCAAAGCACATAAATACAGTATTTAAACATAAATATAAGTGTAAATGTAAAAAATGAGTAGCTATTTTATATATTTATTAAATCAAATAAATCAAACTGTTGTCAATTTAATAAACAAATTCCATTTGATTATTTTATTTATTGAATGCACAAAAGAGCTACTCTTTTAAAGTTTTTACCATATTTGGTAACTTAATCGCGCATTCAAACTGACTCTCCCCTGCCTGTTTGCGTTGTCTTATGAGCGCATACATTTCTCCTAGCCAATCAGCGAAGATCAGGCTACGTCACTGATAGTCACACTATGGCATCCAACCAATCAGAAGTTGCGCAGAGCATTTCAAACTAGTCGCGTTCCGGATATTGAAAAGTGAGGTTATGCGCTAATATCTACTCCCACATCAGCGCTAATAACTTCAAAACAAAAAATGGTTGATGAAACTCACGCATTCTATGGTTGAATAGTTGTGCAACATGTTGAGATAGGTGTTGTTTGCATAGATTTCTTGAAAGTAGTGACTTTTGTGGCATGAAAAATGGTGAGACCATATTTGATCATACGCCCTGTTCACGTAAGATTAGCGCAAGTGATAGGAAGTCCATATTTAGACATACACCCTATGAAAAGCCGTACTAGGGTATTTTTTCTACAAATAATGCACTATAACCACAGTCTATGATAGTATGATTATAATGTAGGACAATAGTATTTACTAGTGCATTGGATGTTATCACAGGTTTGAATAACATTATAAAGTGATCCAGTGGGAAACGTAACACATTTATTGACATTTTCAAGCCATATTAGATATTGAAATATGTGTGGTTTTGGTCAGTTTTATGACCTTTATAACTGTTTTTAATACTTATAATGATATTTTGCACTTCTTATTATATATTTACATATATTATGACAGACCAGTCCAATGTTATTCACTTATTTTTCTAATTATTTATATTTCAGTAGATCGGCACTTCACTGTTACTCAACAAATAACTCAAACTGGGCTTGATATTGACTCAAAAATGTACTCTCTGTTCTTTGCAGCTATCTACGCGAATCTTTTACGGCAAGAGGGAGACAGTTCTGCCAGCCCACCCCAGCATCAGTGATGATGAGGGCTCTGAGGAGGAAGATGATGATGTGGCAGACCCTGACTTCCTCCCACCCACCCACAACCTAGACACTCCAGGCCAGAGTGATATCGGCCGCTCTGCCAAGAGGTGTAATTTAATTTAAAATGTTCCTAATAATAATTTAAAATGTTCCAAAATAAATATTTTTATGTTTGTAACAAGTTTTTGTGTTTTAATTATATTTTTATATATACACTTTTTAAGAGAAAAAAAGATTACCCTAGACTGGCGAGGTCTTATAATATCCTCCAATAACACTCTATGGTTGAAATTTAGAATTTCCAAGTATTTCAATGAGTGCCCTATAAAGGGTTAAAACTTAGTGAACTGCCTCCAGCAGTATTTTAAGGCAGGGATTCCCAAACCTCTTTGTCAGCTGAACCCCTTCTTGACCTAAAATATTTACTTAAAATGACCCAGAGAATGTAATATTTCAATAAATTAACACATTTGCATGTTCACTGATGGCAGTTAATGGTCGAAGGCAAACAAAGACATATTTATTATTTTTAGCAAGTGTTTCATTTTGACTTTTTACAAGTATTTATTTATTAAAATCCACATTTTTTTTATGATTTAATTATTAATATTTTTCCTTTTTTTGTTAACCCCCTTAAATAATTAAAAACCCACCTTGAGGTTGTCGGCTAGGATGATATATCTCCAGATCAAATGGCTGGGCGCTTGTCTTTTGGATCACAGTTACATTGCGGCCTGTCCATTTATTCGCTCTGGCTAAAGTGTTGGTCCTCCAGTCTGTCCAGTACACACCACCTCCAAAGAGAGACACAGCAAATGGGTGTGACAGGTACTCGTGCCCCCTGAGGATCTCTATGACCCCTGTGCCATCGTACAGGGCAGAATATATTGCATCTGAGCTGAAGGGAAAAAGAAACATGAGGTGAGACCGGCACTCTATGATGACAACTTCCTGAGGGAAATTTTGAAAGAATAAGCACATCTTTTGTTTTTTTGTTTTTCTCATTTCTGAAAAACTGTTTTTGTTGTACAATTATTGCATAAGATTCAAACAATCAAAGTGAATCACATGTAAAACCATAATTTCATTCATTACTGATTTAAATGCAATGTTTAAGTTATACTAATAACCATCAAAACGTATTTATTATTGCTTAAAAAAACATAACATCAAAGCTAAACTATTTTGCCTTAAATTCAATGCTTCTTGTAATGTGCACCAAAATGTAATTCTTCATTTGCAATTTTATTATTTGCTCTTACCGAGCATCTGTCCACACTATTCTCCTTTCCTGATGGTCTAGGGTGAGTCCATTAGGCCAGGCTCCTATCTCCATGTCCTTATACACAACATGTCTTCCACTCCCACTCATTGACGTTGCCTCAATCCGAGGAAAAGTGGCATCCCAGTCGGTCCAGAAAAGTATGCTACATGCAGAATAAAACGTTAACGATTATAAACAGGGCTTGAAATTAACTTTTTCACTTACAAGCCAATTTGGCAACTAAATTGAGACATTTAGAACTTCTGCTAGCCACAACTATCAGAGACAAACCAGATCATCAATGTCATAGCTTACATTTAAATACATTTATTATTAAATCATTCATCATATTCTGAATCATTCTATTACTTTCAGCTTTACGACAGTGTTTGCGGATGCCATTCAAATAAAATAATATATAAATAAAGACAAAATTCTCTGTGACGTCTCTTATAATTGCCTTGAGTTTACCTGCATGTAGCAATAAAGATGCTAGGGCGCTTTTTGCCTAAAAGTCTTGGACATGCGGCATTTATGAGAATGGGTTAGAAAAAGTGGGCTCTTAACAGTCTCCTAGCGCTCCAGCTTAGCACAGCAGACAGGAAGCACCCTGCCTCGAACATCTCAATAGACGGCGAGTGGTGCTGCCGGTATGCGTATAGAAAACAATGTTCAAATTTTAAAGACGTGGCACTGCGTGGCGTTTCTCTCAGTGTGCGACCCTCTTTACGCTTCCACACCAGACACTGCGACTATGAGACGCGATAGTCAATCAGAAATCACAGCTAATCAGAAGAGCGCGCGGACGGGCTTAGTCACTCGACAAGCTCCCGGCACTCGCAACCGAGTAATGTAAAATCAAAGATGAATTTCAAATGATTACTTTTATTTGCGTGCTGTAAGGAAACTGTCTGCCAGTGAAGTCAATGTCAAATGTTCATTTTAACTGGTGTCACAGTTTGGGTTGGCATGAAAGCAAAGGGCACATTCTAATGGGTAATATACAGGGATTATAAAATGCTAAATACTTGCATCAAGCGCATATGCTAATGAAATATGTGATCATGGTTCCTGCATCAGGCATCAGAAACAATTAAATTGACAACTAAATGTTTGAGGAGCCTAGCAGGAAAGCACACAACATGCAAAAAGGCGTCACATATTGCCACAAGGATGTAGCTGTCTTCTTTTTAGAAGGCCAATTAATTGGCCAGTGGCATCCTATCATTAAACCAGGCTTTCAATAAATACAAGTCTTGCTAATCACAAAGACAGCTAATCCTTCAGAAGTACATTTTCAACACACCTCTTCATGACACAGATGTGTGGGGCACTTTTTAGAGTAGGGGATTAATTAGGTCCTTTTTAAAATGTGCCACACTGCTGTGTGTGAAATCAGTCTTTGAATATTTTCCTTAATTGTTCTTTTCAGCTTTCAGTGAAATACTTTACAGTATGTCATCCAACTGAGCGCCAATATGAGCTCTAGTTGGACTGTGGAGAAACCATATTTGTGATAATGAAAATGATAAAAACTGATAAAGAATGATGATGAAAATAATTTAATGAGCTTTTATTTGTGCCTGTGTGATGTGATATGAAAAACAAATTTGCCATCAAAAGGATCGCTGTATCATAAAAAAAAAACACATTTAAAAAATGGCAGAGACCACAGAAAAAGCTGCATTCCACAAAACAAGTAGTCCAAAGAACTAAGAATTTCAAATGAAACGCACCATGCTGCTCTGTCAGGTGCTTTGACAGATTGTGAGGATGAGGTGTTTTTTCTCCAGCATTTACCTTTTACTGTTATACTCTTAAATGTTAATTCTGTTCATTTAGATTATACTAAAAAAGACTGTCCTACCAGCGAGTTACCATTAAACTTCGATACAAAAATAAAGCGCACGTGTAACCGTACACAATTCTGAATAAAATGAATTTTTATTAAAAATATATTTTATATCCTTCAATTGGTAAGATGTGAAACAAAATATTTCTTCAATACATTATTAAATACTAAAATAATGTAAAACATTAATTATATTATCAAATGTAACAATAATTATCAAATAAAAAAATTGGTTATTTGTATACAGTTTAATTTTTATAGCCTTCAATTGGCAAGAGGTAGAATAAAATGATTCTTCAATAAATGATAGTAACTAAAATTAATTTGAACAAAATGAAAGAAATATTTTGGCAAAAACTATTTTGGCTAAAAGCTTTTGATTAACAAAATATTTGCGTTCCTAGCCGTGTTTTGTTTATTGTCAAAATGAGCATTATTCCAGGTCCTCAAATGCTATTGGGATCATCGTGTGTCTTTTCCGAGCTTATGCTGTAAAATTTAAGGCATTTTTTCCAGCATGCCTCCTTGAGAAATGTAGAGCTGAGCAAGAGAAGAGCACAGCTGAGAGTAAAGAGACAAAAAAAGAAACAGACCACAACAAATAAACAGCAAGATGCAGCGCGTTATTCTAGAACTATCATTAGTAATAGATGACAAACAAGTCCCTTGAAATATGATTGCTCTGTTATGTATCCAAGATAGTCTCTATGAGGGCAAATTACAACAACAAATGGAATGAAACTTTTTTTTCAGTGTTTGCTCTCACTGCTGTGAATGTTGCTGAAGGGATTGTGAAAAAGAAAAGCAGCGTATGAGGAAAGAAAATGAGGATGTGGTACATTTTGAGACTAATACACACCCCTGTCCTGGGTCTACAGCCAGCGCTCGTGGGTGCTCCATGCCACCGGCAATCAAAGTCGTTCTCATTTCCCCATTCAGCTTGGCCACCTCAATCTGATCCAAGTTGCTGTCAATCCAGTAAAGGTTTCCTGCAATCCAATCCACGGCAAGTCCCTCTGGGGTGGCCAAACCATGCTGAATCACAACCTCGACCCCGGTCACACCTACAAAACAAACCACTCGCGCTAGTTCATAGGGTGGACAGGGTTTTGAATTCAGCACAGCAAAGCATTCTGGTCGTTTTGAACTTTCTTTTGCAGTGTTGAGCTCTTCAAAATGCTACTCCTTGCAGAAAAGACCAGCTTGGACCAGAATGTATTTCTATGCTGATTTATGCTGCTCTAGTCGTGTTGTTCACTAGCAAATGATGTAGGTCAACTAGCAATGTCTTTCTGATGATGAAGCTGGCAAAAAGAGTCTTGCTAGTTAAGCTAGTTCACTCTAAAACTAAAACAGATTTTTATTTCGGCAATTAAATAAATAAATAAAATAAAAAGTAAATGCTGATTGGCAAATAACTTAAATAAGTTTAAGTTGAAAAATGTCTGAACTTTGTATTTTGAACACTTCTTGCGTTGTTTTTGCCTCTTCACGATGACTCGCTTGGTTTAGTCCTCAATTGTAAGTCGCTTTGGATAAAAGCGTCTGCTAAATGACTAAATGTAAATGTAAATGTAAATGTAAAAATAAAAATAAAAATATTAAAGCTAATATATATACATATATATATATATATATATATATATATATATATATATATATATATACACTCACCTAAAGGATTATTAGGAACACCTGTTCAATTTCTCATTAATGCAATTATCTAATCAAGCAATCACATGGCAGTTGCTTCAATGCATTTAGGGGTGTGGTCCTGGTCAAGACAATCTCCTGAACTCCAAACTGAATGTCAGAATGGGAAAGAAAGGTGATTTAAGCAATTTTGAGCGTGGCATGGCTGTTGGTGCCAGACGGGGCGGTCTGAGTATTTCCCAATCTGCTCAGTTACTGGGATTTTCTCGCACAACCATTTCTAGGGTTTACAAAGAATGGTGGGAAAAACATCCAGTATGCGGCAGTCCTGTGGGCGAAAATGCCTTGTTGATGCTAGAGGTCAGAGGAGAATGGGCCGACTGATTCAAGCTGATAGAAGAGCAACTTTGACTGAAATAACCACTCATTACAACCGAGGTATGCAGCAAAGCATTTGTGAAGCCACAACACCCACAACCTTGAGGCGGATGGGCTACAACAGCAGAAGACCCCACCAGGTAACACTCATCTCCACTACAAATAGGAAAAAGAGGCTACAATTTGCAAGAGCTCACCAAAATTGGACAGTTGAAGACTGGAAAAATGTTGCCTGGTCTGATGAGTCTCGATTTCTGTTGAGACATTCAGATGGTAGAGTCAGAATTTGGCGTAAACAGAATGAGAACATGGATCCATCATGCCTTGTTACCACTGTGCAGGCTGGTGGTGGTGGTGTAATGGTGTGGGGGATGTTTTCTTGGCACACTTTAGGCCCCTTAGTGCCAATTGGGCATCGTTTAAATGCCACGGCCTACCTGAGAATTGTTTCTGACCATGTCCATCCCTTTATGGCCACCATGTACCCATCCTCTGATGGCTACTTCCAGCATGATAATGCACCATGTCACAAAGCTCGAATTATTTCAAATTGGTTTCTTGAACATGACAATGAGTTCACTGTACTAAAATGGCCCCCACAGTCACCAGATCTCAACCCAATAGAGCATCTTTGGGATGTGGTGGAATGGGAGCTTCGTGCCCTGGATGTGCATCCCACAAATCTCCATCAACTGCAAGATGCTATCTTATCAATATGGGCCAACATTTCTAAAGAATGCTTTCAGCACCTTGTTGAATCAATGCCACGTAGAATTAAGACTCTGAATTAAGTTCTGAAGGCGAAAGGGGGTCAAACACAGCATTAGTATGGTGTTCCTAATAATCCTTTAGGTGAGTGTATATTAAAAAAAGACAAAATCAAATGACTAAAACTTAAACTAACATTAAAATGAAAACGGGGGGATATTCTAGAAAGCAGGTTATGTGACTTACCTGGTAAGGTTTACTCAAGTAAGCAGATAACCTCAACTTTCGGTTCCAAAATCTGAGGTAACTTTCAGCATATGTAAGCCATAGCAAGTTATCCTCTGAACCCAACCTGCTCCGGAGCAAGTTATGAATGATCCAGGTTTAGTTAACTTCAGAGGTATTCAGAACATATGTGCCCTCATCTCAAACATCTTGGATCTGCACTCAAAAGTGTTTTTTTTTGTGTGTGTTTTTTGCCAATGAGACATTTTCTATATAATGTATACATATGTGATATATTACAAGAAATGTGAAAGCAAAATAGCCAAACAAAAAATAAACGTATACAGCCATATTATCTTTGCAAGCACAGACTGTTTTTTTAGTTCAATCAGTGTTTCTTTTTTAATATATAATTAGCATCAAACAAACAATAATTATTGTTCACAGTAATAAAAAAACTGATTAAAGATTAAAAGATAAGATTAAAAAGTTATTACCGTACACAACCGCTATGTAGGTGGCGATATACACTAAGAATGTAAATCATCATTAAACAAAAGAAGAAGAAAGTATGGGGCGCTTCTTCTTAGGTTGCGTTCCACTCCAAATCTGTATGCCCTTCACTCGCTAACTTCCCTCCGTCTCGTTCACTCGGATGCGCGTCATTGCTTACGTTGCACGAGTGTCCACTACTGGTGGAACTAGTGCATAAGGTTTAAATGACCTTTTTAATTTGTTTCATGCACCATCATATACGTTGGGGAAAATATATAAAATCCTATAGGTATATGAGCAGTTGGAGAAAAAAAAAAAGACAAAAAAAAACCAAACAAACAAAAAAAAACATTTTATATAAACTTTAACTGTGAACATAAGGTAGCTACTAGTATTATGCGATTAAATCTCTCAACATTATTAATATATTATACACTATTGTATTATGCGATTATTTATCAAAACATTTAATATATCATACACTTCAGGTAAGCGTGATCTGCTGTGATGCCACAATCAAGTTGAATTGTAGGATATAGAGCTGCCTGAAGTGTACATCGGAGTAGACTCGCTCCCTCTGTCAAAATCGAGGGGACGAGGGTCTGTCCATATAAACTTCCCTCGTCCACTTCATGAAGTGGAACACCTGTGTTTCATACTCCGGGTTGACTGAACTTAGTCCAGACCGCGGTTTTGAAACTTACATACCTCGAGTAAGCAAGGTTTGGGTTAATCAACCGAGAGTTCAGGTTATATGTTGATGGTAAGTTAACCTTGCTTTCTGGAATACCCCCCTGAAAATATAATACTACTACTACTAATAATAATGTTCATTCTAAATAATACTTAATTAACACTGGTTCCAAACTTGTATTACCTCTATGAAATAAAAGATGATATACAAATAAAAAAAGGTTGTCCATACACTGAAAGTCAACCTTTCTTCAAGAAATACTTTTTTTTTTTTGGGTGAACTATTCCTTTAAGAAACTTGCTATGGACACCAACATACCAACCTAATCAGCATCCAAAATGCAACATTTGCTAGTCTTTTTGACAGGGTTTCTGAAAATAAAATAAAAACTCAAGAAAAGAAAACACTGGCATTAAAGAAAAGAAAGTTTCACCTCAGTGGTAAACAAGTTTTTTTCAGCTATCTATAATATAGCTGTTTGCAATTATTCTCAGCTGTGGAGAGCTTTATGAAATTCTAACAAAACAAGAGAGCAATAGCTGCACTCGGGGCCTGCTCCTCTGAGAGAGAGACTCAGATGTGTGCTTAATGCAGCTTCAAAATAGTCTTCAAAACAATACAAGGGTATTCAGAGGCTTTCTGCTTCATTCAAAGAGCCATTGTACGCACAATGCATACTGTATTGCATTACTATTTTGGGGACGTGATCTGCGTACTAGGAATTGGGAAACATAATATATGCTCAAACTAAAGCTTAGGTTAAACAAAGGCCGAGAGGGAATGGGACATCAATTTGGGTGTTCATTACCTCCGGTCTCTGAGAGCTTTCCCCGGTAGATCTTATCCTCCACCACGTCGGTCCAGTAAAGCAAACTGCGGTTGAAGTGAAAGTCGAGAGCGATGGTGTTCCGTAGGCCGGGCACGAGCAGGCTGTAGTCACGTTTATGAAGGTCGATTCGTCTGATCTCATGCCGGATAGAGAAGATAACAAAGGCCTCAAAGGGATCTTGGAGAAGAAACAAATTGATTATTAACACACCACACCTGTGCATTAGAGGTTACAAGAGCATTGAGCTTTGTGTTGAAGTGTCAGCCATGCACATTTTTCTATGCAGAACCACTAATTAGTCTTGTAGCTGACATTTTTAATCAAAGACATTTACAGGAACAGTTCTTCTAGAGAAACCTTAGAATAAGGGTGTTTTACACTTGAGTGGTCTTTAAAAAACAAAAATGAAACTCTCACATGTGGATCAAAAAGTGCAGCAGGTGAAATGGGTCTTAAAAGATTCAGGTCTTTTGAGGTGTGTATAATTAGTATATTATATAGATATTATATTATTATATAAAATTTATATTGAATATTAAAAAAAGTTTCCAGTCCAGCTCTGTATCTACAAGGCAACGTCACCCCTACCAAAACAAAAAAAAAAAGAGAGAAGAGAATAAAAAAAATCTTTTCTACTGAAGATGCCTGCTGAGAGCTATAAATGTGGCTGTCTACCAGAACAAGAACTTACTCTCAAGAGCTATACATGTCACTAAGTCCATAAAATACCACACAGATGCTTGTTGTCATATTCTGACTAATGACCTAAATTCAGATTCCCTGAGACAATTTAAAAGCATTTGGCAGGCATGCTGCTATAAAGACATTAGCTTCTCAATGGGAAGCTCCTGTCTGTGTATCCCGCAGTCATTGTATTACTGTTGCTTTTATTGCTGTGTACCGTGGACAGATCCACTATGGGCAGACAGAAATGCACAGTGCAGTTATTTCACTGAGAATCATAATTAGTCTATATATCAATACTGTTACTTTCTTGTGATACTCTAATGTCAGTCTGTTCCTTACACAACACCATCAGTTTTTGGAAGCTTGTATTTGAAAAATGCATATAGATTAGGGGTTGAACAACTTCAGATTTCTTTAAGTCGACATTTATGTGATGAAAGTCGAGTCGACGTCGACTAGTCGCTGGTGACGTCATTAATTAACAAATAGCCCTGAACCTCAAGCTGAGACTCGAACACGGGTTGCCTTGTGCACAGCTATGGCATATAACACCACACTGCGCACAGGGCTATTACTCCTATAGAACAGCTTATTTTTATCAGTTTTTTGTCTTTGGGTCGTTATAGTTCTCACAGATTTTTGCTCGTTCTAAATAAGATACAAAGTAGCACAGTAAATATTACATTTATATGAATGCATTAGTGAGAGAGTGATTGCGTGATTATTAATTCTACGCGGCAGCGTCTCTCTACTAATAGTGAAGCTGTGGGTTTTGGTTACTAAGAAATATATGCTAGAACTTTTATATACGGTATCTATATATATATCACAGAACAGTTTTGACAATACATTTCTGCGCTACTGAATGATTGCATGTGATGTGAGAGCTATGTGTGTGCGTTACAATGCAACAGTGCATTCGTTTAGAACAGCGATTAACTTGCGTGTACAATAATCTTTGATTAATCTTAAAATGTGCATTCTCCCGATCAATTTTGAGCATCGAGACGGTATAATCAAACATGTCTTGTGGAGCGCTCTCGGAGTATGCATTTATTTGTCATTTTCAAAGACTTCAAAGATTTCTTTTCTGTTGCACCCTCTATAGGCCATGACAAGTGACGAGTCGGCGTTCAAGCTTAAAGGGTTATTTCACCCAAAAATTCATTATTATCATTAATTATCATTAATGACTCACCCTCATGTCGTTCCAAGCCCGTAAGACCTCCGTTCATCTTCGGAACACAGTTTAAGATATTTTAGATTTAGTCCGAGAGTTTTCTGTCCCTCCATTGAAAATGTATGTACGGTATACTGTCCTTGTCCAGAAAGGAAATAAAGACATCATCAACGTAGTCCATGTGACATCAGTGGGTTAGTTAGAATGTTTTGAAGCATCTACAATACATTTTGGTCCAAAAATAACAAAAACTACGACTTTATTAAACATTGTATTCTCTTCCGGTTCTGCTTTCACGAGTCCGCAGTGACGCTGGTGACGTAAGACGCTGCTGACGTGTTACCAGAGAACACGTCAGCAGCGTCTTACATCACCAGCGTCACTACGGACAGAACCGGAAGACAATACAATGTTTAATAAAGTCATAGTTTTTGTTATTTTTGGACCAAAATGTATTTTCGATGCTTCAAAACATTCTAACTAACCCACTGATGTCACATGGACTACTTTGATGATGTCTGTATTTCCTTTCTGGACAAGGACAGTATACCGTACATACATTTTCAATGGAGGGACAGAAAACTCTCTGACTAAATCTAAAATATCTTAAACTGTGTTCCGAAGATGAACGGAGGTCTTACGGGCATTAATGACATAATTTTCATTTTTGGGTGAACTAACCCTTTAAAGCGTCATGGCAGAGCATTAAAGTTGACTAGTCTGTGCAACCCCTAATGTATATATATATATATATATATATATATATATATATATATATATATATATATATATATATATATATATATATATTACTGTATAGATTTGGGGGACTGGTGAATCACTTACTACATTTCTATGGTAACCTGTAAGTCTGAGGAATTTAAATACCTGTGCTGTGGCAGCTCTCTCCATCTGGATCAAGGCTCCAGCCGGGATAACAGGAGCACTTGACAGTGGTCTTATGCTGTTCGCATATCTGACTACACTTTAGGTGAGCAGAGCAATAGTCCACTGTCTCGCATGTTCGGTTGTCAGAGCCTAGATGGAGTCCGGTGGGACATGAACACACCACCCCTTTGCTGGGGATCACTGCACACTGGTGACTGCAACCCCCATTACCTTGCAAACATTTCTCTGGAACAGACAAGAACAGAATGAGTGAGGGCAAAAAGAGATTCAATTTGAAAAGCTGGTGATATGAAGCCATGTTTGCTGGCATATGAGATTCAAGGTGTGAACTGAAACATAGGTTTGGTTTGGATTGAACATTTGCACAAGACTAAAAGCTTATCGCTCTTCACCTCAAAAGTTTTGGTGTCTTTCTTGACTAGGCCATTATGCCAATACACTGACCTAATCAACATCACCAGCAGAGTGTCAAAAAAAAAGAAAGGCCAAACAAACTCATTCAATGTGGAAAATGCCTTTTTCTTCCGTTTAAAAGAAATGCAAACTGGGTCTCGGATATATCATCTCTTTTCAGAACAGATCAGACAAACACCGGTACTCTTAGTCTCTCATCTCTAAAAGATAAGCCTTTTCCTTTCATAGAAGCACCTGGTCCTTTTTAAGAGAGAAAGACAAAGGGCAGGGAAAACACAGCTTGTTGAAAATGACACTTTCCAAGGTCTCTTTGCCTCTACTGATTATGATGATCCCCTCTGTGGCAGTAAGAGAGAATTGAATTTTCTTCACAGGGGACCCTGAAGTCTATATGGAGGTGAAGAATAGCTGCTTCCCAAAGGTTACAAATGGCATTGAGTCCTGCTGCGCTGGTCTGAGTCAGTCAACCCACTCAAGGTCCATTGGCACCATCTAATTGGCAATGAGAGGCCCAAGCCAAAAGCAGGTCTAGTCAGACAGATAATACACATCGTCCTCAGAACATGAGCGGTGGGCTCCCATGGGCGAATGCTGGCAATGCACTGAAAGTCACTGAAATGTTTGTCTAGTCGCATTTCTGAGAGAATTATACATCGGTGACTCTCAGGAGACACTTTCCCCAGTGAGGGCTTCGCAGGCAAACAGATCCTCATGTTTAGCTCTGATTCAGACGGGACTTATTTTTCCCTGTGTCTGTAGTTTACAGAGCAAGTGCAGGCTTTCCATTACACTCACTCAAGGATGCAACTTAAAGAGATTCAAGTAGCCCTGAGAGACATGCCGACTGTGTAGGCACAGTATTATCACAATCTTTTTACCCATGGAGAGGTAAACACAATACATATTGATTTGCTCTAGAGAATGAATTCAAATCTATACTCCTCAAATATTTTATTCTCATTGGTTAGTTGCCTTTTTTATGGTTTGGCTTCCTGTGTATTGGTAGACCTACTCTGCATGACTAATTCTAATTCAATCCATCCAACATTTCTTGCAGAATGCACAGGGCCTTATGTCATACCATAGCAGTTTTCAATTAGCGTTAGTCACAGGGTGTACAGTGAATAAGGCTGTGAACACAAGCATTATGGACCCAGTGATAAATATACACTGTCTGCATTGATGCACTTGCATTGATTAAAGGCCGAATGAATAAAAAAAATCAAAGACTTTTGGCTTTTAGACCATGTCTGTTAGCTCTGCGGACAAAATTAACTTTAGCAGACATTCACATTTAAAATGTAGTCTTTCTTTTCCAGGAATACGTATATCCACATATTAGAAATAGTCAATAGTATCAACATACTAGAACTTCTAAAATTACTAAAAAATAAAAATGAAATAAAAACTAATTAAAGCTATAAAAAAAACAAATATAATAGACAAGATCACATAACAAAATGAATAAAATGTAAACTAAATTTAAAATGAAAACCGAAAGTATAAAATGAAAAGCTAATCCAAAATATTAATACTAACGTGTAAATAAATAAATAAACCACTGCTTTACAGTGATTTTATCATGGGTAAAAGGACTGTAGTAAACATAAAAATGACGGTAAAGCTCCTTATCAAGTGTTTTTTTGTTGTTGTTGTTGTTGCTAATGTGATAAAACCAATTATGATCAACAAATACCCAAGCAATTAATAATAATGATAAATTGGCATTTTAATACAAATGAATAAATCTTCTGCAAAGAGAAAATTGACGTCAGTATCCTAATTGTAGTCTATTTACAGTTGCCAAGCAACACAGGCACATTAATGTATTATTTGCCAGTCACAGGTGCCTTCAAACATGCCTCATCCAATCCTAATTTAGAGTTGAAACGATACATTTTTTTATCAATCTTGGGACAATACAGCAGATGAGGCTCTAAACAAAGCCTTGCATGCACTCACCACAGAAAGGGCCCTCATCTGAATGGTCAGCGCAGTCATTTCTCCCGTCACAGATCTTGCCGGGAGACAGGCAGGTGCTGGAGTCATTTGCACAGGACTGAGTAGGGGGCTTACAGATGGAGGACTCACACGAGTCTTCATCCGAGTGGTCTTCACAGTCGTTGTCACCATCACACACCCAGCTCTTGCTGATACACTTCCCTTGGGACACAACATTCAGTCAGACCTCTTAAGCTGTCAGCCTTAAATTGTTGTTTGTAGTTGAGCATGAAGATAAATCAGGGTAAATTTTAAAAGGTGGCGGAACGTCAAGCTGTGGTGACGTCAGACAGAAGCTTTTAGCAAGTGTCAGCTCATTTAACCCACAGAGACTCATTTTATCAAAACTGCAAAACTTATTTAAACATTTTATTATGAAACATACAGTGCATTACCGTTCAAAAGTTTGGGGTTGGTTAGATATTTTTATGTTTTTGAAAAAAGTCTCAGAAAGGCTGCATTTATTTGATCAAAAATACAGTAAAAACAGTAATGTTGTTCAATGTTTTCTATTTTAATATATTTGTAAAATATAATTTTTCATTTAAAGACCCCCTGTGGTGAAATTCAAGTTTTTAATGTTGTTTATTTCTGTGGTGTTTATATGCTTTAAGACAAACCATGTGCAAATTCATTTTGTCCTTAAAACTGCAGTGAAAAAATGACAGTTTCAAAAACACGGTTTGAAATCGCTGGTGTTTCTTACGTTACAAACTACATTGTAACCAATCACGTCAACGTGTGGATGGGCTTTAGCATATCATTAACTGCTGAGCAGGGGAGTCGAGAGAGAAGCCAGGTTATCCCGGTATATTTTTTGGTTGATATGAAAAATTGGGCACATTTAGCAATACAGCGGGTGAATTATGTATATTTTTTGATGTAATGATGAACTATATGCGTTTCTCCACTGACGTTCTAAGCTGTTCAAAGCGTTTCTAAGAATACAGATTTTTAGATGGTAGCTGTTTGACTCTGAGATTGCGAAAAGGAACGTAGAAATGTAGAGTTACATTCAAGCTATTTAAGGCATTTTTTTCACAGAAAAAAAACCATAACATTTAAATATGCCATTTTGGTAATCAAAGAATTAAGGAATACATTTATTGACTACAGGTGGACTTTAATAAAAATAAAAACAATCTTAAAACTAACCACAAACTTTTAAACTTGTACACTTTGCAACACTAAAAACCCAGGATTTAAAAACAGTCAGGTTGGCAGTCAGGTTTCCTTGTGTTCAGTCTACCTTCATGATCAAATAAACAGTTGAACACACTTTCTGAGCCCGTCAAAATGATATGGGATTTGGCATTCGGTCTGCAGTGCAGTGGTCCGGAAAGGGTGTACTTGCATTTTAGCACATTCTTTACATCAAAAGAGATTGGAACAAAACAACGAACAATTCTTGAGCTCTTTTATGGTTTGGCTCTAGATGTCTTTTCAAGGCAATCATTTACAATTAGGGCGACCGCTACATCAAAAAAGCCCCATGTTGATTGATTTCACTATGGTCTGAGTGGAGAAAAAAAATTGTGATGGATACAAATTACAGCAAAATATGTTCAAAAGAAACACTGCGTGTAATAATTTTTGTGTAGAGGTGAGATGTGACATTTTTCCAACCCGATGCATTCAACATGTTCTGCAGCTTTATCTGCTGAAAAGATTGCAAGCAAGCTACAATATTCATAGGTTTATTTCATGAAAAGTGTAAACACTGTCTCTGTAGTGTTAGCAAAACGTTATTCTCTTTGTTCCAACACAGCAACATTGGCTCAACCAAAGGTGTGACTTAAGAGCGGGACTGCCTGTTCGACCGACCAATAGCAGATTGAGGAACGTTTGGAAAACCTTGAGATGTCTTAATTTTCCATTCGTCGAAGCTAGTGGGCAGTGGCACAGAAATTGCATCTCTCACCTTTTCAGTTTTACATAATAGCTAACACTGAACATGGAATAATGGCTTTGCTACCAAAATAGAAATCACTGTGACGTACAAATCATTCAAGCTAACAAGTTACACCATTCATCTCAGTCGTTCTGGATAAATACAAATTCTAACATTGCAAAGGATTGCACCATGTAACAAAAAACAGACTGGATTTATCATCCGACTCAATTTGCAAGAGGCAAAGATAACTGAAAGCTTAAGGATGACATCATGGCATAAAATATCACCCACTGCTTCATAGAATTGAATACATTTGATATATGTTATATTGACCACGAGGAAACTATAGCAGTAGGTCGGTGTTAAAATAAAAATTGTGAGGTCAGAGCAGACTTACTGGTACTGAGAAACACCTGGTAGGCTTACCTGTGCTTTTGCAGGTAAACTTAGCCTGGGGATCACATATTCTCTTGACGCCCTTGCAGTTGGTTTCGTCACTGCCGTCTTCACAATCTTTATCCCCATCGCAGCGCCAGCGCTCAGGGATGCAGGTCCCATCAGCGCGACAGTGAAACTCCTCTCCACTGCATTCCACAGGAGGCAATGCTGGACATGACACAAAAAAAGGATTGAGCCTGAGGTACTCCAATTCCTGAAAGACTCTAATGAGTTGCTACTTTTCAGTTAATCAAACACATACAGCATGACCAGTGTAGTCCAATTCCTGAAACAATGACACTAATGAGTCAGATCTTTCTAGTGAATTCAACACTTACAGCATGACCAGTCTAGTCCAGTTCCAAACAAATGACTTTAATGAGTTGGATGTTTTTAGGGAATCAAACACATACAGCGTGACCAGTGAATTACAGTTCTGAACAAATTACTTTAATGAGTCAGTACTTTTTAGTGAATCAAACATACACCACCACGCCCAGTATAGTCCAATTCCAGATGTAGAATAAAAAATCTCTCTATATCTGAGTGAAACATCTAGTCGAACGAGAAAAAATGTAGGACGGGACTTTATTTTGTCCATCGGGAATTGATTGGATCATTGGACCCTGGTTTGCTAAAGGAGAAGTTGTCCCACCCTCGTGCTGAAAAATATCATCAGAGAGGAGATGTGGTTGCAAGTTTTTTCGATTAAACATTATGAGGGCACATGAATTAAAACAATATATGATGTGCATGGATAATCATTATAATAAATACTGCAATATTGTATAAAAAACAAGAATTATCAAATTTGAAATTTATGGGCACTTAAACATTTAGCTGTTTAGCTAGTGCTATTGTTACTTGACTATAAGATTTTTAAATTCATAATCCAACACAGCACAAATGAGTCTGTTCTTTTAAGTGAATAAAACATGTAAAGCACGACAAGTGTAGTGCAAGTCCCGAACAAATGACTCTGAATCTGTTCAGTGATTCAAACACATACAGCTAATTGTAAGATGTAAAGTCAATTATTGAATTTATGCCGCTTCTAATAAAGACAATATTGAAATTATCTCATCAATTAGGAATGAAAGAACTCTTTTCTAACAATCTAATACTTAAAATTCATATTTGACAAATTTATGGAACCATTAAGAATGAATTAGAAACAGAAAAGTTAAAAAAAATGAAGAAAATAAGTTTAATAAGGTTTCATAAGTGTTTATTTTAAACTCCGCTCTCAGTTCAAATGACTTCAGCTAGCCTTAATAATGTTAAATAGGCTGAGATGTATCAAGGATACTTCAATATATTTTCTTGTCACATTAATACATATTTAACTATTCTCTCCGACCCTGGCAAATACTTAAAGTGTCTGTGCACTTTCAACGGAAAGGACAGGGGTGAGAATTTCTTAGGACAAGCACAAAAGAAAAGGTTTCTTTACTGTAGCCTGCCATATCAGTTTCTGATTCATTCTGAACCTGGACTATTGACAGGAGTTAAATATACACTCCGAAAACATATTTATACACAAAACCTCAATCCCCAGACTGCCATCAAACAAAACAAATGGCCTCCTGAAAAAGACAGCTGGTAACATTACGAACCCTTAAAGACTAAAGGGCCCCCTGCTTTGCTTAAGGCTAATGCTGAGAGTTACCAATGTACTGTATCCTCCACTTTACACATACAGAGCATGTGTTATACAGTGATCTGAGCCCTGCACTGGAAGGATATGAGCCGGACAAACCCTCAGAGACGGACAGGAGCCGAGAACCTCTGTCAGGAGCCCGTTTGATGAATGGCTCCAACATTTCTGTGACAAGCTGGTGAGCTGAAAGCATTGAAGGACTTGGCCTCAGCTTTCAGAGGTAATTACAGCAGATTAAAAGATTCAAATCTGTAAGGTGGTTCCCTAGTGAGCTCAGATAAGATTAGATCTGTCAAGTGTATGAAAAGAGAGAAAGTTATAAACTTGTGTTCCCCAAATTAGGGACATTGCACCAAGGCAATTAAAAGCAACACTGACTTGATCGCTATCGTTCGGCTCTTTGTTAGGCTGCTAATTAGTCGTGTTAAACAGATTCTCTGGAAACCACTCCGTAGGTTGGTTAAGTTGGTCATGTACAGAAACGAACACAAATGAGTTTTTAATCAACGTAACAGGGAATTCCGACCTCTCTAAACGCTCTGTGATTACTCTGATGTGTTTAAATGGCATGCACTGCAACTAAGTTTCCGAGTTAGTGTTGAGCGATATCCTCCATTTTCATATCGCCCTATCGTCAGCCTGTGAGATTGGCGATACACGATATTATCATGAGGGGGCGGGGCTTACTTATTTGATTATTAACTTGCTTATTTACTCATTAATTTGTTTGTTGTATTACTTCGTCTTATCTTTTTCTATTTTTCTAGCAAAGGGGGAGTGTTTATAGGCTAAATCTGGTTATTTCCTGGTATAGTGAGGTAAAAAAAAGATCCTAATCATTTTTGTATCTGACTCGAGTATTTCAACATGTCAGCTGGAAATTTACGGACACACATTATCCTCTCATGGCGTTATAGATGCAGCATTTTGACTGTACTTCTGCACGAGATGAGAACACGTTTAAATAATTTCTTGGGTCAAGAAAGAGTCGGAGTTTGCGATATATGTCCTCCTACCAGTGCTCTCTCTGGCTGGATGCACTTCACATATGCGCACTTCAATAAGCCCAAAGAACGCAGGATAATGTGTTTTAAATGCTGGGAGGATTCAGAGTATCCTCTGTCGATCCGTTTATACTTAAACTTATGACTTGACTCCGATAAAGGAAAACGGGTTAATGCGTTTACATGACCACATGCATTGTCGGCTTATTCAGCATAATCGGGTTAAGAACGAAAAAAAATCCTCATTCCCTGAAAGTGAAAGCAGAAACGGACTGAGCTTTCGGCATCTGTCGCTGCATTAACACCGCATTCTCTCAGAGACGTCGATGGATATAACGGTATAGCAACTATCTTAATTTACTGGCTTAACATTTCTCTTGTGGACCTACATTAATGACAGTGAAAAAAAATTAGAAGAATAATTCTTGTTAAACAAGTGTTTGAAGCTGCTTTTGATTTTCTCAGATGGCAGAGTTGTGCTGTTCATGAACTAAAGACTGTTATTAGGCCTATATCATTTTAGTGATATTAATATTATTATTATTATTCATATTTAAAATTGTATTGTTTTTAGTGTTATTAGTGTCATTCAATGTTTTGTTAATGTGCTATGGAAACAAAATACTGATGAACGATGCTGTTTTCATCTTGGATCTGTATAAGAATGATGCAGCTGTTAAAACACAACAATTTGTGACAATTTGAGAAATATATTTGTGACAATTTGTGAAAGGATCACCTTCCAATTCAATTTTGATGTGGGATGTAGTTTTTTAGTCAGTTTTAAAAACATTTTCTCAGAGGAGTCCGCATACGCGCGTGTCGGTGATGTCGCAAGTGTTAGGCTACGTGGTGATGTTGTAGTTTCATTGTAGTTCCTAATATTAATTTAATAACAATACTAGCTTTATAATAATAATAAAATACATTAATGGTAAAACGAGCCAATTATTGAATTGATATCGTCAAAGGCATCTGGCATCAGAGATATCTCTGACTACAGTCGATACACGATACTAACGTCTATCGGCACAGCCAAAATCCGAGTACTCAGAAATGACAGCAATGATTGATCTAAAGACAATTTTTTTTTTTCAAATACACACCTTTTTTTTTTCTTGTTAAATTTGGTTACAATGGCAAATTGGGCAATATCTCCATCTCATGGTCTTCATTACAGTTTGGACAGCGATGGTGCACAGACGCTGCAAATGATTTTCACTCAGATCATTTGGTGAATACTATAATGCCATTTACACCTTATTTGCAGTTTACTATCATTCATTTATATGCTATATTAATATTTGCACTTCTGATTAGATGCTACCTATAGGCCTATTTTATTGGCTCTGTATTTATGCGCAATGTCAATAAAGTTACATCTAATATAATAAAATCTAGACAGCGTGCAGATGATCAAATGGAACAAAATGCAGTGGCCTTCATACAGGTTTTAGAACTCAAAGAATTGTGCTCACAGAGCAAAATATATCCGTCTGACACATGCATACCTCAGCCAACCAAAGTGCAGACAGAGCTTGATTTTACAGGAATCATCCCGCAACGACAAAATTACCTAAATGCACATCCCAAAGGACCCTATAAAATGAGCAAAGAGAGAAAGGTGAAGTCCTACCAGGGGCAACACCAGCACAAGTCACATTTTCATCACTGAAGTCCCCGCAGTCATTGTCCCCGTCGCAGGCCCAGTGGTCTGGGATACATCTGCCACTGGTGCACTTATACTGGCCATTAGCACAGGAGTGAATGCAGCCTGCTTCATCACTGTTGTCTCCACAATCATCATCTACAATCACAAATTACAGTCATGCATAATTAATATCCCAATAACTTGCAATAGAGAACTTTTGACAGTATGGTGTCCACATAATCTATCATTCAAATGTTTAAGGGTTGGTAATATTGTTTTTTATTGTTTATGAAAGAAGTCTCTTTTTCTCACCAAGGCTGCATTTTTTATAAATCAAAAATACAAAAAAAAACTAATATTGAGAAATATTATTTCAATTTAAAATAAATGTTCTCTATTTTAATATTTGTAAAATGTATTCCTGTTATTTATTATTTTTTCTCCAGTCTTCAGTGTCACATGCTCCTTCAGAAATCATTATAATATGCTATTTTGCTGGGGGGGGGGGGGGGGGGGATTTATGAATGTAAAGTTCAAAAGAACGTCACGTTCGAAATATACATTTTTTGTAACATTATAAATGTCTTCACTGTCTCTTTTGATACATTTAAATGCTTCTATGCTAAATGAAAGTATTAATTTCGTTACTACTACTACTACTACTAATAATAATAATAATAATACTTACTTTAACTTTTGAACAGCAATGTATAAGGTTGGGCTTTTTTTTAAAACATGTATTGTCTCACAAATTGTGTTGCTCCATCGAAATACAATAAAAATAAATTGATTTTAAGATCGTCATACACTTTGGTACCAGAAAATGGGACATTTTCCTTAAGGGGGTCTTTAACCCTGTTGTGCCTCATGGTTTGTTGCACAATACTAAGAACTAAAATGACAAAAACTGAGGACAGCACCACAGGAGCTTTTCAGACAAGAGTCTTCAGGGCATCGAATTACGCCAAGCCTCATTTTGTACTGACAAATCAGCAAGGTATCTGAAGGCCCTGACACTGGATAAGAAATACCGCCATATGTTGACCTTGGCTGAATGATCACATTTGATAAACGAAAGAATAAAAGCGAAAGAAAAAAGAAAAACACATAAAAAGAGCAGGTTGTATTGTTGTTGATTGAGTGGCGCACTCAGGCAATAACGTATTGCAGACCTTGGGGGCCGGCAATTAATTATAGAGGTCGGTATTTTACTCTCTCCTTGATCTGAAATGGAGATATTTCGGATAAAAAAATTGGTGAATATTTAATGGTTATTAATGTGATGCATTTCTTGTGCAACAAAAAATACTGGACAGTAGGATCAATGGACTTAATTGAATTAAAGTGCCGGGCTTTCTTTTATCAGCTCCCAAGAATATAGGCTAATATATCATAGTGTCAAATGGAAGAGCAAGTAAAGCAAATGGTAAAGTATTTTCTTACTTCTGGATACACTTACCTGAGTCACAATGCCACTTCATGCTAATGCACCTCCCATTAGCGCAGCTGAACTGGCTGAGAGCTTCGCAGGTTGGGAACGCTGTAAGCAGAGACAAAGACCGTGAGAAACGTTCGCCGCAAAAACCCTGACGCTTGAACCCCATCCAATACATCATTGTCTCTTTGATACACCGGAGAAGAAAACCCATTTTTCATTTAGCTTTTAGCTTTGAAAAATTGCAAAAGAAGTTTGTCCTGGCACAGATTGCTCTGTCATGCTAATAGATTAAATTTGGAGGCTCTTTTGTCCTCAGGAAATTCATAGTTTCTTGCAAGTTCGGGGGCGAACTTGAACCTGTAACTATTCTCTTGCAGCGCGTTGCATTTTTTAAATATTCATTTTTGTTTTTGTTTTACACAAGTCAGTGGGGTTTAGTGCTAGTATTGCGGAAACCATGATACCCTGAAGGTCATGCAAAATGGCACAGTGAATTATTGCTATTTTCTAGCTAAGGTTAATGAAAAGGGAAATCACAAACAAAGGGAAAACGAGACCTCACAAATGCAGTGGAAAACAGTCAGAGGCAATAAGAGCTCACCAGGAAGCAATAACACACCAGCGATGTGATAGCACGGTTTGTGCGCTTCACTAGCGTTGATTTAAAGATATCAAAAGGTTATTGTTTCAACATTATGAGGTACAGCAGGTTTTCCTATTAACCTGTGGATCACGATCCCTGTGTTTAAAAAGGATTTTTCTTTTTTAAAGATAAAGATGACTTACTATGGAAAAAAGCACCAGCGCATTTACAAGCTTTTTGATTAATGCAATCTGCACGAGCTTATGAACATCAATATCTTGTCTCGTATTGCGCTATACCTTTTCGTCAATACGCTAGAGCTCATAAGCATGTTAGAAAATAGTGACATGACACACAGTGGAGGAACAACATCTGTTTCTCTTTAAAGTGTCTCTCAGCTTAGTCAAGAAACCCCAACACATAGTCAAGCAGGTCACGGCTTGAAGGGACTGAATGAGCAAGCTTCTTGTTATAGAATAGATAACAGTTCATCCATTTATATATGAAAAGCCAAAAAGTATTTTAATAAAGACGATGCATTACCAGAATCCCTCTTATTTATATACTGTATATATGTATACCATGGTCTGTCTGAATACTTGATTCTGATTGGCTGGAAGGTGTGTATTAAAACAGTTTAATGCTCAGGTAGTTCAAGTCAGTCGTCACCATTCTATATATTCGTGCGCTGCTTTCATTAAACACAGAGATCACACTGCACATACAGAAGCATTCAGGAGCACAGAAACTTGTTATTAAGGCTACCCCAAGACTTTTATTAATAAAATAGCCTCTTTGCTGAATCGCTATGCATTCTATTTCTCATCAATGAGGGGGTAACTCTGGTCATTTGACTCAAATATGGTGCTGCAAACATCAATGATGTCACCATAAAACATGGTGTGTGTGTGTGAGTGAACCTGGTATTCCCTACCTTATGTGGACCAAATGTCCCCACAAGGATAGTAATACCAGTAAATGTGGACCTTATGGGGACATTTTTTTGGTCCCTAGGAGGAAAACAGCTTAATAAATCATAAATGAAGTGTTTTGAAAATCTAAACTGCAGAAAGTTTTCTGTGATAGGTAGGTTTAGGGGTGCGGTTAGTGTAGGGGGGCAGAATGCACAGTTTGTACAGTATAACCATTACATATATTCAGAGCCGGATTAAATAAACGGACTACACTAGGCAGGCTGCATTTTTTGGGCCCCCCTCCACCCATGTTATTTATGAATTGAAATCTGAAACTTACCAAAGTTACTAATTCACATTTTACATAGCCTAGTCTTTGGTTGCAAATTGGTTGTTTGTATGCCAAAATAAGTCATGTGTTGTATATTAAACAGTCTATCAGACTATTTTTTGATATTCATTATTTATACGTCATTACACGGCTCTATTAAATGCTATTAAATTATCCTCATCTTGTCCATTGGGAGTGTCATTGTTAAGGCAGTAGTAGGCCTACCAGTAAATAACCAATAGGTGTCAGTAAACTATGTAAACAGAGCAAATAAGTTTATCTTATTTGCTCTGTTTACGTTTAATCAACACATTCAATTAAGATTTTCTGCAAAATGCAATAGCTTACAACATTTATAAATGTTGTAATTAAGAACAAGAAGGCAAACATGACCCCTTCACATTCATCAAGACCATTTAGAAACTGTCTAACAATAAATAATAATAAATATAAGGATGGAGGACTAACTATGGAAAACTAAAGGTATTCAGACTATTAAAGACTTGTATATGGATGAAATACTTCTTACATTTCAAGAATTGTGTGATAAACACCAGATTCCCTCAAAACAGTTTTTTTTAAATATTCACAGCTTAAAAGTTTTATTTCTTCCAGGTCTACAGATATTATGTACATTCCCAAACTGTCATTAATAGAGGAAATAATTGGAAAAAGAGGTGAAAAGGGCCAATTGTCAAAATATTATAATTTAATAATGTCTAACTCTAAAGAGTCTGCTGTAGACAAATTAAACGCATGGAGGAAAGACATTCAAGAATAAATAGAGGAATTTGAATGGACTGAATCATGTTTAAAGGCGCAAAAACAAATCATAAACACGCAGCTTAAATTATTACAGTATAAATGGTTGCCAAGGTTTTATATAACACCTGAAAAACTCAATCATATGTCTAGCAATATTCCTGATATATGTACAAAATGCCAAAATTATAAAGGAACTCTAATTCACTGTCTATGGGAATGTCCTGATATACAGCAGTTCTGGAAGGATGTCATAAACTGTTTGTCAGCAGGGCCTGCATTTCGTTTTGGAAAATGGGGGGTGGGGGATCCCTTCGGTGATTCTTTCATTTGAGGGGGGAGTTTAGATTTTTAATTTTTTTTATTACATTTATCTCCTAAAATGTATGCTCACTCATTGCATTTTTACAATGGGGTAATTTTGTTCTTAAGAATTTACGCAACACAAGGAAGCTTGATTTCAATCTTTGAATTAAATTGAAAAAAGTAGCACAAAAGTACAATAGAATAAAGATACCTATAAAGAGAAAAGTTTTTGCTTAGGTCTGACATCAGTATTCAGAAATAGTGCTACACAGACTGAATAAAGTAGGCCTAATCAAATGGAAAATAACTCTGGGTAGTGTTTTAGTCCTGAGAACTAAATTAAATACATATAGGATATTATTCCTGATTCCTTAAAATGAAAGCTATGTTTTGTTGGTTTGACAACCAAATTAATGACAGACCACGGCTGCTGTCACTGTAAGAGCTTGTGCACAGATCCTGTAGCCACTAACATTATACGGTCACGTGCGATGTATGCTTATTGAAGACATAACCGACTGTGTTTAGAGGATACTCATCACCACCGGTACTCACAAGTCAGGCAACCAACTGGACCTGGTTTACACACGCAACTGTATCACAGACAACATTTTGGTGAAACCTCTCCAAGTTTCAGATCATTTCCTCATTACTTTCAATCTACAACTCACTACCCATGCTCCAACAACCTCCCCACCATTTACTTTCAGACGAAACCTGCGCTCACTTTCTCCGTCCCATCTTTCCTCTGCTGTGTCATCTTCTCTTCCCTCACCCTCACATTTCTCATCTCTGGATGTGAATACTGCAACGGATACTTTATGCTCCATCCTAACCTCCTCTTTAGACAACATCTGCCCTCTCTCCTCCAGGCCAGCACGCACTACTCCCTCTAACCCCTGGTTATCTGAGGTTCTTCGTGAACACCGGACCAAGCTCAGGGCAGCGGAGAGGAAATGGCGCAAATCAAAATACACATCTGACCTCAGTAGGTATCAATCTCTGCTCTCTGCCTTCTCTGTTGATGTTCACACCGCAAAATCTTCATATTTCCACAACAAGATCAACTGCGCCTCTAACACATTCAACTCTCTCCTCTGTCCACCTCCACCACCACCCACCTCCTCGCTAACTGCTGATGATTTTGCTAACTTCTTCACTAACAAACCTACAACTATCAGCAGTCAGTTCTCAGCTTCACACACACAGGAACCCAAACTAACCTCTCCCACAGCCAACAACCTTCTCTCCTCCTTCACTCCACTAACCGAGGAAGAAGTATCTAAACTTCTCCTCTCCAGTCATCCTACCACCTGCCCTCTAGACCCAATCCCCTCACACCTTCTACAAGCCATCTCTCCCACACTTCTTCCAGCTCTCACACACATCATCAACTCATCCCTCCACACTGGCATTTTCCCTACAGCATTTAAGCAGGCTCGGGTATCTCCTCTGCTTAAAAAACCAACATTAAACACATCACTTCTAGAGAACTACAGACCTGTCTCTCTCCTACCATTCATTGCGAAAACACTTGAACGAGTTGCTTTTAACCAAGTATCATCTTTCCTGTCTCTGAACAACCAGCTCGATGTCAACCAATCTGGCTTCAAGAAAGGACATTCAACTGAGACTGCATTGCTGTCAGTCACGGAAGCCCTGCGGATCGCAAAAGCTGCTTCCAAATCATCAGTTCTCATTCTACTGGACCTGTCTGCTGCTTTCGACACAGTGAATCATCAGATCCTCTTGTCCGCCCTCTCATCACTGGGCATCACTGGAACCTCCCTCAACTGGTTTGAGTCCTATCTCACAGGTAGGTCCTTCAAGGTCGCATGGAGAGGTGAGGTATCCAAAGCACATCAGCTGACCACAGGGGTTCCCCAGGGTTCAGTTCTTGGACCGCTCCTCTTCTCCATTTACACCACATCACTGGGACCCATCATACAGGCACATGGTTTCACTTACCATTGCTATGCTGATGACACCCAACTCTACCTCTCATTTCAACCAGATGATCCCACAGTACCTGTACGGATCTCAAGCTGTCTGGCGGACATCTCGGCATGGATGAAGGAACATCACCTGCAGCTCAACCTGGCAAAGACTGAGCTTCTCGTCCTCCCTGCCAATCAGTTTCTACAGCACGACCTCACTATCCAGCTAGATTTATCCTCAATCACCCCATCAAGGTCGGTCAGAAATCTTGGAGTAATCTTTGATGATCAGCTGACCTTCACTGACCACATTACAAAGACAACTCGATCATGCAGGTTTGCTATGCACAACATCAGGAAGATCAGGCCTTTCCTAACTGATCATGCAACACAACTTCTCGTCCAGGCCATGGTCATTTCTAGGCTTGATTACTGCAATGCTCTTCTGGCTGGACTTCCATCATGTGGAACTAAACCTCTACAAATGATCCAGAATGCTGCAGCTCGTCTCGTCTTCAACGAGCCCAAAAGGGCCCACGTCACTCCTCTGTTCATCTCTCTGCACTGGCTACCACTCGCTGCTCGCATCAAGTTCAAGGCTTTGACGCTTGCTTACAGATTGACCACAGGTTCAGCTCCCTCCTACTTCCACTCACTACTACAAGTCTACATCCCTACCAGAAGCCTACGATCGGTCAATGAGCGACGGCTCGTGGTACCATCACAGCGGGGCACAAAATCACTCTCCAGAACATTATCATTCACGGTTCCATTCTGGTGGAATGATCTCCCCACCGTCATCCGGAATGCAGAATCCCTGACAGCATTCAAAAGGCAACTGAAAACTCATCTCTTCCGGGAGCACTTAACATAAAAAAAAAATCCTTTCCTTTAAATCCTCGCTTGCCTGGCTTATGCTACTCCGAGCAATGTCTGAACTTTGTATTTTGAGCACTTCTTGCGTTGTTTTTGCCTCTTCACGATGACTCACTTGGTTTAGTCCTCAATTGTAAGTCGCTTTGGATAAAAGCGTCTGCTAAATGACTAAATGTAAATGTAAATACTCACCAAGACCGAAATTGACATCATTTTCGCATGTTTTTGACTGTTAAAGCGATATAATCCACGAAAAATAACTGTTGTTACCCGCAAGCTTGTGAGGCGGCTTGTATGTGTGCAGAAAAAAACATCTCTCAGACAGCGCGCAAGTAGCCTACCGAATAGTTCAAGATCGCGTGAATGTTTAAACTGGTAAGACTTAAGAAGTGCAAATGGTAAACTGTTGATACTCATGATGCAATGCTGGCCCATGCAAATGACAATTCCGTCTATCCCGACTCCGAAACGCGAGTGTATTATCGCCGCCTGAACGAGATAGGACATTTGTACATTTTTTTATTTTTGTCCCTCTGTCTGGGCCCCATCCCGCCAATCGGGCCCTAGGCACGTGCCTAGTTTGCCTTTGCGTTAATCCGGCTCTGCATCTATGGGAAGTCCCCATAAAACATGGACACCAGTATGTGTGTCTGTGTGTGTATGTGTGTGAGAGTTGAAGTGGAGAGTCCATCTAAGAACAAAATGCATTAAAATGCATGCTTAGGACACTTTGAAGTTTAAGCATATTGATGTTGCTTTATTACAGAACATTTCAACTGTCATCAAATGAGATGGCCATAATATAGTAATTGGGTTACAACCTGTGAAAAGTAATACTGAATTAAGCAAGAATTGCTTGAATATGTGCGTAGGTATCATTCACCATTTTTAGATGCAATTCTGCTCCACTGGGTTACATCTCCAAAACACGAACAGCAGTAAACTGAGCACGTGAGATTTCAGAAATAACAGATCCCAAGGGCTTCCCAGAGAAAATTACTTTTAGGGAATTGTTTTTTTCCCCCTCACAAATAAAACCTTTGCCGGCACAAATAAGAAAACTCTTAGTCAATGGAAAGCACATAATTCGAAGTGTTGCTAATCTAGGAGAAGACTGTTACATGTCAAGATTACAGTTGAGTCAACAAATAAAAGAAAAAAAAAAAGTTTTATTTGAACATTTATTCCCAGAACATGCTGCTGTTATTGTTGAGAGCAGACAATCCCACTTCTAAATTTCACAACAGAGTGTTCCAGTCCCCTGACTTTGGCAATTACTACTTTCAACATCCTGTTTCCACAATAGATCAGGTTCAACAACAAGAAGTGAGACTGCAGGGGTAATAACTTTGCCCAGTGAAATCTGATTTGAAGGGGGGGAAATCACTTATAAGAATCTGTGCAGTAGACAGTGGCAGTTCAAGTTCATATCTTTTAGATTACAACACAATCCTATATTCAAGATAGGACTTCAACAAGCCATTGTTGTCTATTAAATAAAACAGCAGCAACAATTTCTACGTTAAATCAAAACTACATGCGGTTTTACATTTATAGTACCATTTTCCCCATCTGTGATCCCATTTATTCATCAAGAGTAGTGCTGGGCAACGATAAAAAAATTTAAAGCGCGATTAATCGCATGATTTTCTTGCGATCAATCGCATTGTTACGCGCAAAATTGAATAATGAATTCTAAAGTACTGTATTGCGCACTTTTGATTTAAATGTACTGCTACAAAAGTGCAATAACATGTGGTTTGCAAAAACTTTAAACAAATAAGGTGCTTTTATACCAGCAGTATTCCCTTTACACAGTATCAATAAAATATTTCTTGTAAATCTCAACTTAAACATTAATGTAATCAAATCAAATATTTAAACAAAGCTATTTGCCACTGCCAGGGCATTACTTTTTAGCTAGCTTGTTAAAACAAGTCCAGTTTTCTTTTTTTTCTGAACAGGTATCTTGTATCAGGGAGCAGCAGAAACAGTCTAAAAGGGTCATTATCACTACTACAGATATAAGTGGACCAACGTTACTTCTCTGATAGCAGCTTAGGTTTGGTCATGGCATGACCAAACCTAAGCCCCCCCCCCCCCCCCTCCCCCCTCCCCCAAGTTAGAATGACATGAGGGTGAGTAAATGATGAAAAACTGCTCATATTTGGATGAACTATTCCTGTTTTTTTATGGTGGTGATGGCTAATACCAAAATGCCACAGCTGCACAGAAATACCAATATTGTAAGAAGGCAAAAACATATTTTGAAAGGTTTGAAATGCGTTGAGAATGGTAATTAGCACACAGCAAGCTGAGCGTCACTGTGTTTTAGACGTGTTGTGCGCAGTGCAGTTGTGGGAGCCAGTGAAGTTCCGTCTTTCGGCCCAGCTTGATTACGATTAAATGAAGTCAGGCATGCACTTTAATTACTGCTTACACTGGGAGTGTTTGTGAAAGAGTGTACTGAGGCAGCCGAAGACACAGCAGAGGTAACCAAGACAATGGCACTTTGAGCAATTTGCAGCATTTGGTGACAGAAACCCAGAAAGTTACATTTACTGCATAGCATGAAAAGAGTCAGAATTTCAATTTTGTTCTCAATGGAGTAAAAATGACAGGAAGGAGAAGTGATATACAATGCAACCATGATACCATGAAAAGATACATTTACACATACCTTTTAAATGCACATATAAATGTATAGGGACCCTAGGGAAACAATTCATCACATGCTTGAATGTTGATTTTTGTGCATAGTCAACAGACAACAAAATGTGAACCAATTCTCAAGATAGAGAGCTAGTGATGATATGAGACTGACATGTAAAAAGGAAAAAAACAAACATAATATAACTCTCCAGAATTTTAAAATGGTTTAGTTTAGTCAGATTAGTTTCTGTCTTAAGAAAAAAAAAATGACACCAACACCTTTAACAGTAAAATAAACTAAGTACCGAAGAAATTCCCTAAAGCAAACTTATAGAAGTATAATTAAGTTGCATTTATTTCAAGTATAAGGGGGTAAAACATACTCTGTGCCTCCTTCCATAAGGAGGACTGATGATAATGAAATGTTTCTTGACTGAGATTGCTTGTGTAATAAGACTGCTCAAAGGGCTACCTGTCTAACCCAGCATTTCCAGAATTTACGTTCTGTTCTGAATAGTCATTTCACTTTGGGAGTTTACAGTGGTAACTTCCCTGTGTCATTTTCTTCCATCTGCTTTCAGGGTCTGGGATGTAGTTATGGTGAGCTTTTAAGGTCAGAGAATTTCTGATTTGTATTACGGCCACACTTTTAAAAGCTCTTGCATCTAAGTTTAATTCCCATTTCCTTTCTCCTTCCAAAAGCAGACTCGAGGGCTGGAAGAATGTACATGGTTAACACTGCACTCGTCCCTGAACATTGACAAGTAGCTGTTGGTGGAGGAATAATCTAGAGTGAGAGTGAGATGCAAAGATATACCTTTAGAGGCAATGCTCTCTCAGGCAAGTGTTACCAGTGATTTGAGAGCCAAACTGACTATGTACATGCACATAACCTGTCCACAACAAAAAAAATGCACTCCTATTGTTACTCCTATTCCCTGGTTTGTTTTCAATTTGTTTGGTTGCAGAGATGTATTTAATGGGGTCAGATTTGACAAAAGCGGTGGCACTACTGTATGTTGGTGGAAAAGGAAAGAAAGACACTTTTCCTAAGTAAGGCAGGTTGATGATGACAGTACTGACAGATTCACCAGTTATACCACAGTGAAATTTGCCAAGCCAATCAGCTAGTAGGACAGTGACTCACCACAGGACGTGGACTCGTCTGACATGTCTCCGCAATCATCATCTTGATCGCAGCGCCACGCTTCTGGTACACAGCGTCCATTACCACAGGTGAACTGACCAGCCCGACATGGCTGGGCTAAAGACAAAACCATAAAGGGAACAAGATAATCTGATTAATTATTGCATTTAGAGTTTTTGGCAGTGGCCACCTAACAAACCAGGGAATAGGAGCAGGATGCAAATCGCAAAGAATATAATGATTTTATTCCAATTCCACTAAATGATTCCATTAAATATTATTTTTGCTATTTTGAGAAAATATTTAGAGAACAGATTGTTTCAATAGAACAATAATAATAAATACAATTCTTGAAAAAAAGGTCAAACAAAGAAAAGCAAAACCATTATCAGAATGAATGAATGAATGAATAAATCAACCAATCAGTCAATCAATCAATCTTGCACCAGTTCTTAATTTCTAATCCCAGTGGACAGAGTTTGAACACACACATGTGAGGTAATCAATTTAAGTCTAAGGATGATTTCTTTAAGCTGGTTTAGTCTGATGTGTGACTTCAGGAATTAGTCCCACCAAAAGCCAATCATTTAATTCAGAGTTTACTGATCAAAATTTCATCGATACTCCAGAGACTATTTTACAGCCAATTCTAGCAATTCTCTGCTTCAGATCATCTTGAATCATGAAATATTAAATCGCTTTAACATCTGCTGTCAATTTCAGCTCCTCACTGATTCAGTATAATCACTTGTGTTCCACATCGCTTTTCTCTAACAGCTTCTGCCAGGTCAACAAAGGCCTGAGCCGTCTCCGGCTTTATCAGAGGGGTGTCAGACTGTAGACAGCATTTATCACATCGGTTCTTCCTTTCCATTGATCTTACAGCACTTTAAGTAGTGAAAGAGTGTTAACTTCTGGAAACAGGCCAGGTGTTACTCTAGTTAGAAAAAAGGAGTTTGGGGAAAAGAAAGTTCACTTCGTTGCACAAACATGCTTATCGATTATCAACCTCCCATTAGAAAGTCAACCTATTATAGTAACTAAGAAGGTAGCTCGAAATGAGAATCAGCAATGAAATAAACAAGCAGACATTTCAAGAATGGTAAATCACTATTGAAGAGGCCGATTGTCACTTGCTTCTCAATGGCAAACAAAAACAAATGAAAACAAATGAAATATTCATAATTCCTACTGAAAACCATTTTATTTTTTTTAACTGTAACCTGAAATAGTATGTACAGTGTGATCTTAGAATTAATATTTGCATTGCTATTTCAAATTTGAAAGCCTCTTAAAACATGAAAATATGCATGTCACTACTTCAAAGCAAAAGATGTTGGTAACGCTTTAGTTTAGGGTCCAATTTTCACTATTAACTAGTTGCTTATCAGCATGCATATTACAAGGATATTGGCTGTTTATTACTTATAAACCACATATTAATGCCTTATTTTGACCATGACCATATTCTACATCCCTTAATCCTTCTCAATACCTAAGCTTAACAACTACCGTACTAACTATTAATAAGTAGTAATTATGAGTTTATTGAGGCAAAAGTCGTAGTTAATAGTTAGTTATTAGTGAGAATTGGACCCTAATCTAAAGTGTGGCCTAAATTTATGTCAGAAATTTGTATTTGGGTTACCCAGTTATGCCACTTACCATGATGTTAATTGATAAATATAAAAAATAATAACAAAAGTTTGTTTTTAGATTCTACAGGTATTTAGGGTGACCCTGAAATGAGAAAGAATATTAAAATAATTCATAGAGCACAGTACGTTTAATGCATGATTGATACATTTTATTTCTGAAATGAAAATACCACAGTGTATGTAGAATGACACAGTGGTGCAGTATAACTGTCAGATGTTGGTGGGTGAATCTGTTATGTATGAGGGAGAAGAGATCTACCTGAGCATGTTTTATTAGACTCATCTTCATTATCTCCACAGTCATTGGTTCCATCACAAAGCCACCTCTTAGGTATGCAGCGGTTATTGGGACATTTGAACTGGTCAATCGGGCAACTGTGGTTAGCTGGAAGGAACAATGGAAGCAAACAAATAAATTACATGTCAAAAAGGAAATGTTTTGCTAAAGAAAAAGTACATATTTTTATCTAAGAACATAAACAATTTGCAAGCTTGACATATATTTTTTATTTTATTTCTCTTTCTTTTTTTTGGGGGGGTTGACATGTTTTGTTATACTGCTGACAGCCCACTCTACAAATAAGTGAGTTCATATGCATAATACTCTTCTTTTGTTTTGACACAGCACTTTTCATTGTGCTATTCATCTATTCTCCTGAGCTAGCTTCAGATTTATCTCAAAAATATGCATTTGCCCTCAGGCGTTTGAGTTTATTTAAAGTACTGCCAGTGTTTTCCTCTACTGTTTGCTCTATTTAATAATAGAACCTACCATTACTCAAAACCCTGGATACTCAACACGTACCCACCAGACACCAGACAATGAGTAACAGATGAAATGGAAAACCGGATTCAAGTGGGATCAGGCAATAACGTTTCAGGCGTATTAAACTATAGGACATCCCAGCAGAGAAGAAAATTGATTTTGCAATTCTGATAATTCTGGCAGAACATCACGTTAAAGTATTTCTCATAGTGAAAAATGACTCAGTGCCCAACGTTTTAACAGGGTGCTTATCTTATCGATTAGCTCATAAGTAGATTGTGCAGTGGGATGCAGTGAGTGGGAGAAAAGTTTGATACGGGCGTTGATATTGCATTCGTTTTTTTTTCCCTGAGATGTCAATTAGCAACTTGTTAATTTTCAACAAATTATATGCAAACAGCCTGCTTGTGCACATTTACTCCACGTAGATGCTGTTATCCAATGCAATTCAAGCTAGAGTATATATTTTATCGGTATAATATCATTTAATTATAGCTCTCTGGAATGATTGATTTTGACTGGCCAATTTTGGGCATTGTGGATTTAAAATTGTTTGCATAATGTCCACTAAACTGTATATTGGACCACTGTATATATTAAACCTGTGCTACTTTCATGTTTTTGTATCACCTTGAGGCTTCTCTCTTTACAAAACAATGACAACTTCTAGGTGAGGATTTTAGAAAAAAAAAATACTTGGAAATGTATTTACACACACTACTATTCAAATGTTTAGGTTCAGTGATATTTCAAATGAACTGTTCTTTTGAACTTTCTATTCATCAAATATGGAAAAAAGTTTCATGGTTTACACAAAAAATATTAAGCATTACAACTGTTTTTAACATTGATAATAAGACATTTTTATTAAGAACTAAATCGGCATATATAATGATGCTGAGAATTCAGCTTTGCCATAACAGGAATAAATTATGTTTTAAAATAGAAAATAGCTATTTTAAATTATCATAATATTCACAATATTAATGCATTTGATCAAATAAATGCAGCCTTGGTGATAAGATAAGATACATAAAAAAACCATTAATAAAATAAATGAGATAAATTAACATTGTTGCAGTGTTCATCTTGTTACTAGGTCGGTGTAAATTGGATGACACCTGTGATACCTGTACAAAATGAAAATTTCTGTATTGATTGATACATAACAGACATATATGACACTGTGTGCATACTAAATGACACAGCTTGAGGCCACAGAGGTTTGATGGTTCAGTAAAGCAGGCACAACAGGGATTATACGTCCCAGTCAGGGAGGAAGAAAACAAAGTACATACAGCATATTTGGGCCTCCTCATCACTGCCATCTAAACAGTCATCATCTCCATCACAAATCCAATTGGCTCGTATGCAGCGCCAGTTCCTGCACTGAAACTCATCATTTCTGCACCGCTGGGGCTCCTCTTGACCTGCAGAGTCTTCAGAAGAAAAAAAAACAAACAAAACAAAACAATAGGAAAACTGAATTCAAGGGGAAGAACTTCAAGGAAAATATAGTCAAACACTGCATTGGGGTGATGTGGCGTCTGAGAGTGAGATTATACTAGTGTTACTTTTTCAAATGAGTCAAGCATGTTACTTTTCTCTTCATTAGTTCAGTTCAGTTCAGTTCAATTTTATTTATATAGCACATTTAAAAACAATCGTAATTGACCAAAGTGCTTCACAAGATCCAACAAAGAAACAAAAACAAATGATTAAACAGACAATATTACACAAAGTACAAACAGAAATAACCCACAGGTCAAGATATCAGAGCTTAGCTAGAATTGAAAGCCAAAGCATAATAATGCGTCTTAAGCAAGGACTTGAATATTTCAATAGTCTGCGCTTTTCTTACATAAATTGGCAGACTATTCCAAATATTAGGAGCAGCCACTGCAAACGCTCTGTCACCTCTGTTTTTTTTGCCGAGATCTGGGCACATCGAGAAGCATCTGGTCGGAAGATCTCAGTGCTTTGACAGGTGTGTGGACATGTAGAAGCTCAGTTAAATATGAAGGCGAGAACCTACTTAGAATTTTAAAAACAATTAATGCAATTTTAAATTGAATTCTAAAACAAACAGGAAGCCAATGTAATGAGGCCAATACGGGAGTAATATGTTCACGTTTTTTGGTCCCGGTTAAGAGTCGAGCTGCTGCGTTCTGCACTAACTGTAGCCGTTGAAGTGATGAGTGCTCCAATCCGGCATACAAAGAGTAACAGTAGTCTAATCGCGACGTAATAGAAGCATGTATGACTCTTTCAAAGTCTTTACGTAGCATGTATGGCTTGACCTTCGCCAGAAGTCTCAAGTGGAAGAAGCTAGAAGCTTTATTACAGCATTGCAACATTGCAACATGACCAATAGAATATTAAAAAAATAAATAATAAAAATAATAAAGCAACATAAATAGATTCTGTCCTTGTCTGTAATTGAGTAAATGATCAATTCTATGGGACTAAGGAGTGCTGCTTGAAAAAGAAATGAAGCAATAAATACAAAATGTATTTAATAAAACGTATTATTTTTTAATTAATGTTTAAAAGCATAGTTAAATATAAAATAAAATAATCAAATAAAGTACACTTTTAAATTCCATTAAAAAAGCATTTAAAACAAATAAATAAAAATAAAATAAATAAGCACTGGGATTATATATATTTAAAAGCCTACCAGAGCATGTGACATTGTTCTTGTCCAAATGCTGGTTGTCAGCACATGCGCACACTCGGCCTCCCGGGACGGCCAAGCAGAGGGTACCACAACCACCATAATTCACCCGGCAGGCATTGTCACCTAAAAAACAAACATAGGACTAAACAACAGATATCTACAAATCTTCTTTTCCACTGGCAGGACAGCTGTTTATGTGTTCATCCCTTTATGGCTTTTAGCAATGTCTCTCCTTGAAACAGAGAACATAAAGTTCTTCCTCACTGCCCACTCAGAACCAATTTCCTGCTCTTCTGGGATGCCGGTGGAACACGGGGGCATTATTTTTAATCACATGTCAAGTAAATTATGGGAAACACTGGAAAAGAGAGCCATTTGACACTCTTTTCCTTTCACTGACATAATTCGTTGTGTGGGCAATGGAACCTACGAAGGGGGAGGAGTGGAGAAAAGCACAGTTTTGTGAGAAAACTGTCACTTATTAAGTTGAGGCATGGGGACAATAATAAGGTTTCATTTAGAGAGTGGTCGAAAGGCATTGCCTGAACCAATGAGATAAAAACCGCTTTGTAATGGCCAATCTGTGGTATTCCAAAGAGCGGAAACACAATTAATCTTTTTCCCGACAAGCGCTTTGGAGAAATGTGTCTTCTGCTGAGAATGTAGACTGTCAAAAAGCCCATATTTTTTGGGGGTAGGAAATGCATACTTGACATACCGGGACACCCCCACCCTCACCCGTCACAGATCTCAGTGTTTTGAGAGTTGGATGTCAAGATGAGAATATTTAAAACATGATACAAGTCTGCTGGTCGCAGCTGCCTTCGACATCTTTCTCAAAAGAGTGAATCTCTCAGACATGCGGCACACTATCCTGCTCTCCTGAAAACGCACCGCCCTCAGGTAAGTAAGAGATGAAACATGTGGGAGCCGAACACACTCCTGTGTTCTCTGTGCTGCTCGTCTGCGTGTGCGAGGGCCCCGCTGAGAAGTGTCCCTCCCTCTACCTGTTGTGACTGGCACTTATGAGAGAGGATGACAGTAATCAACCCTCCTTACCTCAGACATCCACACAGAGTTAAACATTCTAAACAGAGCTTTAGCCCCCACTTCACCAGATTAAACCCACCCACTCAACAGTACGGCTCCTGCTCTGCAGTTGGGTCTATGCTTATCAAAGTTAAAGCCATGGAAATCTGTAATAGCTGTGCTGTGTGTAAAAAAAAAAAAGTAATTTATTAGGAATTTTCTGAATGAATGCACTAGCCTATGTAATATGTGCATTTATTTTCCACCAGACTCTTGTGTGTATTCAATTCATCACAATATTCATCCAGAACGTTTGGGGTCGGTAAGATTTTTTATTATTCTTGAAAGGAGTCTCTTATGATCACCAAGGCTTCATTTATTTGATTAAACACACACACATAACACTCACAGTCACAAAAGCTTTTCATTTGCATGCATTATAAGCATTGTTGTTTTAAACCATTGAAGTGCAATAAGAGTAAGCTTGATTTTTGTTTTGTACTAATTAGGCTGAGGCATTCACATTGTTGGGGGGGAAAAACTACTTTCCTAGCATTAGGATCGTTTGGAAGGTAATGGTATTGATCCTCTTTTCTTGTTATCATGTAACTATTCACTAACGCTCCAGTGGGCGGGACCAAAGACGCGGTGATGTAGACGTAGGCGTTGATATTCTTCTGCAAAGGCGGTCTTTCGCGGCCCTGTGACGTCACAAGTCTCCACTTTTTAGATCCTGTCGTTTTCTGGCCTTGGTTTCAATTAGGGATGTCAACGATTAATCGACGATCGATTAATTGTCGATAATACATTTAATCGATAAAACTTAGCGATCATCGATTAAGCAGGATCATGCGCGTGCGTGCTGCTCAACCGCGAAACATGTACGCGAGCGCGCCGGTGTGGTGAAGCGTTGAGTTCCACTGAATGACACACACCGGAGTTGTTTGGGACTATTTTACACCTTCATCATGACTATAAGTTTGCGTGTGCATTCGCAGCCTTTTGTTTTGTGCAAATGTAAGTTGTAATAGTTTATTTTGTGTACGCTTATCTATATCTGATTGGCCTCATATTGGATGCATTTGGTTAAGAATCGACGTGATCTTTAGCGCGCTCAGCTCAAACGACAATGCACGACTAATAATGACTATTGGGACTGTCATATTACACAAGACTATAAAGAGAACACTATTGTAATAAAACATTGTGAATTATTTGGGTTTAGATCCCATGTCGCGTTGTTCCAGGAAGAGCTCGTCAGAGACTTTGAGCGCGTCCACCACAACATATGAGTCATTCTGAATGGCACCTAACTCAGTTTAAGTTCACTTGTGCATTCACGTCATTTTGTGCAGATATAATTTTGTAATATTCTGCTTATTTTGTATATATCTGATTAATATCAAATAGGATGCGTTTCTTTGAGTTAAATAAACGCTGACAAAGTGCTCAACGGTTATTCATTCAGCGCGCGCCGCTCAAGCAGAATGCACAACTAATAATAACGATGGTTAATTTGGGACTTTCATATTGCATAACATGAGAACACTATTTTATTAAATGGTTGTGAATTCATTGGGTTTAGTTGCCGTTTTCAGTGCGTTGTTCCAGCACTTCCACAACAGTCACACATTCTGACAAGCACGCATATGAGGCGGCGTTGGTGACACATTGTATTTGTCGTTATATTTATATATTAAATAGTTAATTTAATTTATCAATCACATCAAAACATTTTACAATCCTACTAAGCCTTTATTTAGATTAATTAATTATTAATTAGATTAGATTATTAATTTGGTGAGTAACATAGCTTTTTGAGCAGCATTTGCAGACCCTGTGCTGTTTGCCATTAATGTTAACGATTAATCGATTAATTGATCGTTAATTTAAACGACGATCGATCATGGGAATTTGGGAAAATTGACATCCCTAGTTTCAATAAAAGCATTTTTTTTGGGAAAAACAAGGAAGTTTTGAGTTTTGAAACTTAAAGGGGATTTTGATAATATAACGAACTCTTAACTGTCAAAAGATCAAGGAAAACTTGAATTCCTACAGTTCATGACCCCTTTAAAGCAAAAATAACTATATGATGTATATCGTTATTGTGAAATAAAATAAAACTACTAATTTCCTGATATAAGATTTTGGTCATATCGCCCACCCCTAATGCCCTGCTTACTATTTTTATGGAAACCATGATAGATTGTTTTCAAGATTCTTTAATGAATCGAAAATTAAAAAGAATAGCATTTATTTGAAATAGAAATCTTTGCAACATTTTAATTCTCTTTACTGTAACATTTAATCAATTTAATGCGTCCTTACTCAATAATATTAAAAAAAATCTTACTGAGCCCAAACTTTTGAACAGTAATGTTCATTAATAAATTAACTTCTTTTTTTTTTGCTCATAGTGGAAAAACAATTAATTTCCAAGAATGCTTTAATATACTCCAAAGTCTTCAAAATGGAACCATAATGAATCAAGCTTTCCAGATAGAGACCTTAAAGTTGAAGTTACCTGCGCTCTGCCAACAAACAAAATTAGATACATTTCTTTGAATTTCAATCCAGTAAATTCATCTTCCTGTCACTGCAAATCAAATTCCTCTGTGTTGTGGCCAATTCAATTTAAATTCCAACTTACCCGTATGAATTAAAAAGGAAAAAGAGAAATCCCGGCCATTATTCATTTAAACATTATTTAAAAGAAGATGAACAATGTGTCATTCTGTAATCTTTAACTTTTCTTTTAGACTTAAAGTGACTTTACCCAGCTGGCTTTGTGCATCATATACTCGGAGCCCAAACAGAGGCGGTCTTTCACTTCTCAGCAGAGTGACTTCACCAGAGACCAGATCCAGCTGGAAGATGGAAGCGTTCATGTACTCTGTCCAGAAGATGGAATTTTGGTACTGTGCAATCCCAAACGGGTGATTGAGTTCCCTGCCACTGTACACAACCTACAGTGAAAAAAACAGAACAACAACTGTGGTCGAGGATAAATCTTTTTTCCTCTTTAACTCTTAAACGCATACCTCGGGGGTCTTTAGTGACCTTCTTAGTATTCCTCAATCAATTCATTATAAACAATATAACAAGAAAAAAAGTATATAAAAGAATGCCAGTTTTCCCATTCATTTCTGTAAAGATTGTAAAGGGCCGCTAAAGACCCGGGGTGTGTAACAGTGCAAGTAAAAAATTTCTGCGCAACAATAATTTAATCTTTGATGACTGAATAAGTGCAATCCACAAGGTGGCAATGTCTGATACACAATGTGATGTTTCACTCATAGTTACCGCAGGCAGAAAACAAAAGAATAGGAAGTATCATCAGCAAAACTTCAAATGGCTCAGCGATTTACTGCAGAGCAAGAACTGAACGCAATCAAATATTAGCGTCACAGTTACTTGATGGTGGATCTGATGAAGAAGCGGTCAGCAATCAAAATATTGATTTAGAAGATGTTGAAAAATGAAAGTTTTGAGAATATGTTTGAGATGGCGAATATGAGCCAGATGCTAAATGTACTGAAATAAGCTTTGACGAGGATAGTGATGATGTTATAACACTGCTCAAACTGAACCATTCCAAGCTCTAAAAGGTAACAAAAAATGTTTTGTTTTATTCATCTGTAATTGTTACTCTTATATCAGGAGAGTTTTATATTATCACGACAGGTACAGGTCCATCTGTGTTAGATACAGATTGGCGAAACATTCATGTATTTAAGGGTTAATATCTTATGGCTTGATGGATGAACTTGAACGGATGAAACATTGAACAATGTTTCAAAGATACAGTATGCCGGCAAACTCTCAACCTGCACTCTCATTTCACATTAAATTCATTCTAGTAAGACCAAATCAATCCAAGCTATGCATTCATCATACATTTTATAGCTTGTTTATTCTGTCAAAGTTTGTCTCAATAATAGAGCTCTTCAATCATTACATCAATTCGAGGGCCTATCCAGAAGTCTAATTTGCCATGTGTCCCCTCAGGAATTTCTAATGGGTTTTTATAAAGTGGTTTTCGATCTAAGTAAAATAAAGTCTGTGGTCTACAAGACTTTTCCATTCTGTGCAGCAACATAAACTATGCACAATCACACCTCAAATGTAGATTTTGAAATCACTGTGTGCTTTAAAAATGTGTTTACATGCTTGATTAATTGATGAGTTATAGTACTCATTGGCAAACTTCAGAATTAAAGTTGTAGTCCTTATTGGCAAACATAAGTATTGAGGTTTTAATTGCCAAAGCCATGACTAAATAAAGGTTTTTTTTTTTTTATAAATGTACATAAATTCACATATGCCTTGGATTGTTATGTTTTATGAAAGACTTTTCAATGAAATTATGAGGGGACCTGAGCTAAATGCTAATCCTCTTTCAGGCTTTAGGAAGCCCTGCCTAATTGGTTAACAATTGTCACATTTAATATTTAAATTGCAAGACATTTTACAAGAAACGTCTGAAAAGTCTGGAGAAAATAACTAAGAAAATCAAGAGCTATGAAAAAGCAACATTTCACTCACCATTCTCCCAGTGCCATTAAGGTAGATTCTCTCAATGTGATCATAATAGGCATCACACCAGTACATGGTACTGGTTCCATGGTCCAGAGTGAGTCCATTGGGCCAAAGCATGTTAGATGTGACAAATATTTTCCTGTTGGACCCATCCATCCAGGCTTTCTCTATTCTACCGATGCTGTCATTCACCTCATCCTCTTCCCAATCCGTCCAGTACATCCAACTGCAACCACAACCAAAACACAGTCAGTGTAATCCATGAAAAAAAGCTCTTGTTTTTACGTTTGAAGCAGACATGAATATCAATCACAACTTACTCGCTAAGACAGGAATTGCACAGCTGAAGCAGATTGAAACAAATTGCCTCAAAGTAAAAAAAATGTACACTGAACATAAATAAAATATGCTAAGGAAAAGTCAGCATCTCACACCTAAGGGAAATAATTTTGATCTGGAGATAAAACTGTTAACCAACAAGATAAATTGACACCAAGGACAAACATTTTGAGTGGCTCAAAGGGTCTAGAAAACAAGGCCACCATCCATATCAATTCGTCTGGTTGGTCCTCTCATTTGCATTTCCTTTTCTTAGTTGTGGATATACTGAAAGGTCCTGTGCCAACATGAACTGTTACTCTCAATGGGTTAGTGATATTTGAAGAGTGATTGGGTCAACGTTTCGACATGATCCTTTCCCTAGTAAGTGTGCTTAAGGGATTTGCTGCCTCTGAGTACTACTCAGCGGTCAACGCAAGCTTTTCTGTCTCATCAATGATAGAAGTCTTGCTTCATGTGCTCCACATAAAACAGAATTGGATAAAGGGCGAATCAAGCGCTCTCTGTCCCAGTGTGTTGGCTATGTGACCCCATGAATTATTCAGAAGGCAAACAGCATGCTCCGAGTCTCATCCTGCACTGTTCTGAATGTAACCACACGCAGGGTCTTACCGAAATGAGCAAAGATTACATGGCATTTTCAACGAGTAGAGTACAAAAAAAGGGCCTGAAGCTCTTAAAAAATGGTCAGTGAAAGGTCTTTAACCTTCACAAAATGTTATATGTAATATTTATAATAGAATATAATTTTTAGGTCAATTTAAATGTAAAAAGACCAGTTTATTTTCTATTAATTTTCGATGAGGATTTTGTACAATTTTAAAATGATGATTTACTGCTCAAGAACTATTTCTTATTATTATCACAGTTAAAAACGGCTGTGCTGCTTACTATTTTTGTGGAAACTATGAAAAAAATGTGTTATATATATATATATATATATATAGATATATATATATATATATATATATATATATATATATATATATATATATATATAGAGAGAGAGAGAGAGAGAGAGAGAGAGAGAGAGAGAGAGAGAGAGAGAGAGAGAGAGAGTAACGATGTGAAAATCTTTCCTGCCACTTTGCTGTCCTTAAAAATAATAAATAAATAAATAATAATTAAGACATAGAATAGCAACAGGCATAACACCAGGATAGAAAGAGAGAAGGAAAGGCAAAAAAACATACATATATGTATATATATATATATATATATATATATATATATATATATATATATATATATATGTATATAGGTGAGAAAGTGCGAGAGCGAGAGACAGAAATAGATGAGACACTGAAGGCTTCATTAATCCTTTAAACTGGAGCATCAAGCTAGGACTATAAGAACTCCATTAAACTGTGGTTTATGCACTATGAACTGGTAGGAGTTTACAAAATCAGTTTTGACCTGCTAAAAATACCACCGTTTAGAAAGTCTGCTCCTGGGAATATAGGACAACATAGAAGTGAGCTTAGGTAAAAAAAAATAAAAATGGAGAGACAGAGACGTAAATCGTGAAAGTCCAAATGACAGAACCTGAGATACTAAAAGCCAGAAAAGAGTTACTGAGATGGGCAAGTTCGTTCTTATCATGTTATCACAGACTGCTTGTGTTGTGGTATTAACAAAGAAATGTATCCTGTATGGGGGTGAGAGATAAAGAAATCAGGACAGGTGGGTGTTATTTCAGGGGGAAGCCCAGAGCAGACAAAGATCAACATGCCACCTGCTCACCTGATAGATAGCCAACCCCTAATGATGGGCCCTAACCCCATTACTATAAATAAGCCCATACAGGTGGGTCAAAACAACAGTCTAAATTGTACTAATAAAAACTAAATGGGTTAAAAAGAAAGTTTTGATTCCATTCATAATTAAGATATTTAAGTAAAACATTTGGTCACACTTTAGGGTCCAATTGTCACTATTACCCGACTTTTAACTACGACTTTTGCCTCATTAACTCATAATTACTGCTTATTAATAGTTAGTAAGGTAGTTGTTAGTATACCAGTAGTAGTTTAGGTAATGAGTAGGATTAAGGATGTAGAATATGGTCATGCAGAATAAGGCATTACTATGCGCTTTATAAGTAATAAACAACCAATATCCTAATATGCATGCTAATAAGCAACTAGTTAATAGTGAGAATTGGATCCTAAACTAAAGTGTTACAAAATATTTTACCAAAAATATCTTTAAACCAAATTAAATTAATAGATATTACATTAATACATTGCGTAATCATATTTTGAAATGAATAAATTACGCAATCATATTTTGAAATAATTATATATTATTAAATTATTCTAATATTTGTATAATTAAATAAATCTTAATTTTTTAAATATCAAATTCTCAAATGTGAGGTTATCTCACTCTGTTATCTATTAACTTAACATAATCTGTTCACTCTGCTCTCAAAAAGTTTGTTATTTCATGTAGAAATCTCATGCCCAGGCTGCATTTATTTGATCGAAAATTGTACTAGAGACTATTAAAATAAAGGCTAAACAGATTTAAAAGAAAGTATTTTGATTCTGTTCAGTCATAATCAAGATATTTAAGTAATGCATTTTGTGTAAACACAAAACCAAATTTGACATTTACAATGAAGAATGCATATTCGACTGAAATTAAATTATGCAAAATAATCTAAATGTTTTCTTTTTTATAATTATATATAATTACTCTAATCATTTTGTAATGTAATAATATTAAATTGTTAAAACGTCAAAGGATAAAAATTTTAAAGTCTCACTCTATCTCTTAACTTTGATAAGTTATCTAACTCTCTCAACACACTCAAAAAAAAACCCAAAAAAATCTTTACTTTGAAGTATGATGTACTGTACTGTACATGAATCATTCTTTTTTGGCCAGCGTTCAAAGTCCATGTGATCTATCCTCTGATGACCTGTTGAAGAGGTCAAAAATTTACATCTCTAAATTTCCATCATCCACCATCCTCTTTTTTTACTGCCTGTCAAAACAGGACACATCAATGGCGCCTTAGAAGAGACGCGCTTCTCATTTCCTGTCTGAGCCCCAGCTCCAGAAAGCTTTAGCTTTCCACTCTCAATGCAGTCATGCAGTCTGTGTGACATCCTCTGAGCTGGCAGTTCAGAAAGACGATGCTTTTAATGCAGATTTTAATCGGTTCCACACCACTGAAGTTATCCCATCGGGAATGACACGCAGTGGCGACTGGGAGATAAGTTGCCGTTTGTACAAGCTACTTGTGCAAACGTGCGCTATTTGTGAGTATCTGTTGACAAACTCACAATGGAACAGTTTCTAGCTTCCTGTCATTGCCCATTTCTTATTTTATTGTTAGCACTGCCATTCAAGATACATTAGCTTCATTAAATGCGAGAGAGTCGCATAAATTGCACAAGCGTGAGGTCTGAGCAATGAATATAATTATGGCTCTAAGCTAATGAACCATTGTGTCTGGAAATAATGAAACTATTCTGCATTTGTTTTCCCTCTCTTCAAATGAATCAGTAATCAACACCTCTTGGGTTCACTAAAGATGGCAAAAATCTATTCCAACATTAATTACTTAATGATAAGTGCACACTTTTAAATAAGACGTTTATTTACAGAGATTTAAAAATAAATAAATTAAAAGTACTCAAAGTACTCGATACCACGTGGTTAGGCCTCAAAGATCTGATGACCATTGACCAATCAGTATTCCAGTACTTAAGTACTTTTTAATCAGATAAAAAGAGAGTGATCAGGTTGTGTGATTGAATCTGAGAGGGCCGAGAGTGGTTGTTTCCTCATTGCAGTATCTCGGTTCTTCAGCTTTGGCTGGCTGCACCTCCTCAGGATTCATGAGTTACTCTCACACCCCGGGAAGGTGATAATGAGATTGGCTCTGGGCCATCAAACTCACCCTTTTTACTGACCGTGCCATGTCAGCTTACTGGTACAAATGCATGCACACAGACGCACACACACACACACACACACACAAACCAGTACAGATGGAGGAGCGCGTGGATGGGCGCATACATGCTTCACTACACTATGCACAATTGCATTCGCCTCTGAAGCCATGCAGTGTAAACAAATGTTAGTAAATAAACAGGAATGAGGACTGTTCCTTCAGGGCAGGTGAGAAGTAAGTAGAGATCAGCATTTCATCACAGATTGCGATGTTGCAATGTTGATTTAAAGGACCCTAGTGAAAAATAAATATACTAAAATGTATTCGAAATACATTTATTTTATACTAAATATACTAAAAATACATTTACATATTTATGTACTTAATATAATAATATAATAAATTAATATAATATACTTAATAAAAATTTTGGTATATTAAATTGACTTAAATTCTGCAAAATTGGAACCATTAATGTTGTACTTAATACACTTTAGTTATCTGGAAATAGTGCTGAGCTCCAACTAAAGATATACGTATATTTGATTGTGCTTAAGTGGAACTATTGCATTTAAAGACTGATATTATACAGAGATCATACTATACTTACTAATAGTGATATTAAAACACATTTTAGGTTTAATATAAAGAACTGTGCATCGTGCAATAAAGAAGTACTCCACATAAAGTTGAACTATAATATTTATATCAGTAAGTCTCAAGCGGATATGTTAGTAAATATGTTAATGGTTTTGTAGTATACTTAGTATCAAATAAATGTATTTATTTTAAATATTTTTTTTTCACTAGGGAAGTATTACTCATGTTTTTAATAATTTCCAAGCATATTTCAACCAGATTTTTCAGTTAATACAATGTATACTGTATGATCATACCCACAAAACAAAGAACGAGCTCAAAGAACGAAGTCAATTTTGCTTCTTTTATTCATCAATATTAGTCTTTATTGGATATTAATTGGCTGGTATTCGACATTTCATTATTTTTAGTTTAAGCTTATGATGAGTAAGACTTTTTAAAATTATTATTATCAATATTGAAAACAGTTGTGCTGCTTTGATTTTTTTTTCAGGATTCTTTGATGGATAGAAATGTCAAAAGAACAGCATTTTTTTAAAATATAATAATTTAAAATATTTAAAATAATAATAATTTGTTACATGTATATAGCGCTTTTCCGGGTACTCAAAGCGCTTTACATGGAAGGGGGAATCTCCTCAACCACCACCAATGTGCAGCATCCACCTGGATGATGTGACGGCAGCCATATTGTGCCAGAACGCCCACCACACACCAGCTTACTGGTGGAGAGGAGACAGTGATGAAGCCAATCAGTATATATGGGGATGATTAGCAGGCCATGATGGACAGAGGCCAAGGGGCAAATTTGGCCAGGATGCCGGGGTTACACCCCTACTCTTTTTCGAAGGACATCGTGGAATTTTTAATGACCACAGAGAGTCAGGACCTCGGTTTAACGTCTCATCTGAAGGACGGGACTTATTTACTGTCACTTATGCTCAATTTAATGTTTCCTTGCTAATGAAAGTATTAATTTCCTCTTCTTTTTTTTGCTAGTTACATAAAATGAAAGATTACAACATAAACGGCCACTTAGCAAATGTTTCTATCCAAATCATAAGTCATTGTGTATAAATGTTGATAAACATTTCAAATCACTGTATGATACATAATCCATATTTAAGTGTATGATTGAGTGTTACGGCTCTGTACCTATTGAGAGGATCCACCACTATGGCTCTAGGGTGAGACATGTCTCCCTCCAAAAGAGTCTTCCTGGTTTCAGATGCCTGTTCTAGCCTGGCCACGCTGATGGTTTTTCTGTAGCCATCGTTGGTCCAGTACAGGTTATTCCCAATCCAATCCACTGAAATACCCTCTACATTATCAAGATCTGTAAAAGTACACACAATACTTTAAATGATTTGTTCATTACATGATTTCAATTCAAGTAATTCCAGGTGTAAACAGTGTCAAAAAGGTAAAAAGTGCAAAATGATCACAATAATTACCATCTTTGAGAATTGTTTCCCGACTGCTCCCATCAACTTTCTGCCGTCCTATCAAAAAACTTGTAGTATCAGCAAAAAAAATGTTTCCGGTTTCAGCATGATAGTCTAAAGCTCTTGGATTCACCAAGTCCTCGATGGGAACAATGTGCTCATTGCTCGACTTCACATTCATGTCCAGACCACGAATTATCCCAGGTCGTCCCTTTCCATAGAAGAGGAAAAGATCATTTTTGGGTTCTGCGAAGACACAGATAGAAAGTGTAACCCAAAGTCCTTTTATGTCATATACAGTACACTACCGGTCAAAAGATTTGAATATTTAAGATTTTTTTAATGCTTTTGTCACATGATCCTTCAGAAATCATTCTAAAATGATGATTTGATCAGTTATTTACAAATTGTTACTGGTACGCAAAACTCAAATATAAATAATGGTTCTTATTATTATCAATGTTGAAAGCCGTTTTTTTTGCTGTTTAAAATGTTTTGGAAACTATGATACATTCTTTGACGAATAGAAAGAACAGCATTTATTTGACATGGAAATCTTTTGTAACATTACACTATAAAATCCTGTTGTTTTTACAGAAAAAAAATACTGGCAGCTGTGGTTGCCAGAATAATCCTGTAAAAAATAAAAATAAAAATAAAAATATATATATTTACAGGGCAACCAGTACATTTTACAGTATACAATTGTAATTTATGTATAGTCAGTTTACAGTTTTCACTGTAAATTATCATTTGATTTGCCTTTTTTTTCTTAAAACTGTACATTTAACAGTATTTTACAGTAAAAAAAAAAAATACTTTAAATGTCCAGTTAGATCTTTTAAAGTTTTTTTCCTGTATCAGTGTCTGAAGAAGACTGGAGTAATGGCTGCTGAAAATTCAGCTTTGCTATCAGGAATAAAGTACATTATAAAATAGAAATTGTAATCATATTGTGGTTTTTACTGCATTTTCAAGAAGAGAAACATTGGAAAAGAGAAAACATAAAAAATCGTAATTGTTCCAAACGTGAGACCGGTAGTGTATAATTGTTAAGTTTGAGCCCAACTAAAACATCAGTTGTGTACAAATCCCCAAACTAGCACAGGCAGACGCGTTCAGTTACAGAAATGAATGGAGCAATCAGCCCCACTTAACATCCCCAGGCAAAAATTATCTTGACTGAGAGGATTCTTTTGACAAGCTCCAGCATTGATATTTTTGTTTATTGGGACTCTGTTTAAACAATAAATCTCCTGTTGTCAGATTCACAAAGGTGCACGACAGAAGCTGAGGTTATCCATGGGCTTGTAACAAGCTTAAATAACTTAACCTCTAGTCACAGTGGGCATAACACAAAGGGCGGCCCAGTCTGTCTGTAATGAGTTAGGCCGATGGGAAAGGAAGAGGATTCTGGGTAAAGAGAGGGACATCCACCTCCTTCCTCGATGGACCAAACCAGTGTGGGTGAGATCACATAAGTATCACTTCAATTTATCATTCTGAGTGGAAGAGCTCCACTACCTTAAAGACAATTAAACGCTTTGAGACCTATATATCAAACAACACAGGGACTATTGGATGAAGGGAGCCACAGTCATTTAGCATAGCTTCTCATCTGATGGAAAGAGGGAGGAAGTAGAACATCTGGTTGCAGGTATAAATCAGAAACGTCTCGAAACGCAAAGCTTGGTTCATTATTGCAGTCACATATATGCTTAACTCAGGACCATCATTAATTGACTCATAGCTTTCATTGTCAACTAAGTAAAACGTCCATTGATCAGGAGGATCTGCGTATGGGGGAACAGAGTGGAAATGGCAGTAATGGCAGTAATGAATCATTCTATAGGCAGTCAATAAAATACCATCACAACCATGTGGGCCAATCTTCTTAAAAGTTCATCTCCATCTCCATCTCTGTCAATCCAAGTCAGTGCCAAGACTGGCACAAATGAAGAACCACTCAATCTTCCCGCTTAATAGTGTAACAACACACATTTCAATTTCCAGCTGACAAGAATCAAATAAAACAAACAGATATTACATCACCAATTCCACTGGGATGACGTGAGATAAAGTCAATGAGTAATTATTATAATTTTTTTTTTAAATTTGTTGGCAAAGAACAAATATATATTTTATTTGGGCTGTCAATAAAAAAAAGTAATTACATGATAAAGAGTTACAGAATTTATATAATTGCATTAAATGTTTATTCAATAACTGATAGTATTAACCTATAAATCCCACTGTATCATATTTGAATAACAAATTTCTAAGGTTCTAAATTATCAACATGATCAAACCTTTGCTGAAAAACCTGCTGTACACATGATCTACCACCTTCTGTTGTTTAAATGCCTTTTAGTATGAATATAAAAATGTCTTTTTCGCTGCAAAATCTCTAGTGATTTTTATAAGTAAACGTAAGAATAAATTGTATATTGTTGGTAGACAAAGAGTATCAAATATGATACATTGGGCTTTGATGAATGTTTATTTGTAAACCTCTCAATAATCAATGTATTATATGTTTTGCAACCCAAAATTAAAAACTACAGAGCTTCAATCATGAACCTTTTTTTAGATTTAGTTTAAAAACAGATGCATTTAAAAAAATAAAAGATGTAGTTTCATACAATTATGTTACATATCAGGCTTAAACGTCCAACTGACAGCCCTAATAATTATTATTAATCTTATTATTTCAGAAAAACACTTTAGAACAGCAACAATGAACAAAAGAAAGGCTGTGAGGTATGGCGAACTGACTTTTGCAGGACTGCCCATCCCTTCCCAGGCTAAATCCGGTACGACAGCGGCAGCTCCGGGATTTGTAGCTCCCGCTGAGAAGGCAGATGTGCGAGCATCCTCCTGGCTTACCATAAGGGTCAACTTCACACGCATGGCCCTTGACTGAGGAGAGGACACAGGTGTCACATACGCAATTAGCCATAACCATCTTACATATAATGTAGAAGAATATATTATTGTATTAAACATACAATACATTGTTAATCATTTACTAAAATAATAATATTATAAATATCGGAATATGTTTTCAACATTGCAAAAATGACTGCAATGAAAAATGAAATATTTATAACATTTTATATGTTCCCAATTAGAAACAAAAACAAAAAACAAGGAGTGATGTGTTTGATACTTTACCTTTTGGTTGACTGAGCTTGTGGTAAACCCGTATCGTTTTTGCATTTCCTATGCTGGTTAGCGTCTCCGGGTCTGTGACATTGAAGCGATTTATCCGTAAGATGTCTACCACCGCTCCACTGGAGGGTTCAGAGCGAGTTGCAAACAAGTAGTCCTCAAAGACAGCTAATCCATGCAGGTGTGCCACCTAGAAAAAGGAGCATTGACTATTTCAGGTTGATTAGAGCACTGAGAAGTTACTTAGGTAGGTAAATATTCCCTCGCAAGCGCAACGAAGAGCAGAACAGCACAGATGCAGTCCTTGCTATTTCCCTTTGATTCAACAATCCAAGTAGCCACTAGCTAAAGCTGTTATTAGACTTAATTTGACCTGGCAACAACCACAATCTTTATTACTGAATAAAGGGTGCAGATTTTCAGATAAGCTGAAGGTGAACTGAATCGTGTTGATATGCATTCAGGCAGTTCAGGCAGGGTCAAACAGAGTGCATGTGTTTCTCTGGGGACAGCCTGATTCTGTGCAGTGATTCTAGCCTACATGCTACCTCTGCAAGCGACGTCTATGTGACAGGAGCAGACTGCGACCACTGAACTCTACCCACAAATACGTGCACATTAAAATGTGCATTGTACTTTACCTAAACCTACAGGGAGATAATTCATCCTCACGCTCCTTTACAGCAGAAGGTAAGACTTCTAGAAAAATAGTGTGGCTCATAATGCTATTCCTATTTAAATTGGACACTTAAAGAACAGAAAATTGACATTGTGAAATATATAGAAACATTTTAACATAAGTCACATTGTATTTGACCTTGAGATTGAGTCATGATTAAGAAAAGTTACAACTATGAAAAATAAAGTCAACCATTTAAAAGTTTGGGGTCGGTACGATGAAACAAATCTCTTTTGCTAATCAAGGCAACATTTATTTGATAAAAAAAAAAATATAGAAAAAAAACTGATTAAAATACTATTCAAATTTAAATCTTTTCAATTTCAATTCTTTGATGAATAGAAAGTTCAAAAGAAGGGCATTTATTTGAAATAGAGATCAATGTAATGTATCCTTGCTGAATAGAAGTATTCATTTATTCCCCAAAAAAACTTCTAAACTTACGTGAAATCAAAATTGCAACTGTAAAAAAAATTGCAATTAACAGAAATAAGAAGAGTCACAAATAAAGTTTTATTTGTTTAACTCAGAGGTGAAAACAGGCTACCTATTTTAATTTAAATGTAAAACTATTTTACGCAACATTTTGATTAAAAGAATGCTAGAGCTATATTTCTTTTTTTTTTCTTTTTTTTTAAATGGCATTTGGTTTGATATTGTTATATAATCAATGTCCGGTTTAAGTGTCCAAACACTTTTGGGGCCACTTTATGTTTAATGTTTTGCAGTTGAACACAATGTACAGTATATCACTGAATACAGTTGAGAGCAGTGGAGTGTGAGTAACCTATGAACAATCCATGCTTTAAATAAAAATAAGGGTTCGCACGGTAGGGGGGATAACTAAAAAGTTGTCATCACATAATAAGGAACCCCTTAAAAAATAAAATCAATGACATTAAAAAGAGAAGATACAGTTTCCAGGCCATGCAAAATCTCACCTTAATTTGCGATTGAAATGAAAGGTGTTAGCAACCCCTCACCAATACATCGTGGCTAACATTTAAGAGCACCATTAAACCAAATGCACCCACACCTGCCTGCATATAATAATCAACTGCTCTGGCCTTCTACACTTTCCGACAGCGAGAAGATCTTTGGGTTGCTCAGCTGAGGTCTACTTTTGAATAATAATGATCCATAATTACCATCCTCATAAGTGCACTTCAGGTAAAATATTCAAATGGTGAATCTGCTTCTGTAGCCCATGTGTTCATTTAGACTAATTAATGCTAAAACTAGCGTGAGAAATTAAAACGCAGATCAAGCCACACAGATACAGTAGCTGCTGGGTATAAATAACCAATTAATACCTGAAATTAATCTGTGAACAACTGTCTGAGAAAATTATACGTTATTAATTCAAACAGCATTTGTTAAAATGTTATTTTCGATTGCAATTTTAATTTCACATACATACGTTTGGGGTCAGCACGATTTTTATTCAGCAAAGATACATTAAATTGATAAAAAGTGACAGTAAAGGCACTTGTAATGTTACAAAAGATTTCTATTTCAAATAAATGCTGTTCTTTTGAACTTTCTATTCATCAAAGAATCCTGAAAAAAATGTATCATTATTTCCACAAAACTATTAAGCAGCACAACTGTTTGTTTCTTTAACACCAAATCAGTATATTAGAATGATTTCTGAAGGATCATGTGACACTGAAAATGACACATCAAATGAGTAATGATGCTAAAATTAAACAGGAATAAATTACATTTGATTACATTAAAGGTACAATATGTAGGATTTTTCACCACCAGGGGTCGCTAACCTCTTACAATAACAAAGGTGTATATCGATGACGCAAAGCATCAAGCGGAATTATGGATCTTGTCGTCAAGCTGATGGATCTTTAATGGATGAGTGAATACAGTGATGTTTTTAACATGACTGTGGTATGAAGCAGGGCGCGATTGCTAATGAGAGACGTATACCAGCGCCACATGCGAGTCCTGCGGATATAACGTTAAAGGAATAAGGACATTTCATTCTACCGAAATACCCGCAAGTGCTGAATTACTACTCACACGGATCAGTTTATTAGACAAATTAAACTTGAGGTAACGCAGCGCTGTTTCACTTGCTCTAACTGTTACACTATCACACTAAACGGCATTTGAGTGTGTTGAATGTTGTTAGTTAAGTTGTTTGTTTGCTGTATGAGACTAGCAGTGAGCTAGATCAACATTAGAATAACATACAGATCATATTCTAACATTTCATCATATTAAACTAAATAACATTGATTAGTTTTATGTACATTTGCTCACCTGTCTAATAAAGTACATGCAACACTCGCGTCTCTGTCAAGTCGAAGTTAGTCGCGGACGTGGAGCTCTCGGCATCTCGAAAGATTTTGATCTTGGTTTAGGTCCTCTTTTTGTCTCAAAGTCTGCTTGCCATGGTCCAAAATGTATGAACAAAACAACAACAGCGTGAGCGTCCTGTTAGGCGTAACCCAGTTGTCCACGTCTGGTGCACGTCTGGCCATGGTTACTATGGCAGTACGAGCGGAAACCGAGGGTAACGCGGATATGACGCCATTGACTGGCGACTCCTCGCCCCTGCTGACACGTCCCGTTTCCTTGGTTAAAATCCCAATTTTCTCACGATTTACAAATAGTTGGAAACATTGGGGATATTTTAAGTAATCAACTAAACAAAATATAGAACATTGGCCAAGTGGTTTTTGGATATTTTACCTCAAAAATTCTACATATTGTACCTTTAAATCACATAGATTAAAATAGAAAATACTTATTTTAAATTGTAATAACATTTCACAATATTACTGCTTTTACTGTACTTTTAATCAAATAAATGTCACCTTGAAGAGCTTTAGAAACTTAGTATAGAAGTCTCACCGATCCCAAACTTTTGAACGGTTGTGTTTAAGGCTGTAGTGTAAAATACATCACAAAGTCAAAAAATTTATCAAAAAGAACTCACTTGATATCCCTGGATGATAGTGTGTCTGTTTTTGCCGTTGTAATCGACCATCTCAATGTAATCCAGATATGCGTCTGCCCAGTACACCAACTTCTTCACCAGGTCCAAAGCCACTGCAGTCGGCCGCTCAACCTTATAATCCACAAGTCGTGTTCTGTTTGTGCCATCCATATTGCAGCGCTCCAGTTTGGCTGAATTCCCATAATCAGTGAAAAAGAGCATCCTGCAAGAGATCATGCAAGGAAACTGATTTTTTTTTTTTTTAAAGAGGACCTGTTATACCCTTTTACAAAGTTAGTCTTGATTTTGTTTTTGGGGTCTACTAGAAAAGCTTTTCATGCTTGAATGTTCAAAATACACCTCATTTTTCACATATTTTCCATTAGCTATGTTTCCATCCAAAGTTGCAAACTTAATTTATGAGCAAAATTGGAATATCGCATAAAACCTTTGCGAATAAAGCCCTGTTTCCAACCAGTGAGCCGAAGAGAACAAAATCGCCACTTCCTGATAAACTGGTGCTAAATATCACTAAGAAAAATGGAAGTTGCTGCAGTAGGAGAAGCCACTGTATATAATAATTGTGTATATAATAAATTACTTGTGCCTCAGAGTGCGTAGACGAAACAAAATAAAGTTATCTTCCTTTCGGAGGCGGATGCCTGCTGTTTGGGAACACAGTCGTGTAAGACAGTACTGGGAGGCAATTATACTCAACCGCTTTGACAACAGACTTTGCTCAGGCATTTCAGAGCAACCAAAAAAGCATTTCAGATGCTGTGCAACGGTCCGCTGGTTAGTCCAGTTATGCTGTCCTATCACAGTCACATGACTTTTTTTGATGCGCATCGAGGAATTTATCCAGTAAATGTGTGTCCGTCGTAGTTTATACGCATGTTTTCTTAAAGGATAAAAAGTTTGTCCAACTCAATTTAGAGCATATTTTTTATGCACATTTTTAGAATTTATGCACATTTTGGTGTTTCCATCCAGCATTTTTAATGCGATATCCCAAAATGGGTGGATGGAATCAGCTATTGCCGCAGAACCTCTTTTCCCAGTCTGTCAGTAACACTCTGTTTAGTTCATAACTCTATGGAAGCCCCTCCTTCCAAAAGTGCAATGTGCTCTGATTGGTGAGCTGAATCAGTGTGTTGTGATTGGTCAACTGCTTTAAAGCCACACCCCTCACTATAACTGTGTTAGATCCGGGGTGAAAAACAGCGTTTCCTGGACATGGAAACAACACAGCTGCAGCAACAGCAACAGCAACAGCAACATCTGCTGCTTTAAATACTCATGCTTCTTAAAGCAGGATGGGTTCTGATTGGCTGTCAATGTTTTATTGTTTATCATCTGGAAAAAATTGTTCTGAAAGTGATTCCAAGGATAACATTTGTCTGTGTCTGAGTATTTTTCATCACTGGTTGTTCCTATAAAACTTTCTTTTTGTTTCCACCCAGAAAACGTGTTGCCAATTAAAGCAAGATCTCATTAGTGACATGCATAAATGCATTTATCAAATGACACCATCTTCCTTTGAAGTATTTCAATAACAGTAGCCCTGCTCAAAAAAAGGTTCCCTTTTTGCCCGTTCTGTATGCAAATTAATTATAATGTAAATGACCAAGCTACAAAAAAGTCTACCAGTGAATGTAAAGTGTGCTAGAGTGAGTGTTCTAGCTCTAACAACATCAGATACCTAGTGGCTGATACTGCAAATACATCATTTAATTAGGAATCTAACAAGGAAAGAGTTCACACGCAGCCAGAGGTCCCCAAGTGCTTAATTGCTCGAGAGAAGCAAACATAAAATATAAAGGAAATTAAAAACTTTACCGTAAGGAGCTTTTTATCATGGCAGATCCATCTCGTCGTCTGTTATTATCCAGAATTCTTTGTAGCGCAATGTCAACCTTTCCCTGTAAGTCATTTCATTTGTCCCTTGGGGACTGCAGTCGCAGAACTCATTAAATGTTTCAAAGTCAGACTTTTAGCTGATTAGAATATTAGTAAAAGACGCAGAAAAAAGTCTCTCTAAGGCTTCTGTTGCCTGACTCTCTTCAAATCTTTTGCTAGTGAATGCTAAATAATTTAACCTTGTAACAGTGATGCTTTCCTGCCTGCCAAAAACAAATAAAATGAAATAATATTAATAATATTAATTGGCTCCTGTAACACATATAAAGTTCCAGTACACCGTGCTTTGTGTTCCTCAGCCAGATTTTTTCTTTTTTTTCACATTTGCATAAGTTAATACAGAAATCGATTCTACATTGTTCCATAGAGAAAATAACAATTTATCCAGGGGGGAAAAAAAAACATTAACTGCGTTATTTTGTTATGTAACAAGCTGTTCTTGGATTAAAAAACAGATAGGCGAAACCCTCAGTCCTCTGTCCTATGGCACAACCTCAGTCCGCCCACAGTCAGTTCACTGACTCTGTCTGATTCATATTGTACACAAAACTGGAGAGCACATTTTCAATTTGGCAAGCTCCAATGTTTAAATGACACATCTTAAAAATGCAACACTTAAGTAACAACAAGCCTCTTAAAGTAAAGAAATAAATTTCTTTATGCAAAATATTACGCATTACATAATATAAATAATAATATTAATAATAATAATATAAACTACCATTCAAAAGTTTGGGTTTTTGTAAAAAAAAAAAAAAGCTTTTATTCAGCAAGGATGCATTAAATTGATCAAAAGTGACAATAAAAATGGCACATCAGAAAGATAAGGATGTTTTGCGTATATATATATAAAAGTATATATATATATATGTGTGTGTGTGTATTAATTCAAACTATTTTGAAGGAATGATTCACTGTGTAGATTAACAAAATCACAGGTATAGCAACCTATGTATAGCAAAGATCCCCAGACTGGTTCTCTCTCATCAACTTCAGCATAGACCAACTAGAGCCTAAACAAATTGCATCAGGACATTTTTATTCAAATTGGCGAGACATGTGAGTATCGAAGTTTGTCTCATTATTTGATACATTAACCCCCAGTTTCAAAGGCGAGGCTTATAGTCCCAGACTAAAATGCATGTTTGAGCTGTTTTAACTGAAAGCAACATATCTTAAAAGTATCTATTATCAGTAATATAGATAATATCTTATAATATCTTATAAATAGATAATATCTTATCAGTGCCATTGTTTTGTCTCAAAATGCACACCAGTAATGTTTTTTTCTATGGCATGTTTATAAAAGCTGGTTCAAACAATAACTTCTTGCTTTCCTGTATTCTGCTTCAGTTCTCTTTCCATTCCTCAACATGTATGTTAGATTAGTCTAAGTGTTTAGTCTATAGACTATAGTTAATAAAGTCTTGTTTGCCTCACATGTAAAGTTGTTTGTGGTTCATGCTCATGTACTGGAGTCCCTAATCATGCAGATTTAGTCTATATGCTCTGAGTAGTACTGTACAGTAAAGGTGATGATACACAGGGCAACTTTTTGAGCAATGTTGCTGGGCAATCTTGGCGAGCGATTGTTGCTTGGGCACTTTCCCATTGAAAATGGGCAATACATTTCTATCTGGATAATGTAGATCGGTCATGGGCCCTGTGTCTCATCTGGTTGCCCGTTGACGACAACATTGCCCAGCAACATTGCTCAAAAAGTTGCCATGTGTATCATCACCTTAAGACAGTTATTTCCTATACCCCAGAAATTAACATTTCTTACAATTAATAAACAATTAACACTGAGTGTTTGCTGGACAAACAGGTTAGTAGATTGTGGTAGTTGCTATATCAATTTAATTCACATAAAGCTGATCTAAATATGTATAATTAATTATAACTAGTTATAATTAATTATTCATATTTAATGTGGGTTAATTTGCTTTAATAATGTTAACGTAATATCTAAGACTATATAACTCCTCCAAATTAGCATACATGTATTATCCATGTAATGGCTTTTAACTTCTGCTAAGGTCAGTCTACTGTATCAACATTGCTGTCAGCAAGAGGATCAGTCTCTTTCAGATTCAAGCGCTGCTGAATCAGATCTTTAATGTCAAATATCACTACATCAAAATGAATGACAAAGAGGAATAAAGCTGATAAGGTATCTGCAAGTTCAGTATCTCCCTCCTGCTGCATTATATGGAAGAAAAGCACTCACACAGCAATCAATGATAATATCCACTGATCCCCATTTAATCTGTGGGTTGGTTGGGTCAAATCATCTTATTTTTAATAGACGCACAGTTCAATCTCTATAGTGCACATTCAACATGTTAACTTGAGAGAACTGTGTATTGGGAAATATGTTACTGTTATAGTTAATTAAATATTTAATTAAATTGTATTTGCAAATTCTAATAAAATAAATCATTTCTGAATTTAATTTAGAACTCAAATGTACATGAGACTTTTAATGACACTGAAGGCATTTTTAGTTTTTCAAAATTAATAAGCCAAGAGAGGTCAAGTCTTTTGTTGTTGTTTTTATTAATAGCTACTTTTATTAATAATCCATATAAAATATTCACCTGCTAAGTAATATAGTTAATTAGGATCATTGCAGACTTTGTTGCCAAGCAGTGTAGCAACTTGCTGCAATTATAAATGATATGATTCCTTATACAACCAGAATCTAGAATTAGAATTATTTTAATAAACATATACATTTCATAATTAACACTGAAGTTCAACAGGTCTAAAATATTTCCCACAAGCTAAACCGTATAAACAGTATGGTAATGAGAGCACCACCATGAAGCTTAATTTAAAATAAAATCCATAACTTGTGCATATACTGTAAATTTCTCTGTGCTTTAGGACTGAGTTTGTGTATTTGAGGCAAACAAACATGTCCCCCATTGTTTACTTTGCTGAGTATAATACTTCCTACATCTGATTCTAATAATACAAACAGATGAGACATGGATGCAGAAGATATTCTTCCAGTGAATGGAATAGTTGCATTCTAATACTACATGTACATAATAATGACCAGAGAATGATAAATCAACAATACTTTATCTATCTGTTTGTTTGGTGGTTTTGATAACAAACTCAATAAGCCCAGAGAAACCACAAAACACAATGGGAACCAATCTGACCCAGTCATACATCTCATCTGCTGTTTAAGACCTTTAGACCCAGGCTTTAAGTAATCACTGCAAGGTGACACAATGGTCCAACCCAAACACCAGACCGTAGGGGAATTTCATTACTGTAGAGAATACTGAACAGAAAATGCCTCCCTGTTCTGTCACCAAAACAGATTACCAACCAAGATGGTTGGATGTATTGAGATTAGCACTCAGCTCTGTTTTCATTTTGCTCCGAATCAAATTCAAGTTTCAGACTCTATGGTGAAAAAAAAAAAAACCTTTCACCCCACTTTTTCAAATTGATTTGGGGAATCTAAGTTAGACTTTGAAAAGCGAGGTTAAACCAAATTCAGTCTTATTCCCTCTCTGGGATTTTTGTTTCAAATTAGAAAGCTAAATTTCACATAACGCCTCTACAGATAAGTAGAAGAGGACGGAGGCTCCTTCAGTAAAGCAGACGAAAAATTTAAAAAAAGGGGAGAGAAAAAATATATCAAAACCACAAACTATGCACTTAGCGTTTTGTGAACTCCATCCATAACTACTGTGCCTCATGCTGAGCTACTATCACAAACTGCCCCAATTTCTTTTGTTTTCACTCCACCGCTCCAGGCTGACAGACCTCCTGCGTTTCCACAGCCTCCCTCACACACAACACAAGCAGCTCCAACCTCATCTCGCCAATTACAGGAGGAGGACCAAAAAGAGCAGAGCAGATATGTAATGTAGTAAACTGCACTTTGCTGAAGCCTGGAGGTTTAACCACTGTGCTCCTCTCCCACAATCCCGGGAGGAAACTAGCTGGATGCACTGAAGGGCATGTACAAATGTGAGAGAGCCATTCCCGTGGGTTATGTCCATGTAAACGCACCAATAGCCTGTTTAAAAAAGCGTTTAAGTCGGTACAATTACATGCTCACCATAGACCATAAAGGATGGAAAAAGACACATTCACAGTCAATGGAAAAGGAACAGTGTTGAGCTTGTTTGATAAGGGAAAAAAGGGCCAACTTTAAGATTTTTCCTAAACCGGATTTTCTGCATCAAGTCGGCACTGCGAGGTGAATAAGGGGATCTTTCAGAAACATATGGGAGAAAAGCTCAAAAACAGAAGCATATGTTTCTAAAGCCGAATCATACAGCATATGTAGTGCACACAGAGAGCTTCAACAATGCTACAAAAACAAGGCAATGCTGTATCTTGCCAAGTGTCAATATTTTTTGATGTGGGGTTACAATTCATAAAAAAGACTGAAACAAATGTTTCAAATGTTAAGAGATGGATACCTTTATTCAGGATGGAAGGATAATATTTTATAATATAACAAACGATTTCAAACAAATTCTGTTCTTTTGTTGGCATTGGCTCTGTGGCCCTTGGCCCTGGCTAGCGTCGGTGAAACATAAACAAGTCCTGCACGTCATGGAGATGTAGATTCTCTTAACCAGCCTGTGATTAACACGATGGGATCATGTAATGAACAAAGACGTCAGGAAACGGCTAGGCGTCGCCAAAGTGAGTCCCTTTCAAGGAAAGTCTGTTCACTCTGCGGCCATATTTGCAATGCCTCCTGGAAGCTATTTCGGGGATACAAGACCAACGCTATGTCCAAAATCGAAGATTTCCCTACTCTATAGTATTCAAAACGGTACGCCAAAAGTACCCGGATGACCTACTGCTTCTGCCGACATTCTTAAGTGTGCATACGCAACAGTGATGCATATACGTTTATTTATTGATAACATATTCTTTCTATATAATAAAATGTGTCTTTGAATTAATTATTTAACTTCCACCCACCACACAAAAAAGAAATTATGCAAATCAGGTAACACCACAAACATGGCCAAAACATTAGGGGAAAAAAGTGTTTTCAAGTGAACAAACATGAGTCTGGCTCTTTTAGTTGTACAATGGATTTTAATTCCTACAGACCTTCTCTGCCTTTTACAGTCAGCAATAAAACACACTTTAGCCCTAAAATGGCAAACTCTAGAAAATTCGTCCCTCTGTGCATTCCATTTAAACTCTCTTGAAAGGTTTTGAAAGACCACAGAGGGTGTTGATGATCACAGAAGAAAGAACACAGCATTTAGACTCAGAGAGATAAACAGCTGTCATTTTTCTTTTAAATACGCCTTCGTTCAGGGTAGTCAAGATTTCTTCTTTGTCAGAGTCACAGCACGAAAACAAAAGGATGACAACCACACACCAAAGAATGAAAGTGAAATTGATGGCCTGGGCTCTCCTTGCAGTCTTCAGTCTTACTGAACACAGGCGCTACAATTTAGGTTCACTGGGCACAAGGCGTCTCATTAAAAAACCCGGAACAGAATGCTCTGCCTGTCCTTGCACTCTCATGAATAAATGGGACAAACTCTCTCCTGAATTCCTATTCTAAGCTTGCCGGGAATATTACCATAGCGCTCCTTTTAGCAGCTAATAGCTAGAATAATCATGCTGCCCTTCTCTCCTTTGAGGACTCTTTGTGTTCCTTAACTCATTTCTCCTGAAACATTTCCACAACCACCATGCTGACTTGAGGGATCTGCCACTCCTTGTTTCAACCGTGGCTTTGTGGTGTCAAAGCAAAGCTAAACTCGTGTAAAGCAGAATTCTGCAAGGGTGTTCGAGACTGTGGGATGCTGGATAAATCATGGAATAATGATGACACTCCTGACTGCGGGAGTCGTAGCACAATCATTGTCAAAAAGAAGAGTAAATATTTAGCTCTGGGAACAGTACAGCCAAGAAACATTCAGGGAAATGATTTCCTAAAATATTATGATATATGTCAGAGGATTTAGATCATCAAAAGCCTTGTCAAAGATCAAATCTTGCTTCATGCATTTTCAACTCACCCCATTAGAGGATCCAGAGCGATTGCTTTAGGGTTCAACAGGTCGAGGTCTATGACTGTAACACAGGTATCTCCATACTGGTTGCAAACAAATATCCTGTCGCTTGCTTGATCCACAAAGTAAAGGTTTCCTGTGAGCCAGTCAAAGGCTAAATGATCAACGTCTGGAAAAAAGGAAAATGTGTCAATTGTGTGTCAATTTAAACAAAGCAAGCTAATATATAAATGTGACTTATCATTAATGGCATGTCCTTAACTAGTCATTGAGAACTTGTGGCATGAATTGCTAATTATTCATATTAATGAAAAACTTTATTCATGAAAGCAAATAGTCTACATAGCATAATATCTACTTTCCCATGGTTTCAGTAGATATTCTATTGTTCAATGTTGCTAGTGCCAGTTTGTATACAGTATGAAACAGATTCTGGTCTGCATATTTGTATATGATACCAATATATTATATAAAATTTTTAAATAGCTAAAAAAAAAATTCACTTAAATTAAAAATGCCTGCCATAGACCATTTGGATGTTTGCAAACAGTGATGATGTGTTTTGTGGGTGGAGCCTACCTGGTGGCATAAAATGAAGCCACGGAATAAGAGTAAAAAAGTAATTTCAAATTATAAAAATTAAAACTTTTTTTTCTCACAATTTCAATTGTATATTTCACAATCTGAATCATGAGAAGAAAAATCAGACTTGCACGATATACACTTGATATTCTGTATTTTTTCCTCAGAATTGCGAGGTATAAAGTCAGAATTGGTAGATTCGCAATTGTGAAATAAAAAGGTTTAAATGTTATCTATGTAAAATGTCATAGGTTTAAAAACTATTTTATGCTGTAATACATTATGCCCCCTATCATATGGACTGCATATGTGAATATTATGTAGATCTTTTGTTTACATCAAATTCACGCTTTAATAGTAGTGTAACTATCGCAGGTTTCATCAGTCCATTCATTTTCCTCCACCTGTTACCACTGTTTTTCTGCTACCAGAATGTGTGCGCAGCTGCAGGAACGTAACCGTGACATCTGGGCCACTGTGATTTTGCCAAGTAAGACATGTTCCTGGATCAACATATTTTGTTGATCCTGGAACAACATTCCTGTCTGAAAATGTTGTCCTAACTCTATCCCTCTATCCCCCCTAAACCTAACCATACCCATAAGTTATCCCTAAAATCAGAGGGAAATGATGGGTGAATAACACTGATGTAGAAGCACCTAACCCTGGTTGTAAGCCTAAACTTGACATAAACTGTAAACGTGTCCCTCAAATCTGATGGGTTGGTTGGAAAGTTGTTCCAGGATTAACAAAGATGTTGATCCAGGAACATGTTGTACTTCGTGAACGTCAGCTCCCAAATGGTCTATGAACATTGAACAAAACAAAAAGTGCCCCATAAAGTAAGTCATGTTAATACAAGTTGTTTATTCTTTTCAAGATCATAAACTTGAGGTCCATTAGAGGCTTTTAATGCTCTGCACTAGACTTGAAATTTGCTATAACTGAAATGCTTTGCTCATTTCAGTTCATGAAGAAATTAAGTCTTAGTTTAGACAGAGGCTATTATTTGGATCAATATCCCGAAATGAGAACATGTTCTTATTCTCTGATGCAAGACCAAAAACGAACAGACTAATTATTAAATGAGTAATAAATCATTCTCCATTTGAATCTTTTAATGAATCTTAATGGATACATTGTGTAGAATGTACTACACAAATGAGCATAAAGCACTTCATGTAGCGTTAAAAAAATGATAAGCTCTGTTAGCATCCATACATCTTGCATAGATAAGCACTATGTAGTCAAGCAGAACTCAGTTTTACACTAAATGTTTTGTTCAGAATGAGAATATTAGGTCTCATGAGAAAAGGACAATTTTTGTACAACTTATATATTTCTTACTTCACATTAATACTTGACATACAACTCAATGTACCAGGATTGAGTAAAATTCTGAATTAGCTCCGTTGCAGGTCATGAATTTTAACTGAATTGAAATGAGACATTTGCTAAATTCAATCGACAAATATATTTCATTAATAAATACATTTTGACGTCATAGACATATTTATCCAAAATAAGTTCAATACTGTCAAAACATTTTTTTTCACATTATTTTGGGATAAATTAGAGCATTCTAGAAAATGTTGTTCTTCCATGGTTTCTAAAATTGAAGTGAATGTATTAAATATAATGAAATGCATACCTTGCAAATTAAATATATATTTCAATAGGTAGCATCTTTAAATAATGATTATTAATACGGTTTATATTTTCTGGAAACACCCCATATGTTGTGTGTCTGTTAAGATATTTATGAGTAATTACTTCTGAAAAATAAAATGCCTTATCTTAATCTACGTTTCTTTGAATTTCATTACACTTTAATTCTCTGTCATTAAATTGGAAATCCAATTCTGCATCATGTCTGTATTGAACTGGAATTTAAAAGGCAAAATAAATTTTGAATTGCACACAGCCAAATATTTTGTCATCTCTCTTGGTCTTATCACCCATCAAAATGAATGCATCAGTTTTGTTGCACCACAACCTCAATGTAGCCGGAGTGTATAACATCATATCGTGAGATTTTGAACCATACCGTGGAGATTCTGGATCGTCTTTACTTCCTGTTCTTTAGTGAAGCCACTTGCTTTCCTCATCCTGGCACACCGAAGTTGTCCGGAGGACTCTGAAGATGTGACCCAGCATACTGATTCCTCTTTGTGGTTGAAATCCAAGCCATGAGTCCCATTTGAGTCCAGTTGTTTGAGGGTTTGCAGACGAGACCCATTTAGGGCTGTGATTATAATATTATCCGAGCCTCCAATCAGCAGTGCTGCAGGGTTTTCGCCAGGCTCTGGAATAGATGGATAGAAAAATAGTGACGAGACAGCTTGAGGCCAAGGCATTTCCTGGGCATACCCAGGGCATTCCTGGGTATTTAGATATATTTACAGACTAAAACAAATATTTGATATTTGGTTACTAAATTTTTTTTAAATATCTTCTTTTATGTTCCACAAAGGAAAGTCTGTACACTCGAAACGACATGAGGGTGAGTACATTTTCATTTTTGGGCAAACTATCCTATATGATTGTGATTACTATGATTTTTTCAAAATTAAATTACACTCTAAATAAGAAGCTTAAACTGCCAGTAGGTGGCGGTAGATGTCTAAATGAGTAAGTTATGATATGTTTAACCCTCTGGGGACCAGAAACGCGCCGGCGCGTTTTGCTCGTTTTTTTCACATAGCAGAAAAATAGACTTAAAGTACTACCATCATTTCTGTTCATATAGAGTTAAGAAATATGAGAAAATAATCTGTTAAATGTCTACTTTTTTATGTGCCCACATACAATCGAAATAAAATATTGTGCTTTTGTAAAATAAAGAATATAAACAGGGTGTGCGTTCTGCCTCTCTGTCACCGTGAACTTTTTTCCTGGAGCACGTCTCTAATCTTCAACAAAACTCAGCAAATACTATTCACCCAGCCATGAGCAATATATCTTTTAAATCATTTGAGTTTGTACTTTTAAATGATCCGATTCAAAACTAAAATAAATATTCTCCGTTTATGTAATCTATAAAGAGAGACGTGTCAGCCATTCTAATTATCTTTCTCTCAGCTCATTATCTCCGGTAATGTGACACGCCCACGGAGAGCACGCGCTATTCAAACGCAAATACGTGAAGCACCACATTGAGACGCGTTAACGCCCATAAACTCTGAACACACACTATATTTTTTAGTCAGATTAATCTACTGTCATCTTGAGCGGCTATGAGGAACAATCCTGGGACATTTACCTACCTCAGAACAAGTGCTGGTTTATTTTCACCACGAGGAGGAGCAACAGATTCAGCTGAGAAGTGTGTAAGTGTTTTATGCTTGTGCTTTGTTCTAATCGCGATATAGAATAACGTTAGTGTCTGTAAACGGAAAAATAGGATACTGTTTAAATGTGAATCATGTTTCTGTGTGTGTGTGTGTGTGTGTGTGTGTGAATGAATGAATGAATGAATGAACGCACAGATACGCACTTTTATAGACGAAATAAAATACATTTTGTTGACTAGTTTTGGATAGAGTATAAAGTTTTTACTCTAAAATAGACATCAAATAAGCTTTGTTAGGAGTTTCTGCTCATATGTTAAATATATAGTATGTTTTGTCAATAAACTAATCAACTAAGATGTTATAGTCTAGTGTTTGTTCCAATCCAAGCTAAATCAAAATAATGAATCCTCAACTTTGAAATATGTATGATCAAACTAAGACATTTATGGAAAAGACAATTTTCTTTTCAAGATTTTTCCAACTCTAACTTTGAACTGAAATAAAACCTTGTCTATACGGTGAAGGGTGTGTGATAGATGTGTCCAGATGTATGCACCCTGTATTTTAAAGAAGAACATTTAATTATTTGTGATAAATTTTTCATTCACAAAGAATTCAAGGACATTATTCATGTCCCTAAAGGTTGGAGTTTTCCTCATTTTTTTAATTAAGGCATTACGATTTTTTATTCCTCTTTTTAGTCAACTTTAGCATGGGTGTGTTCACTTATTCTAAGCAGTGTGTGTGTGTGTTGTAAATAAATCCAAACAATCTAAAAGCCATTCTTTTTTAAATCTCCTCATTCTTTCTGCAAGGCTCTTCATAATGATATGGCCTGATAGCACCTAATAGGGCCATTATGGGAGGGTCTTTGTCTTTCTCATGTGTGAAATGGATACATACTAATGAGAGATCAAGCCTCCTCGCATAAAGCTTTCTCAAACAAAACACGTCATACACATTCTAAAAGACTTTATTGACTTATCTGAATGAGTAGTCAGGATGTTTCTCACATAGTTTTGGAGCAAATATTGTAGACTATGTGATACAATTTTCAAAAGTCTTGTGAAGAAATAATCAATATGTGTTTTGTGGCCTTATTTCAGAAACTTTTATTTTTAGTTTTTTCAATAACCACGCATAAATAATATTCTCTCAAAAATACAAACATGTACATGCATGTTGCTAACAAATTATGGTAGCCCCGTGTGTGCTATATAGAGTGAATTTACACCTTTGCCATTAACATGTTTATAAATAACTGAAAAAAGCACAAATGTCAGTGCATGTCAAAACATCCCAAGGGCCCCAAAAAACCTTTGGTTCCCAGAGGGTTAATGGGGTGGTATAATGCCCTTTTTTACAATATGTAAAATAAGTCTCTGTTGTCCCCAGAGTGTGTATGTGAAGTTTTAGCTCAAAATACCCCACCGAGAATTTTTTTACAGCATGTTAAAATTGTCCCTTTTTGAGGGTCAGTAAAATCACGTCGTTTCGTGTGTGTCCCTTTAAATGCAAATGAGCTGCTGCTCCCGGCACAGAGGGCGGAGCTTCAAGAGCTCATGTCGTGTGTGTGTGTGTGTGTGTGTTAGCAGCTCTGATTACATCACGCAGACACTCACTAAAATGTCAGAAACTGTTCTGCCTTTTATGTTTAAACTGGAGTCGGAAAATGATGGAGAGACTCACGAAGAAGTGACAACATGTAGAGCAACAGGACGTTTCTGAACGGTTAGTTGATGAATTTATGTTGCTGATGTGGAGTAAACTATCTTCAATTAGCATATTCTATCATGATAATCTATAAAATCGCTTGTGTGGGAACTGTTGTAAGATGCCAACAGAGTGACATGCTATTGCATTTTTGTTACGTGCTGTATTGCATGTGAAAGATGGATGCGACAGCTTGAGCAGACTCACAAATGTGCTTTACAACGACAACTCTTCCTCTTCTCAACATGGACTGCGTGTTCCTGGGGGCGGGTTTATGTAAATTTTAGGGTTCATGATGTCACTAACCCGGGAGGAATGTCGTGTGGTCCCTACCAGCCGTTTGCTGTAGTCCTTAAAAAACGATTTCTTTAAAAGCAAATATCTTCCTTAGCTTTGAACTTTGAGCGTTGTAACTTTGCAGATGTTGTTTATACTCAAACAGCAACATTACACACTAACTAAAGTTCGAAAAGTGAAATCATAATCAACCACCCCTTTAAATGGCTGATTCATTAAGGATCAACAGGAATGAAGTAAATGGCTCTCTTTATGAGTGGGCCATTTAATCCTTGGTTTACCCGATTCATTCGTTCAAAATGCTGATTCATTCAGGAATGAAGTAAATAGGCTTGTTCGACTTGAACCGGCGCTGCACAGACTAATCGGTGAATGACATCAAAGTACAGCGAGAGCGATTAGAGAGCAGACAGGCTTGTATGCTTTTGAATCGCTCTTGCGGTACTTTGATGTCATAAACCGATCGGTCTGTGCAGCGCCGGTTCAAGTTGAACAAGCCTAATTCTTACAGAGAGTCTTTAGCCTAAAGACTCTCTGTAAGAATGGACCATTGAATCATTGGTTCGCCCGATTGATTCGCTCAAAATAGCATTTGTGTGATATTGCTTAACTATAATCATATGATATAAATATGAGACAAAAACTCATACAAGGGCATTTTTGTCCTGATATCTTGAACTGTAGGGGCAGTCTAACTACATTCTGTTGGCTAAATCACGCAGTAAGTTTTTGCCCTGCATCAGTTCATCACCAATCAATCAATATATTCTTTTGCAGTGTATTCATTTTTTAAGAGTCTTATTAAACATTCACCTTTCTAATGGTTAAGTCAATCCTCCCTTGGCACCTGTCAGACAGCCGGGGAAAGTAAATGCATTGAAATATATATGCATGAGCTTTTACTCTCATCTAATGGAAACCTCATAGTTATCCCAGTGCAACAACCTCTTTCTGCTAAATTAATATTAATGTGGGTGAGCAGTGAGTTCAGTTAAGTTTATGGGTAATGATATTCAGTTTATTCCTCATAGGAAAGCAGTCACATTGATTAAACGTGGGACAGATTCTGCATCCAGCAGCAAGGTGCGCAGCTGCCTGCTAGCTATTTCCCACCGAGTGTACAGTGGCGTAATCTCCATTTAATTTAAAACACATGTGCAAACCTGTCGCAGTGCACTGCACCAATACAAGGACCCATCATCTTGTTAAGTAACAAAATGCTTTGCAAGAGGCATCCTTTGAGGCCCTCACACCTAGCACATGTTGTAACTCACTTTATTCATGAATTGTGTGTAATCAACATAATTAATTTATGTAGGGGTGGATTTACAGCACCAAAATGCATAAGACTGCAAATGAAGCTAGAACATTTTCCAAGATAGTCTCAGTTAGGTATAACAACATTCAGCTGATATTTTCACAATCTTTATTAATAAAAATGTATGTATGTAAATCAACTTTTTAAAAATACGAATCAGAAGTTTGTACTCAAATATGACGCTTAAATGCACTATAAGATTTTTTTTTGTTTTGTTAATGTCCGCCATTAACAAAACACAGTACAGCAGCCAATCCAACATCAGCAAACCTGAAACACAGTGTTCACAGGTGGACAGAAATAAAAGAGATGCTTTATTGATAATTCAGCCTCGATCCGCTCTTATATGTGTCCACTATAATCTATATAGATTCCTATTACTAACACTTTTAAGTCAGTGAGATTCAAACATATGCAGCACATTTTCTCCTCATTTTATAATAATTCTCAGAGCTGTAGAAAAAAAAACTAGCTATTGAACATTTGGGGTTGAATCACACTTTTTATTAAAACGACTACAATTACCTGAGCCCAAACAAATGACCAATCTATAAAAGGGATTAGAATCCATTTAGAATTGTAGTGAGTGTTTTCCCTATCAACAAAAAAAAAAACCTTATTACAAAAGCAGCCGATTTAATGATAAACTTGATTGGATTTGTGGCTGGTATGGAGAAGCTCAACAGGCAGGTGCCATTAGGCAAGTAATCATTGGCATGGCCTGATAAAGACAGAGAATAGCTGTCCTTCAGGCCCTGCTCTTCATAAAACTTAGCCTCCACTTAATCCTCAAAGTCTGGTTTATCTTCCACCAATAACTCCATTATTTCTGTCCCTTGGCACAGCAACACTGATATAAGGACTGTAGTGGAATATCCAAAGCAAACTGCCTCAATTTTCAGGTTCTTACGGGAATGAGAGGCTGAACTATATGGTTTAGTCTGGATTCATGCGTGATTCTTGAAAACTTTTTTTTATATAAATAATCTTACTTGGAAAAGTACTTACTTGGCAAACCTGTCTTTAACAATCTAATTAAATAAATGGCTTGGTGAGGACCTGAATGACTTGAAGCTATTTAAACAAGTGTTAGTAGAGGAGCATGTTGTCACAGTGCCATTAAACAGACTGTTAATTTGCGGTAAAATTATTCTACATAAATTCATGAAACAGCAAAAACTTTATTAATATATATATATATATATAGTTTTGGTCAACAAACATTATACAATTATAGATTGTCTAATATAACTTGAAATTGTTGTTTGGATAAATTCGGGGGATTTTTTTTTTGTTGTTTAAGGATTAACTGAAAAGGATTTTCGAACCAGGTTTTCAAACGAACATACACAACCCCTGCTTGTGTAATCTGATTGTTGACTCAAAATCGTATAGGTTTTATTTATATATATATATATATATATATATATATATATATATATATATATATATATATATATATAAATGTATACTATTTATATAATATAATTTATAATAACCCTTGTGACAATTTCCCTGTGTGACAACTCTCCTATTTGCATGGAGAATGAGATCACTGAGCAGAACCGCTTTAAGTTGTTTCAGATACATGAAATATCTAATCACCATTGGATATTTCTGAAGCACACATTAGATCATGTTTTTCAAGGTCAGAAAATTACCAGCTCCAACGATGGCTTGAAGCAGAGCTGTGCTGCTGTAAGTTAATTTCATTCATATCACACAGAGCAATAATCCACCTTGTTTCAACTCGGTGCACTCTTGTGAAAGAACAATATCAGGACGTGACAACATTTCAGGCGGCTTATGCAGATCCCTGGTCATTAATTCATCATGCTCTTACCGTGTTTGGCTATGCAGGAGCGTCTGTTCGACTGCAGGCTGTACCCATCTGTACAGCTGCAGCGATATGACCCATAGGTGTTCATGCAGGTCTGGCTGCATGTCCCGTACATGGCGCATTCATCATGATCTGTACACAGAGGAAGAGTCATTTATGACAAATTAGGTGTGCTCAAACATGACCCAAATACATAAAATCCACTTAATGTGGCCTCTCGGTGGCTTTTCCCTATGCCACCTAGTATCTCCGGGCAAGTCCTGCTTTGCACCAGTCTCCAGAGCTTTGCCTGTTAAAGCTGTAGTGGAGTGTAATGTTCCAACGGTGATTAACTGATTTGTCTTGGTTGAACGTCCGGCGGAACCTTTTACGAACAGGGTACAAATGTGTTAAAATAAAGTTTATTTTTATCTTCCTTCAACAAACGGTGCGTCAAAGTCAGAGTTTAAAGGGCCCCTATTATGCTATTTTAAAGTTTCCTAATGTTGTTGTGGAGTCTCCTACAACATGTTTACATGCATCAAAGGTAAAAAAATCAATTAAAAAAAACTGTTTAATATCCTCATAATATACATTTGCACATCACATTTTCAATGATTCTCAAACGACTCGTCAAATGGATCAATCCCTCTAAATCCCTCCTTTCCGCGAGCTACTCTGCTCTGATTGGCCAGACAGCTCAGTCTGTTGTGATTGGCCTACCGTGTACAGCGCGTCGAAAACAAAAACGCCCATTGCCATAACAACATCAGCTCTGCTTGTCCTGAAAAACACTGGAAGAGCTATTTATTCAACCCGAACCTCCATCACAAGGACGACTTGAACAGGACGTTTCACAGTGATACATTACTCAGTTTGAGGTACATTTATAAGATGTTGCAACTGTAATTCCTCACCATAAGCATTAACAAGTGCATGTCCATCAATAAACCGATTATTTTACTTGTACTGATTTATTTACAGAGTATTTTTATCGAATATATTGCGGTGAATACGTTGAAACTGTATCAATAACAGTGCATGTATGCAATGTACATTAGCCAAGCTCTAGAGTGAATGATCTGATGTAACATAAACGTTGGTAAAACAAATATTTCCACAAAGTAGTGAGAACGACAGACAATCTGTATTAATAGACACAGTTATAGGTAATAGTGGCCCACATCTGATCAGCAGAAGTATTTCAGCAAGACAGTAATAATGTGAGTTAGCAGGAGACCTACACAATATAAAACTCAAAACTACGTTTTTTTGAACACCATCTTTCAAGAGCAGGCGGTTTGCGAATCCTGCATTGAACTCCGAGATTTGAGAAGCAGTCGTCAGTAAAATAAAGGGAACACAGCAAAAGTTTAGGAATATACTGCTGTGATATCGTGGTAAAGATTCATTTTAACCACTGATTCTTCACATGCTCTTCCTTGGGGAGTAAAAAAAAACTGGCTTTACCGTCACATTATAGAGCACAGCGCCGTCTTCTCGACCTGATGCTGTCCAGTATCCACAGGAATCAGCTGCCGGTTTGAGGGTTCAAGTTTTCCCTGGTGTCTGCGCGTGCAATACGTGGGCGGGCAATATACTAATGTTTCGTCTTGAGGTCACAACGAAACGGCTTATGACTCGTTTGAAAAACATTTCATTTAATTGACTCAGAGTAAACTCTTACTTTTGAAAAACAATAACTTAATATACGGTGCACTTTCAGATTTAAAACTTTGCAGGATGTTTTCATTCATTTAGCTATGTTACACACTACATGAAAGGTCATGTACATATGGTCAAAAATCCATAATAGGGGCCCTTTAACTTTCAGAAAATTTTTCATTTTCTATTAGACTTAAAATTTAGATAGATAGACTGATAAATAGTCTATTAGATAGATAGATAGATAGATAGATAGATAGATAGATAGATAGATAGATAGATAGATAGATAGATAGATAGATAGATAGATAGATAGATAGATAGATAGATAGATAGATAGATAGATAGATAGATTTTTTTGATGATATTCATAATTGGATAATTTTATGGTAGATGTTTTATGTTAGCTATAGTTTATCTAACATACCTAGTGTTCTGACAACAGAAAATTAAGGATTTGTGTTTTTTTGGGGATTTTTCATGGAATGGAACACATTCATCACTGTAAAGAAAACATCTATCCCTAACAATTTCCTGTTTGAGCCTGTTTTCTACTACTGAGACGATTAGTTATAAAGTGTCTATGGTTGATCTATTTTTCACCATCGTATACAACAACAAGCCTCTTTATCATACTCAGAGGGTCTCATTTAGGCCAAACCAGGCCGAGGAGTCACTTTGACCTCTTTGGAGTCAATGCCACGTGTCAAATAAAGCAGGACGGAGGTGTGAACAGACACCCTGGGGATGGACGGCCACCCCTCTCCACCCTCATTGCCCAAAGCTGATCATTCGTCTGAGATGTCTGCCGTGACCCTGAGAGAGAGCATACCTCTGCAGCTACGCCCATCCTCTCCCACCTCAAATCCATCCGCACAGAAGCAGAATGTGCCGTTTCTGGTCATGATGCATCCGTAACGGCAATGCAACTCGTGACAGGCTGACAGGAGTTCTGTGGGAGGAGAGAGAGAGAGAGAGAGAGAGAGCGGAAGAGTTTCAGAGTGAGGGAAAAACATGTAAATTGCTTTTTGATTTCACTCACTCTAAAAGCCCTTCCTTGCCATCAGCACAAGGATGTGCCAGCGCGTACTGACAGTTGTGAGCCAGAGGCGGGGATCAATAGCACTCCGTGCGGGTGGAATCAGAGAGGTGCTCCACACAGGGAAAAAGAGATGGAATTAGAAGAAATACCTAACCTTTCTGCTGAAAATTCTATGAGGAAAGAAAAAGGTTTTGTGTGGAGACCTGCAGAAGCTTTTAGCAATTCTTCATGGTCTTCGGTCCTCAGAATTCAATCAACCTGTCACAAAAGGGTTGTGCACAACCTGGCTATTAGGTTTTTCATTAATAGTTTCCACAGTGGACATTCACTGAACAACACATTGTTTATATTTAGCTAGCTTAAAATGGAAGTGGCTGCTAGTGTCCTGGTTGTTTGGCATCCTTCATTAAAAACATTCCGATTGGTACCCAGAGCCATTTTCTTGTATTGAATTGAAAATTAAATAGGAATCTGCCGTTACTATTAGCCAAACACTATTGAGGAACAGACACAGAAATTGCATAATGTTTTGGCTGCATAATACCACATGCCGAAAAGTTCATGATCCTAATAAACTACATCTCTTGGGGATGAAAAGAAATAAATCCAAATGGTCCTTTTTTTGTCCAATTGCAACGAGTACCAAAAACAAATGCAAAGCACGCTCTCTAAACAATGACACATGCGGTCTAACCCTTAAAGACCTAAGCACTGATATTGATTTTTCCCCCCCCTCCTTAAATGATAATGATATTTTTGCATGCTGTGTTTTAGGGTGAAGTTCACAAGTTTTGCAAAGAAAAAGGTTTATAAGCTTGCTACATTTTATAGATGCCTTCTCCAGATGCCTTCACAAGAAAATAGGAGAATGAGATTTGGATATGTCCATCTTGCATGACCCTTAAATATTCCTACACCTCCATGACCCCCTGTGAAGTATATGAAAATGCATATTTACAGACCCGCAATGCATTTGCACACTTTATAAAGCCTTCCCTGTAAGCTTGAAGGCCGAACAGAATGGCCCCTCTTATACTCTATAAAGTTTCATTAGACAATTAAAAAAATAATCATTATATATGATTTACTGCATGGGCTATATTGTGCTAATTTAGTTGACCAATGCACATTTTCGCAATCTTTAGAAATCGTTGTTTGTGAAGTTTTATTTTTTAAATGTTCACTGATCTGAGCTCTGATGTTAGACACAATGCATGTTATAAGACAAACAGCAAAAGCATATAGTATTTTGTGTGTGGAATATCTGACAAAATGAACATAACATGTTCATTTTCTACTAAGACGACCCCAAAATTCACTTTCGAGTTGTTTTTCTGTCTGCCTTCCTTGCTGTGCCGCCTGTCATTCTCTCTGTAAAGTCTCAGTGGAATACTAGTGCAACAACCTAAAATTATTTTTATACAGTGCAAGCAACAAAGGCCACATCAGCACATCTCTGAATCCCTCTGTCTGGCTGTCACATATTAAATCATGTGGCAATTCCTGAGAAAGGCAACAGACCCAACCAGCTATTGTTCACTGCACTTTCAGACGTTTGTGGGTGTGGATTCAACTGCACAATTACAATTAGTACAAAGACAACCGATTTACCAGCCTCACAAAAAAATGTGTGAATAAGACACTATTTGAGTCTAAAATGATGAGCTCAAAAAGCTGATTTTCTTCAGCTATTTCAAGACATGTGACTGCTAAACATTCATTACTGTCAAAGGAATGTATGCAAATCTGTTCTTTGATTTCTTACATCTCATGTCTGATTACTGCCATTAACTGAGCACTAATTTATAGAATTAAGACATGCATCTGAAATATATTCTTCATCATTTCAAACCAAAATAATTTCTTTACATTTCTGTGCAACCTTTTGTATTGCTTTGAGATACTACTACTAATAATAATAATATTAATAATAATAATAATGCTATAAAAATTAACATCCATTGACACTCCTGATTTTATTATAAAATTAAAATTAAATATTTAAATAAAGAAAAATAAAAAAATAAAAAAATAATAATAATAAAATTAAGATCAATTGACACTCCTGACTCTTACAAAATAAAATAAAAAATTACTTCTTAAATATAATATAATATAATATAATATAATATAATATAATATAATATAATATAATATAATAGTTCATTCATTGACATTCCTGGATCTTGATTTTATTAAAAATTAAAAATAAAGCATGTTTTTCTTAAATAAAATATACAATTATTATAAAATTAACATCAACTAACAGTCCTGACTCTTGAATTTTTTATAATAAAAAAAACAAACATATTTTTCTTAAATACAATATAATATAATAAAAGTTATAAAAATAACATTCATTGACATTTCTGGATCTTGATTTTATTATAAAATAAAATAAAACATATTTCCTAAATAAAACAATGTATAATAATAGTAGTAATAATAATGAAACAAAATTAAAAGAAATGTTTAATAAAAGTAAAATAAAAGTGAAATGAAATGACTGATAAAAATAAATCAAATAATATAAAATAAAATAGCCAAAGTGCGTTTCAGTTCTGTGTGCAATATGAATCAGGCGGTCAGTGAACAAACTGCAGATGGTCTGTGAGAATGGCATCTGAGGCTGACACTATAGCTGGCAGCTGCACATGCAACTGAAGCAGGTTTTTATGGATTCGTTGCTTCATGACATGTATTAGCAGCAACTCCCGTGACAGACTTAGATGAAGCTGCTTTTGTAATAGCAAATGCAAAATACACGTTGAATCAAGAGCATCAACCAATTAAGTTTTATGCTTCTGCGTCGAATCGACGGCGTACCCCCGCAGACCCCCCTGCGTCGCCGCGGATCCTTCTCCGACCCCTCCGCCGTGTAGCTTGACGTGCACCTCCAAAAAATTTTAACTACGCGTCGAGGCGACGCAGACCGCAAGGGCTGTGATTGGTCAGATTATACAACATTTCCGGAGTGTAGCTTTTCCGGTTTCCCCCTCCCGCTATAGCCATTTTTAAAGTGACCACTGCACTGTTTGTTTCAACGATGTATCAAGTTGAGGAACGTTTGATTCTTCTGCGATTAAACATTTGCAAAACAATCATTTGTTGTTCAACGTCGATTAGCTCTAGCTGCAACAACATTCTCTCTTTTTCGCTCGCCATTAGGCGCGTTTCCATTAAAGACTGAGATTTGCGCAAAACTTTTGCGATTTTTTTTTCTAAATGTCGATAAAAAAACGATTGCGAAATGACGGCGTTTCCATTAACCAATGTTATGCGACTAAAACGTCTTTTTTTTGTCTCTCGACAAGTCATTCCGAAAATCATGGCAACGGACGTTGGTAGGTTTATAGCCTATATCAGAGCCACCGCACTAGACATTATTATAATTAATGGAAGGAGACGTGGTGTGTTATCCAAGCATTAATGCCAGGGAAAGACTGGCGCACAGAAACAAAACAAACTAGCAAAGAGATTCACGAACTACAACATTTTAGAGAAAGAGGCAGATGCATTTTCAGCCAATCAGAAATGCTCTCTGTTTGTAATTGTGAATGTTTGGGTAATTGACATCAGGTTGGCTGACTGATGGAGGTCGGGGATTTGTAGAGAGTGTGAGGATAAACTGAAATCACCTACAAAACCTTCAGGACCGGTTGTGTTTTGACAGTCCTGAAAAAGGTTTAAGCTCTGATTTTGCCATTCATACCACGTAACTTTGACCAGTTGCATTCATGAACTTTTTATTGGATGCATCATGCTTTGTGGAGACAAAAGGCCAGACAAGGCAATGAGACGGTAGGCCGACAGATATCCAAGACTAATCCTTATATCTGCTTTCAAACATCGGTGTGCTCTCATGACCCGACACGTAGCCAGACAGATGGATATTCACAACAATCTGTCTTCCGCTGATGCTGAAAAATCTCATGGCTTGCTAGGCAAAGTTACACCTCTTTTTTTGTTTGTTTGTCAAAACAAGATCATGTGACATGTAAAACACATCTATGCAGAGGTTTTTTTTTTGGGGGGGGGGGGGAATTATTCCTTATAAGCAGAAGTAAACACCAGGGTGTTTTCACACACACAAGAGGAAAAGAAGTAAAAATACTTAGATAATTTCTAAGAAATCTGTCAAATTATCTTGAGTTCTCTTACGAGAGGTTCTCTCGTATTGCGTAAGTTTAGCTTACGCTACGGGAAAGATTCATCTTCTCGAGATATTGAAGCCAAAAAATTATCCTTAATTTTGTATTCATTGTCAACGCAGTGCAGCAGCTAGCAGACCTAGAGCAGGCCATCTCGCGTGCTTATTGGCTGCCCTGCTGGCATCTGCTGCAGCCTACCAGTGAGCCCCGCGTGACGTCACGCCCAATGAAGGGCGCTCGCGCCTTCATAGCGTCACAGCCCGCCAGAATGGGCGTGGCTTAGCGTATAAAAGAAGGGGCTGTAGGCTGACTTCCCTGATTTTTCGACTCTTCAGCGAGCTCTCCGCATCGCTGGATCAGAGAGAAGCCACCGCCGCCGTCGAACAGCGAACAGCCAGCTTAGGACAGCGCTGAGGAAGCCGGCCGCCTTCGCCACCTTCAGCCATCCGTGCGAGCTACGCTATCCGGCGACGTATCCTTTTTACACTGTTGTATTCTCTTCTAGCTTACTCCTAAAAGAGCGCGAGTGTCTTTTTAAAGATGCCTCGCATTTCCTGCGGCTCGTGTAGGGCCCCGGAGACAGCCGGAACCTGTGGCCACTGCGACGCGCTCGCCGGAGAATCTCCCTCGAGCCTCGCTCTCGCCTTCCCCGCCTCTCTTCACCGACGCGCAGCTGCCGCTCACGAGCCTCACTGCCGTCGCGTCTGAGGATGAGGTTGAGGGACACGCAGGGCCGGCTCTGTAAATCTGGGGGCCCTAAGCAGGATAATGTTGGGGCCCTGCCTTGCAGTAAATAATGGAGTATTGCTACCGCAAACCGGAAACTGTATACAATCTAACCCCAATCTAACAAATCTTCAATAAAGTTGTTGCATATACTACAGGTGTTGCTGGAGTCTCGATCTTTGAACTTCTTTTCCCTTTTCCACACTTTAAAAAGAGGGAGAAGTTGGACCGGTAATTTCTTTGCTTCCTTCTAAAGGGATTTAAACATATTCTTCTTTTTTCTTTTTTCTGCACCCGATGGATAGACTCGTTTCATTTTTTCGGTCAAATTTCCAAGTCCAGGGAAGACAACGATCTGACACGGTTGGTTGACTTAACGCAGTGGTTCTCACTTTGGACAAGGGGGAATTTTCAAGCCCCACTGCCCCCATCACCCCAACACAATGCTAATGAAATACGCAACAAGCTTAAAATGTTCCAATTTATTGAAGTAACAAGTACTATCTAAATACAAACTAACTATCTACATCAAATAACATTCCAGCGAGTAAAAAAATAAAGAAAATAAAAGTGCAGCTGTGTCATAACTTGCATGGAATTCAAAAATAGACAAAATAAAAGTGCAGCTGTGTCAAAATGTTAAAAAAAGAAAAGAAGAGAAATCCATTTGGCAAGACAGGTCTATTTAAAAAAAAATAGACATAACATTGGCTACTGTGTTTGATATGGGATTAAAATGATGGGCAGAGTATGAGATATAAACTAATGATTAATTATTTCAATATTCCTTGAGCGGAGAGCGCATTTCTGAATATTCCTCGGCTCGCTCATTCCGCTCAGGGTCGCGCGCTCAACCCTGCTGGCTCGAAAATATGTGGAATAAGGGCTGCCTCCGACTAAAGTTTTTTTCTAGTCGACTAGTAGTTGTTTATTTAAGCCATTAGTGGATAAATCGCCCCTTTATATTGATTTAATAACTGAAATAGGCTATACAGGATAACGAGTGTTATAAAGCCGCACTCAAGCGCACCGGCAAAAGTAGGCTAATGATTTTGAATGTGTAAAAAATAGCAAGGAGATATTGACTTGTTTATTAATAAACTGGTGTTTTCTGCGTTGCTGCAAAGATGAAGTTGACGACGCGGACTCGCCATGAACGAATAAAGATATAGAGGCATAAAAAGGAAAATTTCCTCCCGTTGGCGCGCTCCACCTGTCACGTGGGCGCGCCCCACACTTTGAGCGGCGACGCGGGCGACTACCATCTGTAGTTAGGGGGCCCCCTAGTGGCGGCGGGGCCCTAAGCAGCCGCTTAGTTCGCTTATAGGGAGAGCCGGCTCTGGGGACACGCCACAAGGGACTGCTGTTCTAACTGCGGCTAGCTTCCTTTACGTTACAAGGAAGCTACCGCGCCCACCATAGAAGCAGTCACTCCGCCCTTTGTGGGACCGCGCAGTGATAAGCGCCATTCCCAAAGGCAGCCGGAGCCTGTAGCCACAGCGACGCGCTCGCCGGAAAGCCTCCCTCGAGCCTCGCTTTTCACCTTCCCCGCCTCCCTTCACCGACGCGCAGCTGCCGCTCACGAGCCTCACTGCCGTCGCGTCTGAGGATGAGGTCGAGGGACACGCTATGGACTGCTGTTCTAACCGCGGCTAGCTTCCTTTACGTTACAAGGAAGCTGCCGCGCGCGCTCTTATCTGCTCGCGCTACTTAAGCTTTCGTAGTTTCCCCCATGGCTCAGTGGCTAAACTCAAAGCATTCGCGCCAGAGACCCGTGTTCGATCCCGGCTCTCGCAGCAGAAAAAATTTATGCAGCTCTCCTCTATGAGCTCGCGACCAGCTTACTTACGAACAGAAAGCGAGCGAGCGCGCGCCCCCGAGCGCATGCGTCACCGGCGAAGGAAGGAGAGAGTGTGGTTTTTTGTCCCGCCGAGGCCTGACAAACCCCCTCTTTTTCTCAAAACATTTTCCAGCTCCTCCTAGTTCGAGCGGCTGGTAATGTCTATACTGCAGTAGAGAGCCTGTTATAACACGCACGCCTGCAGACAATGCCGACACGCACACGAAAACTGTGATGACGCTCTCTCTCTTATCTGCTCGCGCCAACTAAAGCTTACTAGGTTTCCCCTGTGGCTCACTGGTTAAACCCTAAGCTTTCGCGCCAGAGACCCGTGTTCGATTCCCGGCTCTCGCAGCAAAAAAAAAAAAAAAAAAAAAATTTTGCAGCTCCCCTCTCTGTGCTCGCGACCAGCTTTCTTACGTACAGAGAGCGAGCGCGCGCCCCGAGCGCATGCGTCACCGGCGAAAGAAGGAGAGAGTGTGGTTTTTTGTCCCGCCGAGGCCTGACAAACCCCCTCTTTTTTCTCAAACATTTTCCAGCTCCTCCTACTTCGAGCGGCTGGTAATGTCTATACTGCAGTAGAGAGCCTGTTATAACACGCACGCCTGCAGACAATGCCGACACGCACACGAAAACTGTGATGACGCTCTCTCTTTTATCTGATCGCGCCAACTAAAGCTTATGTTGTTTCCCCTGTGGCTCAGGGGCTAAACCTTAAGCTTTTGCCCCGGAGACCCGTGTTCGATTCCGGCTCCCGCAGCAGATAAAATTTACGCGGCTCTCCTCAGCGAGCCGCCGTATTCAAGTTTATTTCCCTGTCAGTCCCCTTCAATCAGGCTACTGCAGTGGTCCATTTAGCAGCCAACGAGCCGGCTCATTTGCCCTCTCGCCTGCACACATATACGCCGTCTTCACGGCGACCCAGAGAAAATCTCAAAAGAGTATAATGTCTGGTCCGGCTCACGCCGTTGGTGTTTTAAGTGTAGTGAAAGTGCCCACGCCCCAGTGTTCACTCCTACACACAAGCACATCAAATCTCGTGTCACTCACAGAGCACACTCTCAGAAAGTGCAGAAAGGCTGCTCGAGTGTTGAATATAAGGAGTGTGTCCACAGGTCTGTGCCCACTATCTGCCCGCTCTGTTACACGGTCAATAAAACCGGTTATGAATGTAAGTCTCGTGCCCGCCGGAGAGCGTTCACGCTTACTGACACACACCTCCCCCCGGGTGCCGCCCGCGCGTTTAAATGTTATCACAAAACGCAGGGCATTGATAAGACACTCCCCATCCGTTATGATCGGGGCGTCAAATACACTTGTAAGTCTCGTGCCCGCGCACACGCGCTCACGCTTACAGAAAGCTTTTCCACCCGAAGCGCTGCTGGCGCGTCAAAAAGTGAGAATAAAATGCTCCCCATCCCTTATGATTGGGACACCTCACATAAATCAGACGGTCTCGGCTTTCAGCGAGAAGCCATTGCCCAGAACCGAGAGCGCGCGCGCCGCGCTTTCGGCTCCGGCTCAGTTTCACAAGCCCGCAAATGGCGGCGATCTGAACCCGGAGGCCATTCGCCCCCTAGCGGCTCACATAGCTGCGTGGGAAACTATCCCAGGGATTTCAGAATGGGTTCTGAGCACAATAAGCAGGGCTATACACTTCAATTCATTTGCCGTCCCCAGCGCTTTCGAGCCCGGACCGCGACGATAGTGAATGCGGAAGTAGCACACCTACTTCACGCAGAAATAGCAAAGCTGCTGTGCAAAGGGGCTATAGAAAAGGTGCCGCCTTCTCTGAGCGAGTCAGGCTTTTACAGCCGTTATTTTCTCGTACCCAAGAAGGACGGAGCCTTCAGACCTATCCTAGATCTGAGACATTTGAACAAAGCGCTTGTGAAAAGACTGTTCAAAATGCTTACGACCAGGAAAAACCTCGCGCACGTTCGCCCGAGGGACTGGTTTATTTCTCTAGATCTGAAGGATGCCTATTTTCAGGTTCAGATAATACCCCGTCACAGGCAAATTTTGAGATTTGCCTTCGACGGTCAGGTATATCAATAAACCGTCCTGCCGTTCGGCCTGTCAGAACAGTGCTTCGCAGTCACCTGGAAAGCTTGGGTCTCATGGTCAACTGGACCAAGAGCTCATTGCAACCCAGCCAGTCAATTTCCTTTTTAGGAATAGAACTGGACTCGGTGACCTATGTCGGCTCGTCTATCGGCACGGCGCGCGCTCCGTGTTCGCCACCTAGCCGCGTTTTTCCAGAAGGACAGCTTTCTCCCTTTGGAAACATTTTAAAGGATGCTGGGCTGTATGGCATCAGCTGCAGCGGTGCTCCAGCTGGGCCTACTGCGCATGCGCCCGCTCCAACGCTGGTTGAATGCTCGCCCGTCCCACCGAGCTTGGGTTTCTGGCGGTCAGAAAATCGGAGTGACTCAGACCTGCATAGCGGCTCTGCAGCCCTGGTTAGTGGCCGACTGGTACCAGCTGGGAGTGAGGATGGGAACCATCTCTTATCGGAAAGTCATTTCGACAGACGCGTCCAACTGGGGTTGGGGCGCGCTGTTCGAGGGCAGACCGGTCTTCGGCCAGTGGTCAGACCAAGAGAGGTGTTTTCACATAAACTGTCTGGAGATGATAGCGGTCGAGAATGCGCTGAAACGCTTCCTCCCGTTCATACAGGGCCAACATGTTATTGTCCGCTCGGACAACATGTCTGTGGTATCCTATGTAAACCGTAAGGGCGGTGTCAGATCCAGAAATCTCTGCAATCTGACGGAACGCCTCCTTATTTGGTCGCAGATGCACCTGCCCTCGCTGAGGGCGGCGCATGTGCCTAGCCATTTGAACGACGGCCCAGACAAACTGTCCAGGGACAACGTTCCCCCAGGGGAATGGTCCCTGGGCCCCCAAGCGGTCCAGAAGCTGTGGCGCCTATTTGGCAGGGCGGAAGTCGACCTATTTGCGTCAAAAGACAACGCTCAATGCCCGACGTTCTTCTCGAAGGACGAGGACGCGCTGGCCCAGGTTTGGCCCAGCCTCCGGCTATATGCTTTCCCTCCGGTCTCTCTGTTACCACAGGTGATCAAGAGAATCAGGGAAACGCGCCACTCGGTGCTCCTCATAGCCCCGCGTTGGGAGAATCAGATTTGGTTCCCGGAGCTAGCACGGCTGTCACATACAGCTCCGTGGCCTATTCCGGTGAGGACAGATCTCCTCTCTCAGGCTCGCGGCACGATCTGGCATCCCCATCCAGAGCGCTGGTCTCTGCACGCATGGTTGATCAACGGGTACTCGTTGCCCTGCCAGAAGGAGTAATGAACACGATCGCGCAGTCTAGAGCCCCTTCCACGAGAAGGCTCTACGCGTCTAAATGGTCGGTGTTCTCTGGATGGTGCACGGACAGAGGTCTGGACCCGCGGACATGCGGGGTGGCGCATCTGTTCTCCTTCCTACAAGAGCTGTTGGATAAGGGAAGGTCCCCATCCACACTCGAAGTATACGTGGCGGCCGTGGCAGCGTTCGCAGAATCGACGCACGGCCAGTCATTAGGAAGACATGAGTTGGTCATCCGCTTCCTTAGAGGAGCTAGGAGGATGAACCCGCCGCGCCCCCCGTCGGTTCCCATGTGGGATCTTTCACTGGTCCTAGAGGCCCTGAAAGCTTTTCCCTTCGAACCACTAAACTCCGTGGGGTTGAAATATCTATCACTGAAACCGTCTTTCTGACTGCACTGTCGTCAGTAAAACGTGTGGGGGACCTGCATGCGCTGTCTGTCAGCGCATCGTGTCTTGAGTTCGGGCCGTATGACTCTAAAGTCATCCTCAGACCTAGACATGGCTACGTTCCTAAAGTGATGGGCACTCCGTTCAGAGCGCAAGTTATCTCGTTGTCAGCTCTGCCAGCATCTGACAGCGAAAGTGATGTGAACCTCCTCTGCCCTGTCAGAGTACTGAGGTTTTACATTACGCGCTCCGCCTTATTCAGGCGTTCGGAACAGCTGCTTGTTTCGTTCGGTGGGCGCACCAAGGGTCTCGCCTCCTCGAAACAGAGCCTGTCCAGATGGATAGTGGACGCTATAGCAGCCGCTTACGCGTCAAAAGGTCTGCAATGCCCTCTGGGCATCAGGGCTCATTCCACGAGAGGCGTGGCCTCTTCGTGGGCATGGTCCAGTGGACTTTCTATCCATGACATTTGTGTAGCGGCGGGCTGGAGCTCCCCGTCTACCTCTGTCAGGTTTTATAACCTAGAAGTTCCTGCCTTGCAGGCTAAACTGTTGTCAATTAAAAGGGAGGTGTATTCTGCCCAGACATCCTGCTCAGATCACTCTCACATGACTCAGCTCTCCTGGTTGAGCTGCACTAAGTAGGGTATGTGCCATGTGCCTATACAGACCGGCGCGCTGCTCTGTATTCCCTATGTGTGCGTATGTACAAGTGATGGCCCGCGTGGCTGGCCACCTTATTCTCCACCTTAAAGGGTTCCCCTGAAAGTTCGGGGTCTCATGGTGGATGCTTGGCGCGCACGGCGTTGACAAAGTGTTCCCGTAGCGTAAGCTAAACTTACGCAATACGAGAGAACCTCTCGTAAGAGAACGATACTCGGTTACTAACGTAACCTCGGTTCTCTCTAGAGAGGGAACGAGTATTGCGTAACCGGCCGTGCTCGCGCCACGAGCGACTTCGCTTCAGTTGTCGAAAAACCAGGGAAGTCAGCCTACAGCCCCTTCTTTTATACGCTAAGCCACGCCCATTCTGGCGGGCTGTGACGCTATGAAGGCGCGAGCGCCCTTCATTGGGCGTGACGTCACGCGGGGCTCACTGGTAGGCTGCAGCAGATGCCAGCAGGGCAGCCAATAAGCACGCGAGATGGCCTGCTCTAGGTCTGCTAGCTGCTGCACTGCGTTGACAATGAATACAAAATTAAGGATAATTTTTTGGCTTCAATATCTCGAGAAGATGAATCTTTCCCGTAGCGTAAGCTAAACTTACGCAATACTCGTTCCCTCTCTAGAGAGAACCGAGGTTACGTTAGTAACCGAGTATCGTTTTTTATTTATTTATGTATTTTACAGATTTCTTAGAAATCTGTAAGCATGTTCCTAACTGGAGTTCTTGAAAAATTCTTAAGACCGTCAACTATTTTCTTAAGAACATCTTATAAAAAAAAAAAAAAAAGAAAAATAAAGGCTTTGGTGTTGTCTGATTTGATGAAGACCTGCTTATCAAATTAATGAAAAATATCTCAAGGGCCATATTTTTGCATTGCCTGCAGATTACTGTAATAATCATAAGCATGCACACTATTCATCGCAACTGGCTGCACACTCTGCGTCACGTTTTTTAATGCGCCATGTATTTTATATTGTAATTTTTCAAAAAGTCTGTCTCAAGATGAAGTGACAGTGCTCTCTTCACTCTTACACTGTAAGAGTGAATGCATCTTGTGTACGGGTGCTCTTATATGTGATAATGCTGCAGAAAATTATAAATGCTAAATCATTCAATAAAAAAAAAATAGGTCTCTGTTAGAGTAATTTGTGTACAGTTGTTACTGAAATTTGAATTCAGCAAAAAGTTATGTCATGCATAATTATGATTGATCATTGTTTATTGAACAACAGCGCCACTCCTTGAGAACTAAAGTAATATGTATTATATGTGTTAGTGTTATATTGCAATGCTTAATACTTTAAACAAACCAATAAATTCAATAAACATCTTACCTTTGGGGATAAGTTGGAGGTTATCCTAACTTTAAGAGGTTCATTTTTTATTTATTTTTTATTTTTTAATTCCTGGAATTTAAACGCTTCTTAAGTTTTATCTTCAGAACAATCTTAAGAGAATTAAATAGGATCATTCTTAAGAAATATTTTCGGAAATACAAAATATTCTTAACTTTATACTTAAGTTAGAAAATTTGAAGAAAATAGTAGCTAATAAGAATGTTTCGTGAATTTGACACCAGAAGGGAAAAATCTTTTTATTTTATTTTTTCCATGGCAAAGCACTTATGTTTCTTGTGACAGGTGGTCCGCTTCCCCTCCAATCATTGTCGCCCCGGCCCACATGAAGTCTCCACATGAGGGGCGTGATAACGAAATGCTGCTGGCAGCGAGTGACAAGGCGCACTTGATGCTTATTGTGCCCCGTCATCGCTACCATAAATCCAGCATCCAGCCTCTCCTGTGCTGAGCCAGCCTCCCCTTGTGCATCAAAAACTGTCCTCGAGGTCAAGGTATGCTGCCACATGACGGGCCACCAGTAAGGCGTTGACTCCCTGGCCTAGCTATGCGGGAATTGTCTCCTTTTCAGGGGCCCTTCCTTTAAAATTCCAACAGAAAAATGTCAAGGACAGATTCTCACTTTAGAAGCCTTAAAAAAAAAAAAAAAAACATGGCAAGGGATCAGTGGGAGTTTTGGCTCACTTGTTTCCCTAGGTAAAAACTTTCTGTGACTTTCTGAAATAGAATAAAACACAATAAAATATCAAATAAAAAGTAAAGCAAAAAAGTGTCTTGAAGGGAAAATTCAGTCATCATTAATGCACCCTCATGCCATTTCAAACCTGTATGACTTCATTTCCTCTGTGGAACATAAGTTTTAACTCTTTTTGTACATACAGTAAAAGTCAAAGTGGTCCAAAACAACAATTGACATCACTGCAATATTACTGTTTATGGGCAAAAACCACTGAGATGTGGTTTTTTGCTTTTTTTACTAGGGCTGACTTCTAATGGTCGAGGATTCGACGATTCGATACGGAGAGGTCTGATTCGACTATGAACCTCATAGTCGAATAGTATGCAAGTGTTAACCAATAGGGGTGTGGCGGTTTTTATATAACCGTGAGTTACAAACATTTTTTATCATAGAGAATGTTTAAACACGAATATCTCTTACGAGGGAAACGGAGGCGGAGTTAGTGTTGCTTCAGAGGCTGCTACTGCTGGAGATGATTCGGGAGAGGTCTGTGCACCTTTACCGATCAGAGCGCGCGCTGACACGGAATAAAGCCTTGTTTATACTCGACACGTCCACAAAAGCGTGAAGGTGCGCACGGCAAAAAATGACGCCTTGGGTGTGCAAGACCGGCAAGACCCCATTTCGCTTGGCTGTGTGCACAGCTTTTTTTGTAACAACGCGCGCGACGCCGCGTCCGAGGATGACTTCAAGCCAAATCTGCCCGAGCATGTAGGCCTACGTCTCACCGCACCGGCACGCAGTTTGCCGGTGCTAAATTGCAAAGTTCATTGCAAAGTTTTTTTGTTAAGGTTTTGTTTACTGTGTGTGATTTATTTCAAACAAATCACGTTTTGGCACGTTGTTGTTTTTGAAGCCAATTTGTTCCTATTTTATGTGAACTTTTCTGATGTTTGATATAGCCTATGTGTGATATGTTTTGTTAATCTGGCTTTAAATGAATAAAAGGTATTTGTTACACACCATGTTTTTCTTTTAGTTTTTTTTAGCTCTTTTGTTTGAAATGGAAAAATCTAGCTGCTATCTAAAAAAAAAAAAAAGTTCGACTATCAGTCGACTACGGCAAAATCGAACGAATCAGATTCGACTATGAAAATCCTTAGTCGAAAACAGCCCTATTTTTTTACATACATCTTTGGTGCTCCACAGGAGGGAAAAAAAGTCATACCGGTTTGGACCACACGAGGATGTGTAAATGAACACATTTTGGAGTAAATTAGGGTCAATTTAAGCCACACAATAATGTTTGTGTAAACTTTTCTGCATTTCACCTCTGTTCTAACTTGTTTCCTAATCTAGCTTTCAGTAACACTTTAGTTTAGGTCCAATTCTCAATATTAACTATAATTGCTTATTAGCATATTGCTAGGATATTGGCTGTTTATTAGTACTTATAAAACACATATTAATGGCTTATTCAGCATGACCATTCTACATCCCTTAATCCTACTCAATACTTAAACTTAACAACTACCACACTAACTATTAATAAGCAGTTATTAGGAGTTTATTCAGGCAAAATTCATAGTTAATAGTTAGTTAGTAGTGAGAATTGGACCCTAATCTAAAGTGTGACCCAGATTTCTAATACACCTGGCATTGTAAACTCTTGCATTGTGAACTACTATTATTCAGTAATGGCACATTTAATTGATTGAATTCAATAAAGTGACAGTATTTAATATAAAAAAAACATATTTCAAATAAATGCTGTTGTTTTGAACTTTCAATTCATACTGAAAACGGACACTTGGTTTGATATTTTCTATATAGTGTTTTGAGTGTGACTTGAAGAAGATTATCTGACTAGCAAATTTTTCGGATAGAGAGAGGAAATAGAGTTGAACACACATTAACGCCACCACACACTGTTTCAGGGCTTATGCATTGCCCACAGATCACGTCTCCAAATAATCCAATACAATGGGAAGCTCAACAGAACATTGACCACAGTGAATTAAACCAGTGCTGAATGAATGATAGAGTGGAACTATGAGCGGGCACAAAATGCATACAATTTGTATTCTTATAAATAACATAAAGACAAAATTCTTCTAAGTGATACACACATATGGACTGAAGACTACTTATTACTCTACCCACACAAACATGAACATGAGTGAAAAGAAAGAGCAGCAGAAGTCTGTAATTTTACTTCCCCATATGGATTAATTACAAGCCAGCTCGGGTGACCTTTGTGGCCTTTGCTTCTCCAAGGCCTGTCTTAATCCAATCCTTTGCCTGGGTTTCAAGGCCCCCTAATTAATCTGGGACCAAATTAAGATGCTGATCTTTGCACAAGCCATGGTCATTGGAGAAGCAATATTGTTTAATAAGCATGCCACAGGTCTTTCTGCCTCTCTGAGAGGAATTCGATTTGTTGAAATGGTACTCTCTTGACAAATTAAAGTTCATTCAGCATGTATCCAAATTCATCTATCTCCGATGTTGAAGTAAAGGCCGTATTTATCAAGAGCTGTTTGTGTATGGAAAGTGCACAAATCTCTGGCATAATTCCATTACACATTACTACAAATGTGATATAGGCCAGACAAAACAGGTTCTTCTTTTAAAAGCACAAGCAAATTTACAGTAACATTATATTTATGTCCATTGTTTTTAAAAGATTTGTATGTTCACCAAGGCTGCATTAATTTGGTCAAAAATACAGTATTTTTAAATATTATTACAATTTATAACAGCTTTGTAATACAATATTTTAAATAGCTGATTGATTGATTGATTGATTGATTTCATTAATTGATTTCATTAATTGATTGGTTGATTGATTGATTGATTGATTGAATTTGAAGAATGTCCAAGCTGTGAATAGTTACTTAAATCTTAACCCAAAGTGCAATAAGTATAAATTATCCCCTGAATTCAATCATGGGAAATTCCCATAAATATGCAAGACAATAGCATCCGTGTAAATCATTTAGCATCTCAATACATTTTTAAACCTCCCTTCCTGCAAAGAAAAAATAACGCTGTAATTGGATTTGATATCACCAGATTGAAATGGGTTCTTTCAAGACATTACAGGAGGTAATTATTTGACAAACGATTCAGATGATACAGTATAAACAGAAGCAAATACTGATGCATTTTTAAAAGTCAAAAAGGAAAGTGGGTAAAGCAAGAAGCAAATCAGTCAGTCACAGTCCAGTTTAACTTGTTAAATGTTTGCTGTGGACTGGATTTCAGTTGTCATTATAGAATATCAATGAGAACACACAACCTTCAGTATAAGACACCACAAAAGCCATGCCATAAGCATATTAAATAAGCCAGCTATTCCATGATTATCAGCAAACAAGACTGCTCCTACTCCTCCAGATAATCCTATTAGTGAAAATAATCAGACTATGAGACTAAACATGAAGCAGAGGATCCTGGATTAGGAAGCGTTGGATTCAGGGTTAATCCTCCAGAGTTAGCCTATGCCTTTATGAGCTCAGACGGGTCAAAAAAGTCAACGGTGATTGCTTGTTATTGCACAAATTTAACCCTGCATTATGGTTTAGGTCTTACCCCAGAGAAAGCATAGTCAACTGCACATTAAGCGCTACACTCCCATTATACTATTCAAATGAGGTGCTTGACTTTCACATTTATGGTACCCTGATAATGAAAGGTGCGTGACCCACTGAAACTAACAATATGAGCAATCTTCAAACAACAGTGCACTGTACAGCATCACTGAACATCATCAGTTTAATCAGAAAATGACCAGCAGCTAGTGAGGGGAACGCTTAATGCGTTCTGGATGATATTCCAAAACAAATTCAATAAATATTCAAATAGCTTATGTGTAGGTGAATGCACTTTTCTTTAAACCGAAGAGAAAACAGGAAATATATTGGTACCGTTGTTAACGCTGTTGTCCTGACCCAGGGGATACTGTTTATTTGTTTATATGAATTGTTGAAAATCACAAGTTAATCAAGTGAAATAATTGAATGCGGTTGAGAGGCAAAGTGAGGGAGGGAAGGTACATCTGTGACATGGTTTTTCATTACTTCGCAAAAGCAGAGTTGTCTATTAACAATGTCGTCTCCAAATCTGTACAACTATGGGAATGACTGTTTCATTTAGTTAATGCTGGCCGATGTGCATATTTATTCATTTACTTTACACAAGGGTTTTGTTTAGTAATAGAATTATGTTGGGTAATATCAATACTTGTATAACTACAAATAGAATTTGTACCATGCATACACACTCCTATTCAAATGTTTGTGGTCAGTAAGATAAAACCCAAAATAATTTTATTCAGTAACGATACATTACATTAAATGAAAAGTGACAGTTGTTTATAATGTTATAATGTTAGAAATGTTTTCTATTTTAAGTGAATGCTGTTCTTCTGAATTTTCCATTCATCAAAAAAATCCTGAAAAAAAATGTATCATGGTTCCCACAAAAATTTTAAGCATTAAACTTCTTGAAATATTTTTAAATCAACATATAAAAATGATTTCTGAAGGATTATGTGACACTGAAGACTGGAGTAAAAAAAAAAAAAACATTTTTAAATAAATACCAATTTCTAAAAATATGACTGTTTTTACTGTATTTTTTATTAAATAAATGCAGCCTTGGTGAGCATAAGTGACTTCTTTCTAAAACATCAAAAAAGTAAGCAGACAGTTTTAATGTACAACACATACTGTATGGAGAATTATTACTGTAATCACATTTCAGGGCTTAGAAGAGACTTCCTCTGCACTGCAAGATACTTTCTCTAAGCTGTCTTCTTCTTTTTATTTTCTACTTCTGTAATTACTCTAATTGGTATGTAATTGCTTTTGAGAAAAGGAATCATGAGCTGCTTTTTAATGACTGAACATAATGCAAGCAAGTAACTAGCACAATCAATGAAATTACCTAAGGGTGTTCAGTTGTTACTGTATTTCAGCATAAAGGCAATGGAAATTAAATTTGTTCTGATATTAGCTTGAAATCATTCCTTAGCGAAAAAAAACCCCTCATTGTCATTCCTATGAAAATAATGACACAAGTATCGGTATCCTGTGATGTGTTGATAAAATCTGAAGAAGAAAAAAACTAATACACAAGTTCAAAATTATACCTCTTGACTAGCCCTTATAAATCTATAAACAACAATCCATAAATAGGTTTTCATATCGATTTCAGGCTATCATTAGCTGGTTCTTCAAATTACAACTAATAATAATGTTGAGCTGCACAGTAAGCATTTTGATAAACGGGCAAAAAAGTCTCTGGCAGCCCATTTGTGAGACACATTCACATAATTACACGTGACTATGACCAAAGGCTGTTGCCACAGAGCCTTTTTCTTGTCACTTGTACTCTCACAGCTTGTGAGGAACTTCTGAAAATTCCACCTAAAAGCTCCTAAATTCAAATGTGCCTCTCAGCTTCACCTGTCACGTATCAGTGCTGGCTGAGAGGAGCGGGATTTTGCACATTGAAAAAGAGGCAGCCAGGTGGTGGAGAAAAAAAGGTTTTCATGCGATCTCTGAAAATCTCCACTTCACTGAAGGACAATCATTAAAATAAAGAATTGCCGAAGTGTGTGAAGGTGAAATAGAATGCTGTCTTTGTCTTCCATATGGGCAGAGTTTTTTATGTAATGCCCTCCTGGGATTCATTATGTATTCATTACTAGAGTGGGAGGGAAAGTTTCAGCGGAGACCCAGCTGCCATGCTCCAACTTCTCCGCGGTGACCTCATTTCCTCCCGTCTGCAGGTGTATGGGTAGAAACACATGCCGAATGTCCTGGCCCAAACTCCTCAGTGGCCAGTGCTTACTCATTCAATTAGCCCCTTTGATGAAGTATACCATGTTGCTTACTTCAGCAGACGGATAAATCACCAACAAAAACACGTCTGCTTGTGCCTAGACTTTACACTTCTGTCTACCTGTAAATCTGTTGAACGTATCATTACTAACAGCTGTATGCGGTTTAAAAGCTAATGTCATTTTCCATTCGTACAAGCTGCAAAAACATCAATTTAAAGGTAAAAAAATAAACAGAAGAATGACAACTTTTGCAGTATGACTGCATTCACTGCAAATGTTCCCTTTTTCAAATGTAAATGGCAACCCAGAAGTCTGCAAACTGAGCAAGAGTAGAACGAAAAAAAAGGATTTATTGCCCCAGGTACTCGTTGCTTAATTAGCTGTATCTAAAAACAAACAAATGGAGGAGGAGAACAATGAACATAATGTCTCTTAATGCTTCCTAACACCCAAGGATAACTTTCTGTGATACATCACTTCAGGCTCCGAGCACCTCTCTCTTTATCTGCAATACGTCAAGTCAAAACCTTAATCTTTCTGCCCACTGAACTAGACCAATCTCTTTCCTTGTGCTGCAAGGTGATTGCTTCCTCTGTCAGGGAAAAGGTGTTTTGAGATTAGCCCTTCCTTCGGGGCAGATAAACCTGAAAAGGGAAGCGCTAATATGATCAAGAAGGGTAATACTACTTACTACAAACATAAAATAAAATATTGGTTTTTATATACAAATGTAGTCCATAAAAAAGACACCTTTCCACTATTTATGTGAGTAAATATAATTTGAAGTGAATTTACAGTGAGATCCAAAAGAGATCCCTAGTGAAAATGTTTCTGTTTAACATTTTGAATATAATTTGTAGAGATGCACCGATTGATCGGCTGGTGACCGGAATCGGCCGGTTTTCACGTGATCGGCCATGATCGGCGACCGGCCAGTCAGTCTGACATAATCCGATTTTATGCCGGTCAAATGCACTCGGGCGCCGCATGATTAACATCGCGCATAATCAGCATCACACGTGCACACGGAACGCGCACATTTAGGAAACCTCATGAATTACGTCCGTTTCACACCGCAAGGTGCAGCGCGTTTGTGAAGTGTGGGTTTCGGCGCCGAATCTATTTTTGCTGCGCTCAATTTAAGTGAAAGCACACTTTTGATGGACAAAATAAATATGATTTCATCCAAAAAGTGCCCAAAATGCAAAGAATTTGCATGTCTGGTGTGTTTTAACAAGAACTGAAGTAGGCTAGGCTATGTCAGAAAGAAAATGAAGACTCAAAAATATTTATAGAAAATTTACCCATTTAAACTTGTTTTTATTATTATTTAATTGTTTCCCTGCACATGCTCCACTTGTCCTGTTTAGCTTGGCTGGACATGTGTCAGATGAGAGAAGAACTGCTTGAGAAATATAACTTGCCATTGATATACAACAAGTGATTGCAATAGGCCTGTGTGTGTGTGTGTGTGTGTGTGTGTGTGTGAGAGAGAGAGAGAGAGAGATAAATATCTTTATACTGCAAGGCTATATTTATTGAATTTTTATTTGTTATTTATATATTATCAGTGTTTCCGCTACATTCATTCTGCCGTGGCGGGCCGCCACACCTAAAATCATCCCGCCACGGCTGCAGCTTCAGTGAGCTCTGATATTGTAAAGCTAAAGGCATAAAAAACATTGTAAAGCACCATAAAGTTTTCGCACTATATTCCAACACTTCTAAAGTCATTCAATAGCATAATGTGAGGTAAAAATTAATATTTAAGTCTGTAAGTGAAAGTTTATGGAAACTCATCTCTCCTCAGTCATTCTCCATTCAGCATCAAACAGCGCATCGCGTCCGGTTACGACAGTAACACGACGACACTCTCTTCAGGATCATGTTCAGGATCAATGTTCCCATTATTATTCTTTATTTGTAGATAAAGGTGTATGGTTTGCACTTTGCATAAAATGACTTTATCTTGCTGGAGTTTATAGCGCTTTCTAAAGCATATTCCTTTCTCCCGGGTGTCTGCTACAGCAGTGGAGTTTAGAGCACTATGAATTGTTCTTCATGCACACTGTAACTGAAATTTAAAACTGTTAAAAGAAAAGGCTCGATAAACTGTTGCATAGATATAATACATTAAGCATAGATGGATATAATCTCTTCGCTTTGTGCTTTGAACTTTTAAATGCGAAGTGCTGCGCGCTGTGACTTCACGTTGCTTCAAGTGCATCATTCTGCGCACGGGATGCGCATAATCGCTTTGCCACTCTTATTGGAGACTTTCATATTATAATACTTGGGGGATGTTTGAACACCTGTGGCAAGGGGGCGTGGCCAATTGGAATATCACTCATGGGACACGCCCCCTGGGGAAATGGGCCTGCCACCACGGCTGGAAAAAATCCTAGAGGAAACACTGTATTATTTTATTGTCATTACCTGGTTTCATACAGAAGTTTAGTTTGCTAAATATATCACTTTTTTTTTATTGGATATTGGATGTGAAAAGGAAATGGTTCTTCCATAACACTGCACTTTAGATGTGAGAATTTTCCACACTAGGAGTCATTTATATAGTTCTATTTTATAGCGATTATCTGTTCAAAAAATGTTCTATGCAAAATGTTCTATTAAAGAAAAGATAGAAAATAAATATTTGTGTGTGCTGTAAAGTGGTTTGAAAAAATAAAATCGCAATCGGCTAAAATCGGTATCGGCAGGTCAAACTCAAGGAAAAATCGGAATCGGGATCGGCCTAGAAAATTGTAATCGGTGCATCTCTAATAATTTACAAAATCTAGAAATACTAAATATATATTTGCTTTGGCCTTTTTTTTTAGATAATTTAGATATTTAGATAGTCAGGACAACTATTGTCAAAGATGATTGACATTTACCATACAGTTTGGATTGGCGGTTCTGTTCTGGGCATCCATGCAGCCTATCATGGATAAGAGCAGGAAGAGCAGCAATAACCCCCCTTAGGGTAAACAGAACAGAACCAACATTAATGTATTGCAGATATCTTTTTTTTTCAATATTTTAATGTACAACAATAATTCGAGAATTTATTCTGATTCAAAGGGGAATCAGATGCCAAATCCTGATTGGGCGAGAGGAGGAGCTGGGGATGGAGGAGGGTAATTAGCTCCTGAGAAATGCGATAGCTGTTGTTAATAACACTGAAGGAGCTTATACATGTATACTGTGATAGGCGTCGTATTCCTATAGGTAGAGCTGACTCTGTATCAGCCGAGAGTCAGCTGATGCGAGCTTGACTAATGTGACCTGCCAGAACTAACGCTATGCTTGATTTAAATGTGCCATATTTATTAGAAATAAATAAGGTAAATATGTAAGTAAATAATTTTGGAAGTAAGTAAACAAACAAACCTTTGGATCTCGCTGTGTAATGAAACCTAAAAACATGTACGGTCACATTTCTCCAGCAATACAAAAGTATTTACTTTTCTTCCACTAGTCTCTCTAGAATAAATAACATGTTGCTTCTCTGCAGGAACCCCAGCAATCCAACTGACATTATAATCTTGTGTGGTTGAATGGGTCAATGGCCTGTTTTCAGTCAGGCTCTGGATCAAAGGGCAGGATCAGATGCTCCTGGCACTGCCCAGCTGGGTGCCACACTCTTCCAGTTCACCAAAGGTCACACTCTTGGCCAGCCTGAGCTGCGTCGCCTCAACTAACAGGCATCCACCCAATGCCAACTGCTGAGTCGGTATTGTCATATCACAGAGTACAGGTGGCTCCACCTGCTTGTTATTGTGGCTTGGATGATTGTGAACAAAAGTAGAGTGTGTCCAACATCACACCTGCTGCGTCATTCACCTGTTCTCCTTCCAATAGAGCCAATTCATGTAAAAATATGCGGCATTAGGCTATCAGAATAAATGTGGATGGTGTCCAAACTGTAAGTTTATTGATATTGACAGATCTTAGTACAGTACCTGCATAGCTAATATCATCCACAGACATTATAATGGCGTACTTTAGGGTACTCACCTCTACAGTGGACTCCTTCGTCAAAACCGTCCTCACAGTCTTTCGCCCCATTACAGAGCTTGTTGAAGTGAATGCACTTTCTTGTCCCAATACACTGTATGTGATTTAGGGGACATCTGACTATCACCTCGACCGTACCTAAAGAACAGGAGAGAATGATGGTTTACATACGAGTATGGCGTAATTTTGTAAAAGCATATCATCCGCACAATTTTACTGCACTGTCAGTAATTACTTTAATAACTACTAAGACAGTTCAATGCAAATCTACGGAGTTCAGACAAATGTCACTTGTTTCATTTGCTAAGCTTTGAGGGATGCAAATGAAAATGTGGAACAATCCAGTTGATTGAATTTACCTTTAAATGCACTGCCAGCCCCAGAGTGATTTAATTTTGTGGCAAAAACTTTCCTTCAGCACCATTTCCTGTCTGTTGTTCTTTAAGAGAAATGGCTAATAGAATGGGCACAGGATTCTCATTTACAATTCGTCCTTCCTCTTACCTATCCTAATGAATGTTAATTTAATTAGCAGGATAAAGCCAATACATCTCGTACTGTAAAAGTAAAGTTCTGCGATGCAATGAGGTTGCAGAACCAGTTTAATCAAACAGGCAGTTATTTCAAAGGAGAAATTTCTATAACAAAAAAAACTAACTAAATAAAGTTTGGTGTCAGTATGGTTTTTTTTTAAAATAAATTATATTTTAAATAATATATTTATAGAAATTCTTACTAATTCTTACTTTTATTCTGCTTCACACATTCAAGTTGATTAAAAGTGACAGTAAAGATATTTGAAATGTTACAAAATATTTAAAATAACTGTTTCTAAAAAAAAATATATATATATATGTTAACTATCTATCTATCTATCTATCTATCTATCTATCTATCTATCTATCTATCTATCTATCTATCTATCTATCTATCTATCTATATATATATATATATATATATATATATATATATATATATCGGATAAAAAAAAAACATTAAGCAACACAGCCGTTAAACCTCATGATAATAATAAAAAAATGTTCAGCATTGTCATTAGAGGAATAAATAACATTTTCAATGTTAATATTTTCTTGATTTTTTTTAACTTATTCAAATTATGAAATTATGAACATATAACCAAAAAGTTAATAAATGTAAAACTCAAATTAAATACATTTTACACAATGATTAAATATGTAGCCATACGCATGCAAAAACACTGCAGAAACAACATTATTCAGGAATTTACAAAGATAGACTCGAGATAAACAATGAAGTTCACTTAAACATGTTTTACAGTAAATAATAGCATTGCTGCAATAGCCTTTTTTCTCCATAAAATATCCACTCACCTAAAGGATTATTAGGAACACCTGTTCAATTTCTCATTAATGCAATTATCTAATCAACCAATCACATGGCAGTTGCTTCAATGCATTTAGGGGTGTGGTCCTGGTCAAGACAATCTCCTGAACTCCAAACTGAATGTCAGAATGGGAAAGAAAGGTGATTTAAGCAATTTTGAGCGTGGCATGGTTGTTGGTGCCAGACGGGCCGGTCTGAGTATTTCACAATCTGCTGAGTTACCGTAGATTACTACTCAGTAATCTGCTGGGATTTTCACGCAAAACCATTTATAGGTTGAGATCATTACAAAGAATGGTGTGAAAAGGGAAAAACATCTAGTATGCTGCAGTCCTGTGGTCGAAAGTGCCTTGTTGATGCTAGAGGTCAGAGGAGAATGGGCCGACTGATTCAAGCTGATAGAAGAGCAACTTTGACTGAAATAACCACTCGTTACAACCGAGATATGCAGCAAAGCATTTGTGAAGCCACAACACGCACAACCTTTAGGCGGATGGGCTACAACAGCAGAAGACCCCACCGGGTACCACTCATCTCCACTACAAATAGGAAAAAGAGGCTACAATTTGCAAGAGCTCACCAAAATTGGACAGTTGAAGACTGGAAAAATGTTGCATGGTCTGATGAGTCTCGATTTCTGTTGAGACATTCAGATGGTAGAGTCAGAATTTGGCGTAAACAGAATGAGAACATGGATCCATCATGCCTTGTTACCACTGTGCAGGCTGGTGGTGGTGGTGTAATGGTGTGGGGATGTTTTCTTGGCACACTTTAGGCCCCTTAGTGCCATTTGGGCATCGTTTAAATGGTACGGCCTACCTGAGCATTGTTTCTGACCATGTCCATCCCTTTATGGCCACCATGTACCCATCCTCTGATGGCTACTTCCAGCAGGATAATGCACCATGTCACAAAGCTTGAATCATTGAACATGACAATGAGTTCACTGTACTAAAATGGCCCCCACAGTCACCATATCTCAACCCAATAGAGCATCTTTGGGATGTGGTGGAACGGGAGCTTCGTGTCCTGGATGTGCATCCCACAAATCTCCATCAACTGCAAGATGCTATCCTATCAATATGGGCCAACATTTCTAAAGAATGCTTTCAGCACCTTGTTGAATCAATGCCACGTAGAATTAAGGCAGTTCTGAAGGTGAAAGGGGGTCAAACACAATATTAGTATGGTGTTTCTAATAATCCTTTAGGTGAGTGTATATATCAACAGTCTGTAAATGCAGCCAAAATGCAAATGTGTTTACTTGAAAGCATTACTCTGTACAGTCAACAGACGCTTACATTTAGGCTATCCGTTGCTAAGCTATTTTGAATCACTGTGAGTGAGTGAGAGATTGAGAGAGAGAGAGAGAGAGAGAGAGAGAGAGAGAGAGAGAGAGAGAGAGAGAGAGAGAGAGAGACAAAGCCTCAGAGATATCTATTGACATGGTTGCACCAAGCAGCTGTTTAAAGATTCATGAGGCACATAGGTGACCCTCATCTGCTTGAGCAGCCACAAGAACACATAAAACACGTCTAAGTGAAACATCGACTTCCATCTCGCACACAGTGAATATGTCACATTGCACCTTAACTACATTGGTATCAATTACCATAACTGCAACACAGCCACTTAGCGTGAGATTTATAGCTCGTGTGACAGGACCCCTTACAAATCTCCGGAGTCCCAGTTTCCTCCGAGCTCTGATTCTGCACCACTGAAAACATCCTCCGGAAGAGTCGGAGTTATTCATCTGCTTTCATTTCGACTTCATAAGATAAAATGACACCATAATTAAGGGGGTCGTTTAGTGGGGGATTGTCATCCTTTAACATATAATAAGTGTATAATTTACTCGCCAATGCACACTTCTGCTTTCCAATAACAATAATTCTCTTCACAAAAGCATCTCATTGTTCACACAGACGTTTTATTTTATTTTTTCTCTGTCATGGAAATGTGCAGAATCTTTTTTTAGACCACCTCTTTCTGAGCCCCAAGGATATTCTAAATTAAGGAAAGTCAAATGTAAGTGACCTCAACTTTGCATACTCATGTTTCAAACGTGAGTACAAAAGGCAGGCTTATCAACCTCACAACCTTGTGGCTTTTCTTCAGAGAGTTGGAGGAGAAGATACAAGACAGGCTTTTCAATTAAAACATCATTTGTTTCAATCCACGGCCTCTCTACATGCATACATGACTCAGCAGATATAAGTGTCAGAGGGATTTCTGGGCCCAAATATGTTGATTAATATCCGTGCTAATTTTCAATTAAAATTGTACAGATATACTGGCAAACATCGCTCTAATTATGCATTCATGATGTGCTTTTCCATTATTCATGAGTAAATACAGCAGCAACACAACTGAGGAGGCACATGTCACATGCATTGCTCTGTTAACGCAGTGGAGTGAGGGGCTGTGACAAACTGTGATTATCCTAATAAAACTGCATTGTCAAATACAGAATCATTCCACTCACAAACTGATTGGGGACTAATCTAATCAGATAAGAGGGAGAGATGAATATTCAGGAGTTTCAGATGCACCATGCCGGATCACACAGATGGCGTCTATGCAGTTGAAGGATGATAGGAAATAATTTCTCTTCACCCTGTACCGAATTAGAAGCCAGATAGCACTAGTGGTGAAACATCCTCCATCATGAGAAAACTCACGAAAGTGGAGGCGGAAAACACATGCTTATGATACTTGCATGTAGGAGAGCTGTCCAAAAAAAAAAAAAAAAAAGCATTGGAGATGAATAACAGTTTATAGTGAATATGTATTCACATTTATGCATTTGGCAGATGCTTTTATCCAAAACTTATCTTATCAGTTTATGCATTCCCTCAGAATCAAACCATGACCTTGGCATTACATATAGTCTCAGCCTCAGACATCATGCCCACAGACCATTGTCTCAACGTCTGATACATAAGGCACTGATACATGGGAGTTTTAAAGTTGTCATCTGATTGGTTGAATTCTACAGGATTTCTGAGAGACTTGTGTGTCTTTAATGCTCTTTAACGGTCTGCATAGAAACAAAATAGTCCTGACGCATGTGAAGTTCACTATATAGGGCCAGATTTACTAAACAGGGCAAATTAGTGCGAGAGCACAATTCCAAAAAAGTTCTAATGGGAGTGGAAAACGTCTCGTGTTATGACTGTAACCCTTGTTCCCTGAGAAGGGAACGAGACAGTGCGTCGATACGACACTTTGGGGAACACCCTTAGCGTAATGTATCTGACATATGAATGAAACTAATCCAATTCTGATTGGTGCTGCGTCATGACGTAACATGTGATGGCAAACACGGAAGCTACAAAGAGTCGCCGGCACACAACAGAGTTAGCTTCTGCGATGAAGCAAGTCGCTCCCAGGCAGGGGAAGGCGTTGCGGAGAGGGATGCAGTGTCTCGTTCCCTTCTCAGGGAACAAGGGTTACAGTCATAACCAAGGTTATAATCGTTAACGAAAACGAACGAAAAAACGAAAACTAGGGGGAAAAAAACATTGTCGTTAACTGAAATAAAAATAAAAACGAGGCATTACAAAAAAACGATAACTAACTAAAACTGTAATGCATGTTTGGCAAAACTAACTAAAATAAAATAAAATTATTGAGTAAATGTCATTAGTTTTCGTCTTTGTCGATGTCTTTCATAGAGCAAATAACGTAAGAGCAGCGTATTTGTTCAGCTGCATTTCTTTCCCTGCTCTCCCTCCGTCTCTGTCACTCACGCCTCTCTCTCACATACACGCGTGCACACACACACACACACAGCCCCTCCCCTCCCCCAATTGCACAGCTCGTCTCCATGAAAACGAGTGTTCGTTGAAAGCAAGTTTGCGAAAGGTTTGTATCTCGTGAACCTTTACACAATCACACATTAAAAAGTGCTATAAAAAATATTTTTAATTCTGAATACAATTTTGTCGAGAAGCGATTGCGCCTTCTTTAGAAAGTTAACTAGTCGCAAGTTTGAGGTAAAATGCAGTTCGGTTGTCGATGTCAAAACACTATATAAGCTGTGATTCAAATATTAAATAATGTTATGTCATTATTTTACTCTTACACTGAATGTTTGCCGCTTCAATCCAGATGATTAGGGCAGGGAGAGCGGTGCACAACGTATCGCTTTTTGACTTTCTCAGTTTGTATCTACTTAGGGTTTAGAGTATTTATTTTTCCCACATTAATTTCCCACATGTCTAGTACAATTATGTGGTTTTGTTTTATTAATACAGTGTATACTTTTTTCTTGATTTACCCCGAAAGAATGGAGGTAAAATGTGACAACATGCCCCATAGACATGACAACATGCCCCGTACATTATAACGTGAGGGGCACATTAACATGACCATATGACAGCTTAAAATGCTATCTGATCTAATCAAATCAATCTAAAATACAATTATTAGGCATTTTTTTTAATAATTGAAAAAAATATACATTTTTTAAGTTTGACAACAAACACACTGGAAAACACAGCTATACACCATACTTGAAAACAAAATAATAATGAATAATTTCTTAACAGTGACTCTGTCTTTATTTACATGTTTCTCATGTTTTCTCCATAGAATTCATAAAAGTATAGAATATAATAGCATATTTCTAAAAGGGACACATTGTAACGCAGTGTTACAACATGCCCCAACTGCACAACTGGGGTTTAAACCCTGCTAGTGTCTTCTGCTAGTTAGCGAAGCATTAAATAACCATATCAACTGTTAAACAACAGATTGGAGATTAAAATAATATCAGGTTTGTCTAATTTTAAATAAATACAAAAAATACAGATGAAAAATTAACATTAGTAAGAAATGTACTTTTGCTATGGTTAAATAAATGTTCAGTGATATCTCGCATATCAAGTCTCCATTCCCCGGGCTTCAGCCCCTGCCTCGACAGGATGTCTGCTCTTTGATTCTGGTCCCCTGGGACGTGCATTGCTCTGAGAGATAACAGTTTCCCCTGGGACCACAGGAGGATCTGATGCGCCAATCTGGATAAAGGGCGCGATCTCAGAACCCTCTGATGAATCAAGTAGGAGACCACCGACACATTGTCTGCGTGGTGACCCCTGAGGTCTGGGAGGAAGCTCCTCAGAGCTCTGCCATCCATGACCGCGCCCCAACCCGTGAGGGGGGCATCTGTCGAAGCGGCTTTCCGGCGACATGACGCTCCCACAGGGCCTTGAGACAGAAACCAAGCTTTTTTCCACATAGATAGGGACCAAAGGGATCTGCGCATAACCCTGATCATGTGGAACGGGTTCCCCCTCAGGGAAAACCCCTTGGTTTTCAACCACCACTGCAGGGCCCTCAGGTGCAGCAGGCCGAACGGAATGACGTGGGACACTGCTGCCATGAGCTAACACTCTCTAAAAAGCTAACTCTGTTGTGTGATGGCGTCCCTTTGTAGCTTCCGTGTATGCCGTCGCGTTACGTCATGACGCAGCACCAATCAGGATTGGGTTAGTTTTCATTCATACATCAGATGAGATACGCAAAGGGCGTTCCCTAAAGTGTCGTATCGACGCAGTTCGAGTTCCCTCGAAAGGGAACTATCCTGATCTGATAACGTGCAAATTAAATAACACAGAAGCAGCTGGATCATACCATAATGACCAACACAATCAAGAGCAGCACAAAGTGTATGGTTTAAAGTCCCCCTATGGTGAAAATCAAGCTTTTAACGTTGTTTATATGTCTATGTGGTGTTTTCAATATGCTTTAAGACAAACCAAGTACAAAAAGTCAACACCATTGCTGAGTATTTTCTCCTTAAAACTGCAGTGAACCAAAGACAGTCTCAAAAACGCAGTTTGAAATCGCTGGTGTTTCTGACGTCACAAACTACCTTGTAACCAATCACGTCCAACGTGTGATCGTCAACAAGAGGATCTCTGAGCTGGTGTGAGTGAGTGGAGGTGGTGCTAATTTGCATATGCATAGAACTGCTCAAACTAAATGAGGCAAGGGTGTAGAGTTACATTCAAGCTATTTTAAGACATGAAGAACTTTTTATCCAAGGAAAAAACTTTTAAATATGACCAGCGCAAACCTTAGTAACTACCTTGCATGATTCATTTAAATACTCTCCTCCCATAAATTATGCATCTGAAAAGCAAAGTCCTACAAATGCATATATGATAAGATCAGCCGCAAAAATAACCCTGTCCACGCCTTTTCAGTGCAAATTTTTCACTGCGTGTCTTTAGTAAATCCTGACAGTAGTTTTTAAACGCCAAAATAGGATTGCACTGGCGCAAGCTGTTAGTGATTTTTTTTTTTGTTTTGTGCAGGTTTCACTAGGTGAAAAAAGATAACAAACGAACAGTTGCATTTTAGTGCTTACTGAATAATGCATTATAAGGCTGAAGAAGGAAGGCTCAGGTGATAAATTGTTATTCAACCTCTGGTGGTAAAAGAGGAGCTAGTCTAAAGTTGGTGTAATTGCATTGATACCTTTTTCTATATAAAAAAAAAGCAGTTTAAGTCCTCTTACAAATGCACACATTATTTCACTCGAATTCATTACTGTCCAAGGTCTTGCCATGCCAGCTGTCTGGCTCTGGCGTTAAAAGGCCTTCAGGATGAAATGTAAATACGACCCTCAATTTGGTCTCCAAAGAAACCAGGAGTCTCAGGAAATCAAATGATTTGGACTGAACAATAAACATACAGATGGAGTCCGCACTCTTGCTCCATACAAAGTAGGGCCTTGACAACTGAACATTTTGGATCATTTGGCCTTTTCATTAACTTGCTGGAATGGGTGCAATGTCACATTAAAGATAGTCCATGGCCAAAATAAACCCTTCCTGCAGTCCCTTTCCCTGTTCCTCACATTTTGTTCATAATTAAAAAAATATGGTGATATTTACCCACTTTTCTCAATGTGAAAGAGGAAAGATCAGCTGTGGGTTGCTAATCCATCTACTTAATGTGTAACGAAAGGCTTTCGTATGAAATCATCCATTCTGTCTCTTTAATCAAGGAATCAAAAATAATGAATTCTTTCAAGGAAAATAATTAAAAATTTGCCATGGAAAGCACAAGGGTTGACGCAATGCCAACATTTCAGTAGTCAATACCAATACCTGCAAAATTTCAATCTCAAAACCAATGTTGTTAACACAGCAAAAATGTATATGATTACATGTAAATATGAATAGATAAATAAATAAAAGCATAACAATTAATTTAAAAATGTCCATTTCTTTATTCTTCAACAAAAGATTTAAAGGATCATGAAACCCTAATAGTTATGTGTTTAGAACATCATAGAAGACAATTCAACCATGTTTATATTGTGTTGTGTGTAATGGTAATTTTCAGTGTGCACTTGTGTGAAGTTTTGGTGCTTTTAATGAGAGAAACAAAACTGTCTGAATTGAAGCCGTTGTAGCATTTTATTTTTTTTTCAAACCTGTGAGAACTGACTGCTGCAGAAACAAGGGGGTTTCATGACCCTTAATGTAAGAGAAGTCTGTTGAATTTTTTTTCCGAAAATGTTGTACTTTACCAACATAATTGACAGAGACGAGCATTTACAATGCACCTACTGTACATCTGAGACTAATCTGATTTTGTATCATAAAAGAAACATAAAACATGAACATAACAGGCAACTGTATACGTATGATGGTCCTTTTCTAAGGTCACAAACATACTGTAAATAACCAGTAATTCTCACATGATTATGTGTACGGCTCTACCAATATTTGTATAATATCGCTGACATTGTATAATAAACTCCCACATTAAACACTCCTAAAGTCATTTCTTGTTTACTGTAAGAAGGGTTCCCTTTATACTTTCTGCTATCTCCATTTTCTCTCCTACACAGTGATGTATTTTCCCTCCCTTGCTTTAGGTCATTGACATTTCAAATGTTCAGTGCATTGGCATTTGAGACAAAAAGCCAGGTTAAAACTGACCTTGGACAGAAAAGCAAACTGTCCGCAGTACATGAGGTCCCTGGGCATGTCTTTTGAGCACCACTTTCACCAATATCTCTAAGAACCAAAGAAAGGCCTCAGGTCCAATAAAAACACAAGCTAAAAGACAGCTCTACAACAGTTAGAAAACAAAACCAGCCTATATAGCTCCATCCATGGTATACGTGCTGTCTCGTTTTCAGAAGGGATGATCATATGGGCCTACATATGGGGTTTTCAGAATTTGAGGTCTCAATATGGTTATTTAATACATCACAAGAGCACATGCCCCTAGATGCAATGTTCATATATATGCAAATAAGACTAATATCTGTGCTGCAACACTTTAAAGTGATTTGAAAGAACATATCTCCTCATAAAAGCTTGGAAGAAAATGAGAAAATCTCAACACAATCTTGCTGGTCATCTTCTTAGCTGCTAGGGAAAAAAACATTCCTTTCTTGCCTTTCTTCCCATTTTTAGCTGACTTTAGTATACGTCGCATTTATTCAACCATTTAGGCTACAGCTGACCCTAAACTCTTTTTCACTGTTTATTTTAGCCACACTTCATGTAGTACTCATGTAGGTGGTGCGCCTTGACTATTGAGCAAATTCCCCTCTCTACTTCGTATGTAGTAATATATACAGATGCTGTTTGCAGTACCAAGTTCCAATGCTAACAAAAATATGTTCTGCGAAAATTGTTCTATCTTTCCCATTTTCTACCTTTTTTCTTGGTTACACAAACATTATAGATCATTCTGTAATTTGCATTATGGGAACGTTGCCTTTAAATGTTTAAATGTCTCTGAAACTTAGTAACCATTAAAAAGCTTTAAACGAACGGCCAACTAAAATGTAAAAAAAAAAGATTCCATGAGCAATGTATAAATAATGTTATTGTGCTAACGTTTAGATAACATTATTAAAGACCAGATAACTCTGAACAAACATTTCATTAAAGTTACTAGCAGATTGATTGTATATAACTTTGATATAACCTTGCCAGAATGGTCCCTGGGATTCAGACTGAAATTATAGGCCTACACTCCAGAGTTTCCGCTAGAAAAAAATGGTGCCGGTCAAAGTGACAGAAAAAAAACATGAACGTCCGATTGGCGTCAATCAACGCCAATTGTTTTTACTATGGTTTCACATTCATAGTTTAACAAACCAATCCCCCTTCCCCACATAAAATATCTGAATAGTAGCCTATTGTTTTTACTCAAGCAAACTTAATTATACACTCTCAGTATGTATCATTTATCTGGTAATATTTAAATTGGCCACCGTGAAATGACTCCTTTTCAAATGAACTGGAACAAACAAATGACTAGGCCTATAACATTGTCTCGCGTCATTTTAGGATACTTTTTACGCTACTTTTGATCCATGATCGATCGATCAAAATATATATATATGTTTGTATTTTTAACGGGTCACAGATACGCGTCAATTTTATTTTTATTTAATGCCAATTCAATATTAGTATAATCTTATCAGTTAACGGTTAATAATCGATTAACGAGCGGTGGTTGTCGGTCGGGAAAATTAACCGAAATGAGCATCCCTACTGGATACATTTCGTTGAAATCACATATGAGGACTTCGCAGGCTGTGGAGAAATGCAATCCTCCATAGCCACGGAGCGCTGTCATGACAGCGAGGGCATCACGTCGCAGGCTTACGCCATCGATAAGAGGAGCGGTGTCCGCAGACTCAATGCTTGTAAAATTCCAAATAATCCTTCTGATTCAGTGTATTTTTCCTTTATACATTTTAGGCTTATTCTCAAATTCAGATTGTGTTAGGGGGGCGGGATTATTAGGCCATTTTAATCGGACAATTTGACCGGAGAGATTTAATTTTGTCGGACTTTTATTTTTTTTCCGGCCAATGTCCCGGTAATTACTGGACAACGGAAACCTTGCTACACTCTACGATTTGGAATCACACTTAAAGTGATAGTTCAGTCAAAAATGTCAATTCTATCATCATTTTCTCACCCTCATGTAATTTATAACCTATATAGCTTTCTTTCTTCTGCACATATTTAGTGTCGTGACCGCTGGCTTTCATTTAAACAGAACCAAAGCTGAAAACCTGAAACTTACAGAAAACCACAACAATATTATTGTTTTTTTTTCCCTGACTTGTAAACATTAGTTATTTCCTTCAGGATACACAAATCTAGTTTAAATTCACTCATACAAACAAGGATTGAAATACTCTGAAAATGTAACACCTTTGACTGAGCAGCCACAACCCTTGTGGTTATGGACAAACATGTCACTTGAATTCCTTCTTTCTTGCTGTTTATTAGCTCTTTTAGCTATCAGCCTCTTGTTGATGCTCTTGGCAACAGTACAGCAATCTGTCAAGCTGTTGTATGTGTAGTGGCATTGTGTATTTTTCACTATCCTAAGAGAGAAGCATTGTAATTTCCTTTTACTCTAAGAAACTGCATACGCCATTTACATTGGGTGCAGAGTTTGTGTACTTAAAATTGGTTCTGAGAGGCAGTGGCGTTCATTCCCATGTCCACCTAGGTTTATCTTCAAATGTCAAAGAGATTAGCTTCAGGCCACACTGTCTGCATTTGTTATTTCTACATTAGGACACTTTTCACATGCCTCCCCTTCCACGTCCATATGTGGTTCTCTAATGAAAAACTTTCTGATGAGGATGCGTTTGATTTTTAATGGCACAGCTGACAGCCTTATTAAGGTCTATGGATGACGATGATGATTTTGTGGCTTTGCCCAATTGACAGTTGGCAAAGACCCGCCCCCTTTAGTTACTGTTGCTATGTCCAACAAGCCATGCCGCTTTCACGCCACACCATGGTTCTCACGCAGAGAAAAATACATTGCGGAGCAAAGAGGACACTGACAACGCACTGACAGACAGGACAGAGCAGGTTACTTTTAATATGAAACAAAGTCTTAACTTTCAAATGTAAACAATGTAAACAATAAATGCCGTTGTGTGGCTCTTTAATGTGCCGTGACAGATCGCTGTAGAGCCTCAATTAAAGCTGCTTGTGAATCAACCATTTCTTCTTTTTAGTTAATTTATAGCATCAAATAAACATGAATAAACATCGCAAGGAATGTTGTTTCAACCGTGGAAAGACGTCAGTACACACCATTTTGCAAGTTTAAATCCACCAACGTTGATCTACTAACTCTCCTGACTGCTTTGTCGGACAAAAATGCCGGATGGCGGATTAGTCAGATCGCCTGTCAATCAAACTCCCTGCGAAGGGTGAATTAAACACTCAAATTTCAGAAATTTGCCCAGGTATGTTTTTCTCTTTACTTACAAGCCATTCTAGATGACTCACTAAACAAAGAATGTGCTATTGTTTGATTGATGTTCACTTATCTTAACTCCTTAATACATCAATTACAATATCAATAAATCAGTTAGTCAATCAATCAATCAATCAATCAATCAATCAATCAATCAATCAGTCAGTCAGTCATTCATTCATTCAGTCAGTCAGTCAGTCAGTCAGTCAGTCAGCCAGTCAGTCAATCAATCAATCAATCAACCAGTCAGTCAGTCAGTCAGTCAGTCAATCAGAAAGTCAGTCAGTCAGTCAGTCAGTCAGTCATTCATTCATTCATTCATTCATTCATTCATTCATTCATTCATTCATTCATTCATTCATTCAGTCAGTCAGTCAGTCAGTCAGTCAGTCAGTCAGTCAGTCAGTCAGTCAGTCAGTCAGTCAGTCAGCCAGTCAGTCAATCAATCAATCAATCAATCAATCAATCAATCAACCAGTCAGTCAGTCAGTCAGTCAATCAATCAATCAATCAATCAATCAATCAATCAATCAATCAACCAATCAATCAATCAAATCAAATCAACCAATCAGTCAGTCAATCAATCAATCAATCAATCAATCAGTCAGTCAGTCAGTCAATCAGTTAATCAACAATCAATCAATCTATCAGCTAATCAATCAATCAATAATATACATCACTGTTGAAATGTTTATAAGTACAATACTTATAAGTACATACTTGTAATATATATTATATATATATATATTTGGGGTCGACCGATTATCGGCGCCGATATTAAGCATTTTTATGGTTATCGGTATGGGCCATTTTCAAAACCGATTTGCTGATAAAATTATTTTCTTTTGAAATGCGCTATATTTGTCTCTAACACAGCCACCTCTGTCGCTCGGAACTCACCACTCTGTAGACTAGACTAATGTCCCCGCACATCTGATTTGTTGGGAGTCACGAGTCCGGCCAATCAGCGCAGAAAGCTGAAGTTTTGCACTCTCACTCCGATCACTGCTTCACTGATCACGCATCAGTTTTGTCTCTCAATGTTAAGGCAGCAGCAGACTTTGCTGAAGAAGCAATAGATTACTACACTGAAGTTGCAAAATACCTCAAAATAATAGAGCCCTGTGATTTCCGCGATGCAGAAAACAGACGGAATCCAGTCATACAAACGGAATTTACTGTATAAAGTGGAATATCACGGAATTTGTCAACTTTTTGATGAATTAATAAAAAGCAGGTCAGTACAAATCAAACTGCAAAAAGACTATTTAAATATGAATCCTGCGTGTCTCTAAATGAATGGTGCAGACGCGTGATTTCATTTACCTCACACACACACACACTGGAGCACGCGTGACGCTTGCGCTGTTTTCAGCCTCAGCCGCATCATTATATGAGGACATGATTGCATAAACATAATCTCCAGTCGCTTAGTCACTTCATGAGCTTTTTAATGCTTCAACTGAGAAGTGTTTATGATATGAAGTTATCGTCATATCATAAACACACAGAAACTCAAAGATCTCCACGGCAAACCGTCAAAATAAAAGTTCGGTTTTTCACAAGGCCCTAAAAATGACATTTTTGTTCAACTGTAAATGAATTGCGTAAGTTTGATGATTTTAATTAATTAGAAATGCTTTTTGATTACTTAAATTGTATTTAAACATTAAAATAGAGTCTTTAAGTTTTACAAAATGTTTACAGAATGCTGCTGGGTGCTCCCTGCACTTTTTACTAGAGGTGGGGGAAAAAATCGATTCTGTTCAGTATCGCGATATTTTGCGCCCGCAATTATATCGATACAGTAGCGCAAAGTATCGCAATATTTAATTATAAAATTATCTGTTTTACTTCCGGGTTTTCTCTGAGTTTACTCTGATAGTTTACATTCGCGTATTACATCCACAAGGAAGCACTTGTTGCGGTGCTTTGTTGTCGTGCATTCAACTGGAAATTCAAATGAAAATGTAGATGCCAAGTGTAAGTTTAGCATAGATATATTTTCACTCGCTGAACCCTGACTGAGCGCTTGAGACTTTCGCTCTCCGTGACTCCGTCAAGCGATCATTCTGTGTGTGACCAGACGGGCTAACTTTATGGTGTGACCCAGCACCGTACTCTAGTGTGAAGGCGCGCGACTCGCCGGCACGTTTCTCTCACGCACGCAAAGAGAGTGAGAGAGTTAACGTTACATTATACCACGCAAAATCGACGCGCTACATGTAAACGATTTCTTGTTTGTATTTTCCTGTCAAAATAACTGCGTTCATCTGGTATTATTCAGCTTTTAAGAACAATCAGAAGAGATGCCGGTTTCTCCGGTAGTGGGTGGAAGTGGAACTAATGCGCAAACGGCAATCTTATTGGATGGCACCCATGCCTGTTTTAATTTCAGCAAATCAGAGCAAACGAATGCTGTCAAATGATTTACATTCATGAACCAAGCAGCTCATTTGTTGTAGGCCTATATTATATTTTTTTTATAGACTATAGTTGTATATTGTCATTATTATTAGTAGAATTAGTAGTAGGATTATCTTTTAATAATAATTACTATTATCTTACTTTTTTTTTACAGAAACACTGAATGACCAACAATATCGTAAGCACCACCAGTTCAGTTTAAGTTCAGTTAAAATGACAAATATGCATTCATGCATGATTATCAAGTTTTAGTTCTAACTACTGAAGTTCTATAATTAAATAGGCTAATGCTTGATTATCATAATATAATGCTTGATTGACTGATTTTAAGAGTGTACATTTAGATATTTAAAAAGCTGTGCTATTCAATAAGCTGATTTTGTGGAATTATATATAAAAGTTTTTGCAGTTCAGTTAATGTGTAGAAGATAATGTTCACAGAATTAAATGTGACATTTGAAGTGAGTTGAGTCTTATTTTCCTCTATTTTTTGTAATGCCTTTGAATAATATGGGGGGCATGAATCGCAATATATTGTAGAATCGAATCGCAATACTTGCTGTATCGCAATATGTTAAGAATCGCAATAATATTGAATCGTGGGCCAAATATCGCAATACTATCGAATCGTCACATTTTTGCCAATTCCCACCCCTACTTTTTACAAGTTATTATTATTATTATTAATAACAGTTCTCAGATTCAAAGATATGTTTAAATCATTTAAAGAAAAGTATTTGTCAAAACCCTTTGTTATTCTTAATTTTGACATTAATTTACAATTTTACACCAGCCATAGGCTATATATATATAGGCTATATATATATATAGGCTATATATATATATATATATATATATATATATATATATATATATATATATATATATATATATATATATATATATCGGTTAAAAATATCGGTTATCGTCTATTTGATCTGTAATAATCGGTATCTGCATCGGCCCTGAAAATCACATATCGGTCGACCCCTAATATATATATTAGGGATGTCAATTTTCACAAATTCCCATGACCGATCGTCGTTTAAATTAACGATCAATTAATCGATTAATCGTTAGCATTAATGGCAAACAGCACAGGGTCTGCAAATGCTGCTCAAAAAGATATGTTACTCACCAAATTAATAAGAATGTTTTTTAATCTAAATAAAGGCTTAGTAGGATTGTAAAATGTTTTGATGTGATTGATAAATTAAATTAATTATTTAATATATAAATATAACGACAAATACAATGTGTCACCAACACCGCCTCATATGCGTGCTTGTCAGAATGTGTGACTGTTGTGGAAGTGCTGGAACAACGCACTGAAAACGGCAACTAAACCCAGTGAATTCACAACCATTTAATAAAATAGTGTTCTCATGTTATGTAATATGACAGTCCCAAATTAACCATCGTTATTATTAGTTGTGCATTCTGCTTTAGCGGTGCGCGCTGAATGAATAACCATTGAGCACTTTGTTAGCGTTTATTTAACTCAAAGAAACGCATCCTATTTGATATTAATCAGATATATACAAAATAAGCAGAATATTACAAAATTATATCTGCACAAAATGACGTGAATGCACAAGTGAACTTAAACTGAGTTACGTGCCATTCAGAATGACTCATATGTTGTGGTGGACGCGCTCAAAGTCTCTGACGCGCTCTTCCTGGAACAACGCGACATGGCATCTAAACCCAAATAATTCACAATGTTTTATTACAATAGACCTTATTCGCAAACACCGGAAGTAGCTAACCGCCATATTGTTGACATGACATCTGTCCTGCTGCCCCTAGCCGCGCGCAGATTTGAGTTGAGGGGAGCAGTAACGTTAGCCTAATGGCTTCATCTCGTCGGTATCGATTGGTGTGGACCCACATCAAATAGACACAATAGCATTAAGTAAAGATCCGTCCTTATTGCCATCCGTAACTTATCCGGATATTTATAACTATCTCGTCCATACAGCAGTATCCTACAAACTAAAATTTACCTCAACAAGGCAACATAATGAACGACACTCGTCTCATTCGTGCAGGTGGAAAAACAAGTTCTTTGTGACATGCAAGATTTGTTGTATTAAAATCTAAATGCAAAAGAAAAGGCATGAGAGTCGGTTGTTTTTGACAATTTTAAGTTTTAATTTAAAATGTTTGCGATTTTAATAAAGTACATGGTTACATATTTGACCACTTGCTTGGGCAACTTAATATATAGAAGTAATGGATGGAATAATTGGCTTACGTTGTTAAAATAGTGAGTATGTGTTAAAATAAAAATAGTGAGTACCGGGGTGTTTGTGGTACAGCTGCGGATCAGTTACGCACTGCAAACGCAGCAAAGCACTATAGCGCGTCCTGCTTCTGTACCGTATACGCACCGCACACGCATTGCACACGGATTATGAGTGAAACCTGTGGTAAAATGATGGGAACAGACTTTTCTCTGGGGAGTTGGCTGAAAGTTTAGCCTATTTATCCTAGCTAGCCTCTCCTGCGTTGGCTTAACTCTGTCTCCTTCCCTTCACGTTTTCTGACAGTCGGTAACTTATCGCATAAAAACTAACTCCGGGGTTCTTATTGCTGTTGTTAGAAAAGCCGTGAATTACACAACACACCATCACGCTGTTTAAAAAAAAATACAGTGATAATACCATGGATAATACCGACGCTGCCTCGCTTGTCAATTGACAGACTGACAGTTGCCGTGGTTTCTATGTCAACAAAATGGCCGCCGCAAACATTGATGACGCAGATCGAATAACATCTATATTGTTCTTTTTATAATCTTGTGTAATATGACAATCCCAATAGTCATTATTAGTCGTGCATTGTCGTTTGAGCTGAGCGCGCTAAAGATCACGTCGATTCTTAACCAAATGCATCCAATATGAGACCAATCAGATATAGATAAGCGTACACAAAATAAACTATTACAACTTACATTTGCACAAAACAAAAGGCTGTGAATGCACACGCAAACTTATAGTCATGATGAAGGTGTAAAATAGTCCCAAACAACTCCGGGATATGTCATTCAGTGGGACTCAACACTTCATCACACCGGCGCGCTCGCTTACATGTTTCGCGGTTGAGCAGCACCCATGATTAAGCATGATCCTGCTTAATCGATGATCGATTAATCGTTGACATCCCTACACATATACATATACATCAGTTTCCGCTATAAAAAAAATTGTGACATTTTGATATGTCAAATATGCCGGTCAAATATCACCTCTTAATTAGTCAAGTTGAGGAAAACTGGAGGCAGGCTTTGTAACTTAAAAAATTAAATAATCAGGCCGTATAGAATGCAACATGTTTATTAGCCTAACTTTCAAATAGACGGAAAAAAACATGAACATCCGATTGGCGTCAATCAACGCCAATTGTTTTAACTATGGTTTCACATTCATAGTTTAACAAACCAATCCCCCTTCCCCACATAAAATATCTGAATAGTAGCCTATTGTTTTTACTCAAGCAAACTTAATTATACACCCTCAGTATGTATCATTTATCTGGTAATATTTAAATTGGCCACCGTGAAATGACTCCTTGTCAAATGAACTGGAACAAACAAATGACTAGGCCTATAACATTGTCTCACGTCATTTTAGGATACTTTTTACGCTGTTTTGCAGTGCTGAATTGTGCAGCTGCCGACTTAAAATCAAAACTTCACAGTGTCTCTCCGCAACTCGCGTCTTTTGCGCGCTCAAGGTTCGTTATTTCAAATGCGTGCTCATGATGGAAGCGTCGCGGTGCAACACGCTTTTTTCCAAGCGTGTCCGCGCCGCATTGAGATAAAAACATCTCGGTGTGAATTGAGGTAGGGCTGCTATTTGTATTTAACGAAAATCTTAGTCTAACGGAAAAAAATTGCCGGTTTTTGAAAGCTTCGTTCAAACGGATTCAGTGTTTTCTTTTTGTCATCTTAATTTATTAATCATTTAAGTTAAAAAAAATGTATTTAGTGTTGGCCAATTTTATGTTTTTTATTTGTATTATTTTATTCTGTTTTTCTCTGTTGTCACTGTCAGAAATGCTGCAGGTGCGTGAAAATTTGATCTGAATCCAGGTTCTGTTGTTGATCTGTTCTGTATGCTGCTGTTTGCACATTGTACGTTAAAATAAACCCTTTGATAAAAAAAAATTTTTTGTATTTTTAACGGGTCACAGATACGCGTCAATTTTATTTTTATTTAATGCCAATTCAATATTATAATCTTATCAGTTAACGATTAATAATCGATTAACGAGCGGTGGTTGTCGGTCGGGAAAATTAACCGAAATAAGCATCCCTACTGGATACATTTCGTTGAAATCACATATGAGGACTTCGCAGGCTGTGGAGAAATGCAATCCTCCATAGCCACGGAGCGCTGTCATGACAGCGAGGGCATCACGTCGCAGGCTTACGGCATCGATAAGAGGAGCGGTGTCCGCAGACTCAATGCTTGTAAAATGGCAAATAATCCTTCTGATCGGTCGGTGTATTTTTCCATCATACATTTTAGGCTTATTCTCAAATTCAGATTGTGTTTGGGGGGCGGGATTATTAGGCCATTTTAATCGGACAATTTGACCGGAGAGATTTAATTTTGTCGGACATTTCATTTTTTTCCCGCCACAACGGAAACCCTGATATACATATATATATATACACACACTGGTATAGTATACAAGTATGTACAAGTGTTCAAACTGTTTAAAAAATAACTATGCACACAACATTGCATGTGACAAGCACCTGAACAATAGCACCAGCAACCTTCAAGTGACCAGCACCTGAACCTTAACTACTACACCACAGCATCCCTCCCCTCCCTATTAAGAACAGAAACTTCAATAAGAAAGTCCACGGGGCAGTAACATACACAGAGATCATTGTTTCTCACCATATATTGGCATGTATCCTCTGTAAATCATTGGCTGGGTTTAATTAAACTAATTCATCATCACGGAGTAATGTAATCAACATCCTATGAAATGGAGCCATCACTTCCTCCGCCGGGCTATGCCTTCCAATGCACCGCATGTTAATACATCACATTCAAAACCACTCACTGCTCAATAAAGTGTCCATACATCACACCAAAGCCCCTGCAGGAGAATCGGCACATTCACACTTCCATGCATTTTTAAACACTGCTATTCAGTCCCTTTCAAAATCCCGATGCATTCAGAAGGCTTTGTGTTTGGATCCATAGAGCTGATAGAATTTATATACCCCAATCTTTTGATGTCTGTTGTTATGTAGATCACAGTATGGGCTCTATTCCAGGGGAAACACCTTAGTATTAATGTCATTCATATAAATAATGCATGGCTTCTTTTGAGAAATCGAGCCAAAAAGAAAAACAATTCTCTGCAAACAATTATTTGCAAAGGACATATTTTACTGCATTGTTTTCGAGTCTGCCAGTCCATTACTCTGGGAATAAATGTACTGTACTCATGAACACAGAATAACCCTTGGCTTGTTCCCAACTCAATAAAATCACAGGAGAACGCAGTTTTGAGCTCCACACGGGGTACAGAGATGCACAGATATACTAGCGAGGATCCATATACAGGAAATGATTCTGTGATATTAATAATTGTAAAGATACAATTCGCATCCTGTCCTTTAAAGAAAATAGGCTACTGCATGCTGTTATGCAGACTTGCCTTCAGGGAATGTTGGTCACCCTGAATGGATGATGAAATGCATGTTCTTTGGTGACTTTCATTGAATACAATATGACTGTTGTCCAAATAAATTGTCTACCACTTCCTGTTTGAACTTTTTTCAATGTTAAAATGTTCACAAAGAAAGTCAATGGGGTCCAATTTTATCTGGACCCCAAAATTCTTCAAAATATCATCATTTGTGTTCCATAAAATAATTATTTTCATGTTTGGCATGGAGTAAATTATGACAGAATTAAATTTTTGGGGTGAAATATCTCTTTAATATGCAAAGACAACTATAATTAAAGCTGCAAGCAGCATTTAGCAGGGTTCAAGCATTCAAGGCCTTTAAGCACATAAGGCAATTTTGTGAGTTTTCGTTTAGGATTTATATGCTTTTGAGTGTTTTTTGCCATACCCATTTTCTAAATGATCCTGTTATCGCTTCCCAAAGGGTAAAGTTACACTTTTTTTGACAATTATTGATCTAGAGAGTCCAAAGAATTGTCCTGCACTGGTTTGGTTCTGATCGGGCAAAAAAAGGACTAGTCTGCAAAAGTATATTTTCGAGTTTCGTTTCGATTGGCCACGTTACCTTGTCTAATAGGTGCTGAAACTTCATTGGCCAATGGCGGCCATTGATTTCGAGATACACCAAAGTCCTCATACATGTACATGGGACCTTGGACTAAGACACTGCATACCAATTTTCAAGTCAATCGGACTAATGGTCAGGTGGTTATAGCCATCTTAATTTTTTGGTGATTTGTGGTCTGATCTCAATTTTAAATAATTATTTTAAAGAAGCAATAGAATGCATTGATACAATATTTTAAATTGTTCTCTAATATCTCTGAAACAGAAATGGCTTCAACAGTCAAGAAGTGGATAAAATAACTAACGTTACTTACTGTTTGCGGTAGGGGTTGTAATGACAGTTCCTCCAGAAAAACGTGATTATGCGATCCCATGATTTAGTGCATAATCAGCCAAAGTCTGCATATTTATACAGGGGCTGCATTTTTTCAAATATGCCGCACTTTTGACGCATAAATTGCCGATTTCCGTGCAAAAAATGCAGGGCTTGCATGATTTCATAATCCTCGCATTTTCATTGCAAAAAAGTCACATATATCTTAGCAGAAAGTTGAAAAATGTTGCGTTTGCTTCACACAAGAGCAGCCATTTCCCCGTTTCCATGGGAACGTTATGAAGTGACTCAATTACGTGACGTGAACATCATCGAAAAGCTGTAAAACAGGAGCACACTTTATTTTTTTTATATTTAATTTATTCATTTTTACAGAAGATGTAGCATATTTCTTTTGTAAAGCTACATAACTTGTTTGACTCATCAATATTTTGTAAGTTTGATGTGTTTATTAAGGTCTTGTAACGGGTTTTGTCGGGAAGAAAAATAGGGATAGCTCACAGCTGAAGTTATTGCAGAGGCCAGACAGACTCACGGAGGCAATTAATAATAATAATAATAATAATAATTCATTACATTTTATATAGCGCTTTTCTAGGCACTCAAAGCGCTTCACATGGAAGGGGGGAATCTCCTCAACCACCACCAATGTGCAGCATCCACTTGGATGATGCGACGGCAGCCATATTGCGCCAGAACGCCCACCACACACCAGCTTACTGGTGGAGAGGAGACAGTGATGAAGCCAATCAGTGTATATATATATATATGGGGATTATTAGGAGGCCATGATGGACAGAGGCCACTGGGCAAATTTGGCCAGGATGCCGGGGTTACACCCCTACTCTTTCGAAAGACATCCTGGGATTTTTAATGACCACAGAGAGTCAGGACCTCGGTTTAACGTCTCATCCGAAGGACGGATGGGACGATTGGCATCTTACATCTCGCACTTTATTCCCAAATCGAACTCGTATAACTGTCTGTCACACGTTCTACCGTCCACATCGTTACTTAATAAACAAAATAAGAAAATAAGTACAAAATAGCAAAATAAGTAGCATCTAACAGAAATTACCCGCACACATTGGGTGTTCGAGGCGCATGGCACATAAAATATAATGGTAAATGGTAAATGGTAAATGGACTGCATTTATATAGCGCTTTCACAGACCCAATGGCCACCAAAGCGCTTTACAATTTGCCTCACATTCACCCATTCACTCACTCATTCATACACCGACGTGTATACATAATACTGCAGACAGTTCAACGGGGAGCGCACAGCCACACCTTATTTCCACTCATTAATGTCTGAAATAAAACAAAATGAGAAATTAAATATTCCCAGCACGTTCTGTGATGTAGTTATGCTTTCTTATCATAGGAAGTAATACGAAATGACTCTTTACATTAAGGTAGTAGCCTAGTGAGAACAGGGTGTTGGGGGAATCACTTTTTTTTCTCTTTTTCATCAAACCACAGTTTTTGCAAGTTCCCGCAATTTTATTGCATAAAATTGCATAAATATCCCGCATATTCCATCGCATTTTTAAAGAAAACGGGCCGCATAATCAAGGATTTTTGCTCGCAACAATCACAAAAAAACTCCACGTTTTTCTGGAAGGACTGGTAATGGTAATTACCTGCTTGATAATGTCCCAGGTTAAACAAAACGGTCATTGGTGAAATGGGCAGAGCAAACTAACTAAACTTTGAATTAAAATGGTGAGGTATCCTGTTGTAAACATCAACCATGCCTGTTGACAGTTCTTTTCTGTGGGAAGGGAATGAAAAGTGCTCACATCCCCTGCATAGCCTGGAACATAACATTTATATCCATGATCTGCTATTTTCCCTATTGTCCTTGCTTGCTTCTTCATAATACCTGCAGAACTTCTGATGATTCAGCTGTGCAGGTCCATGTTAAAGAGCAACATGCAGGTTGAATTTATTTCTGAATGAGTTCTGAATTTGTCTGCAGAGGTATTTTAAAAACACATATGTAGAAATTACTAATGAAATCTCATTTGATATTGAGATTTTGATAAAAATGTACTAGGCTCTGGAATACGCCTTTCCCGCTATAGCAACGCGTCATATGACGTAGGCCGAGGTAAATAAAAGAGCTTGCGGTCTACTTTCTCATTGTTGGGTGTTGGTGTAGTTAGAGCAGTACTGAGAGACAGAAAGTTTTAGATCGAGTTTTAGAGAAGCCATAAAGGTAAATTATTGTGTTTGTGCTAGTTGCACGAATTCCAGCCTGTCAGGACATCGTGTCCATCATTTTCCTTCTAGGAAAAACAAGGCTTTTCGGTCTTGAGTGAGTTTTGTGCAGGTGAAGAAAGCAGACTTCAATGCCGCATCTATTAACACACACGCGGTCATTTGTGGTGCACATTTCACTCCGGAGAATTATGTGGAAAAGCGCCATTAGACTGTTGCTATTGTAGCCTAGGTATTGTCATTATTAATTTGTTGTTATGGCATGGTATTTAGTCAATGTAGATAGTGCTAACCAGCTTGGATGGACTGCATAATCACTGTCAGCGTAGAATATGAGAAGACAAAACGTTGCTGGCTTAAATTAAGACAATCTAAATGGATGTTTAACCCTCTGGGGTCGGCAATCACGCCGGCGTGATCTGCTCACTTTTTTTCTTATCAGTGCAAAAGAGACTCAAAATACTCGGTTGAAAAACAAACATGATGCGAGTTCTGCGTTCTCTCTGTCAGTGAAGTCCATTCTGAAACGTGTCCTAAGATTAACTGTAACTCCGCGATTACTTGTCACACAGGCACGAGATATTTTTCTTTATGAAGCTTGAATTCTCTTCTTTTAAATTAAGTAATTTATATAAAAAAAAACAAATATTCTCAGTTTATGCAATCCGTTTGAAACCAAGGAGAGGTCCATTTTTTTCTTTCTCCCCTCATTATTTTTAATGAGTTGAGGCCGCCATGCCCCCGGCGCTGTTCACATGTAAATAGTTCAGGTGATCGCGCACACGCCCCCGATCAATGCCATAAAAACACAAAGATTCTTCATGAGATTCACTGATAGTTCATCGCGTTTTGAGGATGGCACGCTACTCCGGTGAAGAAGCCCTTCAGATGATTCTGGACAGCGAGGATTCACCTTTTCCTCAGAGGAATTTGAAACTCTGACAAACAACGGCAGCATTTTGAAGAACGAATTGACCCCGCCGAGAATACAAGTTCGGAGTAAGTTGTGTAGTGTTATATAATTCCTTTTCTGATTATAGAGCTCAAATGAATTTTCAGACTATATTTTTGCCTAGTTTTGGCTAGCTTTTGACATAGGAAATATTACCTCACAGACACAATATCCCTATACGCTCGTGTAAACTTTTTAAATGTGATATTAGCCTACTACATATATTTCACTCAGTTTTGAGATTAGTTTATGACACTGATTATCATGCTAAAATACTGCCTTATGCGTAATTTATTTTGTTTGCGAATAACTGCTTAGGTTATAATGATTTAGTGAAATATATTTCAGCCTCCGGTAAAATATGTGATACTGTCTAAATACAATATATTATTTATGTATAAATGTTCAGTTAGGCTAACTGAAATAAAACCATGTCTATATTGTGAAGGGTAGTCAACTTTAGCATGGGTGTGTTCACTTATTCTAAGCACTGTGTGTGTGTGTGTGTGTGTGTGTGTGTGTGTGTATATATATATGTATATAATTAAATCGCAATTTTTTCTACAATGCATGCCCAAAGTCGTGCAGCCATATAGTTTCTCTTGATATCAGCATGTTCAAAGGTGTTTATTTTTTTATTTATTTTTTTGCAGGGAGAGATACCACTGAGTCCTGCTGACTTCAACATTCAACAGTCTCTGTACATGAACATGGTAAAATGAAAAATCAAACACCTTGGAAATGACAGGTATGTACTATGTTTCTATGTACTATGTACTATGTACTATGTTGACAGGTATGTGTGTATCTTTGGATTATGTTGTGTTGTAAATAAATCCAAACAATCTAAAAGCCATTCTTTTTTAAATCTCCTCATTCTTTGTGCAAGGCTCCTTATAATGATATGACCTGATAGCACCTAATAGGGCCATTATGGGAGGGTCTTTGTCTTTCTCAGGTGTGAAATGCATACATACTAATGAGAGATCATGCCTCCTCGCATAAAGCTTTCTGACACAAAACACGTCATTAAAAATGTAAAAATACTTTATTGTCTTATCTGAATGAGTAGTCAGGATTATTCTCACATAGTTTTGGAGCAAATATTCTAGGCTATGTGATACAATTTTCAAAAGTCTATAAATCTATAAAAAAGAAATAATCAATATGTGTTTTGTGGCCTTATTTCAACAACTTTCATTTTTATTTTTTTCACAACTCTACTTCTCTCCTCTGCCCGTTGTTCCTCCCCCAGACTACTATCTCGCCTAGGAGGCTCATAATTATAGGCCTGTGGGCCATCATAAGCATGTTCGTCCACATCGGAGAACTCGGTTTCTTCATTCGCATCCATTGTAATCTGAGTTTGAACTTGACCAGACTCCCTCGCCGATCGTCACTTCCGGTTAGTGCTTTACAGACGCGGAAGTTATTTGATCACAATTTATCTCAAAATATCGTTAATGGCTAAATATATATTACTCCAGTTAAGAAAATCTAGTTGTTCTCTCATCAACATACACTATGCTATATAGGGGTGTCCAACCTGGATGTTGCTCTTTAAATTTGGTTCAAACCACTTTGAATTGAAATTTAAATGAAGTTGTCTGATTCAACCAGGTTAAACACTGGGAGGAAGCACACCCCCTTGTGGCACAAACCCGCTACTATGGCTTGCCTCCTCCTGTGTTTCATCCTGCTTTGCATATTTCTATCTCCTCTTTTGGGTTAGGTTATTCTGATAATTACCATCATTGTCATAATTTCCTTTTGTTTTATCATTATTTGGTAATGTCTTTGCCTTATTTCTACATAATTACTCAATTTGGTTTAAACAAGAAAGCCTTAATTCACTTTAAGTTCACTTGTTCATCCTGTTCTGTATTTATAGGTAGAACTCCCTAGTGCACTGTGGTGATTTGACAGTCATCTCTGGTTGGTTTCCAGCGAGCGGGGTTGTCCAACCGGCGTTACCAACGCTGGCCGTGCATGAGTCTCTGACTCTTCTATCTCTTTACATTGGTTCGGAACGCAACTGAGACATCAGCAATTTGGCACTCCAAAGGTAACATCAACCACGCCAGCCGACACACAAGGCAATTTTGGGACAATTACCCGAACCAGGGCCTGCTAAAAGGCCACTCCTTTGAACTCCAAACGAGGATTCCGGGGAAAACCCAATTTTGCTGTGCTGTCTGGCAGTTGACACCTTGGTGTTGCCGGTTGTGTTTAAAGTCGCAAGTTGTTTGAGAGGGCGCACCATGGTACAGAGGAACGAAGGGCCCGAGGACACTGCGGTCGAGTGTTTGGGACCGTCGGAAGGGTTGACCGCGCCACTGGTTCCCACCAGAGTGACCTCAATTCACTCCAGGCAAACTAGATAAGGTAAAACCCATCCACTTAGTATAGGCCACAGAATATTAGACATTCCCCCGGTCATTTAAGTGTTTGGCCCATCTTCTCTTCTCCAAACCACACCCTCTTCCTAGGTTTTCCACTGGTAGCCCCACTCACCCGTTGGCCCAACCATTAACCCTCTGGGGACCAAGGGTTTTTTGGGGCCCTTGGGATTTTTTGACATGCACTGACATTTGTGCTTTTTTCAGTTATTTATAAACATGTTAATGGCAAAGGTGTAAATTCACTCTATATAGCACACACGGGGCTACCATAATATGTTAGCAACATGTATGTACATGTTTGTATTTTTGAGAGAATATTATTTATGCGTGGTTATTGAAAAAACTAAAAATAAACGTTTCTGAAATAAGGCCACAAAACACATATTATTTCTTCACAAGACTTTTGAAAATTGTATCACATAGTCTAGAATATTTGCTCCAAAACTATGAGAGAAACATCCTGACTACTCATTCAGATAAGTCAATAAAGTCTTTTAGAATGTGTATGACGTGTTTTGTTTGAGAAAGCTTTATGCGAGGAGGCTTGATCTCTCATTAATATGTATGCATTTCACACCTGAGAAAGACAAAGACCCTCCCATAATGGCCCGATTAGGTGCTATCAGGCCATATCATTATAAGGAGCCTTGCACAAAGAATGAGGAGATTTAAAAAAGAATGGCTTTTAGATTGTTTGGATTTATTTACAACACACACACACACAGTGCTTAGAATAAGTGAACACACCCATGCTAAAGTTGACTAAAAAGAGGAATAAAAAATCGTAATGCCTTAATTAAAAAAATGAGGAAAACTCCAACCTTTAGGGACATGAATAATGTCCTTGAATTCTTTGTGAATGAATAATGTATCACAAATAATTAAATGTTCTTCTTTAAAATACAGGGTGCATACGTCTGGACACTTCTATCACACACCCTTCACCATATAGACAAGGTTTTATTTCAGTTCAAAGTTAGAGTTGGAAAAATCTTGAAAAGAAAATTGTCTTTTTCCATAAATGTCTTAGTTTGATCATACATATTTCAAAGTTGAGGATTCATTGTTTTGATATAGCTTGGATTGGAACAAACACTATAACATCTTAGTTGATTAGTTTATTGACAAAACATACTATATATTTAACATATGAGCAGAAACTCCTAACAAAAGCTTATTTGATGTCTATTTTAGAGTAAAAACTTTATACTCTATCCAAAACTAGTCAACAAAATGTCTTTTATTTCGTCTATAACAGTGCGTATCTGTGCGTTCATTCATTCATTCATTCATTCACACACACACACACACACACACGCACGCACGCACGCACACGCACGCACACACACACACACACACACACACACACACACACACACACAGAAACATGATTCACATTTAAACAGTATCCTATTTTTCAGTTTACAGACACTAACGTTATTCTATATCGCGATTAGAACAAAGCACAAGCATAAAACACTTACACACTTCTCAGCTGAATCTGTTGCTCCTCCTCGTGGTGAAAATAAACCAGCACTTGTTCTGAGGTAGGTAAATGTCCCAGGATTATTCCTCATAGCCGCGCAAGATGACAGTAGATTAATCTGACTAAAAAATATAGTGTGTGTTCAGAGTTTATGGGCGTTAACGCGTCTCAATGTGGTGCTTCACGTATTTGCGTTTGAATAGCGCGTGCTCTCCGTGGGCGTGTCACATTATCAGAGATAATGAGCTGAGAGAAAAATAATTAGAATGGCTGACACGTCTCTCTTTTTATATAGATGACATAAACGGAGAATATTTATTTTAGTTTTGAATCGGATCATTTAAAAATACAAACTCAAATGATTTAAAAGATATATTGCTTATGGCTGGGTGAATAGTATTTGCTGAGTTTTGTTGAAGATTAGAGACGTGCTCCAGGAAAAAAGTTCACGGTGACTGAGAGGCAGAACGCACACCCTGTTTATATTCTTTATTTTACAAAAGCACAATATTTTATTTCGATTGTATGTGGGCACATAAAAAAGTAGACATTTAACAGATTATTTTCTCATATTTTTTAACTCTATATGAACAGAAATGATGGTAGTACTTTAAGTCTATTTTTCTGCTATGTGAAAAAAAACGAGCAAAACGCGCCGGCGTGTTACTGGTCCCCAGAGGGTTAAAACCCAGCCGTGATAGCACGCTCAGGCCTCGTTATCCCTGTAACACTTGCTGTGTTATTATTTGTTCCATTTCATTACAGACCTATTCATTTTTAGTGTTTCATTTTACTTCAATCCTTTCTATCTTGCTATTTTTCCGTTCTGTTGTGATTTGTTCCTTTCAGTTTACCTAGAGACAGAACCTACGAGAGGCACCAAGGAAAGCTAAATAACAGATCGACCACCAAGCAGCTAGCATCACCCAATGACCCACTAGGCTAACGCCCTGTCAAAATCTGGGAGCCTCGCCCACACCAAGTGAAAAACACTTACAAGCGGCCCGAGCTGAAATCCACGAGCTTGCTCAGCAGACACACAATCTCAAATACGAACTTGACATTGGTCACAGAGAGCTAAAACACTCTTATAGACTGCAGAGTGACCGGGAAGGAGAAACGCACACCCATACCTGTCAACACTCACGTTTTTCCCGGGTTTCTCACGTTTTTTAGCCATATCTCCCGGACCCCTCCCGGTTAGTTATTTCTCTCGGGAAACTCCCGTAATTTGCATGGCCCAAACTCCTTTAAGAATAATCGGACCAATATGTTTGTCTAATGTCGACCAGATGCCAGATCTTGTATTAAATGCATTATATTCACACAATCCACACCAAATACAATTTCAACCCGTTTGTCATCTCAGACTGGCAACCTATACCCCTGTTGCGCAGTCACGGAAAGCTTAACCCGAAAGCTGTCTCTGATCACTGCTCAGAGCTGACTCTAGAGGGTGCCCAACAGCACCACAGTCACAGACCTTTTAACAGAGAGTCAAAACCGTTCCAAGCCAGCAGAGGGCAGCACAACCGTGATTGTGCTCATCCTAAGCACCAGAGCGGACGCTCCGAAAGATTCTGGGACCGGCAACACCCACCCAACCAACCAAAGGGTGGAGCCACATGGGAAGCCGACCGGCAACCTAGAAAGGGCCGACCCCCATCACCAAGAACCTCAAGCCCAGAAAACCGGCCATGGATGGCCATGGTAAGCCCAAGTCTGAGCCCACATCAGATAAAAACAGTGCAGCCACGTCTGAGACGACAGAGATCCTGAAGGTGCTGAAAGAGCTTCTTCACAAGAAATCTCACAAGGGAGACAAGAGGGACGAGCCAGACATCCTATGTCTAAGCGTAAGTCCTGAACCAAGCACCCAGAACACTGCTCGTCAGCCACAGACCACAGAGCTAACGGTCACATCACAAAGTGACAGCATCACCCAGCCACCACAGCTAACAGCTGCACAACCTGAGCAAGACAGCACAATTTCCCACAACCAAAATCACAAAGGGCCAGGAAATGTTGTTTTGGCTATCTGCCTCCGCAGCGAACCACACGAGACAGGCCCTAACCACCCATCGATCACCACACCAGCCCGACGTCAAGAATACTGGGGAACCTGTTCGAAAAGGGGGTGGCCCGAAAACTCTACCTAGCCCTCACTTTGGAAAAGGAGGTGAGACTTGAGGCCCTAATAGACACAGGAGCAGACCTCACGGTGATATCAGCTCAACTTTTTGAAAGACTCAGAGCTAAAGCTAAGAGACAAAATCAAACTCTTACATCTCAAACGTGTAACCTGAATGTGCAGTCATACAGCCAGAAAGACATCCGGCTCGAACAGGTAGCTCCCATTCAGGTAGCTCCCATGGTCCTATGAGTCTGATCCACCTGGTGTACATCTCACAAATGAACACTTACCCACTTCTAATTGACAAAGATCTGCTAGATGGCTTTGAGCCTTTACTGGACTTCAAACAGTTGAAAGTTTGGGCTCAAGTGCGAGAACCCTTCCCCCTCCAGTCACACAGGTCACCAGAGCCAGACTGTCAGGTCACGGAGGTCACGAGAACTCCCGCAGAGCCAGACTGCCAGGTCACAGAGTTCACGGGAACTCCCGCAGCCAGCCATGGGGACACAGCCTCAGCACCAGATGAAGGTTCGAATTCACTACCCTGCACCTTCCAGCTTACCAAAGACTAAGACAAGTCCATGAAGACTATGAGAAACCGCCTCTCAGACCCCTCCAACCACCTGCGCACGTCGTCTGAACCCACCGATAACCGGTTCCCCAGACACCTGCAAGACACCACGCACATGCTGCGTGCACAGGACAACATTCTGCGTTAAGCACCTGATGACATCACAGCGCCAAGGCTTGTGGTCCCACAGTGCAAAAGAGGGGTCATGCCAATGTATGCCCATGATGCACCATGTGCTGCACACCGCAGCACCAGAGCCACTTACGAGACACCGAAGCAAGTGGCATACCGGCGTCCTCGAAGCGAAAAGACTGTCCTAGCCAACCAAGGACGACACTCGCTGAAATGTTTCCTCCCTTTCTCTCTCCCTCTCCCTTTTGCTTTTACCAGCATGCTGCTGTGGTTCGCCATCCTGTGCCTTCAGCCAACCAGAGGACAGCCGCAATCGGACATCATCTCACCAGGTCCGGCATCAGGCATCGTCCTGAGGGAACAACCGGGACTCCTGATCACCAACTGCAGGACCCACACCCAGAAAGTGTATGTTCGACTCGACCCCCGCAACGTCTACAGAGCACACTACCCCAGCACAGTAGCCCAATACAGCTGGGCAGGTGCCCGATGGACAGAGGACTCCCTCGCTCACGCTGAGGCCGATGTCGAGCATATGCTCAACCAACTTGAGAAAATGATTGTCACACAAGCGGAGTTAGGTGGACACAACTGCCGCTCCAAACGGTTCCTGGGAGCTTTGCTCGGAGCCGCCGCTGCCGTCGGAACTCTGTTTAACATCCAGTGTCAACGCTGTGAACCTAGCCACCGTGAGGGGGGAATGTGGCTGAAATTCAGACTGAGATCCCACAGCTAAAAGAGCCACTCACAACACAGAGTGCATCCCTGCAGACCATCGGCAAGACATTGAATGGAACTGTTGTAATTCTCAACACTCACAGCGTTCTGCTGAACCAGATAGTGAACTCCATGAAACAGCTGTTTACTGTCTTCCAGAATGACTTTGTTCAAACTCAGCTGGTCACAGCCCTGATGACAGACATGCTGCAGGAGGTGAGCTCCTCCATTGACAGCCTAGCCATGGGTAGAATTCCACCGTACCTGATACCCTTAAGCCTTGTGCAAACCGTGCTGGCTTCCGCCATCACCACGCCAACTGACCCTCTACAAATACACCTGGCCTACTCTCTGGGTAGCGCCATCCCACTCTACGTCGACCCCGAGCAGAGGGAAGTGTGTGTTCTCCTGAACCTACCCATCATAGAGTCAAGCCAAATCTACAGACTCAAGGACATTGTCAATGTCGGGTTTTGGAAAAGTAACCCTCACATCAAGATACGCACTCCGGACATGGTGGCCTACAGCTGTACCTGGCCCCGAACCTGCACATGTGCACTTTGACCCTAGAACTAGTTCGCAAAAGTAGGTTTTGGACAAAATTTGACATAGCAGAACATTTTCGCTGCCTAAATCGAAATTGTAGATATACATTTTGTCCGTCTTGAGCCAAGGATCACAGTGGTGTAAAAATTGATTCTAAGTCAAAAGGTCTAGGAGTATGAGCGATATGATCGATTTAGTACTTTTGGTTGCTGTAGCGCCACCTATGGGCCAATCGGGGTCATACTCTGATAGGTTCTCCCCAAATTGAGGCCTACCATCTGGCCAGGTTTCAAGTCTCTAGCACTTACGGTTTGGTCTGCACGATCAGTTTTACAAATCCTTACAATTACAATAGGGTTTCAGCACTTTGTGTTTGAACCCCTAATTAAGCTGATTGGTAGGTAGATTTTTCCAACAAAACTCATATGGTCATGTGCAATGTGATCTCATTGTACTCTCGTCACTTCCGTTGAGTGAACGCTGGCGCGTCTTGCTGCCGCTGCTCTCCGGGTCTCCGGTTTTCCTTCAACCATGTGGATTAACTATGTGTGGCTTGTGCTCGCCTGGACTGTTCTGTCCTTGGTTTCCCATTCATCGACTGCACTGTTCCAGTATTCTACAGCTGAGCTTCTGAAGTTCCGTTTTTATTTACATGACGATCCACTACCTCCAGCTTTGTCCTCACACCCGGATATAATATACCTGCCTCGTCGGAAATACATCCACCGTGGCTCTCGTCGGAACCTTCAGTATGATAAATCCAACTCCATAACATCCTTCTGGTCCTCTACTCGGCGTCCATTGAGGAATACTGGTCGCCATGCTGATCATAGTGTGTTGGCCCACCTAGCTAGGTCGGCTAACACGGCTGTCAAAATCAGTAACACTCCTGTCAACTTTGGTCTTCTTAACATTCGCTCACTTACGAGTAAGGAGTATCTTGTGAAGGATCTCCTCGTTGACTGTAAGTTTGACTTATTATGTTTAACAGAAACGTGGCAGCAGCCAAATGATTTTATTTCACTCAACGATGCCTCTCCTCCGGGATTTGTTTACATCTCTCAATCGCGTGACTCTTGCCGTGGGGGAGGTCTCGCGATAATCTATCGTGAGAAGTGGAGGATAGCGCCTGTCAATGCTCCTGTCTGTCACTCATTTGAGGCTATTGTTTGTCAGCTTCTGTGCCTACTCCCACCATTGTTGCTATTTTTTACCGTCCACCAAAGACTAATAAGGATTTTATTGATGACTTTGCTGCCTTTCTGACTCACCTATCCACACTTTCTTCAAACATACTACTCCTGGGGGATTTTAATATACATATGGATAATGTTGACAACACTCTTACCAAAGACTTTACATCCTGCTTGGATAGTTTTGGACTTCAGCAATACGTAAACTTTCCCACGCATAATAAAGGACATATTTTAGATTTAATCTGCTGTTCAGGTGTTACACCTGTCAACTGTAAAGCTGATTGTTTCCGTTTTTCTGATCACATGTTGCTCTCGCTCACTGTTAATCTCTCTCTCTCCAAACCTGTTCTTCCACGTATTATATCATTCCGAAATATTAAGGATATCAACTTGGACATTTTATCCTCTAGCATCATCAGTTTTCCCAGTATTGACAGTTTTTCTACTCCTGATGAACTGCTCTCTCATTACAACTATAATCTTCATAACCTCTTCAATAACATTGCTCCACTCAAAACCAGGACTGTTTCATTTACTCTCTCTGCGCCTTGGTTTAATTATACTCTTAGAAAGATAAAAACAAAAGGAAGACAACTTGAAAGACTCTACAGGAAAACAAATCTCACTGTGCACAAGGACATGTACTTAAATCACATTCTTTTTTACAAAGATTCGATTTCCAAAGCTAAAACCACCTATTATTCTGGTTTAATCAGTTCAAGCGAAGGAAATTCAAAGGTCCTTTTTTCACTCATCTCTAACTCCATAAAACCTCGGGATCCACTTCCTCCTCATTTGTATTCGATTGATTTTTGTAATTCCTTATTATCATTTTTTTCTTTAAAAATTGAACATATTCATCAGCATCTTAAGTCTACCTCTGGTCCGAACTCACCTGCCACAGTTTCCTTTGCTCCGACTTGTTTTTTCTCAGCATTTACCCTACCTTCACTAAATGAAATTAATGAACTTATTCAAAAATCCAAATCTTCAACCTGTAGATTGGATCCTCTTCCAACTGTGCTTGTGAAAGCCACTGTTTCTTTACTGTCCCCCCTAATCACTAACATCATTCACTCTTCACTTACTACTGGAATTGCTGTAACTCCGATTCTTAAGAAACCTGGTTTAGATCCCAATGACTATAATAATTTCCGACCTATTTCAAATCTTCCTTTCATCTCCAAAATTTTGGAAAAAATAGTTGCTGCTCAACTCCATACTCATCTTTCTCACAATAATCTATATGAACAATTCCAGTCTGGTTTCCGTCCGCATCATAGCACGGAAACAGCATTACTTGAAACCACTAATAACCTTCTTCTAGCGGCTGATTCTGGTTTACTTTCCATTCTTCTTCTGCTTGATCTGAGTGCGGCCTTCGATACTATTTCACACACCATACTTTTTGACAGACTCTCCTCTATTGGAATTACTAATATACCTCTTAACTGATTTCATTCATATCTCTCTGGCCGCACTCAGTTTATTCAGTTAAAATCATTCACCTCTCATTCTGTCCCTGTCATAACAGGCGTGCCCCAGGGCTCTGTTCTGGGGCCCTTACTGTTTATTATCTATCTTCTTCCTCTTGGTTACATCTTCCGTAAACATCATATTAATTTCCATTGCTACGCAGATGACACCCAGCTCTATGTTTCAACTAAACCTAATTCCACACTTCCACCATCTTCCCTTACTAATTGCATTCTTGACATAAAATCCTGGTTCACATCAAATTTCCTTAAATTAAATAGTAATAAAACAGAATTGCTTCTTTTAGGTACAAAATCAACATTAAACAAAATCCATATTTTTTCTATTCTTATTGATAGCTTCATCATTTCCCCCTCCCCTCAGGTTAAGAGTTTGGGTGTCATCTTTGATAGCACCCTCTCCTTTACATCTCATGTTAACAACGTTACCCGGTCTACTTATTATCATCTTCGTAATATCAACCGTTTGCGTCCTTTCCTCACGCCGCACTCCACTGCCATTCTTGTTCACAGCTTAGTCACCTCCCGTTTAGATTATTGTAATTCCCTTTTGTTTGGCCTCCCACATAAAACTCTTCATAAACTTCAACTGGTCCAAAACTCGGCAGCTCGTATCATTACTCGCACCCCTTCTATTTATCACATCACTCCTATCCTACAACAGCTGCATTGGCTCCCTATTATTTATCATATCAACTACAAAATACTTCTTACTTTTAAAGCCATTCATAATCTAGCCCCTTCATATCTTTCTGATCTCCTCCATATATCCACACACACGCGTACTCTAAGATCCTCTTCTTTTATTCATTTTACTGGTCCCCGTGTCCGCCTTGTTACTATGGGGAGTAGAGCTTTCAGTTTCTCTGCTCCTCAGCTCTGGAATTCGCTTCCACCAGACCTCCGTAAAATTGACTCTCTTTCACTCTTCAAATCCAAACTCAAAACTTATCTGTTTAGAATAGCTTATTCCCTTTGACCATAACTGCACTATTTTTTAATTGTCTTGTATCTTATTGCTTTTTTTTTTATGATGATGTAAGGTGACCTTGAGTGTCAAGAAAGGCGCCTATAAATAAAATGTATAATAATAATAATAATTGTAGGTACATGCGTTATGAACATATTTATTCTAGGGCTGTCAACATTAGTCGTTTAGTCGACTAATCGGTCGATGCCGTCTTGGTCGACTGACATTCTTATTGGTCGACCAGTTGCTTTTTTTTTTTTTTTACCAATAGAAAGAAATTTTCAATGAATTACTCCTTGATATTTATTCCTTTATAAGCAGTTATATATTACTGTATTCTAAATATAATTAGCCTATGGTTTATCCCCAACTTTAAATGCTTTAATTTAGGCTATTTTGTAACAGCGCCACAGTTTAGCGCACACACATAGAACACTCGGTTCGCACCTGTGGCTGGCTGCGCTGCTGCTTCGTGCTCAGTAAGGGATATAGGTAGTTTAGCTGTATTCATTCAGTTAGAACGCTACTTGTTTCGGTTTTTATGTTTTTATACACTATATGTTTTTATCTCGATGCGGCGTGGACGCACTTGGAAAAAAAAAAGAGCGCGTCGCACCGCGACCGCGTTGCTTCCATCATGAGCGCGCACACCGCGTGCCTACATTTGAAATCGAACTTGAGCACGCAAAAGACGCGAGCAGTCCCTTTAACGGCTTTATCATGCTGACTCAATAGATTGTGTTTTCTTGATATGTTTTTGTTTTTATTTGTACACTTGACGCATTTGAAAATAGCCTAAATAATGTAACAGAACGAAAATAAACCTATATGTGGTCCTACAATACAGCCTATTATTAGGGCCCAAGCCTTGAAAAGGCGAAGGCCCTATTGTTTTCCTTAGGATTATTATTATTATTATTATTATTATTATTTTACTACCTTTTTGGCACTTTTGGGGGCCTTAACGTGCTCAAAAACTCTTGAAACTTTGCACACGGGTCAGAACCCGCGGCCATCAGGGCCGGGCTGAAGCTGGTACCCGGGCGTGGCAGGGGGGCTCGACAGCGCCACCTGGAACGGGGTTTGAACACTTGTCCATATATCAAACACGCTTGCATGTAATAATCTGAAACTCGGTACACATATAGATGTCATCAGGCCGAACAACTTTCGCGCTCTAAGTTTTACGCCAGCCCAACAGGAAGTCGGCTATTTAGGGTTGTTTGGAAACGCATGCTCAGGAATTTGAAACACTTCTCCTAGGGAATTCCGCCGTTCGTCTCCGGTGTGCATGAAGTCAAGACATTGAGGATGAAAAATTGCCAGGGGATTTTTGATATCTCGAACGGTTTGGCCGTGGCGAGGAAACGAATTTATGGCGAATAATGGAAACAGGAAGTGTGTTATAACTTCTACATACATTAACTGATCTTGATGAAACTTCAGCAGTGTGTTCGCTGTAAGAGGCCGATCACATGGATGTAACTATTGTGAGTCAAAGTTATAGCGCCACCAACTGGCAGCAGGAAGTGTGTCACTTTCTAAATGCTTTTGACAAAAGTGGGGGGGGTTAGTTTTATCTACAGTAACAAAACTCGATATGTATATTGTACTCTTCGAGCCGGACAACTTTCTAATTTACCGTAATTAGCAACGACCAACAGGAAGTCAGATAATTTGGTTTGAATATGGTGAGCCTCTCTCTGAGCTCTGTATGGCAAGCCCTTTTAACATTTAAAAGCTAAGTTTGACTATCCGGAATTAACATTGTTGATATCAACAACGTCTTTCTGACAAGTCGTAATTATATTTCGGATAGTTTGTATTATCATTTAAGATATCTGTAACGTAATTGGCCTATGGCTAAGCCACGCCCCCAAACGTGATGAGCCAATCACAGTGCGCATAGCTAACCCAATAAAATGAAAGTTACAGATATCAAATTTCAGATATCTCTAATCAAAATGAATTTCAAGATATCTATCACTTGATAATAGATATCTAATATCTATTATCAAAATTATGACTATCCCTAACTCCAGTTTGAGATATCTACAATGCCGTTCTGACTAGTCATAATTTAAATGTATTTAAATGTATTGTTTGCTTTAAATTAAATTAAGATTGTATGTTTGGTAATTTAATCTAAATTAATTTAAAATTTATGCACTATATTTCAGATCAATATATTTGTTTTCCATCATTTTAATCAACGCTAATTTTATTCTCATCTAAATTATAAATAACTTATTTCTGTATAAAATAAAAAATCCCAAATAATCCAGACCAACCAGAGCGCACTATTCCTACAACATCATCAGTGCTGAAGCGGAACTACCAGAGCCGTTCGGCAGATAGCGAGCAGATGCAGCATAGGTGTTGTAACGAGGCAGGGTCAGGCCAGGGGGGTCCATTTGCAGCTTTTTATTAAGAAAGGTCAAGACAGGCAGGGTGAGCAATGGCAAACAGGGCAGAACAGAAAAGGCAGAGACAAACCAGGTTGACAGGCAAAGGGCAAATACCACCAGATAAATACTGGGCTTCTGGATTTACACATTTAAGTGCTGCAAAACAGATTGACTTATGACATCCTATGACAGGGGTGGGCAACAGTTTTAGTCTGAGGGCCACAGTTACTTTGGCAAAGTAAACGGAGGGCCACACTTTGGACAATTGCAATTAAACAGTTACATGATTAAATGGTACAAATTAATTCAATGCAAATATGTATAAGGCTACTCTACAGTTACTTTGACTTTGCCAGCCTATTTCAAGGCCTGATATTTATTTTTGCTATAGGCCAGTCTGACCTAGGCCACTCTAAGGTTACAATAACTTAATTTACTTTCCTACACTACCCTGCACATTGTTCATGGCATTCATACCAGCTGTAACTATTCAAGATGGAAAGCTATTAACAAAACTGCAAATGTATGTGTGCAGGTTACATTAACATTAGGGATGTGCACAAATATTCGAATTTTCGATCTGTAATTATTATTAGCAAAATAAAATACTATTCGAATTTTACTACGTTGCTTTGCTGGCCGTAAATGCAGTGAATCCATGATAAATCCCAAGCACTAACTCGCAATTATAATTAAATGCACTGGGTGGCGCTGTGGAGTGTGTTAACAAGTTGTGTGTATTTGATCACATAATGTTGTCGTCTGCCTCGCGAAGTTTGGAATTACTTGAAAATGATCTTAATTAATTTGATCAATAGTAATTCCATTTAGTAATTAATCTGAGTTATAATATCATCATCACCACAATGAGAAATCACATGAAATCCAAACAGTCGACTGAGGAAAGACAGCTGACCAACACTGCATTCACGACTGCAGGTAAGCGCAGCTGGACCCCGCGTGATCCGAGCTTAGATGATAACTTATCTTATAGCAAAATTATTTTGAGACATATACTTCCTTTAAGTTTCGTTGAGGGAGACCGGTTTAAGAACAGAAAACGCAAAGTGCTGTTAGAAACTTAGAACACCGTTATCTTTGTGTCTCTGAAACGTCTGTCAGCGCAGCACCTTTTCTCACTCGATCTTAAATTGCTGGCGGCGCCCCTGCATGTGGATATTGTTTTTCTCTATATAAACGTGAAACAATATAAACACGATAATCATATGCTGACTCGAGTGTGTGTACGTTCTGTACGATATCTGGCGCAACCGCTTTATTAGGCGTTTTTTTCCCGTTTGCGCTGCTTGAGCATTCTTTTATTAATGCTTTTGTTTTTTATATTTTTTGTTTACACCTAGGCCTAATGTTTAATGTTTTCAACTAATGGCGCTTTTCCATTACCAGTACCAGCTCGACTCGACTCGACTCGACTCGCCTTGGCTCGCCTCGACTCGGCTCGCTTTTCGCTCCGTTTTCCATTGCAGAAAGTACCGCCACAAATAGTACCCGGTCGTCATAGCGACGCCTTTCGTTCCTCGTTGCCCCATCAAGCTCTCGCTGGATCCTCTCTTCGGCAACCAAACAAAGGAAAGTCTGCACCTCCTCGTTTGACCACGGCGCATTCTTCCGAGTTGCCATAATAATAGTAGTAAGTTTAGTAACTCTGGCCAAACTATTTAAAAATGGCGGGGTTATTTATTCTGGATACTCCATCTGGCGCGTGCAATGATGACGCAGATTCTCTGTGACCAATCAGCAGTCGGCATTGTTTTCACGTCACATTTTAGTATCGCCTTAGCTCGCTTAGAACCTCGCCGGAGGTGGTACGAAAAAAAGTACCCGAAAGCAGGTACAGGTACAACTTTTACACAGTGGAAAAGCAAACAAAGGCGAGTCGAGTCGAGTCGAGCCGAGCCGAGGCGAGCTGGTACTGTGTAGTGGAAAAGCGCCATAAAAGAAATGGTGACAAAAACGTTTAAAAAACTTTTTCGTTAAATGTCATTTAAATAAACGAATATTCGAATATTCGATTTTTATGAGCCCAAATATTCGAATGCAATATTTTTGAAAAATGCCCATCCCTAATTAACATACAGACTTCCAGTGTTGGGAAGGATACTTTCAAAACATATTTCGTTGCAGAATACATGACTGGCAAAACCAGCAAAAGTAATGATTATGAATATGTAAAATATAGCAAGGAGATATTTTAATTGTTTATTAATAAATAAGTGTTTTCTTTGTCATTGTCGGCTAAGATGAAGTTGACGATGCTGACTCGCGATCTTCAGTAGCCTAGTGAACGCGCCAGAGAGAAATGCACATTTCATAAGGATTACATAAGCAGAGAGCAGTCTGTAGTCTGTTTTCTTTCGTTTTGAATTGTTCAGTTTAAAAGTAGACATGTGAGGCAAGTAGGCTACTTTATATGCTGAGTTTCGGTTCATTTATGAGACGAGCTCCAGTTCACGCGCCGGCGTGATTATCTCGTTATTAATGTTTCGTGATTATCTCTATATTGTCTGCTATATTTACTTCTTATTTATTAAATACAGGCAATTGGTTGATGAAACATTGATTAAAATTAAGATACAATTAATACAAAACGAAATTCACTTTAAAGAAAGGTTTTGTGCTTTCTGTTTAGTAGTAGTAGTACTTTATTGTCATTGTGTAGCACAATGAAATTACTCTTGTGACAACCCCAAAGGTGCATTTAAGAAGAAAAGGAGTGGTAGATCCTATTTAAAATAGACAAAACAAAATGTTAACAATACATGTACTAATATATAAAGAACATAACACATTTCGGATTAGATACTTAATAAATATAATAATTAGCATATCAATGTAATAAATAAATACAATATAAAAGTAAAAAAAAAAAAAAAAGAGACTGGCTCATAATACAACATATTTCAAGATTATTCAGAATATTGTTAAAAATGCCATTCCCATAATTATTAAAGGTGTACCAGTACTATTATTATTACTTCAGGTGCATAGCAGCATAATTAATTTTTGCACATTTCCAACAACCTTACTATACATGGTCGTACAGGGAGATAATTAAACATAGTTATTGCTGTTGGAAAAAAACTGTTATTTGATGTATTTGATGTCTTTGTGAAAGTTTTAAAGCATCTTTTAGTGCCGCTTTCAGAGCGCTCACGTCCGTAACGGAGAACACGTCCGTAACATTGTTTTTCCTCATAAATGCGAACACGAAAAATAAAATAAAATGAATATTTTATGTTATGTGGAGACAGAGACAACCCTTCATCCGGTGGGTAGTATTAATTTTGGTTTGCGCAGTGTAATTCACAGAATTACTAAAACATATTTGCCACCTAAGTTAAAGATTGTTTTGTGTCACGCATGTTTATTTCGGCGTGTGTTTCATCCAAATTGCGATCGCATCGTGGGGGCCGTATTGAAGCACTATGCGGGCTGGATCCGGCCCCCGGGCCGTATATTGCCCATGTATGTCCTATGACATTAAAAATGATTCTAAATTTAAATGATCTCATATATGTGGCTATTGTGATTCATGATCATAGGCCCTGTCCAAAATGGTACAGTTCATATGAATTTTCGGTCTTGTGTACTTATTTCATGTGTCCGTTAAATCCATGGGACCGTAGGGCGACAGTGAAAGCGGGGTTACGTTTTTGCACGTCGTGCACAGTAACCCTAAAGGCACCGGGGTGGCAGTGCCACCGGCTTGTTTATATATACATATATATATACATATATATATATATATATATATATATATATATATATATATATATATATATATATAAATATAGCTGCGAGCAGCGATGAAGGGCCAAAGCCGGCGGAACCGCCACTCCGGTGCCTTTAGGTAACTAAAGGCACCGGGGTTGCGGTGCCACCGGCTTGGGCCCGCAATCGCTGCTCGCAGCTATATTTATTAGGATTGTTTTTTAGGCTCTTTGTTTTTTTTTGTGTGTTTGTTTTAAAACTCCTAGATCGGCTGGAAAAAAGTGAACCCGTAGCTTTGAAAGTAAAGAAGAATATACAGCCTGTATAAACGAGAGCTTTTGTTAGGATTTTTCATTGTGGCAGATAGCAGTTATATTTTTTGTAGCGTGTGGTGTGGTCAGGTGTGCGATTGTGACTGTTACTATAGACCTAGGACAGTGCTCCTCACTTTTTGCAGTTAAAAAAAAAATCACTTAATTTTCAAGAATTGCATTATTATTATAATTTTATGTATTTTCAATGTTTTTTCGTTGTTGTTTTATAAATGCTCTATGACAATTGTTAAAAAATGTTCAATCAAAACATCGCGTCTTTTTTTCTTTTCTTTTTTTTCGACTAATCGTTGTGCAGGACAAGACTTTGGTCGACTAAGGATTTCTTTGGTTGACTACAGCCCTAATTTATACACTATGTCCAAATGTAGAAAATTGTACTTAAGTAAACATTACAAATGAATACCAACAAATATTAATAAGATCAGACTGTCTTGTGGTGACAAAAGCAGATTGATACTTCACAGTACTTTACAGCTGGCAAAATAGGCTTTCAATAAAACTTGGCTACCTCTACAGCAGAAAAGCAGGGGGAAAAAATAATCTGCGCTACCTGACTAGTGATTTTTTTATTTTTTTTGCCCTTTGGCCAAATATATTGGAAACCTTCAACACCCATAATGCATTGGGATAACACTAACCAGAGTCAAATACCTCCTTGTTTTTTAGTGGGAAATACTACTAAGCAAACTTTTAGTTATAATGGTGTAGACCTGTATTGTTCCACAGTGTTTTAGGCCAAACGGAGGGGAAGAACTGAAAGAAACTGCCATTCTGTCAGTTCTGCCTGAACCAAAACGTTGTCACGTACAGGTAAGAAAACTGGTGTTATGGATGTTCCATTTTTACCATAATGCTGTTTAAAGTAGACATAGTACAATACAATTTTCAGTTATAAACCTACCTATACAATAACTGTTCTGTTAATAACCCGATGTCGATCCGACTGTCTGTGGGTGGGGATACTCGCTCCAGATAATACGGAGAACGAGTAAACATTGTTCATTTACATATATAAAATTAACAATGAAAGTCGGTGACACTAGATACTAGAGATTAGAAAGCTATCTGACATGCAGATACAGTTGCTCTGGCAAAGGCAATGTTGAGTAGGAAATGTATTAGTGATAGATGATCAGTTGAACATGTCTAGTATAATATTATAATGCACATTTACTTAGTTTTCTATTTGTCTAACTGAGAATTCATTTGAAAGGGTTTTAAACTGCCACCACATAACATACAGGCACAAATTATTTACAAAGACGAGGTGTTAGTTTCATCATTACTGCGGAAGGTGAAGGTCCCTATGCTATTGTGCCTCACAGTAGACAATTTCTTCACTGAATGAAAACCATCTGTTTGCTCTCCTGCCTCTAAGCTTAGCTTATACCAACAGAGTTCTCTTCGACAACAGCAGGGGGCTAATGTAGGCTTTAGTAGTTTGATGTCATCCAGAGGTATCGTGACAGCGAAGCTGTCAATGTGTTGAAATATGCTCTTTTCACAAGGCTGCTGGTGACAAGCTAGTGATTTTGTCCCTAACAAAAGAAGCGGAGGAGTGAAAGAGAAGACGACAGTGAAAGTCAAAGATCTGTCAAGAAAAAAAAAGAGAATCTCTAACTATGGAAGCACAATAACTGCCAAGAAAAATTGTGCATTTCAAAATATAGTATGATAAAATCTTTACAAACTCAATGTAACCAGACCTGATATAGCATTAATATTATAGTGATGAGTGAATAAACAGAAAGAACAGCCACCATCAATATGTTTAAGTGTGGGAATCAAAGGAAATTCACGGACGGACGGACAGACAGACAGATAGATAGACAGAGAAAGAAACAGCTTGTTTGGATATTTGGGGACTTGTGACATCACACGGGCAAATGTATTTGCATATGCCTGACTCTGGAGCAAGACATTGTCATCTTCATTTATATAGTGCTTTTAACAATGGATTGTTTCAAAGCAGCTTTACAGAGATAAACATATAATTTAAGGTAGCAGATTGTTTTGGCTTTATAGCGGTTCTTGAATAATGTTATTTCCAGCTAAAGTTAACTTTGATTGATTCACCTCCGTCGAAATGATCAGACTTTAAAACGCGAACCTGTGATTAACGCTGACGGCGTTCACATGCTCATTCAGAATTGATTCTACAGTTATGTGCTTTTGAAAATATGTGCGCAGGTTTGCAATTCCATACAACCCAGCCTAAACAAACTACTTGTCTTGCCTATAAATTTTGATACAGAATTTTGTTTTATTTTATCACTTCGGGGTACGCGAACCGAAATTCACAACGCTTCATCTGTAGAGTGGGAAAGGGATCCTCCATAGGGAGAGGATAGTTGACACTTCAGCACTGCATTGTCATCGGGTCCAGGCGGATCTCCTTCGTCAGATCTGGATACGGCCTAGATCCGGCAGGCTGCGGGAAAACCTCGGGATAAACAAAGACACTAATATTAGCGTAGATGCCATTCTTCTTATGATCTAACGAGTACATCAAGATTTAAGGGAAGTGTTCCCAGTTCCGGCTGACCTAATCTATGCAGCCTAACATTGAATTATAGAAGTCTATAATGTATTATGTGTATGCTAGGTCAAAGAGATGTGTTTTTAGTCTAGCTTTGAACTGACAGAGTGTGTCTGCTTCCCGGACAATGGTAGGAAGACTGTTCCAAAGTTTTGGTGCTAAATAGGAAAAGGATCTACCGCCTACAGTCGATTTAGATATTCTAGGTATTATCAACTGGCCGGAATTTTGAGATCGCAATAGACGTGAAGGACTATAATGCGTTAAGAGCTCGCTCAAGTACTGCGAAACTAAACCATTTAGTGCTTTGTAGGTAATCAACAATATTTTAAAATTTATACGCTGTTTAATAGGGAGCCAATGCAGTGTTGACAGAACCAGGCTAATATGGTCATATTTCCTGGTCAAATACCAATAATTGACGAATAATTTCACATCATTGCACCATAGCCCACTGGTGATCAGTCACTTAACGGCTGACACTTGCCTACACCGGATGCCTCCGCGTCAAAAGCAAATAGAACCAATTATAATCACTTACGCGGTCTACACTGGATACAGTATACAGATGCCTTCTCACTTTACTCCACACGCTTGAGTCTGCCGACATGAGGACAAATGGAAGCGTAAAGGAACGTTCACTTCATAGGCATAATTTGCGGGTGGGACATGTCCTCACCACTTTTTGCCAGGGTCGATATTGTCCCCACCACTTTTGAAACATCTCGCGGCACGGATGTAACTAATACAAATAAATAAAAACCTCTAGTTAACTAGCAGAGCATTCATTTCGTTCGTTTGTTAAAGCTGCAGTCCGTAGTTTTTTTTGGGTTAAAAATTATACAAAATACATATTTGAGAAAATACAAAACCAGCCAGTGTTCAAAACTATCTGCTTGCCTTAGCTCGATTCAAAGCGGTAAGCTTGTAATAAGGTTTTTGATTCCAGTGGTACTGGTGGATTTCCGCGGGAGATTCGAGCATGTCTTTGCGTCATTACGTCACATCTGTACATAAAGAAGGAGTCTCGGCTAGTAGGCTATATTGTGTGTGAGGATGCTGGAGGTGGAGATTTATAACCTTTTCTCACAGGACTTGATATAACTAAACTTATCAATTTGATGGCGGATCTAGAAAGGTTCAAACGACAGTCACCAGTGACAAATAGAGATTCACCCCCTGTAAAATGCAAAAGACTTCGTTCGGACTTCGGAGTGGCCACAGAAAGAAGAGACTCCAACCGGCCCATGCAAAAACAAGGATACATATCGGAAGGACATACATGTAGTCACGCAATGCTGATGTTGTTGACGTTACCAATTTGAGAACAAAGTATAATTTGCACGGTTTGGCGTGATATGAGCGATTGTTCGATTTAATCAGCGCGATTTACTGCAATGTCAGAACCAGAACAAAAGAGGATGTTTCTTACTTGTTCAGATGACATTTTCCGGTGAAAATTCTTATGTTGGTCATACTTCCAAAAAGAATAATCTGTGATTCTGAATGACATTATCCACACCGGCGCGGTGACTGACAGCCTCACAGTCTCTTCATACATTGTGTTCATCCGCGCTGTGCCGTGCCGTGCCGAGGGTGTTGAAGTACAACTCACGTAAAGTTGATAATTCCGCGAATGACTGCAATTGCAGATTTCGAACAGAGATGGCGACAAAGAGGAAAAACGCCGGACTGCAGCTTTAAATAAGAGGCGATCTAGCACGCTGAAATGTGTTGTTTTTGAAATCAAGTGATCAAAGTGCTCGTTGACTGCAATCAGTGGCGCGGATACAGTGTTCTTTTGTGGCTCGCGCTGCGTCTTCACACGGACTCGCGGTTTAATCCGTTGCGGAGACTCTCTATTTGTTCCGGTGAAATCACAAAGTAAAATGCACACAAACGTGTCCCTTCTTGATATACAACCACTGATAAACATTATCAGTTTTAATGAGGAAAAAAACTATACGAGTGCAGATTAGAACCCAGAACCTCTGACAGGCTTGGCAAAAGTTCTGCCACTGGACCATTAAAGTGCATGGGTGTAAATGTCGGATCTATGTTTTTCTTCACATGAAAATTCTCGGCACCAACACATATTACATCTCATTAAACACAATGTACTATTTAAATCGATTGCTGGACGTCGGTATGTTATGATTTAGCATTGTATTAGCCCCCAGTGGACGTAACAGTGGACGTTTACTGACCAGCCTTAATGGATCCGCCCCTTAAAAATGTATTATTTCAGACAGAGGGTCAGAATGAAGGTTAAAAGTATTATTTTCCCCTCATATATTTTCCCCTCATATATATATATATATACATTTTTTTTTTTTTTTGCAAAAATACTTTCATAACCTTAGAAGTGACCTTCAAGGATTATATTACAACAATAATTATTAATAATAATAATAGTGCTGTCAAAATTAGCGTGTTAACGCATGCAATTATTTTTTTCAGTTTCATTTTAACACAGCGTCTGTTTTTTCTGTCATCGTTTGGCTAGCGTTACATTATATGATCACGCTCAGCAAATGCTTTTAAATCATTCAAGCGTGACAAGATAAAAGAGAACTCTCTTTCTGTGAATGTCCTGTCTATGTGATACACACACGGCGTCCAGGTATTGTGCGCAAAATGCATGTTTTGTCGCTTATTCTCATAAGAGCAGGCTTAAATGAGTTTAATAACAACTTAAATTAACTTAAATAACTGTGAGAAAATGAAATGCGCGTCAGATCCGAGTCATATGGGACAGCAGCAGATCTTAAAGTGACAGCAGTCTAATAAACCAGTTGCTGTGATGTCTGTCATTAATGTTAATCAAAGAACAACAACAGAGAAAATTGTAGCTTTAATAAGGATTATTCTATATTTAATTTATAATTTATGCAGACAAGACTGTAAAGAGTAGGGCTGGGTATTGACACAAATTTCACAATTCGATTCGATTTCGATTCACAAGCTTGCAATTCGATTCGATTTCGATTACGATTCGATTCGATTCAATATTGATTATTTTGGATATCAGGTACAATACATGGCAAATTTTTTCAAGGAAAACAAATCTCTTAACTAATGCTGTAATGGGAGTCAGTTGTAGCCTACTAGGCTTTATTAGCCTACTATAATTTTGAAGGTAAAAATTAACTGATTTGAAGCTATACAAACACTTAAATTACACTTATTTATTTTTATAATAAGAAAGTTATATGAAATATAAACATTTAAATGGTGGCTGTCATAAAAACTTGCATTAAATATTGAAGAACATTAAAAATTATAATGAATGTGTAATATGGTGCATATATTTAGCAAAATTCTCCTCTCTGACTGACTAAGTTACTAAGTTTAATGTTTTTTCCTGAGGTAAATGTGACGTTACATGCCATTGTTTACTTGCTGTTTAACTGACGTCTTTCCACGGATGAAACACTGATTGAGCGATACCACGTTACATGTTACGGATTTCGAAGTTGTACTCTATCTTTTAACACACTTTCAGATGCTCATTGATGTTTATTTGGCGCTGTAACTGGCATTATGAAAGCGGAGTAACTGGTATTATTAAGGCGGAAGAGGAGAATGAGATCATGTGCGCTCCGTGCTGCTGCTTCTCTTGAGCTGAGCCAGAGCGATCTCACGCCACAGCGCCATAACGGTATTTATGTTTTTGAATTTCGTAAGAAAATGGACGTAATTCGAAATTTGAGACTTTATTTCATAATAATAGTCACAAAGCACAAAGATTATTTAGATTTATTGGATGGGATGCACGATACAATGTTCTACGCGATCATCAAATGAAAACAGGATGAGTAATCGATTCTTGAGATTTAAGAATCGATATCGGTTCGTAAAAATGAGAATCGATTAATATCGAGAAATCGATATTTTTTACCCAGCCCTAGTAAAGAGTTTGATAAATTTCTGTATATTTCCTACCTGTTAGACAGGTAGGAAGGCCACAGGTAAATATAACATTTATTATAATGAGTTAATGTGAAGATTGTCTCTGTGGGCCGTGAGATTTGAAACTATGCAAAGCTTCTAGGTTGCACGTCACACGTAGGCTGACTATTGGCCGACGCTGGTCATGTGTGTGATGCGTGTGACGTACAACCTAGAAGCTTTGCGTAGTTTCACTACGTGAAATCTCACGGCCCACAGAGAAGGAAATGAAGAGTTGAATAAAGTCGTTATTTTTGTTTGTTTTTTGCGCACAAAAAGTATTCTCATCGCTGATAAACTTAAAGCAACACCAAGGAACTTTTCCTCAGCGGTCACCCTACAGGTTGGAAGCGGAATTGTCCATTACCGCTGTCGTAAATAATTTAGCCTACCGCAGCCTACTGTCACACGCGCACGCTCGCTGTTTATCCAGCACCAACTTTGGAATCAACAATGGCAGACATCCCAACCTGCAAGAAGTCATTTCAGGGAGGTATATCTTGGTGACTGGATTGTTGACGGGGGGTGGCGGGTTGGTTGACTAGCTTTCGTGAGGCACACTGGCAAGGTCTCTCGCGCTCTCCCCCTCTGCCGTGCTTTCGCTATGTATGTTATGCGCGCAGTATGTTCTGTCTCGCATGCGCGCTCTAGATTCCGGCAGATTTGAACTAATTTGCGGGCATCAGGGAGACGCTATAGACTTGGGATGTCTGCAATGGCCATAGACAATTTGAGAAAGTGGTGGGGGAAGTGACGTATGCCGTAAAGCAGTCGAGTTTTGTAGTTCTTTTTGTGCTCGGGTTACTACCCGAAACCCGAAGTTACATAGTGGGAGTAAAAGCGATACAGACCACGTCAGGCAAGGGTCTTGGAAATATATTATGAAGGTTGAAAAGTTCCATAGTGTTGCTTTAAGATTGAGCCACTGTAGTCACTCGGACTATTTTAACGATGTCTTTCATAACTTTTGGGCCGGCCAGTTTCGATCCCTTCAGAAGCCTATGGAGGAGTGATCCAGCTCTCAGATTTAATCAAAAATATCTTCATTTGTGTTCCGAAGATGAACAAAAGTCTTACGGGGTTGGAACAACATGAGGGTGAGTAATTACTGACAGAATTTTCATTTTGGGGTGAACTAACCCTTTAATGTTTTGTCCAGAACATTAAAACATATAAAACACTGCATAGTAGAAATGACCCAGCTATGATTTTATGAGCTAAAATACATACGCACTGGGTAAAACCTTGATACCTCCCAATTTAGAAAATAAAATCAAGTCTCAACCTCATTTAAGCTGCACCCAACTCTGCATGCTTCACGCACAGACAGTGAAGAAAGCTTTGCCTTTGTTTGGTCTGTGTTTGTTTGCTGCCCCCAAGCAGATGGCATCATCCACAGGAAGTGAATCAGCTTGGCTTTCAAAGCACAGAGGCTCCCACTAAATTAAAAGGATCATATCCAAAGCTCCCTGCTTACATGCCAAACCCCCTGGATGTCTGGAGTTATATATATGCTATACACACTCACGCATATATTCAATATATTTTGATAGCCACAATAAGGTGATGAAAACATAGTTTACTCTTTAATCACATACCACTTGCTGCTTTTGGAGTTCTGTTGCCTGTGGGCAATTTGTCGCGATTTTAACAACACAGATTTGTTTTCAAAATTGGTAGGGGCATTTTAAAATCAGCCGGTATGGATGCATATAAACACAGAAATTGTACCATTTTATGTCCATATATGTGGGGCTGTAACTGTATCTAACAACTGAGAAAATTAAATGAGAAATACCAGCATAATCAAATTCCCTTTAATTTTTAACTGTCCTTCTAATAAGCTGCTTTGATTTAGCTCTTGGCTTGATGTTGAAAATCACAAGTAAAAAATATCAGCAGCTTGTGCTCTGAACTTAAACAGCATTCTGCTCATGTCCAGATGACAAATTGTCCCAAACTATTACACAACACTCTCTTCTAAAACCAAAGTCCAGGGCTGATGTATTGTTATCATTTAGGTAAGAGATCTAATGCTTCTATCTAATGCAATGCCAGTGTATTTTCTTTTCCAAAATGTACTGTACATGCCCTCATAAAACACAGGGCTCAAAAGATGTTAATCAAGTTAAATGTCATCTGATGATCTCATAAATGTCCCCCGCACAGTCTATTTTGCAAGCATTTCAGTCTGTGCTCTGAGGCGGGCATTGAGGTAAATATTGCATAATGCAGAATGCCTGTCCCTCAGCTCAATAACAAGATGCTATGCTACATTACCTCTCAAACCTCCTTTCTGCAGGTGTCAGTTCTCCTGGGGAATAGGCACATTACTCTCCATTTATTTCAGTATGAGAGGGGCCATAAGAAACTGCCCTGAGAGGTGTGCTCATAAAATCCATTCGCATTTCTATGCATCTTAGATGGAAAGCGACAACTAGCTATTTTTGCAAGACCACCCTTTAATTCTACGCAAACCCCCCCCCCCATCCAATTTTGCTATATTGTGAGATATGCTTTTTAGCTTTGGGGTCAATCATTTTCAAGGCTAAGGCCCACAGTGCAAAGAAAGACAACGGACCCAGTTACATGTTGTATAAAACTGAATGTTGCATTTTAATCAAAGCCTAAAATGTCACGCATTGTACAATATTAATTAATGTACATATTTTGTTATTATATTTACAATACCATTCAAATAATCATTATTGATGTTCATATAGTTGTATATTGTATATTTTAATTTTACTGAATATACAGGACAGTGAAACATTCAGCTAAATGTTAACTTCTTTAGCTCTGTCTGGTTAAACGTTTGTCTACTGAATATTTTAATGTTTTTTTTTTTTTTTTTTTTTTTTTTTTTTTTTTTATAGAGGCCATATTATGCCATATTTTACAAAGTCTTGATTTTGTTTTGAGGGTCTATTAGAATAGGTTTTTCTTCTTGAATGTCCAAAAAAAACATAATATTTCATATATTTTACATTTTTGCAACACTTAGTTTTTAGTTCTGGTCTCTATGGTGCCCCTCTTTCAGAAAAGCACAATGTGTTCTGATTGGTCGACTGGACCAGTGTGTTGTGATTGGTCAACCACTTCGAGCGTGTTTCGGAAATGTCACGCCCCTTACCATAACCACACGTTTCCACACATTACTAACAAAACCATGCCTCTTGCACTGATGCACATCCGATACACTCCCGATATAGTTTACATGAATACTCTCCAAAATGGACATTTAGACATATGGTGTGTATTTGTCCATTCAGACACGAAAGAGGGCTCAACTCAGTACTCGCGCACTGTTTATTGTGCATGGCTGCACGCTTCAGGTCGGGTGTGTGCACACAGAAAACCGTACGGAATAGAGTTCTTTTTTGCATCGTAACTCTTATTCATATCTATATGTCTGCTCTACTCATTCTACCAAACGTTTACATTTTTTAACGTTTTATGAGACCGCGGGGTACTTCAGCACGTTACAGTACAAATGTGCACATCTACCACACACGCAGGACATCAGTATCAGTTCTGACTGGATCGCTTCCCAGATAGTCACTATCTAACATTTTTGTCTAGTTTTCATTCGTTGACGAAAATGTCAATAGATTTTCGTCATAATTTTTGTCATTCAAAACTAGGTTTTATTTAGTTATCGTCTCGTTTTCGTCTGTGAAAAAATGTCGTTGATTTCGTCATTATTTTCGTCAACGAAATTAACACTGGCCCCCTCCTTTTTTGTTTTTTTGGTGTATGTCTTGTGCGGGAATGATTTAAATGAGGGATATTGTGATGCGTTCCCAGAAGAAAATGCAAGACTAAAATCAAGGTGTTTCAGGGAGACCAGAAAAAGTGCTCACTGATATAGAGAATAACTCTAAACAAAAAAATTGAAAATGAAAATAAAAACATTACTAAAATAAATTAATGGGGAAAAAAACGGGCATTTCTTGTGTCCCGAGTAAATACATTTTACATAGAGCTTCTTGTTAATGTTTAACCCAGGTACTATGAGGTACTATGATCAATGAAGTTGATCAAAGAAGGATTTAAGGGCCAGTAATGTATACTTAACTTGACAGATGTCTAAAGAAAACAGCTGTCATCTTTTCAAAAACAAGAACATCATGTGCTCACCTTGTGGATCACAGTCTGCATTGCTTTCCGAGTGTTGTGAGTTAATGCTTTGCCCAGAGCAAAAATGAGAACAAAACAAAAATCAATCTCTCTTACTCTCTCTGTTCAATTCAAACTTCAGGGAGGGGTGGGGGTGGGGGTGGGGGGAATAGTAGAGCAATTTGTCACTGAAGCATGTCTTTGTATTTCCTGATAAAGAACATAGCACTCAAGACAAAAGGCGAGAGCATATGGAACAGAGTCAGGAGCACAGAAATGACCCATATCTTTTTGTTAAAATCCTAAAAAGCTCTTCTTCAGTGAGCTTTCAATCTTTCCGCAATTCCTTTCGACGATACAGAGATTATTTAGGCCGTATGGTCATTCTACTCATAACTCATGTCAAAACTTTCACTGTACATACTCCACTGACCAATATAAGTAGCAGCACGATGTGCCTCGAACGCTCCAAGACTGTCATTGCAATACGTTTTTCTTCATTACAGGAAAGTGGGCTGTCTCCCAGTTCCCCTGATAACCCAAGATGTCGAGCTGGTCCCATAGGGAAGCTGGATGGCCAGCCTATCCAGGTTCCCGCTGGCCATGTGGCACTGAAAACGTGCAGCTGCCCTTCCCTGGAGGCCTTGGGAATGTGGTGATTACATTTCTCTGTGGTGGCAGAACTTGGGCACGCCAAAACTAGAAATATGCACAGTCCAGAAACTGGAACAGCAAAAACAATAACTATAAAATGAAAACCAAGGACTTAATATCAGGTAACAGGCTCAGAAATTGAAAACAGTCTAGGTTAATCTTATTTTAAAACTAAGAGGATTAAGAGTTGAACATAATGATATGAAGCAACTGTAGACATGTGTGGAGAGACGAACGCTTCTACAGTATGACTATATCATTAGATTCAGTTTCATGAGAATAAGTAGACAGTCATTTAAGTTGTTCTCAAGCAAGTATTACTTAAAGATTTCAAGCTGTCTGGCGGACATCTCGGCATGGATGAAGGAACATCACCTGCAGCTCAACCTGGCAAAGACCGAGCTTCTCATCCTCCCTGCCAATCCGCCTCTACAGCACGACTTCACTATCCAGCTAGATTCATCCTCAATCACCCCATCAAGGTCGGTCAGAAATCTTGGAGTAATCTTTGATGATCAGCTGACCTTCACAGACCACATTAGAAAGACGGCTCGATCATGCAGGTTTGCTATGCACAACATCAGGAAGATCAGACCTTTCCTTACTGAGCATGCAACAACTTCTCGTCCAGGCCCTGGTCATTTCTAGGCTTGATTACTGCAATGCTCTTCTGGCTGGACTTCCATCATGTGCAACTAAACCTCTACAAATGATCCAGAATGCTGCAGCTCGTCTCGTCTTCAACGAGCCCAAAAGGGCCCACGTCACTCCTCTGTTCATCTCTCTGCACTGGCTACCACTCGCTGCTCGCATCAAGTTCAAGGCTTTGACGCTTGCTTACAGATTGACCACAGGTTCAGCTTCCTCCTACTTCCACTCACTACTACAAGACTACATCCCTACCAGAAGCCTACGATCGGTCAATGAGCGACGGCTCGTGGTACCATCACAGCGGGGCACAAAATCACTCTCCAGAACATTCTCATTCACGGAACAATGCTGGTGGAATGATCTCCCCACCGTCATCCGGAATGCAGAATTCCTGACAGCATTCAAAAGACAACTGAAAACTCATCTCTTCCCTGAGCAATTAACATTAAAAAAAAAAAAAAAAAAAAAAAATCTTTCCTTTTCCTTTAAATTCTCGCTTGTCTGGCTTATGCTACTCCAAGCAATGTCTGAACTTTGTTTTTTGAGCACTTCTTGCGTTGTTTTTGCCTCTTCACCATGACTCGCTTGGTTTAGTCCTCAATTGTAAGTCGCTTTGGATAAAAGCGTCTGCAGGGTATCTGCACATTTTTTAACAGCAAATTTAATGACTTTTAAGACCTTTTTAAGTCCTCTAAAAGGCAAATTTAAGACCTTACCACGACAAAAAAAACAGGAAAATGTTCAACACGACTGTTAATTTTGGCAGCCATTTTTTTTTTGTCTTAGTCTTCAGATAAAAATGCTTATTGGTCACATTTTAGTAATTTTGTCTTTCATAGTTTTAGTTGACAAAGTCAAACTTCAGTTACCGACATTAATTTTGGTAGCTATTTTATATGTAGTCTTTAGACAAAAAATGACATTATAATTTTTCGCTTTAGGCCAATTCAATTAAGCTGTTGAGACATTTAAATCAAGGTAACAGGCTGTATTGATAATGCACTCTTTAGCAGTAGCACTTGTGCAATTCTACATATCCCTTCAGTGGTTCTCCAATCTTTTATAGTGCCGTAACCCCTCTTGCACTTAGACTGCAGTCACACCTTTTCCATTAAGGGACAATATCTGCCCATTTTAATCGATTTTTTCCAGTTCATTTTTTACCTTTATAAATACCTTTATAAAATAAATAATGCTTTAAATCAAACAATGTTCAACAAATATGCAATGATGGTAAAAAAGAGGTAATACTTTTAAACATTAAATTAAAATCGCCAGTAGGTGGCGGTAAACCACTGTCTTTATGAGCGAGTCATCCGTCATCGAGTCATTCATTTATGGTAACAAAGCAAGTGGCTGTATTTATGAACGGGTCATTGAATCTCACGATTCGTTCAAAGCCACAGATTCGTTCTCGAATCACCGCGGTGTGCTGCAGTTCTGCCGTGGCTTTCGTTGCAAAACAGCAATAAAATGATCAACATTAAAAACACTGCTAGATATCAGCCTGTACTGATCGCAGATTTAGTCGCACAAACAGCGCAAGCGGCTCGTGACAGAATAAAGACCAACTGAATGACACTTTAATTAATTTAAGTAGAAAATATCAAATGAAGATCACTGAACTCCAGCTTACTTGTCTGTGTTTTCAGATCATCCGCGCTTCTTCAGCAGTGTAGAGAGCGCGCGCACGAGCATGGTTGCCAGATACCATTGACAAGACCGGCTAGAAGACGTGTTATTTTAACAGAAAAGCTCTGACTGGGGATTTAATTATTTACATCTGGCAACCGTAAGCATAAACGCTCGCTCGTAAACACAGTCTGTAATGTGTTGTTGTCTCCTTTATTCGACAAAAAAGTGGTTTTAGTCAAGTTTGTATTTTTTTAAACACACTTTAGTCTCGTCTTTTTTCGTCAACGATATTGTAGGTGTTGATATAATACCGGTAGTCACAGTTATCGTTTAATGACGTGGGTATCGTCTCTCATGGTCTTGTCTTAGTCAGGGGAAAAAAAGTCGTCAACAAACATTTTTCGTCATGGTTTTCAATAACGGAATTAACACTGCGACACGACACAGAATGGTGTGGCAAACCATCAACGCGCCGCATTCATCTTCAGTCACCTATGGAATGAAGCAGGTTGCACCCACATAGAAAAGTGCTGCCCCCAAATGGTGCGCACTGTTCAAAAAACAAAACAAAATAACGGATGACGAGTCGGACAATAAATTTAAGGCCCGTACGTGAAATTTAAGACCTCCTTATCGGAAATTTCAGATTTTAAGACTTTTTCAGGCCTTAAAAAGCGAAAATTTTATTTAAGACGTTTTAAGACTTTTTAAGGACCCGCGGGGACCCTGGTCTGCTAAATGACTAAATGTAAATGTAAGAATATTAGAAGCGACAAAGTATAATACAAACAGTCCCACTGTAAGGGATACATTAGTTAGAGTTGTACTTGACAATTAAAATAGTTTTCATAAATTTTGAAGCAATAGGATGCTTGAAAATTTCAATTAATTTGAAGATTATAACTAACCAATGAAGAAGAATGCCAGCTTTGTCTCAGAATGAAGACTTTAAATAAATGTAGTCCTTTCTATGAAGAGTCAAAACTAATGAAGTGTCCTAGCATAAAAAAGTGAGGATAAATTAAAGCAGTCAAAACAGAAAGTGGGGAAAGCTGTGCCACTTTTTTTATTATTACGTTAGCCTCTAGTCAAGGAGAAAGATAGAGGTGAAATTAATGCATCAAATTATGTATTAGGATATCCACTATCAAATCAGAAGTGTAAATAAAAAATATATAAAATATGAATAAATATAAAAATCACTGTGAAAACTATGGAAGCTTGATTCCGCCACGGAATAAAACAATTAAAAAATAATTGCGACTTTTTATCTAACAATTCTGACTTTGCAAATCTTCAGAATTGCAAGACAAACTCGCAGTTGCGTGAAAAAAAAGGTCAGAATTGCAAGTTATAGTCAGAATTGCAAGATATAAACTCGTAATTCTGACTTTTTTCTCGCAACTGCAAATGTATGTCATGCAATTCTTTTTTTCGCTCAGAATTGTGAGATATAAACGCTCAATTGCAAGTTATAAAGTCCAATTCTGAGGGGGGGAAAGACTGACTTTTTCTGAAAAAAGACGACTTTTTGAAAAAAAAAAAAAGGCAGAATTGCAAGATAAAAATTAGCAATTACCTTTTTTTTCTCTGGCAGAAACAAGCTTTTATATAAAGCAATGTCGAGGGGTAAGTTGAATAATTGGGGAATATGAGCAATTTACACTTCAAGTAAAACCATGTACAATAATGAGTTGTTTATTAAAATTAAGTTAAAACAAAAAATAAAAGTAAAATAAAAAATATCCTAGAACTAAGATTGTATTAAACCACATTCCAACCATCATGTCTGCAGGAAAATATGAAGTATTTGAAAATGAAATATCAACTACTATGTCCTAGTAGTTGATCAGACTTGTATGTGGCTGAGGTAGCTTCTCGAGTGCATAAATTCATGTGGGAACCAAATTTTTAATCGTTTTCTTTGAAAGGTGGATTTTGCTTTGCCAGTGCTCCCTCAGACCTTTGGAAAATATATTGGCTACCACTTCAAAAAGACCAGTGTATTTCCAAAGTATTTCCTGCATTTAGATGCAAAGCTTATTATAAACATTAGTTGAAGCAGATGGCACATTACCCCACAGCTAATATTTTGGGAACTTTTTTTGTTCAATCATTAATGGATAATCTTTACCAAAACAATTTACCATGACTTTTTTCTTATGCGCACATTTCAATCCTTGGCAACTGTATATGATTGGCCCGTTCTAAATACATAGATAGATACATGCATAAATAAATGACATGACAAAAATTGTGCATAGATTTCTGGATTGAGACTGCACAGTTTACTTACTGATTTTACCCCACTATCATAAGCAATACGGTAACCTCAGGGTGCCCAATATGCACAAACAAACACATGAATAAAATTACCCATGTCAGTGGAGTGCTGTTAGTACACTCTTGCGATAGTAGTCTGTGCTGGCTTCCAAAACACATTAAATTCCACTGCACATTTTGTTGTGAACTGCAGATTGTCATGCATTTCCTATCGATACGTAATCTATGGTAATGAGCTCCACAAAATCCCCACGATAAATACACCCGGAATCCATTCTAAAGCATTATAAATAAAACAGAGTGAACATGATTAATCTAAATGATAATAGAATACCAGTGGTGAGAATAGTTGACCCACTGTGCCTGGAATCTGTTATAAATTAAGCTCTTCTGGAAAGGCCCTGCATCAACAGGAAGCAATTGGGCACACGGCTTTAGCATAAACTGATCAATCTTTTCGTGAATACAATTAAATATTAAAATCAGGACACTTTCATCACCCTAAAATGCCGAGCTATCATTCCTCGCACTTTGCATGTGAAGTGCAACCTGGAATTAAACAAGGCAAGGAACATAATCATGTGCAGGGTAATGCTGATTTTTGGCGAATGGACATATGGGAATGTAGAGATGCATTGTGGATTGGTGTAATGGTTACTTACATTTGTCCAGAACTTCATCAGAACCATCTGGGCAGTCTGGTTCCCCATCACAAAGCCAGTTCTCAGACACACAGGTCAGCTGGTCTCCGCACAGAAACTCTCCAACGTCACACAAAATGGGCTCTAATGAGAGAAGGGGGGTGGAGACAGAAATGGAGTATGGAATGAGGTGCAATACAGTCATTAAATGTCTAAATTACATGATTGTTTAATAAATATAATGATTAGTAAGTACATGTGAAATGCATGAAGTCATACAATGATTCATTATAGTGACATGAATGTAATGACAATTAATTTGACTGAACAGCCAGGCAGGAATAATCTGGATGTGTCTGAACTCTGAAGCCGAATGCCTTATTCGAAAAGGCACGAATAATGGCTTCAAAACAAATAACGAATAATTCTGCCAAATAATAGAAAAAATATTCAGCTGACAGTCACTCCTCGTGTTTTCTGGATAAGAGGTGAGCCAGGGGAAAGCACAATATTATACATAAACCTCTATCAACATACATAATAATGAGTGTGTGAAGTGAATGAGTGTAAACTTTATAAATTAATTGAGTGCAAATCAAATAGCCGCGTTGCCATCTTCGTGAGTCTCTCAGAAATCAGAGCTTGGCAAGAGTAGCCTAATATCAACTAAAACACTACATCATACACATTCAACTATTTTATATGTATATTTAGATGATTTAAACCTTGTAACCTACGATATGATAGCCTACACAAATGAATGAAATAGGCACAGCACAATTGCAAAATCAAATAGCAGCGTTGCTGTCTCTACGAGTCTCTCAGAAACCAAACCAGCTCTCTGTCAAGAGTAATAATCTAAGATACTGAATATACACATTTTCTACTACTTGATATGCCAGATGTTTTGAACCTTATATGATATGCAACACGATTTTTCTCTCTCACCCTCTCTCGGAGATGACATTTATGTAGCTCCTTCATTTTAGAATTTGTTCAGATTTGAATTTCTTTCTTCTGAACACAAAAGAAGATCTTTTTAAGAATATGGGTAATCAAACAGTTGACGCTTGACGGTAGCCATTGACTTCCATAGTATGTGGGAAAAAAATACTATGGAAGTCAATGGCGCCCATCAACTGTTTGGTTACTGACGTTTTCAAAATATATTTTTTTGTGTTCAACAGAAGAAAGAAATTAATACAGGTTTGGAACAACTTGAGGGTAAGTAAATGATGACAGAATTTTCATTTTTGGGAAAACTATCCCTTTAAAAGCAGTTTCAGTTTTGGAAGCAACTTCTTTCCATCACAAGAACATTTTTTCTCCATTCTCTTTTGTTATGAGTACAAGTCTTGCAATGATGCCCAACAATATTTACAAGAAAAATATGACTATTTGTCAGATCATCAAGTTTCAGGTATCACTCAAATGGGCCTTGCATTTCACTTCTAAATCCCTGAATATCCAAACTGCATAATTTATAAACATATCAAAATGATTATTATCCAAAATGCTCCAATTCCAGTTCCAAAATGTTGAGGCAGGAATGCAGGCAATAATTCTATGCATCACTGCTCTCTGTCCTTGTGGACCAGCACCACATTACTACACACACACACACACACACACACATACAATACCCGCTGAGCAAATTCACTATCAAGGGACAGAATTATAAATGTCAAACGGTTTCATCTTCCTCCCGGCTTCCCCCTCTCTGTCTTTCTCAAACTCTCTATCTCTTTCAAGCTGCAAGCCTCAAAATTAGGCCACGACCTACTGTATACGGACAGATTTTCACACTACACCTCTATGTTTAGTGCTGATAGTGGTCCATTTTGGAGCTTGTGTGTAGATAGAATGGTTCCCATTTCCACATATTACGACAGAACTCCAATTCTAAATGCCACTGATTAATGATAAATAGTGTTAATATATTATATATACCTCTGCAGGAATAATACCTTGTTCACACTGAAAAAAACAAACATTTTCCTTGTTTTTCCTTGTCTTGTTTACCTTTACAAATATCTAAACATTCTTAAATCTTTCTTGATACATTTACTTGAAAGCAAAATCACACAAGATATTAAGTCATGTTTTAGTTTTTTTTAAAACTTCATGCTTATAATATATATTTTTTTGAAATCTGCCAGTGTGGTAAAAAAAATTTTACTTTAATTTAAAGGGCCGGTTTGGCAGACTGCTTGAAACAAAGTCACTTAATTATAATATATTTTTACAGAAAACAACACTTGTTATCGTGAGGAAGAAAAATGAAATACTAATTTACTAATCTACAGCACAATAAATCTACAGTGAAGTATTTCGCTTTTAAAGAAACTGAAAAATCGATGCATGAAGTGGATGTACTAGTATTGAAAAATCTGTCATTTACTCACCTTCATGTCGTTTAAAAATGGCTTAGTTACTGTGGCCGAGAGAGCTCAACGCGCTGCAACTGAAGCAAACACATGCAAAGAGAAAAAACCACGTGCAAATAGAAAAAAACACCTGCAAATTAAAAAAACATCATCATCAGTTTCACAGCACGTGTGCTCCAAATACAGAAACGCGCTGCAAAAGTTCACAACACAACCAAATACAGAAACGTGCTGCAAATAACACAGACCACAACAGAAATGTTTCCAGGGGAACCAAATAAGTGACGAACCCGGCTGGGACGTGCTTATTGCTCGTGAGCTTCCCTATGCCATACTCCCCTCGAAGGGCAGATGGCAGAGCCCTTAAAGTGGGACTTTGGAGTGAGCAGGGTTGTTTATACTAGTTGTTATAGTTGTGCTAGTTGTTTATACTACTAAATACAGCTTAACCAACATCTCAGATTAACCTTACATCTCTAGCTTCCGTTATTCTTAACACAGCACGCTAGTAACTCGCTAACGTTAGCCTGCTAACGCGCCACCCGTGCGCTCATTTATTTATTTATTTTCTCTCGCGCACCCGCGCCTTTGAGTTCATAAAGTCCAGGTAAGTAAGAAATCAGTCAACAAACACGGTGAGTAATGTCTTCTTGTCCTGTTATTGTCACCTGTGTCACATGTCATATGTTTAGTATAGCCTTCTCCGATGGCAATATAGGATTTATATGTGATAAATGCAAGGAGACAGTCAGGCTGACGGAGAAGATTTCAGAACTAGAGACACGCATCCAAACTTTAATTGAGGATGGTAAGAATGCTAGATCTTTAGATAGTGTTTTGGATGCGCCTAGCATAGTGAACTCTTTACATGATTCGGTTCCGGCTGAAGTAGAGCCCGTGCAGCAGGGCAGATGGGTGACCGTGAGAGATCGTTCTAGTCGTGGATCAAAGAACCACTCTTCCGTTCCGATTCCCATAACAAACCGATTTGCCCCACTCAGTGAAACACCCACTGAGAATTCTGTTGATTGTGCCCTGGTAATTGGTGATTCGATCACACGGAACGTGAAAATAGAGACACCAGCCACCATAGTCACATGTTTGCCGGGAGCCAGAGCGCCTGACATCAAAGCAAATTTAAAAGTGCTGGCTAATGCTAATCGTAAATTCTCTAAGATCATTATTCATGTCGGCACTAATGATGTTCGACTCCGCCAGTCGGAGATCACCAAAATTAATATTAAAGAGGTGTGTGAACTCGCAAGTACGATGTCAGGCACTGTAATTTACTCTGGCCCCCTTCCTGTACGCAGGAGTGATGAGATAGTTAGCCGATTGGCCTCACTGAACGGTTGGCTGTCGAAGTGGTGTCCGCAGAATAATATAAAATTCATAGACAATTGGAAAAGTTTTTGGGGCAAGCCTGATCTGTTGAAAAGAGATGGTATCCATCCCTCCTGGGCTGGTGCTGCTCTTCTCTCTAGTAATTTGGCTCATAGTCTTAGAGATAAAACATGACAATCTGGGGCTCAGGTCAGGAAGCAGACAGACTGGCTAAACCGACCGTCTGCTAGCGGCCTCACGTCACCAAGGTCAGATAAATCCCATCACATAGAGTCTCTTTCACCTAGATGTCATCATATAGAGACTGTGTCTGTTCCCCGAATTTGGAACTCCAAAAAACGTCAGGTTAAAAATTTAATTGATGTTCAACAAATAAAAAACAGATATAATACAGATGAGCAAATGATAAAGCTTGGGTTGCTGAATATTCGATCCCTTACTTCAAAATCTCTCATAGTTAATGATATGATTTCAGATTATAATCTTGATATGCTGTGTTTGACAGAAACCTGGCTAAAACCAAACGATTACATTATTTTAAATGAGTCAACCCCACAAGATTACAGTTATAAACATGAACCTCGTCTGAAAGGCAAAGGGGGAGGTGTTGCTGTAATTTATAGTAATATTTTCAAAACCACTAAGAAATCTAGCTTTAAATATACTTCTTTTGAAGTATTGGTGCTTAATGTAAAAATATATAGTGTAAACGATAAATCACATTTGAGAATTATGCTGGCTACTGTATACAGGCCACCAGGGCACCATAAAGATTTTATCAAAGAATTTGCGGACTTCCTATCAGAATTAGTATTGGCTGCAGATAAAGTACTAATTGTTGGTGATTTTAATATACATGTAGATAATGAAAAAGATGCATTTGGATTGGCATTTAAAGACATTGTAAACTCAATTGGAGTTAGACAACACGTGTCAGGACCTACTCATCGTCGTAATCATACTCTAGATCTAATATTATCACATGGAATAGATGTTGATACCGTTGAAATTCTGCAGCAGAGCGATGACATCTCAGATCATTATCTAGTCTCATGTAAATTACATTTAGCCAAGGCTGCAAAGCCGACTCCGTGTTATAAATACGTTAGACCTATAACTTCTGCCACTAAAGATTGCTTTATCAATAATCTTCCTAATCAGTTTCATCATCTCAGCATCCCGGATAGCTTAGAAGAACTTGATATTGCAACAGAAACGTTTAACTCTCTCTTTTCCAGCACTTTAGACGCAGTTGCTCCGTTGCGCTTAAAGAAGATTAAAGAAAATAGCCCAACGCCGTGGTACAGCGAGCACACCCGGGCCCTTAAGAGAGCAGCCAGAAAAATGGAGCGCAACTGGAAGAAAACTAAACTAGAGGTATTTCGGATTTCATGGAAAGAGAGCTCGATTGCTTACAGAGAGGCTTTAAAAGCTGCTAGATCTGCTTATTTTTCAAACCTATTAGAAGAAAATAAACATAATCCAAGGTATTTATTTGAAACAGTGGCTAAACTAACGAAAAAGAAAGCTTCAAGCTCAGAAGTGTCCAAGCAACACAGCAGTGATGACTTTATGAACTTCTTCACTTATAAGATTGATAATATCAGGGACAAAATTATAACTATGCAACCGTCTACCACAGTATCGCATCAGGAAGTGCATTGTAGTCTCCCTGAGGAAAAATTTGATTCATTTGTTGCTATAGGAGAGGAAGAATTCTGCAAACTCGTTAATTCATCTAAATCGACAACTTGTATGTTAGATCCTATACCGACTAAGCTACTGAAAGAGATGTTTCCAGAGGTCATATATCCTCTTCTTAATATCATTAATTCATCTTTGTCTCTAGGATACGTACCAAAAACCTTTAAACTGGCTATGATAAAACCGCTTGTTAAAAAAACACAACTTGATCCTACAGAATTAGTCAATTACAGGCCGATCTCGAATCTGCCTTTTCTGTCAAAGATATTAGAAAAAGCAGTATCTTCACAACTGTGTTCCTTTCTAGAAAGAAATGATATCTGCGAGGATTTTCAGTCCGGATTTAGACCGTACCATAGCACTGAGACCGCTCTCATTAGAGTCACAAATGATTTGCTCTTATCATCCGATCGTGGTTGTATCTCTCTATTAGTGTTACTCGATCTTAGTGCTGCATTTGACACAATTGACCACAACATTCTTTTAAATAGACTAGAAAACTATGTGGGCATTAGTGGAATTGCACTAGCATGGTTTAAATCATACTTATCTGACCGTTATCAGTTTGTAGCAGTAAATGAAGAGATGTCTTATCGATCACAAGTTCAGTATGGCGTACCACAAGGCTCAGTACTAGGACCGCTGCTGTTCACTCTGTACATGCTACCATTAGGAGATATCATTAGGAAACATGGAGTTAGCTTTCACTGTTATGCCGATGATACTCAGCTGTATATTTCTTCAAAACCCAACGAAACTTACCAATTCACAAAATTAACGGAATGCATAGCTGATATAAAAAATTGGATGACTAGTAATTTCCTACTACTAAATTCTGAAAAGACAGAGATTCTAATTATTGGACAAAAAACTTCCACACGTAATAACCCAGAATACTGTCTAACACTTGATGGCTGCTCTGTCAAGTCTTCGTCGTCGGTTAGGAACCTGGGTGTGCTCTTTGAGACCAACCTTTCTTTTGAAAGCCACGTGTCTAGTATCTGTAAAACTGCATTTTTCCATCTTAAAAATATATCTAAAATACGCCATATGCTCTCATTGGGAAATGCGGAACAATTAGTCCATGCGTTCATGACCTCAAGGCTAGATTATTGTAATGCTCTACTGGGTGGTTGCCCTGCACGCTTAATAAATAAACTACAGCTAGTTCAAAACGCCGCAGCTCGAGTTCTTACCAGAACCAGGAAATATGACCATATTAGCCCGGTTCTGTCAACACTGCATTGGCTCCCTATTAAACATCGTATAAATTTTAAAATATTGTTGATTACCTACAAAGCACTAAATGGTTTAGCTCCGCAGTACTTGAGCGAGCTCTTAACGTATTATAGTCCTTCACGTCCATTGCGATCTCAAAATTCCGGTCAGTTGATAATACCTAGAATATCTAAATCGACTGCAGGCGGTAGATCCTTTTCCTATTTAGCACCAAAACTTTGGAACAGTCTTCCTACCATTGTCCGGGAAGCAGACACACTCTGTCAGTTCAAAGCTAGACTAAAAACACATCTCTTTGACCTAGCATACACATAACGCACTATAGACTTCTATAAATTCAATGTTAGGCTGCATAGATTAGGTCAGCCGGAACTGGGAACACTTCCGTTAAATCTTGATGTACTCGCTACATCATAAGAAGAATGGCATCTACGCTAATATTAGTGTCTTTGTTTATCCCGAGGTTTTCCCGCAGCCTGCCGGATCCAGGCCGTGTCCAGATCTGACGAAGGAGATCCGCCTGGACCCGATGACAATGCAGTGCTGAAGTATCCACTATCCTCTCCCTATGAAGGATCCCTTTCCCACTCTACAGATAAAGCGTTGTGAATTCCGGTTCGCGTACCCCGAAGTGATAAAATAAAACAAAATTCTGTATCAAAATTTATAGGCAAGAAAAGTAGTTTGTTTAGGCTGGGTTGTATGAATTATAAACCTGCGCACATATTTTAAAAAGCACATAACTATAGAATCAATTCTGAATGAGCATGTGAACGCCGTCAGCGTTAATCACAGGTTCGCGTTTAAAAGTCTGATCATTTCGACGGAGGTGAATCAATCAAAGTTAACTTTAGCTGGAAATAACATTATTCAAGAACCGCTATAATGCCAAAACAATCTGTTACCTTAAATTATATGTTTATCTCTGTAAAGCTGCTTTGAAACAATCCATTGTTAAAAGCGCTATATAAATGAAGATGACAGGGCTCTGGTGTGCCATTATGTAGCCGTGTGGAACGCACTTGATGAAGGGAGACATTCCTCATTATTTTCACCTGGGATGTTCCCATGACAACGCAGCACGGTGTCCATCAGCTGAAGAGCTGGTCTTACGACAGAAATATAATGCTGTTAACATAACGGTTGCAAATACATTTTTATTTTTACTTTACAAAAAAGCTTTTAAAATATGCGTGTATGTGTGTCTCAACTTTAAAACTTTGGACCCTACATTACCTAACATTTCTTATGAAACTTGTCTTTATGAAAATTTAAACATAACATGAAAAAATGTGTACAGTGTAACTGATGAAAGATAAATATCTTTCCTTCATGTCCTTCTTCTCTATATATTTTTTTAATTTATTTTAGTTTTCAGCTCATTGTTCTTTTCTCATTTGTATTCTGATGACATTGAACATATTGTTAATACATTTTGCATATTGTATACAAGTTGTATGTCATAAAAATGTAATCTCTGTATGTTTTGCAAAATAAATAAATAAATAAAGTAGAATTTTAAGCTGTAAGCACCAGAACGTCCCAGCCGGGTTCGTCACTTATTTGGTTCCCCTGGAAACATTTCCGTTGTGGTCTGTGTTATTTGCAGCGCGTTTTCTGTATTTGGGTGGTGTTGTGAGTATTTGGAGCTCACGTGTGTTGTGAAACTGATGAAGATGTTTTCTTAATTTGCGGGTGTTTTTTTTTTTTTTTTTTCTTCATTTGCAACGCGTTAAGCTTTCTCGGCCACCGTACTTAGTACTGTTTTTGTTCAAACAATACAAATCAAAGGGGTTCAATGGTGTTTGGACCCCAACATTCTTCAACACAGCTTTGTGTTCTGTAGTCAAACAGATTTGAAATGACATGAGGGTGAGTAAATTATGACAGAATTTTCATTTTTATGGTTGAACTATGCCTTTAATGTCTCACTTACAAATAGCAACTGAACAAAGCACAGGTCCTATTGAACATGCATATGTGTTTTAAACTGGTGTTTTGTTAGAAATATACAGACACACATCTTCAGATGCAGCAACATGGGAATTCAGCATAAGACAACTGATTTCACAAGTTCATCGCACATAATTTGAAAATGCCCCAAAAAAAAAAAATGATTGCACATCTTACAATAAGAGGCACCGCTGCACCTCTCTCCAGCATGACTGAAGATTAGTTCTATGGGGAAGAATGGATCTAGCAAATTGTTCAAAAGGGGGGTTCTTCTACAATTGATTCAGTTTCTTTAGAGGCACAGTGGCTCTGAAACTCGGCTGGTAATCTGGCCTGATTCAATTCAATGGCAGCTGCACATCAGTCAAAAAGCAATTACAGGGAATATGATGATGGCTGCCCTCTGTCCTTCATTCTTACTAACAAAAACAACAGTAATTCTGCGGCCCCCAATGAATAGTGACGGTGATTTGATTGTTGTAGTGGCTTTAAAAGGATGTGTCTATATTTTCGGATGAGTGGTTATTGAAACGGATTTCAAGCCAAACTTATTGCCTAGTACAGTATGCCTGGCTTCATATTTTGCAGTAAAATGTTGACTGACAGTTAAAAAAAAGTTCACCTGAATGAAGTTCAACTGGAGGAATAATAGCCAAGGAAAGAAAACATTTGGCTACACAGTCAGGTCTCTCGATAGAAGATTTCCCAAGTCCAGTTTGAACTGAAGGCACCTTTGCAGCTGAATTGGTTACCATTTAAAAAAAAAAAAAAAAATAAAATAATATTCCTTTTAGCTGAGGATAGTTTCTTTTGCAAGCAGCAGAACCCTGGAGTGGTATATGTCCACTGATGTGTACCTGCTTTCATGTTGGGATGCCCTTTAAAGCTTAGCCCAATTTGAATTATTGGAATGACCAGTGACCACTTTACCTTCCCTCTTACCTCAAGAGGCCTTCACTTCTTGACTCAAGTGTTTGATGCTTCCAAAGCGCTCTGTTTCAATAGATTGTCCTCAGACAGTTCAAAACACACAGACAGAAAAACTGCAAGAAAACACTTCAAGCCTGTCAAGGAATAAAATCTTGCATCATTTGTTTTCGGAGGCAAAAACACAATTTACATCAGAAAGGAGCAAATGCTACACCGAACTGCTAAATGTTGCGGTCATTCAGAGATAATTTTGAAGACATGAGGGAGGAAGATAAAAATAACATTGGAGCAAAATCGGCCCAACTCTTTGATGAGGTAGCGGTAACCCATTACCATAACAGTAGGAAATGTTCAGTGGAGCCTGGACTGGCATTCTATTATGAGCTTCATTTCTGACACAAGCTGCCACCTCGATGAGAAGAGAACTTTGGCTCATTAAAGCTCCTCAGCCTTTGTGTTCCGCCAGCTTTCAATACGCAACACTGTGACAGGGAGCTGGTGAACAGAAGAGATGGCCTTCAGAACTCTGGATGGATGCTCTGCCAATCTTGTTTGATTATGAGAACAGTTGTCTGATGCTAAGCGCCTACGCCACATATTAGCTGAAATCATTTACATGATATTGTTGTTCAATGCAAAAATATACAGCTACCCATACAGCTATAAATCATATTTTTATATATATTTCAAATATATGCTTAATAAATGCACTGCGTGAGAAAAAATATTGTTCAAGATAAGGGGCGAGAAAAAAACATTTCTAATCTTACAATATAATGTGGGAAAATATAGGCCTTTATGTTAGATGTTGCACAGACTAGTCGACTTTAATGCTCTGCAATGACGCTTTAAACTTGACGTCGACTAGTCGCTGATCATGGCTTATAGAGGGAGCAACCGGATAAGAAATATCCAACAGTTAAAATGACAAATAAATGCATACTCAGAGAGCGCTCCAACAGAAACTTTTGATTATACCATCTAGATGCTCAAAATTGATCGGGAGAATGCACATTTTAAAAAGCTTACTGTACACATAAGTTGATCACCATTCTAAACTAATGCACTGCTGCATTGTAACGCACACACATCCAGACAGTAACTCACACACAGAAACAATCAATCAATTCTGTGATTTATCAATAAAAAAGCTTAGAAACTGAAACGTTCTAGCATATATTTCTTAGTAACCAAAACCCACAGCTTCACTATTAGTAGAGAGACGCTGCCGGGTAGAATTAATAATCACGCAATCACTCTCTCACTAATGCATTCATATAAATGTAATCTTTACTGTCCTACTTTATCTGTATGATTTAGAGCGAACGGAAATCTGTGAGAACTACAACGACCTAAAGACAAAAGAACTGATAAAAATAAGCTGTTCTATAGGAGTAATAGCCCTGTGTGCAGTGTGGTGTTATATGCCATAGCTGTGCACAAGGTAACCCGTGTTCGAGTCTCAGCTTGAGGTTCAGGGCTATTTGTTCATTAATGACGTCACCAGCGACTAGTCGACGTCGACTCGACTTTCATCACATAAATGTCGACTTAATTATATTTAAATTGTCAATAATATGTATATTCAGATTTTTTTATGTTTGGACAAATTATATTCATATTGCCAATTTGTGTCCAAACTATATTTGTGTAAATTCAAACTTAAACATTAGCATAAAATATATATTTTTGCAAGATTTACGTCTATATTTTTAATTATTATTTGTATGTATTCATTTTTTTTTTTGCCATCTGGGAAAAGACAGATTCTGAGCTGTAAACAGAGATAAAGCCAAAGAGAAGAAAACAAGGAAACAACTGTTTTAATTTACTTATCTACAATTGTGAGGACCATTAATGAGCCTGAATCAATGAAGCTCCAGTATAGCCTTCAAAATGAATTGCTTCACATTTAATTCAAACCGGATGCTCAACAGCTGTTCAAGCCGCTTCAGTCTCATTATCTTTCCAACTGTTCCCTGTCATGCAACGCGGCCTAGACCGTTTCCTTACCTTGACAACCTACCGTGCCATGCTTTCTGATCGCAGCTATAATAAAAAAAGACAACCTCCCAATTTCCAAACTCAAGAAAGTCTGCTGAGCCACAGAGATCATTAGTGTCAATTAAAACCGAGCTGACAGGGAAGAATTGTGTCAACAGCATGGAACTATCCACTTACCTTGCATCAAAAAGTTATTAGAACATGTAACTAAATCTGCATTTCCATGTGAAGGTCAATGTCCATAGTAATATGTGACATTCTCCTAGTTGGATTTCATAGGAAATCTTGTTATAAGTCACTCTAAGGCTGTGAAAATCCTTTGAGATTAGTTATGATCCATATAATGCTTCTCTGACACTTGTGAACGGATAAAAATGCTGCATCGTAAACCTTGCGTCTAACACAAACACATCCAACCGTCATCCGCTTCTGTTTTTCAGCTATGCAATCCAAGATGGCCAATGAACGGTTTAATTCTCACCTTGACATATACTACATGGTATTTTGATCTAAATGTCAGCTGCCTCAGTTTTTATCAGAAAACCGTGATTAACATTAATATCATCTGACACCTATTACATAAATGTCTTGAGAATGTCATTCGGCAGCAAGATTCACCCATATAACACCAGTGAATGTCAGAGCCAAAATGTTTGTTCTGCTTCACTTTTCATTCATATTGATCTGCGTACGAAAAAGCACATTAAATGGGGTTCATAGAGACCACGCTTAGGGCTCCAGTTAGGGCCGATGTGCGGCTGACCAGCTGAATTCGAGGGGAGGAGGGGATAATGATGCTCGAAGGTGCCGCACATTTACAAATTCCACAAGGCACTCCATCCAGGAAACACATCCTCTGCCAAAAGACCTTTACCATGGCAACTCTGAGTCAGTCGGACTGTGTGTAGCCAGGCTAGCAGAGAAATCAATGGGAAAGGACAACAGGGCCTTCATTAAGCTCTGCCTGACCTTCACTTTTCCAGTGAGGTCATTTTTATTTTCGAAACAACAGCGGGGGCATGTCAACAAATTATCAAAGGGAACGCAGTCAGATTTTTAACAGCCATTGCCAGAGTAGCCGACTCCTTGGTATAATCTACCTGGTAAACAATGAATTATTCATGAGTGTGACTTTAAATGTACAGTCCTCACAAGATGATATTCCTTTCATTATGTTGCTTGATGCAAGACAAATAAAGGCACAATCTGATTCTCTGTACACATCAGATGGGTTTAAACTCACAATACATTATAGGCGACGTGTGCATGTTTCAGAGTTATGTATACAGTGCAAATACAAAAGCAGATGCATCAAAAGCTATACTGCAAGGGTTCTCAACCTTTTAAACACGTCTGAAACATTTTGTGACATAATACTGCGCCTGTCTAAAAAAAATTAAGCAATACGCAGCATTCACAGCATTCTTAAGAAAACCAACCCATTTAACTATTTAGTTATTTAATTATTATTGAGTTAAAGTGTGAAAAATAGACAGTTTGAGGGCACTCAGTCAGTGACACTTATTTTAAGTAAAAATTGTTTCTCACAGAAGGAGTGTACACTACTCAATCCACCTCAGTTAATGTGCATTGCAAAAATTAGAGTACGAGACATAGTCCAAGCTGTGAACAGAGATAAATCCAAAGAGAAGGTTATAGAACAAAAAAGAAAAGAAAAATTTAAATGAGCTAATATTTTATAGCTGTAGAAATTATGATATAAATAAGACAGTTCATATAAATCTCCCATGACCTCATTTGCATCTAGTGACCTCTGGATTTATCAAACATCAGAATTGTGCGAAATCTCTTTCCTCCACTCAAGGTCATATTGACAGCTGGCATTCTTAACAATGCTGAGTCTCATTTATGTGTTTATATCCCTTCTCATGCCATGATTATCAATCAGAGAAGATAATGGGCACTGAAGCAGGCAGTATCTCAGTCACTCCATGAGGTGAGACACCAGTCAAGGTTCCCTAAACAACATGTCTTCCTGAGGTAGCCGTGAAGGGTTCTATTCTCTCAACATCATTGTTTCATTACAGCCAAGAAAGATTGCCTCTGAAGCACTGATAACAGAAAAAAAGCACTCAAACAATACACTATAATATTTACATTTGCACAATTAATAGATGTTTTTTTTTAGTTCCTTGAAATCCATATTACCCATTTTTAAAGAAAGAGATAAGAGCCTTTTACTCAAATGAGCACTTGACAGATTTTTTTTATCCACTTTAGACCATTATTTCCAGTAGGAGTCTCCCGCTGTGTGGGAAGCAGCAGAGGGGGGCTGTGTTTAAGATGCCCAAACTCTTCTGATATTGCAGCTTTGCAGTTTATCTGCCGATGAAATCAGCGGGTTCACGCAGCAGGAAATCTCCTTCAGAAGATCTGATTAGTCTCATTCCACTAAAATCAGGGAAGCGCATGTCATATCTAAATGCAAAGTTAGCGTAACAATATCAAGTCGGAGCCTAAAGCTGCTAATGATCCTGAATCTGAGGTCAAAAATAATGGGTTATAACTGATGTTTTGGCTGAAGTTAATATGTATGTAATCATTATCATGCATGTGGGTGGTAATAAGTACGGCTGAATGGGCTAATCTTATAAAGTGTTGCTCCGTATGCTGAAATCATTTGAAATGCTGCAGTATAATGTGGGTGGTTGCGAATTGCTGAATTAAACCGCTGTTTGTACTCTCAGGTGTTCTGTACAGTAAGGGTTTATCCCCAGAGACAGAACAGGAGGTTAAAACTCTGACTATTCAGTTTTTCTATTTGCATCTTTCCATATTTATGTCATTATTTGGATTCACGGTCCTAATGGAGAAAAAGTCACTTAGCTAATTTGCATAAACCCAGGATACCGCAATTATCAACAGACCCTGCCATTCTCCAGAGACTTTAGAGATGTCCGCTCTTACCGCGGGAACAATTAACATAACCGCTTCATCTGTTGGCATGCATTTAAACTAAGGCTTTTTCCCACCTTTTATAAGACCATACAAAAACTAGAGCAAATTCAGTCACTATTAAATCCATAAATGATTAGATAAACTACAAAAAAAGCATATCTCTTTTGAATTATGAAGCCCTTGATTTCCAAGCAAGGGCTGGGCTGGTACAGTCATTGCCGCAGGTCTAGAAGCTCAATGAGATAAGGAAATGATGAACGAACTAAAGACACATTACACAGGGCTGAGTGTGAGAAGTTTTCATCCCATGGGCTTAAAGGATGGCTTCTATTTGTAATTACCTAAACTGCTTTTTAGCAGCTCATTGACATGCTTTGAGCAAAAGAAAAGGATAAATTGAAAAGGAAACCTAAGTTTGTTCTGAAGTCTAAAAAGGGAAAAATCGATATAACCTCCAGAAACAGTGTGAAAAAAAAAAAACATTGCTTCAAAGCTTATTGACAGATGCTTTAAGTGCACTATGGTCTATGATAACAGCTTAGAACTTTTGACAAAAGATTAAAACTATTTCAAAAGCTCGTAAAAGAGATTTTTTTTAAGCCTGATGTCAGATTCGAAATGAAAGTATGCTATCAGAAAGTCCAAACTGTTTTGACTCCCATTAATAGTGACAAAGAGCCAAAGATTTTTTTCAACAAAATCAATATTAGCTTTACTGTTATATGGGTCCGGTTAGACTCTAATAAACAAGTTGAAGAGCAAAACGAGGCCTGAATGCTTCATTTAAATCCATCATGCAAGTCGATCAACGTTTTTTAAAAGCCTTATAAATTGTGAGAACGGAGATAGGGTATGGCACATCTAAAGCCCAATTTATACTTCTGCATCGAACTTACGTCGTAGGCTGTGTGCAGCACACGTACCCTTCGGCTTACCCTGACGCGCACCTCTCCAAAAATGTAACAACGCGTCAATTCCACGCGGACGCAAGCGCTGTGATTGGTCTGCCCTCGGGTTTCTGCGTGCGTCAACGCTGACAACGACGCAGAAGTATAAATTAAAACCAGCGCATAGTCTACAGCGTAGAGGCTCCGGCGTAGGTCCGACGCAGAAGTATAAATCAGCCTTAAGGCTGCAAATGATTCAATCAATTAGCTACTGTATATCTGCTTCTGCAGGTAGAAGAATGGAGGACATAAAATAATCTGCTGTGAAAGACCTCTAGAGAGCAGTAAAGTTTGACCTGGCATTAACTATAGAGGAAATAAAGTAATATGGGAGGCTGTGTTAAGATAAGACGGTCATATGCACAAGCATGATTCGTCGAAACTGTGCACGTATGGAGCATGTGAGGGTTAAGGGTCATAAAGGCTCTGTCATGCTGAATGGCAATTGGCTGAATTGATTTCACACAATCTTGAACCTCTGGGCTCAGTATTGATCCCGCTAGCTTTTGATTTTCACACACAATGAACACTCACACAACAGCCCATTTCAAATTATCCATCTTCAACTGCCCGAGGTAAGATAAAAGCAACTTAAATATCTCAGATTCAGAATATCTCCTACTGAAGTTTTCAAAGATTCAAATGCATGCAAATACAGGCTCTGTCAGTCCAGAAAACTAGAACAGTAATAAAAAAACATTATACAAACAATGATGGGCTATAAATTGGAAAATTGGCTATTTGCAATAAGCAGAAATGGAATCTAATTACAGTGGTCGGACTCATTACTTGACATGTGACCTTATTCATACAGCCAGTTAACAATGTTGTTAGCAGCACTGTGCATTGTTGAAAAAGGATAATATCCAGACACGCCATTCATCATAATTATAGCACGTAATAGCAGGTATAGCATCTAATACATACAGCAACAGCTATGCATTATGAAGAAATCTAGCTCCATTGTCAGGGAGGTAGAGCTTCACTGAAAGATGATTCATAACTTACTGACATAAAGAGCTTTGAAATTTTATTGTTTCATTATGCAGGCAAATAAATCTGTTAATCATAATGCATTCACACCACAGATTACAATAATACTTGGGGAATACAACAGTCAGAGACAAAGCATTGATGTCTTTGAATTATGAGTGAATGATGAAATGCCATAAATCAGGAATAAATGATTTAGAGGTGCAAGATATATTGCCAGCTGATATATTTGGTATAACTATGCATTTGCTTGGTACATTATTGTTTAAGTAAACAAGAGCATATTAGTAATATTGAAATCACAGACAATGTTAAACAATGTTGAACCTCACAATTCATTTTATTCAGTTTCTGTAATATGTCTTTTTGGCCCTTCAAATGAATCTGTATTCAAACTGTGCGTGAAGTGGTGACAGCCCGGGTGCTACAGTGATGGTGTACTCATTAAACGCCAGGGAAAGGGTTTTGAAATCTCCTGGGAAACTTAGATGTGTGGATAAAGCTGAACACAGGAAAGGAAATGTATGTCCTTTTCAACTAGTGTCAGTAGCCAGCTTGTCTTTTCATTCAGCACACATTTGCTTCACCAATGTTTTCCATTTTGTTCCCATTGTGCTAGTTTTGCTTAATTCCCACCATCAGCATCTATTTCTGAGCATATTTCCTTTCTAAGTTTACACGTATTATTTACGAATGTGACGTTTGGGAACGCTTTTAAATTTCAGTTTATAATATTTAAAACAACAATTACAGTGAAAGATTATTTTTGTGGTTTCTGGACTGACATACAGTCCATTTTCTAACATTCATTATTAACTCTGAAAATGCCTGAAGGACTAAAATACCAAATGTCTTGGATCTCCAACAAAAGAAGAGAGAAATAAAATGAGATCTAAATCTAAGTTATGCTAAGTCATCATGGGAACATCGTTAAAAAGGCACAGAATTGTTAGGTATTTTGAGGACAACTTCCTTTACCCTTTATTATCTAATGCACTTTGTATAAACCTAGACTTCACCAATCATTGCATATAAACCTACATTTCTGATCCTCGCTTTATACTGGGGGTGTAACAATATATATCATATCACAATATATCACAATACAAAAATGCAACAATATGTATTGTGGATAGTGACATATGTATTGTTTATAGTTCACCCAAAATGAAAATGACTGTGAAAAAGTGTTGTAGTGTCAGTACTACATTAAACTACTATATATATAATGTTGAATATAATGTATAATAATGCAATGGGGCAATATTTGTGGGTCCTGATAATGCCAAATGTCTTATGTTACCAGTAAAACGTGGCTTACCTTATTTTAAATATATCTAGTCAGTGAAAGATTCTGGAGCTGAAATATTCTGTATTTTCAGCTTCAGAATTATTAATATTTTTATTCTGGTGTCACCACTGTCCTGTGAATTGGGTTACCAGCACTTACCAGCAAGTCCAAACCTATTCATTCACACCCCAAATGTAATGCCAAATTTAGCATTTTAATCAACAGTTAATTTTTTGTTAACCTTTTACCATGTCTTGGAGTATCAAAATAATATTGTATCACGAGTTCAGTATCGTGATTTATACTAATCGAATCGTGACATGAGGGTATCGTTACACCCCTAATTTATACTAATCAGATCTTGCGGGTAATGTCCTCTAACCTCAATGCTCTTTATTAAATGTCTAGTGCTACACATTCACAACATAAATTTGGTGCTGCATTTCCTAGTAATTGTTTTATGGGATCATTTAAAAGGTTAGAACATTTCTATGAAGGTTAGTAAGTATTTTGACTGCACATCCTTAGAGATGCTGACTAACCTCAAACATTTCAACACAAAATTTTATAAAAACCACTTTCAAGCTCATTTCAGCCTATTCATTTGAGGCTTATTCATTTTGCTTATAGTGGATTCAAATATTTTTTGCGGAAGACTCAATACAAAATACACTGCACTGCTTCAAGCTTCCAAAGTGGATCTAAAATAGCAGCCAAAAAGACCTGTGACGAAGCCTGTCACCGAAAAAGAATCATGTCACTTCAGCTATTCCAGACACAAATAATGCTGTTCACGTTTTTCACCCTAAAAGGCTCAGAGAGCCTTCATTTTTTTCCTCTCTGACAGGTAAAACCAGAATTATACCCCCTCACTCTCTCTGTGAACAGCAGAAACAGGCATTCAATGGCTGGGTGATGCGAGGGTCTGTTTGAGTGTGTTTGTGAGGGCAAGCTCAATAATGGCCACTCTTGCTTGAGAGAAAGCAATGTCATGAGGTCAAAGCAGTGACTAAAATGGTGGCCTAAGGAAAGTGTTCAAGAGAACAATAGTGGTTGATTGTCAGGCTGAGATATGTGCAAGAGCTAATGATGCCATTTAACTCTACCTCTCCTAGCCTTTTCTTTGTTACATGTCACCAAACTTCAGGTTTAGAGCAGTAAGATTTACACTAATTACTATAAATCAAAAAGTATCACCCAATGGTGCCAGATATATGCCATTTCTGAACTAATTTACAAAGGTAACCTAATTATAATTCTTGTAACTATATTAGAAACTGTATATCGCTGGGATGGAACCCTGATGTTACAATGAATGAGAGAAACTGAAATGCCCAATATTGCAGCTCTACTAAAATAATCTCTGCCTTCCGAATAAAAGAGTCAATCATTAATCGACAAAATCACTGCATGGCTTTTAAGTGAAAATTGCACTCAGCCTTTGTGCACTGCACATGCACAGTGTGTGTGTGTGTGTGTGTGTGTGTGTGTGTGTGTGTGTGTGTGTGTGTGTGTGTGAGAGTCATTTGAGAGAAAGAAACAACATTTATGATATGATTCATCTCAGATTTCATTGCTGATTTGAATTATGCAACTGAAGTGTGAGTATGACACAGTTTTTGATTGTTTGGTATTCCCCATTCGTTGAGATCTAACTTATACTTACATGACTGAAAAAAGCTGTGTGTGTTCACAAGACTGCCTTGAAATTGAACTTTGACTCTATCTGGCATATATTCAATGTAATATTCCTCTAAATAGGTATGAGGGACATTGAGAAATATTTGGTCTTATCTGAATAGAGAACATAATGTATGACTACAAATGGACAACAAACTATGACTACTTTCAAAAGAAACCAAACGACTACTATAATTTAAAATAATTATGGCTGAAGTCCAAAAGGTTCATGAACTACAACCATTTCACTTTTATTTATATAGCGCTTTATACAATAGAGATAGATTCAAAGCAGCTTTACAGGGATAAAAAACAATAATTATTCAATGATGCAAACAGTGGTCAACTCTGCTGTAAAGCAACTCTAAAAAGAAAATAGTGTCATTGTTCAGCTGTTGATTCGGTTTTATTCAATTACTGTGTGATTGGTTTGTGATACGTGTAAAACGTCACAATCAGTAAATGAGTGACCAATGAGCTATCGCTCTGCTACAGTAAGCCTGTTGTTAATGCCTCTTGGGGTGTGTCATGGTGGAAAGCCCACCACTTCCTTTTGTGGCTGCGTACTATGGAGTGTGATGTTGGGCTACCAAGGCTGGCGTGTGTGGTGCGCTGTTTGGTCTCGTTGTGGCGTGCCTTCAGGGCCCCCATCTGTGCGGCATTGCAGTGTAACCTAGCCAGGTCGGAGCACCAACTGTTGCTGTTATAGCCACTAAAGAAGCTAATATATGATCTCTGTATGTGCCATCGTGAGTATTATGTCATCGGATCACGGTCCTCTTTGCATGCGTTAAGAGAGGCAGAGTGAAAGCAGTCACCTTAACGCAGCTCTCACCCAACCCTTCGCTCTTTGAGCCACGCTGCTGCTTTTGGGGTCCAGTCACATCCTCGTCTAATGCCCAAGTGGGCTTGGTTGTGTTAGTATTATTTCTTTGTTTATTTGTTTCAGTCTCTATCAATTGTATCGATTACCGCCATGCAGTAGTAAGAGTTAGTGGTTTCGGGCTATTTTGCAATATTATGATATGTAATTAGCTGTAATTAGAATTCGGGCTGATCTTTACACTTTTGTGACAATATAATTCTTTGTTTTTGTCTTTAAAGTGTACGGTTCTGTAACATTGATTTATTTTGTTTATTTTGAGTATATTTGTAATTTGTGTTCTTCTTGGTTTTTGTTTTTTTACATTTTGATTTAGTTTGATTTATGTTCTTTCAAATGTGATCTTTCTTTGTTTCTTTTCTTTTTCTAGGAGCTGAGTGCTTCCTGAAGCGTGCTGGTTCTTTGCTCCACGTTGCAAGGGTGTATACTTCACCAAGGGTTGTCATTACGGCTGTCCCAATTGCTGTGTCATTATTTGCAGTGAACTTTGAGGGTGTGATTCTGATTGGCGGGGTTCTTTTGTGTACCTGGTGCTGTCGAACTTGCCCGCTCTCACAGAGGAAGCCTCAGCCCCTGCAACGATTGTTCATTTTCCTTTTATTCGGTTTCATTCGACCAAATGCATATTTGAGTGTGACTTAATGGAATAGTGGAATAGTCGCTAAGAATCAAGCCACTTGCAACATGTGTAAAGTTAATCAATTATGGAATGAGTTCAATTCAGCTTACAAGCAGCTCTGGAGAAAACAGTGATGTCATCATCCAGCTCAGTTCAGTTCTCATCCAATAGCCTCAGTACTGTCAAACTTTCATTTTATATACGTCATATACATTTCAGTTTGTATACGTCACTAACATGGTCAGGGGAAGGTGAAGGTTGGGTCAATTAGATGGTTTTGACAGTGATGTACCCATTCAATGTCCACTTGATCAGCAATAAAACTGATTAGCTGAAATTTCTCCTCACAAAGAAACTGTATTTCTTCCTTACTTATGCATTCCATTTCATAAAAGCCTGGTAGAATGTCTCTACACCTGACACAGCAAACGGATGCTTCTTTTCCAGTTCACGTCATTGCACACACAGACATCATGCATTCTACACACTCCTGTAGAGCAAAAGAAATTGATGGCTAAATGTAATAGGACTTTTGTGAAATGTGAAAACACTTTTCAAATTTATTTAATTTTAGGTTGTCGTTAATATTACTACAAACATAATACACATAAAATAATTTTCATTTCTTCATTTAAAAATAATTGTAAGGCTCCTGAACAGCGGTTTTATGTGTGGGCGACAGGCCTACAAGTACAGTTCCTATCTACTTGCATGGAGAAAGACTGAAATCTCCACAACTCCTTAATGAATTCAAAACATATTTCATATCAGCAGTAAGACCTGACAGCAGCATAGAATAGCTTCTTCAAATCATGCTCAAAAACTGAATGTTTTAGGCGGATCCAGTTCATTTCACATGGACCGTCTAGAGTCAACAAACTCTGATTAACCAAAAGACGTGATTTCCATTCCTACAGCAGCCATAATAAGTGTCATAATTTCTCATTTCCCATTTATTTGCCTATGAGTGGCCTGTCCCCTAGCCTTATAAACTTTCTGCATTAAGAGATTTTTTTTTTTCATTCATTTTTTTAGGTTTAACAACGCAAAAAAATAATTATTTCAGAGTGCCATGTGGAACCCCCTGGAGTATACGTACCCCTGGTTGGGAATCACTCATTCCAGAGGATTAAAACTGGCACACAAGCACAGGAACTAGATGCAAAACATAATTCACCCCACTTTGAAATCTGGATTATGCAATGGCCTTCTTAATCCTTTTAGTTGTTTAAAATCACATTAGAGTTCAGATAGAGCTGAGTGTTCCACATGGTGGAGTTTTTTCCCCCTCATGTTGACACCCCAGGCACTAGTGCTAGGACATTTATTTGTCAGATTTTACTCTTGGTTTTTTTTTACTTCCACTTTTTTCAACCCCCAAGCTGTGTAATGCTCAGGAGAGGCATCTAAACATGTTAGCTCTCTTAGAAACAGATATACCCCCAAACTTACTCAAATCCATTTAACATTAAAATCCTTTTTACAGTCTGTTTCATGCTATGGAAAGAGAAATTTCCCTTAGCTATGTTTCTAATGAGTTTATTCAATTAGCTAATGACGACCACCCTATCTACTAGTATTAGTACATAAAGTGCATCGCACTGTCTAGACATAACATTTCATGTCTTAGGATTTGAATGAATGAGTTGGTTTCTATGCTATCTGACATATCTTTCAAAGTCGAAATAAATCTGGGCAGCTTCTAAGTGCTTGGATAAGTTGGAAAAATTAGTCACAAGAAAAACCCATAGCCATACATATTCTGTTCCAAAACTATAATCCAGTAGATAGTAAGCTGCCTGTGGCATTATACTGCACTCTTGATGAAAAATTATTTTCTCCTAAACAAATCTCTCAAAATGCACTGAAATAAATAAATATCCAAAACTAGGGAAGAGGTGAGAGAATTGTTCTATCAAAAACAAACATAATTCATTCAATAATAAAAACACTTGATAAGCCACTGTTAGATACCTGAAAAACTTCAAGCACTGTTTACGCTTTGTTCTATTGCTTGTAAGTGGTTTCTTTGTTCTTGGTTTTTAAACTGTTTACTGCAAATTATTCTAAATTATTCTACGTTGAGAAAGGCCAAAAAAAGTTTTGTATCCTCAAAGTCTGTGCATGTGATTGTCTTAAAAAAATTTTTTTTTAAATCACAAAACATCACCTGTGAGCCCCTTCATGCTTGGTCATCACCTTTTCAATGTAATTCATAAAGCATTCTGGTCCATCGAGACATTTAAACAATTCCTCCACGTTCACTACAGCTGTCCTTTCAGACAAACACACCCCATGATGCTCCAGTCACATGATTCAGTACTCTAGGCTCAACTGTGCGGCTGCTATTTCATTTATTTATTTTATGGTATTTTCATATGTACTGATGGTGCATGAATTGAACAAGGACAAACCAATCATAAAGAAAAAATCCAGTTCAATTTTGAAGCATTTAAAAAAAAAAATCCCCTTCCAAGGCTAGAGAGAAAACCGATAAAAACAAAACCGCAAAAGAAGCACACGCTTATGTATTTACAGATGAGATCAAAGCAGATAGAAAGACATTTGTATAAAGTACTTGATGTGAGTACTTGATACATAACTTGTCTATGAGATTTTGAATCATCATACAAATGAATAAGGGAAGGTAGCCTATCTATTTTAGGTGACTGGACACTTTTTTTAATTTACTGTATTCAACATTAATAATTACCTTCACATCTTCACTTTTTCAATTTAAAAATGGTCCTGTGGTGTGAAAAAAAAAAGTCCATTCTGCATTTTTATGTACATTTGTTCTGGATTTGGATTAAAGCAACACTAAGTAAGATTTTTTACCTTAAAATAATGTTTACAAAATCGTTTCAGTGGTTCATTAAGTCGTAACAGGGTGAAAGGCACTTCTGGATTCGCTTTGCGGTCCTATATCTGCTATAACCACGCTATGTAAGATTGCCAGATCGGGTCGCGTTTCTGTAGTTCTAATGAGACATATGAAAACTACAAATTTGTCTAGCTTTACGTCAAGCGTTACAATAGTCATTATTTTGTTTTTCTTCGTTTCTGATGTCGCAATACATCATACTTTCATGAAATCATGCAACATACACTAACTTGTCTGTTGACATCGTTCATTCCAAAGCCGGTGCTAGATAAACAGCGAGCGTGCGTGCGACAGTAGGCTGCGGTAGGCTAAATTGTTTACGACAGCGGTAATTACGCTTCCAACCTGTAGGGCGACCGAAGAGGAAAGTTACTTGGTGTTGCTTTTATGATCTTAAGATCTCTTAATATATTTTTACCTTATTTAGTTTCAATTCCATGTGACCAGATTTCTGGTATATATATATTTCAGTGGTCACAATTGAAACTTGCTATTTATAATAAAAAAAAAAAGTGATAATTTCAGTGATGAGTATTTTAACCATGGTAAAAGTAGAAATGAAGTATGGTCTATCACATTCAGTCAAACAATTTCACAGCGTAATTCTAACAACTTGTCCTCCTCAAACTAATGTTTGATGATGTCAGTAGACATGTAAAACTATCCAGTGACAAGAGCATGTCGAATTGTCATGTCAAATGCTTCAACGTTACATTTGCAGTAGTCTCAGCCTCAGACGCCACGCCAACGGACCGTTGGCTGAACGTCTTATGCATATAGCACACTTAACTGGAAACACGTCAGGATTTTCAAAGTCGACATCTGATTGGTTGAATTCTACAGGTTTTGGGAAACGTTTGTGTTGCATTCTTTAACGGTCCACCTGGAAACAATGTCATCGTGATGCCAAACCCCCTTGTGGAAGAAGAAAGCCGTTGTGTTTACAACGGGGACAATGATTGCTTACCAGGATCAACTAAACACTGGATTTTCAAAAGTATGTGAAGATCGAGGCTCCATTGTTGCAGTAAACTTCCACAACGTTCTTGAATGAATCATGGCGGTCTGTTATCGTAGGGACATCGACTTTTCATTTTCACTCCCTTAAACATGATGCAGAACAAAACGAACTGTGATTGGTTGTGTTACATTTTAGTCAAACATCCTCTTGACCGGTCCTTGGCCAATGAAGGTATGGCTACGCGAGACTACGTTTGCATAGGCTGTACTATTTGAATTCATGATTGGTTGACTGCCAAAATAAAATCTTAAACAGAACGATAAGATAACGTAACCGGTTAATGGTAATTTCAAATAAACGTTTCTATTCAGGATGTTTAAACTTGATTTCGTTTTCGTTTATGTTAAAATTTCGTTCGTTTACGTTTTTGTTCCTTGAACCGGTTCAGAGCCCTGGTTTCTGAGGACTTTCCCCCCAAAACAGGGACATCCAGTCACCCTAATCAAGCTTGTCAAAGCCAATTCTATGCATCTAGCATCAGTTCTTCATTCAAGTGAGCCAAATACCGGGTTGGATTTATCATCCCCAGCACACGACCACAGGCAGAAACATGCTTTAGTAATCTCACACCAAGCGTCTCAGCTGCTATGGCACTTTGTCAGTGCCGCGAGGCCAGCGAGATTTACTGTGGAGTGAATCTGGGCTCCTAGTGGCCAAAGCTGTCCCATTTTCCCCGGCCTGACTGCACTGACCTCATATGATAAATGTGCTCTTCGGGGCAAAGAAGAACAAAGCTCGCCGTTATTGATGCTCTCAATTAATAATCTCAGACCTGCTGCTGGATTCATGCGTAAAGTGTCCACCGCTGCCCCCGCCTGCTCCGAGATATAGCATGGACCATACAGATAAGACACAGTGAACAATTAGAAGCCTAATTAAAACGATAACTGACAGTGCTTCTGACAAGCTATGTTGAAATATCATGTGTAAGAAATGTTTAGAGGTACACCGCGTGAGTATTACTGATTAATGCGCAAGAAGTAATTCACTTGTGAGGCTCATTGGCATGTTGAGACATTGAGTCTGTCTCCTGCATGTCAAAAGCCGGCTAAAAAAAGAAAAGAAACGAAACACATGACTGCCTACCTACATTCAAGGTGACCATATAGTTACAGAAGTACTGAGGAAATTCACAGCTTCTACATGGAGTTTTGTCAAGCATTTCTAATTGTCTCAACCGTGTCGCTAAAGTAGAGGTTGTTTCTTTAAAGGTGAAGTGTAGGTTTGGGAAACAAGAACCTGTTCTGAATAAGATCTTTTTTTTTTTATAAAATAAATTAATAATAAATATATCAAATGATAATGAAATCTCACACAATACTAAAATACTGAAAGTTTCCTTCACTATTTTTCATGCTACTAAGTTGTTAACCCCAAAACAGAGCAGTGTAATAATGAATTTTATGAAATTATACTGACAACAATGCAGTCATTTCCAAACATTTGACTCTGATTAGTCGATTATTTTGAGTGAATCAAACACATACAGCTTAAAACTTACTTTGAGACTTAAATCAGTGTAGTTACTGACCTGTTGTTCATATGACTAATATTAAAAGGCACAATATGTAAGATTTTTTTGCCACAAGAGGGCGCAGTTTCCAACAATAACAAAAGCGTAGGTTGATGACGCAGTGATGAGCTGAATGATGGGACTTACTGTCAAGCTGATGGATCTAATAATGTTTATGGATGAGTGCAAACATTCATGTTTTCTAACATTACAGTGGTATGAAGCAGGTCGCGATTACTAAAGAGACAGATATCACAAGCGAGTCCCGCGGATATAAAGGAATAAGGACATTTCATTCTACCGAACTACCCGCAAGTGCTGGATTACTTACACAGGTCAGTTTATTAGACGAATTAAACTTGTGAGGTAACGCAGCGCTGCTTCACTTGGTCTAACAGTTACACTATCACACTAAATGGCATTTAAATGTGTGTTGAAAGTCTTAATGTTATACTACGTGTTAGTTCGTTTGCTATACGAAACTAGCAGTAAGCTAGATCAACATTAGAATAATATACTGACCATATTCTAACATTTCATCATGTTGAGCTAACGTTATATAACATTGATTTGTTTTATGTACATTTGCTCAGTCTAATAAAGCTGTCAAGTCGTGACTCGTGAAGCTCTGTCATGTCCAAGTTAGTCGCGGACGTGGAGCTCTCGGCATCTCAAAAATGCCATGCTGATATTGATCCTCATTTTAGTTCTCCTTGTTTGTCCCAAAGTCTGCTTGCCATGGTCTATGTTTGAAAGAAACAAGAACTGCGTGCCGCTAAACGTTACGCACTACGCAATGCGCCCAAATTGGTGTCACGTTCGGGTCACCCATGCGTAAATGGGTGTAGATGTTGATTTTGAACCTAACATAATGTGTTGCTCATGCAAGCTATGATTGTTGTTTTCTAAACTCCGGTAAAAAAAACTCCAGCATCACACCTCTTTAGCTCTGTTATGCAGGTCAGGTATTGCTTTCACATTCGCTCTGAATGCAGACTAATGGAAGTCTGCATTCAGTGAGAAAAAAAACTGAACCCCTTAGAGGAGAAACACGCCTCATGGCGCCATAAAGGCTTTCGGCGTTCTCTCAGGGCGAGTTTGAGAGATGCGGGTTTATGCCCTTTTTCTTACAATGGAAGAAGTGCATTATTTTGCTGCATAAAAAAAAAGCCCCATCACCTCCAAATTATACACCAAATTGCAGGCATACACTTTAAGGACATGAAGTGCTGGAAAAGTCCGCTGTAGAATTTATGACAAGTATTGGATAAAGGGCCACTTCTGTGATAGATATGACTCAGCAGACGGTTTTGTGGAGTATAAGCAAGGAGTTTTTTGTAAGCGGAGGTTTGAAGACGAAAACTAAAGCTGAAATGGAGCATTAAGAAAATGACACAGTCCATTTCAGCTCCCAAATCCTCCTACGGTTGTCTCGCTGAGACATGATTAATGGGCGTAATCAAGTGATGTCCCTCCGTCTGCCTGTGCCCTTCATGGCCTCAGCTAATTACACTGTGCACAACAAACAAGCCCAAATCACAACTGATGCTTTATGAAGTGGGGGCACTCATTCATGAGCTCTGTTGTGCGTTGAGCGTATGTCATGCTAAAGCCATCAAGGAATGGGCAAGACATTAAGTGAATTCCTAAAGATTGCCAATGTAACATACTGTATAGAAAAGTGGAGCTGTCATATAACTTTGAAACAAAATGCTCTTTTCTCGAAGCAAAAATGCATGGTATATCACTGGCTGTCAAGTGCCGTTTAGAGTTAGCAATAAGCTAATCTTTTCGGCCAATACAAAAGTTTGGGGTCAGTAAGATGTGTGTGTTTGAAAGTACCGGTAGTCTCTTATGCTCAACAAAGCAGCATTTATTTGATCAAAAACACTGTAAAACGTTTTTTAGTTTTTCTAATATATTTTTAAATGTAATTTAATCCTGTGATGACAAAGCTGATACTTCAGAAAATATGCTGATTTGGTGTCCCCCATTTAAAAAAATGTTTTTGCTTGGTTTATTAAAAAACATATTAAGTTGGTATTTGAACCTGGGTCCTCTATATGCTAAACAAAAACTTTACCACGACTCTATACCATCTCACACTTATGTACAGAATGACTAAGTAGTTCATTAAACGTTTTTTTTTTTTTCATCTAGAGGATATGAAGTGTGCCAACTTGTCACTGGTGCCCACTCCAGCCACTGATGATAGAAGAACAATAAATAAACTAACTATTTATGTTGTGCACCATTACAAATGTCTTTTCTGTGAGTTTCAATTAGTCTTTTTAACAGCATTGAACTGAGGACTGCTGTAAATGTTTACTGCATGACTTACTGTGAGGGCAGTAAAAGACCTGTGTGATTTAATGCTAAATTCCTGCCTTGTCCACTAAATGAATTTTTGGACACATAAATTATGTCATTCAAGTTCACCTTGCTTTAATTTAAATATTTTAACAAAAGCATCAAATTAGCAGAAATAAAATGCTAGGTTTCAAGGACTTTTAAGAACAGATGCTTTTGTCATAAATGTCTGGTGTTCAGAAGAGCACTTAAAACATTTTTGGTGGACTATACTTTAACATAGTCTGAAAAATTACACAAAGGTATTCGGCTGCTGCTCGATTATTGTCATTTTCATCTAAATCTCAGATCTGGTCAAAATAATATGCATAAATAAATTGTCAAGAAACAATTTAGAAGAGTCCTACTGGAAATGTTGTGTCAAATTAGAGTCATTTACCAAGATGACCTGCCAATACTGACTTGAAGGAAATTACTTTACAGTAGGCTAGGCTATATCTCAAATTATTGATCCCATTTCAGATTTCTCAGCACACAACTCTTCTTTAACGCATCCCTAGGCCTTGCATTGCTTTTCTGTGTCTGAAGATAAAGACCGTATTAATCAATTTACCACACTTCTAGGGAAATTTCCCAGAAACTTTTGAAATATTAATCTCTGCCCGTGACGCATTTGGCTGGTCACTCTTCCTGCCTTAGAAATATCACTAATGTTCACTCATACATTTAAACTCCACATCGCTCCCTCATACTTCTTCCAGGCAACTAATTACTGAGTTCAGTGATGGAAGGGCACATATTTAAACTGCAGTCCATTAATCAAACCTCAGTTGAAATATGAATAATACATGTTAATTTAGCAATTACGGCCCTTAATTGCAAGGGCCCCCAATGAAAGCCCAGTGATTCGCAACTGATTCGATGGCCAGTGTAAGACATGTAATATTCTGGTAAGTAGGATATCAATACAAATGTTAAAAATACTCTGAGTCTGGAGATTCAGATTAGATTGAAATACTATTTATCTTAAAGATTAAAGTCTTTGAGACTTGTTTCAAAGCCGTGGTTATTCAATAGCATAACTTAAGTTGGTTAAACCACACCATAAACACAGTAATGACTACTTGCTTTACCTATTGCCAGTATCAGTTAGGAGTGGGTGTTATGACTAAATTCATATAGTATGACTAACTTTATACCATGGTATCAGGGAATATATAGTTATAGTATATAATCATAATTACCGGTATTAGGGGTGTAAATCGGACAGTTCATCACGATACAATATGATATCGATTCTATCAGCCAGCGATAGGCTATTTGCTGATACCTCAAAAAATTATGCGATACGATTACGATTTGATTCAGGGCTATATCGATTGTTTTATCAATATTTAGATATAATATCCCAAGTTTAAACAACCAGTTAAAAAAAAATGTTACTCACAAATGCAACCAAAATTTATAACATGAATGTTTATTAAACTCTTTGAAAATTGCACACCCTCTCCCAATTGGGACATTTTACATGTTATGAACCCAGTATGGGTCATATTTGTGGGTTGTGTGTTTTTCTTTCTGTTTGGTTTGCAGGAGGGAGTTAAAGTGAGTGACGTCATTATTGATTAAGGAGTTACACCTGTGTTGGAGCTGATGCCGGCAATTAAAAGCAGTTCCTTTCAGCTGTGACGCGCATGCTCTCCCATCCTCATGCCGTGTCTTGGATTCCGTTGTTTGTTTGCGTTCCGTCTCGTCTCCTTCTCATTTAATTATTTTTACTTTAATAAATGTTATTCTTTTTGAGCAATATCCAACGTGTTGTCTCCTTCTTTGTCGCGGCTTGCGAGCCGGCCGTGACACAACAGAAGAGTTAATTTGCAAAAATAGATAACTTTTTATAGATACTTAAGTAATCATAACTAAAAAAATACAGGTAAGTTACAAAATTAAAGTTCATTGAAAATGTTTGTTCATATATTAAAAGTTAGTTTTTTAGCAAAAGCAGATAACTCCAACAGTCGTTTTTTGGCAAAAGCAGATAACTCCACATTTCATGTTTCAGAGTTAAACAAAACCAAGTAACTGCTACGATATATAATAAAACACTCAGTTAATCTTTGTAACGTTAATCTCCTCAGCTGACAAAAACCTTTTTGTTGCGATTACACGCAATACAGGGAGCTTTTCCCTCACCACTGAACCATGTGCTGCTTTAGCAAGGTTTTGTGAAAAAGTTTCAGCTTTTTTTCTTTTCTTTTACGCCCCGTAGAAGATATCACAGGTTCATCAAGTTCGCTGAAATTATCCATCCTCGATCACTTTGTCAACTATGAAACACCCCTTAGCAAGCGCGTGTTTTCGAAGTGACTAGTAGTCTTGTCACCTGACCTGAATAATACTGTGCGCTGATTCGCTAAGAACGGACTTATCGGGTTGTGTTCACAAACAACAAGGGTGCTTGTCGGTTTCTACTGTAAAACATGAACTTGCGATGCCTTGACAACGGACAATACCGGCTTTTGTGCTAAAACGTGTTTAAGGTTCAGTCAATCTTGTCAGGCGTCTATTTCTGCTAAGGAGATTAACGTTACATAGTGCGCATTTTTGTTTACTCACCATACTGTCTGCCGACGTGTCTTTGTCGATAAATGCTTAGACGGACGTTACGTAAGGATGTGGAGTGTCAAAATAAAGGTACCTCATGTCGATATTTTACGTGTGGCATTGATGCATCGTATCGTTAAGACGTTTGATCAATGCATCAAACCATATCGATGTATTGTTACACCCCTAATAATTATAGTGTATAAAGTATATTATTATAGTTGCTGAAAATTACAACATACACTCTAAAGAATGCTGGATTGTTTCAACCCATGTTTGGGACAAATATGGACAAACCTAAACGTTGGGTTAAAATGTTATTAAAAAATGTAAACCGGTCACTAGGATGAAGATGATGAAGACGAAGGAGAGTTTAAAAAAAGGTTTCTATAAACAAAACGGTTCTTTAATGAAAACAAACACAGGTAATCCACAACGACGAAGAGAAAGTTAGTGTGTGTAACATGCCCACACAAACAACAGCAGAGTGAAGGTGAGGAACTTAAATACACAGTGATAATGAGGAGATGACGAACAGCTGTGATGATCTGATGAGTGTCCATGACAACTGATGAATGGTGGGAAAATCAAACAAAGGAACACATGTGATGAATTAAAAACAAACTGAAAGTCCATTAAAAGTGAAACTAAAGATAAATAAGTCCAGATAACTGTGACAAAACCAACGACTGAAACAACCCAGCATTTTTATTGGTATATAATTCACTGGATTATCCAAAAATAGAAACCATTATGACATTGAATATTCAGCATATTGTGATAATAAAAATGTAATTATCTAATAATAATGTTTTTCATTTAGTATTTTTATTGTATGCTGTACCATCATGTCACTTGGCCCTAGCCCTCAGATATTATAATTACAATAATGTTATACACGTGCATATGTGACTTATGGCATAAAACTAGTCTGAAGGCATACAGCCTTCAACATTGTAAGAAGAAAAAAAAAAAAACAGAAAAATTGATAATGTCCTTGCAGAAAATGACCAGTGCCTTTTTCCATTAAGTTTACGGACATGTTCTTCAACTCCTTAAACACAATACAATGCAAAGCGTAATTTAAAATATGGGTAAAACACCTGTGAAAAATCAATTGAAATTCTTTCATCTTCATCTTTTCATCTTCATCTTTCGTTTTTTTTTATTCGCTTTGGAGCTATTTTCACAAGTAAGGTGTACATTTTCAAAACTCTTAGTGCTAATATCTAAGATGACAAAACGAACGCAATGGCGTCACCCTTGTTGTCGTGGAAAATAAGGTGAATACACGGAATAAAAAAATCTGTTACGGTTGACATTTTCTACCGTCATACCGCCCAGCCCTAAACCAGTTTCTATATAACTTGTTTGCAATTTCCGATATGTATATAACCAAATGTAATGAATTAGTTTACATAAGTGATTTATAGATAATAACCATCCCTATATTCAAAGTGTGTGTGTGTGTGTGAGTGAGAGAGAGAGAGAGAGAGAGAGAGAGAGAGAGAGAGAGAGAGAGAGAGAGAGAGAGAGAGAGAGAGAGAGAGAGAGAGAGAGAGAGAGAGAGAGAGAGAGAGAGAGATTTGCAATTTGTGAACATAGAGCAGGATAGAGTACAAGGGAGAGGAAACAGTCAATGACTATAACATCCGATTGATCAGAGATGCATCAGTAAGGGAGGCAGATGGCATCAAATACAGCATTTTAAATAACAGTATGTATGCCATGTGATACTGTAAACAGTTTACCATGATAGAGACTGTCACATTACTGTAACTCACCCTTCATCTGTAAAGTTCAACTACAGTACAGATTCAGTCATATGGCACTGTGAGAAAATTTACTGTATTGCCAGCAAACTCTGTTCTAGTACAAAACCTCACGGCAGTTTCATAACTTCATCACACCTTTTGATAACAACACACAAGATAGATACTATTAAAAACATTATGGATTCAATTACATAAGTTAGGTAATGTAAGTGTATTTTCTAATGTTTCTAAACTTTAGCCTGTATTTCTGTAATTATTTCAGCAACAAGGCTGATTTGAAACATGTTTCTTGCATTGTTTGCATGAACTGAATAAACTGATTGTTAAAAGTACTAAATTGAAATAAGATCATACTGTTGTGTTTCGTGATTAAACCAAATGTTCTCATTACATATTACAATAATCTTGTGTTTGAAACAATGATTATGTGGACTGAATATAACTGTAATGAAATCATGGGATCAGGATTGGAAAGAATGACTAGCTGTGATATGCGTGTGATCAGTTTGTATTTTTGTACTAAGACTTTTGAAAATGTACACCTTACTTGTGAAAATAGTACCAATGCGAATAAAAAAATAATTGTAAGATGGCACAAATTTTCTTACAAGACTTTTCTTAGAGTGACATGAATTCTGAGTATGCTCTCTCCTTCACCTGTACTATTATAACACCCATCCGTTCCCCACCACTTAAGTCCACCATCTGCTGGGCCCACCCCCCCCCTCTCTCTCTCTCTCTCTCTCTCTCTCTCTCTCTCTCTCTGGATGAATGAAACTCCGTCTGCCAAGTTTGGATAGAAAGACTGAAATACTTTATTGAACCTCAAGGGGATATTCAGGTGGAAAGCAACAACAACACGCACAAAAAGTCACTATGCATACATGCAACGCAATAAAGGCGAAGATTCTTTATGTAAAACTAATGTGATATCACAGCTTTTACTATCAGGGCTCCAGACTCCTTAATATCTATTTTTGTTCACTCATTTTGCTTTTGAATTAATATTAAGACATTATAAATCATAATAATTAAAGCTCAGTGCTTTATTGTCAGCCCTGCAGTGCTACCAAATACTTCGCTCCAGTGCTGCTGCCCTCAAAATGTTAGTTTGGAGCCCTGTGAACTTAAAATAAAACTGCACATTGTAATTTCTGTATGTTAAGTCTATTTATTTTCAAAGCATTTGTCAGTAATACAGTTACTGTGGGGCAAAATGTGAATAACTGCATTGCAAGCTGATTTAAGGTGTGCCCCTAAATTTTCTGCTTGCGCTCCTAGTAAAAAATGTTTGTCTGGAGCCCTTTACTAACAGCTGAATAACCAGTATAGGGGAAATTAATTCGAAACTATAACTTGGGGCAAGATAAAAAAATAGTTGAAAGTATCAAACTACGGTCAAGATACCTTACAGAAAAAAATTGTTAGCTACACTAGTCTATAGCTACACAATAGATAGACAGATTAAGCAATCGAGAGAGCGATGGACGGACGGGCTGATAGATTGGTAGATCGATAGAACGATAGAACGATAGAACGATAGAACGATAGATAGATAGATAGATAGATAGATAGATAGATAGATAGATAGATAGATAGATAGATAGATAGATAGATAGATAGATAGATAGATAGATAGATAGAACGATAGAACGATAGATAGATAGATAGATAGATAGATAGATAGATAGATAGATAGATAGATAGATAGATAGATAGATAGATAGATAGATAGATAGATAGAAGGGCTGGGTATTGACACAAATTTCACAATTCGATTCGATTTTGATCCACAAGCTTGCAATTCGATTCGATTTCGATTACGATTCGATTCGATTCAATATTGATTATTTTGGATATCAGGTACAATACATGCCAAATTTTTTCAAGGAAAACAAATCTCTTAACTAATGCTGTAAACTATGGGAGTCAGTTGTTGCCTACTTGGCTTCATTAGCCTACTATAATTTTGAAGGTAAAAATGAACTGATTTGAAGCTATACAAACACTTAAATTACACTTATTTATTTTTATAATAAGAAAGTTATATGAAATATAAACATTTAAATGGTGGCTGTCATAAAAAACTTGCCAGATTTATTCAAACATGCATTAAATATTGAAGAACATTAAAAATTATAATGAATGTGTAATATGGTGCATATATTTAGCAAAATTCTCCTCTCTGACTGACTAAGTTACTAAGTTTAATGTTTTTTTCCTGAGGTAAATGTGACGTTACATGCCATTGTTTACTTGCTGTTTAACTGACGTCTTTCCACGGATGAAACACTGATTGAGCGATACCACATTACATGATACGGATTTCGAAGTTGTACTCTATCTTTTAACACACTTTCAGATGCTCATTGATGTTTATTTGGCGCTGTAACTGGTATTATTAAGGCGGAGTAACTGGTATTATTAAGGCGGAAGAGGAGAATGAGATCATGTGCGCTCCGTGCTGCTGCTTCTCTTGAGCTGAGCCAGAGCGATCTCACGCCACAGCGCCATAACGGTATTTATGTTTTTGAATTTGGTAAGAAAATGGACGTAATTCGAAATTTGAGACTTTATTTCATAATAATAGTCACAAAGCACAAAGATTATTTCGATTTATTGGATGGGATGCACGATACAATGTTCTACGCGATCATCAAATGAAAACAGGATGACTAATCGATTCTTGAGATTTAAGAATCGATATCGGTTCGTAAAAATGAGAATCGATTAATATCGAGAAATCGATATTTTTTACCCAGCCCTAATAGATAGATAGATGGAAGATAGATAGATAGATAAATAGATAGATAGATAGATAGAATGATTGATAGACAGATAGACATTTAGAAAGAAGACTGTAATTATATGACTTTGAGAGATATATAAGTTGTTCTGTTCAAATCCATTTCACTAATGTTTGTCAGATACTCAAGAGGCCATTATTACAAATCTTCTCAAAAATGGTCTTTGAAATTAGACGTCTCCCTCTGGATAGTGTATCAAGCCATTTCCTGGCCTGGCAATAAAATGAGTTCTTTTGGGAGACGCTCTAAAAGAGCGACTACGGGAGGCTAGATCTGAAAAGTTGTAGAACTGAGAGATTATACAAGCATTTGCATGTAACTTCTGGCGGCACGCACACACACATACTTTACTGCATACTCAGGAACTTTAACATTTTGTCTCATTCAAAGTCAAACCAATTAGCACATGCTGCTCAGATTTCCTTGAGGAAATTACTTTTGATTTAAATACGTCCTCTAAAAATATTTACATTGCTAATGGGAACCACAGACTGTGCATCCCCATTGTAAATAAATGTGTCAGGCTTCATTTCCTATTAGCCGTCCTACTGAAATTATCTACCCGTGAGCAATCGTTAGCGTCTGTACTTTGATGGTTTAGGGGGTATTTACGCAGGTGGAGGCGACACCGTAATTAAACTATCAGAGGCTCGATTTGCACGAAGGTGACAAACGCTACCGAGAGTAACTTTACAGCGGCCAACCAATGCAAATAGATGTGTTTGCGCTAAGACAACGTCTGCTAATGATAATGAAAACAACTTGCTAATGTGATCCTGTTTGTGCTCATGTTGTCTTATTGATGTATAACAGCTAATTTCCTCCGCAAGCATCTGCAGATGATAGAATGTCCGCCAGACGCCACCGTTTTTCTACCTCAGGCTATTTAGCACAACAGGTGTGCACCACGTAGCAACCTTGTGCCACCCAACCCAAACATCCCATCTTGCACATCAGATTTATAGCTGTTGCCTCCTTTCTTTGGCATAAACAACTCATTTGGACAGCCAGCATGTTGTAAACAATGCAGGCCTGGAGGCAATATATCAGTGCAGTCCAGAGATTTATACGTGTGAAGTTGAGGCAGAAATCTCAGCAGACAAGTGTTCTTGGTCCTATTGGCGTCCTCCTTGTTCACTAATCCTGCCGTTCCCAATGCTCTTATCACTGCTAAATCATGCAGCTGACCCCCACGTGTTTACTGAGGTCTGCCAGGCCTATTCCCAACATCCCTACCAAATCCGTCATGAGCCAATAAAAAAAAAGCAAATGCTAAGCTCGAGGCAGCCGTTAGTTCCTGGTAGAGGTGCGGAGGACACGAACAGTGGGTCTCCTTTCTTATTCTCCTATCTCCTCCACACACTCCCAGCCCTTGCAGTTCGGTGCATAAGCCCTATATATTACAAAAACACACATGCAGCGTCCACAAATAGAGCTTCAGCTACATGGCTGTCATAAGAACATTGCTCAAAGAAAGGGTAAAAGACAGATAAAGAGAGAGAGAGAGAGAGAGAGAGAGAGAGAGAGAGAGAGAGAGAGAGACCCATGCCAGTCAACTCTGGAAGCGTGGCAGAATGACCATATAATTGGTGAGACTCTTTCCACACTTGTGTATTGATTAGATATAATTTTGTGCTGAAAACGCCAATTAGAGATGAAATTGTTTCAAAATAAAGTTCGAAACTTTTAAAAAATATATTTGTCAACAAATGGTCATTGAAAAGAAGTTCTAATCATTCAGAAAATAACGATTGTCAACGGTAGAAGGTTAAAAATAAATGTGTATGTGTGTATATATATATATATATATATATATATATATATATATATATATATATATATATATATATATATATATATATATTACACAGACACTACAATAATATATATTTCAAATATATATATATATATATATATATATGTGTGTGCATTTATGTATGTACACACAATAAATGCAAAACTAGAATCTAGCTGGAATATTGAATAGATTTTTGTCATTTTGCCATCATGAAGTATTAATGCACTTGAAAGACTTTAACGGCAGTATAAAATTTCATGTAACAATCATCCACACATATTCAAAGCTTCCTGACACTCTTAATAGACCTCTTAATGTAAGTCTCTCTGTGGATGTCTTGTTTGGCGCCATCAGTGTAAGATGCAGACACCTACGTTTAATCTGATATGAGCTATCAGTGGTGGGATAATCATAAAACAGAATGATTTTAAGATCGGCTTGCATGACTTTCAACTGGGAACAAATGGCTCAGCTGAATGTTAAAAAGCTAATGGATGAAGTCTGACTTGTCAGTAACTGAACACTTCACTTTTCATAAATGCGACACCCCTAAAAATGCCTTCTGAATAATGTAAAAGATCAATTCTGAATGTTTTTTGCAATGATATTACTCACAGCTTCATCATGAAAAAAAAAACTCAATATACTCAATGCAATATATTCGTAATAGAAGTTTTAAAAACAATAACTGAAAAAAAGTTGCCATATAGATGAAAGAGCCCATCATTACACAATGATACGTAAAAATCTTCAGAATATCACATTCAACAACATAATTCTCCTCTTGAAATCAGATAAATGTATATCTTCAGATTATCATCAACCTCTTATTACCAGCCAATCAAAAGCTAAATGAAAATGGTATTCAGAAAAGTCCTTGCTGTGTGACTTTAAATGTAATTCACGAGTTCACACTTACATGCAATTAGAGGGAGTAAAGTTTAATGCGTATTTGGCGTGCTGTCCGGGAGGAGGGCTCCAAGCTCGGAATGCGGCCCCAGAGTACTCCCCCGTATGTAAATGATTAGGACTAGAAGTGTGGAGAAGGGATGGTGGAGGGGTGCTGCAAAACTGTCAATGGATTGAGGTGAACCTGCTGAATCTATATATACCTCTTATCATTGATTGCTGAGTGCTCTCCACCTGTGTTAATTATCTGAACGTGCTCCGAACTTTGTTAATAAAACATCATTTAATGTAAATTTTAATGCATTGTATGGGCAATTATGAGATCAACTCAAGCAATAACTTATAAATAAATCAAGAAAAAAAACAATGATTATATATATATATATATATATATATATATATATATATATATATATATATATATATATATATATATATATATATATATATATATATATATATATATAAAATCATAAAAAATGCATGATATCTGTATGAAGCATAACATTTATATTAAAAGCATTGAAAGATTACTATAAACACATTATTTGCTACATGTCAGTACCGCAGAGAATTAAATTGATAAAGGAGGCTGAAACAAACAGGTTTTTCCACCACTTCCTCTGATCTTATCAGGATGCTGAGAAATAGAAGTAAAATGCTGCTGTTATGAATGATTCTCTCTCATTTCAATTATAGTACACAGAGCCTAGCAGTGATGTGTTTACCAATCATAGATTAGACTTTTTCCTCTATTAACTTTAATGATGCCATTAATGTGTCATATTTTCCTCTTTTCCACAGCCTAAAAAAGGGCTTTTTGTAGTGAACAATGGCATGGTACAGCTTAAAGACAGCACGTAACACTATTTGCAATCCACTTCTCCACCATATGATGACATATTTCAGAATGAAACATGATATTCAACTAGAAACAAAATTATAGGGCTGAACCATGATTAGTATTCATTGGGAATTGATTGGATCGCGAAAAGTGGCGTACTTGTTGCATTTAAAAATGGGAAAATACCAACAAGAACTTAATAGTGTGTAATGCTCAAAAACATTGAAATTTTGTCATAGAATGATAGCTAGAATAATTGATTGAACTATAGATAAAATGATAGGTAGAACAATGAAAAGATACTGTACATAGATCGATTGATCAACAAATAGATGGACAAAGAACAATCGACAGAATGACAAAGAACGATAGCTAGAACGTTAGAATGGAAGAAGGACAGATGTAATGATATGCCAGAATCATAAAATGACAGAATGATCTAGATAGAACGATAGATAAAACAATAGAATGAACGTTTGACTGACAGATAGACAAAGAATGACATTCAACAGAATGATCAAAATAACAGAAGGAACGACAGCATGATAGAACCATAGATGGATGGATGGATGGAATTTCTAATAATAACAACATCAATTTAATAACATCAATTGTGTGCATCAATTCAAAGTAAGATCAGAAGTACACTAAGGACTGTCTGATTACATTCATTCAAAGGTGGAAAACGCGCAAGTTCAGAGGCAGACATGGAAATTGATGTTTCTCCCTTAAAGTGGCTGTACAGGCCCAGATGGCTGTACACTATGAGGACAGTGTTGCGATGGCATAGACACGAGAGGGTTTAACTGGGTTTGAGAGCAGCAGTGCCAGGCCCGTCAGATGGCAGCTCCTCGTGCCTCGCCAGAGGCTGGCAATGGCTACAGGTGGGACGGCTACCACGCCAGATTGGTGGCATCTACTCTTTGGCGTTCTAGTCCAGTATGGAGGGAAAACTGCACAAGGATTCATTATGATAACCAAAGGTCGAGTCTTGAAGGAGGTCATGAGGATGTACTGTACAAACCAATCACTTGGTCGCAATTCTGTAAAATGGTTCATTTTACGACAATAAAACCCCAATATGGATGGCACTATACGTCACTGACTTTTGAGGGCAAATAATTTCATGGGTAGCACTTTATTTTACAGTCCTGTTCTGCATGTACATACTATATATACTTATATACTTATACTTACAAGTATATACTATATACTTCTTATAGCAATTACAATAACTAGTAGGGATGCACGATGATATCGGGACGACATCGGTATCGGCCGATAAAAGCTTAAAATGACCATCATCGGCATCGGCTGATTGGAATATTTCTGCCGATGAGCCTTGCCGATAGGGTGGCGTGTTTCCTATGCGTACGTGACGACCGCGAACGAAGCATGAGCGCCAGCAACTTAAACTTCCAACTAGGGGTGTGCCTATGGAAGTAAAATAATGTCAAATGTTTTTGAAACAAAAAGCATGTTGAATTGCACCAATTGAAAAAAAACATGCATTGCGTTAACCATGCTTGCATTTTAATCCATTGTATTTTTAAGGCTTGCATTTTTATGGGCTGAAATTCAACATGGTTGAATATTTAAGCTGTGAATATTTCAATTAAAAACATTTCAAACACATTTTCAATATTAAAAATTAAATAATCCATATTCACCTTTCATATTTCACTTCCAAAATTTTCAAACTGTTTAAAAATACAACCTATAATATTCAACAGGCAAATTTCGGTCCATTTTATTTCGCCTTGAAAATTCGCTTCCACAAATTCAGTGGTTCAAATTCGACAGTAAATTCAACGTCGACATCCAGGAACTGCAGGAAAAGCAGTAGATTACCGATCATAATCTCCATCTGCTGTAGTCGGCTTTACCAGCAGGGGGTGCACGCGTGTTGACAAGCACCAAAGCAACAGGAGAGGCCTTCACAAAACGTCATTTGCTGAAATGGACAGAAGTACGAGTTATAATTTATATGTGTATGGAAAAGGTTGATTAAGACACATAACACACGACCGTTTACTCAAGTGTCTTATGAGACTTATTTTTACCCCCGTGCAAAGTAAGGTGATTTGTCCACTGCAAAACTAAATTCTCTCGCCGTTGGCATTGATATTAAGTTTTAGTAAAACAACTGTAATACACTGAGACAGAGTGAATTGTTTGTTTTAGTCACTATGACTAGAGGTCGACCGATTCATCGGTTTTGCCGATTAATCGGCACCGATAGTTGATTGGTGGAACTATCGTTATCGGCAAAAATCCACACCGATAGTTTTTCCGGGTTGCGTCCGTTGCTGGAGCGGCTGAGAAGTGCGCGCTGTCATTACACAGCACGAGAGCGCTGAAGAGACTGCTGGCATTATACAGAGCGAGAGCGGCCTCTAGAGGACAAATAACAAACTATCACTGGCTGAGTTGTTTACGTTAACACGTGAGGCAGCGCGCAGCACGGAGAGAACACGCAGCACAGAGAGCGCTGACACTTCAGACGCGCATTTAAAACACCGACAGCGAAACAGTATGAATACAGAACACTAAAGTACATATTGCAATATCATTATAAAGTAATTCATTTGTTGACTAGATGCTGCATCAGCAGAGAAAGAACAGTAGTTTGCCGTCAAGGCTGTGAGGACTGTAACATTATACCTCAGTCAAGCGGTTTAAACAATTGTGACAAACACACGCAGACCTGACCCAAATGTTTTATGGCGCAATTGTTACCATCTACTTGCATTATTTTATATCCGGCTGGTCGCTTTTATGCATTCATTAGCCGACGAAATTGCATTTTTAAAACTAGTGACGTGATTGCTTTCTCAACATTGATATGTTCATGCAGCCGACAGAAACAAACAAATCAGAAACGCGTTCGATTTAAGATCTTTTTAATCACTACAATAGATCTTGTTATTTTGATTAGATAATCATCAAGTGTTCTAAAATAGAAGCAAATAAAGTGAGAGACTATAGGCTATATTACGTTTACGTAATACAGGTCTTTATTACATTTTAATGGCCATCTTTAAGCACGACTCTTTGTAATTATATGAAATGGTAACACTTTACAATAAGATTCCCTTTTTAGCATTAACTAAGGTTAATACAAGTTGTAGAAGTATTATTCATTGTTAGTTTGTTAATTTCAACATTTACTAATGCATTTGAAATGGAGTTTTAATTCTTATTTGATCTGTTATTACCTTAGTTAATGTACTATGAACTAACATGAATGATAAAGGTACAATTGTATTGCTCATATTAATACATGCAGTAAAAACGTATATTGCATAATGCATATAGTTCATGAAAGCTAGTTAATACATCCTTGTTTACAAATGGGACTTGCAAAGTGTTACCTATGAAATGTATGTATGTTTCTAGGTTATAGCTAACGAAACCTGTAATATTTTAGTGTTTAAATTATTTTCTGTATAGAGTTTTAAAATATTCATATTTATATATTTATTTAATTTAGCACATTTCAGTTCAGCACTGTTTTATTGTGAGTGTTATGTTTGTTTTTAATCCAGTATCCATTAAAAAAAAATATCGGTTGAATTATCGGTTATCGGCATGTACGGTCAAACCTAAATATCGGTATCGGTAAAATCCACTATCGGTCGACCTCTAACTATGACGGAATACTAAATTGATGGCTGGGTTTTGGCAAAGGCAATTTTATTTAAATATAGCATCATTAAATACAACCCAATTACAATTATAAATTAAATTCAGCAATTAAAAATTACATCTCTACCATGATATCTGGTCATCTCTGTGTTATAACGTGAATTGTCTCCGCCGTTATCCAGGGCTGCGTACAGTAGGGGTATTTGTCATCTTATTTTATATTTTTTTGTCCATTTGGAGCACGCGTCACGTCACCTATTAGCGCCGCGCCTGCCACAAGATCTCTCACTGTTTACATGAACCAGACACTCCGATGAGAGCACATAAAGTGCAATCCATCTCTTATTTACCATTTTTTCATCTTATTGTATATTTTATTCGCTCCTTTGCCCGTATTGGAGCGCGTCTCGTGGCTCTTACTAGCGTCGGGCCAGCCACACGATCTCTCACTGTTTTAATCTACCAGACACTCCGATTTATGCACATGTGCAAACAGACAGTGCAATCCTGACCTGCTCTTATGTAGCCTATCTATTTGTCATCTTATTTTATTCGCTCTTTTTGTCCATAATGGAGCACGCGTCGTATTGGAGCCATCTTCGCAGTAGTGAACGCGCCGAGAGAAATGCTCATTTCATACGGATTACATTATCTGAGAGTAGTCTATTTATTTTCGTTTTGAATTGTTTCGTTTAAAAGTAGGCTAGACATTTCTACCTTGATGTATTTATCATGCCTGTGAGAAATGTGCAATGCAAAAATTTCATGATTTTATTGCTATGCCTATGCCTATATGTCTGCTTTGCTTCTTATTTATTAAATACAGGGAAATGGTTGATCAAACATTGATTGAAATTAAGATACAATTTCTTAAAAACGAAATTCACTTTAAAGAAGGGCTTTATAAAAAAACAAAACGTAATGTAGTGGTCAAAATCATTCTCCTTCAGAATGCCAATCGGAGAATCAGGCAACTGTAATAGGGAGAGATCTTGTGGCTGGCGCGCCACGAAACGCGCTCTGTGGGACAAACGAGCAAATAAAATATAAGATAAGATGGCAGAAGGGTAACTAAGAGCAGGATTACATTGGCTTTGTGTTTTCGTGCATCAATCGGAGTGTCTGGTAGATTAAAACAGTGAGAGATCGTGTGGCTGGCCCGACGCTAGTAAGAGCCACGAGACGCGCTCCAATACGGGCAAAGGAGCGAATAAAATATACAATAAGATGAAAAAATGGTAAATAAGAGATGGATTGCACTTTATGTGCTCTCATCGGAGTGTCTGGTTCATGTAAACAGTGAGAGATCTTGTGGCAGGCGCGACGCTAATAGGTGACGTGACGCGCGCTCCAAATGGACAAAAAGATATAAAATAAGATGACAAATACCCCTACTGTACGCAGCCCTGGATAATGGCGGAGACAATTCACGTTATAACACAGAGATTACCAGATATCATGGTAGAGATGTAATTTTTAATTTATAATTGCTGTATTTAATTTATAATTGTAATTTGGTTGTATTTAATGATGCTATATTTAAATAAAATTGCCTTTGCCATCATGTAAAACCCAGCCATCAATTTAGTATTCCGTCATAGTGACTAAAACAAACAATTCACTCTGTCTCAGTGTATTACAGTTGTTTTACTAAAACTTAATATCAATGCCAACGGCGAGAGAATTTAGTTTTGCAGTGGACAAATCACCTTACTTTGCACGGGGGTAAAAATAAGTCTCATAAGACACTTGAGTAAACGCTCGTGTGTTTTGTGTCTTAATCAACCTTTTCCACACACATATAAATTATAACTCGTACTCATCGCTCTGTCCATTTCAGCAAATGACGTTTTGTGAAGGCCTCTCCTGTTGCTTTGGTGCTTGTCAACACGCGCGTGCACCCCCTGCTTAAATATTCAACCATGTTGAATTTCAGCCCATAAAAATGCAAGCCTTAAAAATACAATGGATTAAAATACAAGCATGGTTAACGCAATGCATATTTTTTTTTCAAATGGTGCAATTCAACATGCTTTTTGTTTCAAAAACATTTGACATTATTTTACTTCCATATGTGCCTCTCACGGTTTTTGATCGTGGACGATTAAAATGTCTCCACGATCTGCTTTTGAAGAAAAATCATAGTATCGTGCATTCTATCAGTTCAATTCTGGCGCCTTCCTCTCAACATACTGTACAACGCGACGTACATTCACATCACATCACATGTAAACGCAGAGGTAGAGTTACACTCACGGGACACCGCAATTCACAAAAGTTCATTATTTGCATGTGCGTCAAAGTCTTGCTAGGTAAACATATCATTCACGTGCTGATGCGCTGTTCTAACATCCGCTTTTCTGAACGCTTTACACCCGACGCTCACAGGAACTAAAAGCCTGTCACAGCGCCTGCATACTGGACTAATCTTTCGAGTCTTATTGCGCTGATACTGTCAAATACACACAAGGTTTACATAAACAAAGTTGGTTATGTCTAAAGTGAAAGCAAACAGAGAAAATCTGCTTGTCAAATGCGTGTATATTAGACGTGTCGCGTGCAGTTCTTAAAGAGACAGTAATAATATGCAGCCGCTTGTCCTTAAAGAGATACTCCACCCAGAAATAAAAATTCTGTCATTATTTACTCACTCTAATGTTGTTCCAAACCTGTATTCATTTCTTTCTTGTGCTTAAATATACTGGAAGTCACTGGAGTACAGCAACTGTTTGGTTAGGCACATTCTTCCAAATAACTTTTATAATTTCAACAGAAGAAAGAAACTTGAGAGAGTAAATGATGACAATTTAAATTGTTGGGAGAACTATCCCGTTAATGTTAATAAAACAACAAAACACAGAGGAAATCACTCACTGCTCTTGACTGAGAACTTTAATAGAAGCTTTAATAAGCTTTTTTGGCACTTAAAAAAAAATACAAATATATCGGTATCGGGCAAAATTAGTTTGAAAATATCGGCATATCGAATATCGGCAAAAATACTATATTGTGCATCCCTAATAACTAGTTATTAACCCTGAACCTACCCCTAAACCTAACCTTAACCCATGTAGTTAACTTATATTACCAGTACTTTCTTGGGTAAGTACACTGTAAGTACACGTACTGTAAAATAAATTGTAACCATGTCACGTTTTCAGTAATTATTCATGTACAATGTCATTCAAAGGAAAAACAATGAAGCCTCTCTGGTTATAAATTATAGCAAATGCAGATTTATATTGCATATACATAATTGAGAAACGTTTGGCAGAAGCCAATTTTTGTGGGTCAAATAGATGTTTCAAATATAACTGCTAAAATCAAATAAAATGAAAATCACGGTAAACATAAACAACTAAAGCATTCTCATTAATGACATTTTAACAGTTTGACGACATACAACAATCATTCTCTTTGTGAAACATTCGCAACCGCTTTATCTGTGCAACATCAAATATCCTGTCCCTCTTCACACACTGCAAGCGCATAAATCGTGAACCTTTCACAATTTATGCATCCAGGAATGTTAATGATGCATTAGCGAGAGGCTGGGTCATTTTTCGTATGGATAGTAAGTGCTATGCGATGCAGTTGGCATTAGCAAGGCACTCTGTGCACTGAAAAAGCACACAGAGAGCTTTATGGAACCTGGGTGAAGTGATTTACTACACAACCAGGCTACTGGTTTTAATCCTGTGGGTTTAGAAGGTGGTCTTAATCACTTCTGTCACCAAGGTCAATGGGGGCTAAGGACACGGGGTGCAGTACAGTTTGGAGGAATACGATAAAACCTAGGGTACACTTTTACCCTGAGAGCATGGTAGGTAACTGAGCTTAAAATTTCCATTTCCTATCTGCATGGGAAAATGGTGAGCTCTTGGTGGAATATTTTAACATACAAACGGTGATCTTTACATATTTATGCATATTCCAGAGCACAATTTTAAAGCCTGTTACGACAAAGTGTTTTAGTAGATCTAACATTCTCAATGAAGGAAAATACTAATGGGATCTAATAAAAAATAGAATGTAATGTGCCATAATGATTCTTTTATGATGATTGATATAATGATGATAATTCTCTTCTCGACTCAATTTTAAAGAACCCTTTATGCTAGTATGATTTTTTATAAGGAGAAATGTCTTAAATGATTGCATTTTCATATTTAACGGGTTATTTCAATGTTTCCTATTGATAAAGTTTGTTTACGTAGCCTGGCTTCGTCATACTCATATTCTATTTAGAATGTGAGTCTGAAACTGCTCCATAGGGCTTTGATTATGAGGCGTGTCTTAATCGAACCAGGAAAAAAACAAACTCTGCACTCAATTGGATAGACCTACAACCAATCAGAGCAACGCAGTAAGTGACGCATGTTGAGCGAGTTGTCAACAGAACTGAACTGCACCCACTCTGGAAAAAGTATTTAAAAGAAAAATGAGTGTTAACGACCTTTGCCGGTGTTGCAAAAAGAATTTAAGGATTCGCGGAGTACTGCAAAAACATGTTTGAACGAAATAGAAAATGTGAATGTATATACGAACAAGTTCTCCGTTTAGGATTAGATCTCGACAATAGAGCCAACAAATCTGCTCGCATTTGTCTGACCTGTCTCAACTTTATAACACGGTTGGAGCGCGTCTTGACTGATTTTAATAAATGGAGAGACGACGAAAGACACCAGGCTGAAGAAGCGTGTTTATTTGAGTCTTAAGAGAAAAGAGAACGGGAGCCAAAATGATGTTTTAATGATGTATTTAATGATGATTTAAATAAAAATTGATGAGTAGCATCTAATAATTTATAATTAAAAGAAATACACCGCTTATAAGGGGTACAGTGACTACCAGTATGGGTATGGTGTGCCGCGTGCGAGTAGTATAACAAAGCGTCACCATTGTTTGATGCAGCGATGGCTTTGACATGAGTTGCATCGCCGTGATGCCCATTTCGGTTGCTTCTTTTACTTGGTCTTCCATGAGTGCGACCAAAGGAGAAACCACAATGACAACTGGGTTTTCATTGCGTCCCATCTTCTTAACGACCATCGGAGCCAGCTGATAAATTAAACTTTTGCCGAATCCTGTAGGAAGGACGGCAAACCCATCTTGACGATCGACAAATGCCTTTATTGCAGTTCTCTGTTCGTCTTTTAAAATTAATGCGCTGTCGATTTCTTCTAAAACAGACGCGATAGCGGAATCTATGCATCTCTATTCTCCAGCTGCAGTCATCTTTGTTGAAAAACCAGTTCAAACCAAGCGCTCTTTGATGACGTGATTACGTAACTGCAGATCATCTGCCCATCATCGTATAAAGCCCGCCCTGGCAATTTGATTGGCCCGAACATTTTTTGACTGATCATAATTACTCCTCAATGGATCGCGTCCAGACCGAACTTCCCGACCAAAAAATGTTGTGGGCGGGGTTCGGGCTGGCATCCAGGCTAATGTTTACGCACTTTACTAAACCCTTTAAGGTCCTATAGACCCTTTCATCTCATTTGTATGTGATAACTGAAATATCATACCTGGTCATCTACTGCAAAAAAATTTAAAAAATATTAAAAATAAATAAATAAAAGCATACCTGAGGGTGCAGAAAAATGGTTGAGGTTGAGCGACGCCCCCTTCTGGTGGGGATTTAACCTCCACCATGAGTGTCTGGTAATGCTGTTCCTCTTTTTTTAATTTACCTTCAATATAACATCTGCACAGCGAGTCTATGTCCACAGCAAGCCCAACAAATTAAAAAGTAATGCATAATTTAAAGAGTAATTTGGCAGTGGAATCAAATGCAATGTGATCTGAACTCAGGTGTGGGTATTTTCATTTAGCAGGCGGCTTTTTTCAGATTCTCACATTTCCTGTTCATACATCATCCTTCATTTCCTTCATTATTGCTTAAAATATGAGAAGAGGTCTATCGCACAATAAGGTCGACTGGAATGATATTACGTTTAAAGAAATATTACATTTAAAACCTGACACTAATCTGGGGATTGAGCCAATTAAAAATCCCACAATTAATGGCAGGGTCTTGCAAATCCTTACATCCCACTGGTAGTGCGGCACAAAGACAAGATATGGGTTCGCAAATGAATGCAACCTCACTAGAAAACCTACCCCTGACTATTAAAATATGTGGCCGGGGGTAATATTACATTACCGAGCACCAGGAGATTCTCTTTCATTCTGTTTCTATTCTTGGTGTGCTAAAGGCAGGTGAAACATCTATTCTCCTCATCCCTTATGAAATGGCTCTCAGTTCCTTCAATTAAAAGACACGGCTGAAGGTACGCTGACTGCATACTAGCATGAGGGTTAGAATGTGTTCTAGACTGAGACAAATTATGTATCCAAATCCAACAGTCATGAGGTTCCAATTTGCATATATATATATATATATATATATATATAAAATGTTCTTTTTTTCAACTATGAGCATTTTATATCCAAGTGGTTTCTTTTTTTTAAACTATTATTATTATTATTATTGAAACTAACATAATTTTTTTTCTTTTTTGTAATATAAACATTACATTAAAACATTGTGTGTCATTTCTAATAAACCTGTAATTTTGTTATACAGGTAATAATTTAGGGCCCAGATTTACTAACAGCTTGCACCAGTGCAAACCCACTTTGGGCGTGGACAGGGTTATTTTTGCGGCTGACCTTATTACATATACATTTGTAGGAGTTTCCCTACCAGACGCAACATTTATGGGAGGAGAGTATTTAATTGAATCATGTAAGGTGAATTACTAAGGTTTGCACTATAATGTACTGGTATTTTTACATAATTTACAGAATGCGCATCAATCAACATAAACATACATTGACCTAAATCGGTCTGTCTGTTTTACGTGTATGCTTATATATATATATATATATATATATTTTTTTTTTTATTTTTTTTTTTTTATTCAGTCATACCATCTTAGGATGTCTAAAAACTCAAGAACTGCAATTTCCCTAACTTACTGACAGGGTATTTCATTAAGATCTAGATTAAAAGTTTAAGAGTTTTCATTAAGAGTTTTTAGACATCCTAAGATGGCATAACTGAAGTGTATATATATATATCTCTATTTATATATATATATATATATATATATATATATATATATATATATATATATATATATATATATAAATAGAGTCTACAGAAAGTCTATAAACACACACACACACACACACACATCATATGTATGCATGCATGTATGTGTACAGTATATACTTGCTGTAGACTTTTTACTTTATATATATATATATATATATACACACACACACACACACACACATACTTCAGTCATACCATCTCAGGTTGTCTAAAAACTCAAGAGCTGCAGTTTCACTAACTTATACTGACAGGGTATTTCATTAAGATAAAAAAAATATGTTCTTTGTAACATAGAAAGAGTGAGTGGAACATCAGTCTGTCGATACATTATGCTTCTCTCGTTTAAAAGCTTGTCATAATAACTTAGCTCTAATCACTGATTGAGGCACCCACTCTGGAAATCTGAATCACATGACCACATGTCTGAGCTAACCAGTGGCATCAGTAGGCGCTCCAGATCCAATCTGCGAGAGATAGAGGCACCGATTCGTCTCCATCACTCTCAGGGACTCGAGATAGCCCTTTCATTCATCTCTTCAACCACGATTAGTGAGATGAATTCCAAGCTAAGTGCTTGGAATTTGTCCTCTCCAGGATAGGATCTCTAGGGACAAAGCTCATTCTACTGGGCAGTCACTCAGCCGCGGCCTCTCGTTTTGATAAGTCATCATTAACCGGTAGTGCTCTCCATCAAAAAAGTCTCCTTGTCCGCCCCTGTGCCTGGCTGTTGCACGCCTCATTCTACCTATCTCTGATGACCATCAACTCCCCTCCCTACTACCTTTTCCTGTCCTACTGCTAGTGCCACAAAAGGAGATGTCTCAATAATACAGAAGCTAGAACTAACCTTGTTGATAGGGATAGGTCACAACGGTCAACAACATGAAACAAACAATTAGACTTCTATGCATTGGTTGTTGATTGAATTTTGAGATGTGAGTGTTGCACTCAAAAGTGAAGGCAGATGAACGTGAGTTTGCTGGGATGGGATTTAAGCAGGCTAAATGATTGGAGAAGTCCAGCATACATCACCAAAACAAAAAGTCTGAGAAGATCCAATTATTATGACATCTTCATTAAACATTACGATGTCAAAATAAAACATTTCCATGGATAAATAAATCACAATAAGATTTATAACATGAATTTGGAAAATAGATGAATTTACATTGACTTTTTTTTTTTTTTAACTGCAATTGTTGATGATGGTTCAGGAAAAACAAAACAGAATTGACAATTCATGCATACAGTATATTCACTGTTTAGCATTGCTATTCCCACCTCCAAATTTCTCTGGAATGCAGCATTAAGAGTGATTAATCGACTAGTCCTTCAGGTACTTTTAGATATTTTGTCGTTTTGCGCATGCCTACTTGCCATATTTCATATTCAGTTCCAGACATGCAAATGCATCTGCTGACATACATTTAGTAAGGTCTAATTATCTTTCCTTCTTGTGCATAAAAAGGTACGTCCTTCAAAACTAGATTTATTCATTTAAAGAGTGCTCCATCCCAGGTGATGAATTCAGGCAATTTAGACAGATTTAAAAAGGCAATCTCAGACCTAACAATGATTAGAATTTCTTCAGAATTTCTTCCAATGATTCACATTCATCAAGCACTTGATATTGGTACCACCATATTAATCCACTTTTCAAAACACGAGTATTCAAATCAAGGCTAAAGATGCCTTTATAAAAGGCTAATTCAAAATAAAGAATAATTCAGACTTTAACGATTCTTTCCCTTATTTCCTTTCGGCTCCAAGCCAAATTGTATGTTGTGTGGAATGGCATTTCCCAGACGGTTCAGAGGAAAAGTGAATACTAATGTTTAATGCAAAGAAAGACCACCGAAGTGTAAACATGAACTTCTGCTATACTCGCCAATAACCCTTTTTTTTTTTTTTTTTCAAATATTCGATCATTTGTTTAACAAGCTCATTAGTGGAGAGAACTGAGAGTGCCCAGTGATGCCAAAGTGCATCACTCTTTGCTCCAGTAAAAAATCTTATTTAGCTCACTTGTCCTGTTAGTTTCCAGAGACCAGACACCTCATGCACAGAGGTTTATGTGGCGAGATAATGGAGAGCAATAGAATGATGTGGGAGTTACCATGAAGACTTCTCCCACCTCCAAGAGTGAGAAGACAATCACCCACTGTGTAATTGAACTGACCTGCTGACCATTTGCTTTCTTTGACCCCTCCACACAAGCTGATTCCCATTTCAAAATGGGGGGGGTGTCACTGTGAGTATATGAGGAGTGTATCTGATGTGCGGAGGTGAAATAGCAGCGTGAAGCATCTGTACAAAGATTCAACTCTGGATTGGCACCCCTTAGAGTCTCGGTCTTTAGAGGAGGCTATTTTTGATGAGCAAAGCTTTGAGATTTCATGCAGTATAGAGGTATCATTTTTACAGAAGGGCTTTGAGCTCTCAGCCGCTGAGACTATTTGACTGGAATGGGCTCAAAAGTACTCTGACAAATAACATTGTGTCTTTACACTCTGTCAGCAACATGCTCAATTTGTAGCTCCAGTAAGAAAAGGTCACATCAGTAAGAAAGGCTACGTTATTGAGTCAGTCCAGTTATGGACATAATTAACGAACAAAGGGAGAAGCAGAGTCTAAGTTGGTGTTAACCTTGTCAATGGAATTACTTTTCAAGTTATTTGTGTCAATCATAACAACGATGAGACGAAAAATAAATAATAAATACTTAAAAACGAATAAATGAAAAATCACGTACAATTACTAAAGCAAAAAGCTGAAAATATAAAATAAAAGCTAATTCAAAATAGTAAAAATATTATTTAACAGTGTATAAATAATAATAAAATAACACTGTTCAAACAAATTCAAAACTTCTGTGGCGGACTTCACAAGCCAAGACACTGCTATTGAGATGAATGAGAATGCTAACGGATAGCTTTCTTCATGTATTATAGACCTCCTTAGTAAGAACCGCCTCACTTCACTGCCAGTGACCACCTTGAGACCGCAGACATTCTCTGCGGTATTTAATTCCACATCCACTAAACTCAGCTGGAATCAAAGAACAAAGTGCTGAACATGGTGGATAAATGATATTAAGGAAACCCACAGTAATTGAAGCAAGTATCCAAGCTGCAGGTCCAAAATATTTGTACGTGTTTGAAGTTCATGTTACCTTCCTATATTTTGCTGTTGGAGCAAAATGAACACCAGTGGCTTGGCAAAAAAAAAAAAAGTCCTCAGAAACTCATCACTTATACTGTATAAATACTTTTTATGCCATGCATAAAACATGAGACCACAAATGGAAATGGCTCCTCAGCTCGGTGGAATCGTGAGCAAAGCAATTGAAACCTGTAATGGAATGTATGTCTATATGCCTCTACTTTCATCCATGTTCCTCTCAGGGTCAAATTCCACCGTGCTTTGAATCAGGCTAAAGATGTTTGACAGAATGACAAGGCATCGTTACCGAGATTCGTCATATAGAAACAGTGGCATGTATTGATCAACGGCTCTAAATGCTATTTGACTGATGCATAATTTATCAGTTTGCACAATAGGAAATGCAGAACAATCTCATTTCTTGATGCCAGCCCAGTAAAATTGGAGCTGCTCTCAGTGGAGATTACAGTGAAGAAACCAATAAAAGAAAAACAAGCCACTCTGAGGCACAGCGAGCGCTTCTCTTTTCACAAGTAAAGTAAACGACACTGCAGGTGGACATGGGTTTAATTACCCTGAAAATCACACAGCACTCCCTGCACTGAAGCTTATGTCCTGTGACAATGATGCGAGAGCTCCGAATCTGGGTGCCAAGGCCAACGTCGGAGAGAAAAAGCATATTCATCTCATTGCAGGGTTAAAGGAGGAAACCCTGCTGAAAATATCTTCCCCCCCAATCGGGATTCAATACCTGAGGCCTGAGCAAAGTCACTCCAAGGTGACATCTGGCTGAATTGAACATTGGGTGTCTCTTGACTGTTCATTATTAATTCAGTCTCTGGCTCATGGGTGCCACAGTATCATTTCAAAGGCAGAGATGAGAAATTGAAGAGCAAGGGAAGTAATACTGCAGCTTTGCTTTCTAACCTGCCTCCTCCTACCTGTCAGTATAGCCACTCAAATGATGAGGATCACCAGCAAGCCCCTCCTGTGCTCTGAGAGCAAATGCCTTTGGGTACAGAAACCTTGGTGGCTCACAGAGAAATCTGGAATAAAGTTAGTAAGTAGCTAATGTCCATTTAAATTCTACATGCACAATAGTTTCAAATCTTCTGTGACAGAGATGATTGGCAATGTATTGAAATTCTAGGGCAAAGAATTAAGTAAAGATTGTTCCGTTTCAACAAAAAAAGTTGCTTACCCTTAACACAGGATGACAAAGAGATAAAAAAAGAAGTCTCTTGAAAGAAGTATCTTATGCCCACCAAAGGCTGATAAAAAAATACAGAAAAAAAGTAATATAGTGAGGTTAAATTTATTCAAAGCTGATTTTCAGCAGCCATTACTCTCAGTCACAATCATTCTAATAATTCTGATTTGGTGCGCAAGAAACTTTTTTTTTTAAATTATATTCTTTAATGAATAAAAAGTCAAAAGAACGTCCTTTTTTTAATCGATAAATTTAGTAACATTATAAATTTCTAATTATTTTAAGGGTTAATTTCCTTCAAAAAACATTACTGGCCACAAACTTTTGAAAGGTATTGTAAATGGTGTCCTCTACAATACCATTTACAAAAACATTAAAACAGGTACAAGACCCTGCTAAAACCTGTTATACCAAAAACAGAGTTGTTGATTTAGCTTCAAATGAGTTGGAATAAAAGTATCTTAAAGCCTTTTATGTTGGATAATAGTTACGGACGGACAAAATAAAATAAATAAATAAATAAATAGACACCAATTTAATTATTTTGATAGATAATGTCTCTTGAGGAAATTTCTGGAGAGCTAAAAATAAAACCAATTTCTCAAGAAAACAGAAAATAGGCCTAATAGACTTTGACACGCAGTTTATAGACTTCCAGTATTATCTTTGAAATTATACTACGAAAAAAGAACAGAAAGAAAATCTTCGTGTTTACAGAAGCTAAACAAATTTGACCACAAGTGTCGGTGACGGACAAGTTCAAATTTGCGTCACACTTTTGATGTCTCAGCAAAGCAATTAAAGCTGAAGCTAAACATAAAAAAAAAATGTTTACAGAAGGATTACTTGATTGTATCACTTAAAACTACAGCAGACGGGCAGCAGTACAATCACAGCTTGTGATCTATACTGAGCTATGAGTCTCTTTTTTTTTTGTTTATTCAGGGCTGACAATATGTTGTGTGCTCTGAGACATGGCCTCAAATACAGCTCTTTTATCTACATCGTTTTTTAAGGGATGCCAAGGTGGTTGGCACCACAGAGAGCTGAAAGGGGACCGCAGCAACAGCTGTCCTCACAAAAATAAATGTTCCAAGCAGAGGCACAATTTTGACATTGGGACAAACAGTATTCTTCTAGATGAGATTGCTCTACAATTCATCATCAAAATATCACCAAGAATCACAGCAGTGTTTGTGGGAAGCCTCTGGCTATAATGCCTACTGAACAGAGAGAAGAGCATTCATTTAGTACTGCCTCACAGTGATGATAGGATGAGAGTAGGGCGATATTGTTCATCAACACTTCAACAGATCCATAAACTCCATCCACACACCTGCCCATCACTAGATCCATAAAGTCTTATTAAAGGCTATGGTACAGCGAGGCTGATAAAAGGCCAGGGTCACTGCTGTAATATCAGTCTGCGCTGCTTTAGGCTTTCACTGTCGAGCACACTCACTGTTAAATGTCACACAGACAACATAGTAAACTGTTAAAGGATTAGTTCACAGAAAAACAAACATTCTGCGTCATAACTTACTGTCAAGTTGTTCCAAACCTGTATGACTTTCTTCAATGGACAACAATACCGTCCATACTCATACATTATATACATTCATGTATAAACACTACAGTTTAAAGATTTGGGGTCTTTTATCAAGGGTGCAATTATTTCATAAAAAAATACAGTAAAAACAGTAATATTGTGAAATATTACAACTTCAAATGACTGTTTTCTAGTTTAATTTTAAAAAACAATGTATTACTGTGATGGAAAAGCTGAATTTTCAGGAGCCCCAGGGACATCCTTCAGAAATTACTCTAATATGCTCATTTGGAGCTCAAGAAAAATTTTTCAGGTTTATTTGATGAAAAAAGAAAGAACAGTTCAAAAGAACATTTATTTGAAATATAAATCTTTTCTAAGTTAACATAATAGATGTATCTGCTGTCACTTTTGATCAGTTTAATCCATCCTTGCTAAATAAAATTATTGTTAATCGTTTTTCAAAAAGATTATCTTTTAAATGGTTGTTTTATTTTATTTTATGGTTGAGTAAATACACACGTCTTTTAAAGGGATAGTTCGGCCAAAAATGATATTTAAACCATGCATTACTCACCCTCAAGCCGTTTGAGATGCATCTGTCAATCTTGTTTCAGACGAACACATTTTCAGTTATTTTAGAAAATGTCTTAGACCCTTCAGTGGATATAATGTGAAGCAATGGGGTCCACCTCCTTCAAGTCCCAAAATGTGAATACATCCTTCACAAAAGTAATCCATCCGGCTCCACGGGGATAAACGAAGGCCTTCTGATGGTAATCCGTGCGGTTTTGTCGTAAAAATATACATATTTAAAACTTTATAAATGAAAATATCTGACTTCCGGCAACGATCGACGCGCGTGCGTTCACGCGCTTTCGTGTTTTGTTTTGCTCTGCTCTCTGGCTGCGCTGGCGCGTTCGTTCTACGTCACAACAGTTCCTAGGCTACGTCTTACCTCGTACGCCGACTTCCATCACCCGTGAACGCGCGTCGATCGTTGCCGGAAGTCAGATATTTTCATTTATAAAGTTTTAAATATGTATATTTTTAGGACAAAACCGCACGGATTACCCTCAGAAGGCCTTCGTTTATCCCCCTGGAGCCGGATGGATTACTTTTGTGAAGGATGTATTCACATTTTGGGACTTGAAAGAGGTGGACCCCATTGCTTCACATTATATCCACTGAAGGGTCTAAGACATTTTCTAAAATAACTGAAAATGTGTTCGTCTGAAACAAGATTGACAGATGCATCTCAAACGGCTTGAGGGTGAGTAATGCATGGTTTAAATATCATTTTTGGCCGAACTATCCCTTTAAAGCAGTGTAAAAGATTTGTGTGATAGACTGTTATTCACAAAAATATATATATTTTATTATTATTAAATCTTATTAGTATTTATTATTTATGAGAGAAACAGTAATGTCTTCTGAGTCAGACTTTTTTAATGAATCTTGGGGGGGGGGGGGGGGGGGGGCTATCAAAATTTCTCCTTTTTTGTTCAATGGAAGGAATAAAATCATACAAGTTCAGTATTCATAAGGGTACATGAACAACAACAAACACCTTTAACTGCATTACACCATGAAGAATAAACATTTAAATTTGCACTTCATTGATCAAACTAATTATTTACTATGCAACGAGGGATGATGAAGAACAGCTACGGAGTAATCAAGCACAATTGAATTACAAATGATGAAAAGTGTTACAAATTCCGAAAACGATCAGGGCTGTTTCATGAGTCACTGAAATAAATATCAATGAGTCATACTTAGCCAAAGGCAATTTGAATGCAAATTGACTCTTGGTATGATATGATCAAAAAAAAACACACACACAATGTCACACGAACAACATGAATGGCTTTCAACAAAAAACAAACTCCTGAGGCAGTGATCCTTCAGGTAGAGCTGATTAATTTACAGCCACCTCATGGCTGAGCAAAGTGACTCACAACTAGGTCGAGCGACCCATCAGAAACAAATAAAACAGTGTGACACAGCTACATTGTGACTTGGAAGGGTACTCCATCACTCCATGTCGAAAGATTAATGGCGGAGAATGTCACAGGGAATAAGGTCATGCACTGAGAGACCTGGCGTTAGGGAGGCCACCGCCATGTCTGCAGTCTGCTTTGCAGCCAATCAGAGGCCCAACAGCACCCTAGTGGTAGAGACATGTCCATAACTAAATATACATAATTAAATCATTCAACTAAAGGCTTGTCAGGACCACACGACATGTACAGGAGAGCGTTAAAGGGCACAGTGAAAAACTATGTTTTTTTTCAGAGTTTCAACCCTTGTGTTTATGCATTGCTCAAAGCCCAAAAAGAATTAGTTTGGTCACAAGAGGTGGGACAGTATGTTACCTTGAGCAGAACATTACGCTGCATGTAGAGCATGGCATCTGAACCTCATTAAGAAGCTTAGTGGTCCCATCAAAAAGCAATATGCCATTAGACTCACTACACTGAGCTTCCATTTGTGGACACTGTGAAGATCTACAACAATGGACTCAAACATGCTCATTACAGCCACCCTCAATTATTTGTCTGTTCCACATAATGAATTTGTCTTTCAAAAGTGCAGGAACGGATTTTCTTTTAATATAATCATACGAGAATGTGTGTGTGTGTGTGTGTGTGGGAGTGATTTTTTTGGCGGTGAAAAAGAGACGGCTGTGATTAGCTGAATCTCTCAGGCCCATAAAACGTGGCAAACGCAACTTTCTCAGGTCGCAGAGCAAAATAGATAGATATAGATTTGTGTCTAAGCCCTGGCTTCATCTTTCTATCCAAATGTCTATACATCACACTTTAAATGACTGTAAAACGTTTTAAAATAAATAAATGCAGTGAATATAAAATGAAATCAATCACAACTGAATGAAGTATATCTAACATTACAATTTGTAATAAACATACACTACTGTTAAAAGGTTTGGGATTTGTATATAGAAGTCAAACTTCACTTATTAAAATATAAATTTTTAAATATAACTGTTAGGGATGCACAATATATCGGCCACCATATCGGTATTGGCTGATATATGTTAATTTTTAATGTTATCAGCCAGATAAGAAAATTTGGCCGATATTAAAGCCGATAAATAATGGATTATTTCCTTCAGTTGAGACACTTCAGATGCGTACTGTTCGCAATGATGGTTTTAAATTGCTTGAAATATGATTTAAATCACTTCAAAAAAGAAAATACAGTAAAGTGCAACAGGTGCACCGCAAGAGTCATAAAGGCTACATAAAATTATGATAACATTATAATTGTGTACTTGGGACATGGCTTTTAATGGTGAGATAATGCTCTCAAAAATTGTATAAAAATGTGTTTAGATTTATTGGGCAATATATCGGTTATAAGCTTTCAAATATAAAGAATTATCAGTTATCGACCAACATTTTCATATCGGTGCATCCCTAATGACTGCATGTTGGACACCTAAATAATATAATTTTACCACAGAGGACCTGCAGTGATTGATGGTAGCTTGTTAGGTTTGGGCTGTTGTGTTAATGTCGAGCGGCAGAGAGTTTCATGTCGAGACTGGGGCAGTCTGCTGATTCCCATGATTCCAATGAGCCAGACCTAAGTGATTGATGATCCCAGAGATGCATACTGCTTACACTGCAAAATAACACCATAAACAAATGAGTAAAGACTACAAGAATCACCTGTGATTCATCCCATACAACACTGGTGCTTAATGTGTATAGATATTTAAATCCATGCTCAGCATAAAAACTTAAATTGGATTTGTGTCATATATAACTTCCTTTAAAACAGCACCATCCTCAACAACTGTTTTGTTCCTCGTGCAGCTTTCTTTCTAAATGAGAAAGTCAGAGATACCTCAGTGAAAATCTTGGATTCCAAAAACACAATTAACAGAAGAAAGTTTTAAGGGAAGGGATAGAAGGTATTTCATAAACATTGACTTGAATGAGACATCCTGCACTATTTCTATGCTACCAAGTTCTTGCTTCCACTGAAACACAAGCTGTTCTTTGCATCATTCTCAAATCATGCTGCAGAATATGATCATCAGGTTTTACACACTCTTGTGTAGACAGCTATCCGATCTGAGAAAACGCTTGAAATGGCAAGGTTTAAACAGCCCCAAAGTTGCGATGGAAGAAGCGACAGATCTTCCATATTGTGATGAGTGAAACAGACTATCAAAAGTAGGTTGGGTTCTTGGTTCAATCCATTGGTTGTCTGGATGGAGGCAGATCTGAATGTGAGCTTGATGTAGATTGTAAGTAAGCAGCAGGGTTTAGGCAGACAACATGATACATCATCAGAGAGAATTCATGATTGATTTATGGCAATTTGATCAATAATTGCAACGTCTAAAAAATGTAAAAAAAATAAAACGTTTGTATGGATGAGATGTTCTCAATTACATCAATAGCATGCATTTAGAAAATAGATAGGGTGAATTTCTATTTCATGCTGAAAGTAAGAGAGGACGAATTTAGATTTTTGTTGAAGTTATTGGTTTTTTTCCTACATTTTCTTAATTCTTTTTCACTCAAATTATATAAACAATGTGCAATGAAACAATCTGTAATAAATTATAAAAAATAAAAAAGCTTTATGACTAGTGTTCTCAGAATTGTCTACCCTATTATGTATAAGTAGTAGAGCACAAAAGCTTTTACATGAACTGTTGAAAGAGTGTAATTACATATACCATTGACTTCACCACATTAATATACTGTAATGGCTAATGGCTCTGTCAATAACAATACCATGACTATTATTTACACAAACAAGGCATTTTTTAAAGCATTCAAAGCACTTGATGTTTGTCTCAAGGAGGTCCTAAGCCTTAAAAAAGTCTAATACTAAAGCTTGTGCAAAAATACATATTTAAAAAAAAACTACAAGTCGGAGGGATGCTTGAGTGCCATATTGAAAACCAACACTTGCCCCGTTCACACCGCCAGCGACATGCAGCGACAAGGCGAGGGGTGTGCGATATCACGATTTTTGATCGTGGACGATTAAAATGGCTCCACGATCTGCTTTTGAAGAAATACCGTAGGATCTTGCATTCTATCAGTTGTTAAAGAAGAGGAACGGGACAATGCAGTTCACAAAAGTTCATTATTTGCATGCGCTTTAAAGCCTTGCTGGTTAAACAGATGCGCTGTTCTAACATGCCCTTTTCTGAGCGCATAAGCTAAACCCGAAGCGCACATGCACTAAAGGCCTGTCTAACAGGGCCTGGTTACTAGAATAAGTTATCTTTCGAGTCTTATTGCGCTAATACTGTCAAATACACACAAGGTTTACATAAACAAAGTTGGTTATTTCTAAAGTGGAAGCGAACAGAGAAAATGGAGAGAAATCTGCTTGTCAAATGCGTGTACATTAGACGCTTCTAGGGATGTAAACGGTTAATCGATTTTTGATTAATTGTCGACAAGAATTTACTTGATTAAATTAAATTAATTGTCGGCTAATTGAACATTGCGAACGTGACACGAGATTATCACGGGCGGCGAGAGACCCGACACAAACTTGAGGCGGCAAAAAAGAAACCAAACATGAGGCGGTCAAAACGGAGTGGAGTGCGTCGATATTGACTACCAGCTATATACAGGGTTGCCAACTCTCACGCATCTGGCGTGACACTCACGCTTTCAGCATCAATCTCACGCTCTCACACACACGCAAGAAATGTCCCGCCAAAATCCATTTTTCTCCCCTCTCAATCCGTTAATTTTCTGTTGATGACTAGACCACAGCATATTAATAACAGGAGAGGAGTTTAAGGCCCACAGCTGTAACATCAGCCTGCAACGTTCTCACGGCAGTATTCTCTGATCGTTGATTCGCTAAAAACCTTGCACCTGATACGTCAGTTGCGTGTGAAAAGTTCAGAGAGAGTTCGGAGTCGGAGCCGACTGATGCACGTTTGAAAGTTTGGATGACAATCAAGGTAAGCAGATAATAAAATGGTGTGCCTTGTCACTAGTGTTGTAGCCTTGCCTTATCAGTCTGTGTGCCGAGAGTACAGACGTCAACTATAGTTGCAAACGTCTGACGTGCGTTATGTGGGCTAGCTAATTGCTCAATAAAAATAGGCTCATGGTACAAATTACGTTTTGGCAAATCGGGCAAGTGGCATTTTAAAATTCCCCAAATTATCAAAGGTTGTCCAGATTGTGTTGAGCCTGCCACACTCAAATGCGGATGCTGAGCGAACCTTTTCAGTTATTGGCCTAAACAAGACTGACACCAGAGACTTGATGGCACCCTGTGATGGGAAGTTCGGATCATTTTACTGACTCGCTTGTTCGATCTCGTTTATTAAAATGAACGATCCTTTTTCGAGTCATTTCGTTCATTTAAAGGGCTTTAAATGTTATACTTTTTAACAGCCAAATTCCCCGAACATATCCACCTACGCAGTCTTTATCATATTCTGAATTAAGAAATCATTATAATGCAGTCAAAAATAATTTACAGGGAACATAAATAATTACTTTACCTTCCGAGTCTTTCGTTCATTTGTCACGTGACCGACGCAATGAACGGATTGTTCATGAACGGGTCGAACCCTGCTTCAGATACAGAGCTCTTGCAGAGGCAGTGATCAGGCCAAACGACCACTGTGGCATATATAACAGGCCTAATTTGTAAAACTTGTGTGTTGTGGTTTTCTGGGGAGGTGGAGTAACTATTATGGGTCTCTTTTGTTTTGAGATTTCTTATTGTTTAGATGTTGTTGTTTTACATGTTTGTTATTTGTAATTTAATCACCTCTACCTTTATTTTTTTATAGTGCAATCAATAAATTAATAGTACATTTTTGAAAAAAAAAAAAAAAACGTTTCCATTTTACCTTTTTTGTTGTTGTTGCATAAATCAGGGTTTATACTAAGTAAACAAGTACTGACATTTTTTAAAATTAGGGTTAGGGTTACCAAAAAATTTCTCCGCGCGCACTGAAATTTCTCACTCCAGCCAAAGTCCCAAAGTTGGCAACCCTGTATATACAGCGTGCTAACCTCGAAAATCCAGCTGTCTAATAACTTTTTTTTAAAGCTGGGCCTCCAACATTGACAGTGCTGTGTTGGACAGATTTGTGCAGTGGTGTTTCATGAGGGAGAGAGAGCGCGAGAGATACGGGTGAGTGTGAGTGTGAGAGAGAGAGAGAGAGAGAGAGAGAGAGAGAGAGAGAGAGAGAGAGAGAGAGAGGTAGTTATGCGCGAATGCGCTACGGCGCTCTGAAATCAAATACGATTTTAAATAGGCTTAGTAAAAAAATAAAAAAATAAATTGAAAATCAATGTGTGGCGGTCAGCGATGATATTGTGGTGGGCTGCCACAAAAAAAAAAAAGTATATGAGAAACACTGCCCTCTAATTTTACTGTCACCTTCCTCAGGGATGATTTAAGTTGTGTTCAGTTCTACATTTGAAGTTTCCAGGTCTAGTAATCTTAATGTTACCTTTCTCAGACCAAGGGGGATTATAAGTGCTGCTGCTAATGTTTCAAGTTTTTCATATAAGTTTACCAGATAGATTATTATATGTAGGCGTAATATAGTGTAGGCTAAGCCCACCCATAAAGATTTTTATTTAAAATTTATTTTGTTGCTTTATGTTTCACATGCAACAGGTGAGCCAGTGCACAATTATTTTTTATGTATTTTAATTTTCTGTGCATCATTTATTTTGTTAAACTACATAAATGCCATTATCTGTACCCCAACTGCTACAATAAAACATCAATTGAGCAATATAACATGCATTTTTATTCAGTATATAAGCAATATTTAGCTTTTTATGTTAAAGACACTATTGATATAAACAGCAACGAGGCCTGAAGGAGGCACGCGCCGAAACGCGTTTGTGCAAATTAAACAATTTATGCATAGTGCGGCCTCTTTCCTGTTATATTTTCTAATCATCAGGCCAGCATTCTTAAAGTTTAAGTTTAATCATTGAGTGAAGCCTGCTCCTATTTCCATTCATTCAAAGACACTATTGATACCATGAGAAATTTACATTCTCAGGAAAATAGCCGCTTATCAGTTAATCGTTAATCAATCGATAAGGTCGATCAACTAATGATTAATGAATTAATCGATAATTTGCATCCCTAGACGCTTCGCATCTTAACCTTAGCAGAGGTCTTAAAGAGACAGTAGCCTAATAGTAAACATACTGCTGCTTGTCCTTAAAGGCATAGTTCACCCAAAAATAAAAAATTCTGTCATTATTTACTCACTGTAATGTTGTTCCAAACCTGTATTAATTTCTTTTTTTGCTGAACACAAAAGAAGATATTTTGAAAAATGTGGCTAACCAAACAGTAGCTGGTCCCCATTGACTTCCATAGTAGGAAAAAAATATACTATGGAAGTCACTGGGGTACATCAACTGTTTGGTTACCCACATTCTTCCACGTAACTTTTATTTTCAACAGAAGAAAGAAACTTATTCGGAATTAAAACAAATTGAGAGAGTAAATGATGACAATTTACCGTATAAACCCGAATATAAGACGACCCTGAATATAAGACGAACCCCCCCCCCCCCCCCCCATTTTCCAGACTTATTTTTGTGAAAAAATACATTTTTGTGAAACAATCTGGTTTTCAACAGAAAATAATTTTAAGAACAAATTTCCGAGGCCTTGTTCCAAATGCCTCGCAATCACCTGTGCCTCGTGTAGAGGCCCGCTCGTCGGCGGAGACCGGCATATCCTATGCGCTTCCTGCTTGGGCCGTGACCAACGACAGGATGGATTTAACCACCCTGCGGGATCGTCTGCCGGCTTTCGACGAGGATCCGGCTCCCGCTCTCTCTCTCCCTCTGCTCGAGCCACGCAAGAAAAAGCGGCGTTCACAGAGGATGCCAGAGCGGACGGAGACAAGCGAGCAGAGACCCGCCCCCTTCTTCCCGGAGGTACATGACGAGCTGACCAAGTCATGTAAGGCGCCATATTCAGCGCGTCTGAAACCCTCTTTCTCCTCAGCGCTCGACGGCGCTGGAGAAAAAGGCTATCAATCGGTTCCTCCACTCGAATATAAGACGACCCTGAATATAAGACGACCCCCCATCTATTCTTTTCAGTCTATTTTTAGGACAAAAACCTCGTCTTATATTCGGGTATATACGGTAAATTTTTGGGAGAACTATCCCTTTAATGTTTATAAAACAACAAAGAGGAATTCACTCACTGCTCTTGACTGAGAATTTTAATATAGCTTTAATAAGAATCAATGTATAATTTATACAGTGAAGTCTATGTTGTGTTTTATTTTCATATTTGTTCATTTAATCATTCATAATTTTTATTGCTGTTATGGCCGATACCAACATTTACCGATGTCGATATCTCTGTATAGAAAACACATACCGAGGATTAGGGCTGCACGATATTGGTAAAAAATGACATTGCTATATTTTATTTTTCTGCGATATATATTGCTATATAAAAAAACTATTTCACCAGATGACTTGAATAGCTCCATTTGGAAAGAATGACTCATTCTAGAATGACTGGGGTGGTTTTGTCATGGAGTAAATCCACATAGAAACTAATATTAAAAGAATGTTAACTAATGTAGTTAACTAGACTTTAATAAATGGAACCATATTGTGAAGTGTTTCGATTTATGTCTCTCGAGTTCAGTGTTGGACAGATCAGTTGTTTTAACCATTCATTAAAGTGAATCGGTTCAAAGGAGTCATTAGTTTGTGAATCGGACGTATCATTAACGGACCACGGCACACGTTGTGTGATTGTCCCGGCAGTTTAGGACATCGCACAAGATTTGTCTCAACATAGAAAACATTTCATCACTAGATAAGATTTTTTTTTTTTTTTTTTTTTTTTTGAGAGTGTGGTTTATGTCATCTGAATGTGTGAAAAGCTTTTCAGAGAAGATAAGGCAACGTTATTTTAGCACAATTCACAACCAGTGGTAGTTCAGAAAAAAAAAATTCGGTCTTCTGACCTTTTACCATCGTGTATTCTCAAAGATTTTCAGTCCACTCAATTAATTAATATGCGCGAGGGAGGGAGAGAGAGTTTGAAGACGGTGAGAGTGCGCGCGCCGGGCTTTCACTCTCTCTGCTCGTTCTCTGTTAAACAAGCGCAGCAGTCGGTCATCTACATCACTCACCGGTCAAATAAGGCTTTGGCGGAACAAAAATACGCCTTAGTAAGGCTGACAGAAAACAGCGCGCAAGTTCCAGTCTTCTTGCGCTTGATGTTTAAACTGACAGCACTTGCGCTTGTAATGTATGCGCTCGTGCAAAAACAAACATCCCCGCCCCCACACTCACATCAACACAAATACACAGGGATGATTATCGGCCTGTTCACATCGGCCCTATTTTGACATCGGAACGATACCGATGTGTAAAAAATGTATCATATCGGTCGATATTATATCGGCGGCCGATATATCGTGCACCACTAATTTCGGGAGAAGTGGATGAATTGACGTGTTGTAGGCCTAAATCTGACAGATACAATTCTCTGAATTGCAGTGCGTACTAACATGGCCCACATTGTGCGCTATAGTAGGGCTGGGCGATATATCGATATAAAAAATATATCGATATATTTTTAAATGCGATATGGAATTAGACCATATCGCATATATCGATACGGTTGCAAATATGCGCTGTGATCCTTGCTCCAAGCAAGCTGCTGACCCGGGGCTATCTGCACGGCTCCCCGCGCGTGAAACTGCGCGCTGCAGAAGCCCCAGCCGCAAGCCATCGACAACCCGAAACAGTGTTTCCGCTACATTCATTCTACCGTGGTGGTCCGCCACACCAAACATCATCCCACCACGGCTGCAGCTTCTCAGTAAAGTCCGATATTATGCACACTATTGTGTTATTGTTAAGCCCCACTAAAGGCATACAAATATTGTAAAGCACCATAAAGTTTTTGTGTACTATATTCCAAGACTTCTAAAGTCATTCGATTGCACAATGTGAGGTAAAAATTAATATTTAAGTCGTTAAGTTAAAGTTAATGAAAACTCATCTCTCCTCAGTCATTCTCCATTGATTCAGCATTCAAACAGCGCGTTGCGTTTGGTTACGACAGTAACACGACGACACTCTCTTCAAGATCAATGTTCCCATTATTGTACTTTATTTGTAGATAAATGTCTATGGTTTGCATAAAATTACTATCTTACTGGAGTTTACTGCGCTTTCTAAATCATATTCCTTTCTCCCGGGTGTCTGTTAGATTACAGCATTGGAGTAGAGAGCGCTGTGAATTGTTCTTCATGCGCACTGTAACTGAAATTTAAAACTGTTAAAAGAAAAGGCTCAATAAACTGTTGCATAGATATAATATTTCACTTTGTGCAAATGTGAAGCGCTGCACGCTGTGACTGCGAGTTGCTTCGAGTGCATCATTTTGCGCACGGGATGCACATAATCGATTTGCCGCTCTTATTGGAGCCTTTCATATTATAATACTTAGGCAAGGTTAGGGGCAAGGGGGCGTGGCCCATGGGACTATCACTGCCACCACAGCTGGGAAAAAAATCCTAGAGGAAACACTGCGAAAAAGCTCCAGCCCCGAAACAAAGCTCACTGCAAACTTAATTTTCCCGCAACCACCTTATGGAGCTTTGATTTAAAAAAAAGGTTTTATGTTTACATTTTATTGTTATTTGAACAGCTGACCATTTAATTATGAACCAGGTGAAGAAACCTGTTTATTATTCATTTGATTTTGCACCTGTTCACTGAAATAGCCAGTTTCAACTTTCAATAAAACTAGGCTACTTGTGACGTCATTTTTGGCTTTGACTTTGACTGAACATTTGCTTTCACTTTGAGGAAAAAATATCGGGATATATATCGTATATCGATATTCATCCTAAATATTTTGGGATATGACTTTTGGTCCATATCGCCCAGCCCTACGCTATAGATCAACTAACATGAATCATGATCATTATAAAGGTTTTTTAAAATAATAAAACACATTCACTTACATGTATTTAAGACTAAAAATATCAGCCAAGGACTGACTGACATGTAACGCAACCAATCACTGTTCGTTTTGTTCCGCGTCATGTTTAGTGTGAAAATGTAAAGTCGATGTCCATACAATAACAGACTGGCGTACATCTACTAATAAATAATAAATTATTCATTCAAGGACGTTGTGCAAGTTTACTGCAAGAATAGAGCCGCGAACCTCACGTACTTTTGAAAATCCAGCCTTCATTTTATCCTGATGAGAGCTCATTGTCACAGTTGTAAATGACGGCTTTCTTCCACGATGGGTTTCGCGTCACGGTATTTAAGGTGATGCGTTCTAAAATAACGCTCACCTTGTGCAGGACATGCAATAAGTCAGGAGAGGTGTCGTATTTGGCCAGAGAAGGCAAAAAATTTGAAAAGAATTGATGAAATTTAAAGGTTTGTAGCATACCGAATACCGACTACGGTAACACTTTATTTTAAGGTGCTTGTAATAAGCAGTAATTAACAGTTAATAAGACACTTATAAGACCTTATAAGATGCATATAAGATGCATATAAGCATTAACTAATTATAATAAATAAATTAAATTAAATAATACATTTCTCAAGTATCAATACATTGCACTTTTAGAACAGCCGTACAAACATAAATGGTAACACAAACTCCCAGTCCCTTAAAAATTGACCTTCCCAAGAGGGAGTAGTTTCCCTGATCTTTTCAGGGCCTGGACCTTTAATTAACCCTTATAGGAAGTAGTTAATGCTTATATGCATCTAATATGCATCTTATAAGGTCTTATAAATGTCTTATTAACTGTTAATTACTGCTTATTACAAGCACCTTAAAATAAAGTGTTACCCAGACTACTTTGCTGTTAGTAGTTATTACACTATTAGTACTGTAGTAGGGCTGTGCAAAAATATCGATACAGCTAACTATCGCGATTTTTTTTTCACGATAGTGTATCGATATTTCAAACTCTAGTATCGATATTTAAAAAAAAAAATATCCAAGTGTGTCTAAAAGAGCGCACGCATACTAATGCTCAGACACTTGGTCTCTCTCGCGCGCAGATATCGGTCTCCGTGATGCGTCCTGTTAAGTTAGCGGGAGTGAGAAAATGGCGGAAAATTTTAAAACGCCTGCAGCTTTCAGAGCGAGTGAGCAAAAGAGAAAGAGAGAGTGAGTGTGTGTTTGTGCGAGCACGAGTGAGTGAGCGCGTGTGTGTGTGTAAGTGTCCGATCGCGAGTAAGGAAGAGAGAGAGTGTGTGCGCGCGATCGTGAGTGAGCAAGAGAGTGTGTGTGCGCGCGATCGTGAGTGAGCAAGAGAGTGTGTGTGTGAGCAAGTGAGTGAGCAAGTGTGTGTGTGCGATCGCGTGAGCACAGTGTGTGTGTGTACGTGTGTGTGTGTGTGTGCGCGCTCGAGAGAGTGAGCCAGTGTGCGCCACGAAGCTACAAATTTCATTTTTTTGCTAACATTCTTAAACAGTTGCAACGAAGTTAAGACCTATTGTCATTTAGCAGCATAGTAAATCTTTACTGTTTGTCAAATGTGCATGCCATTTTAATCATACAACCCTATAATCCAGAACTTAACAAGAATCAACAATGAAATGTTATTTAATTTTTACCTTGTGGACGTAGCCCTATACTATAGTGTTATTTAGTGTTAAATTATTGTATTTGGGTTTGGTGGCTTAGGTTATATTGTGAATTTGTTATGTAAATTTGTTGTGTTTTGTATCTTATATTTAGGGCCCTATAATTTCCGCGATCACGGAATCGCGGACAGAATCGCGGAATTGGCCAATTAACGCGGAATCTAGTGTTAACGCGGAATTTCGCGGAATTTTACATATTTGGAATGAAATTCTGTTTTTGTGTGGGAGACGGACGTATGTCTGGGGAAAATGCAGACAGGGGGAAGCAAATCTGGGCGACACAACCCCCTCCCGTCATTTCAGCTCCAATGACGGCATCAAAACATTGAAAAAGCATGGCGAAGCGCCTCTCCACGGCTCTGCTTTCGTCGGCGAAAAAGTTAAGAAACTCGACGCTAAGCCCTCAGTACCAAGCCGAGCAGCTCGCACGTGACTTTTATAAAGTGTTTCCCATACATAGACGATAGCCGCAAAACATTGCGTTTCGTTCATTTTGTTTAACGCTATTTAAAACACGCAGCGTTGCAATCAGTTGCATTTCCTTTCCCTCCTCTCCCTCCGTCTCTCTGTCACTCACGCGTCTCTCTCTCTCTCTCTCTCTCTCTCTCTCTCTCTCTCTCTCACACACACACACACACGTGCACGTCTGTCTATGAGGTGCCGGACTGGACAAAAGCGAAGTGACACTGAGCGAGAGAGACCGAGTGTTTCCGAGAGCGTGCTCGACAGTGCGCGAGAGAGACACAGAGTGTGACTTTTATTAAACTTATATAAACGAATATAATTTATTTTACTGGACAGTTTAAAGCTCATAACCATATTTTGTTGTTACTTTAAGTACTTAGAGTGCAGTGTTATGTTGCATCATGCAGTATTTGTGCTGAAAAGTAAGAGTATGTCTGTTACCTCAATAAATTTAAAGTCATTCCTGTTTTATTTGTGTACATTTTAATCATTAACATTAAAGGCACACTCTTTTTACAACTAAAATAACAGTAAAGGGTAAAAAAAACTGAATTCCCAAAAATTAAAATGGAAAAAATGGAATTTGCGATAATTAAAACGGAATTTGGAAAAAAATAAAACGGAATTTGGGAAAAAATAAAACGGATTTTATAGGGCCCTATATATTTATATATTTACTCTACAATTTTAATATATTCAATTTTAAGAAATATTTAATTTTTTTTCAATAAAAAAGCCGTTATTTAATGAAATTCACAATCGTTTTGAGGCTCTCTCTTTTTTTTTTTTAAGTATCCTTTCAGGCACCTTTTAGATACCGGTGCGGTTTTAAAAGTATCGATTTGGCACCGGTATGGAAAAAAAAAAAAACGATACCCAACCCTACACGTCACCATCTCGAGTGCAGGAAAGACAGGACAGAGTTTCGGAGCGATTTCACTGTTTTATATGACCACATACATGGATATTATAAAATAATGCATGGAAAAGAAACTGTCGGCAGTCTTAGTGAGTTTGATTCATCCATTGATAATTTGTGTTGTTAATTATATGATCAATTTTGCTGTAGTTTATATCACAACACTCTCAAACAACAGAATAATACTTTTAATTTGTTTAAGTCTAATTAGAATGATCGTTAATTCTTTAAAAAATTATAATTATAGTAAAATTATAATTATATCTTAGTTTTACCAGCAATATATAAATTGTGATTGCAAATTCTAAAGATATGACCACACGTGCAGTTGATGACTTTAGAACAACAGCACTAAGAACTCACACAAGTGTCCTTATAGTACAGAGACTAGCCACGTACAGCGAAAAAGTTTTTTACCATTTTATACGGAAGACGATTCAAATCGACCCTTTAGCACTCTACATGTATATGGCTATATCATTGATACTTTAAAAGGAATGAATTTAAGACCAAACATCTCCAAGATGGTTTTACTGAGCCAACTGTCTAAAGCTAAAAAGCACACCATGCTGTCAGCACACCAATTAAAACAAAAAAAAATCCCTCAAATTCACCGATCAAACCATGTGAAGCAGTACTCAGGAGAGAAGCATACATTAAATATTGTACATATGCCAATAATCTAGAACTCGCCATTTCACAACACAACACCTATTTGACATACATGACCTGCAACAAACTGACATGAACACGCATCGACTGAACAATTCCATGGTGATTTTCATATATAAATAAAGTGCTTTGACAACAACTGCTGTAGTGCCATTGATAACTGACACACTAAAGCAGCAAATTGGCATTGTGCAATTGCAAACATCCTGTTTCACACCCCGTAAATTGGCTCAGTGCGCTGGCATGTATTGTTGAGCCCAGAGCTGTTCTCTCATTAGAAGAGTTTGGGCTACATTACCCAAGTATCTGGAAATCTGATCACAGATGAGCATCTGCAGCCAAACCCGCCCGCCACAGCGGCCGGCATCCTGAAAAACACATCCTGATGCCAAAGTATGATTTGATTGAATTAGTGAGAAGGAACAGAAAGGAGCCAATATGTTGTCTTGTAACCATGTTAATATAATAGTTCACCCAAAAATGAAAATGTATTATTTATTCACCCTCTTGTCATGCTAAATCAGCATGCTGTAAAAAAAAAATCTGTGGAACACAAAATAGTCTTGGAACACTTCATAGTGACCATGGATTGCAAAGCTCACAAAGGACCAAAAACGACATAAAAATAACCATGAAATTAGTCTATATGACATGTGCACTGTATTATAAGTCTTATGAAGTCATATGATAGATTGTTATGATGAACAGATTGAAATTTAGGTTGTTATTTCACTGATAGTTTTCCCCTTGCTTTAGCTCTCAAATCTCATTCTTTGTGCCACATGCACTCCTAAAAACTAAAGTTCCAAAAAAGGCACAGGCACCTTTTGTGGTATGGAATTGTTCTTCATGGAACCATAAATTGCGATAAAGAAGCTTTATTTTTAAGAGTGTCAATAAAAATATACATTGTCATGCATTTCGTTCACAAAGCTATTGTGTGGCTTCAGAAGGCTTGGAATATAGCGCATTCAGACTAATTTTATGGTGACCTAATAGTGTTTTTGGATCCTTTTTGATAGCTTGAGTGTCACTGAATGGCAAAAAGTTGTGTAAAGATAATATTTTAATGTTTCACAATATATACAGTGAGGAAAATAAGTATTTGAACACCCTGCTATTTTGCTAGTTCTCCCAGAAATCATGGAGGGGTCTGCAATTGTCATTGTAGGTGCATGTCCACTGTGAGAGACATAATCTAAAAAAAAAATCCAGAAATCACAATGTATGACTTTTTAACTATTTATTTGTATGATACAGCTGCAAATAAGTATTTGAACACCTGAGAAAATCAATGTTAATATTTGGTACAGTAGCCTTTGTTTGCAATTACCGAGGTCAAACGTTTCCTGTAGTTTTTCACCAGGTTTGCACACACTGCAGGAGGGATTTTGGCCCACTCCTCCACACAGATCTTAGATCAGTCAGGTTTCTGGGCTGTCGCTGAGAAACACGGAGTTTGAGCTCCCTCCAAAGATTCTCTATTGGGTTTAGGTCTGGAGACTGGCTAGGCCACACCAGAACCTTGATATGCTTCTTACAGAGCCACTCCTTGGTTATCCTGGCTGTGTGCTTCGGGTCATTGTCATGTTGGAAGACCCAGCCTCGAGCCATCTTCAATGCTCTAACTGAGGGAAGGAGGTTGTTCCCCAAAATCTTGCAATACATGGCCCCGGTCATCCTCTCCTTAATACAGTGCAGTCGCCCTATCCCATGTGCAGAAAAATCTGCGTGTTCTTGGGATGGTACTCATTCTTCTTCCTTCAAACACGGCGAGTGGAATTATGACCAAAAAGTTCTATTTTGGTCTCATCTGACCACATTACTTTCTCCCATGACTCCTCTGGATCATCCAAATGGTCATTGGCAAACTTATGCTGCGTTCACTACGGACGCGAATTGCGCTTGGTGCGAGTGATTTCAATGTTAAGACAATGCAAAGACGCGTTCCGTGCGAATTGACACAAAGTGGTCAAGCTTATAACTAGACGCGGTAGGCGCGAATTTGACGCGCTATTCGCGCCCGGTGTGAACGTAACATTAAGACGGGACTTGACATGTGCAGGTTTAAGCAGGGGAACCTTCCGTGCCATGCATGATTTCAAACCATGACGTCTCAGTGTATTACCAACAGTAACCTTGGAAACGGTGGTCCCAGCTCTTTTCAGGTCATTGGCCAGCTCCTCCCGTGTAGTTCTGGGCTGATTTCTCACCTTTCTTAGGATCATTGAGACCCCACGAGGTGAGATCTTGCATGGAGCCCCAGTCCGAGGGAGATTGACAGTCATGTTTAGCTTCTTCCATTTTCTAATGATAGCTCCAACAGTGGACCTTTTTTCACCAAGCTGCTTGGCAATTTCCCCGTAGCCCTTTCCAGCCTTTTGGAGGTGTACAATTTTGTCTCTAGTGTTTTTGGACAGCTCTTTGGTCTTGGCCATGCTAGTAGTTGGATTCTTACGGATTGTATGGGGTGGACAAGTGTCTTTATGCAGCTAATGACCTCAAACAGGTGCATCTAATTTAGGATAATAAATGGAGTGGAGGTGGACATTTTAAAGGCAGACTAACAGGTCTTTGAGGGTCAGAATTCTAGCTGATAGACAGGTGTTCAAATACTTATTTGCAGCTGTATCATACAAATAAATAGTTAAAAAAATCATATATTGTGATTTCTGGATTTTTTTTTTAGATTATGTCTCTCACAGTGGACATGCACCTACGATGACAATTTCAAACCCCTCCATGATTTCTAAGTGGGAGAACTTGCAAAATAGCAGGGAATACTTATTTTCCTCACTGTATACATATATATATATATATATATATATATATATATATATATATATATATATATATATATATATATGGTATATATATGGTATATATATATATATATATATATATATATAGATAGATATATATATAGATAGATACTGGTATATATATATATATATACACTCACCTAAAGGATTATTAGGAACACCATACTAAGACTGTGTTTGACCCCCTTTCGCCTTCAGAACTGCCTTAATTCTACGTGGCATTGATTCAACAAGGTGCTGAAAGCATTCTTTAGAAATGTTGGCCCATATTGATAAAATAGCATCTTGCAGTTGAGGGAGATTTGTGGGATGCACATCCAGGGCACGAAGCTCCCGTTCCACCACATCCCAAAAATGCTCTATTGGGTTGAGATCTGGTGACAGTGGGGGCCATTTTAGTACAGTGAACTCATTGTCATGTTCAAGAAACCAATTTGAAATGATTCGAGCTTTGTGACATGGTGCATTATCCTGCTGGAAGTAGCCATCAGAGGATGGGTACATGGTGGCCATAAAGGGATGGACATGGTCAGAAACAATGCTCAGGTAGCCCATGGCATTTAAACGATGCCCAATTGGCACTAAGGGGCCTAAAGTGTGCCAAGAAAACATCCCCCACACCATTACACCACCACCACCAGCCTGCACAGTGGTAACAAGGCGTGATGGATCCATGTTCTCATTCTGTTTACGCCAAATTCTGACTCTACCATCTGAATGTCTCAACAGAAATCGAGACTCATCAGACCAGGCAACATTTTTCCAGTCTTCAACTGTCCAATTTTGGTGAGCTCTTGCAAATTGTAGCCTCTTTTTCCTATTTGTAGTGGAGATGAGTGGTACCCGGTGGGGTCTTCTGCTGTTGTAGCCCATCCGCCTAAAGGTTGTGCGTGTTGTGGCTTCACAAATGCTTTGCTGCATACCTCGGTTGTAACAAGTGGTTATTTCAGTCAAAGTTGCTCTTCTATCAGCTTGAATCAGTCGGCCCATTCTCCTCTGACCTCTAGCATCAACAAGGCACTTTCGCCCACAGGACTGCCGCATACTGGATGTTTTTCCCTTTTCACACCATTCTTTGTAAACCCTAGAAATGGTTGTGCGTGAAAATTCCAGTAACTGAGCAGATTGTGAAATACTCAGACCGGCCCGTCTGGCACCAGCAACCATGCCACGCTCAAAATTGCTTAAATCACCTTTCTTTCCCAATCTGACATGCAGTTTGGAGTTCAGGAGATTGTCTTGACCAGGACCACACCCCTAAATGCATTGAAGCAACTGCCATGTGATTGGTTGATTAGATAATTGCATTAATGAGAAATTAAACAGCTGTTCCTAATAATCCTTTAGGTGAGTGTAGATAGATACTGAACTCACGATTAGTGGTCGACCGATATATCGCCGAGGCCTACATATCGGCCGATATTTGGATTTTTTTTAGATATCGGCATCGGCCGATAAATATTTCTGTTTGGCCGATATATTTCAAAACTGTTTGTGACAGTGCATTAGCGCTTTTTTCCACTGGCGCGAGCAGAGCGAGTATGAATGAGGCTGTTTCCTCACGGACTGAAAAGCTGGGTCGCGTGCACTACAGATCAGTGATCGCGTGAGGTGGATGAGAAGAGAACACTGTATGGTATAATACTAATAATAATACGTTTGGGGGAAAAAATCCTTGAAAATGTTATTCACTATCTCTATCTGCTGTATTTAATTATCCACGATTGGCGTAATATTGTGTGTAGTATACCTTTTCATATGTTCCGGTCGGATTTGATGTTAATCGAGCATGCAGATACATGTGACGGCTTGCAAAGTTTCAAAGAAACTAACAAGCAAAACTAAACAGACATAAATCATTATTATTTAAATATACTTACAGTAAAACAACCTGTTTAAACTAAATAGTGTAAATAAACTATGTGAGATTTTTATTTAACTATGTATATTGTACATAAAATGTATGGAATTGCACATACTATTTTGTCATTAATTTATGAATATTGTTTAGATTGGTTCATTAATGATACATGTTATTTGTAACCTGAAGTAAGCAGCAGTAATTATTAAAACTTTATTTACTGAAGTGTTACAGTACCTCATTTGTTTACATTTTAATGGCTTAATTAGGGCCCAAGCCTTGAAAAGGCGAAGGCCCTATTGTTTTCCTTAGGATTATTATTATTAGGGCCCAAGCCTTGAAAAGGCGAAGGCCCTATTGTTTTCCTTAGGATTATTAGGGCCCAAGCCTTGAAAAGGTGAAGGCCCTATTGTTTTCCTTAGGATTATTATTATTATTATTATTATTATTATTATTTTACTACCTTTTGGGCACTTTTGGGGGCCTTAACGTGCTCAAACTCTTGAAACTTTGCACACGGGTCAGAACCCGTGGCCATCAGGGCCGGGCTGAAGCTGGTACCCGGGCGTGGCAGGGGGGCTCGACAGCGCCACCTGGAACGGGGTTTGAACACTTGTCCATATATCAAACACGCTTGCATGTAAAAATCTGAAACTCGCTACACTTATATATCTCATCGGGCCGAACAACTTTCGTGCTCTAAGTTTTACGCCAGCCCAACAGGAAGTCGGCTATTTAGGGTTGTTTGGAAACGCATGCTCAGGAATTTGAAACACTTCTCCTAGGGAATTCCCCCGTTCGTCTCCAAACTCGGTGTGCATGAAGTCAAGACATTGAGGATGAAAAATTGCCAGGGGATTTTTGATATCTCGAACGGTTTGGCCGTGGTGAGGAAACGAATTTATGGCGAATAATGGAAACAGGAAGTGTGTTATAACTTCTACATACATTAACTGATCTTGATGAAACTTCAGCAGTGTGTTCGCTGTAAGAGGCCGATCACATGGCTGTGACTATTGTGAGTCAAAGTTATAGCGCCACCAACTGGCAGCAGGAAGTGTGTCACTTTCTAAATGCTTTTGACAAAAGTGGGGGGGTTAGTTTTACCTAGAGTAACAAAACTCGGTATGTATATTGAACTCTTCGAGGCGGACAACTTTCTAATTTACACTTATTAGCTACAACCAACAGGAAGTTAGATATTTTGGTTTGAATGTGGATTTCAGATTCTGAGTTTTTAGCTACTCCTCTTAAGTAGTTTATTTTATTCACGCCAAACTTTTTCAACATGATGAAAATACATTAAAGATGCTAAATTGTGAACTGATATTGAATATCTCAAACGGTTTTGCTATGGTGAGGGATTAAATTAATGTCAAAAAAAGAATCAGGAAATGTCTCATATCTTTCTAAAATGTAATTATGCACCATTTATTTTTATATAAAATTATACAAATATTAGAACTAAACCCATTTTATTCCCTTTTTTCAATTAAAGAATTATGTTTAAGTTTAAAAACAACCAGAATCGTTGTTTAGTCAAAATTTTACATACATAGTCCTATACTGCCCTCTTGTGTTCAAAATCAGGTAGGCCTATTGAATTTATATATAAATATTATGGATTTTACTATGGGAATATTTTCCCACCGGTCAATCAACGTGTGACACCGCTGGGGGCTTTAAAATCGCTAACTTGGAAGCGAAAGTTAAATAAGGACGTCTGCACAATACATTAATAATGGTGCAGAGTAGAGTGAGCTTTTTCAATTAATTCCTATGGAACTAGGAATGAACTAAACAACGTTCACTCTGTTCTGCTCGTCCCTCACCTTGGGCGCGCACAGTTATGAATGCCCGTGCAGCCGTGAGCATTTTAGTTTAATTTTAAAATTAGTGCCATTTCGGGGGACGTATTACTTTAATTTATTTAACAAAAACACACTGTTGTGTTTTATTGCGAGAGTACACAAATATAAGTAAACACTTTGCAGTTTGAATGATGTCCTGTTTGAAGAAAATGACGGAGTATGTTTTTACGTGTAACACACTGTTCAATCACGCTGAGCCACCCACACACACACATTCCAGCATTGCAATCTTGACATCGCAAGCCTGTTCATTTATACATATGTGCTATATATATATATATATATATATATATATATATATATATATATATATATATATATATATATATATATATATATATATATATATATATATATATTAGATCAATATATATGTTTTCCTTAAATAATTTTAAAACCTATGCAATATGGTGGATGTCCAAAAGATGGCACTCACAGACTGTTTTTAAATGGGGTTGGATAAATATCTTTTTGCTTTTAAACTGTGTGTGTGTGTGTGTGTGTGTGTGCCTTGGTGTCTGTTAGTGACAAGAGTTCAAGCTTAAGTTTAAGGCCTTGTCTTTTTGGATATATATATATATATATATATATATATTATATTATTATTTTTTCTCCAAAATATTCATATAATCCATATATGTATTTACATGTATTGTTTGCTTTAAATTAAATTAAGATTGTATATTTGGTAATTGAACCTAAATGAATAAAAAATTTATGTGCTATATTTCAGATCAATACAATCAATGTTTTCCTTCATTTTAATCAACACTAACTTTATTCTCATCAGAGTTATACTACCATTAAAAAAACACATTTGATTTTCTATTTTAATCAATGTAGAATGTGTAAATTAAAAATAAACAAATCAGTGCTCTGTTTGAGGACAAGAAATGAAAACCTATGCAATATGATGAATGTCCAAAAGATGGCACTCAGACTGTTTTTAAATGGGATTGGATAAACATTGTTTTGCTTTTAAACTGTGTGTGCGCGTGTGTGTGCGTGTGTGTGCGTGTGTGTGTGTGTGATTGTGCCTTGGTGTCTGTTCGTGACAAGAGTTTAACCCTTGTTCAATTTAAGTTTAAGGCCTTGTATTTTTGGATTATATATATATATATATATATATATATATATATATATATATATATATATATATATATATATATATAAGTAAACACTTTGCAGTTTGAATGATGTCCTGTTTGAAGAAAATGACTCGGTATATATATATTAGGGGTGTAACGGTTCACAAAATTCACGGTTCGATACGATACACTTGTGTCACAGTTCGGTACGGTTCGGTACGTTTTCGATACAGCAAAAAGAAAGAAATGCCAGAGAAATTTCCTTGATTTAATTTTTTTAATTATACTTTTATTAAAACTAACATCATAAAGTATGATATTTTTTACTTTGAGCAATGATGGAGCTATACTTGACTTTTCTTAGGAGCATATAAAACAAAACAGCTCCTTGGACAAAATGAAATGTGATAGTACTTATAAACAAAGGTTTATTTTAGTTCAGATTAACATTTGAGGGCAGCAACTGTATTCATAATGTCAAAATAAAACCGACGTAATGTTACTTGAAAGCATAATAGCCTACTATTCCTGCCAAACTCCCATGGTTACAGTTAGTAGTGTTACTACAGTACATCCATGGTGAATGTTGCTGATCTGTGGACACTGGATAGTTCATTCATGGCACAATGTTTTGATGTTGGGCAATGTTGTGGTCACGCCAGAGTCTCTTACATTATGAGCGCGCTTGCCCACGCACGACGCGCTTACATTTGAAATAACGACATTTTGGTCGGCAGGAAAAATGGTCCAACGAACCGTTCGGTTTAAAAATGCGTACCGAAAACCGAACCGAAAGCCTCGTACCGAACGGTTCAATACGAATACGTGTATCGTTACACCCCTAATATATATATATATATATATATATATATATATATATATATATATATATATATATATATATATATATATTATTATTATATTATTATTATATTGTTATTTAATTTTTTTCTACAAAATATTCATATAACCCATATATTTTAAGTGTATTGTTTGCTTTAAATTAAATTAAGATTGTATGTTTGGCAATTGAACCTAAATGAATTTAAAATTAATGTGCTATATTTCAGATCAATAAAATCAATGTTTTCCTTAATTTTAATCAACACTAACTTTATTCTCATCTGAATTATAAATAACTTATTTCTGTATAAAATAAAAAATCCCGAATAATCCAGACCAACCAGAGTGCACTATTCCTACAACATCATCAGTGCTGAAGCAGAACTACCAGAGCCGTTCGGCAGATTTTCAGTCTTGTGTGCTTATTTCATGTGTCCGTTAAATCCATGAGACCGTCTGTAGGGTGTCTCATTTTTCATTTTAGGTTTCAGAAGGTTGCTCATGCATACTTTGTGGTTGATATGTGCCCTCGATGCGCACTTTTGCAGAGCCCACACTGATGCAAGCTCTACAGCACACTTCTTTTCGACAGTCAAAGTAGGGTTACGTTTTTGCACAACGTGCACAATAACCCTAAAGGCACCGGGGGTGGCGGTGCCGCCGGCTTCTTATATATATGTATATATATAAATATAGCTGCGAGCAGCGATGAAGGGCCATATATATATATATATATATATATATATATATATATATATATATATATATATATATAAATATAGCTGCGAGCAGCGATGAAGGGCCAAAGCCGGCGGCACCGCCACCCCGGTGCCTTTAGGTAACTAAAGGCACCTGGGTTGCGGTGCCACCGGCTTGGGCCCGTAATCGCTGCTCGCAGCTATATTTAGTAAATATGTTTAATTGCAAAAATAATTTTGCATAAATATTATGTACATTAAATGTTCATTTACTTTCACCAATATTCTTTGTCTCTCATTTACTGTATTCACATGTACTGTATCGGCCTCATATCGGCCAATCGGCCAGATTGCTTTCTCAATATCGGCATCGGCCATTAAAAATCCCATATCGGTCGTCCACTACGCACGTTACGATATTATTGCACTAGTCCGAGACATATGAAATTTTTTACTGTTAATTAAAATGCTAAATTTGGTATTACATTGTGGGTGAAAATGAATAGGCTTGAACTTGGTGCTGGTAACCCAATGCACAGGGCAATGGTGACACCAGAAAATACAGAATAATTTTAGACGAATATGCTTGCACTCTATCACTGACTAGATATATTTAAAATAATGAAGGCCACTTTTTACCTGTAATATAAGCCAATTGGCATTATCAGGACCCACAAGTATTCCCCCATTGCATTATTATACATTATATTCAACATTATAGTGGTTTAATGTAGTACTGACACTACAACTCTTAAACTTGATTTTTTTTCCCGCACACAGTAATTTTTTTTTTGTGTAACTATACACAATATATCTTGTCACTAGGGCTGGGATAAACGTTTTTAAAAATTATTTTTTAAACGATTAATCTAGCGATTATTTTTTCGGTGCATCGATTATTCTAACGATTCGTTTTTCTGTCCGATTCGATTTCGATTCGATTCTGTTATCGATTATCTCCCCATTAATTGACTAATACCAATTTATACATGTTGATCTATATATCTGAATGAAAAAAATATGAATTCCTTAACATTGCAATATATGTTTATTGCTCTTAAAATTCCAAAATAAAAAAAATATACAAGTCCAAAATAATGCATTCTTAGTCAGAGGTAGCATTCAATAAAACTTTGAAGCCTTGAAAACACATAGGCCTAGCTTACTAAAAAATAGTGCATCTTGTAATTCTTCTTTCAGATGAAAATAACAACTTGATGTCTAGCATTCAATAAAAAAAAATTCTATAAATATTTTTGAGTCTTCATTTTCTTTTCTGACATAGCCTAATCCAGTTCATGTTAAAAAACACCAGACATGCAAATTCTGTGCATTTTGGGCACTTTTTGAGTGAAATCATATTTATTTTGTCCATTAAAAGTGTGCTTTTACTTTAATTGAGAGCAGTGCTGCAAAAAAATACTCTGCGTAATTCACGAGGTTCCCTACATGTGCGGCGTCCGAGTGCATTTGACCGGCATAAAATCGGAATATGTCAGACTGACCGGCCGGTCATGGCCGATCACGTGAAAATCGGGCAATTCCGGTCACCAGCCGATCAATCGGTGCATCTCTACTTTAGAGGAACTAGTGCACTTTGCACCTTGCACTTTGAAAGTCTGAGAAACCACTCGTGTTGCTACTACTCTCCGGCGCCGCCATCTTTGTTTTGGGTCTGACGAATCGACGCGCATATTTTGCGTCGACGCATTTTTTGCGTCGACTTAATCAATGACGTCGACGCGTTGTCCCAGCCCTACTTGTCACTAGCCACGAAACATTTTGTTGCAGTTTTGCATTGCGATATACTGTGACAATATATTTTTACACCCCTAATATATATATATATATATATATATATATAGATATATATAGATATATATATATATATAGATATAGATAAAGCATACAGGTTTAGAACGATATGAAGAGTAAATAATGACAATTTTCGGGTAGATTATTTAAAATTTACAAATATTACATTGTGTGAACTAATTCTTCAAATTATAGGTGAATATGGTTTCAGGATTTTTTTCATGACTAATATAATACTGATGTAAAACTAACATATAGAATATCCTAATAAATCTTATTTGAAAAATAAACTAAGCTAAAGTCATCTTGTATGGTCGCCATGGCTGCATTTATTTAATAAAACAGGGTAAAAACGGTAACAGGGTATCTGCACACTTTTTAAAGTCAAATTTAAGGCTTTTTAAGAACTTTTTAAGACCTGAAGAAATCAAAATTAATACCTTACATTAGGGGTGCGCAATATTGACAAAAATATGTCTCAATATTTTCAAAGTTTTGTTGATGATAATTAGATGATATTTTACTGATTGTGTTTGTGTACTGGTACCATGGCTGGTTTAGGCCTGTTGTTGACAGCTGACTCACGAAGATATTCATATTTTTCATATTCTATGCAGTGGTCAGTTCACAGCAGTGAAATAAATAAACATTTTTTATTAAAGGGCAATATTTGCAACCTTAAATTGAGTTCCAGGGGCATTTTCACCCATATATGGACTTTTTTTTTTTTACTTAGAGGTATGCATCACCTTTTATGTCAAATTCTAACATTCAAATTAAATTATATTAGAATAATAACACAATACCACTGTTACCAGTTAAATTAAATCATTAAATCAAAATCCATCTTTGCAGTGCAGAGGAGACACAGAAGCAGCACCAGAACTGGCATTAATATACTCCATTTACAATTGCATGAATAAAGCTATGATATATTCAATTCTTTCAATTCTTAATTCAATATTTAAATATGAACTGATTTCTAATTGTAACATTTTAATTACAGGGTTTAAATGTGAAACTAAAACCGCCAGTAGGTGGCGGCAAGTCACTGTCTCAGGGAGTCATTCATTCATTCAACCGATTTGTTCAAACGGCTGATTCATTCAGGAACTGCAAGTGATTGTTCATTGAATCGCTAAAATGATTCGTTCAAAGCGCGGATTTCAGTCAAGAAATCATCGCTGTCTTTTGCATTGAGACTCTACTACGGTTTCATTTTGAAATTCTCGTCAGCGAAATAAAGGGAAAACAAACAATATTGTTTATAAAATGTAACAATGTTAATTTAACTGTTATATAAAATAAATATCATATGTGCTATTGTGCACGGGAAAACAGCCCTCTTGCTGATGTAATATTGTATGATAACAACATATGATATATAAAATACAAAAACTTTATACGTCTATTAGTGAACATACCTATAACTGCTCTGACACATCACGCAGTGAAAGCAAGCATGAGAGACAAATGCGATGTCAGCTCGCAGTGCGCCCTCGTACATAGTTAACGTTAAAGTAAAACAATGATTACAATATCATAATAGACAATACACATCGCACACCACTACGCACATAAAGAATGAACTTACAATTGAACTGAAATTAACCAGCTTTCTTCTCCTCTCCTTCTGTTCCGCGTGCAGGAGACAGACGTAATGCTGGCGCGAATGTGACGCGGCGCAATGTCACGTGAACGAGCAAATCCACAAAGAACGAATAATAAATAAAAAAGTACGCTAATTAGATAGTTTTAATTTGGAAAACATTTAGATGTTTGCAAATTGCCATCGAAAATGTAAGACCTTTCATAAGTAAAAATAAGACTTTTTAAGGCCATAAATTTTCAAAATCTAATTTGAGACTTTTTAAGACTTTTTAAGGACCCGCGGACACCCTGGGTAATATTGTGAAATATTTAAAATAACTCTTTTCTATTTTAATATATTTAAAATTTTATTTTAATTGTTTGATGGCAAACCTAACTATAACCTAAGCTAAGTATTCATTTATTTAAAATAAATAAATAAAATTCTACTGACCTCAAACTTTTCAAAGTTAGTAAAGTGTACAGGGCAAACTAACCATCAAATTAAAAATTAACTCTTTTTTTCCCCACTGGCCTAACACCAGCCCAATTCAGGTTTCAGTGGTACTATCAGCCAAACCTTTGCAGAGGGGCTCTCACACAAAGTAAAGATCATAAATCAAATTTCAGTTTGAGAACATCATCATTACATGTTAAAGGTTTTCCAGTGGCTTTCTCCAAAAGTAAAATGGTATGGAGAGGTACAAGTCCCTCCCTGGAAACATCCATACCTGGGTTTTATGGGTCTGCTCCGAGGGCTGCCTTCAGGCAATGACCGCTCTGGTCTGGGGCTTGGCAAGAAGCCTTTAAAGTCAAAGTTAAGTGTAATTTCATTGTTCAGTGCTTTAGCTGAAATACATACGTCTACCACAGGCTCTTGCAACAGGTGGCCAGAGAGAATCAAAGGAGAAAAAAAAAACATGTATTGGACAGGTATAAATGTTGTAAATTAATGAGAGATGAACATGAAGAAGGCATGGGAAAAGATCACAGACTCATCATTTCCATTTGGAGCACTTGCAGCATACAAAAAATGACATCAGTTACATTAAATGTCTGAACCTGTGCCCAGACAAAATATAGTCAGAATGACAATGTTTCTTCTTGTTGTTGTTTTCTGTCTCGTTTCTATCGCTTTTGGCCATATTGAGCAGAACTAACGATTCCACCCATGGAAGAGGTCTCCCCTGCTGTTTCCTTCTGATTGAAATGTGCCACTAAGCTTCAGCGCTTCTGTCTTCAGGGAGATTTTTCACCTCTAGTTAAAGCTGGCCAATAGTAATTTCTCAAACGTAAACCAGCGAATACAGCAGCCTAGGTCTTCGTTAGGGCAGCACTATTTGGGGAAAAAATTAATTGTGATATTTTTTTATAAAAAAATTGTGATTGCTATTAAAATAAGATAAAAAATTAATATTTAAAAATAAATAAATAAACTCCTGGTTTGCTGTGCTTGTTTGTATAGAGAGCTATACAATTAACTTTTTTGTTAACAGTCTTTTCTTCTTTTGTGTTTTGCTGAAGAAAAAAGCCATGCAGGTAAGTAAACAAAATGTTAATTTTTTAGAAGTCTGTCCCTTTAAGGGCCTGCCAAAAAGGAATCTATCAGGCACTGGTAAATCATATACTATAACATAATAAAATTGCTATTTAAATGCATTTTAAACACGAATCTCGAGATCCCTGTGTTCCATTCCGTTGTGCTACGTCTAACTGTATTTAAACGCAAGAAAGCATCTTACTTAAAAAGCCACCAAGGAAACTGACCTTCTTAAGAACAATTAACCAACCAGTCATTTAGGCAACCTACCGACTAGCTGATTTCTAAGATGTGCAGTTTTGCACATCCCTATGATAGACATGTTAAGTAGAATATGCTCTGCCTCACAGAATCGCATTAAAAATGACCACATATTATGCATCATCTCGCTTGCTGTGTCAGAGCATACAAATGCACAATTTAAATTCTCCTGTCTCGAATCCTGTGCTTTTATGAAGTCACCCTGTAACACCTTTGTTATTTTGCTGAATGGACAATGACCGATGGAACAACCTCAAAAAACAATTATTCTAGTATGGACAAACAGCTGCTTGGAAGTAAACAAAATCATTAGGCCAGTGCTTACCAAACAGAGCAATTTTAGTTGCCTTCGAAATATTATGAGAAAACGCTGAACCTTGCTAATGCCAGAAATATTTTAAGAGACTATTAAGTGTATTAGGCTAAATCATTAACTGGGCAGATGCATTCATAAAGCAGGGGCTGTCTACAAACCATAATACTTGCAATTTCCCCAATTGTGTTGATTAGTGTGCTTTTAATCATGTCACAGTGCAGGCAATGATAAAACTTTGAATTCAATCCACCGCAATAGAAAGGCGTGTAAAAATCTATAAAAGGGCCTTGTAATATTCTTATAGAGAGCCCTTGTAGGATATGTACAAGAATGCCAGACACAGAAATAAAATCTTTGATTTAATGTCTTATAAACCGCAGTTCAGTTCATGCCTCTCTGCTCAAATAACTATTGCAAAATTTGATGCAAATGGAATAAATCAGTAGATCAGAGTGGAGGGGAAATTTCAATTAGGTGACGACTGCAAAGGATCTTTAAAGTTACGTGTGCTACAGAAAGCAGGCAAATCAAATTAATCCAGAGTGGCATATAAAGGAAGCTTCTCTTTTTCTAATCATACTAGATAAAGCTGGTCTAATATAAAAAGGTGAAAATTCAATTTTCTCACCAGGAGAAATGATCAGTGTCTGTGATCAGGTAGCAAAAGAGAGGGCGGCTGAAGCGCCGTCGCCAAATAAAACGGTCTGTAAAATGAAATCTGCTGCATTTCCCAGGGCACTGGTTTATTATAACTCAGATTCCTCGTTTAATTAAAGGTGCTTGAGTGCTGTGATTGGCAGGCAATTTTAATGTCACCTATACATTTCTAAATTGCTTTCCTCTGTGTGTTGGTGGTCAGAGGTGGATTACTTGTATTATGGCCTTTCCTCAAAATCCAAATCATGACAGCGGCCAGTCTACTCGCCAGTTCTTTAAGGTCCACTGTTCTACTTAAGCACACATTGTACTTTACAGTACAGCCTATGCATAATAAAAGCATACTTGGTATTCAGTATAAATTGGCCATGTTCCAGGTCTCCAATCACATCAGGTGAACCCTATATTTCATTTGAGCAGACTTATGCACATATTCCAACCAGAATTGCTTTGAAAATATCACATTTCCTTAAAAAAATGACCTCCAACAGAATAATTGATTGAGAGTTGTAAAGGAAGGACGCTGCATAAATCAGATGATTGTCTATTATTGCTACCTTTAGCTAATTATAAACCGTTTATCTCATCCCACAAGAAATTACTGAACAGGAACATCTAGTGCTTTATGGCGATGTACCAAACTGCCTGAGGAGCATTGTGAAATGATGTCAATGAATATGAAAGCACCGGTTTTAAAATGTACAGCATATGATCCCTTAAGCCTTTCCTCCATCCAAGAATTTGACTAGTCTAAAAACATGGATTTTCACTGTCATGCATGTCCTTGTCATTTACTAGTAGTAGCCTAGTATGTTGTTCAGCAGTGGTGTATTTGGCAGTAAGCAATAATGCGGATACACAAATAATCCGAAATTAAATAGAAAATAAAAAATGATATTACAAAGTATTGCAATATATTGCATCATAATACTGTTTAGATATTCTCACCCCAATCACAATTTATACTCAATTTTTCACAATAATATTTTATAGAAAAAGAAGATTTACCAGTCAAGCACAAAAGACAGTTAAACAGATTCAAATAAAGAGTAAAATCTTAGTTTTGAATGACTATACTCTAAACAAAGGATTGCAATATCATTGTAGTGTGCACCTGATATCAATATAATATAGTATTGCCAGGTCCCTGTAGGTTCTTATCCCATGGTAACCAATCACCAATTGTAAATCAGATGCATTTTAATTATTCTATAAGCCAATCAGTGATGACAACTACTCCTAATAAGCAAGGTGTGTTTTGTTTTTTTTTTCACTTCTGTTTGTGATGGCGTATAAAAATCTATGCTGAAGAAATATCACCTGACACTCAAAAAGAAGTCATTAAACCAAAACGGAATGCAACAGTATTAATTTGCATCGTTTAGTTCCAGTCTATACTGAAAGCAAGCAACGCAAAACAAAACTAGAACGCTAGCATTGTAATAAAAAGAACACAAAGTAAACAAGATAATTGTGCAGTAAAGTCTTTATAAAGCTTTGTTGGGAGCATTTAAACTCTCGCTGAACAGCAGGCCTCAAGCAGTCTCGAAGCAGAAACTGTGTAAACTGTTTTCATCCACCTATATATGAGCATTTTTGGGATATTGCATAAAAAACGCTGGATGGAAATGCCAAGATGCACGTATATTCTAAAAATGCACTTGTCCGCTCAATTGAGGTGGATACATTTTTTTGTCCGACAAGAAGACATGAGCATAAACTACGATGGAAACACATTTACCAAATAACTCCCTTGATGTGCAACAAAATAATTTTCGTGACTTTGCCTCAACAGAGGATGTGATTGGATTAACCAGTGGACCAATTTCATTGCACAGCATCTCAAATTTTGGTTTGATCATTCTGAAATGCCTGAGCCAAAGAAAAGTCTCAACACGATTGCGTTCCCAAACCAGGCATCAAAACACAAGATAACATAACAGCGTTTTTTGTGTTCCGTCCCAAGTCGAATTCTCAACATTGGATGGAAGCATAGTGGCAACTTCATTAATTATAATGGTATTCTCACGTTTCTCATTTCCTGAGAATAATTTATTTAAAATTTGAATAGCAGTTTTGTTTTTCAAGGTGCTAAGAGGATCTAAGTTTACTTTTTATTTTCACTTTAACGACATTATTGTCTTCTGTAGAGCTGCATATATCGGAACTCATTTCGTAAATGAAGAAGTTTACACAGTTATTGAACAGAACTGAATCAACACTAAACAGAATAATTCTGTATAATAACACTTTTTTAGAGCTGCTTTACAGCAGAAATGAATTCTGTTTGCATCATTGATCATTATTTTCCTACTAATCGCTGTAAAGCTGCTTTGAAACAATGAGCATCGTATAAAGCGAACTGCTTTACTGATGTATATAAAGTAATCAAGGCTTAAAAAAAAAAAAAAAAGATTATAGCATGCAGTTGCCTACAAAAAATATCATAGATTATAATACACATTTTATTATTTGGAAAAAACAATCATTATCAAGGGAAATAATAAAAAAAATGATGGGGTTTTTGTCATTATTGTGCAGCCGTAACATTTATCCATTTAACGTAATACATTTAAATCAACCCAAAGAAACTATAGCCAATTGCATGTCGTCTTAGTACCGTATATACCCGAATATAAGACGACCCTGAATATAAGACCCCATATTCCCCCCCCCCCCCATTTTCCAGACTTATTTTTTTTTAGGGGGGGGGATATGGTTTTCAACAGAAAATAATTTTAAGACCAAATTTCCTCAAATTTCCAAAATGTCTCGTATCACCTGTGCCTCGTGTAGAGGACCGCTCGTCGGCGGAGACCGGCACATATGCGCTTCCTGATTGGCCATGACTGCGGCTTCCCTGAGTGCGACGGGATGGATTTAACCACCCTGCGGGGTCGTCTGGCCATTTTCGACGACGATCCGGCTCCCGCTCTCTCTCTCGCTCCCTCTCCCTGAGCCGCACAAGAAAAAGCCCCGTTCACATATCGCGTCTTTTGCGCGCTCAAGTTCGTTATTTCAAATGTAGGCGCGCGGTATGCGCGCTCATAATGGAATCGACGCGCTCGTTTTTTCTAAGCGCGGGAGAAAAAGGCTATCAATCAATTCCTCCACTCGAATATAAGATGAACCTGAATATAAGACGACCCCCCATTTTTCAGCCTATTTTTAGGACAAAAACCTTGTCTTATATTCGGGTATATACGGTAATTTCACCCTCCACAGTGCCTGAGAGATTTAGTGGTCCCTAGATGAAATCCTTCCATCCTCAACACATATTACATCAGCCAATCAATGACCATGAGGATATCATCTCACTTTCACGGCACCTACAGTAACCACCACACGTGCTGCTGTTTTATCAGTCAGTTAATGTGATCTCCCATTCTTTTGTGTTCTTAATGAGCACTAGAAACGTCTCAATTCAGGCCGTATCAATCACAGCTACTACGAGGACATTTTTTGGCTTGTCAGCAGGTTAGCACGCATGGCTTAGCAAGGGTATTACAGTTGTGAATACAGTCACTCAACCATGTTGTAATGGTTATATAGAGCGGGGGTAACTTGTTCATATCACATTCCAGATTTCAATTATTCTTCCCTTTCCACAATGTCTCAAAAATTACCTCCCCACCCGCCCCAACCCGCTCTACGCTGTTGCAAATCATTTGTAGCAACAATATGACAGAGCTTTATTAATGGCTCTCCGTTCTGGCATTCACACTCAACAAGCAGTGAACAAATAGCAACCTCGATATGTTATTCACTTTGATAAATGATTCAAATAATACTAATGATACAGTGACATTCAATCACACATTTTTCTTATAAGAGAATATTTGACTGGGAGCACACTTAATACATATTAATGCATATGTTGAACATCACTTCTGCAACTAATGTTTAGCAATCTGCCTATACCAATTTTAACATCCATTTCTATTCTACGCAGGTTCAGACATTAAAACCAGAAAGGATTACATGTTCTTTTCATTTTCTTAAGCCCATGTGAAAAACATAGCGGTCTAATCAATAAGGAACATTGCAAATGTCGAGATGCTGTTTGCCGGCCAAAATAAATGTAATAGTCGTGGGCTGTGAAAGTCTGCTGAAAGGGAGAAATAAGGATGAGCTTTAATCCCTCACTGAATCTTCAGAGAAGTCATTAGGTCAAAATACTGTGGAGGATGGTGAGAGAGGACCTTTTTTTATAATGAAGCGCCTGGGCTCCAGGGGGAAACAATGCCGGGGGCCGCTGCTTGCGTTCGGCAGATCTGAAAATTAATGTTTTGCGGCGCTATCTGCAAAGGGTCCCCCAGGGTACTCGCTGGCTGCCGTATCTAGGAGCAAAGAGGTGCCCAAATCGTACAAAGGCATTTTGATTACAGCCACACTGTCAGACGGAATCTATGCATCAGGTTCTCTATTAGATATAATGGACTTGACAGGCAGGATGTGCTAAATCATTCAGCCAGATTTTGGCACCTAGTGACAGGCTATTGTGACAAGACCTGTTTAGGGTGATCCGGTGGGAGAGGAAAGAGTCTGGCTTTGAATGTCACATGAGCCACTTGAAAGATTGTTTAAGAGGAACAAGTCAGAGAGGGAGAAGTTCCTGTCCTCGAAAAGTTAACTCTGTTCAGTTAACTGTTACTGCTTGACAAACTGCATCCCTAAAAAAGGGAGAAGATTGTTTCTTGGTTATTAGCTTGTAATATCTGAGACAATCCACAGTGAGACTGTGCTTTTGATAGGTACTGCAAATTATCCACTTTACACTTCTCCGAGAAACAAACACTTACCATGGACAACAGCATATTCAAAATTAAAATAAAAAATTGGAAAAAAAAATCCCCTGCACTGTAAGATACTTTATGAACAGGAAAACATCCCTCCAGGATGCATTATGCGCCTTGGCAGGAGACAAAAACAAGAAGACCTTCAGAAAAATAATGCTGCATTGAACTACAAGCAATCAAAATGTCTAATTCAGACTAGGGTTGTGCCGATAGACGATATCATCGTCCATCGCGATGGCTGACAGACATCACGATGTTAAGCCAGCATCGCGATTTTGGGTTTATTACAGCACGTGAATTCATCAGTTTCTCCCGAATTACATGGCCGGTGAACTGGGAGAAGAATAGAGTTGACTTTATAGTTACTTACACTGTGTGTCTGAGATTAATAAAACCCGTCAGGAAGTGAATGGGTTGTAATTCCTGCTTCCATAGACACCATTGTGTATTTTACAAACTATAAATGTATTGTTTTGCTATATATTATATATTTAAATGTCTGAAACCTAAAATAAACATTATGTGGTTAAAACACTGAATAGTTGTGATAAATGACAAGCGTTGAGCGCGTCTGTCTCTGGCTCAGCGCCAGCCACAGCGCGAAAGCACAGTGTGAATCTGGCAGTTCTGTCACGTCACTGTACATTCGCTCTTAGTGCTCAGCTGCTGCAGAGCGTGCCGAAATCAAAATTGCTGATGAGATGTAGAGGAAAATATCTTCGCGTTGTGCCTACGCCTCTTAGCTGTTCTAAATCCACTGTAAAACACGGCTTTGCGGGGCTTATTGCTTAAGGGAAACATTTTTATGTTAGCCCCGCCCCTCCTCCCGATATCATCGTCCATCACGATGTTTCACTGTACACATCGTCTGATGCCAAATTGGTAGACATCGCACAACCCTAATTCAGACATGTTACGGCTTCAGATGTTTTATGTAAAGAAACCAGGTAAAAATACTAATGCACAAGACTCAAAACAACAATGGCTTGTCATTTAAATCCTTTTGAATTGTTGAATTGTTGCATATGAGTGTTTCTCTTATTAAAAGACCTTGATGTTTAAATCACCCAAAAATGAATATTCCATAATTTACTCGCACTTGTGTCATTCGAAACAAAAAAATGTGGTACAATGCGATCCAAAACTGACTTTAATTGTATGGACAATAAATAAATAACCTATAGATAGATGATTGCATGTTTGTTTCATTTTCTTAAGCCTGACATAGCAAATGTTAGTGAGATGCTGTTCGACAGCCAAAATAAATGTAATAGTCGTGGGCTGTGAAAGTCTGCTGAAAGGGAGAAATAATGAATCATGAATATTGTACCATAATTTACTCACCCTCATGTCGTTCCAAACAAAAACACATCGAAGAACTGTTTTTGACAATACAATGAAAGTCAGTGTGTGTGTGTCCCACAGAAGAACTGTGAGTCTGAAATGACATGACGTTGCTTAAATAACTTTTTTTGTGGCTGAATTATTCCTTTAAAACTGCACTATTTAAAGGGTTAGTTCACCCAAAAATGAAAATTCTGTCAGTAATTACTCACCCTCATGTTGTTCCAACCCCGTAAGACCTTCGTTCATCTTCGTAACACGAATTAAGATATTTTTGATGAAATCTGAGAGCTGGATCACTCCTCCATACTAGTCCATAGGCTTCTTCAGGGATTGAACTTGCCGGCCTCTAAAAGTTATTAAAGACATCGTTAAAATAGTCCAAGTGACTACAGTGGCTCAATCTTAAGTTTATCAAGCGACGAGAATACTTTTTGTGCGCAAAAAAAACAAAAATAACGACTTTATTTCAACTATTCATTTCCTTCTCTGTGGGCCTCGAGTCAGTTCACTAGTGTAATAGCGTACGCTTCTGTTGTTGTACGTCACACGCATCACGCACATGCAGGGGCGTAGAATTTAGTAGGGACGCTAGGGACGTGTCCCTACCAATATCCAGTGACACTGATATATCCATGGCAATAATTTCGATCAAAACTTAATATATATTTATACATTGATGTCGCCGTCCCCACCAATTTCAAAATCAAACCTACGCCACTGCGCACATGACCAGCGTCGGCCAATAGTGAGCCTACGTGTGACGTAGCTCTACGCAATTACACTAGTTTAACTGACTAGAGGCCCAAAGAGAAGGAAATGAATAGTTGAAATAAAGTCGTTATTTTTGTTTGTTTTTGCGCACAAAAAAGTATTCTCGTCGCTTGATAAACTTAAGATTGAGCCACTGTAGTCACTTGGACTATTTTAACGATGTCTTTACTAACTTTTCGAGGCCGGCAAGTTCAATCCCTGAAGAAGCCTATGAACTAGTATGGAGGAGTGATCCAGCTCTCAGATTTCATCAAAAATATCTTAATTCGTGTTACGAAGATGAACGAAGGTCTTACGGGGTTGGAACAACATGAGGGTGAGTAATTACTGACAGAATTTTCATTTTTGGGTGAACTAACCCTTTAATGTCAATATGAAATCCAAATGTTAAAAATAAGCAGCGACATCTCTTCCCTGATGACCTGTTTACTGTCATAAGGATGTGACAACCTGTCACTCACATGAGATCACAGCAATACCGATCCAATCAAATCCTGTTGGACAAAATCAAATCCCGCCCAATTTTTTTTTCTTGGTCAAGAAGCCTTTTCACTCAGGCCCCGTCCACACTACTGCGTTCGTTTTCGTTTAAAAACGGAGAATTAAAACGAATACGATCTCCGTCCACACCAGCGTTTTATTTGCGTATTAAAATTGATCTCCGTCCACATTAAAACGACTGAAAACGCGGATCACGTGACCATTCACCAACACTGGGCATGCGTGTGCCAGTGTAAACAGTGGCTGACGAATCAGGGAAGGACACGTCATGACTGATGACAACCAATCATAGAGCCGAGCGTGAGCCTCTGCGTCATCGTATCTAAACTCCTCCGTTTTGTCCCATCTTCACTAAAACGCCCTCCGGAGTTTCAAAACGCAAAACGGAGCTGCAGCGTTTCTAAACTTCTCCGTTTTAGGTCTTCGTTTTTTCCGTTTTAGTCTGGACGGGAGGTGCAAACGTAGCAAAAGGTCTCCGTTTTTAAACGAAAACGCAGTAGTGTGGACGGGGCCTCAGATACATCACTATAGGGAAGAAAAGACTATAGCAACCAGAGGTGGAAAGAATACAATATTCTATTCAAGTAAAAGTACTATAACTTCACTGAAAATTTACTTAAGTACAGGTAAATTTAACGGTCTAAAAATCTAGCGGGGCTGGTATGATAACAGTCTCAGAAAATGACCGTTAAATGAATGAAAACTGTTTGGGTTTTTTTGGTTGAACAAATGCTTTATTATAACAAACTTGAAACCATTTGTTTGTTTTATTAAAACATGTCTAATCAACTAAATTCATTAATTGATTATGAATTAGATTAACAACTTATTTTTTTATCATTCATTATTTATTACAAATTTTAAGAATACCAGAGTCCTATGGAATGTATTTTATTCATTTATATTTTTATGATTTAATACAAATATATTGTCAAAAAAGGTGGTAATCAAATGAAAATTTAAACTTTTATCCTTTTATTTTTTGGCAAAGCACAACAAAACATATATTTATTCAATTAAATAAGGACAAAAAAATCCTTAAATACTGCTGTTGTTGTTATTATTATGAGAAGTACATCTACTAGGCCTACAGTTATAGGCCTATATTTCTGTCATAATTTATTTTAGTTAAACCGAACTTTTATTTTGACGGGTTGTAGTCAAGTCAAAGAGTATTTGACAATGGGTTTTCTCAAATAAAATAATAAAATGCTCATTGGTCGTTCTCTCAGAGCAGCTCTGGAAATGTTCATGTGTTCATGTGAGGCGATGAAAACATCATGAGCGAGCGTCATGCATAGCTACTTGAGTATGTAACTTAGTAGACGAAACGGCACAGCTCATTCACGCGCAGAACAAGCAGATTGTATACGTTATAGCAGTCTTTTTGCACTTTAATATTCACAGACCATGTCGAGACTTGATTTATTGTGCAGCTCTCCTTTCGATTTATTCATCCATCCATCCATCCATCCATCCATCAGTGATTCCCTCTGCATCACGGAAATCATTCGGCCTTAAGTTATAAACGGGACATACCTGTATCGGCACGGAGGGATGTTCCCGAACATGCTCTTATGTGTTTTCTCATTTTGCAGCCACTTTGCGTCCACATTTGTCTGTCCTCGAGGACACCCATGAGTTATTTATTTCTGTATCCAAAGTATTCCCATACTGGCCAGGGGTTCGCTTCATAATAATTCGACAGCGTTTCGCTTTCTTCTGATTCTGCATCACTGGGCGTCTGTCTTGTCCATCTCCATCTTTCTTTTTATTTTAGCGCGTTGGTTTCCCGCCCATCGTTGCAGTAGTTTGCGGAACGCGATTTTTTTTTTTTTTTTGTTTTTTTTTTTTGTTTCTCAGTAACGATGATTTCAAATGTAGAGAAGCAGCCTACAATACTTAAAACAAAACATTCTTAAGTAAATGTAAAATTACAGATTTTAAAAACTAGTTACTCAATTACAGTAGGCTAACGCTAAAAAATTTAATTTGTTACTTTCCACCTCTAATGCCGACTTTAAGAATATCAGTGCAACAGAGCGTCCACAAACGCACATCGCTCCACATTTCCTCTTTCCGCACAGAAGTCTCCGTCCAGATAGCCTACACCAACAAACACATTGTTAACCAGCTAAAATAAGGGCTCAACTCTTGGATCCAGATCACGTAGTGAGAAAAAGTCCATGCCTGACCTCTCCACCCGGTGTCAGACAAGTCAGCTTGACAGCTGAGCAATCAAAAACAGCAGTCGACCCATGACTTCAACACAGCACAGACTTCAGCCACTGCGGCACACTTCATTTGATGAAGTTCAGGTCCCTCCTGTCCTGTCAATCAGCAGGGAGCATGACAGCATTATCCACGTTCTTCCATCCAAGGCAAATCATTTCTGAAACTGCCACGTTAAGATGTCTGCTTACCCAATGTTACTCTCAGCCCTCAATTTCTGATTCTGCTGCTCCCTCTAGACTTTTAGACAATATTGAGAAAAAGGGACAAATATTTGTAATGCATAAATCTGATATTTTTATTCGAAACATAATTTAATAAAGCATTTCACAAAGCAGTTGTTTTAAAACATGTCCAAACTCCAGAAATGACTTGGTAAAAGATCAAACATTAAACTGTTAGATATTATCTGCATGCTGTATTCATTTTGGAAGAGTTGCACTACAAAGTGGTTTTTCAAAGACATGGGATGCAGCGAATGACCCACAAGGCATTATTTTCCAGGGCAATCTGTTGTTTCCAATTATACTGCATTTAATAATCAACCTCAACATTAAATTCAGGCATTACAATATTGATTTGAATAATTAATCCCCTGGTGAAGAGATTTTGTTTCCTTAGAAACAAAGTGCAATCTCAAGCTGCCTTGCTGAGGCATTTTTGCTAAGCTGGTTTCCTTCACCTGTTTCGGCTTGTTACACCAGGGGGCTTTGACTTCTTTGTTTCAAAGAAATTAATTGCCTTTAGGAGAGATAAATAGCAAGTGACAAGCACCGATGCCAAAAGCAGTGGATCCCAGTGGAATGAAAAAGCTCCATAAAGAAAGGCTATTTTCACATTGAGGTAGAACCGCTGAGGCTCAGTTTGAAACGACGTGCTGAATGTTTTAAACTCTCTCAGCCTCTTGTTTTTCTGTTACCTAATTATAGTGGGGGAACATAACAGGTGACTTATGAAGCATTAACCAGAAAATTCTCAACATCAAATCAGCTGAAATTCTGCAAATGCTTTTCACGTCCATCTGATGTTTTCATTGGTTTTAGCCAAACAGACCAGGCAAACAGCTTGACTGACAAACTATACAGTATATGGTGAGAAGAATTATAGAGGTCAATCAGTCTAAACTGTACTATGTACAGACTGAGAGATGAAAAAGTCTGAGACCACTAGGAAAAATGTTTTTTTGAATTTTTTGTTAATTAAAACCATTGAATAAAATGTTGAAAACGTAAATAGAACATGGATTTCAGAATTGCATGTAGAAACAGAGACTCTTAAATATTTCTTGATTCTTTTAAAACATAATGTTTTTTATTTTACATTTTTAAAAATCCCACATTTCTTTGTGGTCTCACACATTTGAATTCCACACACTTCTTCACCTACATTGAAAACAAAATCTCCTATTTAATTACAGTTTAAAAGCAGCAGCTGTGGTTGCCAGAAATTCATTGTAAAAATACAGTGGCAATGTTTCAGGTAACTGTATATGTTACATCTTATAACAGTATGTTTCATTAATAATGTTTATTTACATTCTACTTAACCTATCATGCTTTTTACTTTAAAATACTGATAACCACCATGATAATACAGCTAGTAAAATAGAAAGCCACAATGATGAATAAGAGTTCATCGTAAGTGGCCTGTCTAAATATTAACATACAACTATTTATTAATAATTTCTCTACCATATGGTAGTAACTTACAGTTAACCAATTGACATGATTTCACAGAAGTATTTACTTTTTTCTGTAAAAACTATTAAAAAAATGTACAGTGTACATTTTTATGTAAACATTACAGACAGATGATATAAGAAATGTAAAAAGCAAGATTTTATATTTACCATGTCAATAAAATGGTAACTTGGATGATTTATTCTTTTAGAGATTAAATTGGAGAAATAAATAGCTTATTTCATACAAACCCTTGTGATCTTGTAAATCTTACACTTAATTACCCACATCACACACCAACAATTTTAGGTCAAAATCAAGACCACGTGACCTTTGAAGACCTTCAAAGTTAACTGGTTACACAATTGGAGTTAACTGGTTACACAATTGCAAGAATTTAAAAAATCTGTAGCTAAATTCAAAACTGTGTGTGCCCCATATATACTTTGTCATGTTCACTTACTATAAACTACTAAATAGAAACTGTAGAAGGTGGGCGCTTTTCATCTTTTCTTTTAGCTTGCCTTCCATTCTGTTTTGTACATTATGAGCCTGAGTACAGAAGAACATTTCAGATGACTGTTATTTATCCAGTAGCGAGGACTGGAAGTGAAAGACAGTCAGAGATTGGGAGGCTGAGTGCTTTATCTCCTGTGCTTTCACAGAGCGCTGAGGCGCATCAGAGATGCAGAGAGGGTGAATGCACTTCTCCAACACAGAAAGAAAAGAAACAAAAACAAGCAGGCATGTATCTAATTAGAACAAAAAGAGTCAGAAACAGAAAGAAGTCAGCTGTGACAGACCACAGCAGGTGGTGAACCTAAATAACCCGAAAGGAGACGCACAGTGTTGTTGCTGAAAGGACTTTAGATTGAAACGAGAAAGAAAGCTAACTTGCATTTAATTGCATATTAACACATAATGCATTAAAAATAAGGGATGGGTCACAACAGTTATGTGGACTAATGTAGCAACTGACTAACTGACTAGTGGTCAAATAGACAATTTAACTTTTTTTCTGATATTGGGGGGGGGGGGGGGGAGGGGGATATGAGCAGTGCTGTGGAAACTAAACGCACATTTGAGAAGTTTGGGATCTGTAGGAGTACACTTTTTTTTAACTAGGCAAAAATAAATACACAAATAAATTAATTAATTAAATAAAGTGCAACAGTACATGTCCACTTTTTCAGCAGCCTTGGTTTTCTGAAGTATTTTTTTTTAAGTCTTCATAAGACTTTTTGACCATGAACCAAAACAATGAGGTGAATCACAACATTACAAATATTTCTCAAAAACCAAAAAAAAAAGGATTTGAAAATTGTACAAAAAGACAGTCAAGACTGTGAAACAGCTTTAATGAGGGAAAGAACTACAATCCCATGAAGCACTGCGAATCCATAATAGAAAGAATCCATAATAGAAATCCATAATAGAAATAGAATCCAAAATAGAAAAACCCATTTAATTGAGATTATGAACCCATCAGTCCACATTATTTCCACATATGTATTTTTTATTTTAAATAAACATGTTTAATTGTGGAATAAGTTAAAAACTACATTAGAAATCAACATTTATTGCAAAATAAGGGTAATGTAGCTTTTAACCAAGAACTCCACAGTTAAAATTATATAACTAATCTTAATGGGACTGACAGTTAAGAGGTTAAACAAATAGATAAATAAATAAAAACAACAATATATATATATATATATATATATATATATATTTATTTATTTATATACTGTTGGTCTCATAACCTCATTTAACAACCTCGTATCTCACAATAGGTCTGCCTTTAAAGGCTTATAAGTTATCGTTAAAAATCAATACCCCAATGGAGAAAATGACTGGGATTTCTGCTTCCGGGAACCCAACTGTTGCACCCTAAAAAATTCATAAGGTACCTCTTGTTGTAGATTTTAAATTAATAGTAAAAAACGTCTCAGGTTACATATGTAACCCTGGTTCCCTGAAGAGGGAACGAGACACTGCGTCAATACGCGCTGGGAACGCCCCTGCGTGATTGCGTCATGAAGCACACCTGGAAACAGACCGCGCTAGCTTCTGATAGGCCGAAGCAAGTTGATCACAGGCATACAGGGAGTATGGCAAGTGACACAGCGTCTTCCATCTTCAGGGAACCAGGGTTACATACGTAACCTGAGATGTTCCCTTTCAAGGGAACTCGAGCTGCGTCGAGACGCGGTGGGAACACTATACCCACGACGCCCTAATAGCAAATGCCTGGTCTGTGTGAAATCATTGCGCACACTAAGAAGCAAGCACCCTAGACCCTGGAGTGGAGCTAAGATCCAAGTTGTAAAATCAAACACATTTTTGCGGAGAGGACCAGCCTGCCGCATCACAAATGTCATGAAGAAAAACCCCCGATAATAAAGCCTTTGAGGCAGCCATACTCCTAAGGTGAAGGCTGACCAGCCGCTTCATAAGCAAGTGAGACTCAAGTTCACTCAAGTTCACTTGAGTCTCACTTGAGTTCACTTGACCCCTCAGGGGCCAAGCCCACAGTTTCCACAACTCCGGGCGAGGGTGATAAATAGTGCCCCATGCTTGCACCAATCTCCATCGGAAAGCCGTCTAGAAGGGACACCAGGTCCAAGAACCAAACTTGGGCCGGCCAGTATGGAGCTACTAGTAACAGACGGGCCCCTACCCGGCGTACCCTCTCCAGAACTCCAGGGAGCAAAGATATCGGAGGAAAAGCATAGGGGTGTGGCCTCAACCACACCTGAACCATTGCATCCAGCCCCAGAGGACCTGGGTGCATGAAAGAGAACCACATGGGACAATGAGTTGTCTCTGAGGATGCGAATAGGTCGACTTGAGCTTGACCAAATTTCTCGCAAAGGAGCTTCACTACCTCGGGGTGAGGTCTCCATTCCCCCGGCCTCAGCCCCTGCCTTGACAGGATATCCGCTCCCTGATTTAGATCCCCCGGAATATACTGCCCTGGGAGACAGTAATTTCCCTTGGGCCCATATGAGGGTCTGATGAGCCAGTTTGCATAGGTGCCATGACCTTAGACACCCCTGATGGTTGATATAAGAGATCACCGATGTGTTGTCCATGCGGACAAGCATATGATGACCTCTCAGGTCTGGCAGGAAGTGCTTGAGAGCTCGAAACACCGCCATCATTTCTAGCCGATTTATGTGCCAAGAAAGTATAGATGGTCCTGCCATAGACCTTTCGCAGAGCAACCACTCATGATCGCCCCCCAACCTGTGAGGGAAGCATCCGTCGTTAGCATTACACGACGAAAAGAAGCCCCCAGCACTGGGCCTTGGGCGAGGAACCAAGGTTTCTTCCACATGACTAAGGCACGTAGGCATCGCCACGTGACCTTGATCATGCGAAACTGATTTCCCCTCTGAGAAAACCCCTTGGTCCTGAGCCACCACTGCAGGGGTCTCATGTACAGGAGGCAAAAAGGTATTACGTTGGATCCAGCTGCCATGAGACCCAACAGTCTCTGAAACTGTTTCACAGTGAGTGACTGGCCTAGTTTTACCCCATTTACAGGCTGAGAGAATTTAAGTAATACGCGCAGGTGACAGTTGTGCCTGCATCGTTGTCGATTCCCATATCACACCGAGAAAAGTGGTCCTTTGAGATGGGAGGAGCACACTCTTCTTGGCGTTGAGCCTCAACCCCAGCAACTTTATGTGAGACAGAACGACATCTCGATGCCGAACCGCCATCTGCTCGGACTGAGGTAAAATCAACCAATCGTAGATGTAATTTAACACGCGGATTCCCAGGAGTCTCAGGGGAGCCAGAGCTACATCCACGCATTTCGTGAAAGTGCGGGGTGATAAACCTAGGGCGAAATGAAGAACCCGATATTGGTACGCTTCACCCCCGAAAGCGAACCTCAGGAACTTCCTGTGATGAGGATGGATGGATACATGGAAGTAAGCATCCTTCAAGTCTATCGTGACAAACCAGTCCTCGGACTGAATCTGTGACGCAATCTGTTTGAGTGTAAGCATCTTGAACTTGAGTCTCTGAACCCTGCGGTTTAGTTGGCGCAGATCTAGAATAGGACGGAACTCCCCATCCATCTTGGGAACAATGAAGTAACGGCTGTAAAACCCTGACTCCCTGCTGGGAGGAGGAACCCTTTCTATACCTCCTTTCATAGAAGAGCCTGTACTTCCTGCTCTATAAACAGAGCCTGCTCGGTGTCAACCACCGTAGGAAGGACCCCTAGAAATCTGAGTGGACGAGAACCAACCTGAATTCTGCAACCCTCTTCTATTGTCTGCAGGACCCAATGAGATGTATTTGGCAGTAGCTTCCACGCTGCCAGAAAATATACTATGGGAATCTACTACTCGGCTTCAGGACTTCTTCTTTGTCGAAGCCTTCTTAGAGTTAATGACAGTCCTCAGATCTTACCTACCCATAACTGGCTTCGACTGCGACCGCCACCCATGCCCCCCTGATTGTGGAGGAGCCAGAGTAGTGACGCTTTGTTTTTGTTGCACTCTGTGCTGAGAGGAGCTCGTAGACGGCCGAGACTGCTCCCGCCCAGCAGTCTCAGGGACATTAGATTGGCGAGGAAGAACTTCTGGAACGCCGCTGATTGCTTCTTCGCCTCCTGAAATCCATTGACGACCGTATTTACAGCATTGCCGAATAGACCCTAAGGCGAAAACGGAGCGTTCAAAAGAACAGATCTGTCTCTATCCTTCATATCAGACAAATTTAACCATGAATGCCTTTCCGTGGCCACTAGGGCTGCCATATACCGGCCTACTGATTTGGCCGTCTCCTTGGTGGCCCGAAGAGACAAATCTGTTGCGCGACTAAATTCTCGAATTGCGTCAGCGCTGACTTTCTCACAATCATCCATTTACCTAGGCAGATCAGCCTGGTATGCTTGTAAAATTGACATGGTATGCAAGCATGCCGCAGCCTGACCCGCTGCCGAATACGCTTTACCCACGAGAGCTGAAGTGGCCAGTCAATATTTAATTTAACAACAGCGCGAGTCACAACTTCCATAAGCTCCTCATAAGCAAGGGAATGAGCTGGCGAATCCTCAAAATCCCCTGCATCAATGCTGACGACATCCAGATCCTCAGAACTGGATAATCGCAGAACTGGTGCCTCAGCCTGGGGAGAAGAAACCGCAGCGCGTGCTTCCCCCTTGAGATAAGACACTGGATCTGGCAGGTGAAGGCTGAGATAGGGCTTGGCCCATCTCAAACCCTGCTGTCAGATCCATTTGCGAATCCCAAGATGTGCGTCGCCGCTGTGCCTCGGCAGCAGTGGGACCCGCACCCTAGCGCGGCGAACCGGCCTACTGATTTGGCCGTCTCCTTGGTGGCCCGAAGAGACAAATCTGTTGCGTGACTCAATTCTTGAATTGCGTCAGCGCTGACTTTCTCACAATATATAAATATATATATATTTTGTGTGAATATTCGTGCTTGCAATGACAGACAACACCAAATAGACAGACCGTATACAGAGAGCGCTTGCTGAAGGCACAGAAGCTAGCGCGGTCTGTTTTCAGGTGTGCTTTATAGTTTCCTGTTCTATGATGTCACCCGCCTATGACGTCTCGTCACACCATTGGACTGATTATACACGTGCTTCACGACGCAATCACGCAAGGGCGTTCCCCCCGCATCTCGACGCAGCTTGAGTTCCCTTGAAAGGGAACAAACTTTCTTAATTAACAAATGTTACAGGTACTCCAATGGTTTCCAATGAGAAATCAGATGAGAAATTGAAAAATACAAAGAGAATGCAAGCTGCATGAAACGGCATGTAGTGTACTGAAGGTCACTGCACAAGTCCCGCCAGGTGGGGTTACAAACCAAAGTTGGTGGTAATTAACTGAATCAAATAATTCATTCTATCAAAGAATATCAAGATAAAAGCAAGTCAAACTAAATCAAACCACATTAAATCATTTTGAATACCTTTCTTCTGAATGACAGATAGATGATGAATCAGGCTCCACTATGGGTTTAAAACATTCCAGCATCAGGATCTCAGTCCTACAACTGTGTGCCAGGTGGCAGTTGGGATAGTTCCCTTTTAATCTGGTTTGGTGGTCCTAAATCGCTGCCACAACAGCAGGCATTATGTAGAGGTGTTTGGCAGAGACATTCTCTCAAACACTCCTCTGGCCATGGGTTGGGATTTCTCTCTCTCTCTCTCTCTAGGTGTGTGGTCTTGTTTGCCATATGTCAAGTGAGAGAACCACTAAAATCAACAGGACACCTTGAGGAACCTGCCCAAAAACAAGTTTTTTTTATTAATGTGGTATGACATTGAAAACCAGTCTATCTTCATAGACTGAAAGAACCTTTGGTTGTGTTATGATGCTTTTTAAATTTTCAACAGCTACATGTACATGCTAACTATAAGCCCATGAGATGCCTCATGAGGGTACCCCAACTACTTGTTCTGGCCTCAAGATGTCAGACTGATAGGCTTTATTCTTTATACTTTAGCCCTGTCTCACAGACTCTTGAATCTCTGCAGCTCTGGTCCACTGTCTGCATATATTGCTCTGAATCTAGCATTAGTTTTAAACCCATCTAAACCCTTATTGCATGTCTGAGTCCTCTCATAGAATGAAACTCAGATCCATTAGTGGACCAAAAAGTGAATGGGGTGCAAAGGTACTCTGTTCTCTTAGTATTCACACTGTCTCACGTCTCTTTTTACGTTAACATTTACATTTATATTTATGCATTTACAAGATGGTTTTATCCAAAGCGACTTAAAATAGATGATTTTTGGTCCACTGTAGCTGTGATGAGATCTCAGTTAATTTTCTATCTACAATTTTTTTTTTCCTATATCGTTTCATATTTGTACTTTTTTTTAGCTTTGAGAAAATGCATATACTGCATTCATTACATAAATTGAATAGAACTATACATTACTATACTGAAGTTCAAAAGTTTGTGGTTGGTAAGATTTTGTAATGCTTTTGAAATAACTTTTGTTTGCTCACTAGGCCACATTTATTTGATCAAAGATACAGTAAACAAGTAAATCTTATTACAATTTAAAATAGCTGTTTTCTATTTAATATATATTTTAAAATGTAATTTATTCCTGTGTTTTCAGCAGCCAGTCTTCAAGGTCACGTGTTCCTTCTGAAATATTCTAATATGCTGATTTGCTGCTCAGGATTTCTTGTTAATTATCAATATTGAAAACAGTTGTGCTTAATATTTTTGTGGAAACCATGAAACATTTTTTTCCTGGATTTATTTGAATTTTTTAAAATAGAAATCTTTTATAACGTTATAATTGTCTTTACTGTCACTTTTGGTCAATTGAATTAGTCAATGCTGAATAAAAATATGATTTACCAACACCAAACTTTTGAATCTTAGTGTATTTTGAAACATTTTTCAATTGGGTTTCATTAGTTAACAAAGTTAACAATAACTAAGAATGAACAATACTTCTACAGCATTTATTAAACTTAGTTAATGTTAAGTATTCCAATACCTTTACTAATATTATTAAAATCAAAAGTTGTATTTGTTAACGTTACTTAATGCACTGTGAACTAACAAACAATGAACGACTGTATTTATTATTAACTGTACTCAGACCAGAACTCTGAACAAACCCATCTGGATTATGTACATACTGCATATCAAAATTTATGAAAACTGCTTGCAGTCGCCTCAAATGAACAAAGTGTAAAAACACAACAATTGTATTATTTGAATATTCTTTTCCCTTTCAATACCTGTTGCCGTCTCATTTATTTTAACATAAATATGTACAACTCGTCAGATGCAAAAGCAGCAAATATCTGGTTTTGAAAACTGTTTCTTATTGAAGGCAATCGTCTATGTACTTGCTGTTATCAACAGATAATGATTAATTTCCTCTGCCTTTCACAAAGCACATTGTTTTGCTTATTAAGAATATTTGCTAATCTTTCATTTCAGTATTCAGTATAAAACAATAAACACTGATAAATAATTTCATACCCTTAATTCATTATAATTCATATATCTAATTGAATTCTTTCCATGTATTCTAATAATGTTTCATAAAGACCGGAACCCTTCCATGAAGGACAAAATATGGAAAGAGAGAAGATCCACTGCTTCATTAATTACATTACTTATATTATGCTGCACATTTCACCAAAAAAGCTTGATCTTAAACCTCTGAATAATTCATTCAACAGTGAAAAAGCACAAACAGACACACACACAGGTCTGAACATGGGTCTCCACCCCAGCCCAAAAGTGATTTACCAAGCACTTGCCTACGGTAACAGGCCACCATGTGTTCTACCAGATCTAACAGCTGACAGACTGTTTTCTGAAAATGGTGCAATGTTGTCCAGATCCAATTAAAATGGGTGCATACATCCACAAACTATAACAACATATGCACTCTCCTGGCTGTGCTATTAAAAGCATCCAAAATACTGTGCTCAAGCCGTGGCCACTGACGTGAATACACTTCAAGAACTTTTCTTCACATGTTTCTGATTACTATGACACAGGCTCCAAAATTAACACTCAGAGAGCCCAATGTGGGAACAATTTGGATTTGGCAAGTAAATTAAAGTGTTAATTGCCAATGATTTGAAGTGATAGTTCACCCCAAAAAATTAAAATTCTGCCATCATTTACTCAACATGTCGATAACATAATTAACATCATGTTTCAAAACTGTATGACTTTCTTGTGGAAAAGAAAAAGAAAAAGAAAATATTTTCAGCATGTTTTCTGAGATACAATGGAAGTCAATGGTTACCAAAACTGTTTGGTTACAGACATTCTTCAAAAATTCATACAGGTATGGAACGACAGAAGGGTGAATACATGATGTCAGAATTTTCAATTTTGTGTGAACTATCCTTTTAAATCAAATGGTAAAACTGTTAGTCAGATTGTCACTAATGTACAAATTGCCTAACAAAGTAGACTACCATGGTAGCACTTTACAATATGGTTCAATTTATTAACATTAGTTAACTACATGAACTAATAATGATCAGTTGTATTTTTGTATTTTTATCAAAAAAAAAAATACTGTAACAAATACATTGCTTATTGTTAGTTAATGTTAGTTAATACATTAACTAATATTGAATAATGGGACTTTATTGTAAATTATGCTCTGATTGACACAATGATTTCCAATATTTCCAATAAATAATTTGATTGCCATATCAAAAATATCTTCATCCATTCATCCATTCTCCAAAGCGTTTGGCCAATATTGGGTCACAGGGATCTTGGAGCCTATCCCACAGCAAACACCCTGGATGGGTGGCCGGTTACAGCACTGACAAAATGATTTATTTTAATTAAAAATAATGCAAAACACAGCTAGTTTAGTGCAAGAGATATTTATGGCCGGAAAATTCAAATTGGCAAGGGTGGCGAAAAGTTCATTTTGGACCTTGCAGACAGGATGGAAAAACCTGTGGTCCAATAAAACATCTTGACCTTCTCCATTAGCTCCCGCAGATTCCAGCATGTCAACATAGAATACAGATGCACATAGGCCAGCAGATTACCTGTGCATTGCAGTATAAGCTCCAACTGCAAAGCTCAGCCACAACCACTCGATCTGTCAAAGGTCAGAACACTTAATGACTCAGCTGAATGTGTTGCCAACTTCAACGGAACTTCAATCGGAACAAATGGGGCGTGCAATAGAACGCCAACAAAAACAATGAAGCCTGCCACACAGGTGCTAGATGAATCACTTCCAGAAGCAAGGCTGCTGCTCTTACCAACACAAGAGCTTTGCTTTGTCAAGGTAGGGGACAAAGCAAAGCTCTTGTGTTGGTCATTCTAAACCCCCCTTCAGCAAGTACTTTGGCTCAGGATTAGCATGCCTTATTGCTTCCCGTTTTATAGAGTGTCACATGGATAATTACAAGGTCATTCACCAAGCTGTGGCAGTTCTAATTTTCTTTGGACACTGAGACCACAGGACAAATAACCTAGTAGGGAGGGAGGAAACACCTGAAGTTGAGGCAAGGGTTTTCATGACTAAGCATAAACAGCCTTTAAATGAGTTCCATATGGCAGATATATTTAAAGAAAACAAACTTTTTAAAGTAAAACTGTTCAGACATTGACGTAAACCACCTATGAAAATAAATGCAGACCAACCTGAGAAGGTCAGTCTTTAACGTTGAGTGAAAGTGCGGTGCAACCACAACCATGTTCCAAAACCTCACTGTTACCTACATAGCAGCTGCCCACTAAAGGCAAATTCACACCGCACAAACAGACGCCGACCAATGCTGCCAATCACATAATTATAGTAAATCAGTTTCCATGACCCGACAAACACCAAATTATCATGTTCAATTGACTAAAACAAGAGCAGACAATGGCAACAGACGGCAACAAGGGCAACACACTGATCCGATAAAACCCGACGAACGTGTCTTTTGCCGTTGGTCGGTGTCTGTCGGTGCAGTGTGAATTAGCCTTAAGGAGGCATCCTAACCATCATGGAATCTTGTAAATGACCGATTTGGAACATACGAAGCAAACACAAAAAACACTGATTGATTTCAATAGTTTTTCATTTGCATGTTGCCATTCAAGCTAATTGTGCAATAATAACAAACATAAGATGCATGACAGAACAATTAGATATAAAATATAACAATATTATATAACTTATCATATTATATTCTTACATTTAACTTATAATATTCTATATTAATATAACAATACTAGTAATAACTTTTTTTACTTTTTAACTCGTCTCAGTACACCATGGGATTAGTGCCTTTGGTAAAAAAAACCTACTCACTTAAAACAGCCTTCACATCGGGAGTGCTACGATCATGCCCTACATAACCCCGTGCTGCTCCCTATTTTGTAACATAGCAATGATATCTGCCCTTTCCTTGAGTTTCACAAAAGCATTTCCCCCTACAGTATGTAGTGTGTAGCAGATCAGCATTGCCTTTGCATGACTGAGGTCATTTATTCAATCTCTGTTTGTGCATTTATTGACTTTCCTCCAATACCAGGTAAAAATCACAGTTGGACAATAAGCCAGCACAGCATGCCTAGATATAATCTCATTTAATTAGGCTCTTGGGGCGTCCTCCCGATTTCATTATGAAAGGATAGTGCTTAACCTGCTTTTTGGGGCACGGCAAGCTCTCTTAAAGGGGGAAACATTTCCAGCAACCTTGATCTGTTTGTAATAGCCGATAAATATCTGAAGCGAGAGTCACCGGTAAGATAAAAGAAGGTTTGATATAATGAAGTGTGGTTTGAGTAAACTACTTTTCAATGATGCCTTTCCATCCGCCTGCACCAGTGCTGTAAACTCTTGGCTGCGATACACTAGATTAGATGGCAAACAATGATTAAAGGTTCACTAAACAGACTGTGGAACGAGTTTTATCAAGCATCCCAAGAGACCTAAAGTCACAACCACACTGCGATTGTTGCTATTTTTTATATATAGTAAGTGATAAGTGAATGAGCAGTGTTGAGAATTAGGACATCATATTCATCATACGATGGATATACAAATGCAGGCATTTAGCAGGAGAACACAAGCCTCAGAGAACTACTTTTCCGATTATATCGGTGCAGGGCAGTGTGACATTTACATTCATCTGATATGATGAATATGCAGCTTTTGAAAATGGCACTTTCTCTCCTTGAACACACCTGGATGAATACACACAAAGATCCAGCGCACGTGTGTGCCTTCGACTTAACCCTATGATCGTTAAATCGCAAAGAAAAAAATCTTTCAGAAACAGATGTTAATGAAAAAAATATTATTTATTTCAAATTATATTCTGAGACTGAAATAAATGAGATTTTAAAAAGTACTGGATATTCAAGGGATATATGTGCTTCAAAGGCATGTAGAATTTATGGTGTCATAAATAAATGGCATAAAGAGGACGGTCAAATTGAATTATGTTTAAGGGTCAAAAGTAAATTATTAATGATGGTTTAGATGTATCAGACTATAAATGGATACAAATGGCTTTTAAAAAACTGTCAATCGTGATTGATGCATTGCAAGGTTAAGTTACATAACAAAACTTGGACGTTTAATGTATACACTTTTAATAATTCACAAATTTTCAAATTATGATATAACACGTTTTACCCTTTGCTTTTTAATAAACCAAAGCTTGTTTTCTCTGTAACATAGCTGCAAAACTGGCCACTAATCACTGCACAATATTTGTAAACACAGTATTTATAAACGTTGTTTTTGGTTATAAAAGACAAGCTTGCTATAATATTGTGCATGAATTCAGATATGATGCTTGAAACCAGAATCTCTTTTTCATCTCTCGTCTAATATTGAGAGCACAGGGGGAAACAATCTTGACAGATTTGTCTGTGCTACAAGCTGACGATCTTTTATCTCAATCCGACGGTGAACAGGGATTTGCTGCAAGTGAAAAAAAAACCTGCAATACTCATTGATTTACACATCAAGATTCATTAAATATCTGCCCTTATTGATTTAGATTACTCTGACAGTGTCACTCACAATTGCTACTCTTCAGCCAAAAGCTTATGCAAGTCATATAAGTTCTTTAATAAAACACTGAAGCAAACGCACACCATCCGAGGTGCAGGCCAAAGAACACAAATCTATACAAAGCACACTCACAACGTTTCGGCACCAAGCCTTTGTCAAGGTGTAAACACACACAAGCGAGTGTGCGGTCATATCTCCTTTATACATGCAAGTCATATAAGTCATTGTGAAATTAGTTTAAAAAAGTTTAAACATTCACAACTTGAAGATAGTTGTTTGGGGTTGCCAGAACTTTATGATAAAACATAACACTGACAATGTTACAAGCATTACAGGATGCCTATTTGAACTATTCAAATCTGTTTGTTACTGTACTGAATTTAACAAAGATGGTCCAACAGAAGGCCCTATGATGACTTCATTTGAGTTCAGCTTAAAACTGTAAAATAGAGAGAGGATGCAAACCCATTCAAACATAACAACATCAAGGTAAGACACAACACTAAAGTAATGCACTAAACTCATATATTATTATATACTATGATGCAACATAATGCAACAAAAATCACTCACTCCAAGCCTACACAACAAACAAGAATAAGAACAAACTAACTTTTTTTTAAATAAAGCAAGGAATTCAAGAAATATCTGTCAATACAAATTATAAAGTGTATTAACAATTCAATCAATATTTCAGAGTTTAAACGTGGGTTATGCATTCACTATTAAATAAGCATTTCTGAATAAATAAGCTAATTAATGTGTCTCAATAAAAATAAAAATAAATACTAAAAAGATGTATAAAAAGTTGTCATGATTCCCAAAAAAATGTTTTACTTTCTTTTTTTCATTTGGACATCCTGAAACTATATCCTCCAACATACCGTCTTAAAAATCACACTGAGTATGAGAGCTTGAGCTCTTACACCGTGTAGCCTATTCAGACACTTTTGGTTCTAAGCACTACAAGACAAGTACACCACACCAGACACAGGGAACTGAATTACACCATCGACTACTACAACACGCAAGTGAAACATTCCAACCTTCAACCCGTCTATTTGTCAATTCAATCCAATGCATTTCGGAAGAAATACTCGCATCGCATCTAGAATGTGTAGATGCGCTGACAGATCATAGGATGCTCCGCGAGCGCAAGTTTCATGTAGAGCTGCTGCGTCTGTCTTACCTTGCTCTGAATCAGCGTCCCTTAGTGTCTGAACATTTGAGAATATATCCCCGAATCCCAGTATTACGAGAAAGGTGAGGAAATATTCGGACATCGTTGCTGAGTGAGGGCGAAGGCCACCGCACTTCTTTTGCTGAAGTCCGATTCCAGCCCCTCTGGTAGAGCGCCGTTATTCAGGAATGACAAGTGAAATTTGTCTGCAGAGCGCACCGACCCTCCTTCACTCCTCGCATTCAGATGGATTTCTAGGCGCGCGCACAAATGAGCTTGCAGGCGACAGTGTGTGAGGAGAGAGAGAGAGAGAGAGAGAGAGAGAGAGAGAGAGAGAGAGAGAGAGAGAGAGAGAGAGAGAGAGAGAGAGAGACAGAGAGAGACAGAGAGAGAGACAGAGAGACAGTGAGAGCGAGCGAGAGAGAAAGAGAGATTAGGACAATAACGCACTGTGAGCTTGACTATGAACGGGTTCCAGGCACCTGACGTATCGCAGGGCATTGTAACATGGGGAATGCGCTATTACGCGAAAAAAACTTGTAGCCCTAAGGCTATTTAGTTTTCGCAACAAAGCCACTGGATACTTTGCAGATGTAGCCATGATAACATAATAGAGGTGAGCATGTGCAGATTGTTGAGTAAATTTAAATAGCTACAATATTTTAATTAAAATACTTTTTAAAAGGCTTTCACAGCGCAATCTGTTGAGATTCGTCTCGAGCAAGGCGTTTGGCGCCCCTAGCGCAGTAAACAAACCGTAAACTATCTTAAAGATGTTTTAAACAAAACACTGTTTTCCCGCCGAAAGCAAAATCTCTAGGTAGCCTAATGACACTATTTGTGTTTTGTGTTTAATGATCCATACATTAAGCCAAATATTTCAGTTCGCGATGGAACGTCTATTGTAGCCTATAAGTTGTATAAATATATAAATGGAAATACACGCTCTGAACTTAGTTGTAAAATAATGATGTCTTCACGACCGCTAAAAAGTACATTCTATAGGCTATATAGCCTATGGATGTGTGTGTAATATGAGGGCCTTTCCAAATACCCACACTTGGTCTTGGGCACTTGAGAGCGCGTACACGCGACATGCCAAAGCGCAGTGCCCTTAAGGCACAACAAATGCAAACTGTTTTGAATACCGCTTCGAGGCTAAGCGTATCCCATCATGCATTAGGTTCGGGAAATCGTGTGCCCCTACTGTACATCGCGAGATAGCGAGGAAAACTTTCCACTGTAAGTTAAACTAATTAGATAGCCTATTAGGCTACATGTAATTTGCTAGTGAAACAAATTGTTAAAGTGTAATTTTATTGGTGCAAACATTTGCAACTGCTTTCACTTAATTAGAAGCACCCCAATTCTAAATTGTGTCTTCTGTTACATAGGGACTATACTGACCAGACATTTAGAAAATAGGAAATACGTCATGTAAGTTGACAAGTGGTCAAGTGCAAAGGTCGGTATTTGGAAAGGCCCTGAATGTAATACGGTAGAACTACATTCTCCATATTGTTATTTTCATGTGACCTGCAGTTATGTTGCTTCAATGCCATTAGATGTGTTGGACATCGGCTGCGGCTGGATCGGCGAGAGTTGCCGGGTGCAGGCGGGAGGAGCTGAAAACGGAGACGTGAAGTCAGACACTTTCCGCTTCCCGTAGTGATGTTAGTGCTGCATACATTACCACAGCTGAAGTGAAATAAATGCAATATTTACCAAATACACGTTTCAGAGACATTCTCATTCAATACTTTATTTTCTGCTTAATACAGCGTCTGTTCAACATAAGCCTATACTATCAATGAAGTGGGGTCTACATTTTTTATTTGTTTTATTTTGATAAACATGACAAAATATAACATTGCGACATGAAAAGAGCTTTTACTGTTATAAAAAAAACAGATTGTTGAGCATTAGTGGAACTGAAGGTGTGCAAATAAACGTGAAACACAAGTGATCGTTGTCATGCTGTGAATTCGGCCAATCGTGGAACAGTGATGTCATCAGAGCTTGTGTAGACGAGAAGCTGCGCCGGCTGAGTCCTCCGGCTGCTCTCAAACCGCTCTCGCAATACTTTGATGGCATATGTCACAGTCACGTGGCGTCAGCGCTGTCTCAAGTCGGAAAAAATTTCTAACCGGCATGCACTGCTTCAAGTCAGCCGCCGATCGGTCTGCACAGCGCTACATGAAGTCAAACAAACCTATTCATAAATCATCTCCCATGCCCTCATGGGATAGTAAAGGCCAAATTCCAAACTGCATTTTTTGCACCCTTGAAGGGCACCTCTAGAAGGGAACGCCATTTGTAGGGGTGTTCCAAACGAAAGTGAACAACTGGATCACTTCACGAAGTGCTATTCCACAAGGCCGTTAGAAAAGGGTACATGCCACAGTCACTTCAAGGAAGTAATTTTATAATTTATGGTCATGTGACCAAGCGAATACTCGTGATTTATTTTAAAGCTATAGCTGGCGGGAGTTCGAGCTAACTTACAAACAGAGCAATTCAAGATATATATTTTTGACATGTTTAAATAAGTTTCATAGGTAAGAAATGTGTTAGGTAATGCAGGGTCTAAAGATGAGACGGCGAGTTTTACAGTTGAAAGCTGCGAAATACACTCATATTACACACTCTGCGAAATACCGCATATTTTAAAACCTTTTTTATATAAAATGTATGTTTATTTGCAACAGTTGTTAACAGCAAAAATAATCAATTTCTGTCGTAAGAACAGATAATCAGCTGGACACCTGCTGTGTTGTCATAGGAACATCACAGGTTAAGATAATGAGGAAATTATGTTGTCTTTCATTGCTCCCTTTGTCAAGTGCGTTCCAAATGGCTACATAATGGGACGCAAGTGCCCTGCACTCCAAAGTCCCCACTTCAAGGGCTCTGCCCTTCGAAGGGAGTAGGGCATAAAGATGCTCACTTCCATTTGCAATTTGCCCTTTGTTTCCATCAGCACACTTCAGAATCTCGCTGAAGAAGTAGGTCATCCAGGTACTTTTTGCATACTCGTTTATGAGAACTGTGAATTCGGACATACTACTTTTGTCACATACTGTTTTTCACATATAGGGAAGTATGCGACTTTGGATGCATCCAATATGTAGGCAACTTTTGAACACACTAACCTTTTGGGTTGACTTCTTTTCTTTTGTGGTTTAGGCCTCAATGGGTCAATTCTTTTATAAATCGCCCCCTGCTGATAAAGAGTGTTATATGCTGTCATCAAACTGCAAATGGTGGTTCAAAAGTGCCATTTACAGGAATTACAATTGCATGTTATAAAAATAATAAATATAGAAACATGAAATGATGAATGATAAATATGAAATTATAAATTAATTTAAAAAGCTGGTTATTGAATTTGTATTCATTTCACAAAAAGGCATGATTGACCAGAAAAACCAATAAACAATGTTTAAGGTCACTGAAACTGCATATTAATGGGTTGCCCTTTAACACTACTGACATATTTACATAAGTTCTCCCATGTTGGCCTATACCATGCAATAATAGCCCAAGGCAATCGATTTCACACTGGATCCCTACTATGCTGATACTAGATAGAAATACAGATCAAATATAGTCAAAAATGTGAACCAATTAATTCTGAAGATAAAACTTTTCTCTAAACAAGGAGTAATTAGTTGCTGCCCTTATCATAATCTGCGAAAGGAACATTTTAAATCAGGCATTTATAGATACATAACAAAATATTCACAATAAGGTCAGATATGATTTGGGATTAACTGCAATTTGCAATAAGGGTAACAGTTAAAAAACATTTATTTAAGGGATAATGCATGTGGTGACTCACAAAATAATCACAAAATAAACCCATGACCATCTAACTTGACATTATCTCACTTAATAAATGAATAAATATATGGACATGAAATATTGAGGAATTATTTTCTTTGTAGAAACGGCAGAGAGAGAGAGAGAGAGAGAGAGAGAGAGAGAGAGAGAGAGAGAGAGAGAGAGAGAGAGAGAGAGAGAGAGAGAGAGAGAGAGAGAGAGAGAGAGAGAGAGAGAGAGAAAAACACAAGAAAACATGGCTTTCTTTGAACACATTCGATCATGCTGTGAATTTCTGAATGATAAATCAGTGTTTAGTGTGTGTCTGTTTGTGCTCCAGTGGTCATGGGCTGCGTGAGAAGATGCTGCAGACACCTATTGAAGACTGTTTACAGTACACAGAATGCAAGGTCTGTCATATAGACTGCCCACACATTCACAGCCTATGGCTCGCTGCAGGGAAAGCACTTGTGTCTGTGCAGCAATGACCCCCTCCAAAGCACAAACTGTTTGGAGGCTTTCAGGACTGAACTTCCTTTATGCGCAGCACTCATTTTTCTGGAGCATAGTCACAGCTGTGTTTGGCAAAAACCTTTCATATCCAATTGAATTCAGTTCCTTCTCTGCTGCTAACCCTATTCAATACTCATGCAACAGATAATAGCAAGTAAACATGTTAAATTCTGAATATTTGCTTCTCAAACTGTTGCCAGATGTGTAAAAATTAAGATGTTCTGACTGTTTTTTTTTTTTTTTTTGGAAGAATCTGTTTTGAAAAAAAAAATATATATATATATAACAACAGATTTTTTAAAAAGTTTACATATTTACTTTAAGTAAATGTGTTGACTGAACTCACTGCAAAATGTCAAATCACCATACATTAAAATATGCCATCATTGTAACTTCTAAATCTAATGAGCTTTTTTTAAGCTCAGCAAACCAAATTGTTCCCTTAATTTTTTTAACTGTTCAATATTACATATTGCTTGTCATTTGTCTTTGAATCTCATGCACATCGTGGAGAACAAAGAGCTTTTTGTCTACATGAAGACATCATGAACACTCATGAAACACTTTTAGACAATCTGATTGTTTTATGTAGAAGAAAACAGCACAAGACAACTAAATGTGACAACAAAATAAATTACAACATTAGCAAACTGTCGAACAAAGCAAACTTTTAATTATTCATGGCCCAGTGTATGCTGGGAAGAGGGTTAATGGATCGGAATCACAAAACCATGAATCCAACTTGGCTGCTCCGCCCGTTGGCTCACCTTAAAAAACAATATTTTATTAGAAACACTACATTGAGAGACATTGATGTGTTTCAGAAAGCTGTGGTTAGAACTTTAACATTTTAAGCAAACCACACACAAAAAAAGTAAGTATTATTTACTGGATCTAAGAACCATTTTTTTACAGCAAAGTCTCACATAAGTTGCTATTGTTATTTGTGGAGTTTTCAGTGGTGTGCCTTTTGTTTTCTGTAGCCATAATAAAGTGCTGAGGTCCAGTGTGGAGTAATTGAGCTTCTTCTTAAAAAATGGTCAGCCCTTCTTTAAAGGTCAGCAATTAAAAGGATTGCAGTCTCTCCAAGTTAAACAAGGCCTATAGTGTCAAGCAGCTATATTATTAAGACCCCACGGGGAGAAGGTATCAAGATCTTGCAATCAGTAATTAAATAATTGCATGCCAGCGATGCAAACCTCATTAGAAAAGTTGCTCTGGCTTCATTATAAAGGTTGCCATACCTTTGACACACAACTCGGAAAATACACTAATTGGCATGGCATACTACCACTGAACTAAACATTTTAGCTGGGAGCCCAAATCTGGGCAGTGCAACATGAGTCATCAATATTTTTGTATTTTGGTTATTTTGTACACTACCGTTGAAAAGTCAGCAAGAATGCATTAAATTAAAAAGTCATAGTAAAGACATTTGTAATGTTACAAAAGATTTTATTTTTTAAATAAATTCTGTTCTTTTGATTTGACTAATTATCAAATAATCCTGAAAAAAATGCATCGCAGTTTCTACAAAGCATGACAACTGTTTTCAACACTGATGATAATAATAAGAAATGTTTATTGATCACCAATCAACGTATATCAACAAATATACGATTTCTTAAATGTGACACGGATCTGTTTTTTTTTTTCATAGCAGTGTGAACGGCACAAACCACATGGAATCTGATTCTGATTTGGGCAACTTCTTAATGTGGTCCTAAACCGGATACAGGTCTGATGGTCTGCAATGCGACCTCAGTCTGAAGAGTCATAATTCACTTGACTTTCACATCTCTCTAGATCAGATTTTGTCCCAATTCTGCACGGATGGGAGTCACTCCAAAGATTCTACATACATACAGATTATTTGGTCACTCAGTGAATAAGGATGACGGCAGCAAAGTTAGTCAGTGGAGAAGATTTAATGACGACATCTGCACTCTCCATACCTTGACTCCTGGTAAACTGACGCCACTGCTTGGCGTTTATGAATATTCTGTCAGGTTGTGATTTGCATTGCCATTCTATGCACTCTCTCAGTCTATCTTCTCACCTTTGGCCTTAATTAGCAAGAATGAAACAGAGAGAATGGCGAATGCAAAAATGCAAAGCCCTTGTACTAATAATTATTCTAGCGATGTCGTTGAGGGTTTTGGCCCTGCCAATATCTGTGATGCTCACAGCGAACCTCATGGACCTGCTGAAGTTCCACAGGCCCACTGGCACATGTGTGAACATGACACCTCGGTGCCCCGCTGACATCACACCCATGTTTAATCAGGACCCTCTGTGAATTTTGGCACACACCTACATTTGCAGGGGTAGTTAGCAATGCAACACAAATGCTCACACAGAATGCATCTTTTTTATGATATAAGGGTATGTTTATATGCTATTATAAGATGTACTAAAAATGCTGTATTATGCATGTCAAGCCAGTAGTTGGCGATGTCACTTTGTAAAGAAACACTATGGGCCTGACTGAACAAGTAATATGCATGCGCATGACATCACCACTTTCACAAATTCACGTTTTTGTAGCTTACACTGAGACGATAACGGTATCATTTAAAAAAGACTTGCACTTTGAATCCATTTTTTAAAAGTTTGCGTTTTCATGCCCCCAAAACGCCTTTGTTGTGTAAATGAACGAGCAAATGCATAAAGACGTTTTCTGTTTTTAGTTGTATATAAATATATTCAATAAATATAAATGTATTAAAATAAAAATAAAACAGTTATGTTAATTTGTAATAATATATATATATATATATATATATATATATATATATATATATATATATATATATATATATATATATATATATATATATATATATATATAAATGACCATTTTTAACAATTGGTGAAAAAGTGTCAAAAAGTAGGGAACCGTTCAACTTTAGGCAAATGACAGGCAAAAAACATCCTGGCGGCAGCCAGTCAATTTTAGGTGAAGGCAACTTTGTGACATCTGTCATAATCGTTTCAAAGTCTCCCGACAGACGGTGCTGGAGCTTCTTAAATTAAGACTTGTTTTGAGTTATAATGAAATGGAAAGAAGCTAGAAAGCAGAATTAGAATGTATAGGAAGCTTTTGCGGGATTTCTTACTGTCTCGCTAAGTGGAAGGGCTTAAATTATGTTTCTTGAGGGATTGTTAATCATGGGTGGAGATGACAGCAGTTTGTTAAATGAATTGCTTCAGTCTTAAAAAAAAAAATGAACAAACAATTGATTTAACCTGTAAGCCTCAGCATGGATTATCAGCAGCAAACATGTCCATGCCAAATTCTGCATTCCCCATGTGTGTGTTCACACATGGGATAAACTAAAAATGATTTAATAGCTCAAATTTAATAACAGCCCTTTATGACATTTGCCACCTCTTCGCATCAGGAGGGCTATCTGTCATATTTATAAGCTGGCACTTGAGACATAAAAAAAATGCTGAACTTAAAATTCAGCAAGCATAGTGAGAAAGCCATCCTGTCACAACGTGATTATCTCTTTATCTATATCAAAGGGTTTGGAGATAATATAATTCAAGGTATTATGAAAATAAATGAGGAAAAACAGATTTGAACATAAAACAGAGATTTGAAACTAAGCTCTAACAAGCCATGGCAATCAAACCGTTTGTTTATGAGATGTCCCTTGCTGTGTGGACACACAAACATACAGGCATGCATGAATTTGTCTCTGGGGTTACTCTCTGTCCACACATAGTCACACACACTTTCCAGGCACACACAGGGAAGTGCACAATGCACTGAGAAATGTTTGACTTAATACTGCCATCTACAGAAAACGATGGATCATAAAATCTCCCCACAATTCTTCAAATTTATTACTTCGGAACTGAATGAGGAAAGTAATGTGCATTACTTCATGGCCTTGAAACAATGAGAAGACAAATATGGACGAAGAAATATAGACAATATTTCAACTGCACGCCATGGTTACGCTATGAGGCTGAAGCAAGCAATGGCAGCAGTATTTCTACATGACTGTAAGACATTATTTGCTGCATTCTAATATCACAGGTAAAAGTATTGCTGATAACAGTTGAATGTTTTCTGGTTCATTTTTAGGCGAGTCTTTTTGCACTTGGTTCCACTTACCATATGTGTATTTTATTATTGGTGCTCAATTATTAAAAACAGATCTTATCATTTTAAATTTTGCTGCTTAATATTTTTGTGGAAACTGTGACAATTTTTTTTCGGGATTCTTTGATGAATATAAAGTTCAAAAGAACAGAATCTTTTTTTTTTTTTTTTTTTTAAATTAAAAATAAATAAAAAGGTTTAGGTAAAATTATAAATGTTTTTACTGTCACTTGTAAAATTCATTTAAAAAAGTTTTTATACTATATGATTTATATTATATATTTTACATACCCCACACTTTTCAGTTCAATTCAATTCACATTTATTTGTATAGTACCTTTCATAATACACATAGTTTCAAAGCATAAATGGTAGTGTTTTCCACAAAAATCATATTAGAATAAATATATTCATATCTATATCTATTCTATATTAAATATCTTACTTACTCCAAACTTTTAAATGTTAGTGTATCATTTTTTCCAGATCAACAACACAGCTAGATCAATGAGTATTGAAGTGTCACAAAATTCTGAAATTATTATGGAATTTTTTTCATTATTGATCGTACATCGTACAGAGGTCAAAATTATCGTACAAATACGATAATTATCGTATGTCTGGCAACACTGGGGCTGGTGTACACACACACACTTGCGCACAAAATTTTGGAATAATGAAGATACGTACGTTTTTTTTACCGTTTTGAAAGAAATAATTTTATTGTTAAATAAACTGCCACTAAATTTGACAGCCAGTTAGATAATCCATAGAAATTTAGCATTTAATTGCCTCAAATCTTGAATTATACTTGATGCTTTTGAATAAATCTGTACAGATTCATCTAGGCAGCACTTGTTTTGTGAAATGAAATATTTCATCTGGCATGTGAAAGAGCAGTAGGTACAGCGCAGTGGGGTTTAATGAAAGAGGATATGTCAATACCAGCATAGGATTTGACCAGACTAGTCATTTTGTTCTTTGCTGGAGATCTTTGACTGGCTGTCCAATATGCTGGAGCGATGCTCTTTATGAAGGGAGTTGTGTCAGAGCAGGCTGCCCTCATTCCTCCTCTGCAGTGTGTTAATGATGCTTTATCACTTTTCCTGTGACAGGCCCGTTTGCCTCTCTTGCTCAGTAATAAAGGTTGGCTGAGCTCCAGAGGGGAGCTGGGATGCTGCAGGGATGGACAGATGATGCTCAATGGAATTGAAATTTAACCTAAAGGTATTTTCTCTGATCTGCACTTATGCACTCACAGGTGACCGGGCACACATACACACACACACACTGTATCTTCCTCTACCATCGATTGGTCATGGATGAGCAGTTTAGCTGGAGGCTGAGACAGGTTTCCAAAGCACAATCACGGCTGGTCATCATCCTGGCGGGCGAGGAAAGAGAGCGAGAGACAGATGGAAAAAAGCGCATGTGAGAGAGAAAGAAGCCTCGGAGGTAAGGAGCAGGAGATGAGTGCGGGACCATGGGACGAGGCCGTTAGACACCTCACTAATGACTAATGAGCCCTCGTTCCCCTGTGATTGAGATTAAGAGGCGCCGGACATCAAGCCTGCAGGGGTCAGCAATGAGTTAGGTCCCTTAACCTCCTACAACCTTTCTACAACCATCTCATCATCTTCCTTTCTCTCGCATCCCTGTTCTCTTCCAGTGAATCACTTAATGCAGTCTAAACCCCACAGAGGCCCGCACCACGAGCTCCTGAAACTTAAGCCTGTTTCGCATTGCACGCTTAAGCAGTATGTAAGTGAATCAGCACATTAACTGCGACAGCAGGCCAAAGTTCACACTGACAGCGTTTTTTTTGCTGCTTGCAGAAAATAAAGTGATTTCTAGGTTACTACATTAAGCAGTTTCATTAATGCCGTAACTTGGCTATCGTGGGAGATTATTCATTTTTAAAAACTTGATCATCTTGCAATCTAAATTAAATCAGAAGGGGAATCGCATTTGAATTTGAACATTAATTAAACAACGCATTTGCCAAAATGTGGCTATAAACCTCTAAATACATCTACAAAATTTGGATTTATTGAGGGTTATTAAATGAAAGTGTGATTTGTGTGCTTGTCACTGCAGAACTTGCATCAGGCCAAAAGATGTAATTTTTTTAAATAAAAAAATTAGTTAGTTTGCTCCATTATTTTATGTTGCTTCATAAAAGCCTATTGCGCAAAAGCTATGTGCATTTTCAATATATTTTCTGCTGAGCACTGCAAAAATAGACTCAGTTCCGCATCACGATGCAAACCCATGCACTGTGAATGCTGTAATCTGTTAATATGGATTATAAATATGTGGATTTTAAATACGTGGCGCTTCTGTGCTGCTATTACAAGAAAATGCAACAAGTTATACTTCAGTAGTCTCACATATACAGACTTGTGACATCTGGCACTCAATGTAGATTATTCTGTCCAAGAATTCTATTCCTGTAGTACAAACTGTTGTAGAGCATGACACTAGCAACACCACAGTTTCCCAGTGAATACTGTACAGACTCAAAAACACAAGTTGAAATATACCTAGAGTTCTGCTCTCAAGTTAACTTGCTACGCAAACAAAACTCTGAATATATTTCACTAACCGTGCAAACTTGGGTAGATTCATTAATTCAGGTTCTTCCTCAAAAGTGCACACTATCAACCCAGCACCTTAAATCAACATAAAATAAACATTTGTTTCTTGGTGGAATGGTTCATCTGTTCAGTTGGTCTGTATTTTGAGATGATTTACTATAGTATTTATTTAAATTTTTAATGATATTTTTTTTCCATTTAAATTCAGTTTTAGGGTAGCCTACATTTACACAACAAAAATATTAATGAAAGTATACTAACGAACTACACAAAGTACATCATACTTTTTTTCTCTCAAAAGCACATATGAGAGAAAAAAGTATGATGCACTTTGTGTTTTTCGCGAACAGACGACAACGTTGTCAAAACGACCCCTCTCAGGCTCTCACACTGATCCACGAAAATGACTAAAAACTCTGTATTATGCATTGCAGGCCAATAGTTGGCAATGCCATTTTGTAAATTACCACTACGCGCCTATAGACTGAACACATAATACGCATGTGCATGACATCACTTCTGTCAGGACCACTATTGACAATTAGCATACAGTTAGGATTGGCGGTATGGTTCTGTTCTGGGCAAGAACTCCCTGCGCATCCATGCAGCCTATCATGGATAAGAGCAGGGAGAGCAGCAATAACCCCCCTTAGGGTAAACAGAACAGAACCAACATGGATGTATTGCAGATATCATTAATTCAAGATTTTAAAGTACAACATATTTCGAGAATTTATTCTGATTTAAAAGGGCAATCCAAATGCCAAATCCTGACTGGGCGAGAGGAGGAGCTGGGGATGGAGGAGGGTATTTGGCACCTGAGAAACGCGATAGCTGTTAATAACACTGAAGGAGCTTATACATGTATACAGTGATAGGCGTTGTAATCCTACAGGTAGATGTGGATCAGCTGAGAGTCAGCTAATGCGAGTTGACTAGCGTAACCTGCCAGAACTGACGCTACACTGGATCGTTTTCAACAAATCACGTTTTTGTAGTTTACATAGAGAGGATAACGATCGTTTTCAAAAACTTGCACTTTGAAACCCGTTTTCAAAAGTTTTCGTTTTCAGACCCCCAAAACCCCTATGTTGTGTAAATGAACGACCAAAACGCCTACATTTTTTTCCGTGTTTAGTTGAAAACGGTGTCATGTAAACGGCCCCTCTGTAATTTTGTTGTTTACTTTTATCATTTTTATTCGTTTTTTTTATTTTTCTATGTACCTTTAATCTATTTTTATTTCAGTTTTAGTAATTTCGACTTATTTTATTTCATTTAGTTGCAAAATCAAAATGCCAAATTTTTTGTTTAAGTTTTTAATCTAATGTCTAGATTTTATTTCAGCTTTATTTAGATTAAAGATAACTATTTTTATTGTTTTAGTTAAAAATAACAACACTGGCTGGAAAATGCGTGCAAGCAAATCAGATTAAAAACTGCCGTTTTCCGCATAGTGCTTGTTAAATAGTTATGCATCAGATGGTGAGTGAATGTTCTGTGGGTATGCCGTCTGAGAATACCAGTTCAGTGCTGAACCCTAAATGCTCAATGGTTACTCAGTGATTTCATGGTCCACTAACCCCCCAAATCGAAACACACTGCTTTTCTTCGACTGATAGAGCTGTGCCAAAGCATTGGTGGAGAGCCATTGCCTGACACTTACTTTGATACACACATAAATGAGGCTGTCTGCATGATTCCATTACAGAGTCACCTTGCCTGTGTGGGGCGATGGCGGCGGTGAGTCACATGTGATAAACCTCAACCCTAACCTTTGACCCCACACAAGGCTATGAATGACCAATTCAACTCAAAGGTCATTTAAAAAACTTGACATTTGACCAGCCTGTGAATTCTGCTCAACACGTCCCGTCATTTCACAGGTTCTGGCAGTCAGGATTAGAAACTCATTTTACTGCAGCCTTTACTGCAGGCTTGGTCAATATTGCCTGACAGAGAAGGAAAATTCATTCCATTTCCATTGGCAGGCCTGGAATTATTATGTTTGCTGTTGCTAAATACTCCCTTCACCTCAGGTCAGCATTGTGCCATCTGGAATGAGGGCCGAGTAAGAATAGGGGTGAAACACCCATTCATATTCAGAGAAATTGTTCTTCCTCCTTTTGAATGTTGAAAAAACAAGATTTAAAAATATATATATATATATATTTTACATTATTTCAGAGAATTGTTGACACATCACATGCATATATTTAAACAAATTATAAAAATAATAATTTATGCACAGCACAGAACATTTTTAACTAAAACAGGCTGCTTTGCTGCTGCTTATACCCAAGGGTGATAATATTCATTTGTCTCAGTGTATATTGATTTGATGGCTGCTTTATTAATATGCAGCTGGGGTATTAATTGTGTAAGAGGTCTGTTGCCAGGCTGGAATCAATTTGTAATTTATGATGAAACTCTATGATATCAAATATATTTCTGTGAGCCAGCAAGTGTCTGTGTGGGGTGCAAAAACAGATAAAACTGTGTGAAAAAGGGGGAAATAGGAAGAAATGTGAAAACAAAACAAGAGAAAAATCAGAAGGTGAAAATGGTGCCACAAAAGCTCTCAGTGCTTTCAAACACTATTGATATTGTTTTTGGAAGCTCACAGTTACGAAATATTATACCTATGAGTATAGTTAGCTTGAGCAAAACAGATCAATGTAAGGATACCTTTTCACCTGATTTTTCAATGTACTGACACAGAGAAGAATCCATTTATTAACATCACCCTCCCAGACTTCTCACTGAATTGACAATGTGAATCAATACAGTGGAAGGGCTTACAAATTTTGTGTGAATCTATGACGACTGTGGCTGTCAACGAAGGTGCGTCAATACTTTCTGATGGGCTTTGAGCATTAACTTTTCACCTGCAATGTAAAAAAGTCTACAAAGAGTGGACCACGCTTTAAGAAAGTATTGCAATACCTTTTTAGGGGTAGACTGGGAATGGTTAACACTTTTTTCTTCATCTGTAACTCACTTCATTTTTGAGCTAGAGTGCTCAAATTTTTAAACAAAGTACCCACATTTGTTTACTACAAAAGGCATCTATTCAAACATGAATATCATAGCTCTTATGAGTTGATGTTATAAACATGCTATACCTTTGTTACAATCTACCCCACTACCGGGAATGTAACACGTGATGGGGTAAGTTGTGATATTTAGACAAAAGAAACAGCGGCCCCAAAAGAAAAACTGCATACAAAACTGCATATAAAAATTCATCACTTTTTTCCTGAGTAACTACAATTTAATCTAATATGAATAATTAGATAATTATAGTATCTACAAAAGTGTAAGTACTAAACAAAATATTTTGGTGAAAAAAAATGACATTCTTACCTCAAAATATGTTTTTTCTTCATAAAACCTGCATGTACACATTTCCAGCCTTAACTATTAATATAGAATCTAGGAGGAAGTGGGTAAAAACTGAAATGATAATAGTACTCCTAGTTTATCCCTGATTGGTGGTGTTACAGCTCTCCCCATGTTAAAACTATCTTGCCTAAACTTAATTAAAGTCTGTCCAATTCAAATTATACACCTAAGCCACAATCTAATAACCTAACATATTATTTTTAATGAGTTGCAGAACACAATTATAGTTTGTGAATACAAGTTGTCATGTCTTGAATGATAAAGATATAACTCAATATTTAAAGTTCAATTAATTCAAAAACCTATCCCAGAATTGAATTCGCTTGTTCAATAAAGGCAAAATCTCGTTCAGTCAATAAATTCAACTTTAACATAATTGAAATTTTATACATGGGTTCAGTTGATTTTAACATAAGTAAGCACAGATCTGCAAAGCAAAGATCATGCAGTATCTGGAGATAAGAAAGCAGAACAGACACAATCATCACTTCAATAGTTCAAGCAGGCGGGAGACAAACTTTAGCATTTAATACAAACAAACCTCAACAAACATCATTAAGGAAAAAGATGAGCTCTGAACATCTTCTCCACACAACAAATATCTAACAGTGATGATAAAACAACAGCAGCAGCATAAACAAAGCCGGTAAACGATAAAATAATAACCCTTTGACATTATCTGTATCATTTATATGCCACATGCATGCTGGGGGAAAAAAGATGCAACAAAGGGTTATTTCAAATGGAATGGAGGCTAACTGTTAAATGCCTACAATTTAATATAGGCCTATGGATATTTTACTTTTTAATCTTAATTTGCATGAATGAATGAATGAACGAATTAATGACTTCTGGCAATCTGATCAAATAATGAAATAATTACCAAAACACTTTTGTTCTCTTCAGAAATATCTGTTCAATTTAATCATTTAAAAAATGAATCAAAACACAAAGAAAACAAAACAAAAGGTGTGATAGTAAAGGCATAGTTTACAATCGTGGGTGTTCGCTGTAAAGAGCTGCGACAATAAACAGGGGAGACCAGGTAATACAATGATGTTTCATAGAATTCAAACCAAAAACGCTGACCTGATGAATCAATGGCTAAGTTTCTTGCTCTGGATATAACGTTCGATCCAAACACCTGAAGAAATCAAGGACAATCGTGTTTGCTCAATACATTTCACCGAGGACGATCTAGTTTGAAAAAATGGAATTTGCCACACGGACCATGAAACGTGTGCTGAAGGATAAGGCCATCCCATCGAGCACAGACAGGACACAGTGGATCACCTGCGACTGCGGTAAGTGTTCCGTTATGTTTTTAGATGACTAGCCTACTGTAACAGTGCCATTAACTGTAACAGTGCCATTAGCCAGATCTAATAACGTTAGTGACACTATTATATGCATAGGGTGGTCACTACTATTGCAGTTGTTCCCGGTCTCCATGTATCCCCTGTAAGGCACCATCCACATATAGCGCCTAAAAATGTGTAGAAAACGCTAGGCGCGCCGCGTTCTCATTTTTCCAAAGCGCTAGGGCGGTTGAGCTCCGGTTGGTTCTTGTCACGTGACCTACGGTGCGCTTGCGGCATTCTGAAAAGTTGAGATGTTTTTATCTCGATACGGCGCGGACGCGCTTGGATAAAACGACCGCGTCGCTTACATTATGAGCGTGCATACCGCGGCGCCTACATTTGAAATAACGAACTTGAGCGCGCAAAAGACGCGATATGTGAGCAGCCCCTAATGTTAGTATTGTTTTGACACAAATGCACTCTGTCAAAGCAGTAACAAATGAGCGGAGCTAGAGGTAAACTCGGGACTGTAGCCTTCACCTTGTCAATGAATCGGATTTTTTTTTTTTTTTTTTTGAGAAACAGTGACCTTGCCCAGTACGGGTAGGCTACTGTCTGTGGGTTCATTGTGCAAAAACAATTTGCCTTGTGCTATTACTTTCCCCTTATTCTAGCCTATTGTAATGCAATTATCTAACATTACTGTATTATATGCTGTTGAATACATTTGGTTGGTAAAATATACCGATTCCTGTAATAGGGCCTAATAATTATTTATTCGTGTTCTGTGATATTTATTAATCAGGATGCGTTGGTTGGAATTCTATGAAACACCATGGTCTTACCTGGTCTCCACTGTTTATTGTCACAGCTCTTTACAATAAAGCAAACACCCATGATTGTAAACTATGCTTTTACTATCTAGTATTGCTGACTCTATTACTCCAACTCTGAACGAACTCTCTGCTCCTCAGCACGGTGCGTCTCAGGTGTTGCGGTAATCACTCCGCCCAAGTAGCAGTGCTTCGCCTTCTGAGAATATAGTTCCCAATATTTATACGGTTAAAAGAAAGGCTGTGTCTCATATGATCTTGTTATATGTACACTCTGTGACTATACAAATCACAACATGTAAATAGAAAAATGTTTGCGTTATTTTGTCACTTATTGGGATTAGTATAAGTAACCATTTACATCCAGTCTTTGTGCTAAGCTAGGCTAGCGGTGGGTGTGTCAGACAGAGTTACAGCACGCACGGAGATGAAAAAGGTATGTATGGACTTATCTAACTCTGGGGGATACGGTGAATAAGCTAAAGTCTCCAAAAGTCGGCGTGTTCCTTTAAAGGCAGGGTAAGTGATTTGTTTCAGAAACATTTTTTGTTATGCTGGTTGAAAATCTCTTCACATCCGGTTAGCAATCACTAAGTTAAGTGGTGTCAATGTATTTATATGTATATATCGTCTGTGAAAGGCATAGACCATGTTCATCCAATCAATGCCCTTGTTCCAAAGCAACGATATGAAGTCCTACCTGCATGTCAACGTATGTATTTCCATACCTCCACGCACCATACCTCAGGCCGTATCCAGATCTGATGAAGGACCTGCGCCTGGACACGACGACAACGCAGTCCTGAAGTGTTAACTAGTCTCTCCCCTGTGAAGGCCTCCTTCCCTTCCCTTTACCTCTGTCTAACGCTGTCAAAATAATTCCAGTTCACATGGCTATGCCGAAGCGATAAATAATTATGTATTATATATTTTAACGCCAGACTAGTAATTTGTTGAGGTCAATTTGTAAAGAAAGACTACACATCTGCTCACATATATTCAAACATGCCTATAGACTAAACACGTAATACACATGTGCACGCCATCAGCATTTTCACATGTTTGCGTTTTTTAAGTTTGCGCAGAGATAACCTTTTTTTCACCATAATTTTTCAAGACTTGCACCTTGAAACCTATTTCAAGGTTTGGATTCAAGTGAATCAATCAAAACTATAAATTTAGCTCGACAATAACATTATACTAGAGCTGCTGTAAAGCCAAAAAATCTTTGTTACTTTAATTACACTGTAAAGCTGCTTTGAAACAATCTATCCATAGCATGGTGACATTGATACAATGTTGAGTTTTGATCTAAACCATCATGTTGGTTGAGATTGACATTTCAATTTTCAAAGTGTGTTGGATCAGCATTGAAATTTTGATGAAAGCCAACAGCACACATGGGTGGAGACAGTGACATTGAACTAACAATGATTTAGTTGATGAGCACAAGATCATTCAGGCATATATCTCTGCAGAACATTATGTGTTTCTCAATCAGTTGGTGTTTTCAAACCACAATGAGCCTTTTCAACCTCTTTAACCAATTTGCTCTAATCCACTGGGGGCTTGGTTTAGGGGTGTTGAAAAATGGTTGAAAAACATTTATTGTAGTTTGAAATTGGCCACTGATTGGTAAACGGCCATTTTGGTTTTGCATGTGCACTTCTCAGTAGTCTAAGGCAGATATTTCCCTGCGGTTAGGCCTCTCATTAACACGAAAACCCTGTTTTATCACAGAAAACGATTATTTCTATATATCCAAAGTGGAGTTTCCTTTCGAAGGGAACAATACGTCATCGACGTTATGGGGAATGCCTCAGGCGTGACAGGTGTCTGAAAGCACTATCAAATCACGTCAATCACATTGACCGGCGACAGCCCGTGAATCATTAACGTGAATGATTATAACGTGCGACCTGGAAGTATATAGGGGCGCCTTGCAAACATGACAAATCATCTCATCGTCTTCAGGGACTGTTTTGTCTGTTACTGCTTTGAAAATCAGGTTATTATGAAATGCTTTCAGGAGTGTGCAGACCCGTGCTGAGGCCCGGTGACGCACACGAACTGTGCATTTTTCTGTCTGGGAAGGAAGCGCACACAGGCAGTTCTCGAGGGAACTGCCTGTACAATTGTGATCGCTCCGCTCTCGCAGATGAAGCGCGCCGATCGCCTTGAGAGGGGTGTAATCCTCTCAGACGATGTGGCGGCTGACGAGGGTAAGCTGCGATTGGATGAAGTTTTTCAAAAAAAAAAAAAAAAAAAGGGAAAAACTTAGTCCGGCAGCGAGCGCTCTCCCGGACAAACAGGAGATGGCTGATGAGGGTGGTAATAGGATATTTCCTGTATCGTCTCAGCCACCCTGCCCCGTGTATGCCATGCAAGCCAATCAGAATCCTCAGAATCGACAAGAGAGAACCTAAAACCCTGTTTCTCCCAGTTGACACGACAACACATAACCGGCGTTTTCAGAAATCGTCTCAGGTTACGACTGTATTCAGACTATAGACTATATAATAACAGACTATATTCTTTAGTAGGCTGTGGCTCCTCCGAGCCCTCAGATAGATCTATGCTTACAGGCTGGCCCTCACCAGGGCCGCCTCTGTAGCTGGCCTAGGCTGTGCCAGGGATATTAGAGGCGTTCTGCTAAAATTAGCATTTCTTCCTCTGACTCTTCACTTTGTGAATGTATGTTTCTGCATCCCTGTATAACAGCCTCCTCCCATGGGAGTCGTTAGGCCATGGCCCGCCCCCTTCTCTGCATTCTGGGGCGACTAAGAGTAATGCAGCTTGGTGCAGAGGTTGGTTTATAAGGACGTGGTAGGCCTCAATCAGGCCTCCGTGGTATTTCTGTCTTTTTTGAGCAGGGTTAGTTCATCTTTCGCTTCACTAGAAGACAGGGGTTTGTCTGCCCGACCCTGTCGTGCAGAACTGGCATACGGATTAGGCCGCCAGTATAGGCTTTACTTACCTCGCTGAGCTACTGCTCGAGTGCTGGGTTGTAGGTGGTGGCTTCTAGGAAGTCCCCACTCCCCTAAGTTGGGCACAGATACATTTCTGTCACCCCTAGAGCCGCTGGCAGGCCCGCACCCTGGTAACCTCAGGGTGAAGTGTGAGTATTCCCCTGTGATACAGGGTAGGTCTGAGCACTTCACTCCCAGTTCTGTATTTTCCTACCTCGCACCGCTATGGCTCGGGTCGAGTACGAAGTAAGCCTTCACTTCTTCCTCGGTCGAAGTTCGCTCCCCTGAAGCCAGAGCATTGCCCTGAGCCATGCATAGATGGTAGGCCCCTGACTTCTGGGGCCTCCGTTTAGGCAGAGTGGCGTATGTTGTACTCCCCTTGTTTTAAGGGTGCTAGCTCTCTTGCTGAGTACACTGCCGTGGGCAATGTGATTAGGCACCAGGATGCTGTAGGCGCTGTGTAAACAGCTTATCTGCCAACGAAGGCTGTGCCATCAGGTAGTAGGCCTCAGCAGGCCTCCTTGTATGGGCAGCCCCCAATAGGGCGCTGTAGGCCACTTCTCCAGAGAAATGGTTGGCCTTGGTGGTTCGGGCAGTTGACTCACTGGTGGGTAGTAGGCCTTAAACAGGCCTCCTCGGGGGTGAGTCCCAACATTGTGGGACATACTTTATAGCCGCTACAGGTAGCTAGCCATACTAGGCCTCCTGTGGGTGGGCCCAATAGTTACATTGGTGCGGTATGGTTCCCAACAGTGTTCCTTTGTAGCAGAATTGACTTGCTATCAGCTAGTAGGCCCAACCAGGCCTCCCTGATAGGCGAGTCCCCTTAGCAGGCCGCCTTGGAACTGTCACCCTTCTACATTGGCTGTCAGGTAGTAGGCCTCACCAGGCCTCCCTGGAGACGAGCCCAAGGACTGACAACCGAACAGCTGTGATTTTCAGGTAGCAGGCCTCACCAGGCCTCCCTGAAGGTGAGCTCCCCACATACTGTTGTTGTAAGGTAGCAGGCCTCACCAGGCCTCCCTGAAGGTGAGCTCCCCACATACTGTGGTTGTAAGGTAGCAGGCCTCACCAGGCCTCCCTGAAGGTGAGCTCCCCACATACTGTGGTTGTAAGGTAGCAGGCCTCACCGGGCCTCCCTGAAGGTGAGCTCCCCACATACTGTGGTTGTAAGGTAGCAGGCCTCACCGGGCCTCCCTGAAGATGAGCTCCCCACATACTGTGGTCGTAAGGTAGCAGGCCTCACCAGGCCTCCCTGAAGGTGAGCTCCCACATACTGTGGTTGTAGGGTAGCAGGCCTCACCGGGCCTCCCTGAAGGTGAGTTCCCACATACTGTGGTTATCAGGTAGTAGGCCACTCTGGGCCTCCCTGAAGGTGGAGCACCCCACATACTGTGGTTATCAGGTAGTAGGCCTCACGGGCCTCCCTGAAGATGGAGCACCCCACATAGTGTGGTTATCAGGTAGTAGGCCTCACGGGCCTCCCTGAAGGTGAATTCCCACTTACGTTGGCTATCAGGTAGTAGGCCTCTCCGGGCCTCCCTGTAACATTTCCCTAATGGTGCTGGGTTTATGAAGCTAGTGGCCTCTTGCTATCAGTTTTAGCTAGCCTTACACTCTTAGAAAAAAGGTTTCATTGGGGTTCTATATATGAAGCAAATGATTCTTTACTCAACTCCAAAGAACCTAAATGCTAAAAAAGGTACTATAATAACAAGAAAGAACCCTTTTGGCACAAAGGTTCTTTATAGGCTATTATTCATTTATATATTACATTATTCTACAACATTTTGTAGTTGTAATTAAATTATTGTTTATTAAACTGTTGTAGTAACTTAATATCACATTTTAATCATGCTGATTTTTGGAGGAGAAAAACCGAAATGGCACTCTTCGTGTGATATTGATTAACTACATAAAATTATATAAATATATACATTTTCTAACCCCCATATCTTGTTCTGTATAGAACATTTTAGGGGTTCGAAATACGTAGCGCTAATAGAACCTTTTAAGGTTCTATATAGAACCTTTTCTTCTAAGAGTGTAGGCAGCTGCTGAAGGCGAGCTTGCACCCTGGCTCACTAAAGTGTTTATTCTCTGCTATTGGTTCCCTCCCGGAACTTTTCCTGCCTACAGCCTGGTTTGCCTACCAGGCAGACCTTGTGCTCCCCTCACTGAGGGTCTCTAGGAGCATGCGGCTTCCTGAGTCTGGTCAGACGGTCGTAGGCCTCTCGAGAGGCCTCCCAGTTAGATCAGCCCTTAGGCCTTCACAGGCCTCCTCAGTGTTTTGAAACACAGACACTGGGTTGATCCGTGGATCGAGTAGAGAAACTCCCCTCGCTAGCAAGGGTCATAAAGCACTATGCTGAGTCATACTCTCCGGGATATCCCGTCTCTGAGATCCGGGCCGAGTGGTTCACTGCCAGCTTCGCAGTCCCTCGGGTTGGATGCCTTACTTAAGGCTTTTGTCCAGAGGCTCTGTCTTCAGACAGACAGGATTTGGCCAGACTAGTGTCTACGTTCTGACGCCAGGTCAGGCCGTCCTGGTGGCACTTCGGGGTGAGTACGTTCCCCTGAATAGTGACTGGCTGGGGTTCCTTCGGGTTCCCTAGCCACATTCTCTAGAAGGGACCCCCTTCTAATTGAAGTGGTGGTCCTAGGCCTTTGAGCAGGCCCAGGTAGGCCTTTCATTTAACTATGTTAATGGAAGTTTTCCTGTGAGGCTTTTTGCTTAGGCTATGACCGTAGGGGATGCCGTCACTGACAGCCCAGTGTGACCTGAGGGTGAGTGGTTCTAGCATTTCATTTGAATTTGCTGGTTCGGACAGTTGTCACTGCCCCTTGGGCATGCACTCCCCTCAGCATGGCGGCGTGGGTATTTCGTTCCCCATAACGTCGATGACGTATTGTTGAGTTCCCTTCGAAAGGGAACGTCTCAGTTTACGACTGTAACCTTTGTTCCCTGAGAACAGGGAACGAGACAATACGTCTCCCTGCCATGCCTCGGGGCTTGCCTACCGTACAGTCCCTTCAGACGATACGGTGATTTGTCATGTTTGCAAGGCGCCCCTATATACTTCCAGGTCGCACGTTAATCATTCACGTTAATGATTCACGGGCTGTCGCCGGTCAATGTGATTGACGTGATTTGATAGTGATTTCAGACACCTGTCACGCCTGAGGCGTTCCCCATAACGTCGATGACGTATTGTCTCGTTCCCTGTTCTCAGGGAACAAAGGTTACAGTCGTAACCTGAGACGATTTCTGAAAACGCCGGTTATGTGTTGTCGTGTCAACTAGGAGAAACAGGGTTTTAGGTTCTCTCTTGTCGATTCTGAGGAATCTGATTGGCTTGCATGGCTTTTTCCTTCTCCCTACACTGCCGCCCATAGGTTTGGCATAGTTATGATGGCGCTCAATGGCGTATTTATGCAGGTGTGTGCACGATGTTATTATTGAAAACGGAGGCGGGGGAAATATTCGTTTCTCTAAATACCCGGCTTTGTGTAAACGTGGCCTAATGCTTCCTCATTAGAGAGAAAATATAGGTCCATCCTATACAGAAGTCTTATTTGTTGAAGCACCTGACAAACATGACTTCTCTAGCACAGTTTCAAACAACGGTGCATACCTTATTTCTCTGTTCCTTTGTTTTGCGTGCTTATATGCGTTTGATTTGTGTTGTTACTCACTTTAGATACATTAAAAAGTTATTAAACTGTTTGAATAAAGCATCTATTTTTCTACATTCTTAAAAATTGCATCTTGCTTTAGTAAAGTTTATTAGGAATTTCCTGAATAAAGTTCGAAACGTCATTTAACAGATTTCTTGAAGTGCAGGAGACATGAACATGAGCAAGAATGTTACACTGCAAACATAACCCATGTCTTGCATCCGTCAGTGCTTGCATGCAGAGAACATTGCTCATTTAGTAGTGAAGGCAGATGAAGATGGACAATAAAAAAAAAAGAGAAGCACCCTCCTGATAATGCTGACATTGATATTACACTGAGTTGTTGTCGACAGCATAATCACCTGACCTGGGACTTGATGATATCCTGTGCCTTATCACTGCTTAATCAGGTAATCATTCATCTTCCTGAATCTGTATTAAATTTGAGAATTCTATTCAGTTTAGCTTGTTTCCACTGAAACACAATAACAAAAAACATCTTGTGTTGTGACTGACATGGCTATTTTGTGATATTTAAAGAGATGAATCTGCAGCTTCAAAGGGATAGTTCAGGCTGAAATGAAAATTATGTCATCATTTATTCACCCTCAAGTTGTTCCAAACCTGCATAAATTTCTTTCTTCTGCTGAACACAAAAGAAGATAGAGTGAAGAATGTTGGTAACAAGACAGTTGATGGTAGTCATTGACTTCCATTGTATTTTTGTCCTACTATGGAAATCAATGGCCACCGTCAACTTTCTGGTTACCAACATTCTTTAAAATATCTTATTTTGAGTTCAACAGAAGAAAGAAACTCATACAGGTTTGGAACAACTTGAGGGTGAGTAAATGAAGACAGAATTTTCATTTCAGGCTGAATTATCACTTTAAAGCTCTTTTATTCTACAAGATAAACTTGTTACTTGAATGCTAAGTAGTTTCACAGAAAATGAACTGAGATGGCTATAGCTCAGAGGTGTTTGTTCCTCTTCATGAAGAGTTTAGCCCCAACACACCTGCCTGGAAGTTTTCATTGATCCTAATGACCTTGATCAGCTGCCTCAGGTGTGTTTAATTAGGGCTGGAGATAAAATGGGACACCCCTGCCATAGTGCTTTCTTTTGATGTTGAAGCATTAATAGATTATAAAAATAAATTAAATAAACACAATTTAACGATACTATAATCATAGTTAGAATATTTTGTGTTCAGCAACTTTTTTTTAAAGTGAATCATATTGTGTTTAGTATATTAACATTCTTGAATGTGACTGTATGTATGACATCTGAATTGACCATCCCCTTGAGTAACATCATGCTTTCTTTTTCAGATTTCAGAGAACGAAAGGAAAAGAGGCAGTAGTCTGATGTAAGACAGATTTTCAAAAACCTGAACCGTTGGACCGACCACCTGTAGTTATGACATCATACTGAATCCAATTTAATTTTTATAGGTTGAAATGCTTTTGTCCTATTTCTCCCCCTTTTTTTTAAAGAATGATCTTTTAATATATTTTTGTCATTGATTGATTGAATTAAAATAAATTTACTCAACTCCTGGAAAGGTGTCATTTATATTTTAAAAGGTTTTCGCCAAATTTTGAAATGGTCAGGATCGGAATTGTTTGACGCACCATTGAAGTGTAGTAAAGAAATATTAATGTTGTTTCAACATTAACTTGGTACATCAGATGGCAACATTGTTTGACATTCCTTTTCAGTTGTATTTTCAGTGTTTCAACAAAATGTATTTAGAATCAGCATCACATTGTAACATTGATCAAATCATATTACCAAAGATTATTTTTGTTAATTTCAGTGTTAATTCAACAGCAGTGATGTAGATTCAACATCATAGTGTAACGTTGATTCAACAATATTACCATTGATTATTTTCGTTAATTTCAGTGTTGATTCAGCATCGGTAATGTGTAATCAATAATCGTGTAATGCTGATTCAATAATGTTGTAATGTTGATTTTTTTTGTTCAACATAGTTTCAACATTAACTGATGGTGCAAAAGTGATGTTGATAACATATCACTTTGTAATGTTGAATCAATACTATTACCGTTGATTTTTGGTTGAACTCTCAACATTGCTTCACCATTAACTGAGGGTGCAAGAGTGATACTAAAGCAACATCACTATGTAACGTTAATTCAATGCAATTAGCGTTGACTCATCAACCCTGAGTCAACATTGTTTCATTGATTGCATGCTATCTGGGATATATTGTTAAAAGCGCTATATAAATGAAGGTGACCTGACTTGACCCTGCTCACACAGACATCACACGTCATCAGTGTGTTTCATGCTATGCAGAGTTAGACAGACGTCAGTCACTGAGGACCGCAACCAAAACAGCAGTCAGCTTTTACAGTTACTCCTGAACCAAAACAACCACAAGATCATGCTGCATTCACACCATAACTACCATAATTTTTAAGAAATCGAAACCCGTGACGATATACTCAGAGCGGTTCGTGACTCGAATTTATGCACATCAATGGCAACACTATCAATGGAGAAATAAATCTGCAGCAGTCAGGTGGTACAGGTCAGTGCTCCTTAAGTTGTTTACCGTAATTCCTCAAATAAAAACCGGTATTCAAATAAACGCCGGGCCTCTGATAGTGGCCGGATGCGCGATCAACGCGGACAAATAAAGGCCGGCCTCAAATTAAGGCCGGGGGGAAATTAGTGTGGATAATCTCCTAAATGCCTTTCATTGAAGAGATGTTACATCTGTCCACTTCATGCGTGTTCTGTGATCTGATCGTGAAAAGACCATGTATAAATGCCATCCGAAGCGCATTCGAGACAATTTAAATCCGATCGCTCAAACCACTTCTTCAGGAGGAGATCTGAGACGAGATTCCAGACGAAACTGCACAAGTGTAAATCAAATGCACATGATTGTTGAAACCACGTATCTAAATTTTACTCCTCCCAAAAACGCTAAAAAATAAAAGTGTGAGAGCGTGTTATAGGCTATGTAATGTTATAGCAAGATGTGACAACGCTAACACGCATCACGGCAGCTGAGCATCTATTCATAAAGCTATTGCAAATTAAAGTGAAAGTAAGTCGCAGACAATTCTCCTCATCATTAAAAGTAAAGAAACGAAATGATCTTACCAGGGTTCTTGCCGCTCTCTCTTATTGCGGTCTTTTGATTTAGAAATTAGCTGATCTATCAAATGCAGCTCATATCTGTTGCTTTCGGTGACGTGCACTCCATTAAATCTGCATATAGCGTGGGAATTGAAGATTTATATCCGTTTTGCGAAAACGCATTTGTGAGCAGATTTAAGTAGAATTGTTTCGATAAATCAGATAGCTTTCCGATCTGAGAAAACACATGAAGTGGCCAGGTGTAAACATCCCTTAATATGCATTCAAATTCATCGTAACGTACCATAGATATAAACACTAGATGTCGCCTTGGGGTTCTAAACATGCGTCAAAACCGCCGCCATCTTGGAACAGGGGTCTTGTCATAGGAAGTAGCTAGGTAACGCTGAATTCATGGATGATGCTGGACTTTTGTGCTGCGTATGGATGTTCACACGAACGAAATCTAAAAAACAGACATCAAGGGATTACATTTTACAAGATTGTGAAATTTTGTACATTTTTTAAAATTTCTCTAATCTCAATAATAAATACATGTCTGACCGTTGGAACGAACCAAAACAACTAGAAAATCGCATTCATGACGATTTATGGTGATTTTATTTCCGTTAGAGCATTTCCTACATTGACGCTGATGAGGGGTTCCCCTGTTTTTTAAGACGGCGGCTCTATTGACGCATTCGTTCCAATGAACTGCCGTAGCCAGGCGACATCTAGTGTTTATATCTATGGTAACGTACAGCCAATAGATGGTAGTAGACAATGTAACACAGATATAATTTAGTGCTGTTAGTGTAACGGTCTTTTCAACAACTTTATTAAAAACAAAATTGTCTTGAGGAGCATGAAACCCAGACGGAAATAAGGCCTGCCTCTAATAAAAGCCTGCTTCAAATAAAAGCCGGTTACCTCCTGCAGTTTAGGTAAATAAAGGCCCCGGCTTTTATTTGAGGAATTACGGTATGTTCATTTTTATTGTAATGTTATGTGCTTTGAGACATGAGGTAATTTAACACCATCTCTTCTGAACTTTTGTTTGCTCCTTGCTGTACGCGTTCATGTGTTTTAGAGGAGACGCTCTAAAGTGAGGGTGGGATCTTATGCTTTTAAAGCTAGCTTGCTATTGCTATAGCCACTATACGAAAATGGCCTACCTTACTTTTAACTGCACACTACACACAAAACTCATAATTTGCTTCTTTAACCTTAAGTTGTCTAATGAGTGGAACAATTTTCCAGATAATTATTTTAATTATTTTTAGTACAATGACGACATAAAATGCTAATTATTTAATTTATGGTGTCTTGATGTTTTCTTTAACTTCTGGCAGTCTGATCAATTAATGAGTCTAGAGAAAAATCCTCACTGGAAATGGAAGATTAAGCGCAATGCATTGTGGGATGCAGTATTCTATGTGCCCTACTGTACGTACTATACGGCACTGAAGTATGAGAAGTATATTTCAAATAAAATATACTCTATTGTATTTTTCAACAAATTGAAATTTTGTTCTATTCCATGCACACTGTAAACCTGCATACTTACTGTGTACACTGTACAGTATACGTACTGCTGTACATACTGCAGACACAGTAAGAGTATATGGTAGTATAATTTTGCAAACAGCCATTGTTCACATAAATGTGTTGGTCCATAGTACCTGTTGGGATGGTTAGAATAACATTAAGTTGAATATTGTTAGTCTAAGATGTCACATTCTGTGGTAAATGTGAGTGAAAAAAACAACCACTAATCTCTGCCGGTAGCCACCAATCGCTGTTAGACTGAGTATTCTGTTAAGGATATGAAATTATCTTTCTTTTCAAAATGTTTTAACTAATCATGTTGAGATTACACACATATGAAAAATGTTCAATTCAACTTTTTTTTTTGTTATGACAATGATTTTTCAGACCAGACTCATTAGAAAAATGTATTGTGGTAACATTTTTGCAAAAAGCAAAATACGTTGCGTCGTGCACGTTTCATGACATTTTAAAAGTGAAATGTCCAGTGAGTGGCGTTAAAAGCGTGCTTAGTTTTTCCGAAACAGATGAACGTGTATATGGCAATTTATATATGGCATATATATGGTGTATATGGCAGTTTTAATACGTTGGAGTTTGTACGTATCACTGAACTTGTGCTAAAATCTCAATGCTCCATTTTAAAATAATGTACACTTACACTAAACCTACCCAATAGTGTTAACAAAAGCAAATGTGAGATAAAAATGCAATCACGCAATTTTAGCTTGTTTTGAAGCTCTTTTATTGTGACTTATCTTTCACGGGATTCGTACCCATGATTCGTATCCGCATTACAAGTAGCTACAATTCTGTACCAGCTGAGCTATCGGGTAAGCTTATAGTATGTCAGTAAAACTGAACATATGAAGCTGGTTAAGTGATGAAAATTCATCATGCACTATGGCAAAAAGTGTTTTGAGGTCATAACATAATTGTGCAAGGAGCCGCGTGAAAGAAGTCTTTAGTAATTCATAATCTGCCCCTGTAATCATAATTGTGCATGAAAACGATTTAAAAGTGCTTGCTGTTTTACTGCCTCTAGTGTTCATTTCTGTTGGAAACTGCAGTGATATAGGCTACGTATTGGTTCTTATGTTGCCTCAGGTACGTTTTTCCAATGAGCCTGTGTTGTGATTTTTCTGTGTGTGTGTGTGTGTGTGTGTGTGTGTGTGTGTGTGTGCGTGCGTGTGTGTGTGTGTGTGTGTGTAAAATCAGGCCTTTCTCATTAGGCCTCAGCAGGCCATTCCTAAACCATACTGTCAACAGAAAGCCACAATTTACCATTCCTAATCAAGATTTATCAAGGCTGACACTTTGTGGTCAAAGAATGCCACATCTTGCATTTGCCTGTATGATTGAGTGAGTAAGGCTGAACTGTGTCAGGTGGAATTCATCCTTTAGTTCAAACCACAGAATGAAGAGCACTGTCTCGAGTGCCATATCCTAAATAATGAATGTTTCTATTTGTGAATGCTCACACCAGTGGGCATTAGCATTGAGTGCAATTGTTCTTCCTATAAACTCACCCATCCATTATCTTGCTTTACTGTATAAGATTTACGTTCAACCTAAGAGAAAAACAGCATTAGCAGATTTCACCACTCAAACATAGGTTATTCTCCTCCCTGTTTGTGGAAGAAGCCTTCCTTTGTTTTTGTTTTTTGACACCTTCTCACTGTCTAAGATGTTCTCTGCCCACTGACTGACATATTACAAATTGACTCTCCCAAACTGCACAGTTGAACAGATCTAAAAACTCCTAGCTGCATATATTATAAACCAAACTTACAATAGTGATGCTTCGCAAAACACTTACCAAATAGAATAATTTAATAATAATTTCAATGATAAATTAATGTACAACATTTATTGCAAAAGGTGTACTCAGATTATTTAATAGTCTTTTCACAAAACAAAAAAAACAACACACTGTTTATAACAGTCTGTTCAATTGCGAGATTGCAATTTGGCTTTTTTGGCAAAATTTGGCAAAAAATGGCTTTTTAGATTAATTTGTTCAGGAATCGTTCTATGGTTTTGATTCCCCGGAATGAACCAGTTCATTAGAGTCATGATTTGTTTGGAAATCAGAATCTCTATTTATTGATGTTAATATAAATGTTGAAACAACAGTATTTTTTAAGTTTATAAAAAAAAAATATATATATATATATATATATATATATATATATATATATATATATATATATATATACTAGGGCTGGGTTTCGATTCAAATTACAAGAATCGATTCGATTCCGATTCTCAAGATCTTGAATCGATTATCATTATTCGATTCGATCCGATTCGATCCGATCTTCGAGATTTAGATCAGTGTTTTTGAAAAAAGCATTTTTTTTCCAGCTGTTACCTGAATTACAGGACTGTAGTTATGCAACATATTGATACTATTATTATAGACATTCAACTGAGTATGGATGGTTGTAATGAACAATCCCCCTTCCAGAGTGTTGATACAACTGCTTTCACAAACTTGCACTGGTGTAGACGACATGAGGACGCAGAGGTATATCAGCAGCAGTAGTAGGGCTGACGCGATATCCGCAATCTTGTAGTAGCCTACCACACTGACAAGTCAACCGCAGAGGATTGCAAGTAACCGCAGCAATATTCAAGTTTTTTTATGAGGCTATACCCTTCATGTTTTGAACTTCATGCATGTGTATTGAATGTTAAACAAGTTCATAATGATAATAAGACTGTTTATCATGGTGATTTGTAGCCTACAGAGGCTTCCCACAGACAGTGAATGAGAGAGATCGGCAGAGCGCGTGCGATTACCTGCGTCTGTCTTTGAAGTCATATTCGTGGAAAGGTTGCCGTGTCAAAGGAAAGCGAAATATTTGTCGTATCATCCTTTTAACGTTCACGTCACGGAAATGCGCGTCAGCAGCAACGCTGGTCAGCTTCCCACAGCGCGAGGAAGCCGTGGGGAAATAAACTCAGCGAGTCACGCATTGAATCAATGCCATATTGGTCTTTAATAAATGAAGCATCAGCTTCAGCGTTACCCATGCGACGCATTGCTGCTTAGCTGAGCCTTGAAAAGTGGAACTCAAAGTTAAAAATAATTAACACCCTTGTTTCATTATCTCTTTAATGAATCAGCTTTTCTGAACGTGTTCGTTGAATGAACGGTTTAATGACTCACTCAAAGTCCGTTGTCGTAAAGCCTTTCAATGCGCATATAGGGATCTCCCAGTCGCGGCAAGTTAAAGTTCACAGGGAAAATGTAAGCCTATTATTAAATCGATCCTCTGAGTTACGGATCGATCTTTAGAAATTAATATATAAATCGATTCAGAATTGGTGAATCGATTTTTTTCAACACAGCCCTAATATATACTGTATTTCTGCTGTGTATTTTGTGCATCCACTGGCAGGACAAAGTACCTAATACAGAGGTTCTTAAACGCGCCGTCATTAGAAGCATGCTGCCATACTTAGCGAGAAGCGACTTCGTTGGCTCGGCCACGTCAGGAAAATGGGCCCAGGCCGCATTCCCAAGGACCTACAGTACGGCGAGCTGGCAGAGGGCTCCCGACTGACTGGACGTCCACGACTGCGCTAGAAAGATATCTGCAAGAAAGACATGAAGCTGTCTGACATCAATGTTGGCACGAGGGAGAGTCGGGCAGAAGACCGCTCCGCCTGGCAGCTTGTTGTCAGACAGGGCGTACAGAAAGCAGAGGAAACCAGAAATAAAAACCTTGCCGTAAAGAGAGTCAAGAAGAAGGAAAAGCAACTGCAGCCTCAGCAGGCATTGTTTTTCACCTGCAGAAAATGTAGCAGAGATTGCCATTCTAGAATCGGGCTCTATAGCCACTCGCGAAGGTGCAGATAGACCCCCCCCCCCCCCCCCCCCCCCCCCGAGTGTACACAGTGGGGAACAGTGGGGAAAATAATTATTTGATCCCCTGCTGATTTTGTAAGTTTGGCCACTTACAAATAAATTAAGGGTCTATAATTTTTATGGTAGGTTTATTTTAACGGATAGAGACAGAATATCAACCAAAAATTTCAGAAAAACACATTATATAAAGGTTGTAAATTGATTAGCGTTGAATCGAGTAAAATAAGTATTTGATCCCCTACCAACCAGCTAGAATTCTGTCTCCCACTGATTGGTTATGTGCCCATGTGTAACACAGATTAGCCCTGTCACTTTTATAAAGTACTCCTAATGTCCTAATGTCAGTGGACACCTGTCCACAGAATCTGTATCTTCCATTCCATCCTCTCCACCACCATGGGCAAGACCAAAGAGCTGTCAAACATCAGGGACCAGTTTGTAGACCTGGAATGGGCTTCAAGACCATCAGCAAGAAGGTTGATGAGAAGGAGACTTTTGTTAGTGTGTTTCACAGTACTGGCTTGTTTCACAGGGCTTGTTTCACAGTACTCATTAACCGAATGAGTACTGTGCCATTGTTCGTCCGACTGTTTGTACTGTATTTTAGTAAATTTTTTATTCTAAACTGTTTTAATTATTCTAATTTCCTCTATGTAAAGCACTTTGAATTACCATTGTGTATGAAATGTGCTATATAAATAAACTTGCCTTGTGTAACCCAAGCGGCAACCTCCCCGTCTCTCTGTTGAAACCAACATGGAAGTGAATTAAACTGCAATTCATCGACTGGCCGCTTACGGCTGACAGCAAAAGTGAGTCAAATCTGTATCTCCCCCATGTTAAAATGCCCAACTTCACAGCAGAAAAAAATATGTTTACAGCCTGGTGGCAAATAGTTGTTTTGGTCTACCGTATTTTCCGCACTATAAGGCGCACTTAAAAGCCTTTAATTTTCTCAAAAAAACGACAGTGCACCTTATAATCCAGAGCGCCTTATATATGGATGGTGAACACACGTTCACCAAGACGGGGAGACAGTGCCGGGCGACTTCCGCCATTATCTGCCAATGGATCGTGGATGCCTGGGCTGATATATCAGTCTCAACTGTGATCCGAGATTTCACGAAGGCAGGAATAATCTCTTTATTCAGCCAGCTCACATACCCGTATTTACTTCATGTTTTCGGTCGAAGTCCACAGCAGTTGATTGTCGAGTTCGCGAGCGCGCGATCAAACCTCCTCCGTGTGTTCAACATCTGATTCGGATGAACTATCCATTTGAGCTGATATTCTCAGAACAACACACAGCACCGTCATCGCCTGACAGCTGACAGTCTGAGTCTCCACTGTTGCGTAGTTATCTGGTAGTTACCAATGTTCGCGCGCGCGCACTCGACAATCGCCTACTGTGGACTTCGACCGAAAACAGGAAGAAAATAGCTCACGGGTATGTGAGCTGGCTGAATAAACATCACGGGTATGTGAGCTGGCTGAATAAACATAATTTTTATTCATATCTTTCACATTTACTGCAGTCAGATTCACCGTGTTCACTCAAATGGCTGTGCACTTGTAATGACACATTAAGGTTGTTAAGAGGCTAAAAGCAGGTTTAAAACTTGGAAAAAAAATGTAGGGCAGGGCTTGATTTCATCCTTCGGGAATTGATTGGATCGTTGGAGGTTGAGCGTTGCAAACAATTTGAATGCGATTCTCTGAGAGGCGGTGCACCGATAGCCGCACCCTCATCGGATCTGGCCGCACCCTTTTGCCATTCCACGTGACCAAAAGAGAGAGAGGTCGTTTCGATGGGGGAGAGAAGGGTAATGTATTTGATTAAAGATTTCAAGGGTACATGAATTTTAAAAAAATAATGAAGTGCACGGATAAATCATTTATAATAATCACTACAATATTACATATAAAAAGAAGATTTGTCAAATTTGATTTCATGCCGACTTTAAAATTGACCGGAGTTCTCCTTTAACATTTGAACAACGTTACCATGGGAGTGAACGGAGTTGTCAGAACGCTTAATAAAGTTTGACTTTATCTGATTGTTTTGTTGACATTCCCTTTAGCACATCTAGTGGATGCAAAACGCAAACCCAGTCAAACGTTTGACTGCAGTATCTTATGCGCCTTATAATCCGGTGCGCCCTATATATGAAACATTTTCTAAAATAGGTCATTCATTGAAGGTGTGCCTTATAATCCGGTGCGCCTTATAGTGCGTAAAATACGGTATATAGCTAATTTTGCCCTTCATGACGACTGCGAGGGGGGTGAGTTTTTTTACAACTCATCTGTTTAAATTATATTAAGCCTTAAAGTTCTGCATAATTAAGGGCGTGGCCACTTGAGTGACAGGTGGATTGCCGCTGCTGTCACTGCTAGTCGTTTGTCTGCTGTCTGTTAGCGTGATTATTTCATACAATTTAATACACGTATTATACCTTCGCCCATGCACGCGTTGGATTCCGTCGTTGTTGAGTATGGAGAGAATAACCAGCGCTGTTGTTTCCCTCGCATGCACTAATGGATGTCTGACAATTTCATTGCTTTTTGGAGTTTAGATTTAAAAACTTCTGTAGATATAGAGACCACACTCGTTATGCGGTACTGTTGCTCTCACGGAACAGATATGCTTATTTAACTTTTTAGTGTAAAATAAAAAGTACCGTCAGATGAAATCCTGCAAGTGACAGTGCTTTCTCTCCGTCCATGCAATAGATGCACACACTTAAATGAGCGCGGATTTCTAGTTCATTTACTTGAACTTCTGAGGTAAAATGTTGGTTTAACCCATTTGAGAAATTGAGAGGCGGCCAAAATCAGATTTTTAAATGGACTGAATAAAGCTCGAACTTGATGTGCGATGCCATGCTGACTGACATGTATGCGCACGAATCACTGTCACACGCACAAGCTCAGACCAATATTGTAAGTTACTGTCTGCATGATAATACATTTTTAACTAGCAGAATAATAATGCATCACGATACACAGTTGACTGCTTGTATGTTGTGAAATGTGTGTGATCTGTGTTATGTACTGTTGTATACATGCTGATCTTAACTAATTGCCCTTTGTGGGATTAATAAAGTTGATAAAAAAGTAAAGTAAATAGTCTCACTTTTAGTTACGTCTTTTAACTACTGTAGTATTTCGAAAGGCAAAGACATTAACTTTAACTATTGGCTTTACTTCTTCAAACAGCTGTCACTTTAGCGCGAGGCCAGTAGCATAGCATTAGCACCTCAGCTCCACCCACGTCTCGCCTCTTTGCCCATTTTATTTTTATTCCGGGAGTGACGAGAGGTGATGCACCGCCAAGATGGCGACGGTCGGCGACGCCCACTTTAGGCTTCAAAAACGCTCTTCAGAAACCTACGGGTGACGTCACGGATACGTCCATATTTTTTTACAGTCTATGGTGTAACCGAATGAATGGGATGAGTGGTGGTAATTGACGTTTGTGAGCACCTATCAGCAAGGAGTTTCTCCTATTTAAGAGCTGGTTGGCTATGGCCAGGGATGCGTCACGTCCGGCTCCTCCCCTTTTCTTTCGTTGACAGTAGCCACAGCTTGTCTTTTCCCCTCTCTGGTTCCTTCGGCTTGTTTTAAGTAGATTCTAAGACTGCTAACCTCTCAGTATCTCAGCTGCAGTTTATATGAATACCGTATACCCGTGCCTGTGAAGGGATAATAGAGCACATTTTGCTTTCCCGGATTCCCCCTCTCGTTCATAGCGAGCGATTTGTTTCTGCTATAGTTGCAGTCCCGTTCGCTTCTCTGCTGCCATACTGCGAGAATGCCGTATCATCCAACTAATCATGGGGATTGTTGCTGTCTGGTTCCTTTAAATTATAGTTTAGTGTATTTTGGGGTTGACGCTCACTGATTTTTTTGGAATAAGGAGAATACAACTATGTGTTTGCTCCGTTCGAGCTCGTCTCCCCTATTGTCTGAATTGAGTTAATTTGTTTTCTTTCTTTTCCTATTGTTTTAATATTTGTATAGTTTGTGATTTGATTTGATATGACTTTATTATTGTCTGCTCTATGATCATACGGTGAAATAATCAAACTGTGATTTATTGTAACTATGTTTTGAAGTTTGTTTTTGATTTCCTTTTCAGTCGCTGGGGTCCCACTGTTGAAGGGTCTCTTGTGGTGGTGGTGCTCCTCCAACGGTTGCTGTGCGACACTTTCTAAGTGTTTTGGTTGTGTGATCTGAGTGCACTGTGGTGTGTGTGTGTGTGAAAGTGTGCTTTTGACTAACTAGCTTTGTGATCACTCCTCTGGTGGTGAACCTCAGCGCTGTAAGTTTGTGTATCTTTTGTGAGTTGTGCAAATATTAGTTACGTAAAGTATTGTGTATGTGTCACTTGTTATTTTTGTTTATTTCTAAACTGATGTCAGCCATGCACTTCTAACGAGCCATCAGATGCTTCCTTGTGCAACGGAGGTAATTTTAATGTGATTTTTCTTTTCTATTTAAATGTAACTTTGTATTAATAACATTTTTTTACTTTTTCATGATACCCACGTTTCTGCCTACCTTTTTAAAAGAGTTTTTTTTTTTAATTCCTTGTGTCTAAAACCTGCACTACTTGCGCCACACTTGCCTTGCCTTGCCTATTCTAAAATAGAAGAAATACAAAATCAAAAATCCAAAAAAATCTGTTGCTCCATGCAAGATCTCGATTCATGGGGTAAGGATGATCATGAGAAAGGTGAGGGATCAGCCCAGAACTACACGGGATGAGCTTGTTAATGATCTCAAGGCAGTTGGGACCACAGTCACCAAACAAACCATTGGTATCACACTAAGCCGCAATGGATTGAAATCCTGTAGCGCCCGCAAGGTCCCCCTGTTCAAGAAGGCACATGTACAGGCCCGTCTGAAGTTTGCCAACGAACATCTAACGATTCAGAGAAGGCTTGGGAGAAAGTGCTATGATCAGATGAGACCAAAATTGAGCTCTTTGACATCAACTCAACTCACAGTGTTTGGAGGAAGAGAAATGCTGACTATGACCTCAAGAACACCATCCCTACAGTCAAGCTCGCAGGTGGAAACATTATGCTTTTGAGCTGTTTCTCTGCTAAGGGTACAGGACAATTTTTTCATTGTCAAGTATCACGTCTGAAATGCGTGCAAGTGTCTTCGTGCTTCATATGTTGTTGTTGATGTGTGTGACGTCGTTGCCGTGAAGCATGTCGTGATTCTCGCAAGATTTGTCGGGGGCGCTCCTCTCAAACTTGCATTGCTGGTTTTTCCAGTGGCGTCCCCCCCAAGCTTTACTACCAGGATGATTCGCCCTACTATGAGTTTGTTTACCACTGAAATGACTTTGAAGCTGTTATATTAAGGTACAATTCTTGCATAGTGTGCCTTTAAGGTAATGGAGTGGCCTAGCCAGTCTACAGACCTTAATCCTGTAGAAAATCTGTGGAGGGAGCAGAAACTTTGAGTTGTCAAGCGACAACCAAGAAACCTAAAGGATTTACTGAGTATCTGTAAAGAGGAGTGGATCAAAACCCCTTCTGAGATGTGTTCAAACCTGGTGACCAACTACAAGAAACGTCTTACCTCTGTGCTTGCCAACAAAGGTTTCTCCACAAAGTACTAAGGCGTGTTTTGCTTGGGGATCAAATACTTATTTCACTCACAGAAATGCAAATTTATAACCTTCATATAATGTGTTTTTTTCTTTCTATCCTTTAAAATAAACCTACCGTAAAAATTATAGACCCTTAATTTCTTTGAAAGTGGGCGAACTTATAAATTCAGCAGGGGATTAAATAATTATTGTCCCCACTGTTTATGTATATATAGGCCTACTGTACATATGGCTATTTTTATATATCGCCTTTGTGACTCCATGCTAGTTACTATTTAACTTTACTATCATACATATTTCTTACCTAGGACAAAACTTATTTAAGCTAGGCTAAATATTAAAATATTTTTCATGCTTAACGGAAGTGTATGTAATATACCACAGCAAAACTATTTCAACAAGTTGTACACTTTCTGTTTCCCTTATTGACGTAATAACAGTTTCCCATATAACAGATGAAGTGGATTAGCTGCAATATTTGTCAAATACACAGCATCAGCACAGCATAGCATGTTCATGTAGCAACAGAAACACTTTTAATTCAATACATGGATTTCTCGGCAACGTCATCACTGCTTGCGCATGCAACTGGGAGGCAGAAAAAAGACGTTCCGTGGTTTCGTGTAGTAGGCAAGTAGCATAGTGGTGGTGTCTGTAATGTAAACAAGTGTAATGTAACTTATATAAAAGCAAATTAGGGCTGTCCAGTAGATGTTGCACTGCTAACTAGTGGTGCACGATATATCGGCCGCCGATATAACATCGGCCGATATGGTCAATTTTTTACACATCGGTATCGTTCCGATGTCAAAATAGGGCCGATGTGAACAGGCCGATAATCATTCGTGTGTAGATGTGAGTGCGGGGGTGGGGATGTTTGTTTTTGCACAAGCGCATTCATTACAAGCTCAAGTCCTGTCAGTTTAAACATCAAGCGCAAGAAGACTGGAACTTGCAAGCTGTTTTCTGTCAGCCTTACTAAGGCGTATTTTTGTCCCGCCGAAGCCTTATTTGACCGGTGAGTGATGTAGATGACCGACTGCTGCGCTTGTTTAACTGAGGGAACGAGCAGAGCGAGTGAAAGCCCCGGTCGCGCGCACACCGTCTTCAGACGGTTTTGCTCTCTCTCCCTCCCTCGCGCATATTAATGCATTGAGTTGACTGAATATCTTTGAGAATACACGATGATAAAAGGTCGGAAGACCGAAGTTTTTTTTTCCTGAACTACCACTGGTTGTGAATTGTGCTAAAACGTTACCTTATCTTCTCTGAAAAGCTTTCCACACATTCAGATGACATAAACCACACTTTCAATAAACAAAACAAAAATCTATCTAGTGATGAAATGTTTTCTGTGTTGAGACAAATCTTGTGCGATGTCCTAAACTGCCGGGACAATCACACAACGTGTGCCGTGGTCCGTTAATGACACGTCCGATTCGCGAACTAATGACTCCTTTGAACCGATTCACTTTAATGAATGGTTAAAACAACTGATCTGTGATCTGTCCAACACTGAACTCAAGAGACATAAATCGGAAACACTTTACAATAAGCAGGGTTACTTTCCGCGGAGTCATAAAAAGTCATAAAACCTCTTAAATTTAATAATAAGAATTTTAGGCCATAAAAAGTCATAAAAACGTCCGGATTTTCCATACAAGGTCATAAGTTACATTTAGCCACGTCTTAAATTGATATGCTGATATTCATTCATTATCGCGATATATTTTTTTCTCTATAACGAAACTCATTTGAACCGCGCGCGCCTCAGGGACTGTTTATGCGCTCGGCTCAAAGTCCAAACGGCAGCGTGAGCTCACTAGAGCAGACGCGTTCTGGTTTACTCTAATCGGTCTCGCTCACGAGATCCAGTGAGAAGCGCTTGAATTCAGCTTAGAACACAAATGTCTCCGTGATTTAAACCAGTTTAAAGGCAGATGAAACGGTGCTAACGAACAGGAGAAACACTGTGCGCAACGAGACAGTCGGAAGCTTTTCCGTCTACAAATTCCCATAATTACCATGGATTTAGGCTACTATAACGTTAGCCTAATATATTAACTGCACCATGAAATGTGGGATATACATATTGAAGTGTATTATATTATTAATATAGACAATGTATTAAAGGACTAATGGAATATAATTACAGTATTTAATGTATTTAGGCTATAGGCCTACTGTTTTTCATACATTTCATGAAGAAACGTGCCATCAAAGTCAGGCAACACAAACCTGTTTCAAGACTTGAAACAATATCCCCCATTAGCATATGCAGAAACTAAGAAATTAATTTTCCAATAAAGATATTAATTTTGTTAAGGAAAAATTACACATGTTTGAATGTTCTACCTCAGATTTGTGAAATGTTTACCTGTTTGGCAAGTGTTTGTCATGATATGTTCTGACAATAAAGAGTAGTTTAAAACCACAATTAACGGTCTGGTTTCTACAACTTTCAGTTAGGAGAAGAAAATTTGCCTTTAAACTTGAAAGAAATAAAGAATTGACATTTATCGTGATAATTATCTATATTGACTGATATATATTATCGTGATAATTGTTGAGTGTTGTTCCTGTGTTATTGAGACTTATTGAGAAAAGGGAGCCTTCAGTTTGTTACTCTTAAGAAAATGGAACCTTTAAATAATGAAACATTACTTTTAATGAAAGTCAATAAAAAAAAAAGACTTTTGAAAGGAAGTTATTTTTCGTAATTTGTGTAGGTCATGAATTTAAATCATAATGGTCATAAAAAGGTCTTAAAAAGTCTTAAATTTTACTGACTAAACCCTGCAGAAACCCTGAATAAGGTTCAATTTAATAAAGTCTAGTTAACTACATTAGTTAACATTCTATTAATATTAGTTTCTATGCTGATTTCCATGACAAAACCACCCCAGTCATTCTAGAATGATTCATTCTTTCCAAATAGAGCTATTCAAGTCATCTGGTGAAATTGTTTTTATATCGCAACGTCATTTTTTACCAATATGGTGCAGCCCTAATCCTCGCTATGTGTTTTCTATACAGAGATATCGACATCGGTAAATATCGGTATCGGCCATAACAGCAATATTAATATCGGTTATCGGTATCGGCCACAATTTTCACATCGGTGCATCTCTACTGCTAACATTGGCTATTACATTACTAGCTTAACATGATCATTTATACATATATCACAGTAACACTGTGATTAAAGACTGACAAACAGATCAAACTAAAATCACATTTTATTGAGTCAGCAGTTATATACAAACAATAAGGAAAGCTTCAATACTTAAGGTTGTTGCAGTAGCGGACCAGCTCACCAATCTGGCTTTCTGCCTCTGGTATGCGCACACACCCAGTAATGTTTGTAAACAGGAAACCCATGTATACTTTATGTTGGTTACTACTTAATGCAGTGCCTGTATGTTCAAGAATAAAGTTCAACATAAGCCTATGCTATTTGAATACCAATTTTATTTTTGTATGTAGCCCTCCCCCCAGGTAGAATGTTGTGGGTCACAAGGTCCTGTCTATATCTGTCAAGGGGATCTTAAATTTACCCACTACCCCGGTAAAGGCACATTTCCCTTCAGTTACAGTATCAACACATAAAACCCAGATCTCAGATCTTCACCTGATAGTGTAAGATTTATGTTTCTTTAGATTTGAAAATACAAATCCCTCAAAGGAAAAAACAAAGTTACAAAACCACACAATTATGACAGATTAATAAATGTGTATTTATTCCTCTCAGTACTCTTTTGTTTTGTTTTTTCCCCCTCTTTGAATGAACAAATAATTCAAAGCACAAAGTCACAACTCAACAACAATGAATACCAATCATCACCAGAACCCACAAAAAAACAAATGTCAATGTAATATTCAATTTACCCAGCTGGGATTTTCAGTACACAGATGGCGCGCTAGTTGGAGTTCTTTGATGCAAAATCAGTGTACTCACGAATCAGGAAAAACAAGAATTCAAATTGCAGAATAATTCTCACTTCCCAGTTAGATGATCCACAGCATCCGGGACGCAACCCACAATGACGTCGAGTGGATCTCAATGAACTCCTCCCTCCTCGTGGTGGCCAGATGCATCCGCGAAAGTAGATCCACCGATTTCGACGATCTTTCGGTGTTAAAACAATAAACACGCACTTAACATAAACTCCCAACTACACCACTGCAATACTTTTACCCCAACTCAACCAAATAAACACGGGTATTCTTCCGGTTGTCAAACGAATTAGGCTACTAGCACTTAGACTTCAACACTGAACTTGAGAACATAAACACGGGTAACGTTATATTCTTCCGGATTTCAAAATCTAAACTAATAAAACAAATCAACGATGATAGAGAAAAAAAAAAACAGATTCTCTCACATGGTATCCTCGTGTTAGATCTCCTCCATCCCTCTCACTCACGCGAAACTTAAGTGCGCAGTCTCTCACCGATCTCCCGCAACGTTTTTTCTTCCCGTGCTGAAAGCTGCAAACCGATGCGTGAACGACGCACAAACTTTTTTCCCCCTGCCCCTTGAACTTCAGAGGCCAAAGTACACAGTTCTCATCGTCAGAATTACGCTCTTAGAAAACAAAATAAAATGCACCCATTCATGATTTGTCTTCCCTTACACACACATTTGAAAAAAAAACTTTTATATGTCTCGTATATAAACATGAAAAAAAAAGTCGATCTACACTTTGTTTGAGTGTATTTTATCAGACCCAAATACAAATAATGAGATTCTCTTCTCATTAAAAAAAACAGAAAGTTATTTAGAAACCCAAACATTTATCCAGGTCTCTACATGTATAAACATGACACAATATAACAAATCAGCGAATTCGGCCAAATGTGAAATCAGAGCTTGTGCAGCCGCTCTGCAGAAACTGCACAAAGGATTGCTCTCGAAACACTTTATGTACTATGATGCCATATGTCACAGTGGGTTAGAAAAAAATTCTAACCAGAATGCACTGCTTTAAAGTCACATACTGATCAGTCCACACAGCGCCAAAGTCTAACACACTTTTCAAGCCACCCTTGGTCATGTGATCAAAAGGGTAAAATTAGTTCCTTGATCTGATCAAGTAAGGGCCAGGGGCCTGATGAATGAACGTTGCGTACGCACAAAATGGGCATAGAAATATGCGTACGCATTTTTCCACGCACATATCGGGATTTATAAAAAATAAACTTGGTGTAAATAAGTGCGCACCGTAAGGATGCTCTTGACCGTGCGTACGCACTCTTTTAGAAGAGTAGTCAAGTCAAGTCATCTTCATTTATATAGCGCTTTTAACAATGGATTGTTTCAAAGCAGCTTTACAGAGATAAACATATAATTTAAGGTAACAGATTGTTTTGGCGTTATAGCGGTTCTTGAATAATGTTACTTCCAGCTAAAGTTAACTTTGATTGATTCACCTCCGTCGAAATGATCAGACTTTAAACGCGAACCTGTGATTAACACTGACGGCGTTCACATGCTCATTCAGAATTGATTCTATAGTTATGTGCTTTTAAAAATATGTGAGTAGGCCTATGTGTTTTGGCGACACCGATGGTGAGCTCGAGTTAATGTCTTTTTGGTCACTTTTAGACAGAAAATCGAAAGAAAATTATACATAAACAGAAAGATAATGCAAATATAATTTCACTCACCAAACCTATTACTTGAAGCAAATATCCATCCCTTCTTAAATATCCACGCCAGCGAGTGCATTGGGCCGTTTAGTGAAACTGACGCAGATGAAGTAAAACCGTAAATCTTCATTATGAGTCCATCATAAATACAGTGCATGTTCACAACAACAGTTTAAATAAATAAATGAACGATTTAAACTATGTTTTACTTCTGATATAAACATTTAGATTAAAGGGGTCATGACATGAGAAACCAAATTTGCCTTGATCTTTTGGTATTTAAGAGGTCTTTGTACCATTAAAACCCCCTGCAAGTTTTATAGTTTAAGACGTCCTCCCCATTATAAACGAACCATTTATTTAATCAAGCTCTAAATACAGCTCGTTCTAGATCCTCTGAACTTAGTGACGTCACGGTACGAAGTGACGTACCAGTCGTTTGCATATGACCGCCTCCAGCGCAAGACAATAGAGAATTAAAGAAAATGTTTAAATATTCCATGTCACAACAGTGGCTCAACTATAAGTTTATCAAGCGATGAGAATACTTTTTGTGCGAAAAAACAAACAAAAATAACGACTTTATTCGACTATTCCTTTTCTTCCTTGTAGGCCTGAAACGAGACTTCAAGAGATTTCCACGACGCGCACGCGCGAGAACTTAACTGAAGTAGTTGAAGGAGATCGCAATTCTCGCACATGCGTCGTGGAAATCTCTTGAAGTCTCGTTTCAGGCCTACAAGGAAGAAAAGGAATAGTCGAATAAAGTCGTTATTTTTGTTTTTTTTCGCACAAAAAGTATTCTCGTCGCTTGATAAACTTATAGTTGAGCCACTGTTGTGACATGGAATATTTAAACATTTTCTTTAATGACTTTCTGGGCCGTCCGGTGTCATTCCCTTAGGGAGCCTATGGAGGAGTGATCAACCTCTCAGATTTAATCATAAATATTTTCATTTGTGTCCCGAAGACGAACGAAGGTCTTACGGGGTTGGTACAGCATGGGGGTGAGTAGTTAATGACTTAATTTTCATTTTTGGGTGAACTAACCCTTTAAGGATGTTCTGCCCAAACTATCAAGCTGACATCATCGGAAAAAAACACCATTCCTGAGGGGAAGCAAATTTTCAGATTTTGACAAAATATTACAAAGATAGGTTTTCTGTGAATGAACTTGTTCACCACCAGACTAGTAGCCTAATGTGCGCTAACAAATAGGAACAAATACAATTTTATGCAGACTTTAAATAGGGTATATGGATTACACAGGTAGGCCTATGTATATTACATTTCACACTTTGAGCTAGTGGAAAGTTAAACGGTTAGGAATAGATGATACTGAACGTTTCCTCCTTTAGTTATCTCTGTGATTGACATGATGACACATTGCAAAGGGTTTAATAGCTTAAAGGCTCTTTACACTTGCTGTGACTTCTAAAGTACGCTTGTGTATAGGCAACTTAATTTGCACATTATCATTTAAGGAAATTACTGTGCAGATCAATCCCACAAAGTGAGTCATCCGTACCTCCCAATTACAAAAGATTAAAATCAGCAGTGCAGATGGAAGCACTATTGGTATACTGGAATTACTGACAGCGCATAAAAGAGAGCAATTTTAAAAGCCAGTACAAAGATATATTACTGGTTTCATATTCAAAAGATTTAAATGAGGTTGCTTTTGACCCATAGCAGTGGTACGATGCCATTTTTAAAGATTTACAAAAATGCAAATACATTCTATGGAATGCCAGAGCGCCTGGTAGCATTGAGGGAACTGGGTCCCTCATGATTAAGATCCGCATCCTTCCCCAGGTGGGTTAGTCTCCAGAGACATTTCATCTTACTGATGCTTTCCAGGCTTCTCGAAAATGACAAAAAGCATGCCTTTATGAGCACTGAATTTATTTATTTCCGGGACGTGTTATTACCAAAGAACTGCTTGCTTGTTCTCCAAATTACGAGGAGGTATTTATTTATTTTATTCATTTTGGTGCCTTGTTCCAAACAACTGAACAGAGCTATATTGTTTTAAATTCAATCTGTGTTATGCATTCTTCATTTAAACGCTTCTTTCATTGCCTCTAATAATGTGCAACCCATGAGCAGTGTGACTTAGAGTTGGGTTGTGGGTTTATAATGCAGAAAAAGTTTCCCGCTTCCAGGTGAACGACCTATGCATTGTTTCATAATTAATAAGCTAATAAAGACACTAGAGAAAACCTAAAGCTTCTGCTGAACTCTCAGAGGTAATTAGCACCTCTGTAAGCATGCAACTTCACAGAATCCTTCTGAATAATTGTTTCCCCCACCCAAAGGATTTCATCAGCCTCTGTGTGGCGAAATAGAGGTATGAAAAAAGTGTGGAAGATTTCAGCTGTTGTTTAACATTCAGTGGAGCCTGAAATGAAACATGGTTTAGACCTGTAAATCCCGAAGTGGTATATGCTGCTTGTTTTTAAAAACTGGCAATGTGGATCACAAAATATAACCTATTTTGCATTTAAAGCAAGGAATATGGGATAAGACAACAAAAACACAACACTGATGAATACCGAATTGAGATCAGGGGCTGTCAAGCTCCAAAAAACACAAAACACACCACACACCAGACTCATATTCTAATGTGATTCAGTAATGTGATATTGCTTTTAACAGTTCAATAAACAATAAGTTAGTAAGTAACTTACATTTTAGACACAATATTGCCTTACATGCACCGTCAAAGACAATGGTTTCAAACAAATCACAAGAGCAATATAGTTTAATTACTCATTCATAAAAACTGTAGATGTGTTCGCTGCGCAGAGCGACATCAAATAGCCTACCTTATACAAATATGCTTTATTTGGTCACATTTGATCAGAACTTTGATGATGTAAAAGGACCAATATTTATTATTTAAACTTAATTAACTTATTTTTTTCTTAAACAAATGTAGATTTCAGGGTGCTAAGCCCTTTTCCATTTTTTGTAAGGAACTTAAATCTTACATGGACACTGTCCTTACATCCAGCAACTCCTAAGCCCTTAAAACGGTCTCCCTTTTCTGACATTTTCCTAATGTTGTAACCTTTTATTCGAACTCTCAATTGTACTTACCCCTGGCATTGGTTTTGTACTGTATGTTCTAAGCAATTAAAAAAAAAAAAACACCTAAAAAAAACAATCAAAGAACAGCGAGAGAGATTAGAGATCAGACTGCTCCGTATAGGTCTGCGTTGAGTCACTTTGTGATAACAAGAATAACAACCGATGTACGATCAACGGCTACAGAATACCCATAATGCACTGCGAGAGTCGCGCGCTGAATGAATTCCTGCGTCTGACCAGAAGATTGCACCTACAGCTGAATCATCCATCCATCCATCCATTTTCAAAGCCGCTGGTCAAATGAGGGTACAGCGTAATATCATAAAAGTTTAAGTTCCTTTTTAATTGATTTGTAAATTTAATTGATTATTTAATTAATTAATTAATTAATTAATTGCACAAACTATGCAAAAGCAACAGCCTTCCAGCGCACTCAGTGTCTGAATTCACTCACTAATTTTCATTCACTCCCTCACGTGAACTTTATTACTGGACTAATGTAGGGAATATTGAAAGAGGGTATGGGGGCGATTTTGGACTCAGCCCTACTGTTTTGACGACTCGCTCATAAAGATGAGAACTTGTCGCCACCTACTGGTGTAACGATGTAACTTGCAGATAAAAGGTATTCAAGGCAATTAAGTTTCTTGTTTCAGATATATTTATTTTAACTGGATATTATCACATTATCTCTAATACATATCTGACTAGTTATAAAAAAAAAAATACTTTTTCAGGTAGGAAGTTTTAAATGACTTTAATGACAAATGAATTTGCTGTGGTTTGTTTAAAATAGGGGAAGGCTATCCCCAGCAAGGGCTGCAGGATGCAGCAATTCAAGACAATATCAAGGGAGTTAAAGAGTTATTATTGCCATTCCAATCTCTAGTGTGAGAAAAAGCACAAGGAAATGTTAGGAAGGAAACAATTCATGTTCTGAAATAAGTGTGCTTTGAGATCCAAAGGCAATTTCACATGGACATATGAAATATTGATTTAAGTAACTGAAAACCCGAGGCTGCAATAGTTCTGCTTTAAAGGCACAATATGTAAGATTTTTTTCGCCACAAGAGGGCGCAGTTTCCAACAATAACAAAGGCGTAGGTTGATGACGCAGTGATGAGCTGAATGATGGGACTTACTGTCAAGCTGATGGATCTAATAATATTTATGGATGAGTGCAAACATTCATGTTTTTAAAAGTGGTTAAAGGGTTAGTTCACCCAAAAATGAAAATTAAGTCATTAATTACTCACCCCCATGCTGTACCAACCCCGTAAGGCCTTCGTTCGTCTTCGGAACACAAATGAAGATATTTTAGATTAAATGTGACAGCTGGATCACTCCTCCATAGGCTGCCTAAGGGATTGAAACCTGACGGCCCAGAAAGTCAATGAATAAATGTTTAAATATTCCATGTCACAACAGTGGCTCAACTATAAGTTTATCAAGTGACGAGAATACTTTTTGTGCGAAAAAACAAACAAAGATAACGACTTTATTCGACTATTCCTTTTCTTCCTTGTAGGCCTGAAACGAGACTTCAAGAGATTTCCACGACACGCACGCGCGAGAACTTAACTGAAGTAGTTGAAGGAGATCGCAATTCTCGCGCGTGCGTCGTGGAAATCTTCATCATATTGAACTAAATAACATTGATTAGGTTTATGTACATTTGCTCACCTGTCTAATAAAGTACATGCAACTCTCGCGTCTCTGTCAAATCGAAGTTAGTCGCGGACGTGGAGCTCTCGGCATCTCGAAAGATTTTGATCTTCGTTCTAGTCCTCTTTTTTCTCAAAGTCTGCTTGCCATGGTCCAAAATGTTTGAACGAAACAACAACAGTGTGAGCGTCCTGCTAAGCATAACCCTTATTAGACATTCTCTGGCATAACCCAGTTGTCCACGTCTGTCACCATGGTTACTATGGCAGTACGAGCGGAAACCGAGGGTAACGCGGATAGGACGCCATTGACTGGCGACTCCTCACCCCTGCTGACACGTCCCGTTTCCTTGGTTAAAATCGCAATTTTCTCACGATTTACAAATAGTTGGAAACATTGGGGTTATTGTAAGTAATCAACTAAACCAAATATATAACATTGGCCTAGTGGTTTTTGGATATTTTACTGCAAAAATCCTACATATTGTACCTTTCAGTCCAGACTAGCAGATCAACGCGTGGTCACTTGAGACTCTGGCCTACATTTGAAACCTGATTGCAAACTGCAAGACATCATAGCAGATAGCATAAGTTCAGTCACTCAATTAGAGTAGGAATAAAATAGCTCATTTATCTAGCTTATTTATCATGCATTGAAATTACAGTCAAGTCAGTGTCGGGTCACCTGAGAGTCTGGGATTCTGTATCATCGTGGTACAAATTTATGTCTACTGCAGGATCAAACTATACAGTGACACTAATCCTGTCTCCATTCCAATGTAACACTGGATATTCTATATGCATGATGAGATCAAAGACCTGCAGAGACTTTTCATTGATTGTGCGGAGGTGCTTGTGAATGTGGGTGGGAATAAATCTTTTGCACAAGGTTGTTTCCTTATATTATTTGATCAGTTCAGACATAACATGAGTCATCAAAGAGCAGTAAAACATTGCAGAAAATTCAATGAGAAACTAGACAAAATACAGATCTAGATCTAAAAAACCAACGCATTCTCATCCTTTGGCGTCATATAGGTGAGATTTCGTCGAAATCTTACGCACATGGCATCCTTTAGCGTCAATATAACACGCACTGTTATGGGTAGGTTTAGGTCTGGGGTAGGGTACGGTTATGACGCCTTGGGATCTGCGTCTCATATTGATGCTAAAGGATGCCATGTGCGTAAGATTTCAACGAAATGTACAATGCGTCACATGTATGACGCCAAAGGATGAGAACGGGCTGAAAAAACATATGCCAATTTGGAGAAACATATATGCCAACAAATGAACAATAGCATAAATGTGGTACATTTGAGTATTTTTAAAGACTGCATTCACCCAATAAGCACTAATACAAGTAGTACAAGATATAAATACAATTTTAGATTTAATCATATGATGCAAGACATATTCTTATATATCGTATAACAAATGCAGACTCTTCTTTGTGGGAATGCTCCCAGAATCTGCACAACTGAGCAAGCAATTTTTAAAAAATAAATAAATAAAACAATGCATTATTGCATTATTTTAGTCTTTGGTCCTTCTAATTCCATTTACCAAACTTGCAAGCATGGCAACATTGCACTGCTCATCATTTTAGCCCATGTTTTCAGGTTAGCGTTTGAGGGCATTTGATTTACTGCTACCATTAATGGTGTGTTTTGAAAGGCAGGATACTGTAGCCGTAAACCGTGAAGAAATATGGACAGCAAACATGGTTTTCCAAGTGATTTTCTCACCCCTGTGACTCTTCCCTCTCTGCTGTTAAAATGTGCAGCTCAAATGAAGAAATAACCAGCAGAAAGATTGGAAGGGTCATGTTTTCACAAAGCTGGCCTTTGATATCACACTATATTGGCCTGCAGGTTGCAGCAATTTTATAATACATTTTCAAACAATATTGGATAAAGCCTTTTTATCTTAAGAGTTCATTTCTTGCCTAAAAATTAATGCAAAATTGGGCCTTTGTGGTTTAACATAAAATTACCTTCGACTTTTCAACCAACAAACGAGTCATTCCAAAATTCCATTCCAAAATACTGATGCTTGCTTCATTTGTGCTAGATAAAAGCTTGTTACTCATTATAAGATAGATAATATGTTGTAAGCAGAATCTCATTGCACTTGTAAAATCAAGTCAAAAGCAAAATGCAATGCTATTTGATTGATTATTTGATTGATTTTACACCAAATGTAACCTTTTTAATGCTAATATATTGAACTGTCTGTTCAGGACCTAGCTGTGTGATGAATGTTATTAATCAAAATCACTACGAAACAAGAACTTTGGACTCATTGAGGCTACACTTTTAAATGGGAATTCAACTGATCCATAATTTCATCATGGGATAGGTGACAAAAACTTATAATGATGGACTTATGTACAATTTTCTGACATGAAGTGTACAACCAGAATTCCAATCTCAGTATGTGGTTCTTTAGGATCCTGTGGAAAAACGGTAAAAAAGGGTAAAAGTATATTGTTCTTGCAGGTCTACATAAGTGTTAAAACATTAGAACTAAAGCAACACAAAACTGCAGCTAAAACCTAGGAAATGTTTAGGGAAACTATAGGGAAAAGAGCGAGCTTTGATGTTACATGTTAATCATCCACTTAGACTCAAGTAGAGCAAATAAATGTGCCTGTCGAGTCCCGTAAGATTTTAATCAAGCCTTTCTTCTAGTTTTTTTATGCAATTCTTTCTCAACACCTTACATACATCAACTTCTCATGTGTCTAAAGTGGGTCAGCCTTCCCTTCCCAAGTCACCACCATGATAGTAAGTCAACACATTTATCATTGTGTTCATTATTCCCTCAACAGCCACAAACAATTTCTCAGAAAACCTTTTGGGGAAAAATTATTTGTTACTAATGAATTTCATGCCTGTAAAGTATTTCACCATCTGTATTCCTCAAGTTAAGTGTTTCAGTCATTTGTTTGTATAAAATGCTTGTGTTTGTGTACATGTTCACCTCATTTATTTGTCCTGTCTTATTTTTAGAATCCAATGAACCACATTTTTCTGGCTTAATGCTGCTGACCAAAGATCAAGATACGTATTAAGGCGTCATCTAACTGACGCTTTTGACTGTGCGTCAAGATCGAACGCACATGGCACCCTTTAGCGTCAATATGAGACGCTAACCCTATACCCCAGACCTAAACCTACCCATAACGGAAGCGTCATCTGACTGACGCTAAAGGCGTTAGATGACGCCCGAGGATGAGCGTCATCTACCTGACGCTAAAGGGTGCCATGTGCGTCGGATGTTGAAGCATGGTCAAAAGTGTGAATAAGATGACGCCTTGGGATGAGAATGCGTTGGTATTAATATGAATGTAAAGAGGCTATATGTAGAATTCAGAAACCCTTGTTATTAGCAAAATCAGTGGCCGTTAAGTGAACTGCAGCCAACAAATGTATTGCTTGTGTGTGCACCCGTGCACACGTGACGTACAAGAGACTGTGATTCAAGGCCAGTTATACTCACAGCGGTCTTTTTTGTTCTTCGTTTAGAAGTAAAAAGGAAGTTGGAAATATCTTTAAAGCGATATACTGTTAACGAACATCCAGAATCCGTCCAGAGAGAAGTTTATATTAATATATGTGCTACACGCTTTCCTGTCAATAACAAAATAAACACACAACAAAAATGACAGCGGTGAGAAAGCAGTAGTATAGTGTGGATATACTTAAACAAGATCTGCAATTCACCAGCATCAGGTCGACAGATGAGGTCATGCACTGTTTGACTATATAGATCTGACTATGTGAGATTATTGTTTTAATTCTTCCCTTTCTTTGCATAACACATTGATATTACAATACAGAATAGCTCTTTCGGCATTACCCTAAACATTGTACAAGCATTCATTTCATGTTGAACAGAAGAGACTGGGAGGCTTTTGGGAGCTCACGTAAACGTCACATCCCTTTGATTTTCCCGGCAGAAACGTCCAAAGTCTTTCACATTAAAATCAGTCTTCAGGCTTTCAATCTAGGAAGTCAGGGAGGTCTCGTTTTTTTATTCCACTACAAGCAGCTCACACATTGGCAATAAAATAGCAATTGTTATATAAAAATTTGTAGAAAATGTAGAACATTTACAAGCAAAAGAGTAAGAGAAATACCTCATAGTGGACTGGTCTCATCAGATTAACCAACACAACCTCATGGCAATTCGTATATTTTACTTTTGGGCGAATTTGTGGATTATTTGGATGATCTCATTAATATATTTTCATATAATCTACTTACATCGCAGTGATGGTTATGTTTAGGTGTGGCATTACGGGATGGACCTTCATGCTTACGATTTGTTCTTTCTAAAAATCGTACATTTTTGTATGATTCACTATGTACAAATTCATACGAAATCGCCACCTCATAAAATTGTTTCATTTTCCAGTGGGATTTGGTTGGGTTAACTAGTTGAAATTAATTTAACCACTGTTTATTCACCAGACCATTTAGTCTAAACCTAAAAAGCGTTGCATTGAAAATCAGGGTAACACTTTAAAATACAATTCCTTCGTTAATGAATAACTACACAAGAACCAACACAATATTAACAGTCTAGTAACAACTATTAACTAACAAGAAACTCTGATTAAAGGTGGGGTATGTGATTTTCTTTTTTGACCATTTTTTCAAAATCACTTGAAATCCTATTCCTAACCCACTTACAGCCACTGAGTTAGAAGCACTGAAATGAAAATTAAGCAATTTAATCATCTGTGGAACGGGCAGGACTCGAAAAACTCCAGCCGATCATTTCCAAGACCACCTAGAATAATTGGACAGTAAGTGCGTCAATCAAACGGTCGTACCATCCCCCCCCCCCCCCGAGCGAATCAGGGCCAGCGTTGGAGGAAAGAAGGTAGGACGTTTTGAGTTGTGTATTTTTAAAATCTGCCGGCCGTTTTGCAAATCACATACCCCACCTTTAACAAACTAGTAAGTTATAGCGCACAGATGAGGTAGTTCACTATTAACTAATCAAAAACTAAAACATTTTTAATGCTTCCCAGAGAACTACTGAAAAAGTTTCATAATTCATGCAAAACTAATCAATAACCAATGCAGGATAAATGACTAGCACTACAGTAACATTTTAACTGCTACTGTAAACGAATACACAAGGTTGTTTACATTATCAATATGTAATAGCATAGCAGACTTATGATTTGGGAAAGCTGTTAATAATTGGCCTGTGCTGTCTATTTATCAACTGAATAATTTGAAAGAAATTGATTTTTAAATGCAGTTGTCAGGAGTCGGGACCTTACTTGTCCTATGGCCAATTATCTGGTATTCCTCTGGACTGGCATTGAATCACTAGAGTCTTGAGTACTGGAACATATTGAGTCATCAGCCACCCAAATACATACAGTTATTTTATTATTTAACCTACCTCCCAAAAAAATATGTTTTTATGTATGTTTCTTAGCACATATATATATATATATATATATATATATATATATATATACATATATATATATATATATATATATATATATATTTGTGTGTGTGTGCATATCTTGTTAGTGATTAGAAGATTCTACACTTTATTGGCTTTTCATTAGTAACTACTGTAAGAATGGTAACAAACAAACTAGTAATGACTCAAGTGTTACTACATACTTCTATGGGAATTATTAATTGTCTGGATCCGTATTCTAAAGTGAAGATCATGGGAACTAACTAGTAATGACTAAAGTGTTACTACATACTTCTAAAGAAATTTTCTAAAAGTATACTATTTAAAAGTTCACCAAAAATCTCAAACGCTTGAAATGACTGTTGTGTTTGGTTGCACAAATCATGACTAGATCATGTAGTAACACTTGAGTCATTACTAGTTAGTTCCCATGATCTTCACTTTAGAATACGGATCCAAATAATTAGTAATTCTCATAGAAGTATGAAGTACCAGTTTCATCTGTGCGCTATTACTTACTAATTCGTTAATCAGAGTTTTTTTTAGTTGATAGTAGTTACTAGATTGTTAATAAACTTGTTCAGTAGTTCTCTGGGAAGCATTAAAAAAATATTAGTTATTGATTAGTTAATAGTGAACTACCACCTTCATCTGTGCGCTATTACTTACTAGTTCGTTAATCAGAGTTTCTTGTTAGTTAATATTGTGTTACTCATTGGTTCTTCTGTAGTTATTCATTAACGAAGGAACCGTATTCTAAAGTGTTACCAAAATAAGTTTATTATTCATGTCAAACCATGATGTTTACCGTTCAAACTCCATGGAGAGGAGTAGATTAGTTCCATCACATACTTGAGAGGTTTTGAAGGAGTATATTCTGAAAGGCTAACGCTCTCCGATCTATCGGTGAAGCCTGGCTCACTAAGTCCTGCATCTCAGGAGCATTGCCTTTGAAAAGCTAAAGTAGGAATATCTTTTTAGGGCACATAAAACCACTGATCCATTTTTACTCTTTCTCGTTCTCTCCTGTTGGTCACAAGAAACCTTTTCCCACTCCACACTCTGACTATTAAACTGTTTACTTTCGTGTTAAGGGAGTTCCTGCATAATTCATTGAGCTGTTATTAGTTTCATTGATTACATTCCAGTCGCACATTTTTAGACATGTATGATGCAGCTTTAAATCCCCCCAGACTGTGTCCAACAGATGAACGTGTCATTTCCTCGACACAGCACCCATTTTTTCTTCAACCTTCATCTGTGTTCGGTAAAGTGACCTTAAGTAAGCATCAACCTTTCCTGACACTAACATGACATCGCTCAATAGTTATTTTTTTCTACGAACGAAGGCTGAACTCAGAAAGCAGACCTGCCCAAAGCTTTTCAAAGCCGACACATTCTCCAAGGCACCATGAGCTGCCTGACAGGTTATCAAAATGTGTCTAAAATGATTTAATCCTCCCCTCAGAAGCTTGTCGAAATACCAGCAGAATATGTCAGTCTCGATATTATGATGTTCTAAACTGTTAAGAATTTTTTTCCAAACACCTCTTAACCTCTATTAAATGCAAGGGATCTCTGCCAATCAGTTACAGATGAGAAGCCAATTAATTAAAGTACTAGGCAATTAAGAATCCATGGGTGGCCAGATGTGTTTCTTCATCCCTTGGAACCAAAATTTAAGTACACACTATGCACAGATGAACTATGAAGTTTTACAAATAATTTGATGATATGCTGTATAAAAATGATGGTACATATAAAAAAACGAACAAAAATACATTATTATTAAATCTATTAATAATAATAATAATAATAAGGTGATGAAACCACTTAATGTCCTCATATTAGTAATTCATTGTCTTAAAGAAATAAAAACCAACACCAAACATACATAAAATATCTGGTTTTAGTATGTGTGTGTATATATAAATGTATTCATAAATACTCATACGGACTCACCTTCTTAATATTACTCGTACATAAATCTTTAAAAGTCTTTAGATACATTTTTATTTCCATGCATTCATGTAGGTGCGTAATTTATCCAATAAAGTTTTAGATTCCGGTGTATGTCACTCTCTGTTTCTACACATCTGTTTACATAATACTTGGGCTAGAAATGTAGTAATTATGGGGGTGCATCTGAGTGTAAATCCACTGAGGCGAATTGCAGTGAGAATCCAGGTGCAGTTTTATCAACCAAAACGAACAAATACAAAACAAACCAAACTAAAACATGACTTAAACCAGACTGACTTGAACTTGAAACACGACACGACACGACACGACACGACACGACACGACACGACACGACACGACACGACACGACACGACACGACACGACACGACACGACACGACACGACACGACACGACACGACACGACACGACACGACACGACACGACACGACACGACACGACACGACAAAACTCACCAAACAATGGGTTTGCTAGACAAGAGACAAATGGCAACATGAGGGCTATATACGCTAAAAGACTGATGACTTAACAAGACACACCTGTGAATAATCAAACAATGACCCAATGACAAACAGAGCAGAGTAACATATGACAAGACAAAAGGCTTGTTCGACTTTATGCAGCGCTGTGCAGACCGATTGGCGGCTGACTTGAAGCAGTGCATGCCGGTTAGAAATTAGGCTTGTTCGACTTGAACCGGCGCTGCACAGACCGATCGGTTTATGACATCAAAGTGCTGCGAGAGCGATTCAAAAGCATACGAGCCTGTCTGCTCTCTAATCGCTCTCGCTGTACTTTGATGTCATTCACCTATCGGTCTGTGCAGCGCCGGTTCAAGTCGAACAAGCCTATTGTGTCCGACTTGAGACAGCGCCGACTCCACATGACTGACGTATGCCATCAAAGTACCGCGGTACTCGAGAGCAGACGGCTGATTCATTTTCCGCAACTTCTCCAGAGCGGCTGCACGAGCTCTGATGACTACACACCTGTTCCACGATTGGCCGAATTCTTCCTCCTGACAACAATCAGGTGTGTTTCGTCGTTAAATCTCACATCTTCAGTTCCACTAATTCTCTCAAATCTGTTTTTTTTTTTATAGTAAAAGCTCTTTCCAAGTAGTAATATTGTGTCAAAATTAAACTGATATAAAACGTAGACCCCACTTCATTGATAGTAGGGTTATGTTGACCTTTATTCTTGTTCAAACAGATGCTGTATTATACAGTACATAAAGTATTGAATACAAATGTCTCTGAAACATCTGTGTATTTGGCAAATATTGCATTTATTTTAGTTCAAATGTGGTAAAGTATGCAAACATAGCGCGCGTGTCCCTACGGGAAGCAGGAAGTGTTCGACTTCACGTCTCCGTTCTCAGCTCCTCCCCGCCTGCATGCGGCAACTCTCGCCGATCGGTCACATCCAGCCGCAGTCGATGTCGAACACACCTAACCCAATGAGACCAAAGGTGGTTTCGACATCGGCTATGTTCGACATAAGCCCATACTATTTAAATACCGATGAAGTTTTTTTTTTTTTTTATCAGTTTTATTTCTAATCAAACATGACAAAATATAATATCGCAACTACATGAAAAGAAATTTGACTGTTATAAAAATACAGATTTGTGAGCATTAGTGGAACTGAAGGTTTCGAATAAACTGAAGTTTCGAATAAACATAAATAAAACACACGTGATCGTTGTCATGCAGTGAGTCCGGAAACAACGTTATTAGATGACATCATGTGTCATTCACCGCCGGTGAGAAAACTTTACAGTACAGTGAGTAACAGTATAACAAAAGTAAACAACTGTTTGCCTGCCATTCTCGCTCTGTCTCCACAGCCTACGTGAACTCGCTGATGACATATGATGTCTGCGTGAACAGGCTGTGCAGTGATATATGCAAACACACGTTGACTGACAGGGAACACATGCTATCATTTCATTCTGACCGAATGCAATGATTGAACAAACATTTTATGGTCCTACGCTTTCCACAGATGATATATATTTATAAAAATACATTTAGACCGCTTAGCATATTGCTATCAGGATATGAGGAGACTTTCAACCAGCATATAAATCATTTTCAGTAGAGAATAATTTATTGCACCTTTAAGCCATTTTTTGGAACTTATCTGAGTGCTGTAATTCTCAAAAGATATTTATCTTCATTTGTACTCCTGGCAAAATTATATTTCCAGGTCTCGCATTAAATGAGAAACCGTTATACTTTCAACTGTTTTATTTATTAGAGTCTAATAATGTTTAAGGTCAAAACAAGAATTCACCTTATGATTTATCTGTCTTTCTGCATTCTGCCACGATGACTACTGAAATCTGATGGGGGTTTTAAATTAATAATGTAATACAATATTGTTTCTGCATTTTAAAATTCATCTTCCAATATTTTATTAAACTGTTTAACTATTCCCTGCCCTTACGGAACACAAATATATGGGAATATAATGCAATATATTACATAATATATTTCCAATTATGGGAAACTGGTGCTTACATTTTTAAATATACTGCAATATATGTATTGACCATGTGTGGCTATATATAATACATATACAGTAAAATATCTGTAAATGAAGACAAAAATAGCATTACATGTAATATTCACAAAGTTTTATCCTTTGTGTACATATTACACATACATGTTCTCATGTAAATGTGAATGTGTTTACACTATAAACACACATTCATGGAATGAGTTAAAACAGATTAGTTCTTTTTTTTACAACATGCTTTGCTTCTGACTGTTAAATGAGAGCAAATGTTTAAAATTAAGTGTTATTTCATGTGTTTTTCTCAATATTAATATAGGGGGAGATCTGCTAGTGTTTAATGTTGTATTATTTTGGAATTTAAATGTTTTCTGGCATGTCTGAGTTTTGGGGTTACCATTGTGCTGAAGAGTAGAGCCTTTGGTCAGATTGACGATTGGCCAAACATCATTAAGACTATATATAAGCATCACTTTCATCAAATTTTAAGTGACATAATTTCCAGTAGGCAACTGGCTGCTTATGCGGCCCAAATTTAACCACTGTATATATACAAAACTCCCCCAAACTTTTCAAAGATCATTTACATCATAACAATGAATCCAAATTGTTCAGGGAATCATAAATAAATACACAGCTTCATTTTGCAAATAAAAAGAATGTTAATGTATTGTTGTACATGTTATAATAACTAATTGTGTTTTAGATGCATTGGACAATGTTTTAGAGTTGTTTTAAGACAGACAAATGATTTTTAGACCTATCGACCTAGGAAAAAAACTAAACAGTGAGCTATGTATTCATGCAAACAGTAACTAAAACTTACCAGTAACTATTGAGGGCATTCGACTTTGACTTCGACTTGAAAAGCTTGGCTCTGATTGGTCAAATTGAGTGTAGCTGCACTGCAAAAGACGCGCTGTTACACTTTATGTAAAAAATACGACTGGCACAGACAAGTAACGTTAATTTAATTCCAATCTTACCTAGAATCACAAAATAATGAGGTTCTAAAAGTCACACGCCATGCAAACTTGACGAAGCTGGCTAAAAAAAAGCACATAACACTACGTTGTCTATTAATCAGCCCCCTAAAAAAAAAACACTTTTTAGAAATTTATTAAAAGTGTGCTTGTGTTTAGCATATTTCTTAAGTACAAACTAAGAATATATTTATTACCAATACATGAATTTTAAGTATATTCAAGTAATACATTTAATACCACATCTTTTTCACCTGCATGGGTCCTTATACAGAATCCAATCTGTTTTCAAAACTTTCCAAAGCTAGAGCTTTCATTCATGTAACATAATGTTTGTGGCCAGATTGCAATGTTTAGGTATATATAGAGACAGCCATCCACATGTTGTTTTTTCTCCTAATAATCTGCGATTTTAATGCTTACTTGAAATGTCCAAAAAATTTACTTAGCAATTTATCCAAATGAGTAAACTATTTTCTGGAGACTTCTGGACTCTATTATATATCATGTACTTTTAGGCATCTATAATATCATGCATACAAGAAGAAGAAAAAAGAAAGAAAAAAAATGTGATGAATAAAATTGCATAGTTCAATATAACGGACTCAGTGTGAAGCTCTCATTCCAAACAGACAGGCAGACGGTCTTTCAGCATGTCCTAAAATATGCAGATCTTTGAGAGCACATCTATATCTCATCATATTGAATCTGTCAGATGAAAATCAGTGAGCACACATTGAGCCCTCATCATGTCTCTCTGACATGTTACTCATTTAAAGGCAAGACTACTTTTCGATATTGCTTGGCAGTTTGGCAAATGACTCCTGCGTCACACAACATGACTAATGATTCACTGACAAACTTGATTCTGGGGGCAGATCTTTTCACATTTAAAGACATAATTGAGCTGGTGATGGCAATAATTATAGTTCTGGGACTTGTTTGACAACTGCATATTCAGGCTTAAAACATTAAGACTTTGGGTTGTTTAAAATAAGAGATTGGGGACTTTCTGCATTTTTCTACCCACATTCTTTATTGTGCTCATGTCATGAGTTTAACTTCAAATTGATGAGCCCAAACTCGGGGGCTCGTCCATCATGTGCTGTGTTCACCACCTCCACATCATTTAAAGTCATTATCAAAAGAATAAAAAAATACAGAAAGAGAATGGAGGAGGAAAAGGCCTACAAAACTGCATAAAAAAGACAACTTCATCTGCAGTTCCCATACAAAATATATAAATGGTGATGGTCAGGGGTGTTTCTAAGCTTCCATGAGTCATGGAGCACAGGCCCCCATCAAAAAATGTGTCCCAATATTGATACTCTTTCTGGATACTGTTATGGATATGTTTCTATAAATTGGCTTTGCAGTGCTAAGGTGAACTGCTCATTGTGGACAAATGATAAAATACTTTAAGTTTTGCTTCCTCCAATGGACTGTAGGTAATTATTTCATTGTTTTCTGTCTAATAAATTATCCTGTTACTATTTGGGTATGAGAAACCCCAAACAAATTGAGTGTATGAGTGAACTGTGTGAATGAATTACAATGAATTTCAGACCTTTTTGCAAATCCATTTGAAAATTAGATCAGTGATTGATTCACAAATCTTGCATCACTAATATTGATTCTAAACCGCTGATAGAAAATCCACATGACGTGATTGCTGCAATGTTATGAAACTTTCCACTGTCAGGCAAAGATTTATTAATATTTTTTTCACCGAGGCATGCTGATATTTTCCAGTGACTCTTTCTTCAGGTTACATAGTTAAACCAGTAGGTATAAGGGGCTTTCTTCATAAGAGATTCGCTGAACATTTAATTCAACCTGTTCGTTCAAAAACACTGATTCATTCAGTAATGAAACAAGAGGCTGTATGAGTGAATCATTAGAATCATTGACTCAACAGCTTTGTTCAAAATTGATTCATTTAGGAGCGAAACCTCATGGTTGCATCAGAATATGCATTCTTCCCTATAGGTTCAAAAGAGGCCTATGTTTAAATTTACAGTATTTATAAAACTGTAGGCAAAAAGTACCCAGATGACCTATATCAGACGAGATTCTGAAGTGCACAATCCAATGAGGCGTTTTGTGAATGACATTGAAGTGATGCTGGTAGGTCACATGACAATGACAACACGACAAATGTAGTACATCCAGATTACATTCATTCTATACTATACACATCCATACTATTTAGAACATACTTTTTAACAGTCGCAAAGTAGCCTAATTGCTTATTCAAAATAAATCCATACTCAGAAGTGATGCGATTTCAGATGCAGCCAGAGTCTTAGATTGGAATGATTTTTTGTTGCAAAGTAAAAATAGATAAAGTAACTGGCAATATTGCTTCTAAAATGTAAGTTGCTGAACTGTTGTATTTAAAGCAGTATTGCTGTTGGTCGATTGAACAGAAGAACGACTGTGAGTCGGCCACAGGTGATACGCTAATATTAGGAACAACAGCATTCACACATGAACATCAGTACATGAACATCTGTCATTAACATCTTTTGGGATCCACTTGAAGAGAGTCCTAAATGTGGGTTTGGAAGAACATGAGGGTAAATAAAGGTATCACTTTATCTTGCTAGTCCACTTTAGACATTCTACTGCAACTACATGTCGACTACCAGTCAGAGTAGTAGTAGACTGTCTGCCTAATATATTTAAAACTTTATTTTGATGCTCCCCCAACAGACATGCTACATGTCAACTTATTCTACTAACCCTAACGCTAACCTAACAGTCTAATAGTCTAATGAGAGTTAGTTTACATAGTTGCAAATTAATGAGAGTTAGCTGACATGCAGCTGCAAATGTATAGTTCGTCTAAAGTGGACTATATCGAAATAAAGTATAACCTTAATAAATTAGGAACGAATTTGAATTTTTGGGTAAGCACTCTAAATTTATTTGGTTACCATAAACCCTTTAATTACTTAAATGGATGAGACAATATAAAAGGATACAATAACCAATACTGTACAATATCAGACCATTACTCTCCTAGTAGACCTTTGCGTGGCAGGAGATTTGAGATATGAGAACCAGGAAAAGCTTTCATATATCAGAGGAAATGTCTCTCTGAGGTGGGGGACAGCATTCTTCATAGTTCACCATTATGTCTGTCAAATATCACACTCTCCTGTCCACAACCCTATTCAGCCTTGACTGAAACGACTCCACTAAGCCCGATACTGCATGTAGTGTAAGTTTTATTGCTGTTGTTTCTGATATATTATAGTTCTGTCTTTGTTGTTTGATTGTAGTTGAATCCAACTAATGAGCAAAGAAGTTGGAAAAAATGTTTGGCCTTGATTTTTATCTTAACAAAAAACATGTAAGGTATATAGCTTTAGCAGAGTCAGGGGCTTAAAGTACAAATATTCAGATTATCAAATAAATTTCACATAACAAGATTAGATGATGGTGAAGCATTTATAGAATTAATAATTATTTATTTATTTATTTGACAGGGACAATGCAAACAAACATAGTGTCAAAACTAAGCTTGTCATTGAAGTGCTGCATATAAAGTTTATAGCAAATGCTAGTTTTCAACTCCTGTCCCTAGTTGGGGTTTTATACACAATAAAATTTACATACTTCACTACTTCAATTAAAAAAATATAAACATATAAACATGCATATCATACAACTCTTACCTACTACAATAATTAAAAACGAGTACACTTTTGGTTTGTTTTTAACCAGTTTTTAAGCCTGGAAGTAAACACTTTAAAGTCAGGTACAGTCTTGATGTCAGATGGTAATGAGTTCCCAGAGTTTAGAGCTCTTCACAGCTAAATTGAATTTAGTTCATTTATACCCAAATTCTTCCATAATAAACCGTTTTGACCATATAATCCTTCACTGAAACAAGAAGTTCACTTAAGTTGCAGAACTGGACACTGACTCTTGCCTCAAATCATCTCTGAAAATGTGCTAAGGGAGACATTTGAAAATTTGATCTGTCTTCTCAAATGAACAGCGACAAACTACGGCAGGAAGTGAACTAACTCTTGTCACAGAGAAATATTGTTTCTACTTTTAATATGCAGCTACAGTGCTTATTGTTAGTCTGAAAAAACTGATATTGCAAAATTTGACAGAGGACCAGCTTGCTGACAGCATGCCTTTTTTTCTCCCAAAGTCTTCTGACTGATTTAGTCCATTTCTGCCCCTTTGTCACTGCTGTGTTGAATATCTCATGGTCTCTTGCGTTATCCTCAGTGGACCTTCTCCAAAGGTTGCCCTGAGACACGCAAAATGACCTCCTGTGGGATTTGGGAATCTGTCCATAATGTTTGCCTCTAATAAGGATCCACCTTCTCATGTGTTACAGTAAAACAGCTTAAATTGTGCAGAGCGCTGCTTTGCCTGTGTAAAATCCCAGTCATACCAGCACAGCGACTGGAGGATTCAAATGAAGAGAGGTCCTTATGTGCAATCTTGTTCCATTAGAGCCTTCTTCAAAATGGATGGCTACCAAAGAAAGTGTCTGACATCACTGCTGTCAAAGGCACTGCTGGAACACAAAGCAAGGGTTCTCAAAAAACTCATGAAGCAATGCTGTACAAAAACAATTATAAAAAAAAAAATAGATGCTTGTTGCACATTAAAAAACAAACTACAAAATATCACTAAACAGACTAAGGCCACACCGCAAGTCCTAATGCTCAATTCTGATTTTTTGCTCAGATCCGATTTTTTGATTGGCTGTTCACATTACCTTTTAAAATGTGACCTATATCTGATTGCAGTGTGAACTGTTTGAGGTTTCAAACTAACCGGCATGCGCAAAAGAACAATAACAATGACATCAGACGCAGCACGCGGTTGCACTAAAGTTCGGGAGGTTATGGAGGAAGTAAGCATATTCGCATTTATTTCATAATGTTTGTGTAATGGAAACTTTTGCGGGTTTATGGTTGCAAATTCACTACAGAGATATGTGTGGATGCGTAGACGAAGCCAGGAGTGGTGGGAATATGACGTGAATAGTTTCACTGAGACGCCGTTCTCCTGTGTCCCCGTTCTTCCATTTCGTGTGCAATTTTTTCAAAAATGGAGCGGTTACGGTAGGTCCTTCTAGCTTGAATTGAAGTATCTCCCCATATACTAGATCTAACACCTCACTCTCATTGACTCGCTTCATCGCTGTTCTCCATATCTAGTCAAGTTTTTAATGTTAGGCTACTGTCTGTGTCTGTTGTGTCTAGGGCTTCGCCGGCGCATAATTGTGACAAATGTCGACGTAGATTGACGTAAAAGTCACATCAAATCCGCCTTGATTGTTCACACTGCGGCCGCACTGAAAAAAATCAGATCTGGGTCTGATTCAGGACCACATGTGTATGTGGTCTAAATCTGATTTGAAAAAATCAGATCTAGGCTAGATTTGAGTGTTCACACTACCTCTGAAGAAGTCTGACCTGGTCACTTGACCCCAAAGAAATCAGATTTGGGCCACTTTTGCCTGCAGTGTGAACAGTAAGTAAGTAAGTAACTCGCTTAAGTTGTATTCAGATTATTTTCTTTAATTACATGTTTTAAATGTTCTATTATGGGTAAATATTAAATATTATGCATTACATCTCATGTTGTGAAAAATAAATGTACACGGTGAGCAAAGTGTTTGTCTTAAAGGGATAGTTCCTCCAAAAACAAAAATTTGGTCACGTCATCAACACATCGTAAGATATTTAGAGAGAAAAAAGGTTAGTGTGATGAAGTTTGGCTGGATTGCCCTCTAGTGTCACGAGAGGGCGCTCCACTTCTGCACTGGCTTCCCTTTGACTGTTTTCGCACACACCCTGAACTGATTGCGCATACCTGTTTCCACTGATCACTCTCACACCTGCATCTAGTTCCACACGCAGCTCCACACTCATTTATACCCCACTCTCACTATGACTCATTGCTAAGTCTTGTTTTACTGTTGTGGATATCACCAAGCTTTTCCGAGTCTAGTCCTGTCTGTGTTTCTGACCCATCGCCTGTTTCCTGGATTCTGTTTCGTCTGGCTCTCTCTTCCCACCTGGTTATCGGACTCTGAGTATTGCCTTGTCTCCTATGCTGTGTTTGCTGTCTGTGACCCTTGCCTGTCTGACTATCCTCTAATAAACTCACGCTGCGTTTGGATCTAACCTTCTCTGGTTGTTCATGACAGTTATTTATTTATTTATTATTATTATTTTTTTTGTTCTTTGTCCATACAATGAAAGTTAATGGGGTACAGTATACTTTTAGACCCCTATTGAGTCTCATAGAAAAAAATATATAGTTCTTCAAAATATATGCTTTTGTGTTCTTCGGAAGAAAGAGTGTCCATGCAGTTTTGGATTGACATGAGGGTGAGTAAGTGATGGCAAAATTGTCATAGTTTGGTGAACTATCCCTTTAAACTATTGACAACATCACATGAATAGGCATCTTTGAACATGAAAGTGAAACACAAACCTCAATACTTTTTCCATGAAACAGCAAGGGTTACAATAAAGTCAAAAAGATACTTAACATGACAGTAAAAACAACAACAGTGTAGATAGCATACATTAAAACAGTTTAACATCCTTAATAATTCATGCCAGTGCATGCTGGGAAAAGGGCAAATGGGAATGAACCCCAATTTTATGTTTCTGTCAGGTCTATTTGAAGAAAAAAATGCATCAATCCAACTTACCTGTTACATTAGTTTGACTTGAAGTGTCTCTTAATAGGAAAGGTGGAAGCTTTTATGAATGCTTTTTGACAGTATAACATAAGAAATGGGATTCTCAGTGGTATGTATATTTAACTTCATTCAGCTTCTGTTGTGCCTCTGGCCTGACAGATCTTTCTTATTGCCAAACTCAGAGCATGCAGGCAAGAAAAAAAAGATGAGGTCTCGGGAAGAAAAAGGCCAACTCAACTTTTTATCCTGCAGCGACTTATAATGATCTGAGAGCTTGCTTAAAATGCAAATGTGAGGTTGGTCTTAAGCTTTCAAAGGTCAGAAATGAATGAGGTGCTTTTATAAAACTCAGTGACTCACTGTGCCTAGGGAGCACATACCTGATCATTAATTCAAGCTCACATGGAATCATTACAGTCACTCCTGATGAAATCCAGGGTCCTCTCACTGATCTCTGTGCACTTCTCCCTTGATTAAAAACAAATCTAACAAAGTCATTGGAATCTATTACAATCATGTCTGCCTGTCAACTATTTGGCATCCCCCATTGACGTCTACGCAGATTGGTATATTTTCAATTATGCTAATACAATCATCTCGTTTGGATAACATTATTACAGCACTGTGACATTAGACTATACTGTCAGCCTATCATATTTGCGATTACATCTTCATTTCTTTACGCAATTAAAAAGAACAGTGGCTAAATTACCTTTTCAATCATTGATGCACATAATCAATTCTCTGGTTTTCAAATGAATAATAATCATATTTTTAAAAGAAACATTCTACGACTTTTAACATGTTAAATAATAAGCAGCAGCAAGGATAAGAGAACAGAAGACACTTTGAAGAAATACAGGGCACAAGCCCTGAAATGAGTGGGCTGAGGTCAGGTCATTGTCTGGAATATAAAATAATCTCTCTCAAATGCAATAAGACACTATAATTGGAATTTCATCCAATTTTCTACTCTAACAAGAGAACAAAGCATCTCGTAAATGTAACAGTCAGATATAGCAAACTATGATCTTTTAAACTTTAATGAGCTTTAATGAGTTCAACATCATGATCTTAGTGCTAGGTAAAATATGGTACAACATAAATCCCAGTGTTTTGATACTGAGATTTTGATATTCTTTCTTCACATCCATGATTGGCACTATCTATGATTCAGCTTGCTGCTTGCATATTTTTTTTGCCGCATATCATTTTCAGAGTGAAAGGAGAGATCTTCTACTCTTAGCGCTGTTGTTTTATGTTCTCTGTCCACTTTGTAGATATGTTAACTGAAGGAGTGCCATAAATAAACCAGTTTCAAACTCTACGTCCACATGCCTTCTTAGGGTTCCCGTATCTAGTAATTGTTGTCAGGATTTGACCACTAGTTTATTTGGAAATTTTACCTGGTTATTATACACTGCTGTGTTTTTATAGTTTATAGGTTTTCTATTCTCAAAGGCTACATGCGGAAACAAACATACTGCATGACGCGAGTGGTGTAGTTTGATTCAAACAAATGACTCATAAGTGGTTCTATTTTGTGAGTCCTGATCACATAAGAAACATTTTGAGAACATCTTGTCCACAGATTTAAATCCACTGAACACTGAATTGTCTATACTGAACAAAAGTACACCTTAATCCAAAACAGTGGCCTTGGGAAAGGTAGGATTTTGCATGCTATGATTAAGTGATGAATTACAGCCGAGAACCTATAGAGTCAGGAAATGCAGAATGTGTATCTCCAGAGGCAAAGTAAACATTTTTATTTTAGTCAGCAGGACTAAAATAAACATTTTGTAATGCAACACTTTACATTCCATTAACTGCAGAGCAACACTGTGTCTGATTCAATCATATACATGTTGACATAACCACTACCTGCCAGAGGTTAGAAAGTTAATATGAGCAGACAGCTCGGAACAAATGAGATGAACCTTGAAAGTTAAAGGGGAACTACTACACAGACTGACAGTCTAATTTTGTTGTATCCAATAACTGTAAAGACATCAAAATATAAAATATTTTAAGGTAGTCGCAAATCAAACACCGACCCGCACCACTTTTCAGTGGCGGCGCTCCTCACAACCAACCTGGGGCCGATTTGAATCATTCTGACAAATTCTTCTGGCAAATCTTTCACCTGGATTTTACCAAATCCAGAAAATATGTAATAATAATGACAAGGGACATTTTTTAAAAAGGTAAATTAAAGAGAATAAATGCAGGAGCTTTTTGTTTCTAATTTTACACTCCAAAATCCGTATGAGATATGTGAGAAAACATCACCTCAAATGTCAATATCAAAAGCCAATATCATCCAAACCAGAAAATATGTGACTATTACAAACTTGACATGCTAACAAACACATACAATAGGAAATTTCCCAAAATTATAAAAATGTTATACATTTTTTTGGTTTCCTGAATATCTGGCTTTCAGATTTTCCTTTTCCATTAAAAAAGTTTGAAAACTTCATCAAATGTAATTGGCCGTCACAAGAGGGTTGTTATTATTCTCTCAATTAAATTCCAGCACTAATAGTTGAATAGCCACTTTCACCGTTTAATTTTATGACTCACCCTTGAAACCCTCAGCCAATTCCGTAACGTTTGTGGGCAGCAAAAGTGACAGCTTTTGTTTTCACTTTCTACAAATAAAGTGAATCCGACAGACTATCACTTGAGATGTTTTCTTCAGTAGGTGGATTTGAGTGATTGCATGGAAGTAACAAAAAGTAATTATTTTTCCAGCATCATTAAAGCGATCTCTTTAGAATTAAACAATGCCATTAACACATCATTATCATACTAAAACACTGTCCTTCTTAATTGCTGTTATTCATTTAATGTTGTTCAAATAAGTTAAAAGAAGAGACTTAGATGCCTATTTTGCCCAAGCCTTTATATTTTACTATTACTGTCTATCATCATATTAGATCTTTTGGTAACTAATTTTTGTCCCCTTATTTTATCATCCTATGAGTTACATGTAAATTCAATAATCTCCATCAATAGGTTTAAGTTAGGTTGTAAACTTGTCATCTATTAATGCGTGTGTGTGTGTGTGTTTTCTCTATGGATATCCCAACACACTGGGCTACTCCCTAAACGTTTTAATAGGAAAAAAGACCGTTATGCGGTTTATATCATTAGATATCATAGGTTGATATATCCCAAATAGTCCCAATTCCCCTCAATTCCAATCCATCAAGCCAAAATTCAAACATTTGTGAAGCCACTGCCACCAAATCAAACTGGAGTATTACTTTGAGTTTGAAACTGTTTTCATTCAGAATAAATTTCACAAATAAACAGCAAGTAACACACTGAATTGTATTGAAGTAAGACTGATATATTCTTGTAAAACATTATTTACAACTTCGAAATACTAATACAACCACCAATACTACCTCATCCAAAGGCATGAGTTTGTGGACGGGATTTGTTTGTCGACCAACGGCAGACAGGTTAAACATTTGGCAAACCTGTTTGAAAAAAAAAAGTCATTATATACACATCACACCTTTAACATTCACAAACTGAATTAAAAGATACATTACAGATAACACTGTGAATCTGTCAAAAATTCAGGTTATTTGGTTTTTATAGTTCATTTTGTCATTTGAAATCTCCCACTGTAAGTTCACACATTATGAACTGAAATTTGACCGAACCTGAATTGTTTTCACATTCAGATTCCAAAGAAGAAGAAAAAGAAACTTCAGGAGAAAGTTTCAGTTCTGTATTCTTACCACAAACAGTGAACTGTTGAGATCCTGTCAGCACCCTGCCAGCCCCTGTGAGACAGTCCCCATCTATGCTCTCTTTCTGATTCACTTTTCCCCTGCTGATATTTCCATATCAGCCACTATCAGTTAATGAGGCCCAGACTGTGGTTCTGCACCTGTGGAGCACTGCAGAATCAATCTGGAGGACGGTGCAGGGATCACAGACCGAGATTCAATCATCAGCCATGAGCGCCATCAGCTGTGCAGATTTCAGGTACAGTCGCTTGTGTTACAGATAATTAGCTCACGGGTAGATCCTCAGATCGAATTTCTGTTCTTTTATAAAACAGGAACTTAGAACTGCCTGTCTAGTAAAGTAGCTCTACACCACTACGCAGCATGTGACGTAATCTCTCTTTTAACACAGCCAGAAATAACTAGATTGCTCAAAGCAATTGGCTGAGTAACATATTACAGGCTTAGGGTCCTTTTTGCTAGCGCTCAAAACGTTCTGACCATTTTTATTACTGTTATACTTGACGACAGAGTAATGGCAGAGGTGTCTAGACAGCTGTTGAACAAAACGTCCTGCAATTTTGTCTGCATTAATACCGAATGAGATTACATGAGCATTTCCAAACCTTTAATAGCAGATCAGGTCCATAACCTTTCAAGATTTGGGTTTAAATAGGAAGGTTGGAGCAGTCAAACGGGGTATGTTTAAAAAGACAGAGGCAGCCCTGGCAGTTTTGTTGAGACAGACAAGGCCAGCGAGAAAGGAAAAAGAATTTCAACCACTTGCCTTCAATCAGAATTCTTCACCATGTTTGTCAGAGCACCGCCTGCCATCCGTGGGTCTCATCCTCCATATTAGCCTGCCTGTCATGGCAATCACTCCAGTGTTTGGTCATTTCTCTCCATCACTATCTCATTATGAGCCGTCAGTGTTTATGTGGTCCTGACGGCCTTGGCAGGTAATGAAAGAATGCCGAGATGCATTTGGTCTCTGTCTCGCCCCACTCAGAGCGACTGGGCTTTTCTAATGAGGGATTGAGTGGGTGTAATGAGACAAGCCTGGTGTTCCGTCGACATGACCTGCCTCTCCACTGCTCAGCATAATTTGAAAAAGTTCCCTATTTCTGTTTGCCCATACCACCTGTACGCTGTGGGCAAGAAACACTCGGGTACGCCTTAGGGAACACCGCAATGCAACCTCTGTGCAACCTATTAAACTGCCTGAACCAACATGCTATCTTGTTAAAAATGAATTTCAACCTACTTTCCTTGTGATTTCCTCATCTAATTAGAAGCAAATAACAGAAATGCAGGATGCAGTCATGCTGATGATGATAATGCGTATACCTGCACAAAGCCTAAAAATAGATGTGGACAACACTTCCTACTTCAATGTAAATTAGGCCATGCTAATTAGCCGCAACAAATTCTCAGGAATTCAATGTGTCCCGCCGAGCTGAAACACATCAGGTATTGTTCATACATTAGCATTTCAGAGATGGGGAAAAATAAAGTGTAAATGAACTCTATTGGAGACTGTCAGGTTCTCGATAGTGTACTGTGTGATAACTTCGACGCGGATGGCCCTGTAGGATCTCTCGCCTTCTATAATAATAAATCCTAAATATGAATTTAATTTGCAGTCTTGTGACCGGAAAACACAAAACAATAGATTGTTCCACCACCCATCGACTGATGTCCCAGAGGACCTCAAATGTAATTTTGTGGGCGAAGACCAAGCTGCAATTTCTCCCATGTGTCAGAGTATGTTGAGATGTGTTCCCCAGAGAGTGGATCCTCCTCACTTCAGTGCTAGGGCATTATTCTCTTATCTGCAGTTTTTCCTCCCATTTCTAGACCGCAGTGCACTCCATCAATTCCCCCTGACAGGAAGAAAGAACAGGAACAATGGGAGCAGGCTTTCAGAATTATTGGAAGTCAGTCTCATTTTCATTTTCCTTCTGATCGTCCCAACAATAGCCATTAAAACACTGTCTTGCTCTGGTCACATCTCCAATGTATTCAGTTACCCTAAGATGGATATTTGATGACTGCCATGATCCAACTGAAACCAGATAAGTTTTTAATCCTGGATGTGCTTGTGTCAGATCAAATAGCATGTCAAATCCTAAACATAGTTTAAATGGGAAACATTTGATCATTATGAAACCACCATAAGTAGTTACTTTTAAATTTGCATTAATTATACTTGGGCACTCAGATACCCCTTTTCCACCAAGGCAGAGCTGGTGCTGGTTCGGAGCCAGAGCCTAGTTTCAAATCGGTTCTTTGGTTTTCGACCACCAAAGCACCAGCTCCGAACCAGTAAAAGTGGTTCTTAAGTAGCACCAAATCATTGCTGGTCTAGAAGTAAGAACCGCTTACGTCAGCGGCTGGGGGGCGGGGTTACCGTGGCCAACAAGACGAACAGAAACTTGTGACCGCCATTTTTGAATTAGCAGCTAATCGAGCTAATAGCAGCTCGATTGTAATCTCCGTTTATGCAAGTTACGGCGAGCTGCACGAACACGTTGTATTCGCCGTGTTTGGATGCCGATGTACGTTAGGTTCGCAAAGCCATGAGCATCAATAGTAATGCAACGGCCGCCATTGTTGATAGAAGGCTTGTTCGAGATGCATCGGAGCGGCGCGGACCGATCGGAGCTGCGGGAGTGTTTGGAGATCATGGAGATCTCCTTGTGCTTTTGGATCGCTTTCGCAGTGCTTTGATGTCATGCGGCGATCGATCTGCGAGAAGCCGATGCATCTCGAACAAGCCTGGCGTGTTTGTGTTTGGCGCTACCGCACTAGCGTTGCTGGGCAACATGAGACGTATGCAGTGACGTAAGATCTGGCTCTGTTGTGGCTCTCAAGCCGGTGGAAAGGCAAACCGGTTCTTAGTAAGCTTGTCAGTCGAACCAACTCCGAACCAGCTCTGGCTCTGGCTCTGAACCAGCACCCGGTTCTTGTTGGTGGAAAAGGGGTAAGATAGAGCTACATGAATCTAAGTGGGTCTCGTTCCCTAATAAATGAAAGCGAAGTGCAAAGAAAAAGTTCTCGAAAAACGTCAGCCAGATTCACACACATTTGTGTGCATCCTATTATTCTCTCTTATATTTTTTTCATTGTTAGTAAAAAATTAAATCAATCCTTATAATTACATAATTTATAGGTAACACTTTACAATAAGGTATATTAGTTAGTTAATGTATTAAAGGCACACTGTGGAACTTTTCAACCTTTATAATATATTACCAAAACCCATTGAGATGCTACATCGACTTACAATAGGTTGAATGACACGTCTGCCGTAGCCTGAAGGTGTCTGTATCGCTTTTACTAGCACTATGTAACTTCGGGTTGCGGGTAGGAACCCGAGCACACAAAGAACTACAAAATTCGACCGCTTTACGGCATACGTCACTTCCCCAAATTCTAACGTGAGAGCTCAACTCGCATTTGATTGCCGTCTGCATGTTGTCGTCATGGCTGAACCAACAGCTACTCAGAAGAAGGCAAAGATTGTGTCAGAGGACACAAAAGAAAAAGAAAAAGGGAGTGATAAACTAAAAGCCAGGACGAGGATCAACATTGGTCCAGCGTTCGCTCGCTGGCTAGAGGAGGAGGAGGGGTGCCCGACCGATGCTGACCTGCCCGTCATGCTTTTGGACTAACTTAGTAAGTTAAATATATTGCTTGCACAATATCTCTATTTTTTCGAATTTGTTGTCTGTCTGGCCATGTTACGGAATCTCTCTTGTCCTCCATTTAACTTCACGTATCAAGGAATGCTGGTAGAGTGGCGAATTATCAATCAGGTAGCTAGTAGGATGCTATAAGTGATCAGTCACAACATACTGCCGTTATTTTTCTGCCTTCAGCTCATATTTGTATGTGTGTAAAAGGACTAACAAACTGAAGCCTACAAATAACGGCAGTATGTTGTGAGTTATATCAGTTTTGTTACACGATTTCCCGACTACACGATTTCATCTCCAACCCTGATCAAACACATCTGACTTTAATTTTAAAGAGATCCTGAAGACGTTAATGGTTTGCTTCAGGTGTGTGTGATTAGGGTTGGAGATGAACTGTGCAGGACAGACGATCGGCAGGAGCAGGATTGGGCAACCCTTGTCTATGCGACTTACCTGATCAGACATGTTTTCTGTGTACTTTTGTTCAATTTATTTTCTTTGTATAATTTAAATTATTAATCTTATATTTATATCATTATTTTGTTCAGTAGTGAATCGATTATCTTTCTTCAACCGACAAGTCAACTACTGTCTGCACACACATAATCTAAAGACACAGGAGTCCGACCGGTTGACTGTTTGTGGACTTTTGCAACAGCGCTGCGGCGCTTGTGGCCTCTAGGGGGAATTACAGGTCGAGCGCCACTAGTGGCCAAAAGATCCACAGTGTGCCTTTAACTAGCATGAACTAAGCATGAGTAACACATTTGTTACTGTATTTGTTAATCTTTGTTAATGTTAGTTAATACAAATCCAGCTGTTCATTGTTTGTTCATGTTAGTTCACAGTGCATTAATTAATGTTAACAAATACAACCTTTGATTTCAATAATGTATTCTGAAATTAAAATGAACTATTAATAAACGCTGTAGAAGTATTGTTCATTCTTAGTTCATGTTAACAAAGGTAATTAACTAATGTTAACTAATGAATCGTATTGTAAAGTGTTACCAATTTATATATAAATTATATCTTTAGAAAGTTTTATTGTCATATATACCCACTCCCTCTCATTACATAAATATAAAAAAACATCAGGTTTTATGTATGTATATGCATGATTATCCCAAAGTGAGCTCAGTTGAGCTTTCAAAACTTTCCCAAACACAGTGTACAATTCCTTAAAAAATGTATTTTTCTTGTTTGAAGTCTCTCATGCAGCTAAACTCCAGGCTGAGATGACTAAGACAAAGACACAGGCAGAGCTCCACTGCTCAAGGGAGCTCCAGTGAGCCTGATTAGTGCATTCAGAGAGCGAGTTGAGAAATCGATTGCTGACCCCGTCTCCCTGAGATGCACACCATCACTCAGAGGCCAAGCGCCCCAGCCCCCCCCAACAAACACACACTTTCAAAGGAGCCCCATGAGCAGCAGTGCCTTGTGCTCCCCCACAACACGCTGGAATCATGGGAGAAAAGAAAAGACTCAATGCCCGAGGAGAAGCGTGCCTACATTTGTCTCACAAAAGCACATGTATGTATTTCTGTAGTTTATTATGGGAATGCATCACCACAGGGGTTGACAACATAAACACAAGAGAACTCTTTGTGAGAACCCGATGGAGAATATGCCAAACACAGTTGATTCTGTGGGCTTGTTTTCTGTATATTAAAACTTTCAAACTAAAGCTATAACTCAACTCTTTAAAAACAAAAAACAAAAGTTGAAAACAAAATACAAATGCTTTTGGGTCCAGAATAAACTTTGAGACACCATATTATTGACCTGCAAACATGCAGTTACGTCAATTTGTGTAACCTGACCAGTTATTGGATAAAATGAAAAAAAATAACCATTGCAGATAATATGCTCACATCTCTTATTCTTTCTTTTCCCTGGTCTCAAACCATGTGCAAACCATTTTTAGCAGATCATGTCCACTGGAATACATCATTGTCACATTGTCATTGTCCATTTCATCATTTATCTTGAACACTGAAATAATCAATATCTGCAACTTCCTGGAGTTGTAGTTCCTCTACACCTTTACTAAACAATCTCTATTTATCCAAAGGAATGAATTACCTAAATAAAGCGTGAAAACTCTTAAGTAACCTCTTTTTAAAAAGAGGTAGCAAAGTGTTTATTTGGTTATCATTTGAAGACAATTTGAGACGCTGGATTAAGAAATTTAAGAAATAAATGTATTGTATGTACTGTAAATAGTTTTCTATGGACTTCAGAGAATCTCTCTCTAAATGAGTTGTACAACATGGCGTAATAGAAAAGAATGTTTCATTAACGAATAATTCTGATGAAAAACGGTTTCAAAAGCTGGCTGTGTTTTCTTCCTCCATTTGTTGTCATTGTTCAAAGCGAGTTTTGTTCATTTACACATGCAGTAATACGCAGTTGAAGTCTTTTGTTTATGAATGCCACACTTGCATAACCATTATTCATTGTGAGACTGTCATGGGCAAGATGGTATTTAAAGCTAATTTGCATATTCATAAATCAAAAATATCATGCATGAAAACAAAGCTGTCTCTGATTTTCTTTTTGTTGAGAATGAAAAAAACTAAGTAAGGTCTTGCAAAAATTGCAGTAAAAAATTCTGAAAATGCATTTTTCGCTCTGAGAGGGTCAGTCATGTTGATGATAACGAAACGGCACAATGGATACCATATATCTGCTCTAGAAAATGGCTTGAAAACAGAATCTTATATACAGTCAAATTGTGTTACTGAGACACTACTTCACCACTCATTCATATTCATCAAATGGGCATTTTACATCTGAATAATAGTGCTGATTTGTACATGAGAATAATTCTCGTCTATATTGAGGTAAAGAAATGTATGAAATTATATTTTTCAACACTTAAGAAGCTATCAGACAGCCCATTTTTATTATAGAGACAGTAGAGAGGAAATAATAGGGAATGGGATCGGGACACACAACAAAGGCTGAATTTAAAACAGCATCTCCCAGGAACACAAACAACTGGCTAACCGCTGCAGCACAATCTCAATATTACCAATGATTTTGGGCGAATGTTTGAACGGGAAATCAGCTAGATGATGCTCATAAAGGGACAAGTTACACAACTTCCCACAAATTATTGCTAATGCTCAATAAACATGATACTTATCCCACCCCCCAATTCATTTTAAAAATAACTTTGATGAGCTGTGCAGTTAGGGCTAGGTATCTATACACTCTTCAAACGTATTCTTAACAATAAGAAGAAATGTTTCTAGAGCAACAAATCAGCATATTAGAATGATTTCTGAAGGATCATGTGACACTTAAGACTGAAGTAATGGCTGCTGAATATTCAACTTTGCATTCAGAGGAATAAATTACATATTAAAGTATTACATATTATTTTAAAAGTGTAATAACATTTCGCTATATTCAGTATCATTTGGGCTGGTCCCAGACACATGCTTTTCACTGGAATCAGCTACTCTGACGGATGTCATTCGCTCACTTTGCAATAAATGCACTGGCACTGCAGCCTTGGTGTTCTAGTACAGGGGGTGAGGTAATAGGATTACGATCCGAGCAGAGAATGGCTGGACATCCTGCAGAGTACAGGGCTTTCAGAAAACGACAGTGGTTGGGCCGTAACTCATCCCTATGGCCTCATTTGTCAAAGTCCGCGTCTGCACCGAGGCAGAAAATGAGTCGTGTCAATGGCGGCGAAATTAGGAAGTAAAACAAGGCCCTAGGAAGTCAGCGGCTGGTACACCTGTCAAATGGATACTGAATTCCAACGGCCAGGGTTGATTGGGACTGGCAAGTTTCACTCGCATAAATGACATATGAAAACTTCAAAGCGCCCCTGTGATAATTCAAAGAGGCATTTGAGACGGTGGACTCACAGAGTAAGAAAGTGAGTCACTAGGTGGAGACTCTGTATTTTGTCATATTAAATGTGTCATAGTAAAAGTCCATACTTTAATTGGATTGGGCAGGCCATTATCAGCTCCGCAACAACATATCCGATGTGACAATGCTCCCATGGGCCTCCACCAGTAGCGCCTGGGACTAGAATATTTTACCAATTACAAATTACCTCAAATGGTCTCAGGGTTGATGTATTTATGCTGCAGAATAACATTTTGTGGCCGGAGGGGCACGTTGGTATTGGCGAATGTCGCATTTTCAAACCTTATGTGCGCGAGATGTGATTTCCTGGATCGCTGCCTTTCTCCTTGCATTTCTTTGAATCTCCACTTTAGGATTCAGTACCTGTGAAGGTGACATTGAAAATCAAACGAGCAAGTGCTGTTATCTCCAAATTATGAAGTCGAATAACATTGAATTAATTGCTACAGCTCAGACTGGCAGTGTCTACTCTTTCTAAGTAAGCTCCTAATTAGCCCACAGTGCGTGTGTGATATCTGGCATAATTACAGGGACATGTGATGTCACTTCACGTAGAAGTGGAGCACATAGACGAGATCGGCGATCTTTGCTCTAGACATCTAGACACCATCTCTAATGGAATGCTTATTATTTAGAGGAGTCGATTCCAGAAAGACTATTAAGATAGCAGCTAAGGGGCCATTTTCAAAGCAAAGTGGAAATACAAAGAGAAAACGTTTGGGCACAAATGCCATTTCAACTGTTGCTGTTGTATTTTAAAGAGCAGGTATATGCACTGAGAATTCACAATTCACTCCCAATACCAAGAGTAGCATATATTTGAGAGACATATTTTGAAATACCGGTATTTGTAACGTTCACTAATGAGCTGAAATGACAAAAAAAGTAAATCTCAGAGGACAGGAGCTGTCGAACCTTCCAAATTTCAGACTATATAACAGGACTGTGTGATTTGAGAGACTCTGTCAAATATTTGATGACATTCACACTGCAGATGTGACATTAGAATCAACACGAGCAAGTTCCTTTTTGTCGTTTAGAAAATTACCCAATTTGTTTCATATTTTCATTGTTTAAAAATATCATCATTGTAATGTGCTACAGAAGTTCAATAAGTTAAACGTGGTTTTGCGAGCCTGCTGGAAACATAATGAGCAGTGATGGAACGCTGAACTTTGTTCTCATTAAACTGCTGTGAAAGAAAATTAGAGAGTGAGAAATGTCAAATATAAATCAAGAGAAATAACAATGGCATGAATATGAACAGCGCATTTCTTGATTTGCAACATCATGCTGTGGGAACTCTTTTTAACAGGGTTTGAAAGATGTTTTTGTGTCACCAGTGAGACTACAGGTTGGCTAACCTCAGGCATTTAGCAGATCGAGGAAGTGCAGTCACTCAATGAGGAATGTCTTATTGTGACAATGTCTGTGTAGAAAAAGCTACAATTAAATAAAACAAATATTGTACTGTTTGTGTACTGCGTTACAATTATCACCTAGTGTGTTGGTTTAGTGACCCATGTTGTTGTAGTGTGTGTATGTGACACTGATGCTCTGCCTCTCTCATGCTAACAAGTCCCAAATTCACATTACAGTCTTCATTGAGAACTCAGTCACCTATGAAAACAATGTGTCAGCTTCCTGATTGCTTCAATATCGATGACCTTGAGCTAAAAGAGCATGGAGCACATCTAATGAAGGGGAAGAAACTCACACAGCTTGGTATAATCGCTGATCAATTAGGTCACAGAGAGAGGAGAAGTTTGTAAAATGTCTATAAAAGAAAAGGCAAATAATTTAATGAAGAGGTAAACTATTTGAAACAACTAGCAACAAAACAAGTTTATAAATAAAAATTGTAACACTCCTTTGTAATGACATAGCTAGAAATCATGTCTACAAAAATACACACAATTAAACAATATTTTCTCCACTTTTTGCATGATTTCACAAAAGTTACAGCTTGATTAGAAAAATAAATAAATATTGTAATCTGCTAATGGAACAGACGTAGGCCAGACGTTGCCTCAAGGGGTGAGCTAGTGATTGATGCTAGAGGCTCCTTGTTAGCGCGCCCGCCTCCCATGCTGGAGACCCTGGTTTGAATCCTGCTCGGACCGGTTATATTTGATGAAGTTGACCCGGACGTGAGTGAGGTTTAGGGGGAAGAGTGTAACGGACGTGTAAACCTCACTCCCCTGGCCTCAAGAGGCTGCGGTCTTTAGATTCCTTGTTTGCGCACCCGCCTCCCATGCCGGAGACCCCGATTCGAATCCCGCTCGGAGCTGGTCGATTAGGGCTGGTTACACTCACAAGTAATAATTTATAAAAAAAAAAAAAATATTTTCTTCTCACATCACGCCTCATGTTTTTTGCTTCTCTTAACAAAAAAAGAGATTATCAGATTAGATTAATCAGATAGTAGATCATTAATAATAAACGTTTCTATCTTGGTTAAACAAGGGTAAAAAAACAAAACATATACATACAGTAACAGGCATTAAAAAAGTAGCAAAAATAAATAATGTCATGATAAATGTATTTCCAGTTTGTCTGTGTTCCCTTTGCTAGTTTGTCTCCATGGTTTTTGATTGACTTTGCATGTGATCCTGGTTACGTTAATTATCCCTGGATGTAAGCCCTTATTTTCCTTAGTTTATTTGTCTGGTATCATCTTTAGTTTGTGTGCTTATGTTATTTGCTTGTTTCCTGGTAATCTCCTGAGTGTTTGGTTTTGGATTTCTTATTAACTAAAGACTATTTCTGTTTTCCACTTCTGCGTCGTGCGCTTCATTACAGCCACCTACGTGACGGTAACCTTCATATAAAGAAAACAACTTTACATTTATTTTTAATAAGAATCAACACCTTGCCTGTAGTTTAAGAAACACCTTTAAGTAGGTTATCTACATGTACTTTGTCTCTATGTTTAGTAATTCTGTGAGAAATGAAAACATAAAAAGAGACAACTGTTGTCTTATATGATCAAAAAAATGTAAGTCTGTGTCTGTGATATGCATTTAGTATCAGAATCACTAAGGAGACAAACTCATTCCTGGCAGATTCTTTACATCAACAAGCATAACTTTTGCCGACAAATTTTACGTGGGCATATTACTTAAATGTAGACCAGAGCTGCAGACATGGTGTAATATCCTTGAGGCAATTTAGTGATGTCCCTTTTGTGACATGAATGCAGAGGAAATAATTCCATCCATTTTCAGGCGTTTTCAGTCAAAATCCATTTTCAGAAAAAAAAAATCATTTTTGACTCTTTACTTAGTTTACTTGTTTGCTCTCCAGTTTACTTGACAGATGCTGAGACAATCAAAAGAAATTTATTGTAATTCAATTAAATATTAAAAGTAAGTATTTTCATCATGATGGTGATAATTAATCTGCTTGCATGGGTCAGAAAGACATATTTCATCATTACTAGATGACATCACTGTTTTCTCCAGAGCTGCGGTATAGATAAATGAACTAAATTTATAACTAATGATTTTTTCAACCAAAATGAATCAACACTGAACTTGCTGAAGCTGGACAATGACTCTATGTCGAAACAAACTGTGTTGCATTATTTTCCCGTCATCACTGTAAAGCTTCTTTGAAACAATCTGTATTGTAAAAAGCGCCATATAAATAAAGGTAACTTGGCTTTGGGAATTAATAAAACATTTAATTAGTTGAACTCTTCCCTAAACACATGCATATATAAACAATGTGTTCATAGATACATAAACAATAAGTTAAACACAAATAAAAAGTATTCCCAACAGTGGTTTTTGTAAATGAAGAATGGTTGTAAGAAAAGTTTGAATGTGCTGGGAATCTTAGTGCCCTTGGTACTCATCACGGTTGCATTAACATTTATCTTAAACAGAGAATAAAATGATAATTCTTCTTTAATGTAAATCCAGGAGCTAAATGACTTTCCATTTGTTTAACAGAGGTTTCATAATAGCATTAACGGTTGTTTGTTGGGTAATTTTTCTAACTTTAGCCAGGGAAGTGAGATCTATGTCTAAAAGATATGTAGGACATGACTAGCATTAATGAGAAACTCTTTAGATAAGCTCCCATTTCACATGCAACAGAGTCCACTTCTCTCCACTATAGTCTTGAGGCCTATTATGGAAGGGAAACTCTTTCAGATACTCAGCGCTATTGAGTTGCAGGAAATGGCTTTTGGAATGCTTTGCTTTTAATAAGATGTCCCTCTTGTCAGTTGCAAATGATGAGATTTGCATTTCGTTATGAACAGTCTGCGGACCATTAATTGGTGTTGGATGGGATGACATGATGCTATAAAATGCAGGCAGTTATTGGAAAAGCTGTTGAAGAGACGAGAAGCTATGTCACCAGCTAATGCAAATTAAGTCTGTTTCTCATTCAAATATATGTCTTTCAAGGTCTCTCGATTTAAGTCAAGTATTAAGGAAAGCAGAACTTTTTTTTTTTTTTTTTTAAATGAAGACAGAGCACGTAGTTTAAATCCCAGGCTTCACACTGCCTGTGCAACTCCACAGAGACCTTTCATACTCACAGCGTAAAAAATTCATTGTGCGAAACCGGAGTCATTACACTTCAGACACACAAAATGCTTTTGTTCGTTCGCCAAATGTAAATTCCAGATCAAATCCCACAGGACTGTGGGTGCGCCTGAAATGGCGAAAGATATGGAAGTAAATCCTGCACTAAAATCCAACTTAATTCCACTGTATAAGCAAAGCACCACGCTTCCTCCACAAAAATTCTCCCTTCTGTTCTGTTAATCTCTTAATGCGCACTAAGTATCTCAAAAGAAAAGAACTCACTCCTCTCATCCAACCTAAACGAGTAATAAACATCAGAATGGAGCTGTAGTGCTGCTGATAAATTTACCTAAAATCAGCCAAGATCAGACCTGTATCAAATAACATCTCATCAAACATAGTATGATGAATTTCAGCACATAACCATCTCCTAAAAAATAAAAAATAAGTTAGCTTGTGGATTGACTGCTTTATTAAATAGATGGAAAAACTTTGATGGAATCTCTCCAAGCTGTCTGAATTCCACTGCCTAGAACACAAAGTTTTGTAAAGTAAGTAATATGTTTCAACATTGGTTTTGGCTTTTGACTTTTTCTCCAAAACATAGTGTGGATCTGGATAAAACATATGCTAATGAGAAAAAGACAATTTAGCAATGTTGGGCAAGATAAATATGAAGCTATTTAAGTACAAACTAATCTGCAAATTAGATTAAACAAGATATTTCTTATTTGAACCCACCTCCACAACAATATAGGCTTTTGTTTTTGTTGTTTTTTCAAGAATTATAAAAGTGTGATTTCTAGACATAGAAAATAATTTAAAAATCATATAACACTTTTACTAACTCGTTTATTAGCTCTAAATTATTTTAATCAGGTAGAAATTGTGTGTAAAATATTTTTTTAAATCCTTATCCTTAATCCAGTGAATCATGAACAAAAGAAAAAGTCATGGGGCCCTCGGATATTGTTGTGAAATTCAAAATATTAAGAAAGCAATAGCAACACTATGTGCTACGTGGCAAAGCTTTCACAGCAACTTTATATGATTTACAAATATAAAAATAGTTCTGAATTTGAAACGGCAATGAAAAAAATAGCTAAAATATGTGTAGTTAAATGAATAACTTTCCTATTAAAAAGCTACAATTCAGACATATATAGCTAGTTTTGATTCTAAACAGCCAATAGAAAATATCAGACACACAATTTGATATCTAAAGGATGTCGAGGAAAATGGAACGTCGTGATGTTTATCAACGCTACCCATCAACATAATCACTAGCTTTTTTTAAAAGCTATATGCGATATAAAACTAGCAATGCTACCACCTCACCACTGAGAAATGTAGTGAGGCCTATAGTTTAATGCTTTCAGTTCGTTTGGATGAATAAACATTCAGCGCCACATTTAATTTGCTACTGATGACTTCAAATTAAAACATCAGCATATCAAAGCGCCACAATATCCAGTAATATGAGCGAGGCAATTGGTTATGTATCTATTTTTTATGCTGCCAGAACAGCATGAATATAGAGAGGACTATCTTTTATTCATAATTTTCATTAAACAGTTTTCCTCAATGTGCTCACTTACACGTCTTGGTTATCTTGCCCGTGATCAATATGCCTGAAATGTTGAGCAACTGCAAAGGTTTAGTCGGTCAGATTTCTTTAATAATTCTTTTGAATACATTAACTCTTTTTGAGCATGTTCCTTTCAGATGTTTGAGGAACATTATTGTTTAAACAAATATTTGGCATCTAGAGGCCTACATTTAATTTTTTTTACATATTTAATGGACTGTCTATGAGGGTCCAGGAAGCTCCTCATACAAGGGGTCACATTCCGGAGGAGAGAGCTGAAGCTTTATTCATTTATATGCAGCCACTTAAATATTCATTTCAATCAAGCAGCGAATAAATGAGATTGGCAGAGGTGCTATCCTGAGGTGAACCATGTAGTTCTGATTGCAGATTGCTTTTTACAGATAAAGGGAGAGGAAGTGAGATGGAAAAAGAAGTGGGAGAGTTAGAAGAGGTAACAGAAGAGTTAGAAATGAAGATGCTATTCCTGAAGGACAAATTGTAATGTAGTCATTGTACCTGTTTGAGTAGATTATGTCAATACAGCTTTTTTGTGGCCTCTTTAGATGGCAAACAGGCTAACACCATCTTTCATTTGCAAAGGATTGGAATGTCCTGTATTTTTCTTTTTTGGATCCTCTTCAACTCCGAAACTAGAACATGTAAAACCTTACAGCTGTGGGAGAGGGAATTTTCTGTGATTACACATTCATGACATTTTTAACATCTATCACTTTCATTCCAGGGTGGATGCAGTTCTAGTTATGCATTCTGTGTTGAACACTCTTAACTTTGTATAGAAAGAAAATCTTGTATATCTTGCGGGTACAATTTGTAGTATGTACTTCAGAAGTCCTTATACTTTCTCACAATAGCTTTCATTATCTCTTGTTCTCTGCTCCTTTACCACAAAACAAGTCTTGCTTCAAAGTTTAGATCTGTGAACACCAGGATTAGATGTAATCTATAATGTCTTGAAAAAATGTTTTGAATCCAAATTGTTTATATTTATTCAAACATAAACATAAACATTACAGTATATACTCCATTTAGAGGAGACTGGACCTTTAGTGGAAGAAGGGAATTGTTCATAAATATCAGGTTGGTATGGAAGCCCTAAAATGCCATGGTTTACTTTTTTTCTTTCTTGTTTTCTCATGATCATAACTTAATTTTCTCGTGGTCTCGACATGACATAAAAGTCGTGGAAACAAGAAAACAAATCTTGTTATGTCGAGATCACAAGAAAATATTAAGCCGTGATAACGAGAAAACATTTGTAATGTCGAGATCACAAGAAAATTAAGTTGTGAAACAACTCATGCCGAGATCATGATACAATTAAGTTGTGATCTCGACAAATCAAGAAAGAAAAAAATAGGGCTTAAGTAGGTTAGGGCATATTGTCACATTTTTGGTGATTTAAGTTACAATAATTTATTAATTGCAATATGTGTTGATATTTTTGTATACGGCATTTAAATTATGTTTTATGATTTGTTTTTCATAATTGTTTTCCAATTAAAATTTAGTAGGCCATTTATTTACAGGGATTATTTAGTAGCCAAAACATTAAAAGGAAAGTGTATATACACATTTTTCTTTTGAAAGCCACGTGTCTAGTATCTGTAAAACTGCACTTTTCCATCTTAAAAATATATCTAAAATACGCCATATGCTCTCATTGGGAAATGGGGAACAATTAGTTCATGCGTTCATGACCTCAAGGCTAGATTATTGTAATGGTCTAGTGGGTGGTTGCCCTGCACGCTTAATAAATAAACTACAGCTACCAGAACTACAGTTCTTACCAGAACCAGGAAATATGACCATATTAGCCTGGTTCTGTCAACACTGCATTGGCTCCCTATTAAACATTGTATAAATTTTAAAATATTGTTGATTACTTACAAAGCACTAAATGGTTTAGTTTCGCAGTACTTGAGCGAGCTCTTAACGCATTATAGTCCTTCACGTCTATTGCGATCTCAAAATTCCGGCCAGTTGATAATACCTAGAATATCTAAATCGACTGCAGGCGGTAGATCCTTTTCCTATTTAGCACCAAAACTTTGGAACAGTCTTCCTACCATTGTCCGGGAAGCAGACACACTCTGTCAGTTCAAAGCTAGACTAAAAACACATCTCTTTGACCTAGCATACACATAATACATTATAGACTTCTATAATTCAATGTTAGGCTGCATAGATTAGGTCAGCCGGAACTGGGAACACTTCCCTTAAATCTTGATGTACTCGCTACATCATAAGAAGAATGGCATCTACGCTAATATTAGTGTCTTTGTTTATCCCGAGGTTTTCCCGCAGCCTGCCGGATCTAGGCCGTATCCAGATCTGACGAAGGAGATCCGCCTGGACCCGATGACAATGCAGTGCTGAAGTGTCCACTATCCTCTCTCTATGGAGGATCCCTTTCCCACTCTACAGATAAAGCATTGTGAATTTCGGTTCGCGTACCCCGGAGTCATAAAATAAAACTAAATTCTGTATCAAAATTTATAGGCAAGACAAGTAGTTTGTTTAGCCATGGGTTGTATGGAATTTACAAACCTGCGCACATATTTTAAAAAGCACATAACTGTAGAATCAATTCTGAATGAGCATGTGAACGCCGTCAGCGTTAATCACAGGTTCGCGTTTAAAGTCTGATTATTTCGACGGAGGTGAATCAATCAAAGTTAACTTTAGCTGGAAATAACATTATTCAAGAACCGCTATAAAGCCAAAACAATCTCTGTTAGCTTAAATGATATGTTTATCTCTGTAAAGCTGCTTTGAAACAATCCATTGTTAAAAGCGCTATATAAATGAAGATGACTTGACTTGACATTTTCTACATTTTAATTGAAAACAACTATCCATGTAAAATGATTATCCAACTGACAATAGCAACAAACACAACCAAGAATTTTTCCTAGAACCTCACAAATAACACCCAAATATCTTTATTGTGCTCTGAGTCGATCTATTTCCAATGAACATTGTAACAGGCCACCAGGTGATACCAAAAAACCCAATTGTTTTCTTTAAAACGCACCACAATACAACCCAGAGGCCTTTGGGGCAACCTGTGACCTATGACTTGACCAGTTTTCTCACCTTAGCAAAGATACAGGTCAAAAAGGTTCAGGAGTTTTCCCCACTCAACCTTATTGGAATGGAGGATAGAGAGGAAAATTGAGTGCTAGGGGGCTTAAAAAACGTTCCCAGACCCTGTCAGACCTTGTATAATTGTGATGAGCTGCAGGTGAGAGTGGTCTACTGGGGAAAAAAAACCTTTCCCCTTTTTGTCAGGACTGCCTTGGTTTCATGTTCTCCATGCCTTCATGACCTGCTCCATTATTAATTATTGTGAGGAGAAGAACACCGGTTATCTTCAACTAGTCAGCTTTTTTTTGTAAACACCTGGGGTTGGACCCCCAAAGCAGGGTCACATTCAAAACAACTGCTTGCGTAATGTTCCCATAATATTGCATCTGCTAATAAAATGAAAAACTGAACAGGCATTTTTAATATCACCGCTCCATGTCAAAAGTGTGTAGCAATGCATGATTTAATTGAATGTCATGCTTTCCACTACTGCATAAAAAAAGATCATGGTGTAGAATTTCAAATTTCAACCCAACCAAATTCTCAGAAATTATATTTTCTAAAAGTTAAATACAGTGATGTAGGTTTGTAATGGTTTTATTTGCATGTGCTTCTAATAAGCATGTGTATGTTGAAATGTTTCAAAAATGTAACATGCCGAAAGATTCACTATTTGTACAATGTGTAAAATACCAGCCCGTTCTCATCCCAAGGCGTCATACATGTGACGCTTTTGACATTTCGTCGAAATCTTACGCACATGGCATCCTTTAGCGTCAATAAGAGACACAGAACCCAAGGCGTCAGACAGGTGACGCTCGTCTAAGGCCCTGTCCCAATATCCGCACTTGCGCCCTTGTGCCCCTCAATGCGCGTTCTCGCTAAGGGGTGCAAGACCGAAGGGTGCCCCGATCCTCTAATAGTGTTCTCCAGGGGTGATCATAAGGGCACTTAATGCACCCCTTTCGCAAGTGCGCATCAGACCTCACTTTGCTGTGGGATATTACCCAGAATCCTTGTAGTGTTGTGACGCTTCGGAAACTCCGAAGATAAAGGAAGCCGGTGTGGTGAAGTGTTTTTCAAGGCCGCGAAATTTTAAAATATTAGTGTTATTGTGTCATGAAATGTAGTTTTAAGAGTTTTTCAGTCGAGAATATAGTTGTTTAAAGCTCAAATCTGTGGTTTATTTATAAAGATAGCGCCTATTTAAAAATTTGATCTGACGTTTTCGGAGTTCCAGGAGTTCCGGGCGCTCAGCGACCCCGCCTGGAACAGCCTTACCTCGGCTATTCGGCTCATTCTGAAGTTTCCCACGGGCTCTGTGTCTAGTGGTTAAACATGAGCTATAAATCGGCTTGTGTACATCTAACGGCGATCTTTGGTCTCATTAATCTATGATTTGTTCTCTGGCAAATCGTTTTGGCTGAGGGCAAAGTGAAGTTTCATAACTTTATATATTTAGGCTATTTAACTGTAACGTTGTAACGTTAGCCTTTTGACTTATGTTTGACTGAATCTTTTAACTTGCTTTATTTCTTGACTTATATAGCTTCTTATACTTTTTTAGGCTACTTATACTTTAATAATGGCTATTATTGATCAATAAAACTGTAAAATTGATCAAGAGACAGGGTTGTGTCATTTTATTTCATATAGCCTATGTTAGACTATTTTAATATAGCCTGCCTATATATAATATATCACCAACACGTCATGTATTTTTTCATGTATGGGATGGGAAGAATTTCATATATCAATTTCCATAATAACACAATTAAAATTGCATTTCGAATCGCTGTGAATACGGTAAGGCAGTATAAGCTCAGGTAAACCTCAATGACAATTTATCTTAGCCAAAAACTGTTTTAATATTCATAACATTAACAGAAAGGTTGGTAGCTAAGAGTAAAAAAAGATATGAATTTTTTCATTCAAAGGACTGTGTCATGTTACAGCTATAATAAGCAGCACGCGCATTAGCCAAATGAACGGTGTTTGCTCCCCTGATCACAACAGACGTGACGTAGATAGTGACGTGTGCAAAACTGTCCCAATTCTGCTCTTAACAGCTTCGGGCCCTTGCGCACTTACTCCGCTAAGTGCACTTTCAACAAGTGTCCACTTCAAGGAAGACCTTAGGGCGCAGTGTGCGTATTGGGACAGGGCCTAAATCCAACGCACATGGCATCCTTTAGCGTCAATATGAGACGCAGATCCCAAGGCGTCATAACCGTAACCCTACCCCAGACCTAAACCTACCCATAACAGTGCGTGTTATATTGACGCTAAAGGACGCCATGTGCGTAAGATTTCGACGAAATGTCATATGGCGTCACCTATATGACGCCAAAGGATGAGAATGTGTTGAAAATACACACACAAACTCTATTTGTACACTTATTTTTTACTTTAAAAACCCCCACAAATGTACATTTGAATAAATGATGTACACTCCCAGGATGCCTATAAAAATCCATTTAATTTTATATTTGTTGTCAATGTATGCCGGCTACCATTTCTACATATAAAGAAGAACAAGAATTTACGGCCTCATTCTGGAAATAAGAACTGGATAAAAGAGGATAGCAAATACTACAAGGCAACAGTGGCATATGTATCCCCATCTATCAACAAAGCATCACAAAAATTGGAGCCATCTGTACATGTCTGTGGAAGTGCTCAAAGTCATAATGTACATTTACATCCTGAAATCTGGGAAACGTCATTTCTCCAGCGCTTACTAGAGACGGCCCTTTTAATTACGCCTGTGTCCACTGCCAACATTTGTTTACCCTATTTTGTAAACAGCAGGTTGACTGAATTTATGAAAATGTGAAACAGGAAAATTGCATGCTGCACACTGGCTACTCAGTGCTGAGGCTCTGAACGCCGACTGAGCTCCTGTGAATGGCTCCAATCTTAATCAAATGAAGCAGTGAAAACCCATGGTAATTTCCAAACTGTCCAGTAAAATCAAATTCAAAAAGTCCTATACAGGCCAGAGGGACCACATCTAGAGACAGTTTCACTGCCTTATATTTATTGAAACTTCCCAATTACAGAAAATGCTCTCTTTGCTCATTATGAAGATCAGCTGGATTTGAATTTGGAACATTGTGTGTCCAATGTTCTTTCGAGAACATCTGAGGATTCATGACATTTCAAATGGATTACAATGTCAAGCATCACAAGATGGGTCTAAATGGTTTCATACTATTATACTAGAGGAAAAGGTATTGTGTGATGTCCATTCAATTAAAAATTAGATGCATAGCTCCATGAACTGCATTATTCAAACATGCCCTTAATTGGAATAATACATTTGAATTCACTATGTCAAGGGATGCTATTCAGACAAGAATGCAGTTTTATTCTTCAGGGATATACTCTGTTCTTTTGAATAACATGATCACCTCCACTATACCATGTTTTTGTTGCAAATTTTTTAAATGTACAATTTGAGTCACACCAAGAATACAACCAGTGGTCATTTACAAATATATTTTGCAAAGATAACTTGGTTTGTGGCGCACTGACAAAGCTTGATATTTTCAGAGGAAATGTTGCATAAATTTGATTGTAGTGGTTTGACTGTATTACTATATTATTTGTCTCAGAGAAATCCTTCCCTTCAAGCCACGATAATGAATGGTACAATAAACAACTACTGAAGTATATACTTTCATATTGTCTGTCTGCAAAAACAATCTGCTTCCAATGCATAGAGTTTACAAAACGCTGTTATTTCACACCTTACCAAATAAAAAAAGAACTTTAAATGGTGATTATATAGCAGTTATTTGTTTGTTCTCAAGGATGACTTGCAAGTTGCAACACCGAAATGTTCTACCTTGTAGAAGAGGAGACACTGTAAGACATTTTACACATGCATGCTTTCCTTAGGTTTAATCAAATTGCTAAATCACTTTGATTATGATTATAGACTCAAATCTAGTAATTTCCATGTATAATTGCACTTTTTTTGCAAATAGCTCTAAGACTACTGAGTTGGATCTGACTTGGATCATGGGGCTGGATTTAGTTCTAAGCAGTTTTATTGTCATTTAGCAAAACTACAGATACAAATACAATTCTTTTCATCTTAAGGTCACATTGGTGCCTTACGACTGTCTGTTATTGCAAAATGTTTCTTATATAGGTTTCACAGACAGAGCTAAAACTAAGCAAGGATTAGGCCTTAGTTCATTTAGTTAATTTACGTAGCTTTAATAAATGTGCCGTAGGGAAAAAAAAAACATTACTGCTGTGCTTCTTGAGACAAAACAATGGCACTGACATATTTTAAAATATTCATATTTTAATATATTCACAACAAGAAAGATGTTATTTTCGTCGTGATTATTTCATTTGAATTTTTTTTTTTTTTTACATTTCATTCTAATTATTTCACTTTCACGCAAGCACAAATTAAAACGTCAAATTATACGCAAGGTTTGTTTGACCTTAAATGATGAAAACTGGTAAAACTGTGAAAAGCTTAATAAAAAGTTAAAACAGTGAAATTCCTAATATTAATTACAATCATTCCAAATTATGTCAATGTTTTTCTGTTAAACCAACAAAAAAAGACTTGTTAGGGCCCGAGCACCGATGGTGAGAGGACCCTATTGGAATTGCTCTGTTTATATTGTATTGTATTGTATTGTAGTGCAGAGGTTGCGTAAGTGCATTTATTCAGTAACCACAATCGCAAACAGTCAAGATTTATGATTGGATATATCGCATAGCTATATTGCAGATGATTATGCTTAAATAACCAAGAGGAATCATGATCATGACTAAAATATGATATAATCTTGCAGCCCTATATTCCGGCATCCACCAGTTGGGGTAAATGGGGATATGCTAAAACACTATACACACCGCATACAACTTCTACAACTGGTACCGTAGCTTTTTCCTCTCAATGTATGACAGGCAGGAGAAGCCAAATTTAATTACCATCACAGGGCACAACACCATCTGTGCTCAGACAATGATTGACTCTTAGCCTCCAGTCTCTTCCATCAAACATTCAAACATTCAACCACAATCCAATAGCACCAACCTGGCAGACCCCAGTGCGCCCATGTCGCCCAAACTAGCTTTCAGACAAAGCCGAGCATTATTAATGACACCGGTTGTCAACTGTTATGGAGACAGAGGAGAAAGTTTAAGATAGTGTAACATGAGTTCACTCACAATAGCCTCAGAACATTCACTAAATTCCCACTGCATATGATTCTGCCTGTCCTGCATTCTGATTGGAGCGGTGTTAAAAGTCATTTCCATTTAGATGGCTCAGATTGTGGTGCATTTGAGAAACAGGATGTGGAAAGCCAGGATGAATGTGGCTAACGTGTCTGCGCTGGCGTGGGCCGACATGAGCTAGTTATTCACAGGCGGCGGGTTAATGCGTAGCTAGAGAGAGCATAACCACACGTCATGACTTGGAGAGAAAATAGCCTACATGATCTCTGCTGAATAAGATGGACCTGTTTCACAGCAGTTCACTCTCCCACTCCGATTAACTGCTCTTGTCAAAGGTTTGGTCGTCTTGCAGGGCTTTCCTCTGAGCCCTATCGCATTCGCAGTTTCAAATGTCACAGTGCTCAGGTTTTGGTATTTTGCTTTAAGGGATGAATGAAGTCTTTGAGTAAACCACGAATAGCAGGTCTATATGTCACTGGCTATTTCGTGGCATGTCTTTAAGAAGCTTGTTTACTATGTGTGAACATCTTGTATCAGTTCAGTTCATTTGAATGGTTTATCCGAGGATGAATATCTCTGGTTCAAAATGAGTGAAAGAGTCTAATAAATATCCTAAATCAATTAAAAAAATAAATAAATCAATTTAATGTGTTCTTTCTGAATAAAACTATTAGTTTATTTAAAAAAAATCTTACTGACCCCAACATTTTGACAGGTAGTATTCATAAAAAAACCTTACATTTTAGATCATGTCAATCAACACTGTAAACAAAACGTACATCTAAACATTACATACAGTTAATATAAATGGCATCAGGCTGGCGGTGTTTGCCGTCACAAAGCTTTGGGTGTCTACAATGTTTATTTCCACTAGATGGCGCTTGTGTAGGCTACTTCAACACTCATTTATTTCAGCAACTTTGAATCAGTTTAATCTGTACATTTTTATATTTAAACTATTTTATAATGCTTGTTGTGATTTATATACTCAACTGTTGTATATTTGAGCAATAATTATTCTTTCTAAGAGTTTTTTGGGTATATTTTATTTTGTTCCCATCGTGTCTTTGTATTCCTGTTTTTTTGCCACGGAACAATGAGTCAGAACTGCGGTCGGAGTTTTACAATTCTGCTGATCATATAAAACGATGTAATCATCGCAAAGTTTAAAGTATTTCTTTTTATGATCATAAATCATGCAATCAAGAAGCTTCAAGATGTAACCCCCTCTCTTAGCTCACAAGCAGGCAAAAGTGGTATGTATTTTCTGTTTATGTACGAGTTTAAAGTCATGTGTTTTCCATGTAACTGACTGTATACATGTTTTTGTTGTATATTCATCCTTTTAGTTCTACGGTGTTGATGTCTGAGTCCAGAGAGCATTAAACATCAGTTAAAAGAACCTCAGCCTTCGTGTTGTGACTAAGAGCGGTACACTGGCTAACACAGCTGCACTACAAAGGTCAGATACAGGCAGTAAGTGCTTGACCTAAGCCATTGAAGAGACACTCACTGCCTTCATTATACAAGCCAGAACTGTTTGTATAGCAGTACATTGGGTAACTCCAGATTCTCATTTAACCTTGGTATTAGAGTAGCGTTCCTCAGTGTAAACCATTCTTAATCCCAACTCCCAGTGTGTGTTTATATAAAGATAAAGGCATCTCCTCAGCTGGCTTAGTATGGCTTTCAGAAGGTGGTCCAAACCTTGTCCTTCTGCCCTCTTATCTTCCCTCAGGTACCTGCTCCTCTCCTAAGCCATGTAAGCAGCCTGTTATCTGCACTGTGGTTTTAAATTTCTGCCCACATACAGGTTTAAGAACATCCTCCTCTTTGTTTTAATGACACAAATGGTATCGACATTCCATTGCTGTTTCACGCCCTAGAGTGGGGATTGCGTTGCTATTGCACTTGACTTTGATGAGTTCAGACACAACACCATTAAAAAGACAGAGACAAAAAAAGTGGGGTGTGGGCATTTAAGTGATGTGCTTATCAGTTGTTGGATTGCTTGTGAAACGTGTGTTGGATTGCTTGTAAAATGGCTGAAAATGCACTGAAATGAAAGGAAATGTGCAAGAAATAAAGTTAGTTTAAACTTTTCCTGTGACTCATAAAGGTTAATGCATTCAAAAAAACTTAAAAAAAAAAAAAGCTTACATTATTATAGCTATTCTTTGGATACTGTTTTTCACTTTTATACACTTTTATAATTTGCGGCATTTTTCTTTATTGTCTCCTTCGGATGAATCACTTATATTTTTGAATTCTCTTAACTGTTACCCCCCCCCCCCCCCACCCCCCACCCCCCACCCCCCCCGACGGAGACGTTCCGTCGGATGACGACGAATGGGGTTTCGCTTAGAAAGCCAATCGACTACGAGTACTACAAAACGAGCCAATGGCAAAGAAATGCCATGGGTCTGCGTAATTTGCATAGCGTAACTCCGCCTCACCTCGTGAGTATTTAAGGAGCACGCTCATAGCAAAAAGGCATGTTTTTCTCGCTGAGGAGCCAAGACTGAGCTCAGGCGATCCCCTCGGCACAGCGGAAAGTGGCAGGAAGACGGAACGTCTCCGTTCCCTACTCAGGGAACGAGGGTTACATCCGTAACCGAGACGTTCCCTTTCGTTGTCACTCCGAGTTCCGTCGGATGACGACGAATGGGGATACCAGTCTAATCACGCCACCTTCTCAGCTGTCTTCCAGTGCCCTGCGTAATCTGAGATCCTTGTCGTGAGATACCACGGACAAAGGATTCCTATTAGCACAGGAATACCAAGGTACACTGGGGAGCATATCCTAAGGTCTTTAAGGGAAATATGCAATTACTGCCAACCCAGAGGGGGGGACTTAGAGAATACACATATGACCCGAGGGATGCATATGGGGAATCACTGGGGTGTCCAGCCGCAGGTGGAATATTTCAACCCCAGGGGTGGCAAGGTGGCTTGCCAAGGGAAAGACACATGCTCAAAGAGGCTTACAGTGGAAATACACATGTGGGGGTAGCTCAGAGGAGGTACCATGCACACGGGAGGCACCTAGCCGACGCGCAGGCAAAAGACACTGGCGCCAGCATCAGGAGTGCTGGAGGAACTCAGGGCTTTCGGGGAAGCTCACCTGAGGAAATATCGCACGCATCCAGTCCGTGGAGTGGAATGGCGAGCAAGCGAAGACACCTAACGGGTCCCATGTTAGCTTGAAAAAGACAGAACATGGGAGGAGACTGGCTCCACTCGGAGATTGTAAAATCTGGCGAATGTGTTAGGTGTCGCCCAGCCTGCAGCTCTGCAGATGTCTGTTAGCGAGGCGCCATGCGCTAGAGCCCAAGAGGATGCCACACTCCGGGTGGAGTGGGCGGTCACACCAAGGGGGCACGGTCGACCTTGCTGCTGGTATGCCAAAGCAATGGCGTCCACTATCCAGTGAGACAACCTTTGTTTGGAGAGAGCCTTTCCCTTCAGCTTCCCACCATAACAGACAAAGAGCTGGTCTGAGGTCCTGAAACACTGCGTTCTGTCTACATAGGTGCGGAGAGCACGTACTGGACAGAGCAGTGCCAAGGCTGGGTCTGCCTCCTCCGGGGGCAGCGCTTGCAGGTTCACCACCTGGTCCCGAAAGGGAGTGGTGGGAACCTTGGGCACATATCCAGGCCGGGGTCTCAGGATCACGTGAGAGTCACCCGGCCCGAATTCCAAGCACGCTTCGTCAACGGAGAATGTGTGCAGGTCCCCTACCCTCTTGATGGAGGCCAACGCAGTCAGGAGCGCTGTCTTCATTGACAGGAAGTTAAGCTCGACTGACTGCAAAGGCTCAAAGGGAGCGCTGCGCAGGGCAGTTAAGACCACTGCGAGGTCCCAAGAGGGTACGAGAGGAGAACGAGGAGGATTCAGTCTCCTCGCTCCCCTCAGGAACCTGATGATCAGGTCATGCTTCCCCACGGACTTACCTTCTATCGGGTCATGATGTGCGGCAATAGCGGCGACATAGACCTTGAGGGTGGAGGGAGACAGCCTTCGCTCCAACGCCTCTTGAAGAAAGGAAAGCAGGACACTGACCGGACATCTCCGGGGGTCTTCTCGGTGAGAAGAGCACCAGTTGACGAAGAGGTTCCACTTCAACGCATAGACGTGTCTCGTGGACGACGCTCTAGCGGAAGTGATGGTAGCCACCACCGCTGGTGGTAGGGTACTCAAACCTGCCTCGTCCCGTCCAGGAGCCACACGTGGAGGTTCCAAAGATCGGGACGAGGGTGCCATAGGGTGCCCAGTCCCTGAGAAAGGAGGTCCTTCCTCAGAGGAATCGGCCAAGGAGGTGCTGTCGCGAGGAGTACAAGTTCGGGGAACCAGGTCCTGGCGGGCCAGTACGGCGCGACCAAAATGACCTGCTCCTCGTCCTCCCTGACCTTGCGCAGGGTCTGCGCGAGAAGGCTCACTGGGGGAAACGCATATTTGCGGCCCCGCGGCCAGCTGTGCGCCAGAGCATCCGTGCCGAGCGTGCCCTCGGTCAGGGAATAATACTGGACGCAATGGGTCGAGTCGTGAGAGGCAAACAGATCTATCTGTGCGTCCCCGAACTGGTCCCAAATCAGCTGGACCGACTGGGGATGGAGTCGCCATTCTCCAGGGAGGGGCTGAAACCGTGAGAGCTCGTCGGCTGCACAGTTCAGGGCTCCGGGAATATAAATGGCACGAAGCGACCTCAGATGCTTCTGACTCCATAAGAGGAGGTGGCGGGCGAGTTGCGACATACGGCGGGAGCGCAGACCACCTTGACGGTTGATGTACGCTACGGTCGCGGTATTGTCTGAACGGACTAGTACGTGCTGACCCCTGAGCACGGCTCGGAAGCGGCGCAAGGCGAGCTGTACAGCCAGCAACTCGAGGCAATTGATGTGCCATAAGCGGTGGAGTCCTGTCCAGGAGCCCGCGGCAGCACGTCCATTGCACATGGCACCCCAGCCCATGGTAGAGGCATCTGTCGTTACAACAACATGCCGCGAAGCTCGTTCCAGGGGCACTCCGGCCCGTAGAAAACTGAGGTCCGACCACGGGGTGAAGGTCTGACGGCAGGTCGGAGTAACTGGTACTCGGAGAGTGCCGTGTTGCCATGCCCACCTCGGGACTCGGTCGCGAAGCCAAAGCTGAAGCGGTCTCATATGGAGTAATCCGAGCGGTGTTGCCACGGCTGCGGACGCCATATGCCCCAGGAGCCTCTGAAAAAGTTTCAGTGGAACCGCACTCTTGCCCTGGAACTGTGACAGGCAAGTCAGCAGTGACTGCGCGCGCTCGCTCGTAAGCTGCGCGGACATGGCGACCGAGTCGATCTCCATACCGAGAAAAGAGATCCTCTGCACGGGGCAAAGTTTGCTCTTTTCCCAGTTGACCCGAAGGCCCAGACGGGCTACATGGCGGAGCACCAAATCCCTGTGTTCGCAAAGCTGATCTCGAGAGTGAGCTAGGATTAGCCAGTCGCCGAGGTAATTCAGAATGCGAACCCCGTGTTCCCGGAGGGGAACAAGGGCTGCCTCGACGACCTTCGTAAAGACGCGAGGAGACAGGGCTAGCCCGAATGGGAGAACTGCGTACTGGTATGCCTGCCCCTCGAAAGCAAACCGTAGGAACGGTCTGTGTCGAGGAAGGATGGAGACATGAAAGTAGGCGTCCTTCAGGTCGATCGCTGCAAACCAATCCTGGTGCCGCACACATTCGAAAACGCGTTTGGCGGTGAGCATCTTGAACGGCAGCCTGTGAAGGGAGCGGTTCAGAACGCGCAGGTCCAGGATTGGCCGTAACCCACCGGTTTTCTTCGGGACAATGAAATACGGGCTGTAGAAGCCGGTCTTCATTTCGGCTGGAGGGACAGTCTCGATCGCACCCTTCGCCAGCAAGGTTGCAACCTCCGCTCTCATGATAGGGGCATTGCCACCGACCATAGTGGAGCGGACTCCCCTGAAGCGGGGAGGAGACCGCGCGAACTGAATCGCGTAGCCGAGCCTGATCGTTCGTGCGACCCAGCGGGACAGGTTGGGAAGCTCTAGCCAGGCTCCCAACGACTGAACCAGCGGGGTCATGCGAACTACAGACTTCCCGTCGGTGGGGCAGCGAGGCGGTATGGCTGACCCAGACGTGGACGGCATAGCGGCCCGGTGTGGGGGTGCAGCCATGGACCGCGTCCTGACAGAGCAGACCAGGGAAGGACGAACGTTCCACGGGGGTCTGCTCTGCCAGGGGTCTGGCGTCAGAGGAGGATGAGAGTGGTACGGTCCGGGGACGGCGCGCACTGTCATCCAGCTCTGGGACAGAGGAGGACGAGGGGTGCACGGCCCGGGGGCGGCGCACCGTGTCGTCCGAGAACTCTGTGCGCTCAGAAACGGGAGAGTCAGTTCTTTCTGAATAAGGATTCTTCCCCAGCCCTCCACCAGGGAAAGGAGTGGCCCTGCTACCAGCTCCTGGAAAGAACTGAGTCCCATCTCTGAGGAGCCCATCTCAAGAGCGCCGCTTAACCCGGCGTATAGCGGGGGGCGGGGCTGGAGAGGGCTGTGGCGTCCCCCTGCGGCTTCCAGAGCCAGCCCGGGTGAACGGGCGGGGTGGGAGCCGCAGGAGGGCGCCTTCGGCGGTGGGCAGACTGAGGGATCAGCTCGGACGGCGGGGCCGTCGGGGCAGAATAAGCCTCAGTCTGCTCGTGGGCGGTTGAGAACTGTTGGGCAAAGCCCTCAACCGCACCGCCGAAGAGGCCGACCTGGGATATGGGGGTGTCAAGCAGATGGGTCCGCCCGACATCCTGCACATCGAACAGGTTCAGCCACAGACTGGTGTACATCACCTGACTCAGGGAACGCACGGCCACTTTCGTCGCTCGGAGAGCAAGGTCAGTGGCGGCGCGCAGCTCATTGAAGAGCCCTGGGTCAGTCCCGCCCTCGTGCATGTCCGTGAGCATCTGGGTCTGGTAGACCAGCAGAATGGCCATGGCATGCAGTGAGGCGGCTGCCTGTCCTGTAGCGCTATAGGAATTCGCCACAAGTGTAGACGAAAACTACAGGCTTAGGACGGGTGCTTAGGATCGCGCCGAGAGGAAGCACTCTGAGGACACAGTAGCATCGCAACAGAGCGTTCAACCGGGGGACCCCAGTGTACCCATGGGCAGCGGCCCCGTCGAGGGAAGGAAGGGCGAAGGAGATCAACGAGGGATCGCTGGAAGACATGGGGGTCTTCGAGGATTTCGAGATCTCCTAATGCACATCCGGGAAAAAAGGTATTGGAGTGGACGCTGACAGGAGTCAGCGGCCACACCCAAAAACCAATCGCCCGGGAAAGCATGGCCGTCATCTCAGGATCTGACTTGACAAATGCCATATGCACACCCGAAAGTGGCAGCACTGTCAAATCTTCACTTCCTGAAAATTCTAGCCCACCCTGTGATGCTGCGATGGACAACAGATCCGATTCTGGAGCGTCAAGGGAAACCCGCGGGGCATCCGAAAATAGACCCGGGGAATCCCCTGAACACTCGCGGGTTGCGTCACTGAAGAGGGGGGCGTGGTCCACGGACAAAGAGTCGGCGGATTTGTTCCACACACACACCCTCAGGTCACCCTGGCCACCAGCCGAAGTAGCACCTCACGTGGAGAGTGTTAGATCGGGGTGTGGATGAGGGGACTCTCTCTCTAACGAGATCATTGAGTCTCGACCGTAATGACGCGATGATCACGTTCCCGCGGGGAGAACGTGAGTCATCCACAAACGCTGCTCTAGCGTGATGAAGCCCAAGAACGCAGAGCAGAGAATGTGCCCATCAAAATCGGAAATGAGTCGACCGCAACCAGAAATGCACGGGCGAGCCGTCTTTAAAAAGACGTGCCGCGTGCGAGCTCTTTTGTGAGAGGAGGAAGAAACTCCGCGATGTTGAAGCGAGCAGGGAGAAACACACTCATTGGCAGATCACTGCACAGATCAGCAGGCAATGTGAACTCGCTGCAGATCGCCGTCACACCAACACCGGAGAGAGTGGCTCGTCTCGTAGAGTGAAGTCAGAAATGGCTGTGGAGCGAAGAGATACTCTTGGCTCCGAAGCGAAAACAAGCCTTTTTGCTATGAGCGTGCTCCTTAAATACTCACGAGGTGAGGCGGAGTTACGCTATGCAAATTCCGCAGACCCATGGCATTTCTTTGCCATTGGCTCGTTTTGTAGTACTCGTAGTCGATTGGCTTTCTAAGCGAAACCCCATTCGTCGTCATCCGACGGAACTCGGAGTGACAACGAAAGGGAACTGTATTTTATGCATTCTGCTGTCACAAATTAATACATTTGTCACAATATCACTTCTATAACAAAACTGTGACAAATACGAAACCTTGAGTCTCAGACCTTTCCAACAATAGAGCTGAGTCAAGATTTGATTATAAAAAATAGCAAGCCACCGGAGGAGCCCGCCAAAAAGATGACCAATTTCAACAGTTTCCACAGGATGAATTTTGAGGGTTTAAGCTTTTGAATGATACCTAAATTATGATGATTACTAAAATATGTGATGGGGAAAAAAATAAATGTTTGCCAATTAGAGTGTGCCAATAACAGGTTAAGGCCTGTTCATACCATGAATGATAACTGTTAAGATAACAATATTAGTGTCCACACCAACACATGATAAAACATTTTTTATAAGCATACGCTAAAGGTTGATTGACTTCTGCTTCAAATGAATGACCTGTTTAAAGTCAGGTGCATTATGATTGGCTGTCAAAGTTTAACTGGTCTATTTTGATTCAGTGCAGCTGCAGCATACTGAGCCGAATGATATCCAATTTTCCCATGTCAGGCATTTTGAATTTTGTCATAAAATGCTGTATTTTATTATCACATTACTGAATCATTATGAAACTCAGTACGTGTAATCGACACCGTGCCCTGAAGAATTATAATGAAATTTTAAGAAATGCTATTAGCTTTTGATTAGTTTTGCCTATTTTAATGAAAATGGTCTTAATAAATTCCTTGAATCACACCGATAACAATGATACCATGCCATAGTCTGTCGAAATATCTGCCATTTTACATTTTCTTGAAAACGTGCTTTTCAAACTCCTCCTAGAGTCAGACCATCTGTCTGATTTTCACAAAAATTGGCTCAGATTATCGTGAGACCATGCCGGCAAAAACCAAACGCTCCCCACAATTGGTTCTACAGTTATGCTCTCCTGGGGTGCTTTACCCTCCTCAATGGGTGCAAATAGTTGCATTAAGGCCATAATCAGGACAATAGAATGATTAAACACTTCATTTTTAAAGAGTGAATCCTGGAGATGAGGCCCTGGGGAATAGGAAGTACATTTAACACATTAATCTATAAAATAGGAAGGAAGAGTGCAAGAGGAGAAACACAGCGTCTTTGACGTCATACACTGAGTGACCCTGGCAATAACATGCTTTTATTTTAGATGTAGTGACAGGAAATATACGTGGGGTTAGATGCATTGAATGCACATGACTTCATGAGGTAATTTCACACAGCCTACTGTAACATGCATATCCTATCAAGAATGATTTGGCTTGCACTGGCATGCTCCAAATCGTAATAAGCTTTCAAACCACGTGAAATTATGTGGAAAAACCTTTGGCTTTATTCTGGCATCCTCCACCGCACTCAAGTATATCTCAACCTGACAGGAAAGTGAAGCATGATGCTGCATGTAGGTGTGGAGCAATAGGACCCTTTTCGATCTCCTCCATGCCAGTCCTAGAATCCCAGTCGAGCATTTCTCGTAAAATCTATAACCAACGCTGTCCGTCAGGAGCATGATGGACGGCTGCTTTGAACAGAGGGCTGTTCTGCACAAGCACGGAAACTCTCTAACTGGCCTTAAGGCTATTTTTTAACACTCATTTGTCCCTACAACATGTGTAAGGATACCGCAGTGTCATGAATAATTTATGTATTCTTAGCACCTAGTGACTGACAATGTGGGGGAGAAAAGCATGGCCTTGAACGAAATTCATTTTGTCTTTTTGTTTTCAAATTTTACAGTCCTCAAGGTACTTTACAGGAATCTTATTCTTTGTGAATGTCAAAGCGAACTTGAATCAGATTAAACTCACCTACACTGCACACACCTACAATCTTGACAGTCTGATTGGCTTGTGGATTATAATGGTATTCCAAATGCCAAAGTTTTGTGTCTTTCTGTAAATATGGGTTGCAGACTTTTGACTATGTTTCACAAACTTTTTCCCGTCCCTGTTTGCAACTTAGTCTGGCCAAGAACCACAGACTTAATCAGAAAGAGATTGACATGTAATGTGACCAATCACAGTTTCCTTACATGCCAATCAATAAAGGCCAGTGTTTAGATAGTTAGCTTTAATGGTGACAATTTGTATAGTTTTCATGGACTTTTAGTTTGTATTCTCTAGTCACATGTGTTCCTTTGTTTGATTTTCCCACCACTCATCTACAATGGACACAAACTCTATCATCACAGCTGTTCGTATTTTAGTTGATCACCATGTGTTTTTAAAGGGGTCATATAATGCCATTTTCATACAAGTTAATTTGATTCTTTAGGGTCTAAATGAAAAGTTTGTAATATACTTTAATTAAAAATTCTCATTAGTATTGTAAGAAAACACAAATTTTGTCTGGTCAAAAACAGCTCTGTTTTCAGCACGCAGTTTCAGTGCATATGCCTTTAAATAATAATGAGCTTCGCTCATTCCGCCCTTCTGTTCTCCGGGCGTTTCGACACAACGCACGTGGAGTGTTGCCTTGACAAGAGTTGAGGGTATATTTTGGAGAAAGAATGGCAGCGGGAGTCTCTGAGGACACATCTGTGCAACCGTATCAATTTGAACCGGAGTCGGACCCGGAACAAGATGACAGCCGCAAAGAAGTTTGACAATTAAGGCTCGAACAGGACGTTTCTGAATGGTTAGTTAACATAATGTCCCTTTAATCAATCTTTGTGTACTGGCAGGGTAACGTTACTTAGTGAGATGTACGAACGCTATGTGTTTACTGATGTATACGTACTTAGTTTGTAATAACACAATAACCACAATGCGTTGTTCATTATAAACGTGGGATTATGAATTATATTGAGAACGTCGTACAGAGAAAACATGCCGTAATGTAACTTACCCTGAGTGTAAACCTTAGCCGCATTCATCGTGAAGCGTGCAAGCGATTTGCAAAGATTAATATAAAGGTTAATAAAATTTTACACTCACTTCTTCTGGAGGTGCAGCAGGGACATGAATTGTTGATACCGATTCTTTTTTCAGGAGCAGCTTCTTAGCAAAACCACCTTTATACTGACCCTCGTTTATAAAGCAGTCTGGTGAGAAATGATTCGCGCAAACATGAAAGCATTGACGTTGCTCATGGGGAATATTCCCTTCGAAAACAAAACTCAGCCACTGTGACTTCACCGGTTCGGATTTAGGAACATCAAAATGACTGCTGTGTTCGTTATTACACCCAAGAACAGAACACCACAATCACTTAGACACCATTCTGCTCCAGTGTATCAACAGTGATGGACTATGACGACAGCTCGCTCAGGGCTGGTCTGTGTAGAAACTCTGCTGTCAATCAACAATCGTGGGAGGGGCGTCCGACCGTGTGATGTCACACGGTCGAACGGCTCGATTTGAGACTGGCAAAAACATATAAGGAGATTAAAACAAAAACACTGGATAGATTTTTATCATTATATGATGGTTGTGTACTGGCACTGCCAACACACATTTCAGTACAATCAACTTGTAAAAGTGCATGTACCATTATATGACCCCTTTAAGTTCCTCTTGTTCACTTCGTTGCATTTAGTGTGTGTTGCCTTGCCTGTCTGTCTGCTATTTGTATTATTCTCATTAAACTTTGTATTGGTACTTTATTCTTCATATTCATCTGTTTGCCTGCAACAACCCTTGACAAACACTTTGCCAGTAGATGCTGTAAATATTTTATTCTATTATACTATTATTATGTGGGCAGAAATCATCTTTCTCTAATGAAGGCCATTCAAACAAAGAAAGAAATACTTTTTATTCAGCAGGAATGCATTCTCGCCCTCACGTCGTTCCAAACCCGTAATACTTTCTTTCATCTTCGGAACACAAATGAAGATATATTTAATGAAATCTGAGAGCTTTCTGTCCCTCCATTAACAGCTATGCAACTACCATTTTGATGCTTCATAAAAGTTCAGTGATCGTAAAACTAATCAATATGAATTGAGCGGTTTAGTCCAAATTTTCTGAAGAGACACAATCACTTTATATGATGAACAGACTGAATTTAGGCTTTTATTCACATAAACACTATTGATAAACAACAAAAACAGAAGCTCAACCAAACCTGCTTAATGCGTGAGAACAAACCTCATTGGTTCTTACAGAAGCTCAAACTTGCTTCCGCGTTACACACGAGAATGAACTTCATTGGTTCTCACGCATCAAGCATGACTTCCGTTTATCACAACTGATGTGTGAGTTGATTAATGTAAATATGTGAATAAAAGCCTAAATTCATCAAAAGTGACACTAAAGACTTTCACAAAGCAATTTCAAATAAATGCTGGTGTTTTTTTATAAATTGTTTTTGATCAAATAATGCAGCCTTGGTAAGCATTTATAAGAACATAGAAAAAATCCTACTGCCCCTAAGCATTTGAGGTTATTTTTTTTTTCTTTATGACAAGGACACATATAATATAACAGATTTATCATTCATTTGTTGGGAATAATCTCATCTTTTGGTTTGCACATAAAGTTCCCCCAAAACAGTATAAAAATATCACTTAATAATTGAAAATTACATGACTATATAATACATAGAAGAATTAGGGGTTGAATGTTAAGCAAATACTGTCTATACGACATAGGGCTGGGTCACCAACTTTCATAGCTGCCTGTCAATCAAATTAGAGTTTGGCAGTTTGTCATTTTTGTGTTCAATCACTGTGGGTGGTGAGAACTGGGTATGAAGCACAAGAAAAACACCTAGAATTCAAGTCGATAGGTATTTTCATGGGAATTATGAGAAGAGAATAAATAGGTGTTAGCTACATTTGGCTCAGCATTCATCCTGTTGTGTCTCTTTGTTCTCCAGAGCAGTATGCTCACTCTTTCACACTTGAGTTCAGGAAAATCCTATGGATTCACAGAAAGAGCGTTCAATTCACACACCTGGCATTCAATTCAAAGAGTTTTTGCGAATGCTCAAAGGAACAAGGAAATGAAAGCAGCCAAACTTCTGACATAAAGTCCTTTACAAAAGAAGAAAAGTGCCCATGAGAACAGTCATTCTTAGTGAATCAAAGATGCTAAATATAAACACATGTAATATTCAGACATGTTGCCACTGCTTCATTATGACACACACTCTCCTTGTGCGCATTTCATTACAATTTAATTTGTGTAGCTCTACTCATTACATGTTTAATGGTAACTGAAGTTGGAGAAATATAGGACAGCATGAGTTTCACACACAAAAAATATTTTTTTGAAGAATAGGAATATAAAGTCTGCATGAACACAAAAAATATATCCCAATTACCACTAGTTTGAGTAAAAAACGGGTATGTAGTGTTTTGACACATGAATTCTTGTCAGCCTTTAAAAAAAACACCTGCAATGAGTAAAGATGCTGCATTTGAGAATGCTGTGTCTGCCACCAGGTGGCCAGATTGTACTCTGCATATGACACCTTTTCAAGTCATTTACTATTCAACCTGCCTCTGAATGCAGTTCTATTCCTCCATTAACTCACAGCCGCGAGCAATGCAGGGAGAAAAACAAAGGATGGAGACCGAGAAGGCACATAGTTCAAAGCAGGGCAATATATACAGTGAAACACGAACTGTTGCTTGTTACAGTATACTGCCCTGAGAAGCTGATATATAGTATTAAAAAGCATATTCCTACCATTTACAAGGGGATCAGTAAGATTTAGTTAATAAATTAATACTTTTATTTCGCAAGGATGCATTAAATTGATAAAAAACGACAGTAATGTTACAAAACATTTATATGTCAAAAAATTATGTTCTTTTGAGCTTTCTACTCATCAAAGAATCCTGAAAAAGTATCATGTTTCCACAAAAATATTAAGCAGCTCAACTGTTTTCAACATTAATATTGAAAGAAATATTGGAAATATTGGAACCAAGAAATATTAGTTTCACTTTATTTTGATGGTCCCTTTAACACATTCTGTTGACTATAGGTAATGTTGCACCTACATGTCTACTGACTCTCATTAGAGTGTTAGTAGAGTACTAGTAGACTGGTAGGGTTAAGGTTAGAACAAGTTGACATGCAGTTGCAAAGATACTTATAGTCAGTAGAATGTCTGTTGGAGGAGCATCACAATAAAAAGTTAGCAGATATTAAGCAGACAGTGTACTGGTACTCTAATGAGAGTTAGTTGACATGTAGTTGCAAAGTTACTTATAGTCAACATAATGTTCAAAAGGGACCATCAAAATAAAGTGTTAACGAAATATTTATTAAGCATCAAATCAGCATATTAGAATGATTTCTGAAGGATCATGTGACACTGAAGATTAGAGTAATGATGCTGTAATTCAGCTTTGCCATTACAGGAATAAATTAAAATATATTAAAATAGAAAACAGTTATTTTAAATTGTAATAATATTGGTAAACCGATATTATATTATTTTATTATAAATAAAACCGACCCCAAACTTTTGAACGATAGTGTATACGATTTAGTTATGTCAATAGAATAAAGTAATCACAACAATATCATAAATTCTGATCAGTCTCTGAAGTAGAATGAAATGGCAATTAATCCAATTTGGACCCTGGCCAAACAACTATTTAAAATAATAATTTTTAGCTACTTTTGGTTGTCATAATCTATTCTTTTAAGAGCCAGGACATTTAATATGGATGAATATATCTTAAGCTAATATCTTAAGGGAGGCTAAATGTCTATTTTCCCACATATTCTTTTGCATTTTTGTCCATTGCAAGCTTGAGAAATGCTGACCTAGCACTCTTTCACCAGGAGCAGATGTCAACGCACTCCTCTCTCCTCGACTCACCATTGGTCCCTTTCTAATTAAGCTGTGCCCATTTAAGCATCCTTGTCATAAAGAAACGCTTGCATGAGCAAAACACACAAGCCTCGTCACTGTAGGAATGGGCCTGTAAAATGGTTTGATTAGTCATTTAAAGTGCCTGTAAGTTAATTAAAATCACTAGCAATTAGCAGCATTGGCATCACTTTTAAGTGTATCTCTGTCATCTTCAATTCATTAACCGGTCTTAATAATCATAATTGTGTCAGTAGTGCTGCAGTCCATGTAAACACATGACTTGGAGTGAGCATTGATCAGGACATCCAACATGCACCTCATCCAAGCAAACATAACAAAGTAAGACAACTACAGAGTTATGGATAGTGTGCGATTAATAGGTTGTGCCCAATTAAATGCAGCTGAAAGATTACTCCCTATGTCCCACGCTGAAATAATAATCTGCTATCTGATCAGTATGAGCGTGGTCCGCAGACCATACTTGACTGCTGATGAGATGTGTCTCCAAAGGGTTTCATCTGTCATAAAAGCATGAATTATTAGATACAATGATGAGTGATTACTGGGCACAATGTGTCAGAGCACAGGAAAAGAACAGACATAAAGGGAACAAAAACTTCTTTCAACTTGTTATGACTCAATGGAGTTTGAAAAAGAAAACACACTCATGCATACACACATAATCCTTCAGCCTTGGCAGACGAACAATGAAGCTCGTAATGCTAACTACTTACCTGACTCGAGAGATAATGAAAAATCGTGACAATATAAAATGCCATTGCTCTGGTACACTGACTTTCTACTTCTGAATTGGAAAATGGCTCACAATTTTCTTCCATCAAATAAAAAAATAAATAAAAAATAATAAAAATAATAAATTAAATTAGAAAACAATTAAATAAAATGTATTAAGTATTTTTATATGGAAGATTGTTCCCTTTCGATGGAACTCGCGATGCGTCAATGGTGCTTTGGGAACGCCTCCAGCGTGAATGCGTCTGAAGCATCTATGTCAACTAGTCCAATAGAAAGAATGAGCGTCACGGGCGAGTGACGTCATGACCAGGAAGAGATAAAAGCACATCCGGTGCAAACCGGCATTAGCTTCTGTTGCCTCAGCAAGCGATCTGTGTCTCTGTCTGTTATATTGTATTTACAATATATACTGTTGTCTGTATTTATATATATTTGGAGTGGCGAAACAAGTTTACAAGCTGTGTGCTTCTCCTTGCCCACGTTAGTGAACCCTTTCACGTGTACGATCACACCGATGTGATCAGTCTTGGCTGGTCCCTGGAGCGTACGATCACACCGGTGTGATTAGAACGGTCAGTGCATCACGTGATCAACTGCTGAATTCAAACGTGCTTTCGCGTGTTGGCTGGCGCTGAGCCAGAGACGGACGCACTCAGTGCTGTCATATATCACAACTATTGAGTGTTTTAAACCACATAATGTTTATTTTAGGTTTTAGACATTTAAATACACATAAGTACTAACAGAACAATGATTTTGAGTTTGGAAAATACACACTGATGTCTATGGAAGCGGCAATAATAATCCTTTCCATTATAATAACACGACACGTTTTATTCATATCAGATACACATTTTGTAAGTGGCTTTACATTTGACCCTATTCTTCTCCCAGTTCACCGGCCACTTACTTTCATATATTTCGTGAGAAGTGGAGGAATTGACGTGTTGTAAATCCAACAGATCCGATTCTCTGGACTGTACAACAAACTAAAATGGCGCCGCCCATTGTGAATACAGCTCAACTAATGCGATCGTTATAAAGATGTTTAAACAACAAAACCCATCCACTTGCACATATTTGACAATTGGAATATCAGTGTTTCATGCTATAGCTAATACATTTGTGAATATTTTTAATAAAAAAGGAAAAATGACATAAAAGCAGATCATCATTCATTCAGCGCTGTGTTGTGGTTACGCTGTGTCACGTGACAAGAAATGACGCGTCACCATGGAACAATTAAAGTGACAAGTTCTAAATAACGGTCGCCTTGAAAAACTCACGCTGGGGGGTCAGTTAGAATATTTTAAACTTATGTGTGAAAGGGATAACGGGTGGGGATACACATAAGCTTTGTGTGATTTGTTTGGGAGTGGAGCATGCGGTTTCAGCCTTTGAGGGGGCTGAATGCCAACATTGCGAAATGTTCCGCTTCGCATGCTCTGCTCCCGCCTGTCACTTTTTGAGGAAAGTGGCCAGGCTCGCGATCCTCAGGGTGCAGGACCCGCTGTTGCCGAGGCAACACGGAGAATGCATTCCTGGGGATCGCAAAAGATCTTTCGGAGTGGTTGGAGACGGGTCCGAGGGCCTTTTCTCCTTCTTTACCCGGAAGATCCAGTTCTCTCCCCCCGGTGTCGGTAGCCCGCTCTGCAGCTTCTTCCGCCCGGGGAAAGAGCCCACCAATGCTTCAGTGCTCTTCCTCCGAAGAGGTTGATGTACTAAGCATTGGAAGTGAAAGCACACACATGGGAGAAGGAGATTCGCCACCTCCTTCTCCCGCATATGAGGAGCTGGTGGAGGTGATCACTCATGCTGTAGAAAAATTACATATTGAATGGCCAGCCGAGAAAAGGGGTGCTCGTCCAAAAGCAAATTAGACGAGAGCTTCCTAACATCCAGTATTTCACCTCCACCACGAGGCCTTCCCTTTTTCCCCGATCTTCACAGTGAGCTGTCTAGATCATGGAATAAGCCATACTCTTCATGACTTTTCAGCCCTCAAGTTAATTTATATTCAGGGATTAGAGGGTTGAAAGAGTATGGGTATGAGTCGATGCCCCGGGCTGAACAGACGCTCGCGAGTTATCTGTTGCCCGGTCCAGCATCATCTCTGAAGGCCTCGGCTTTGCCCACCAAGCCATTAAAAACAACATCTAATTTGGTGGGCAAAGCATATACGGCAGCAGGTCAAGCTGGAGCCTGCCTTCACACGATGGCAGTGCTTCAGGCTTATCAGGCTGATCGGCTGGGGGATATTGATAAGAGCGAGGGAGTTGGGCCCGATGAGGTTCGCGAACTTCGTCGGGCCACAGATCTGTCTCTCAGGGCTACTAAGGAGACCGCCAGAGCAATTGGGCGGTCAATGGAAGCCCTTGTCAAGTCATCTTCATTTATATAGCGTTGAACAATGGATTGTTTCAAAGCAGCTTTACAGAGATAAACATAATTTAAGGTAACAGATTGTTTTGGCTTTATAGCGGTTCTTGAATAATGTTACTTCCAGCTAAAGTTAACTTTGATTGATTCACCTCCATTGAAATGATAAGACTTTAAACGCGAACCTGTGATTAACGCTGACGGCGTTCACATGCTCATTCAGAATTGATTCTATAGTTATGTGCTTTTAAAATATGTGCGCAGGTTTGTAATTCATACAACCCATGCCTAAACAAACTACTTTTCTTGCCTATAAATTTTGATACAGAATTTTGTTTTATTTTATCACTTCAGGGTACGCGAGCCGGAATTCACAACGCTTTATCTGTAGAGTCCTCCATAGGTAGAGGAGCTACTGAGAGACACCTCTGGCTGAATCTCGCGGAGATCAAGGAGAAGGAAAGAGCTTTCCTCCTTGATGCTCCGGTTGAGCCTTCTGTGTCTTCTGGATAGATTCCAGGAGGCCAAAAAACAGTCAGAGGCTTTTAAAAAGTTTCTCCCTCTCCGTATCGTTCCCCCTTCTCATATAGAGCACAACAAAAAGAGAGTGTTTCGTCTTGCGCACCTCCACACAAACACTGGAAGCAGACGCAATACTCTCAGCCGAAGTCTTCTAAGTCGAAGCCGGATCTGAGGACCGTTCTTCAGGCTAAGAAGACTTCGGCTCTAAAAAAGAGGTCCTGACGCCACTGGCGTCAGTCCTGTGAGGGCAGCCCCAAGAGAGGCTGGTTCCCTTAGTAGATTTTCTGGCAGCGTGGAAGCTACTGACAAATATATCTCGTTGGGTCCTGCAGATAGTAGAGGAAGGATACAGAATCCAGTTCGGTTCTCGTCCTCCATGCTACAACGGGGTGTTGCTCACGGTAGTACATCCCGAGCAGGCTCTGGTAACGGTGCAATAAGTAAAGACCCTGTTAGAGAAGGAAGCTATAGAACAGGTGTACTCACCCGACAGAGAGTCTGGTTTTTTACAGCCGTTATTTCATTGTTACAAAAAAGGATGGAGGGTTGCGTCCCATTTTAGATCTTTGTCTGTTGAATCGTTCAGTACAGAAACTCAAGTTCAAGATGCTAATACTCAAACAGATCGTGACCCAAATCAGATCCGAGGACTGGTTTGTCACGATAGATCTGAAAGACGCTTACTTCCATGTCTCCATCCTCCCTCAGCACAGGAGGTTCCTGAGGTTTTCTTTCGGGGGAAAAGAATACCAGTATCGGGTACTTCCATTCGGTCTAGCTTTATCACCCCGCACATTCACGAAGTACGTAGATGCAGCTCTGGCCCCGCTCAGGCTGCAGGGCATACGCATTCTGAATTACATAGACGACTGGCAGATTCCAGCGGAATCAGAGCAGTTAGCGGTTCGGCACCAAGGTGTCATTCTCGCTCATATGCAAATGTTGGAGTTGAGGCTTAATGCCAAGAAGAGTGTGCTTTCTCCATTACAGAGGACCACTTTCCTTGATGTGGTCTGGGATTCAGTCACGATGCAAGCCGTTCTATCGCCGGCTCGTGTAGCTGTTATCCTCACAGCCACAAAGGAGCTAAAGCTAGGCCAGTCACGCACTGTAAAACAGTTCGAGAGACTGTTAGGCCTCATGGCAGCAGCGTCCAATGTGATACCCTTTGGCCTGCTGTACATGAGACCTTTGCAGTGGTGGCTCAGGACCAGAGGGTTCTCCCCGAGGGGAAACCCACTTCGTGCGATCAAGATTACGCAGCGGTCCCTCCGTGCCTTGGTTAAATGGAGGAAACACTGGTTCTTAACCCAAGGTCCGGTGTTGGGAGCTCTTTGCCATCGAGTTGCTATCTCGACAGATGCTTCCCTCACCGGCTGGGGTGCGGTAATGGAAGGCCGCTCGGCTCAGGGTCTGTGGAGGAGTCATCATCTCTCTTGGCACATAAATTGCCTGGAGATGATGGCTGTCTTCAATGCATTGAGACATTTCCTCCCAGATCTAAGGGGCCATCATGTGCTCGTCCGGACAGACAACACATCGCTGGTCTCTTATCTGAACCGTCAGGGGGGTCTGCATTCGCGTCCACTATGCAAGTTGGCGCACCAGATCCTCCTATGGTCCCTGGGGAAGGTACTCTCCCTGAGGGCAGTGTATATTCCGGGGGACTAGAATATTGGGGCAGACATCCTGTCGATGCAGGAGCTGAGGCCAGGGGACTGGAGACTCCACCCCGAGGCGGTGGAGAAAATTTGGGAGTTTTACGGCCAAGCAGAGGTGGATCTGTTTGCGTCTCAGTACACAACGCAATGTCCACTTTGGTTCTCCCTTACTCACCCAGCCCCCCTGGGGCTGGATGCTATGGTGCAGACGTGGCCGAGGCTACGTCTGTACGCATTTCCCCCTGTTGCTCTGCTCCCAGGAGTTCTGGAGCGAATCCGCCAGTACGGAATAAGCCTACTGTTAGTAGCACCACGCTGGACAAGTCGAATCTGGTTTGCGGACCTCCTTCTAGACGGTCCTCCTTTGGAGATCCCGATCAGGAAAGACCTTCTGTCTCAGGCCGGGGGCACAATATTTCACCCCCGGCCAGAGATTTGGAATCTGTGGGTTTGGCCTCTGAGGGGGCCCAACTCATAGAGAGTGGTCTCTCAACTGAGGTTGTTGAGACTATTCTAAGCTCCAGAGCTCCTGCTACGAGGAAACTTTATGCACTTAAATGGAGATTTTTTTCTTTATGGTGTCACCAGCATTAGTGGGATCCAGTTAACTGTTCAGTAAACACAGTACTCGAGTTCCTGCAAGAGCGCTTTACGTCAGGTCTATGTCCTTTCACGCTCAAGGTAGAGACCTGCGCGGGACACAATTTTCAGATCTGCTCCCGCAGTGTTCAGTCCCGCTCCCGCCCGCTACCGCAAAGATTTGTCATTTTTAGTCCCGCTCCCGCCCGCATCTGTGATATAATGTCCCGCTCCCCCCCGCACTTTCTGTCTGACGAAAGGTCTTGGGGAAAAAAATGCGTGCGCACAAAATTCCTTACCAATACTTGGTAACATATTTATTGGTAAGCCTGCATATGTTCAACCATACAAAACATTAAATAGGCATCAGTAACTAACGCCAACAAAGATAAACATTAATCGGCCCACATTCCATTAGGCTTAACGTGTAACATAAAAACAGCCTTAGGCATTGCCTACACATAGGAACATTTGTAAAACGGATCATTCTTATCTACTATATTATAGACTTCACTATATCACAGGCCATTTAACATTTAAAATGTGATCACAAAACACGAAACGGTCCCATATTACGAACAGCATAATATTCACAACAGTACTAACAGCTAACAGTAACCAAAAACAAAAATATATTCGATTAGGTAATATTATTATCTATCTAATATATATAATTAGATAATGTTCCTGTCACATTATAGGCTAGCCATGAACTAAAACATTGAGACTAAAAAACTATTTGGGCTTTGAGCCGCTCAGTGCAGGTATTAAACTGAAAATAGCCTGTGTGCCTACCTTTTAATTTTATTAATAATAATATGAATATGAATAATAAGAAGAAGAATAAAAGTAAAAACTCAGCAGGTCGCTAAAAGAACCAGCTGCTGCTTAGGATATCGGGTTCTTTGAATAACCATGAAGGAAAAATAGGTTGTTTACTGATGAGGGCTTCAGCACACTGCGTCTTTGCTCCAGTATGCAACCACAAATGCTGAAAGCCCATTCGGACGGTGCGCTGGAGGCTGGGACACATAGTACATGGCATGCCAGTTTGGAAAGAGTGGGAGATTCAAAGCAATGTTTCTTCCACCACGGGAGGATATCTTTGGGTTGGTGTGATTCGGATCCATCTGAAGCACTAGAGGGACTCTGTTCCTCGTCCATGCTGTCTATTTTGAACTTGAACTAGCTTTCGAATTCGAACACGGAGCAGCGGGAAGGAATTCTCTAAACAAGTGTGCGTGAGATTAGGCCCCGCCCTACCCGACAACATTCACAAGTTTAGGCTGTTTAAAACGTTTTTATTGCTGCCAATCAGAATCTCCCTCACAACTACAAATTATGTACGCTACTTTCATCATTTATATATTTTACTTTGCACTCATATTTAATTTGCAGGAGTGCAGCGTATCATCCCTCCCGCCCGCACCAGCAAGTGCACCTCATCATCCCGCCCGCTCCCGCAATGACCTTTCAAAATTTGTCCCGTGCCGCACTGTTTTGCGTCGCGACCCGCGGGAGTGCAGACCTCTAGGTCAAGGTCTACGTGGCGGCCATTGCGGCTTTCCACGCCCTGGTGGGTGGTACATCGTTGGGTCGAGACCCCTTGATTACACGTTTCCTTCATGGCACATTGAGGCTGAGGCCTGCAACTCGCACTAGGGTGCCAGCTTGGGACCTAGCAATAGTTTTAGAAGGCTTTTCTAGGGCTCCATTCGAGCCCTTAGAGTCGGTTTCAGATAAATTTCTTAAACCCCGTTCACACCGCCAGCGACACGCAGCGACAAAGCGACATGATCCCATTCATTTCAATGGAGCGCTGGCGACACGAGTGACAGTGACCGTTGGCGACAGAATGTGGGCATGTCAAGCGAAAAGAGACAAGCGACAAAAGTTGAGAAATTTCAACTTTATGCAAATGAGAAGCGATTTTCGCGAGCGACAACCAATAGGAAAGAAGACTTTCAGTGGAGCTCACGTCACCGTCTCGAGTGCAGCCAAGACAGAAGAGTTCAAGGGAGATTTCACTGTTTTATATGATTTGACTGTAACCACATACATGGATATAATAAAATGACGAATGGAAAAGAAACTGTCGACAGTCTCAGTGAGTTTAATTCATATACATTTATAGTTCGAGTGTTGTAATTTTATTATGCAAGTTTATCACTGCTGCAGATCATTTTACAGTTTCCCCTGCATTATGTTGACTATTAGAGACAAGAAAATGTATTATTTGTCAAATTCGAATGACGTTTTAGTAATTTATGACAGAATGAGTGAGTTTAATTTGTTGATTGATCGATCGGTAATCTAGTAAATGATTTAATCCACTGAACACCGCTGTGGTAATATAAAAACACTCTCCCAATTTGAGCCTAATTCCTAGTCAAATTAAAATGATATAGTTGTATATGTCACTTCTGATGGTATTTTGTATAGATATATGGCCAGACGTGCAGTCTACCAATAACATTAGAGCGACAGCACTAAGAACGCCCACAAGCAACTTTACAGTACAGAGACTAGCGACATGTAGCGACAAAATCGCTGGCAGTGTGAACGGGGCTTTACTCTTAAAGGGTTAGTTCACCCAAAAATGAAAAATGAGTCATCAATTACTCACCCCCATGCTGTACCAACCCCGTAAGGCCTTCGTTCGTCTTCGGAACACAAATGAAGATATTTATGATTAAATCTGAGAGGTTGATCACTCCTCCATAGGCTCCCTAAGGGAATGACACCGGACGGCCCAGAAAGTCATTAAAGAAAATGTTTAAATATTCCATGTCACAACAGTGGCTCAACTATAAGTTTATCAAGCGACGAGAATACTTTTTGTGCGAAAAAACAAACAAAAATAACGACTTTATTCGACTATTCCTTTTCTTCCTTGTAGGCCTGAAACGAGACTTCAAGAGATCTCCACGACGCGCACGCGCGAGAACTTAACTGAAGTAGTTGAAGGAGATCGCAATTCTCGCGCATGCGTCGTGGAAATCTCTTGAAGTCTCGTTGTCAAAATTCCGGCCAGTTGATAATACCTAGAATATCTAAATTGACTGCTGGCTGTAGATCCTTTTCCTATTTAGCACCAAAACTTTGGAACAGTCTTCCTACCATTGTCCGGGAAGCAGACACACTCTGTCAGTTCAAAGCTAGACTAAAAACACATCTCTTTGACCTAGCATACACATAATACATTATAGACTTCTATAAATTCAATGTTAGGCTGCATAGATTAGGTCAGCCGGAACTGGGAACACTTCCCTTAAATCTTGATGTACTCGGTACATCATAAGAAGAATGGCATCTACGCTAATATTAGTGTCTTTGTTTATCCCGAGGTTTTCCCGCAGCCTGCCGGATCCAGGCCGTGTCCAGATCTGACGAAGGAGATCCGCCTGGACCCGATGACAATGCAGTGCTGAAGTATCCACTATCCTCTCCCTATGGAGGATCCCTTCCCCACTCTACAGATAAAGCGTTGTGAATTTCGGCTCACGTACCCCGAAGTGATAAAATAAAACAAAATGCTGTATCAAAATTTATAGGCAAGAAAAGTAGTTTGTTTAGGCTGTGTTGTATGAATTACAAACCTGCGCACATATTTTAAAAGCACATAACTATAGAATCAATTCTGAATGAGCATGTGAACGCCGTCAGCGTTAATCACAAGTTCGCGTTTAAAGTCTGATCATTTCAATGGAGGTGAATCAATCAAAGTTAACTTTAGCTGGAAGTAACATTATTCAAGAACCACTATAAAGCCAAAACAATCTGTTATCTTAAATTATATGTTTATCTCTGTACAGCTGCTTTGAAACAATCCATTGTTAAAAGCGCTATATAAATGAAGATGACTTGACTTGACTTGACTATTTCGTCCCTCAAAAGAGTTGGAGACCTTCAGGCCCTTTCGGTTTCCCTCACCTGCCTTGAATTTGCACCGGGGATAGTCAAGGCATTCTTACACCCAAAACAGGGATACGGCCCTAAGGTGCCGACCATGATTCCGAGGCCTATTGTGCTGCAGGCTTTCTGTCCTCCTCCTATTACCTCTTCGGACCAGGAAAAGCTGAACCTCTTGTGTCCAGTGCGAGCACTAGACACTTATGTTCATCGGACTTCTTCGTGGAGAAAATCCGACCAGCTATTTGTTTGCTTTGGATCACCCAAGAAAGTTCTTCCTGCCTCTAAGCAGACGGTCAGTAAGTGGATAGTCGAGGCTAATTTACTTGCTTACGAGTACTCTGACCAGCTGTGTCATTTGGCTGTCAGAGCTCATTCTTTGAGGGGTATGGCGGCCTCTAAAGCCTTATTATTTGGGATTTCTCTCCAAGATTTTTGTGATGCGGCAGGCTGGTCCTCACCGCTCACGTTCGTGAGGTTTTACAGCTTGGACCTGGATGCTGCCCCAGGGTCCCAGGTGCTTAGTGTTTAGTGAAAACAGGCTGACGCTCAGGAACTTGAAAGTTTGGCGTTTTGGGTATTCTCGTTCCCAAAGCGTCGTTGACGCATTGCAAGTTCCCTCGAAAGGGAACGTCTCAGGTTACGACTGTAACCATAGTTCCCTGAGAAAGGGAACGAGACGATGCGTCACCCTGCCATACTTCCTGGATCCCTGTGATCGGCTTGCTTCGGCAATGTGCTTTTATCTCTTCCTGGTCATGACGTCACCCGCCCATGACGCTCATTCTTTCCATTGGACTAGTTGACATAGATGCTTCAGACGCATTCACGCTGGAGGCGTTCCCAAAGCGCCGTTGACGCATCGTCTCGTTCCCTTTCTCAGAGAACTATGGTTACAGTCGTAACCTGAGACGTTTTTTTTTTTAAGCAAAAACCTCACTAAATTATTATCTCTTTCTAACAGACATTTTATGTAATTCAAACATATTTTTTAAATTTTGGAATTTCATTGCATTCCATAAAATATCAAACCAAGTAGCATCTGCAGAAATTACCCATTTATTATTTGCATTGTGGCATTTTGCTTGGAAACTTGATTTTGTAATTTATCTAATCCAATGACATTATACGTTTAATTGTTACTTAATCATAATCATGCCTCTGGATACATTGAATATAATAATGTAATTTTGACAATTTTATACTTACATACAGTACATATCTAGTTCAGTTCAGTGAATAGGTCCTTTACATGCAATCTGTAAGCAATCACATCATTAGCACATGGCACAAGCTGATTGGCCTCTGCTGATCCTGCAGTCAATTAGATTGCTTGCTCAACATTTAAATAGTCTGGTTAACTGTTTGCTGTAAGCTAGTCAGATCTTCTGAAACCCTCCACCTCCCCAGCTCCACCTCCTATGGAATTTATGTTTGTCTATTTATGCAGCAGCATATCACATACACATGCTTACAGCATTGTGTATACGTATCTATTATCATTAGTAAGTCCATACTTCCTCAGCATCAGCGTAGCAGATCTAATGCGCCAAGACCCAATACATTAACATTGCCATATTCAATAGCATGCTAAACTATTCCAAAAGTTGTCATGGTGGAAATATTCATAGTCTATGCTGTGAAGACTCAAGCATGCATTACAATATCTACAATAAATCTTACAGAATTAATGGTTATCCATTAGAGCTCTGACCTTGTGAGTCTGACTGGTTAATCATCAATACATGTCATGCATTTCATAGATTACATGCTTTGAAAAGCAGTGTTTCAAAAGAATAGGCCTCCTCATTGTCTCTCAGCAATTACTGAAACTCACAATGGCGCATGTCCGCCTGCTTTTATGTGTGCTTTTCCTCTGACGTACCGTTTCACTTCTCTCTTTCAATCACATTCATCCCACACGGCCTCCAGCTTTCCAGATGAGCCCTATTCCCATTCCACCACTTAAACATAATCAAAGGCATTACGCAAATCCATGAAAGACTTCTAATTCACAGCAAGGCCATAATCACAGTCTACTCTCTTTATTTTGCACACAGAACTTTTTCTGAAAGCCTGCTCCATGTAATCGAGGGGGTTCTGATTTTGACACAATTCTATTCTCTGTCCCCATTGAAGGAGTCAAAGCTAAAGAGAATATTCTTGTTCACCTGACAGCTTTCTTTTTGTGTTCTTCAAGATCTCTGATACAGCTTTGTGCTTTCTGAATACGTGCTAATGGATTAGGCTTTAAAAGCCGAGGTACACTTTCTGACTGAGACTAGCTTACTGGCTCTCCTCTCTCTATAGTGGAAAGGATTTTTGGTGGGTTCACAGTTCCCATGTTTTATTGCATGCATTCTCTATGGTTCAGTCGCTCTGTCTCCTGCCAGCGTATAGGAGATCAATCAAAGCTTGTTGTGAGGGTGCTGAACTGCCTTTGGCTCATTTTGCTCATCCAAATGCATCCTATTACACATAATGTGTACTCTACGTTTTATTGCCGAACTCTTTGCCTCTTCTCTCATTACATTTAACCCGAACAAACTAGCTCTCCTTCATCTAAGAAATAATTTAATCTACTAATATCTGATATTGATGGATTGTAGTAAATATTAGCAGTTGAATCGCTCTTCTTTGTATTTCCATTTCTCACCTTCTTGAATGTTGGTGTGAACTTTTCAATTATTTTCAATTATGTTCCAGGAAGATGAGAATTGCAGCCTACTCACCCATTTGTCTGCATGATATATGGGTTTGAGCAAACAAATTTGACCAATAGAGGGTGCAATAATTTTTTTTTTTTTAAACTGCAATAGGGATGGATATACATTTAATTTAATTTAATTTCTGCTTCATTTTTTTATGTCAGGAAAGCCTAGGCAATATCATAAAATGTAAATTACAATAAAGCAGTAATGGTTAGTAGCCTCGGGTGGTCTTAATAACCTTCTTCACATCTGCTGAGTTTTCCATATGCATAATGGGCACTACATGAATGAAGAGACGTAACTTGATTAAACTATGGAAAATTTTATCCGGCTCCTGGCAATCACACACAACAGTAATATCTTCACGCTGCATTTGTCCACTTCATCAGTCCAAGGGATATGGATAATATATAATAACAATTAATCTGTTCTTGGTGGAGTTTATTGCAGTGATAGGTCTACTGTTAAAACAAAAATCTGAACGTTACAGTTCAATAAATTCAATGGTATAAAACCCTTGTAAGACGATGACGTCATGGACATGCTTATTACGTGTTAAATCTTGTTTCATCGCTATCTAATGGCCTGGCAGCAGAAGGTTTTTATTAGTTTTCGCAGATCAATGGGGATTGTTTTGACAATGGTGTCTCTGTATGTGGAAAACTCAAAGGGACTCAAAAAACTTCAACATATTGTTGTCGTATAAACGTATAGCCTACCCTAAGCAAAGACATAAGGCTCATTTGAGATGAGCAAAATCTGCGCAGAACCGATCACCGGTGATCAACGCTAGATGCATGCCGGTTAGAAATAAGTCCGAGTGTGGTCCTACTTGCTCTGATGTCATGCTGAGTGACGTATGTCAAAAAACTCTCGCGACGGCGAGGCGGACTTGTCGGATTCTGCAGTTGGACACAGTTGCTCTCCACCGACTGCGCTAATCAAAAGCACGATGGCTAACGACTTGCTGAAGACACAGCTTAAAGGCCCACTGAAGTGGCTTGAAACGCCCAGCTTTATATGATGCGTTGATGTAATTTCCACTGAAACATGAAGCTAAGGCGGGACATATTGAGTGGCTCCTCCCCCTTTTCAAATGGCCAATAGCGTTTAGTTTACCTCACAGACTGCCAGTCGTACTTGACAGCACCATGGAAATGAATCCGAGCGCTGATACGTTGGATTCATTAGAGGTGTGAATAAATTCTAGCCATTTCATTCTGAAAACGGAATGAAACTTGAGCGTTTGAGCAACTGAACACACATCTCCAACCCATATTGCTCCATGACGTGACAACGGTAGTGATGTCCAGTTCGTGAACGAATCGTTCTTTTGAACCGTTTCTTTTTCTGTGAACCGGTCGAACCAGTTCACCAAATCGAACTGAATCATTCAAAACAGAGTCAGCGCTGATCTAGTTTTCTAAAGTTACTCGATTTCGGATGTGCCTGACGCTCACTCCGACTTGAAATAAACAATATCCCGGAGTGTGTTACTCTAGTAACTCCGACAGTTAACTGATGGAACTGATGAACATGAGCAGCTGACACTGAGCATGCGTTTACTACCGAACGTACTGTCAGGTACAGCCATGGTCGCTTTGGCCAGGTGGTATTTATAGAATAGGGGGCGGGATGCTTCAGATTCTAGAGAGCATTTGATTGGACAGAAGATGTGATCAGAAGATGAAGTCCGCTGTGACGTCATAAAAAGCCATGATTCATTTGAATGGAAGTGAGAGACTGTAAGTTTTGAATGCTTATATCTCCTAAATGTGAATTTTTTCATTGTTTTGGAACACACCAGCTTATTTAGGCTATAATATTAAGGCTAACACATTCATCCTAAGAGCTAAAAAACTTACACTTTTATTCCAGGGGGCCTTTAATGCTCATTGGTTTAAACAAGCGTGATGCATTGTTCTCTTTTAAAATGTTTGGTTAATTAACTCTGATTTCATGCGATCTCTATATGGGTTAAGTGATTGTTATCATATTTATAAAAAAAATATATTAACATGTCTGTATTAAAGTAAAAATAATTGCTAAACACGTATTTCAAATGGAATTAAATAACAAGTATTTTGGGTGTTTTGTTCATTCTATTTATTTTCATATAAAAGCAAAAGAACATAAATCACATCCGGTTTATTAGCCCAGTAGCAACACAGCACACGAGCGTGAATCCCGCAATATCTGTCTTTGATCTCACAGGTGTCTGATCCACTGCGAGAAGAGAGAACTGTCCGACTTGCCTGCCCTTTTTTCACTCCTCCCTACATTTCAGGCGAGGAGCATCTCAGACAAGCCTATACAGAAAACTGGGCTTAAAGGCACAGCTAAACCAGATGACCGATAACCAGATAACGACACACAGGTGGCAGTGATCAAACAATAATGAACAAAACTCCAGCTGGTGGAAGTAACAACAGCAGTGGCCAAAAGTGATGTCCGCAGGGGGATGTTTGTTTTTAATGAAACTACAAGTTTGACTAAACCATCAAAATATCTACTATATTTACAAATATTTTAAATAAAAAAACTAAACTTGGTTAAAGTATTTATCTGACAAAATTATTTGGCAAAAAAGGCAAAAACTACAGCCACAAGTTTTATTTCACTATGCAAAAAAAAAAAAAAAAAAACATGCATAGAAAAACATAAAGCTCACAGAAAAAAGCATACATTTATTACACCATAATTAGTTACTATTTTGTTAGTTCTCTTTTGTTTTTGCATGTGTTAATAATTTCTTTGTATGACAATGTGGTCAAAAATGATGTCTGTTCAATTTAGGATGTTTCATTGTGTTATCACAAATAAAATAATTGACTCCAAGCACAACTATGCAATATGCTGACGAAATCCTTTACACATTTTTAATAACATTTGAATATTGCAAAGATGACAATTTTTGGTAACACTTTATTTTACGACCCGCAAACAACTGGGTAAGTACACTGAAATTACGGTGTACGTTTCTGTAATTATAGTGTACTTCCGTGTAGGTATAAGGGAACAATATGTTAATTTTGGGGTAATAAGGGGGTAACAAGCAGATATACAACCTGCAAATAAATTCGCAAGTAGACTGAAATTACGATGTACGTTTCTGTAATTATAGTGTACTTCCGTGTAGGTATAAGGGAACAATATGTTAAGTTTGGGGTAATAAGGGGGTAACAAGCACCACTTTAATTTACAGCCTGCAGGAGTTACACTTACCCTGTAACTACACTGAACAAGGGGGTAACAAGCACCACTTACTATGTAGCAATACGAAACAACACTATTTGCACTGTAATTACAGAGAACGGTACTGTTATCAAGAAAACAAAACAACAAAAAAAGTTTTAATTACACAGTATATTTGCCCTGACATTTAAGTGTCGTTCAGTGGGATAAGGTAAGTACTAATTACCACATGGTACAGTCTAAATTAAAATCATAACAGAAAATAATTATTTTGATTTAACATTATGTAATCTAGTAAGAAAAGCCAATAAATTTGATTTTTATCATAGTATATATATATATGTATGTTTAATTTTCAACCCACAGATGTCAAAATTACCATGTAACATTGCACAATAACTTATTTTGCGAGAAATGTGATACATTTTATTAACAACAGACGTACAATTTTTGCCTGGTATATATTAAAAGAATAGGTACCTGTTATTTTTTAACTAATTAAATAATTTGCTTGTATATCTGCTTGTTACCCCCCTATTACCCCAAACTTAACATATTGTTCCCTTATACCTACACGGAAGTACACTATAATTACAGAAACGTACATCGTAATTTCAGTCTACTTGCGAATTTATTTGCAGGTTGTATATCTGTTTGTTACCCCCTTATTACCCCAAAATTAACATATTGTTCCCTTATACCTACACGGAAGTACACTATAATTACAGAAACGTACACCGTAATTTCAGTGTACTTACCCAGTTGTTTGCGGGTCGTAAAATAAAGTGTTACCCAATTTTTCGCCCAGACTCCCTGGTCACTACTGTATATCTCTGTAAAACATATTTTCCTATAAATGTAGGACAGCCAAGTACCTCAATTTAATATCCTTTTATCCAACTATACTGAAAAGTTCAAACTGAATTTCACTCAACATTTCTCAGTCTTTCTGTTAAATTTGTTACTATTTACTATAACTGTTAAATGAAAGACTATATACAGTATACTGTATACAAGAAATGTGTCATTATGGTTGCAAAACTTTCCTGTTAGGGGGAAAAAAACACAACCTCATTTGAATAAATGCCCTGAGCTCTGGGAAGTCTAGCTTTTTTAGCATTTAGATTACGCATTTTGGTTTGTATTTACTATAAGCAGCTCCATTAGTCAGGATTTTAAGCTGTAATGTATACTGTAATATCTCTGTGCCTCAGCTGTTCTCATAGTTGATGATAATTCACTCTGCTAACAAGCACATGTTAATGCCTGACAGGTTAATGACTGTGTGTTTAGGTGATAAGTGTTTGTTTACAGTGTGACATCCACCAGCAATTCCTTATCGTCTGTTCCCTAACAAATAGAGTGACTTCTCTGGAAGTGTCGTATCAGAAGATAACTGCATTGCAGATGTGTCAGGCTCTTCAGCTCAGCCAGGGGTGTGAAATTCAAAGTAATTGGGATCTGAAGGATTTGGATACCTCCTGCTTTCCCTGAGAGTGTCTTCAAGGAGGGTGTCAAAGATTCATAGTGGCTGTGGACAAAATGAAATGTCTATTTATGAACTGCAAAACAATAAAATATCTGTGAAATTGAAAGCTATGCAAAAGCAGGTGTGTGTCAGACTGGACAGTGAGTCCAGACATAGTCTATTTTTTTTTTTTATGAACAGGGAATGATATACTATTGCCAGCAGAGGGCAACAGAGTGTAAAGAAACTGAATAAGGATTTGTCAGAAAAATCTACCTCACCCACACCTTGACTTTATATTTTTAAATGGCCACTTAATGGTAAATAACTCAATATTAAGCATTTATTTGAAGAATTCAATCCAATATTTTCACATATAGTGCTACTGTACACAAGAAAGCATTTAGCTTGAACCACACAACTAAGTGTGACATCTAATTTAGGTTAAGGGGATATTTCACCCAAAAATGCAATTGTCAAATTTTGGATCTCATTGGCTTTCATTCTATGGTCAAAACACTTTTAAAATATCTTCTTTTGTGTTCTAGAAAGAAAGTCAGATGGGTTTGGAATGACATGTGGGTGAATTAATGATTGATGACAGAATTAAAAGAAAATTGTGAACTATCCCTTTAACAGCAGGATTTATTTGAAAGCAACAAGTCCAAAGCAAAGAACAAATACTTTCTCCATCTGTCATCCTTTATGTAACTTTGTAAGCTTAAAATAATAATAGGACAGTGTGTAAAAGTACAGTTTGACCTGTTGAACAAACAGTACAAAAACACGAATTCCGTGGACACAACGAACCCTTCATTGAAGAAGAGACACGATCTGCATTATACTTACACCGTTTACTCTTAAAAATAAAGGCTTTATTGGCATCAATGGTTCCATGAAGAACATCCATGGAACCTTTCCCTTGAAATATTCTTTATAATGAAAAAAGGTTCTTTAGATTATTAAAATGTTCCTTACAATAAGAAAAAAGAGTTCTTTTAAGAACTGTTTCATGAGTTCACACTTATATAATCAAATATAGAGTAAAGAGCATGTGTAGGCCTATTTGACGCTCTGTCCGGGGGTAGGGCTGCGAGATTGGAATGTGGCCCGAACCCAGAATACTCCCCCAGTATCCCATGGCAGGGATAAGAACAGATAAGAGTGAGGAGATGGGGTGGAGGAGGGATGCTGGAGAACTGTCATGGGACAGAGGTGAGTCAGCTATTTATAGTCAAGTCACCTTTATTTATATAGCGCTTTTTACAATTCAGATTGTTTCAAAGCAGCTTTACAGTGATAATAGGAAAATAATGCAACAAAGTTGCATTAAGTAACTTTAGTGTTGATTCATTTACATTGTTATTGAATTAGTTAATTTATCTATACTCTGGAGAAAACAGTAATGTCATTGTCCAGCTCAGTTCAGTTCTCATATAATTGTGTCAGTGCTGTCAGATCAAAAATATGTTGAATAATATTTATAAATAGGCCTCCTCATGTAGATTATCTGAACATGCTAATCCCAAACTTTGTTAATAAAACATAATTTACTAAAAGCTTCTTTGGGGAACTCAAAATGGTTATTCTATGGCATCTCTTTGAAACCCCCCTTTTGGAACCTTTGTTTCAAGAGTGTTCCTGTGAAAATAATGCAACCAATTAGCCATAATTCCTGCTCTGTTTTAAAAAGCAATCAAAGTTAATTTTCATATTTTGTGCACTAATTGCTTATAACTTAATTGCACTAATTTTGTGACATAAAGCAGTCCTTATCTACACTACTGTTCAAAAGTTTGGGGGTCAGTTTCATTTTCTTTTTTGGAAGAAAGGAATACTTTTATTCAGCAAGTACACTTTAAAAGGGATTTTCACTTTTGATAAATTTTTAAGTGCTTGCTGAATAAAAGTATATATATATATATATACTTTCTAGTTATACTTTCTAGTATGACTTTTGCTTTCTAGTCATCAAAGAATCCTGAAAAAAGTTTAATGGTTTCTACAAAAAATATTAAGCAGAACAAATACATTTAGCATAGATAATAATAATGTTTTTTTTGTGAGGACCAAATGAGCATTAGAATGATTTCTGAAGGATCATATACTGCCAAAAACCTATTGCTTTGAATCACAACATTTGAATTGACCTCTCCTGTGACAGTTCCAAGCAAAAACAGAATTATTTTAATAGTATTATCAATATGTCAGCAATTGATTACATGAGCTTCATGAGAAAACTCTGCTTTCCAGCCCTATGATTATGTGGTTGTCTCAGAGCGGAGAATATAAATTACAATTTCACCAATGAGCTTTTTGTTTAGAGCTTCACTTTATTCTTGTCACGGAGCGATGGGCCCCTGAATCAAGTCCCATTTTCAGCCCAACAAAAGCTCTATTCTCTCCAGGCTAGCGAAGTGATGCGGTTACCGCCAAGTCACATTTAGTGGAAAACAATGTACGACATTCTGATTAAGACGAAAGCTTGCGCTTACACTCAATACTTTGGGTTAATAAAGGTATTGACCCACACGATGGAAAAAAGGCTATTGGAGCCTTTTAAGACTTTAAAGTCCGCATGAAATAAAAAATTACGATTCTTATTTTTTAATGAAATATTGCAGTATTTATTATAAAAGATTTATCGTTGCACATCATTATTTAAAAAAAAAGCATGTGTCCATAACTTTCTCTTCCTGTTCCAATGACATCTCTTCTCTGATGACGTGTTTCCTGGCGCAGCATTTTTTTTTCTTGTTCAAAAGTACACGTCACAATATAGGGAATAAAAAGACTATCGCAACTTCATGACGACTTTTTTTTTTAACTTCACTGACCTTCTTAAATTCAAAGGAACACAAAATAAGAATTTTAATAGAATCTGCATGCAGCTCTTTTCCACACAACCACAGTTAAGTGACCACAACTGTCAAGATACAGAAATGACCAAGAATACAATAACAGCAGTAGATGAGAACGGGCTGCAGTAGCCTACATATGAATCATGTGCTATATAGGCCTGTTTCGTTATTATGAAATATTATTTGTAAATTTGGGGGAAGAAAAAGCAGGATCCTTTTTGTCATGTCCTATATGCATTAAGCATCAGTCTTGATTAGGCTACTACAGTTTCTCTCAGATGACCTCTCTGCCAGTAGGCCTACTTTATGTGCTGCAAAAATATACACAATTCAACACTTTAATTATAAAATGGGAAGGAATATTTTGCCTAAATAGTTCGCCATTTACTTACCCTTATGTTGCTCCAAATAGGCTATGTTGTTTTCATCCATGAATAAGGGATGCAAGGATGGCGATTGTAACTAACTGTTAAGGGATAGTTCACTCACACTCATGTTGTTCCAAACCCATAAGACTTTCATTCATCTTCGGAACACACATGAAGATTTTTTTTATGAAATCTGAGAGCTTTCTATCCCTCCAGACAGCATTGCAATTAACACTTTGATGCTTCAAAAAGTTAATAACGAGATTGTAAAACTAATCCATATGAATTGAGCTGTTCATCAGTCCAAATTCTCTGAAGAGACTCCATCGCTTTATATGATGAACAGATTGAATTTAGGGTTTTATTCACATATAAACATTGATCAGCGAACATAAACGGAAGCTCAACCGAACCTGCTTGAACAAACCTCATTGGTTCTTGTGGAAGCTCAAATGTGCTGCGTAACACACCAGAATAAGCCTCATTGGTTCCCACAAGCCAGTTGATTGAAGTTTATATGTGAATAAAAGCCTAAATTCAATCTGTTTATCATATAAAGCGATAGTTTTTCATAAAAAATATCTTTATTTGTGTTCCGAAGATGAACTAGTCTTACGGGTTTGCAACAACGTGAGGTGTAGCCTGTAATGAAAGAATTTAAAATTTTTGGGTGAACTCTTTAAGCCACTATGAAAAAAAATCTGTATGATTCGTGGGATAATAGCCCTATTCCATGTCGTCTGAAGGCAGAACAGCTGTCAAAACAGACCGATATTTAGGTCGTTGCACTCAAAATCTTGTCCTTCCTTCATTAGAATCTGGATCACAAGATAGACTAGCGCTTGTTTGTTTACATAAGAGCACAGAGCAGGGGCTCGTTTCAATAAGGAGGTTCAACCAACTCTGAGTTAAAACTTGAACTCTGAGTTGACTTACCCTGATGGGAAACTCTTTTTTTTTATTTATTTTTTTTAAATATCGGCTGCAGCTGCGAAGGACAGAGAGTTTTAGCTTGGGAGAAAATAGTTGCTCAAGTCAATGCATAAGTTTAATTTTTAATTACTGTTATACAGTGTTGGGTAGATCAATTCACAATAGTGGATTTAACAAAAAAAAATGTAAAGGTATATTTTTAATGTTACCTTCTCCCTCTACACACTTTGGTCAATTCAAGAATAATTCATGCAAATGTTATTTTGAAAGCATTAAAAGTGCAGTTTCTTGTCTCTCCTTGTATTGTTCAAGTGGTTGGGGTTGATATGGGATTTAGTAATTAGTAATAAGTAGACTAATGCATTCTAGAAATAGAAATTATTACATTCATCTAATTACACTGTTGAAGATGTCATTAGTAATTAATAACTATTTTAGAATAACTTACCCAACTGCTATAATATTAGAGGTGAAACTGGAAGAACAGTATATGTTATTCAAATTTTAATTTTCATGTAGGTGCAATCCTGCAGGTATTAAAAGAACGTGGCAGCAGCTGAAAATGAAATATAAAAACATAATTCAATCAGGTAAGGCTTGAGCAGATCATACATGACTTTAAAAACATTTGACATATTAAATAACTAAATAGAAATAGCATCCAGCATATAGCAGTGCAGCAGCATTTAGGTCTAATTCTGTTTTCACACAATTAAATGAATTCATTCTCATTTGACTTCTACTCAGTCAACAGAAAGAAGGCAGAGGCTCGCAAAACGGGGGGAGGACTTGCATCACCACCTCCACAAATGCAGATGGAGATGGTCCTGAGGCTGAATGCTGGAAGGCCAATGGCTGAGGGAATTCCTGGAGAGACTTCATCAGAGCCAGTCACTCCCGAAGATTCAAGGGCCTTCATAAAATGTAAGAGGTCTACATCTGTGTTATTTTTTTATATAGGCTATTTTTGATATTTCCATTTATATTACTTTGAGTTGGGTTTTTGTGTTGGTCCCAACAGATTCTAATGGTAATACCTGTCTTTTGGAGCCTCCTGTCCCAACAAAACCCAGTGTTTCCCTCATTTCAGGGTTAACATACTCAGTTTTCACTTAACCTCCTCTCTGAAACGGGCCCCAGAACAGTGAACGCGGAGATCAAGGCGGAGCAGAACTTACTACACGCAAAACATGTGCTGGAGTGTATCGTCATCGCGGTAGAAGTAAGTATTTTTAAAAACATGGACCTTACCAAACATTTTTTTTTATCCTGTTCCACTCTAATTGCCCGTGGGCAGGGCATAGAGCTACGTCATTATTTTTAAACTTTTTTTTTTTTTTTACATTTCCTACAGTCTTTAAGAGATAACATTCAAATTTCCAATTCCAAACTCAACATACATGTTTCACTAAACATACAACAATATTACTGAAAAAACATGATGTTTCACAGTGAAGATCATTTTCCCACATCTGTTTTGAAATGTCTGTTTGTTTGTCTATAATGATACATGTTTGCTGTTGTTTCGACTGAATTAATTTTTCACATCACTCATTTCCATCTGGCCAGATAATTTCATCCACATCAACAGATCACTCTAAATTGAAAACCGATCACTCTAAATTGTTATGTGGACTTGTGCATTTTCTGCAAAGCTGCGTTGAAACGATGTGTATTGTGAAAAGCATTTATACAAATAAATGTCAATTGAATTGAATGAAACAATGTTTCTGAATCTTTGTAAGGAAAGAACTTTTCACTGACATGCATTAAAAGGATAGTTCACCCCAAAAAATGAAAATTCTGTCATTAATTACTCACCCTCTTGTTCCAAAACCATAAGACCTTTATTCATCTTGAGAACACAAATTAAGATATTTTTGATGAAATCCGAGAGCTTTCTGTCCCTCCATAGACTGCAACATTATTTCCACTTTCAAGGTGTAGAAATGTAGTGAAGACATTGTTAAAATAGTCCATGTGACTACAGTGGTTCAACCTTATTTTTATGAAGTGACAAAAATACTTTTTGTGTGCAAAAGAAAAACAAAAATAACAACTTTATTCAACAATTTCTTCTCTTCTGTGTCAGTCTCGGACCCTGTTCACGTGAGTACCACGACTCATGCGTGTGAAAGTATTGACCTAGAAGTCCTCTTGTGAACAAGAGGAATTGTGTGGTTTGGTTCTTTAAAAAAAATGTTTTAAATAATGTGTATGTATGCCTATTGTGATCCCTGATGCCTTTGTGAACATATATAAATATCTTTCTCTTCCTGTTGGAATGACATCTCTTCTCTGATGACGTGTTTACTGGCGCAACATTTTTTTTTCTTGTTCAAAAGTACACGTCACAATATAGGGAAAAGACTACACTTTGTGTTCACAGTTCCATTGCAGACTATGGAGGCCCCCTGTTAGTTAGGTAGACATTGGTCAGAGTTGCAGGTCCCCTCTTGGCATGTTTAAAAAAAAAAAAAAAATGCATATTTGAAGTTATATTATGAAAAAAGATCTGAAAAGAACATTTTGTATGTCAATTTTGTTTCTTCAAAATGACCAGAAACACTGGTCCCTTCTTGGCCAGTGTAGTCTCCTGTTAGTAATTATGTGTGTGTGTGTGTGTGTGTGTGTGTGTATGAGAGAGAGAGAGAGAGAGAGAGAGAGAGAGAGAGAGAGAGAGAGAGAGAGAGAGAGAGAGAGAGAGAGAGAGAGAGAGAGAGAGAGAGAGAGAAGCCAAATCAACCCGGTAACACCACTGCAGAATAACAAAAAGCAAGAGTGGTTTAACATTCCAGAGGGTTCTAAATGAATGAAAAACTGAGAGAAAATACAGGCACATCCTGTTCGTTAATTCTGAATGAAAAAGTTTAGGGCTACTGCTGTGAATCCATGGCAACATGATTCTATTCTTCTGGGTTACTAGGCTCTTAGCCATCTTGAAAGGACCGTTCAGTGAGCAAGTTGAAAAAAAAAAAAATGACATTCTAGTAAAAACTATATAACAAGCAACCCAAACCTAGGCACTATGTTGATGTTTCTTAATGCATTTAAATATATTTATTTAGAAATACTATAAATACATTTAAAAGTGTAATTCTATAAATTAATTAGGCTGAAATATGCCGTACAAACCTGCAAAAATATCACTTGCTATCGGCACAAAAACATCGTTGGCACATTTGCTGTATGTTAAAGTAATACGCCCTAAGAAACCGTGTTTTACAGTGAATTTATAACAGCTAAGGGGTTAAAACCCCCTTAACTGTTATAAATTCACTGTAAAACATGGCTTCACAGGGCTTAATGCTTTTATAAAATGGTTATTCCATATTTGTAGCAAGGTTTCATAAAATAAAACAAAGCAAATACTTTACGGTATATTACGGTATTCTTCCACAAAACAGTGTAGTTCCTCAGAAACAGTCGTGCTTCCGCTTCGCAAGCGGAATGGTTGCCAAGCAACACAGACGCAGCAACATACACACTCAGTGGCGCAGCGATGCTGTATGTTTTAAAACGACTTCGAACACGGCTCAACAAATCAGAATCAACGACCAGAACTAACCGTTTTATAAATCCATATTGACCATAAGTCCTTCTATGCCAACAAGATAATTACAAAATGAAATACAAAAATCTTACTGTCACCTATACAAGACAGGAAGTTATTGAACGAGACCACATCTTTAGTGAAGTCGACACAGTTTATTCAAATTACACAATTAAAAACTTCTTCAAATCTATCTTAAGCATGGCATGTAGTGTCAGCATAATCTCAGTACTACAGTTGTTCTATATAAAAATATTTTAAATTGTACAGGTTAATTTCAGAGCAGAAAAACTCCTCTTACGCCACAAAGATAACTCACTAAAGTTGCACTAACATGATGGTCTAGTAGTATGTCTCTCTTTCCATCCAACCTGCAAAGAAAGAAAAAAAATACTTTTTATATTTTTACAGTTGGAAAATAGAAAATGATACAATTGACAAGCTACAATACAGTGCAATTGGTTAGAACAAGGGTGCAGATTACCTCCAGGGTTCCTTCTAAGGACAAGCTTTCTGATTTCATCATAAATAAAGATGAGAAGAGAGTATGGGAAGGCACAGAACCACCAACTGAGCCTGTATATAGAGCGCAGAAAATAAACTAAAGAAGCAGGCAAGAAATAACTGTATATTTGTTTTATACAAATACATTTTAGCCTACTTGAGTGGGTACATCCTGAGAGCCACATCCATGCCAGGGCAGTAAGACAAGAAAGCTGCTAGTGCTGTTTCCTCAAACAATCCAAAGATCAGGATTTTGTTCCTGTAGTAGTAGGCCAAAAATGTGGTAAATAGACAATAAATGAATGAAAATCTTCTCAAGAACGTGGCTTATGCTCATTCAGAGCTAATTTGTTCACCCAGACTCACTTCATTCCCTGCTGGAAGACTGAATTGCGCCTGGTCTTGCAGATAATCAGATCGGCCCACTGCACAATCACAATACTGGCGAAGAATGCTGTGTGGCAAGTGAACTCCACAATCTTTCTCTGTTCATATGTCTGAGAAAACATAACATTGTGTTGGTAAAATACTAATCTAAAAGTATTGGTTAAGAAGACATCATGAAATTAAAATGTGGGTTTTGGGAGTATAGCCCCAAACCCACATTTTTATTTCATGAAGTTTTCTTCAGTAATATCCTACTGTACTCCTAAATGTTGACTACATTCAATTTTAGCAGATGTACACTTCAGCTTAAAAAGACTGGACTAATGGCTGCTGAACTTTTGACTCCTTTTACTGTATTTTTGATTAAGTAAATGCAGTCTTGGTAAGAAGAAGAGACTTTCTTTCAAAAACATTTTAAAAAATCCCAAATTTTGAATAGTATTTACATTTTAAAAATGTCTTTCTCTTATGGGAAAATAGAGCAATACTGTTGACACAATACACAAAAATGTATCCAATCAAATGCTCTCTAGAGAATGCTCCTCCCCCTTACTAGCATGTAGCAAATCATGGTTCACAATTGTAACATAATTCATAATACCTACCCACTGTTGCCCGTAGCTGTCCTCCAGGTCATTAAGATATTTGTCATCCCATCCTACACGAATTCCTAATAGTCTTGATGGTAGAAAGCCATTTTCGGCAAGAATGACAAAGTATGCAAAAAATCCAGCCAGAGCCTGAATCATACCTTCAGAACCAGACAAGATGTTGCATTAAAATCTTATTTTAATTGTGAAGCAATATTGACATGTTCTAAGGACTGTGAGAACCTTTTATATGGTAACATGTTAGTCAGCAAAAACTTGGAATGGGATTCTCAACATGCTAACAACATGCTAACCATGTGGGCAACTAGAACAAAGCCACAACATGGCCACCTACCTATCTGTCCATATGCAATGCTAATAAGTCTTTCATTCACCAACTTGTCTGTTTTAGGGTTTCTGGGTTGTCTCTTCATGATATCACTCTCGGCAGCCTCATATGCCAGAGAAATAGCAGGGACCTTGAAAACAAAAACAAAAAAGAAATGTACTGTCATCTTTTGGTAGAAAGACCAAATGCAAGTGTGAAAAAGAAAATAACCCAGTGTGTTCTGCACTGACCATGTCTGTTCCCAGGTCAATACACAGAATGGTAACAGTTCCTAGAGGTAAGGGAATGTTTGCGATAATGAAGAACAGGAAGGGTGTGATCTCAGGGATGTTACTGGTCAGGGTGTAAGCAATGGACTTCTTCAAGTTGTCAAAGATCAGACGCCCTAGTGTGGAGAGAAAACATTAATAAAAGAGCCCACAACATTGACAAGATATGAATAAAGGTTTCCCGTACCTTCTTCTACGCCTGTGACGATTGAGGCAAAGTTGTCATCTAGCAGGATCATGTCAGCAGCCTGTTTGGACACATCTGAGCCAGCAATGCCCATAGCAACACCAATATCAGCCTTCTTCAGTGCAGGAGAATCATTCACACCATCCCCTGTTACAGCCACAATGGCTCCCTTTGGAACAGAAATTATATTTTAACATGAACTCAAAATTGCAATTTGCTTACTATTTTCTAAGGGGTGAATGGAAAACTTTTATTTGTATATTAGGATAAATTAGAAAAATATTAAGATATCAGGTAAGTATGCTTAACCCCAAAGTTGATATTAATACTGTTTTATTTATTTTTAATTCTGCTTCTAAAGACTGGTCAGAAATATTCAAATGAATTGTGATTAATTGTGATTATTGTATTATTTTACAAAGTTTCTCCTCGATCCTTCCACCATCTTTTATCTTTTTAGGCAATATTCTTTGTAAAGATGCTTAATGTTTAGCTTTTAATTTTTTACGTGTAAAAAAATATTATACAAATAAATTGTTGAATTATCTTCAGGTGTGTATATCAAATATTAATATTAGTATTCAAATAAAACAATTAAATTATAATTATTTGCAAAGTAAATTTTAATAATAAAAAAATGCTTTGGCATTATTAAAGTAACAATATAAAACCCAACCATTTAATTTTGCAAACAACTTATTTTCATTACTAAATAATGCAACTAATGAATATGCTGATTTGGTGTACAAGAAACATTTATTACTATTAGCAATGTTGAAATATTGAGTTGCTTAATATTGAGTGATGCCTAATATTTTTGTGGAAACTTTTTTTCAGGATTAAATAAAAATATTATTTTCTTTAAAAAAAAAATCTTACTGACTCCAAAATTTTAAATCTACATAAAACTGGCGAATCAAATATTGGGGTCCTTGGAATCAACTGTTCTAAACAATCTGTCTAATTGAAGTATAAAGGTCCAAAACCCTATTCAGAATATATTCAGAAGTTCAGTCATTACCTGTCGCTGACACCCCTCAACAATAATCAGTTTCTGCTGTGGTGACGTTCTGGCAAACACAATTTCTGTGTGGTACTTCAGAATATCATCTAGCTGTTCAGCCGTGAGGTCCTTCAGGTCTCCGCCATGAACCACACAGGCCTTTGCATCTCTGAAAAAAGACATTCACTGAGTTATGAGATTTATGTCAAGGCAAGTTACAGTAACATTTTTAGTAAAACTAACACACGGTGATACCTTGGGTTGACCTCATTGACAGGTATATTCAAGCGAGCTGCAATGTCTTCCACAGTCTCATTTCCCTCAGAAATAATCCCAACACCCTTTGCTATGGCTTTTGCAGTGATTGGATGGTCACCGGTTACCATGATAACCTAATAGTTCAGAAAAATTTGTGTAAACTATAATTATGTAATAAATTCAGCACATATGCTGGACTCGCATCTCTGCTTTACCTTGATCCCTGCACTTCTGCATTTGCCTACAGCATCAGGTACAGCAGCACGTGGAGGGTCGATCATTGACATAAGACCCACAAAGCACAGATTCTCAGTAGGGAAATTCACATCCTCAGCATCAAACTTGAAACCTTCTGGAAACTGATCATCAGGGAGGAAGAAATGACAGAAGCCTGTTGGAGAAGAACGTGAATGATCAGTCCACAATTTGCTCAGGCGAACACTCAACCTAAATTTGAAGAAGCAGTTTTTTTCTCTCTTTTACCCAAAACTCTTTCTCCAAGGCCCCCAAGCTCCAGATAAGCATTCTGAAAGGATTCTTTCATTTCATCATCCAAAAGCTGTTCCTTCCCTTGGATCAATATAGACGCACAGCGTTCCAGGATTCTCTCTGGGGCTCCTTTCATGACCAGCAAGTGTTTAGACTCTGCGCCACCAGTTGGGTTCTTGTGCACCGACAGCTACCAAAGCAAGCATCAGATCATTTCAAATAATGGTGAGATGTATTTTATTAATAGTATGTGAAAATCTGGGCTGTCATTTGAACATTTTCATTTAGTGTGATTACTTAGAAGAAAAAAACACACAAAAGAATGTTCCTACCAAGCTTGAAGTAACAGCTTCATGTTTTAGTAAAATCATAATTCAACACAGACCCAATTAATTTGACTAATTAAATGGCTTATTTTATTTATATATATATTATAAATTTAAATTCTTTCTTTATTTGCATTCCAAATAAGAATACGTATTGTTTTTACAATATGTAGAAAGATCCTAAATCCAGTACCTGATATTTGTTTGTAGAGTTGAAAGGGATCTCCGCCGCTTTGTTGTACTTTTCTCTCATTTCTTTCACTGATCCACAGCAAAGCTCAATGCATTTCAGAAGAGCAGATTCAGACGCATCCCCAGCAACATCTCTCTAAACATTTAAACACACAAGTGAGGTATTTCATTTAAAATCTTACAGTTTACACAATGAAGCGGTAACATACATGTTTTCAATTTTCATTAGGATCATCATTATTGGATGGTACACTGAATAAATTATCTATCTATCTATCTATCTATCCATCCATCCATCCATCCATCCATCCATCCATCCATCCATCTATCTATCTATCTATCTATCTATCTTTGTGGAAACTGTGGTAAATTTGTTTTATAATTCTTTGAAGCAGTATATATATATATATATATATATATATATATATATATATATATATATATATATATATATATATATATATATATATATAATGTATAGTATAACTGCTGTGCATCACATCAAAAACAAACCTTCAGAATTGGCACATTGGTCTGTTCGGCCAGGAAGACAGCCCTGTTGCAGAGCCCAGCAACACGTGCCAATGAGGCCCAGGTGGCCGAGCTGCGGTCAAAAGAGGTCCCGCTCTGATTCTCTGTGGTGTCAGCCTCATGGATCTGGTTATCAAACCACATGTGAGCTACAGTCATGCGATTCTGCGTTAATGTGCCAGTTTTATCGGAACAGATGGTTGAGGTTGAGCCCAGGGTTTCAACGGCCTCAAGGTTCTTAACCAAACAGTTTTTCTTAGCCATTCGTTTAGCTGTGAGGGTGAGACAAACCTAAAGAACGAGAAACAGAGAGTAGGTGTCATCCAAATATAACGGCCTAACCTTCAAAGAAAGTAAGTTTGAATTAACTTACTGTGACTGTAGCAAGAAGACCTTCAGGCACATTGGCCACAATGATGCCAATAAGAAAGATAACAGCCTCCAACCAGGAGTAACCAAGAACAAGAGACAGAACAAAGAAAGAGACACCCAGGAAGACAGCCACGCCTGTGATGATGTGGATGAAGTGTTCGATCTCAATGGAGATGGGGGTGCGCCCAACCTCTAGGCCAGACGCAAGCGTTGCAATTCGACCCATTACAGTACGGTCTCCGGTGCTGATGACGACGCCACGTGCAGTACCTAAAACAAATGAGAAGCAGAGGACACCAAAGTATCAGACTTGTGTTTTAAAAAATAATGAATAAATTAAAACTCTTATTAAGCAAACACACATTAAATTGTGACCATAAAGACATTTACAATGTTACAAAAATGTTTATTTCAAATAAATGCTGTTCTTTTGAGCTTTCCATTCATCAAAGGATCCTGAAAAAAGTTCTCAAAAATCAAAAATATTAAGCAGCACAACTATTTTAAACATTTATAATAATTAAAAAAAAAATTATATTGAGTGCCAAATCAGCATATTAGAATGATTTCTGAAGGATCATATGACACTGAAGACTGGAGTAATGGCTGCTGAAAGTTACATTTTAAAATATATTCAAATAGAAAACAATTTTTTAAACTATAATAATGTATTATATATAACTGTATATATAAATGACATATAACTGTAATAATATTTCACAATATTTCTGTTTTTACTGTATATTTGATCAAATAAATGCAGCCTTGGTGAGCATAAGGCTTCTTTTTCAAAAAATCTTACAACCCCAAACTTTTTAACAGTAGTCTATGTAAAATAAATCATATTCTCATATGATACAATTTAAAAATGTGATACTGCGATTATACAACAGTTCACTAAACAAGTTAATATCATGTGAATTACATTTTAGACACAATACCGCCAGCTACTTTGTATATTTTTGCTTTGACAAAAAAAATAGTTCCAAATAAAACCATAGGATAATTAACCACTGGTGTTCCTGAATCACAGTTGTTAAATGAATCGAATCAGGAAAGAAAATGTTTCAATGACTCATCATAAAGACAGTCACTTTTTAGCCACCTAATGATATAATGAGTAATAATACAAGTAAAAGTGTCAATATAAAAATAAAAAAAGTGTATGAATTTATTTACAATGAAATCTTAACAAATATGAGAATAGAAGTGAAACACTTTACTGAACATCTGTAGTGAATGAGAATATAAAATACCTTCTACACAATTGGTGGAAAAGAAAGCAATATTCCTGGTCTCTAGAGGATTATCATTTGAGAAATCCGGGGACCGTGTCTGAGGCTCTGATTCTCCAGTCAGAGAGGAGTTATCCACCTTAAAACATCCCATTTAAAAGATATGCTTACATAATGCCACTGCCACAGAAAGGAAATATGAGGTTCACACTACACTGATCAGGTGAAGTAAGAAATACAGGCTCATAATAACCTTGCAGCCATGTGAGCCCACGATTCTCAGGTCAGCAGGGATCCTGTCACCACCCTTTACTTCCACCAGATCACCAACCACCACTTCTTCAGCGTTAATTTGCTTCTTCTCACCATCACGGACAACCAACGCTTGCTAGAAACGGAAAAAGTTTATAATCTGAACAAAAAAAAACACATAATACGACAAAACTACAATGCATTTACGCTTGTAGATTAGTTTATTCGGTTTGAAGACAAAAATGGTGAATTGAATGGCAAAAAATTAGGACTAAAATTAGGAAGAAATATGTACCTGGGGAACCAAATTCTTGAAAGAGTCCATAATTTTTGAGCTCTTAGCATCTTGATAGTACGAGAAACATCCAGTGATGATCACCACAGCTGATAACACAACTCCCAAATAAAGCTGCATTGCACAAAGAGATAGACACGATTAGATATAATACATCCAAGAAAGGAATAGGGTTGCACCAATATGAACATTTGTCTGATACCGACAACCGATAATTCTTTATATTTGAAAACCGATAACTGATACATTGGCCGATAAATATAAATCCAAATTTTTATATAGTTTTTGAGCGCCTGATTACAAAAATAAAAGTCTCACCATTAAAAGCCATGTCCCAAGCACACAATTATGTTCTCATTATAATTTTATGTAGCTTATATGACAGACTTGAGCTGCACATGTTGCACTTGACAGCATTTTCCTTTTTTGAAGTGATTCCAATCATATTTCAAGCTATTTAAAAGCATCATGGTGAACAGAACTCACCTGAAGTGTCTCAGCTGTAGGAAATAAATCTTTTATGCCTTTAATATATAGGCAAAATAATCTTATCAGGCCAATAACAATAACATTAAAAATGAACATATAGTGGCCGATACCGATATGTTGGCCGTCCGATATATCGTGCATCCCTATAAAGGAACACACATATTTTTCAGCATAGCCTCTCACATTATCATTGGCAGGCTCATCCTCCATTGCTGCCTGAATGCCATATGCAAGAAAGCAGAGAACGGCACCGGTCCACAATAGCATGGAGAAACCGCCAAACATCTGCTTACAGAACTTCACCCATTCTGGGGTAGTTGGAGGTGGAGTGAGGGCATTAGGTCCATCACGGATCAGAATCTCTGCCGCACGGGCGGTTGTTAAACCCTGATGAAGTCACAGAGAAGACTGCGTTAGTTATTGTTCACTAGTGATTTATTAAAAGTAATTTTGTAAAAGAGAGAATAACACTTGGAGGACTTACTCTGCTCAAGTCTGTACCATATTTACGGTGGAGCTCTTCCAAAGTCAGTTTGTGATCATCCTGAAATAAATATAATTCCAAGATTTTTCAGTCTTTTTCAGAAAAATTATCAGAGTGTATTACACTGAAACAAAACTCTAAGTAAAGACTTACCAAATTCACTTCCTTTTTCAGCTCATCCATATCACTCTCCTTCTTCTTGATTTTGTTCTTTTTCTTCCCTCCTTTCTCTGACGTTGCCGCCAGTTCATATTGGTCCCGTCCATCCTGAAATAGATGTTTGAAACATTAAATAATAATAACTTTAGGAGTTCTTGGCTGTGACAATTGTTTACTGAGTTAGGTTATAATTCACCCATGGAATAAATTAAATGAAACGAAAATTCTGTCATTATTTACTCTTGTTTCAGACCCGTATGACTATCTTTCTTCAGTCGAGCACAAAAGGAGATATTGTGAAGACTGTGCTGGTTGCTCTTTTTAAAGGGACACTAAGTAAGAATTACTCCCATCTAGTGGTGAAATTGTATTTTGCATTCAAACGAATTGTGCTCTCCAGCGCCTCGCGTTTTCAAATGCGTGTTGCATCTACGGTAGCCGTTATGTACCAAAAAGCTATGACAGGATGTCTTCTAATAGCACTTTGTCGAGTTTTCCTTCTGGTGAACAGGTTTGTTATTTCAAACAAACTTCAAATTGACACAACGAACAAACGAATGTTACAGTATGAAATAATGAGTGTCAAAAACATGAACTATTGTAATTAGTTAGTAGTTATGCCTTCTTTATTCGTTATATTTTCTGAAGTAGCCTACGTGCATTGTTAGATATCATCATCAACTTTTAACTATACATGTTCATCTGTCTATAAAATAAAGTACACAACCAAACAATGAAAAAAGCTTGTAATTAAGACTGTAACATTGACTTGCCTGTCGAGAAGAAAGCAGGACTTCAGCGTCTCTTTTGAAATATTTCTCCTGCATTAGCTCTATCCACCTGGAAAAAGCTATCCCGACATTAACTTGTGTTTTTTGTAATCTCCGGTCACGTTTCCTTTTACGATCTATTTTGGACTTTTTTGGCGACGAGGATTTGCAACGCAGCCTTTTAAACTTACCGGGGCAGTGACAAGCGCCTCTCACTGCTCTGCTCCTCCGCTTCTGCTGCGTTCAGTCACGTCACGCCGGCTCTGAATGAAAACGTGTTGTGGAAACGCGTTGGCCTAGTACTTTTTGTCCCTCTCTGCTATTATAGTTTTCAAGATGGCGGAACTACATGGAAGCCTCCGTGGACTTACCCGTCCCATGTATATAAATATAATAAATTCTTTGTTTACGAGGATAAATCAGATAATTGGCAGAGGTATTTGTGCACCATTGAGGACATATTTATGAATAAAAATATTGATTTTAGATTATAAATTACCTAAAAAGTTACTTAGTGTCCCTTTAATGCAATTACAAAGCTTTCTGAAGCTGCTAAAAAGGATTCAAAAACAGCATAAAAGTGGTTTGTACGTTTGTGTTCTATATTCCAAGTTGCCAGAAGTTATACAATATATTTAGGTGAGAAACAGACTGACATTTACACTGTTTTTCACGGATAATATTCTCCTCCAGTAGGCTGTTAACACTATGGAGCGAATTATGTGCCAAAATTAAACAAATAAATCCAGCATTTTGCAAACAAACTCGATCTGCTTTGTAAAGGAAAAATCGACTCGCAAACAAACTCGAGCTGCTTTGCAAAGGAAAACTTGACTCGCAAACAAACAGAAAGCAATTTGCAAAAACAAAGGTCAATTAGAGCGAAAATGCAGTGGAGTAACCAATATTGTGTTTTACAAATATAAATAAATGATCATTGATAATATTTCACAAATAAATACAAACCATCCTACAAATTGCATGTAACCTTTGAACAAATACCAGATCTAGTGCATACAAATGCATATCTGTCTGTTATGATTGTGAGATCTCTCGGCTCGATTTTCTCACAAATGTGTCCAGGCAGATTTTCTCACAAATGCGTCCCGGCAGATTTTCTCACAAATGCAGATGAGTAACTTCCTCTTCTAAAACAGTAGATGGCGCTAAAATAGGGGATTGATTTAGCGCTAGTCTCCCGGGACAAGCACTGATTTGAAACGCGCTTGCCTTTCCCTACAGCTGAGGAAAAAGTTACTGTCTAACTTATTTTATTTGTAATAAACTCTGTGAGGTTTTCTTTTGCAAAATGTTTATTACAAGGCTACTGGACCTTTAACATTGTTGAGGACAAAATGCCACAAGGTAATTAGATCTGTGATTTTACACAGATATGAGACAAGATATGAGAACGACAGACTCGTTCAGTGTAGACATAATCACTAATTTAGTCATTTCGCACGCGTCCAATGAAGAAAAAATGTAAAAAGCAACATATGATGGCAGAGCTTTCAGCTTAGATTCCCAGAGAGAGTGAACTTCACACATGAATGTTACGTAAATTGTATTGCCCTATTTTCAATTAAAAATTGTGAAATTAGTCAAAATTGTATTAGTTTGCCTGATTATTTTTGTTGGCCATTTAACATTTCTGTCTTAAAACAGCTGTCAATTATGAAATATTTAGCTACGGTACTTGCATCTTATCTCACACTTTATGACCATTAACAAATTATCTTGATGCTATGGAATATCCTTGCAGCACTTAAGTCGAGTCAATACTATATTAGGCAATAATTTCACAACCTTTATTATACACACTGATGAATAATGCATCATCTCACCTGTAGGCTAAGTCACCAAAAACCCTTTATTAAATAATACAAATATAAAAATAATTGTGTACTGTAATGAAGGGAGGTATTGGCACAATTTCACCTAGTAAGTCAGTCTTACCAATAGTAACCTTCTACAAGCTTTGGAATTTGAAAATGTCTGTTTTTAAATGTTAAAAGTATTTTAAATAATAAATTATAGGCTACGTTTACCGCAGTTGGTGGAATTGCCAGACGTTCCCATGTGCTGTGGAAGCGCGTCAAAGTATTCTCAGGTATAAATATGCAGCTATAGCGCACGTAGGTGATTTTGAATTAATATTCATGTCCATATACAATGGTTACAAACTGTTTAAACTAATCCTGCTATTGATATCTTTGACTGCCGATCATAGAACAGTGTAAAGGGAAAACAAATGTCCGTTGATTGTGAATACGAAACTTACCGCGCTCAACCACCGTACGTGCATTTCACGCATTTGTAATCGTTCGCGTTCAGCGGGGAGGGGAGGAAGGGAGGTTTGGAGGGGGATGCACAGTAACTTGTGAATGCCCTTGGCGCCGACCCAAGTGTTACTAAGTGCTAATGTGGATTTCTGTCCAGAATAGATATGTAATAAACATTTAGCGAAGGAAAACCTCAAGATGTTTCTTATAAAGTAAGACAGAAACTTTTTCCTCAGCTGTAGGCAAAGGCAAGCGCCTTTCAAATCAGTGCTTCTCCCGGGAGACTAGCGCTAAATTAATAGGCCTACCCCATTTTAGCGCCATCTACTGTTTTAGAAGAGTTAGTTACTCATCTGCATTTGTGAGAAAAACTGCCTGGACGCATTTGTGAGAAAATCTGCCTGGACACATTTGTGAGAAAATCTGCCTGGACACATTTGTGAGAAAATCGAGCCGAGAGATCTCACAATCATAACAGACAGATATGCATTTGTATGCACTAGATCTGGTATTTGTTCAAAGGTTACATATTATATGTATTATCAAGGATCATTTATTTATATTTGTAAAACGCAATATTGGTTACTCCACTGCATTTTCGCTGAAATTGACCTTTGTTTTTGCAAATTGCTTTCTGTTTGTTTTCGAGTCGAGTTTTCCTTTGCAAAGCAGATCGAGTTTGTTTGCGAGTCGATTGTTCCTTTGCAAAGCAGATCGAGTTTGTTTGCGAGACGATTTTTACTTTGCAAAGCAGATCGAGTTTGTTTGCGAGTCGATTTTTTCTTTGCAAAGCACATCGAGTTTGTTTGCAAAATGCTGAATTTATTTGTTTAATTTTGGCACATAATTCGCTCCATATAACTCCTGCGACCAGATCATTGCATCAGTGAATAACAACTGAGAACCAAATCAGTTTGATTCGTGGATGAATCATTTACACTGATTCTTGTAATTGGACCAACAGATTCACTGGAAAGATCTGGTTCAAAAGAATTTGTATGGCTTCAGAAAACTTAGAAAGTGGTTGGATGGACTACTTTTGAGACACTTTAGTGCTTTAACATCCTTTTTGAAGCTTGGGCGATTTAGGATCTCGTTCATTGTAACTGTGTCAAAAAGAGGATAAAAAACAGTCTTCAAATTTTCTCCTCTTGAGTTTTGGAGAAGTCACAGAAGTTTAGAACAACATGAAGGTTGATGTAAATAACAACAGAATTATAATTTTTTGGTCAACTATACCTTTATTAAAAAGAAAACGAAGCAGTATATAAAGCCAACGATATATTAAATGCATGTTTTTCCATTAGGCTATTCCTTATTATATCATATCTCATATGGTGAAGATGAGAGCAAACCCAACTATCTCGATTACTAAAACACATTCAACTTACTGCCAACCTCCCGATTTCTCAAGGGTCTTTGATTTATATCGAAGAGATCAGCTTTCTCAGGACATGATCTGATACATGGAACAAACAAGTCTAAAAATGTTCTGTGGCACAGAGCCAGTCTCAACTGGGGACATTAAAGCAACTATGTCACCTTGGCCTCTATCCAATGAAAAGAAATTAGCAGAAGCAACAAAGCCTTTTCCCTCAGTACATTTCCGCTCCAAAAGAGAACATGAGTATGCAACGGTGGGAGTATCATTATAGTTAATCTCAGAATATGTGTGAGGGTCACACATTCACAGATAAACACTAGCACAAGACTTGTACTCATGTTTTATTTAGCTGTGTCCAGTCAACCAAAGGTCACTGCAATTGTTGCTTCAGGCATGTAATGCCACCTTCAAGGTGACACACAGGAGTGTGACGGGAGCAACTGTTTGTGAGAATAAAACATGTTTCATCAGTTGCAAACAATCCCACTTTACACCTAATCAAACACATTTGTTTGGTTGAACAGTGAAAGAACCTATGAGTCTACACTATGAAAATAGGTGCAGCACATCATGAGGCAAGCAGCTACATGTTGACATCTTTTTTCTATTCTTATTAAAAAGGATCAGAATGTTTTGTGGTAATTCTGGTGTACTGACCTAGATAAGGCACACCATGTTTTTAAGGGGAGGAGAGAAAACTCCACGAAACAACAGCCTGTGACTGCGGAACTAAAAGTGCGTAATAACATGTGCAACTATTACATTGAGCAAGAACAATTGCAATAAATTAGCAAAAACAGTGGAAGCACAGTTTTAAATCACGATTCCACACTGAGTATGCTAATAGGGCCGGAAAAAAGCGATGAATAGTAATACTGCATGCACTCCACAGGTCATACTGCAGCCTACTACACTCCCACTTCAAACTGAAATATACAACGCAGTCATAGAATAAGAAACAATAAACCACAACCCAACAACATAATGACTACGCAGAATCTGACGTTTTTATTCCATTCAGTTTTCATTATCTAGTAGCCTATATTCACCAGCAAACTTAGTATATTTAATATAATACTTTTTTTTCTGAAAATCACTTTCATAAAAGCATCTTGACCTCCATTAATCTAAATATCAAATATGCTTAAGATAAAACGCGTATTATTAAAACATATTTTACTTACACCAACTCCCATTTTCGCTTGTGAACGGAGACTGTGCTACTTTCTGTTCACTTTTCAAAGTCCTTTACGAATGTCTGGAGCAGAGCATCAGATCAGCAGCGCCTCTGCTGCAGCTCAACTCATATGCGAGTCTCGATAACACGTCTGTGTAAAAACTGAACAACCAATAGGAAGAGAGCAAACTCTGTGTACCCCGTGTGTCTGTTTGTGTGTGTGCACTAGTGGAGAGAAGTGAATCCACCAAGAACGTTTTATATTATTTTTTACTACTTTTTATATTACTCTAAAAATTATTATGAATATGACAAAGCTTGTCACTTCAATAGCTTGTCAGATATATAACAAATCAGAACAGAATAAAATAAACTCTCACTTGAATGTTAAACCAAACATTTTACCAAATTGATATATAGCCTATATATATATATATATATATATATATATATATATATATATATATATATATATATATATATATATATATATTAATCTGTAAGTCAAACAAAACAATGATATTGAAACATATAACAATGACACAGTACGGTGTCATAATCTTATAATGTAAAAAAATGAATCTAAATAACAGGGGTATAAGGAAATGTACACAACTTAAGAGTATTGACATTAGAAATACAGCAAAAATTTGATTGCAGACAACTTAAAGGGTTAGTTCCCCCAAAAATGAACATTGTGTCATTACTTATTCACTCTCAAGATGTTGCAAACCTGTTTAACACAAAAGAAGATATTTTGAAGAATGTTGGTAACTCAACAGTTGACGGTAGCCATTGACTTCCATAATAGGCCTATTTTTTTCCTACTATGGAAGTCAATGGATGCCATCTACTGTCTGGTTATGGACATTCTTCAAAATGTCTTCTTTTGTGTTCAGCAGAAGAAAGAAACTCATACAGGTTTGGAAAAACTTATGAGAGAATAAGAAATTAGGAATTTTTCATTTTGGGGTGAAGTAACCCTTTAATGCAAAGATGTTCCTGAATCATTAACACATGGAATAATGTATGTGTGATACATTAGTGTACAACAACGGCATAGATTTTAGAGTAAAATATAATGTATTGTTTAACCAAAAGTCTTTGTTCTATTAAACGAATCAGTTGTTTGTTAAAAGCAAAGCTAAAAAAATGAAGGGAAAAAATCAAATATACTTTTCATCATTGGTTGCTTTTGCCTCCCTTGCATGTTTTACTCTGCTTGTAAGGAAACCATGACAATGTGGGAAACCAAGAATGCCAGGAAACCTACAAGTGGCTAAAAGATAAATACAATGCTGGCGTTGAGCTGGAGCCAGTGAGTGCAAAGAAGGGTTACCATGTAGTTTTGGAGTTGTCCTATAACATTATTGGTATTATGCAACATTATAATTGTTAGCTTATGCCTAAATATTGCATTTTAAAGCTGTTGCTCTGTAAATCTGAATGCTTAAAATGAGGTCTTTTTAGGCCTATTATGCAAGAGATTTGGCAGTAATCTGTGTATATGGCTAAGCCACGCTTTTCTGACACCAAACATTCTTAAATGCCTGAGAAATATCCGTCACACGCAAAAGAAAGAGCTACGAATGGTGTGAAGCAAGGCCACTTCAATGGGTTTTCCAATTTCATTTGATGCATTGCTTTTATTTTATGTGTAAGCCTGTCATTACAAACGGTTATATCACTCAAGCACCTAAGTCTCCGCTTGGTGTGTTATCTGTTTATACCAAAGGGACACAGATGCTACCTTACAACAAATGCATTGTAATTCTCCCCTTTCAATCCCTTTGATCTGATCACAAATCCATTAAAGGTATTTCTCTCATTGGGACATATCAAAGACCAGCTCTGTTTTCTCTTGATCTCTGTCCAGCTCGCATTCACCATCTCCCCATTTCAGATGTCCATAGAAGTCCAAATATAGACCACAAGCACCTTTTTAAACAATGTCTTTCATGGATCCTACTATAAAAAAACACAAACGTGTCACGACAGACAAGGTTTCAGATAACACCATCCATACACTGGACTGAGATACAATGGCCACTGTAACGGTCCTGTCGGTTGATGGAAAAGCCATTACTTCTTTCCTAGAAGAGCATTAGTGCTGGTGGGCATTCTGTCTGTGGCTCACTTTACTGATGCTTGTTTATAATGACGTGTCAAAACCTGCTAGACAGTGAGAAAATGAATGATTGGGGATGTGACCTTAGGCATGACAGCAAACAGAAATTAAGGCGAGTAGATGACAGAATATCATTTTTTTAGGTAAACTATACCCTTTAAGTGTTGACTTTGGATTAGATGTTCTGGCTAAAAATCCTAAGGAAAAATATAAACAGGCAAATGAGTTGTTGACACATCAAGAGTGTCGAGCTATAAAAAAGCTTGTAAAATTCTAATGAGAATGTTTGAGTTCATATTCAAATCTCAGACTTTTTATTGCAGACTTATTGCAGACATCTTGGCATCTAAAATTCATGAAAAAGGATCTTCTGCTCACAATCCAAGCATTTAAACAAACACAAAAATATCTTTGGCTTTGCATATTTATCTCTTTCGACATGGGCTGGGTTTCCCAAAGCACCAACTTTGCTGTCATACTCCAGTTATCTTACTCCTCACATACTCTGGGTTTCTATCTCTCTTTGCATATTTGTAACTGTCAGTCTATATCTGTGTCAAAGACAGATGGTTCATCTTCATGTCAGTCCCGTTGTAACATCAGCCTTTCTAGCTTCTTTCCTCTGCACCCCATGCGTTTCTCGTTTATCAGTGCACCTGTCACCACTGTCTGTCTCTCTCTCAGACTATGCCACTCCATCTTGTCTTGATGCTGAACATCTTCGATCGAAGCCCTTTGATGTTGGCTCTGTCTCCAGCTCAAAAAAGATGCAGCAGATGTGAAAGTATATCTCAACACTGAAAGTAACAGATGATCCAAATTTGTCACATGAAAGGAATAGGTCCCCAAAACTGAAAATTCATGCTTTACTCAGCCTCACATTTTTCTAAACCCCTATTCTGTTTTTTCCCCATGAAAGACACAAACATAGTATTCACATAGAAACTTTGTCATACAGTTTATAGCGACTACAACCTATCAAGTTCCAGTTGTAGGAAGTATCAATTGTCCTCTCTTTTATGGTGATTATTATTTTCCGTTTTATTAAAAGCAGCTAATAATGCTACATTCCAAGTCCTAACCATGGCAAAATATAATCAGATGTATTTTTTATAATATATTTCAATATATACAAAATATACAAAAAAGGGACAATAAATAAAAAAAATACATAAATATATTTTAAATATTTCTAATTTAGATTTATCCATTTCAATACATTATGAAAATTATTAGCCTATATTTACATAAATAATTTGTATTTAATTGACTTATGTAAGCTGTACACTTATTCTTAAGCCTATGAAATAATAAATAATTTCCACTCATATATATTTTGGATACATTTTTATATATTTTCAATACAGTAAACATGTTGTACATTTTGTAATATATTTTGGCATTTGAAATGGTCTATATATTCCTTAAGCCATGCTATTTACAGAATAGGCCTTTTAAATATAATTATTTATGTCAGTGAATAATTACTTAAATTTTGATCTTTTCATACCACAAATATATCATACTGTATGGCTTCAAAAGCTATGGAATACAGCACACAATTTGAATTTGAGTTTGAAATCTGTATTTCGAACATGTAAAAGAAAGTATATAAAAATATAAAACAATGTTTAGAAACATAGGAGAAAAAAATAACAAATGAGCAGCAAACAAAGTAGGCTACACTTCTTTCCTGTTAACATACTTCTATTACATGTGCGAAAAGGAGTAGGAAGAAGTAAAACTTATATACTCCTACCCTATTAATTCTTACGGTCATTCAATTTACAATTTTTATATTATTATGTTGTTCTATACATCTATACACACACACACACACATATATATATATACATATACATATACATATATATATATATATATATATATACACATATACACAATATACACAAGTTTTACAAGACTAATTTTATGATATTTCTGTGGTCCTTGTTTGTACTTTTTGGAGCTTGGCAGCCAGCAGTCATTAGAAAAGGTCATTTTATGGAACAGATATATGAAGAAATTACAGCATAAAGGTTTAAAATGACATGAGGGTAATAATCAATAATGACAATAATGACAAAATTATCATTTCTGGGCAATCTAGTCCTTAGTTTGATAGCTATATCTTGCACTCAATGGTAATATGTATACAACATCTGGTTGATAGAAGCAGCAGAAAGTATGTTTGCTTTGACGTGTTTATGCGAAACGGGTCTATTCCTCAAAGCTCCACATAATAGCTCATGCCACCCAGATGACATAATGTCCAGGGAAAGCTCACACTGAAACCATTATGCCATCGTACCAGCAGGATGTTACACACAATTGTCCCTTTTCAAAGCCAGTGTGAAAGAAAGCGTGTAACAGAGAGTGAAAGAGAGGGTCACTATGTTTACCACTATCCAAGGGAATGTTCCCTCAACCATTCACTGAGGCAGTTGCAGGGTGATCCTCTTTTTGTGTGCACTCACTGAACTCAATCTTCCTCAAGGCCAAGGGTAATTCATCTCTGGACTCATACTTGCATGATGCAAAACATGAGTCGTGCACGTTTTTTCTTGGATACTAGTCGTCACCAATCTAGTAGAACAGAGATATTGAAAGAGATAGAATGATAGAAAGGGTAAAAGAGAGATAGCGGGATGATGAGGGTCTCCCAGTCAATTGCGATGCATGAGCGTGCGCCTGGCACCCTAAACAAAGAGCCGCTTGTTTCTTGAAATTCACTGAGAGTGAGAAAAGAAACTGCATTAAAACACATGGCACACATATAAACACAACCAGAGGAGCTAAACGCACAAAACAGGCCCAAAGGGCAGAACTTTCCAATGTGATTGAAAGAGAAGAGTGGGGAAGTTCAGCACTTCCAGAACTGAAGACGAATGTTAAAACTATAATTAACAAAGGTTAATGTTCATGTTAGTTACTGCATTAAATAATGTTAACAAATGACTCTGGAAAGAGCCATCTATTGTAAGCATTCATTTCAGTAGTTGTAGCACGTTGAGGGACTTTGCGGATGATTTGTAATCTGCCATCTTGCTTATTGGTGCTCAGTTCTGCTGATGAAGACTAATGAAGAAGAGATTTTAGCTGGCAGAATTGTGTAGTTTAGCATGTACTGTAGCAGCAGGAGCTAACTATGGAAGCTAACAAGCTAAAAAACTGACTACCTGAGTTAAACACACAGTGATATCACGTATTTTATCATGTATTTGTTTTTTTTGTTATTGTATTATTTTAGTTTAGCTGGTTAGCATGAGAAGTAAGCCCCTGCTGCTAGCTATTTTGTTTTTAGTCAAGATGGCGTCAATTTGCTACTCAGACTCTCTCAGTTTAAACATCTTAATCACATAAATGTCCTTCTGAATAAAAGATTACAGCAAAACTAAAGATGAAAGAGAAATATGAAAAATATGATGTAACAGACATGATGGAGCTGTATGATGAAGGAATATAGAAGGAAATCTTGTCTGATTATTTTAGTTTAGCTGGTTAGCATGAGAAGTAAGCCCCTGCTGCTAGCTATTTTGTTTTTAGTCAAGATGGCGTCAATTTGCTATGCAGTCACTCACAGCTTAAACATCTGATGTTTTTTCACAAACTCACAATTCTGGCACCATACAATCCTGTCACCTCAGGGAGAGAAAACATATTCAATTTATGCTGAGAAAAGCTAGATTACAGACAGTTTTTCACTGTAAGAAAGTTTATGGCTCCCGGCCTCAGTTTTCCGCATATTATCCTGCATATCAACTTCTGCACTGAAGAGCTAGACGAGAAAGCAGTGGATATTATTCAACACTTCATGAAATGTGGCTGTTGGATATATATTGACAGATATTTTGGACTGTCATTGTCAGGTTACAGTAGCTCCTAAATGAAGGTTAACTTCTCAAAAATATACACTCATATAGACAATGACAGATAAACAAACTCAAGAAGGCCCGTGTCATGAACAACATGTCTGGTAAGTACTGACACATTTATGATTGATTAAAAACCAAACACTGTCTTCCCTGACTATTTTTTGTTGATTAATTATACATTCCTAAAAACAAAGGTTTTGTCACACTTATTCAGTTATGTTAGCTCTTAGTTTCGTTTTCATGGACTTAGTTTGTTTTTATTCATCAGTCACGTGTGTTCTTTGTCTTTGTTTCCCGCCACTCTTCTGTTTCCATGGACAGTGACCATTCCTCTCAGCATCATTTCGTCATCACTGTGTATTTAAGTTCTTCCTTGTTCACTCTTCAGTTGTCAGTTATTATTTTTTAACTTTCAGTAGAAAGGGTCTTTGGGGAACCAACAAGGCTTCTTTTATGGAATCGCTGTGAAAACCCATTTTTGGAATCTTAATGAAAGCCCAACAAATGAAGAAGTTCGTTTTAATCTAGAGTCTAGAGTACTGTGCATTGTCCACTAACCTTATTTACATCAATTCATATCAGTATTTTAAGAAAATCTTTGACAATCAAGATTTTGCAATTACCTTTAGCAGAATTCATGCAGCTTTGTAATCTGACTTTTTAATATCCGCTGAACAAGAGACTGTTTGCTTATAAATTAACAATATCAAATACAGAAGCAAGCGCCTGTTGTCTCTGCTATAATACTGAATAAGATTAAAGTTTTGAGAAAACGTTGACTTAGCCTGAAAATTCGAACAGGCACAACTTCCAGGTCCCACCCCCTTGCTCTCTGCTGCGCTACAGCCCTCCCTCCACAGCTCGTCCTCCACAGCGGAGCCTGTCGTGAACGCGCAGGCTAGTAAACGGGGCCACCGATGACGACGGATTAACAGTTATGGCACATTCACTAGTAGGGACGAAACATCAACAATAAGCTTTACATTGACTAAGGCCTACCCATACTTTGACTATACAAACTTGGTCCTCAAATCATTACGTATTTTGCAATACATGTAATGTAACTTTATAACGTTGCACCCTTTCTATAAGTTCTAAATAGCTAAGATAATATAACGGTAGCCTAACTAACGTAACAGTATGTAAGTAATTATTCTAGCGATATGTAGGCCTAATGCTAGATAAGGTTTGCTAGTACATTATTTCAGCAACATAACAAGCCAGTGAATTAGCAGGTTTCAATTGTTGCTTTGCACAGTGCGTGACATTTTATCTACATGTTACGCGGCTACAGTTTTGACAATGAGTCAATGGGCTCTGTCTAATTCTTTCTTTTTCGCTTGTTTATCGTCATTGGTCTTTTTCCTTTTACCCGTCTTTGTTTTATGAGCAGGTGCCACTCGAGAAATTGGCCGCTTAGGTTCTTTCTCCGCGCCATTAGCACAGCTGCGGCACACCGGCAATCTTGAGTTTGAACGACGGTACGCGCTGTGCAAGAGAGGGGTGTGATCAGCGCATATACCAGCGTGACACTGCTAAGACATTCCTCCTGGCTCTGATTGGTTGTTTCTGACCGAGAGCGGTGTATTTCTGCAAATGGCAATAGGACCACTGGGAGGAGCCAGAGGAGCTTGATTTTTTTTTCAGATTATCTGTCTCATTTTATACTGTCAGGACATAATGACAGTTTTAACAAATATGTAAAAAATATTTTTTTTACAAAAGTTACCTACAGCAGCTTTAAGGCAATGTAAACTAATAAATTATATAGTGTTCATAAAACCCCCATTACACATTAGACCTTCAGTTAACTGATTTGTAACAGGACTAAATGCTTTTAAGATATGACCATTTTTGCCCTACCAAGAAGAAGACAACGTTTTTTTTAATTGACACTTTATTTTAAATGCCGGTTTTATTCACCCCTACTCTTTTCAAAGGACATCCTGTTTTTTTTATTTATTATCACATAGGCCTATAGTCAGGACCTTGCTTTAAAGTCTCACCCTGTGTGGGTCCTAGTGCCACTAAACTGTGGCACAAGGACACACAGACCACAAGGTGAGCACCCCCTTCTGGCACCACTAGCACCTCTAAATGTTGTCTTGTTCGCACTTCTGCATATTCAAATTTGCAGTGTCATGATAGGTTATGAAGCACACCAGTCAATCACTAGATTTGTTGATTGAGATTTGAAAGTTATATATATTTGGAAGTATAGAGTGAACATAACGCTTGTTATGTTAAATGGAAGAAAGAAAGTCAAATGGGTTTGAAATGACATAGGGGTCAGTAAATAATGACAGAAATCTTCTTTGGGTGAACTAATCCTTGCATGTCAGATCACTGTGTCTCAGTTAATCTGGTTTGTTACATTTTTGTATCAAAATAAGTGTCCTGAAAATAATAGTTCTTTATTACTGACTTTTGCAATAACCTGGCTCACCATGTTTACAATCTAACAAATGTTGCTGTAATCACAGTGCCCTCTGCTGGAGAACAGAACTAAGGGTTCTTGTCAGATGTTATGAAAGACCAGCATGTAGGCTACAATAATCAAATATCTTATTTGAACAGATCTTCTTCAATCGGCCACATGACACGATTTTATTCAGTGCTTTTTTTTTCTTCTTTTTTTGTTGTTGAAAACCATAGGGGACATGGTAGGTGGTTTGGAAATAATCAAATGAAACAAAAATAGAATAAAATAATAAAATGGCAACACTTTACAATACTGTTTAATTTCTTAGCATTAGTTAACTGCATTAGTTAGCATGAACTAACAATGAACAAGACTTCTACAGCATTTAATAATCTTATAATTGTTCATGGTAATTTCAACATAATACATTTTTAAAAATCTGTATTTGTTAAAATCAGTGAATGCACTGTGAACTAACATGACCAAACAATTAACAACAGTATTTTTATTAACATTAACAAACATTAACAGAGATTAATGAATGTTGTAAGAAATACAGGTAACTCTTTACAATAAGGTCTCATTTGTTAACATTAGTTAACAACATTTTTTAACATAAACTAATAATGAACCAAACTTTTACAGCATTTATTAATCTTAGTTATTGCTAATTGCAACATTTACTAATACATTATTACAATCAAAAGTTGTATTTTTAACATTAGTGCACTGTGAACTGACATGAAAAAACAATTAACAACTGTATTATTATTAACTAACATTAATGAGATTGATAAAAATTGTAACAATTGTATTGCTCACTGTTAGTACAAGTTAGTTAATACATGAATAAATGTTAACAAATGAGACTGTAACGTGTTAACAATAAAATAATTTTTTAAAAATAATAGTAAAACAAAGTGTGAATTGCTGATGAGAAAAATATTTAATTCAATTATTTAATTCAGTGTCTCTCGTTCATTCACAATGTTGGCCAACTGTAAAAAAGCTGACATCATAATTCTGGTGAAAATTTCAGGATAAGACAGACAAAAGGAGGAAATACATACATACTTACAATAATCACAGCCTATTACCATGATCATCTCATCAATATGATGCAGTCAAAACAGAGCACAGCTAACATAGATCTATGCCATCTAACCCACAGAGGAAGTTTCTAATGAACGTATGTTCCTGGGCTGTCCAGGAAATTATTGATCTTCTTTGCCACCTCATCAAGCTCATTAGTATTGCTATATTTCAGAAGGTTGTGGGATCGTACAAAGTAATGCCGGAGATAATGCTGGCTTACACACTTATGTAGCTTTTGCACCAGCCGTAATACGCAACCCATGAAGTCTCTCCAGTCCCTGGTGCAGGGGTACTTCTCACATGTCCAGAAAAGCAGTGTCTAGATGAGGTAAGGACATTGGGAAAGTGTGTAAACTTGCTTTTGTATACAAGCAGTGTGGTATTTCAACAGCCATATTAACTTAAATCACAGGAAAGATGATAGGTGGAAATGTAAAGAGGCTGTCTTGGTTGGGCTTGTACCTGTAGATGGTAAGCAGTGATGACGGGTTTGCTTCCAGGGCACCAGACGTCCTCCTTGAGCTGTCTGACCACCCGATAACACTTCCTACGGCAACCGCCGTCCTCATCTATATTACTCAACAGCACCTGCTCTGCCCGTGAGAATGACAGCAGCCAGTGGTAGTTTGATGTGGCCATTAGATTGAATCCAAACGACTGCAGAGAATTTATTAAGATTAATCAACATTGTATTATATGTAAACCGTACCCAGGCAATTTTCTGCTTACTAGTCAGTTCATAACTGATATATAGTTAATAATAAAATAATATTATAATATATAATATATACAATATACTCAGTATATATATATATATATATATATATATATATATATATATATATATATATATATATATATATATATATAGGTTATATATTTTCATTTTATGTTTTATTTTTATATAATTATGTGTGTGTATGTGTGTGTTTGTGTGTGTGTGTAGACAGACCGACTGCCAGAAACAGATAGATAGATAGATAGATAGATAGATAGATAGATAGATAGATAGATAGATAGATAGATAGATAGATAGATAGATAGATAGATAGATAGATAGATAGATAGATAGATAGATAGATAGATAGATAGATAGATAGATAGATACACACACATACATATAACACAAAATAGCTTTATAAAAAAACATTTTAATGTAAAAATATTAACAGGAATTAATATTAAATATTAATAATAAAAACAGGTCAAACTTTATTTTAAGGTGTAATTATGCAATTAAGTACAGATTAATGTTATAGGGTTTAGTTTATGAATAGGGATTGGTTTAGGGTTAGTTGCTTGTAAATATGTATAATTTATTACTGTAGAAAGTAGATGTAACGTGTAACAAAGACGTAAAATAAACTGTAACCTAAAAATATATTATATATAAATTATTTATGTAAATTCATATATACATCCACTGACCTTAATACATCGCGCACGCTCCGTGGAGGGCCATCTCTGAAAGAACCGGGGCCACCGAGCCCTCTTTGGCCAGTAGTTCATCAGCTCCACAGTAGGAACCAGTTCCACCTCAATTTGTGCCTCTGATGTTTCCACAGCAACACGTACCACTGAGCCAACTGATTCCAGCATACTCACCTTACCTGTGAAAGAAAGGCGAAAAGAAAGTTAAAACACAAAATAAAAATAGCATTAACCAGTCTATGCTGTTACACTTTAGTGCACACTCATGCTCGTCCATTAAGCTTAAACATTATTTACTCAAGTGGGATTTATTCCTGGATCCACATACTTATCGACCATTTTAGGATTCATTTTAAAGACAGAACTTGGGTTAAGGGCTTGAATCTTATCAACCTATAAATTCTCTCTGATCTTGTTTTTTTTTTTTATAGGAATATTGACGTTGTGCTATATGGTGTCCATGTGTTTGCAGAAATGTGATTACCATCAACACATTGAACCTGTGAGTCAAATGAGAAAACAGTGACTTTAAAATCCCTGCCTGTCAAATCAGGAGCGTTTTAAACTTCACACTGTTTCATTCTAAAGATTTCCTTTGCTACAACTGATTTGTTGATCATAGCTGCATACAAGCTTTTATTGATTGCAATCAAAATACTTACAGTGGGATCCAAAATAAAACACTTACATTTTTCTAATGTAATACAATGGTTTTCATTACAAATTATATTCTAAAAATTGTAAAGAAAAAAGTTCAATTGAACAATGCAGTTAATGTGGCTAATGTCAGAAATTAACTTAATATGATTAATATATAATTATGAATATATATATATATATATATATATATATATATATATATATATATATATATATATATATATATATATATATATATATATACATATATACATATATATATATATGTATATATATATATATATATATATATATATATATATTCATTTAGCATGATTCTTCCAAAATCCAAAAACATTTAGTATATTTTCAGGTTTAAATTATATTTTGGATCTCTGATTTTCAATGTGGCTTTTGAACCCTACAGTACTGTATATAAAACATTATAAATTAGCAAGTCACTAGCAAGTATTGTACCACGTACCAAGATTGTAGGTAGTGTAACAAACAATCAAAACAATAAATAGATGGATGGATGGATGGATGGATGGATGGATGGGTGAGTGGGTGGATAGATGGATGGGTGAGTGGGTGGATGGATGGATGGGTGAGTGGGTGGATGGATGGATGGATGGGTGAGTGGGTGGATGGATGGATGGATGGGTGAGTGGGTGGATGGATAGATGGGTGAGTAGGTGGATGGAGGGATGGATGGGCAGGTGGATGGATGGATGGGTGGATGGATAGATGGGTGAGTAAGTGGATGGATGGATGGTTGGATGGATGGATGGATGAGTGGGTGGATGATGGATGGATGGATGGATTGATGCGGGGTGTGGGTGGGTGGATGATGGATGGATGGGCAGCTGGATGGATGGATGGATGGATGGATGGATGGATGGGCGGGTGGATGGATGGATGGATGGGTGGGTGGTTGTTTTGGCTGGATGTGTAATCCCAAAACAGTTGCATATCAACAGAATATTATTATTTGAGATGTTTCATCATTTACTAGACAATGTGTGAAAAATTAAAAGTAGCCTATAGTAAACAAGGGGACACTATAAAAACACTAACTTGTTAGTCCACAGGTCTTTATGGATGTCTCCAGATGCTCTTTGAAGATGTTCACCACCTTGGCTGGCACAATATCACCCTCAATGGTCATGCAAGCATCCTGCCACTCCTGACTCGGGTTGACGAAACTCTCCAGCTCCAGCCACTGGTAGAGCTTCTCTGGCTCACGGACCGGTGTAAGGAGACGAGACCCGCTCAGCGAGTAGTAACGCCACTGACGTGTTCGCCTCACCTTATAACCCATCAGGCCCTGTAGAGGCACTGAGATCAGGTACAGAGTTGGAGTGAGCACCTGCCAAAATGAGCCATAAATCTATCAGTATATCCATAAAGCAATGAAAAAGCAGATGCACAATGTTTTACTTGTACATTCATGTTTCAGCGGATAGTTTTGTCGCTTACTTGGATGGCGGGGTTGTATGCACATCTTCCCCGGAGTAATGCAGACCATTTTGAAACTAAAGCTGTCTGGTCCTAAATCGGGTTGTGGACACCAGAGGAATCACGATATTACAAAAGCATTCATAATTACTATTTGCATAATATACAATAGGCCTACATGAAGTATTACTTTGAGGCTGGCATTATGAACTCCAGAGTTTGCAATGGACTGGAAACGAGCATCCTTTGAGCTGACCGCAGCCGTAAGATCTTTTATGATTTTCTGAACATTTTCTACAGACTTTGAAACCTGCCGATGTCTGAGATCCACCTGACAATAACACATTCGACCACCATTAATACAGAAGAACAAAATTAGTATCTTGTAAACAAGCCAAAACAGTGTCCTTAAAGCTATCGGACTAATTAAAATAAGATGTAAAATTCTTTAAGCTATCCAAAGCTTTTTTAAGCTATCTAACTGCAAATAAAATACATTTAAAAAAAATAAGATACAAATCATCAATCAACAAAAGTTAAGTATTCCGTTTTAGATCTCAGTGCTTAATAAAACCCATGACAGCATAAATAGGTCACCTGATTTTGCAAATAGTTGTCCAGATCTTCATCTGTGAAGTTGGTCATTTTGCAGTCTATCCTTAGAATCGGTGCTCTCTTCGAATGCTATTTTTAAGTCTTCTTTCCAGCAGCAGAGCTTGACATAAGGTCTTTGTGGTCCTTTTTTTGCAGTTCTTTTGTGTCCCAGTGTATGTGTGACACAGATTGCACGAGGGAAAAGCACTTCAGCAGAGACCCATTGATCTCACAATATTGATTTCTGAGATGCTAAAAAGCTCCCATGTTCCTCTGGGCAAATGAGTTCACCAATTGCTTACTCACATGGCAGATCACACACATCGAGAAATTTGAATGTAAACATTTGTTTCGTTTTAATCTAGCCTTCGTTAGATGTAGGTGGTATAAACAAACATGCAACTAGACAATGATTTCTAAAAATTGTGCTTTTATTTCAGTCGGAATATATCAAATATAAGCTAATTTCAGCAATTTCATCAAATAGATGTTATAGAAATATAATTTAAAAAATGAAAAAGCTAAGACCACTTGAATCCTTTATTTGTTTTTTTTTTGTTTTTTTTATTAAGCCTGCAAATTAATTGTTGGATTTAAAAAAAAAAATAAAACCAATCCACATTGGAGTCCAAAAATCTGAGGCCACTTTTAAATCTAGGATACACACACACACACATATATATATACAAAATCAGTATATTTATGACGCTCGCTATAACTTTTATAAATAATGGCACATAGTGATTTGATTAATTTTCAGCCTATTCAAACTGATGCCTCCCAAGACTATAAGAAATCATCTTTGCTGTGGTGACAATCTCATCTCACTCCTTTGGTGACATAAGCAAAATTCACATCAATGTATCACATTTATATTTACCACAATGCACTACATGTGCATGAATTGGCTGGCTTCTTACACATTCCAATTTAGTAGAGGTCATGTGATCGCAATATAGAAAACACATTGTTCAAATCACTTGTACTACTCCACCCATTAACACACATTAACCTTCTGCTGTCCGTGGTGGAGAGAAAGTGAACTAATGTCATCTGGGTCTGGCCAATTATTTAGGCTGTGTAATACCAATTCATTAACATCATATAGGCCTAACACTTATTTATGCAATTAGATGGAGCAAATGATGAACCCTTCTGTAAAAAAACACACATCAAACCAGCCTGGTCGGCATCTCACAAAAGCATTGTAAACCTAGATCACAGAACTATTGGCACCAGTGGTCTCTATAATGATCAACTTAGCTCACAATCCTTTTGGGAAACACACCCCTGGCCCTGGATTGTTTCCAGAATGGTCACATTTTCCCCAGACTAAATCACTGTGCAAAGAGGACAGAGTAGGCTAGATATATTTTTAATAAATATTTTTTTAAAAGAGAAAGAATTAAGCCTGTTATGAATGTCTGTAGAATTCGGCTGTTGATTTTTGTCGCCATCTAAAGGAAAAATTAGATAACGCACTTTACCCTGAAAACATGACTACATTTCCCAGCAAGCTGTTCGACATTAATATATAACAACAAACTGCAGTGCATTTTTGTTCTCAAAACGGTGTCATTTATATAACCTAAATACATGGTGACCTAACTCACGCTGCAGTGGAGAAATCCGAGCTAGGTATGTCCTTGTTATACTGTTTTTAGGCTGAATGATCCAATGTGTTCATGTTTGATATGTAGTTTTGAGCATTAGCTCTCATGCTACAACAAACCTGTCCAATCATTATTTTGATTCTGATACAATCAGTATTTTGTGGACAAATAATCAAATTTGTTTATCGTAATCATCTAGAAACACAAGCGCACGAGTTATTAACAACACTTTGTCAAATCTGACGTAGCAATAAGCCATTATGCTAACAATATGGGCCCTGATTTCATTGACGGTTTTCCGTCAAAATAAAAGCTCGATGGTTTAACTTGTGAAGAGATCAGGAGACATCATATTAGTGCTGTCATTTTTATTATTTAATTTTTTTACACTAATATTATTATATTTGTCTTAAATCTTAGATTTTTCCAGTGAAATATTACAATATTAATATTTATTTTGTATAACTTTGCATAACTTAGTGTTTAGTTTGATAGTTTCTATCTAAATAAATGTGTGAATACATAAATGTAACTCAAATGTTAATTACTTTTAGCTTTATCTTGTAATTTCAGTATTCCAGTGCTGTTTGCATAGGCACAATGAACTGCTGGGTATTGTTACGGTTACACAGCGGGGACCTTCGCATTTCTCTCCTGCCTCTGAACTGTTCCCTCAGCCTGTGACCCCTTAGCTCTAGAGCTATCATCCACAGCTTGAGAGAGAGCTACAGACTGCTGCAGCTGCCTGGCGATGGAGCCAGCGGCCCTGCAGAGGTCAAGGAGGCTTACCTACGCATGGCCAAACTCTACCATCCAGATTCCGGTGCTCCCACGGCAGATGCAGCTCTTTTTTCCCAGATAGAGGAGGCCTATCGGGCTGTGCTTACTCACCTCGGCCGGCAGAAGTCTGTCTCACAGTACGACCAATCGCTGGAGGAAGAAGAGGAAGATAAAGTTAAAGGTAATGCCCCCCAACACAGACGTTACCTCAGTTTTGAAGGAGTTGGTTCTGGCACTCCCAGTCAAAGAGAACGACAGTACCGGCAGATTCGCGTTGACCGTGCCACCGACCAGGTTCTGGAGTACAGACGCAAGGAGATGGAGAAGGCGGCAGCGGAAGAAGGAGCCATGGTGACCCGGGATGCACGCTTGCGCAGCAAGAAGATCAAAATCACTCAGGCGGTAGAGAGGCTGGTTGAGGACCTTATCCAGGAGTCTATGGCCCGTGGAGACTTCCAGAACCTCAGTGGCACCGGCAAACCGCTCAACAAGTTTGATCATAACCCGTATATGGACCCCATGACGCACAACCTCAACAGAATCCTGATCGACAACGGTTACCAGCCTGAATGGATTGTGGTACAGAAGGAGATCAGGGAAACCATCGCTAAAATTAGGGAAAAGTTGCAGAAGGCCAGGGCCAGGCTGGGGGAACCCATGAGACACTCTGAAACCCTCCAGTGGAAGGAGCACTGCGCTGTGTTTGCGGATGAACTGGGGAAACTCAACAAGAAAGTGGACAATTTCAACCTGATTGTCCCTCTCATGAGCAGGCAGATGGTGCATTACAGCCTGAAGAGAGAGCTGGAGAAAATACTGAAAACTGATCAGCTGCTCAGGCAAGAGAAGGAAAGAGAAAAAGAAATGAAGCAAGATGAGCAGATGGAGACAGCAAGAACATCTCAGCATACCAGACAAGGACTCATCACCTGGATGCAGAATCTACTTAAATGAGGCTGCATTAAAAAATGCAGAGTTGTAATTCACCTATTGGCCTATTATTAGTGTGATTCAAATGTATTTGCCCCTTCCTTGTTCTTATTATAACTGTAACGTATGAAACAAGTATTGTCTTGCTTATTAAAAACTATCAGAAGATTAAAGGGAATAAACAATACCTTGTTGATCTATCCATTTTTTTTCAAGATTCTTTGATGAATAGCCAAAAAATAGAATGACATTTATTTGAAGTAGACTATATAGATCTCATTGCCATGCCAATTATTCATGATCGAGTCAGATTATGTAACATTGTTGGAAAATGCTACCAGACATCTCAAACATTCCATGACCTTACAGATGCCAATTGCACATGTTCATTTTGTGACAACAAATGCCTACAGGAATAACACACTGATCCAACAAAATCCCTCAACTGTCGGAGGCTGGTGTTTGTTGGGATATATTGTGCACTAGCCTTAAGACTGCAGTTGAGATGAACCTTTACCATTTATAAAACAAAACTGAATGTTGAATTCAATTAAATGAACAACAGAGACATATAAATATATATATTTTATAATTTAATGAAGCAGAAAATCAAATTTATACTCCATATAGAGATTAAAGAAGTCAACAACAGTAATCTAGGCCCACTCCTGGTGTCTTCCACTGTACCCTGGAAGGTGTCCCAGAGCAGACGGGTTGCTGATGACCACAGGAGATGCTATACTATCCCAGTCTTTAGCTATATACTGATGATACGGATCCTGTGAGTTCTCCACCTTCTTTGAGCGGATATAGCTGAACATGATGCCAAAGGTAAAGAAACTGAAGAGTCCCACCATCAGACAGATGTAGATCATGCCGTGACCTTGATCATTTACCGGAGTTCCACTCAGATGCAAAGGTGGATGATGTGGAGGCACGTATGGAGCTGCTCCCATTGCCCACGTCTCATTAAAGTAGTGCTGCAACCAGGATACCAGCAGAGAATGCACAACTGTGTAGTTCTGCTCTAGCATTCTTCCCACTGTTGATACAGACAGCAAACTCAATAAATATAAACACAGATAGGATCCATCATTAGTATTTTTCACAACTTATTTAATTTATCTGATGGAATACTTATAGCCAAATATTTTAAAGCAGTCAAATGTTTGACTGAATTTGTTTCTCACCATCTTACTATTTTGATCTAAATGTTTAAAAATAAGTTTACTTATGTATACAGACTAATTTGAGATCTGTAAGAGTAAGATAAAAAAAAAAACTAACAATACTTTTATTCAGCAATGATGCATTAAAGTGACTAAAAGTGTCATTAAAGACATGTATAATGCGACAAAAGATGTATATTTCAAATAAATGCTGCTCCTTTGAACTTTCTTGTGCTCAAAGAATTGTGGAAAATAAGTATTACCGTTTCCACAATAATGTTAAGCAGCATTATGGTTCAATATTGATAATATGAAGTTCTTGAGCACCAAATCAGCATTGAACGCTTTCTGCAGGATCATGTGCAACGAAGACTGCCAGAAGAATACAGCCTATATAATTAAAATATAATTAATAACATAAAATAATACTCAAGCATTGGTGAACAGTATGCAAAATTGATACATAAGTACATATATACACTTTTTTGTTATTGGAAAATTAAACCTTGTGCAGGCAATGCAGCCAACAGGTGCTCAGTATAAGATATAAATAATCATATATATATATATACATACATACATATATGTTTCTCCAGTAAGACAAGAATATAATATAAAATGATTATAACAAACAAACCTTATAGTCTTTGGAAATATGAACTTTTGGTTTACTGGAAGAGAAGCCAAAAATTGTGTTGTGAATCTTTCCTGCTAGTCCTCTTGTGCCGTACTTTAAAAAAAGAAATAGACTAAGGGAGACAGGATAGTATCTGAGATCATGGTTCCACCCCATTATGAACATGGAGAGACTTACCTAATGATCCAACCCTCTTAAGATGTCAACAGGTTTAATGAATCTAACAAGCCAAGGTCATCAGCTTCTTCAGGGAGAAAGCTGACCAATGAAATTCTGCACAGATCAGCCCCATCCCTAATTAACAGTTATGTAAGACAGAGTGATGTTTTTCAATGTATATTTTTTACTTTAAAAAGATAGTTAAAAGATATGTTGGTGAAGATGGGCATGAGTCACATGGAGACTGTAGATATCACCTCTGCCAGCATGACCTTAATGCTAAATAACTCCACACGCAAGTTGAACAATGGCGTACATTGAGGCAGGCAGGAAGGCATTCGAGACTTTTACAGATTCTATTTCAAGGCAAAAAAAAAAGAAAGAGAGACATATCCTTGTAAAGTCCTCGACTTGCGTCATGATTGCGATACCAGCATACTGGATGTACGCTGAGTCATCTTTTGAAAATGACTAAATGCATAAAACTCAAGCGGCATGTGGGCTGAAAGACAGAACACTCACAATATTGCAGACTAAAATACAGTTTTGCTTAAAAAAAAAAAAAAAAAGGGAAAAGGGCGGAACAACTTTGTGAAGAAAAACAACTTATTTTAATGACATGTTATGGCTGTTATTTATGACAGGACAAACACCCAAGTTTTTCCAAGTCAGTGACATTTTCAAAACCAAGTAAAATACAAAAAACAAAACAACATCTACCATTATATACAGACATTACAAACAGTAAAAGCCATCAGAAATATATTATTAAGCTCCATGTAATAAAATCAATTGATGCTCATTCTGGTAAAGAGTGTAACAGTCCTCAATCAAAACTGATTACAGTGTTATGGTCCTACAAATGACTCAAGTGCATGGAATTGAGGACCATTCCTTTCAGTACATCCTAAAAACGCATCTTAAAGACTACTTTGGGAATTTAAAAAAAAGTCAGTTTTGTTAAATACGTTAAAACAATGGACTCTCATATACCCTAACTCACCTTCCCCCAGACAAAAAAGCTGTGGGCATCTAGACAAATAAAAATGTTAGTCATACGAGAGCACTAAAGTGCGATTCTGTAATTTAGGAACATGCTGAGGCACAAGGTGGAATGAGACTTACAATTGGGAAAAATTATGACAAAATATTTACTTCATAGTCAGCATTTACTCTAGTTCAAGTTCCAATAATCTTGCACTTGAGTGTTAATTAAATAAGAGCTTGCAAATATCAAGCTAAACTAAAAGGAAATACAAAGTAATCATATCAACACACCCAATGACTGGGATTCAACATGCTTCCCAAGATACAAAAAACACTACACAATATGAGACTGATGTTCTCCATGGCCACAGTTACCAATGAAAGCACTCTTGAAAACCCCCAGCCTGCAGAAAAATGAGTCACTCTACCATCGAACGAACGCATGCAGTGAACCCCATTGTCCTATGAGACAGTGGACATATACATTATGTCTCTCTCCACAGGGCTGAGGTTCTGTCTTAAGGCGTCCTCTAGTGGTCTGGAGAACCAACTGCGTGCCTCTGCAGATCCCCCAGAGGGTCTTGTGATAGTAAAGCAAAGATTATGGCACAATGAGAGGTTCCCTAGGATCACTGCGTGACAGTATATTCTGGACGACGGGTCTGGATGATTTTTGGACGTGGACGTCTAAGACCGTCCATATCCTCCTCATTTCCTGAGCTTTCTTGATCGTTCTCGCAAACATGAACAACCACGCTGGGAGTGGTGGGAGTTCCTGGCTGGAGCTCATACTTTTCACCTGCCGTACAGAGAGAATTTATTCTTAAAAGTTCAAAGCAGGCCAAATAAAATTAATAATTTAATCGCTGACCTATTCAGAAGTATGGACCAGTCAGAAAAAAGATTCATTGAGAATGTGAGACGTTACATGTGCTGTACCTGGCCCTAGTCTGGAGATGGCACACAGAAGGTCATAGTTAATGACAGGTGTGGCGTCCTTTGCCTGCTCCCAACCCACAGGAGGTGACGGAGGAGGGGACAGGAGGAACTGCTTATCTGGTTTAGGAGGCTCCAGGTGTGGACTACCAATGTGCACAGACTAGGAAAAAGAAAGATCATTTTTTTTTGTGTGATAATAAGTACACAAAAAGCAGGAAAATAACCAGGTGTGATGCAATAAACAGTAATAATTAAGGAATAATGTACAGTCAGTTGGTCATTATTGCAAAATAAATCCTGACACAAACTGGAATGGCATTAAGGTTTAGAAAAAAAAGAAACATATTTATATATATATATATATATAAAATAGAAAAATAAAACAAAATAATAATACAAATAAGTATTACATAATATACTATATAATAACAATGTTATTATTTAGTTGTTTTGTTTATACAGTTATACAGTCAGTTGTAAATTGTCAAATAAACCATGACGCAAAGTGAAAAGTCATTTATACAAACATCTGACTGCAGAATGCCACAACTGACCAATCAGAATCAAGTTTTTTTTAAATAAAAAAAAATAAAGATAAAGATATGTATTGTTATTAAATTATACAATTATACAATTTTTTTATTATATTAAATGATACTAAAAATATTTTACACACAGATATTTTTATAGGCTACTTTTAGGTGACATACCTGGGCAAAATAGAGTCGCACCTCCCTGCCGTTGAAGTCACTTTTGTGGAGTTTTGCTCTTGCCTCCGCAGCGGCCAGAGCATTGGTGAAGTTTATCCTCACCCGACGGAAACTCTTGAAGAACTGTAAGGTGACGTTTCGGTCAAAGGCACGGAACAGATCCTCAAAACTAGCCTGTGGATGAGAGGAAAACATCTCAAATGAATACATTTGATGCATCTTCATGGAAACAGCAGTAAGAAATTAACATTTTGCTGTTGAAGCAAGAAGAGTACATAAATAAACATTCCCTGTTGAGCAATCTGATGTCAAGTGTTTGAAAGTGTACCTCCATTTAGGCTCAGACTGGCAACCTTTATAAAAAAACCTTAATGCTAAACCACTAAATTATCAAACACTCTGTGGCGAGACTGCGCTCGTATAAGACTTTATGGTTCTGAATCCATTTATATTGTTTTTGGGGATAGTGCCAGATTGTTATTCAGTTAACGCTTCTATATTAAACCTTACTGACGCACATAGTACTAATCTAATACACATCCTAAAAATGACCATGTCTGTCAGTGGTGCTCGACTAGATATTGGTTTCCAAGGTAACAGAGCCTTACTGCACAGTGTGAACATGCAGACGTACTATCCTGATGGACCATTTCAAGCTATGCAGAGATTTAGTAGAGTATGATCCACAAATCCTGGGTTATTCCTATTGGGTATAGATGTAGTGTATGCATGTGTGCGTCAGATTCAAAAACCCCAAACTGTCCATACAAACGCTCATTAAATGTTCCAACAGCATCTTATTCCATGATCTAACCACCCCTACAACAAACCAACTGGATCATTAGCTAAATACATAAATGATACACAAGTAGGTCATTTGGTCAACCCCAAAACCACACATAAAGCACAAATCAAATAAGTTAGTCATCATCAATAAAGACAAAAGGTTATATAAGGGTATAACAGCTTTCGGATCTCTTTTTATGATTGTCATTCATTCTAATTAATGTCTGAAACAACTATAGCATATTCCAGCAGCTTAATGTAATTTTTCTAGTATTTACTTAAGCTATTTCAATATTGTAAGGCACCATGTCAATGAAGCCTTACCCTCTCTTCGGGTCTGTTAAACATATCCAGATCCTCTAAGGAAGCGATAAGGCAGAAAGGGTTGCACTTCATGGTTTTCAGGTGCATGACTGAAGCCCGTTGACGGATCCTCCGGAGGACTTGAGAGGTTAGAGAATGTAAAGGGCAGGAGGGGTTGAGACGTGTCCGTTTTGACTTCCCCAGCGTGAGGACACGAATGACGCCTGCTTCAGGAAACAAATGCTTTCGAAATCACCCTCTTCGCTCCTGCTTTCCCTGTCCTTCTCTGGCGGTCTCTCAGTCCCGCAGAGAGCCTTGAGCATTTGCAGAAAGGAAATAGGTCAAACTGAGTAATGCATACACAAATATAAGCCCAGCGTCTTTGTAGGCTACTGTGGTCACGTGACGCTGCTTTGTTGAGAGAGAATCTTCTGGAATCGTCTGTGCTCCTGCACCACCGATCAAACGTCTGGAATGCTTGGTAAGACTGCTGCTCACTCATCCGTCTCGTTTTATATAAAGGTCCCTCAACTGCACAACAACAGGCTCCGCCCACTGCAGACTCCGCCTCACTTTTCCATTCTATACCGAAACGAATGGCTCTGCTGACTAATCATAGACACACACCCCGAGAGTGCAAGTCCTGGAAACTATGTGACACTGCTTTCCATGCAGCTCAGATTCAGTTCGGCCAATCTCTGCTCAATTCAGTCACACTATTTCAGGACACACGGTGTGGTAAAACAATGATCTGTATCGCTCATCTCATAGCCTATATCTCTTTTACGCTTCCCCTCCCATCTTGACGGAAAATCTAAATCAGCTGAGCTGGGCAGAAGGGCAGCTGTGTTATCAAGCGCTGCCCGCAGCGTATTTTCCATTGGTGTTAATTCCTCTCGTTTTTTCCTGTCTGACTCCAGGGGCAGTGGATTTGTCCCGTTATTAGTGAAGAGCAGCTTTTCTTTTGCTATCTGGCATTCAGCTGTCACATTGTTAGGATTATGTTTAACATTGATCTGCATGACGACGTTATTCTCTCCGAGTCTTGCAAGTATTAGAAACATATATATTCTCCCTCTCGATTATTTAAACATCGAGACTATTACTAAATACTGAAACTGACGACGGTGAAGCTGATGCACAGAGATTAGCACAGAATTTAGCACATTTAGCCTTTTAATTAAAATTGGGAATATTTATAGGATAACACCTAAAATGCAGTTCTCAAAACAACAACAACAACAAACCTGGGTGGTCTGTGGACAACATTGAGAAAAAAGAATGCTAAATGCAAATAAAAAGGACACAATGTAATCTTACAAAAATATTTCTATTTCAAATAAATGTTGTTCTTTTGAACTTTCAATTCATCAAAGAATACTGAAAGAAAGTGATCAAGGTTTCCCCAAAACTATTAAGCACTACCATTTTTATATGATAGTATTAAAAATGCTTCTTGCTCACCAAATCAGCATATTAGAATGATTTCTGTAATATCACGTGACACTGAGGACTGGAGTAACAATGCTGAAAATTCAGCTTTGCCGTTACAGGAATAAATTACATTTTAAAATACATTAAACAGAATACAGTTATTTTAAATTGTAACAATATTTCACAATATTGCCATTTTACTTTATTAAATCAAATAAACACAGCCTTCTATAAGAATATTAAGTCTTCTTTCTAAAACATTTTTGAAAATATTTTTTATATTTATCATTATTGCCATTTTATTACAGAGGAGAGAAGAGAGTAGCCTACAGAAGAGGGAAAAACTGCACTGGAAAAAGTTGTGGGATGCTGGAGACGGACTTCGAATGGATTTTAACATCCAAAACTGGACAGAACAGAACTAACTCTGACTATTCTTCAGTCTATTCACGTAATCACAACTTCAAGCACATTTATTTTATCTCTATTAACTGACAAATGATAAAAAACTTTGTAGTGAACATTCTTCCCATACTTTCCACACAAAGTTTCCACCTCTTAATCTGGTTAAGAGATAAGAGAGATCTACACAAGCCATAGGCATCTGTCAGTCATGTGTGCAGATGTTTTAGTCAAAACCTGGGATTCCAGTGGAACAAAGCCTCTTATTAGAATGAAAAAAACAAAAACATGAAACCAATTAACAAAAGGAAAAAACATGGTAAATGGAAAATGGTGAACAGAGCAGCATTGTGTTGCTGTATTTTGTGTATATGCTTTTATATGGGTGGAAAGCATCTGACAGGTGTTATTATAATACACATACATTAAAAACATTTATTTCCAGTCAGAAGCGTAAAACAAGTTGAATTCCTCATTTTCAAATGGCTAAATATCCAAAATATTAGCTGAGTCAAATTCACAAATCATATTGTTACGAAGCATAGGAGTCATTCAGATCCAAGTGCAGCTTGTCTTTATTAAACAGAGTAGTCACCAGGCAAAGGTCATACACCAGAAAACTCAACAGAGAAGATCAGGCAAAATCGTGGTCAATAAACAGGCAGGATATCAGGGCAGGCAGCAAACAAACAGGATACAGGAACCAGGCAGAAGATCAGGAACAGGCAGGTAAACACATGGAAAAATGCTTAGAAATGTTCGCAGCAGCAAAACAAGACTTAGCCCAGAGTGTTGTTAGAGTGTGGTTTAAATAGTGTTTGAACATGAGGTGCAGGTGTGTGTGTAATCAGCACAGTGCAGGTGTATGTGTAATCAGCACAGTGCAGGTGTATGTGTAATCAGTCCAGGGAAATGCGTGATGGGAAATTGAGTCCGTAATCACCAAGGGAGTGCGTGGCTAATCGTGACAGAGCCCCCCCTCTATGGGCGGCTCCCGACGCCCATCAACACAGAAAACACAACAGTTCAGGAGGGCGGTGGAGCGGAGGCGGACTTGGGGGAGGGATGGAGGGCCAGGCCATAGGCGAGGCGGGCCTGGGCCATGGAACGTGGGCGGAGCAGGTGACCAGGATGGAGCAGGCGACCAGGGCGGAGCAGGATGAGGCGGAGACCAGGGCGGAGCAGGACGTGCCAGCGGCCGTGGCGGTGAAGACCCTTCGGGCGGCCACGGCGGCGAGGAGCCCTCGGGTGGCCATGGCGGTGACCTACTGCCCCCCCCCCAAAATTTTCTTGGGGGTAACTACGGGGTCATAGGCTGGAGCAGGCGCCGGCTCAGGAACAGGAACAGACACCGGCTCAGGAACAGGAACAGACAGCGTGGTGGCGGCCATCTTGTCCGGAGACACTGGTGTGTTGGCGGCCATCTGGTCAGACGTGACGTGAAGGGACTCGGGCTGGGCGGAGCTGACGTGAAGGGACTCGGGCTGGGCGGAGCTGACGTGAAGGGACTCGGGCTGGGCGGAGCTGACGTGAAGGGACTCGGGCTGGGCGGAGCTGACGTGAAGGGACTCGGGCTGGGCGGAGCTGACGTGAAGGGACTCGGGCTGGGCGGAGCTGACGTGAAGGGACTCGGGCTCGGCGGAGCTGACGTGAAGGGACTCGGGCTCGGCGGAGCTGACGTGAAGGGACTCGGGCTCGGCGGAGCTGACGTGAAGGGACTCGGGCTCGGCGGAGCTGACTTGAAGGGACTCGGGCTCGGCGGAGCTGACGTGAAGGGACTCGGGCTCGGCGGAGCTGACGTGAAGGGACTCGGGCTCGGCGGAGCTGACGTGAAGGGACTCAGGCTCGGCGGAGCTGACGTGAAGGGACTCAGGCTCTGGCTGGGCAGACGGGACGTGAGCAGGCTCTGGCTGGACGCGGCTGACGTGAAGCTCTGGCTGGACGCGGCTGACGTGAAGCTCTGGTGAATCTCTGGCTGGACGTGGCTGACGTGAAGCTCTGGCTGGACGTGGCTGACGTTAAATGAGGGCTCGGCAGGAATAAGCTCCGGCAGGTCGGTCTCAGCGGGACTGACATGAAGGAACTTAGGCTCAGGGGGTACTGCGGGTTCGCGGGGTTCTTCATCCACCAAGCCCACAGTAAAAGCTGAACCGCTCAGCAAAAAGGCCAGGTCGATATACTGGTGTACCGTCCCGTGAGGATCATGGTCGGGCATCAACGACCGGATGGGTTCAGATAAACCCCCGCCGCGGAAAAAGCTAAACACAAATCGTCCATACGAGAGAGATGAGCCAGCTCCAGAAAGTCTCTTACGTAGTCCTCGATCGGACGATCTCCTTGACGAAGACACAAGATCTGAACATCTGGGCACAGGGGTGGCATGGCTGCTGGATCCATCTTTCGGCTAAGTCTTCTGTTACGAAGCATAGGAGTCATTCAGATCCAAGTGCAGCTTGTCTTTATTAAACAGAGTAGTCACCAGGAAAGGGTCATACACCAGCAAACTCAACAGAGAAGATCAGGCAAAATCGTGGTCAATAAACAGGCAGGATATCAGGGCAGGCAGCAAACAAACAGGATACAGGAACCAGGCAGAAGATCAGGAACAGGCAGGTAAACACATGGAAAAATGCTTAGAAATGTTCACAGCAGCAAAACAAGACTTAGCCCAGAGTGTTGTGTGAGTGTGGCTTAAATAGTGTTTGAACATGAGGTGCAGTGTGTGTGTAATCAGCGCAGTGCAGGTGTATGGTGTAATCAGTCCAGGGAGATGCATGTTGGGAAATTGAGTCCGTAATCACCAAGGGAGAGCGTGGCTAATCGTGACACATATTATCTACCATTACTGTAATGACAAAATTAGGTTCTTTTTTACTGTTTAAGTTACAGCAAATAATCAAACGTAAAAGTTACAGCAAGAAAAATATCATCTACTGCAAATAAAGTTTTTATAGTAATAATAATTATTATTATTTTTCAACTGAACTGTTACTAATGTTACTTTATTAATGATAATAATAATAATAATCAATGTAAAAGCGAATTAAATTATCTACTGTCAATGTTAGGAAATTAAATTCTTATATTTACCATTTATGTATTGGTAAATTAAGAACTTAAAAATAACTTTATGTGGATAAAATGATGACGTATTATGTAAGTAACAGGTCATTATTTAGTCAAATGGCAAATTAAATTTGTATCTACCCCCAAAGCAAATTAAGTATTATTTTCTGTCGTTGTAATGAATTTATCATCTGTAATCAATGTAATGGAAAATAAAATGATCAGCTATCTATTTCTTGGCAAATGAACTCATCATCTAGAAATGTGTGTAAAGGTGGAAAGTGGGCCATGGCACAAGGTGTGGAGAGCACATATTATTAGCCTACCTAATAATAATAGTCGAAACTGACCTGAGGGTAAGTTCAGGACTTGGCTCCATTTCAAGCTTTCAGAAACTATGAGCATGACTTACAGGCTGATGTCACTCATTTGTCCACTTAAATGGCACATTTCATGTTTAGAAGCACCAATTCAGGAAGTGGGTTCCAACTTCCAAGAAAGTTTCTAAATGAGTCAGTGTTTTGTTTATAAGACCCTAGCTGTGGTTTTGATATCAGAGTAGGTTTGCTCAGGGAATGTGAATTCATCTGACACATTTAAAAAGAACAGCTTATATTTTCCACTGAGACACAGCTGAGTTTATGACAGCTCGAGGTCCCATGTCGCACAGAGCAAGTGTCAAAACTCCTTCCAGACTTTCCACAGAAAGCAGCAACCAAAGTGGATTTTTCATCATGAGAAACTCAGCTGACTGTGAATAACCACACAAAAAAGCCACATATTTTGACACATGTATTGCCTGCAGAGAAAATATACAGTGAAACTAGACAGTGTAACATATCCCAGAAAAGTGTTTCTTGACTAGTTAAACTATAAAGCAGCAAAGATCAATAAAGCCTTGGAAATTAGGCTTTTGATTTGTTTCAATTTACAATGGCCTAAACTACACAACACTTTCTCATGTTAACGATAGACAAGAATTTCTTTGTTTGCAACACATAGTCATAAAAACAGAAGATGAGGACCCTTACGAAAAATAAGTTTATTCAAGTGTTCTATTAGTATACTTCTTTTCAACTAAAAATAAGAAAGCATACTTCCATTCTACACTTTATATACTTCTCAAAAATATACTTTATGTACTTCTCAGAAATATACTTCAAACTACACTTAAGTGTACTTACTTGACTTATACTGAGAGAAAAGTCCAAGTATATTTGGCCTGTACTTATACTCAATCTTCTGATCGAGATATACTTAAAAGTATAAATAAAGGGTTAGTTCACCCAAAAATGAAAATTAAGTCATTAATTACTCACCCCCATGCTGTACCAACCCCGTAAGACCTTCGTTCGTCTTCGGAACACAAATGAAGATATTTATGATTAAATCTGAGAGGTGCATGACTGCTACATAGGCTCCCTAAGGGAATGACACTTGACGGCCCAGAGAGTCATTAAAGAAAATGTTTAAATATTCCATGTCGCAACAGTGGCTCAACTATAAGTTTATCAAGCGACGAGAATACTTTTTGTGCGAACAAACAAACAAAAATAACGACTTTATTCGACTATTCCTTTTCTTCCTTGTAGGCCTGAAACGAGACTTCAAGAGATTTCCACAACGCGCACGCGCGAGAACTTAACTGAAGTAGTTGAAGGAGATCGCAATTCTCGCGCATGCGTCGTGGAGATCTCTCGACATGGAATATTTAAACATTTTCTTTAATGACTCTCTGGGCCGTCAAGTGTCATTCCCTTAGGGAGCCTATGTAGCAGTCATGCACTTATCAGATTTAATCATAAATATCTTCATTTGTGTTCCGAAGACGAACGAAGGTCTTACGGGGTTGGTACAGCATGGGGTTGAGTAATTAATGACTTAATTTTCATTTTTGGGTGAACTAACCCTTTAAGTATTCAAAGTATACTTGGCTTGCAGTGGATTAACTCTTTTGACCGAGTAGCCTATTAAATATACTCTTTTTTTACATAGTTTTTCATACAGTGTATGAAACTTATAATGTTTGAAAATATTGATATAAAACAGATATGTTTCTAATTCTGCATCTCTGAATTATTTTTGTGTAGGCTAGTCCACTGGTAGTGTACAGGAATTTACTTTAATTCTACTTTACACTTTCCCCACCATTGACTGAATTTTCCAGCTATCCATGTTCTCTTTCATAGGTTCACTCAACGCTGTGTAGCTTAAGACGCAGTGGGAACGGCCTCTGGGTGTGCCGATTGTCTGAAGCCCTTATAGAATCACGGCAATACATTGGCTGATGGCGCGGGCGCCGCCCCAACGCTCTTGCGTCGTCATATTATATTAGCGCGCACGCGCCATCTGCTCCTCATTTTTCTCTGCATTCACGAAGCGGCCATCTCAAGCCCTTCGGTCTCGGTTTTTCTGGCCCAAATAATTCGGATTCATCAGCATTCTTCATCTGCACTTCAGCGACTGCGAATAGTGGAACTCAGTTCTCCTTGCGGTGAAGTGCCATGGAGTTTCGTCGTTGCCCGCCGCCATGCGTTCGCTTTATTGCGAACGACGCGCGAGGCTGTTTTAGGCTAGTCTAAATGCAAGTTTTGTGACAACCTGCTTCTCAAAACCCTCCGCTCTCAGCTCGCGGTTTTTGAGGAGGAGTCATTTTCAGTGATCTGGAGTGCACCCTTTTTCAGTGATCTGGACCAGGATCTCCAGATCCTGGAAGCAGCCTTTTTCCGTGGACTTCACCAACCTCGTTGGTTCTGTGGAGCAGGGCTATTCCGCCATTCCTGCGGTTGAGGACACGTTGGCTACTCAACTTTCTCCGTCATCTGATCCGTCGTGGAAATCTCGCCCTCTCCTTCCCTCTAAACCGCGCAGGACTACTTCCGCCCTTATCGGAAAGTCCTACATGGCAGCTGGTCAGGCAGGCATGGCCCTACATACTATGGCCATCCTCCAAGCCTACCAGGCGGACGTCTTGAAGGAGATGGAGGGAACAGGAATTACGCCAGAAGCTGTCAAAGAGCTTCGTAAGGCCACGGATCTGGCCTTAAGAGCCACCAAGCACACCGCACGCGCTATAGGTCGTTCTATGGCGGGGGCGATTGCTGCAGAGCGCCACCTATGGCTCAATCTCACGGAGATCCGTGACAAAGAGAAGGTTTTCCTCTTGGACGCCCCAGTTTCTCAATCTGGACTGTTTGGGGAGGCGGTCAACACTGTGGTTGACAAGTTTCGGGCCGCAAAATCCCAGTCAGCTGCCCTCAGGCAGTTTATGCCCAGGAGGGTTAGCCAATCCTCTAACCCCTCCCCGTCTCAACCCAGAGAACGTTCATAAGCGTCTGGAGCTGAAGCGGTCTAACAAACCCTTCGCTCCAGCCTCCTTGAATCGTTCCTGACCCGCAGGTCAGAAAAAGGAGAGCTTCCCCCGATTTACGAGGTTGGGACAGACCGCGCAAGCGTTTCTGCCCACCTCTCACTTGCTCTCCTTCTCTAAATCTGTCACTTTCGCCACCCAGCGTGTTTCGAAGTGCAGTTACTACTAGGGGTGGTTAATCTGTCTGATTTCCCGATTCGATTCGATTACGATTATTGAAGTCCCGATTACAGACCGGTATTAAATATAATAATAATATAATTATACAGTCGATTTTCGATTATTAACGATTCTCGATTAGCGATTATTGATTTTCCATTTCATAACAGTAAACGAAAATACACTAGACCAACATATGATTATATTAGCAGCAACATTTTGGTATTAATTGCACTTTTTATTTGTTTGATATTCAATGAAAATGTAATGATGGTTAGTGAGGACATGCAAACATGCTTGTTGTCTACATCTTAGGCAACCCATTATCTTTAAATTAAAATTTTTTAAAGCAATTGTGTTGCAATATAATGCAAAGGCACCTGGTTCTATTAATTGACAGTATTAAAAGGCATTTTGTGATTTCCTTCAATTGAAAATCTTTGAAGCAAGTTTAGGGGACTTGAAGGGCACCCAATTCAGAGAATCACCCAGAAATTCAAAAGAATAGCATTTATCTGAAATAGAAAGCTTTTGTAACATTAAACAATACCGTTCAAAAGTTTGGAGTCGGCAATTTTTTGGGCGAAAGAAAAAAGAATCATTACTTTTATTCATCAAGGATAAATTAAATTGATCAAAAGTTACAGTGAAGACATTTATAATGTTACAAATCGATTATCTGAATCTTTTGTGTGTGTGTGTGTGTGTGACTATAAATACTTTGCTTTAAAAGTACAAAGTAATGACCCATAAAGAATTAACGTACAATATATTTTATTAACATTGCAAAGAACCAATAGGAAAATAAATGTGTGCCTGAACTAGGAGCATACTTGTAGTAAATTAATATTATCACGACTGGTACAGCCGAGTGTTTTTCCTCCTCTAGCTGGAAACGTGTCATATGGCTTCTCATATTTGTCATGTTTCTGTCGTTAGTTTTATTCTACAAAGCTTACAACTAGGGTGGCTCTTGTCCAGCTCCTCTCCCCCTTCAACTTCAGAAGCCAAAATATTTCCTCGTCAGCTTTTAACCTAACAAGGAGGGTGTTTGGATTTAGCGCGCTCAGCCATCGCGTCTCTGTTATGTGCACGCCACAGACGGTCCGGCCACTGCACTTCCGCGCTTCAGAGTTCCGTCTTTGGCGTTCCGTCAATATTACGTTATTATAAATATATATATAAAAAAATATATTTTTTGGGGGGAAAATCGATTTTTTGACATTTGTGAATCGGTTCAGAATCGTCCACGTCCGCATCGCGATGCATCTAAGAATCGATTTTTCCCCCACCCCTAGTTACTACCCAACCTCGTTCAAACCATCTGGCGCAGGAGGAAGGAGACGCGTTAAGCTTTCTCCCCTTGCCTCCGACGCGTTTAATACCTGCCACTCGCATCCTCGGAGACACTTTCGGTTTTCTTCAGGAGCAGCCAGACCCTATGATCTTGATCAAACAGGCAGTGGTACCTCCCACTACGTGTCAGGACGTCAAGTGCTCTCCTTCACGTTGGACCACGCCACCCCACAGGAGTCAGCGCGTCACCCTAACATAGGTATGTCCTCCGGATTGCAACACTCCACGTCCTCTATCTCATTTCTTTCAAGAATGGAGGCGTCTGCCAGGGGTATCGTCTTGGATCCTCCGCACGGTTCGGCTCGGCTACACACTTCAGTTCTGTTGCCCGCCCCCTTGCTTCAACGGAGTCTTTCCAACTGCAATAGAGCAATAGAAGAGGTTCCTCCGAAGGAAGTCGAGCAAGGCTTCTTCAGCCGTTACTTCTTGGTCCCAAAAAAGGGCGGAGGTCTGCGACCGATACTAGACCTGCGCCGGCTAAATTTCTCCCTTTACAAAGGGAAATTCAAGATGTTGACGCTAAAAGCTATCATATCTCAAATTCGAGCAGGGGACTGGGGGCAAGTTCCTTTCACTGAGGGCAGTCCATGTTCCTGGGATCCTGAATTAGGGCTGGGCGATATGGACCAAAAGTCATATCCCGATATATTTAGGATGAATATCGATATACGACATATATTAGGGCTGAAACAACTAATCGATTTAATCGATTAAAATCGATTATTAAAATAGTTGTCAACGAATGTCATTATCGATTAGTTGGTCTGCTTGAGACACACGCAAGGTCTCTCTCCCTTGCCGATCTGCCGTGCGCGCAGAGACCGAGATCTTTTTTACAGTCTATGTTTGGAGCACAGTCTCTTCTGTCTGGCATGCGCGCTCTTGCTTGCGCGCTCTAGATTCCGAGAGTTTGAACTAATTTGCGGGCATCAGGGAGCCGCTATCAAAATGCGAGTGACTTCCGGGACTTCCGCGAGACTTGGGATGTCTGTATTTGTCTCGAGCATCAGGTTGCGCAATCAGTTCGCTCGCAACATAAGTGATGGACTGAAATAGCGCTACCGCAGAAATAGGTTAAATTAAAACGGTGTTTACAAAGTGAAGCACTAAATATAAAGGCAGTTAATAACAGCAGCAGTAAAAGATTGTTTTTTAGTCACTGTACTCAGTGGTTTTCAGCGAATGCTTGTGCACTAATGCATAATTTTTCCTGTCCTTTTAATCAAACCTGTTAGCTTGCTGCGTACCTCCATCCCGTTCTCTTTTTATAGCATTTGTCTACTATTAAGTTTTAATTGTTTTTCAAACGCGATCTACTGCGGCTGTACGTTCACACGCTTGTTTTCAGTCTTTCTATATTTATTTTATCAATTATCCTTATAATTCAATTAATTTTAAATAAAAATTAAATTATATATTTGAGATGTTTTTAGTTTATATCTTCACATCTGTACATATTTACACAGCATTTTGAAAAAATATTATATTGAGTAATTACATACGGTTTTTCTTATTATGAGAGCCAGTAATAGCATCTGCGATGGTGGTCCTTCTCCAGTTTGAATACTATTTTTCCGAAGTGAACTAATTTGCTTTTTGCTCTCAAGCTTAATGTCGAACCGTTTTCTTCTCACTTCTGGGAATGTTCGATTAACAGATGAAACTCCATTAACTGCATCTGTAATATGCTGCCAAGCTTCCTTTTTTTTAGGACCCGATACGCCACTATGTACACTTGAAAATAAAATGTGGCGTTTTGAATGAACTTCTGCTAATAAAACTTCAATTTCTGCATCTGAGAAATTTTTTTTTTCATTCGCATTCATGTCATAATATGATGCCCATATGTAGTTGTCAGTCGGATTTAATGGGCGGGATTTATGGTAATTGAGAATGAACGTGCACGCGCATCCCATTTACGACTGATTGGAATTCAATAACACACACACACATTTCACTATCACATCTGAAGTTTACGAAGTATTTGTGAATCAGGAGAAGAGTTTTCGGGAAAGGTCTCTTTATGCGCAAATCACTCGCACATTTACTCGTATATTTACGAATGTTTCATGAATGAGACCCAATGTGTGGCTTTTGCACTTTTTAAAGTACACTTTCACACATAAATACCCTTGTAGCGAGCAGGACGAGGCAGAGGGACGTGAGAGGACGGTGCGAGGCCGGTGGCGTGAGTGATAATGAATGACACCTGTGAGACGCACCGGTCTCGCATCTCTCACGTGCCTCGGCCTCGTCCTGCTCGCCACAATCCTGATTTAGGGTTTTATTTAGTTATAATAAACAAAAAATCAAATTGGAACTTTTATCCGATTAATCGAAAAAATAATCGTCCGATTAATCGATTATCAATATAATCGTTAGTTGCAGCCCTACATATCCCGATATGTTTTCCTCAAAGTGAGAGCAAATGTTCAGTCAAAGTCAAAGCCAAATATGACGTCACAAGTAGCCTAGTTTTATTGAAAGTTGAAACTGGCTATTTCAGTGAACAGGTGCAAAATCAAATGAATAATAAACAGGTTTCTTCACCTGGTTCATAATTAAATGGTCAGCTGTTCAAATAACAATAAAATGTAAACATAAATACTGTATAGCAACAGGAGTACCTTTTTTTAAATCAAAGCTCCATAAGGTGGCTGCGGGAAAATTAAGTTTGCAGTGAGCTTTGTTTCGGGGCTGGAGTTTTTTCGCAGTGTTTCCTCTAGGATTTTTTTCCCAGCTGTGGTGGCAGTGATAGTCCCATGGGCCACACCCCCTTGCCCCTAACCTTGCCTAAGTATTATAATATGAAAGGCTCCAATAAGAGCGGCAAAGCGATTATGTGCATCCCGTGCGCAAAATGATGCACTCGAAGCAACGCGCAGTCACAGCGTGCAGCGCTTCACATTTGCACAAAGTGAAATATTATATCTATGCAACAGTTTATTGAGCCCTTTCTTTTAACAGTTTTAAATTTCAGTTACAGTGCGTAAATTTCAGTTACAGTGCGTAACTGTCGGCGTGTTACTGTCGTAACCGAACGCAACGCGCTGTTTGAATGCTGAATCAATGGAGAATGACTGAGGAGAGATGAGTTTTCATTAACTTTAACTTAACGACTTAAATATTAATTTTTACCTCACATTATGCAATCGAATGAATTTAGAAGTCTTAGAATATAGTGCACAAAAACTTTATGGTGCTTTACAATATTTTTATGCCTTTAGTGGGGCTTAACAATAACACAATAGTGTGCATAATATCGGACTTTACTGAGAAGCTGCAGCCGTGGCGGGATGATGTTTGGTGTGGCGGACCACCACGGTAGAATGAATGTAGCGGAAACACCGTTTCGGGTTGTCGATGGCTTGCGGCTGGGGCTTCTGCAGTGCGCAGTTTCACGCGCGGGGAGCCGTGCAAATAGCCCCGGGTCAGCAGCTTGCTTGGAGCAAGGATCACAGCGCATATTTGCACCGTATCGATATATGCGATATGGTCTAATTCCATATCGCATTTAAAAATATATCGATATATTTTTTATATCGATATATCGCCCAGCCCTATCCTGAATATGCGCATGGCCCATCAGAGGCCGCTAGCTTTGAGCTTTGGTCTTCCCGCTGGCGTCCAGGAGACCATTGCGAGTGCCCCTTCCACGATAAGGTTATATTCCTCCAAGTGGAGGGTTTTTGAGTCGTGGTGTTCGACACACGCTACGGACCCGAGTCAGCTGCCCAGTCGGTTCAGTGCTGGAATTCCTACAGGAGAAGTTTGCTTCTGGAGCGGCAGCTACTACTCTGAGAGTGTATGTTGCTGCTATTGCCGCTCATAGAGAGTCGGATGAGATCCCCCTAGGTAAATCGAGGTTAGTCTCAGCATTTATGCTTGGGGTTAGGCGCCTGAAACCAGTACGCTCCCCTGGAATTCCTTCTTGGAACCTGTCGGTTGTCCTGGAGGGCTTAACAGAGGCTCCCTTTGAGCCCTTAGAGTCAGCTCCAGAGCGGATTCTGACTCTCAAGGTTACTCTTTTGTTAGCCTTGGCTTCTTTGAAGCGGGTGGGGAATTTGCAAGCTCTTTCTGTTAGCAAGACATGTATAGACTTCGCTCCTGGTCTGGTCAAGGTGATTTTGAGACCGAAACCGGGATATGTGCCCAAAGTATTGTCCACAGCATTCCGGTCTCAGGTTATTAACCTTCACTCTTTCCATCCTCCTCCTTTTGTCTCTGAGGAGGACAAGAAGCTTAATTTGCTCTGTCCTGTCCGAGCATTGAAGTTATACGTGGATGCCTCTGGCGGTTGGAGAAAATCCAACCAGCTCTTGGTATGTTTTGGTGCTGGCCGCCGCGGGCTTGCCGCATCAAAGCAGAGAATTTCCCACTGGGTTACAGAGGCTATTTCACTGGCATATGAGGTGCGCGGTCTGCCTTCACCTCTTAGCATCAGGGCACATTCCACCAGAGGCGTGGCTTCCTCTCAAGCGCTTTTTAGAGGTGCTCTCCTGGAAGACATTTGTGTAGCCTTCAGGCTGGTCCTCTCTGCACACTTTTGTCAGATTCTACAGTTTGGATCTTGACATGACTCCAGGTTCCCAAGTTTTATCTGCTTGAACCAGTCGTGTGAGCTATCTGGTCTTTGTACTAGTTACGGCAGCGCTTAGCTTGGCGAGTTTGGCATTTCGTTCCCACTGTGTCTTAAGCTACGCAGCGTTGAGTGAACCTATGAAAGAGAACGTCTCTGGTTACTGATGTAACCTATGTTCTCTGAATAGGGAACGAGACGCTGCGTTCGCTGCCAAGCTCCTTGCGCTGCCGACCAGCTTCCTTTTTCGGTAGAGAAATCTGAGGAGCAGATGGCGCGAGCGCGCTAATATAATATGACAACGCAAGAGCGTCGGGGCGGCACCCGCGCCATCAGCCAATGAATTGGCGTGATTCTATGAGGGCTTCAGACAATCCGCATACCCAGAGGGCGTTCCCACTGTGTCTTAAGCTACGCAATGTCTCGTTCCCTATTCAGAGAACATAGGTTGCATCAGTAACCAGAGACGTTTTCACTGTTATACGGTAGGGGGGCGCTATGACACATCTTCCAGTACAGAATCTCCGTATCAAAACACAGGAGAAGAAGAAGAAGCTGAAACAAGTGATAGAAGATTGCTCACTCAAATGTAAAATAATGTGATCATCAAACATTAAACTGCGTGTAAATCAAAACTGCTTAATGTTTCCAAATGAAATGAAGCGTAACCCATGAAGAGAAAACGACTGTGAAGCTTTGGGGGTGTTGGACTTGATCTACTCCATCTGTGTTTTGATCATCGTTCTGAATCTGATCAAGGCGTAGTCTTTGACACAAATTAGATTTTCACAACTTTTTTGTTTAAAATGTTGCCTTTCTTTATGAAACTTACCAACATTCAAGTGTTGATAAAAAGGGATGCATGAAGCTAATTAAATGTTTTTTTTTTTATATTAAAGTAAAAGGTATTTTTTTCCAAGTATAAAAAATAACATTTGAACATAGTAGGCCTCCTGCAAGTGCAAAAATAATATATAAATAGTAAACTATAAGTATAATGTTAAGTTCACTTAAAGAAAACTTGTAGTATACAACTACTAAACTAGTAGTTTACTGAGAGTAAACTAAAAGAGCAAAACTAATATATAAATAGTAAACTTATAAGTATGATGTTAAGTTCACTTAAAGAAAACTTTTAGTACAAAACTACTAAACTAGTACTTTACTGAGTACACTAAAAGAAAACTTGCAAGTATACTTGCAGTATAGAACTACTAAACTAGTAGTTTACTGAGAGTATACTTCAAAGTGAACTTTCATATACTAAACATTTGCTACAAGTATTAAAATAGTAAACTATAGGGGTGTAACGATACCCTCATGTCACGATTCGATACATATCACGATACTGAACTCACGATACGATATTATTGCGATACTCCAAGACATATGATAAAAGGTTAACAAAAAATGCACTGTTGATTAAAATGCTAACTTTGATATTACATTGTGGGTTTAAATGAATAGGTTTGGACTTGGTGCTTGTAACCCAAGGACAATAGTGACACCAGAATAACAATATTCATGATTCTGAAGCTGAAAATACAGAATTATTTTAGACAAATATGCTTGCACTCTGTCACTGACTAGATATATGTAAAATAATGTAGGACTTTTTACTGGTAACATCAGACATTTGGCATTATCAGGACCCATAATATTCCCCAATTGCATTATTATACATTATAATCAACATTATGTATAGTAGTTTAATGTAGTACTGGCACTAAAACTCTGAAAAATAAAAAAAAATTCTCACACAGTAATTTTTATATTGGGGGAACTATCCACGAGACATATTGTCACTATCCACGATATGTATTGTTGCAGTATTGTATTGCGATATATTGTGGCACGATATATTGTTACACCCCTAGTAAACTACTAGTATACCCATAAGTTCACTTGCAGTACAAATGAGAAACGTAATTATGAACTAGTTGTGCACTTAAAGTTTACTACTGTTACACTTATACATATACTTATTTACTACAAGTGGGCCAATTTAGTCCCAAGCGGTTTTAAAATAGTACACTTACAAGTTTACTACTAGTACATATTGACATTAGTATACTTACTACATAAAGTATACTTAAAAATATACTTGAACAATACTTAAGCATACTTCATAAAATTAACTTGAAGGATACTTCTTTCTCGTAAGGGGACACATAATGTCCTAGATCCTCATGTATATTGTGTGAATATACCAGGTTTGTACATGTGGAAACTTGAACAAAATTTTTATTAAGCGAATGGTGAATGTGGCAGGAGAAAGATTTTGAGCTGTTGAGAGTAATTAAGATTAACAAAAACGCGACATGAAATGCCATCCATGTACTTTCCCATCCTTCTTCTCTGAGGTAAATATATCCGTTGTGTTCGTCGCAACGAAGTTAACGCGTTCACATCTGTCACCTGTCATTCTGTCTGTTATCAGAGTTCTGGTCCGGAGATTTAACTCAGTGAAGAAAGTACTCAGATGTTTTTTGCTGGATTTCTTGGCGTTATATTTCTTGTTGAGTTTTTGTAAATATCGATTTCTCACAAAGTGTGCTTTTTCTGGGCGAGATAGATTGAACTGCAGCACTAATAGAGTCTCACGAATGTACACCACATAGCCATGCACAGACCAAAGGCTAAGGTCAGAATTATCATTAAATAATACATTAAATTTAATATCGTTTACCAGAGCACTTGGAATATATGACATGTGTCGCATGGGATCAGACATTTTCAAAAAGCTTGATGCTGGTCGCTATTTACTCGCAAGCGCGAGCGGGACATTTTTCTTTTTTAAATCTCCTTTTCTCTTCCATAAAAGAAAGAAGGGCATACAGCATTAGAACAACACCAGGGGCCCGGTTTCACAAAGCTATTTTAGACCGGTCTATATTGTTTTAGACAAGTCTAAAATTTGCTCATAGACTAGTCTAATGCAAGTTAGACTTTTTCACAAAAATAAAGACTGACTTAATTTAGACCCAAAAAATTAGACACCTTTGCCCCAGGCTAACTTAGGTCTAAAACTCTGTTACCTTGGCAACCAGCTAACAATCAGTTAAATTACAAACAGCCAAAAGCAAAGGGAAAATGGCCCTTTCCAAAAGAAACATTTCTTCTTGTTACTACATTCTCCGCTAAATTTCCCAAGTAAAATGTCCTTGTAACTGTTATACTCCTCCAACAAACACATATTTTCCGCTGGGGTAAACTGCACTGAGCGGATGAATGCGCTTACTCGATCCGCCATGTTTTTTGTTTTGAAAAGTGTCAGTGCGTTTTACCCAGAATGCACTGCAGTGTAGTCCTACTTAAGCGTCTTAAGCGCTTTGTGCAACGGTCTGATTTAGATGTCTATCTGAAGTCTGACTATCTACTATATCTAAGCCATAGTCAAAGTCTATCTTTGCGAAACCGGCCCCAGGGTGATTAATTTATGACTTAATTTTCCTTTTAGGGTGAACTATCCCTTTAAGACTTTAGACCTCCCACGCTGTAATGGTCATTAGCTTGAGTTGAAAGCAGATGGAAAACAGCATGCTACAGGTGGATTTGCACTAGTTTGTTTACAACTGTTCCACTGTAAACAGTCAAGTTCAAACAACTGAGGGTGGAAGATGATACTACAATGATAGGTTCTGAAATTAGGTTTGTTTGCTGGGGCGGAGATGATGATCATCTGCATTATGGAGGTAAAAAAAGAAAGAAGCCAAGTCAAAATACGAGCTAAGAACTGCTGAAAATGCTAAAAGAAACTGTGTAATTCGTGACACTTGTGCATGAAAATATGCAGCCAGTTAAAGTTTGTGTGGCTTTAGGCTTACCACATTTAAATTGACCGTTCTACAAAAAATAAAAATTCTGTCATTATTTATTTCTCTTAAATTGCCCATGAAATCAAAATTGAAGTATTTTTGGCTTTAGTATGAATATATTAGCCTTAAGGTTATTTATAAACTAGCGTGCTCCAAAACAATGACATAATTTACATTTAGAAGATATAAGCGTCTCTCACTTCAGCCAATATGGATCAACGACTTTGATGATATCACTCTGCACTTCAGCTTCTCATCAGATTTTCTGTCCAATCAAATGCTTACTAGAATCTAAAGCGCCCAGCCCCCTACATTAAATAGATTTTAGATGCATAGACACAGACGCTTAAGCTGCGTCTAAAATCAGTCACTTGTTCAAACATTTAGTATTTTCTACATGGTGAATGGCACATAGTGCACTTTAAAAGGGGATAGGGAACGATTTAGACAGTGTAAATATGCTTTATTGGGACGATTGAAGTCTAGTGTCATGCAAACCGCCGCAGCACGCACAGTCTGCTCCGGTCTAGAGACACAATCATGAGTTGCGATATGGGCGAGTTGCCGCATACAGAAAACGTATTGGACCCATTTGAATTAAACACAGAATGCTATATTTTAAAGCGATATGAAAGAGATTAGGAGGAGAAACAGTTAGAGAATAGGATTAAACTGCAGCTTTACTGAGCTCAACGGTTCTGTCCTATTTAGACTATTTAAAAAAAGGGGAGGAGCTGTTCAATATGTCCCGCCTTGTCTTTCTGTTTCAGTGGAAATTACGTCGACACATTGAATAATGCTGCACATTTCAATGAACTTCATTGGATCTTTAATGCCGTTCCAACCTGTATGACTTTTTCTGCTGAACACAAAAGCAGATATTTTGAAGATTCTTCATAACCAAACAGTTTTGGTGACCATTAACACTGTATGGACAAAATCCCTAGACATTTCTCAAAATATATTTTATGTTCCACTGAAGGAACTAAGTAATGCAGTTTTGGAATGACATGAGGGTGAGTAATTGACTACAAAACTTTATTTTTGGGTGAACCTTTAAGTAGTGATGTATCAAAATCTTTTTTTTTTTTTTTTTTTTTTTTTACTGAGGTAATTGGGTAACTGAACTCAGTATACTGTTCAGGGTGCCGTGTTCTAAATTAAACTAGTCATCTAGTTAAGTTATTTGGCAATGAGCCGCCTAACACATTTTACATATTGCTATTTGCTACTCATGCATCATTTTCAGTCATGGGAAAGTGCGTCCACACTGCTGCTGACATCATGTTTACCTGTTATACCTTATTCACATTGTGCTTAAACAGACAAAACATGTCATTGGAAAATGTCAGTTCAATGATTTCAGCCCTCCAAAACTATTTCGGCCAAAACAGAATTTTCTGTTTCAGCAGAACATTTTTGATTGCCAAAATTGTGGTGCATCACTCCCATTAACTGTGTAGGCTACAATAGGACCACACTGGCAGCATAATTGTATAGAATATGTTTTCGAGCTAAAGGATGATGTTAGACAAACTGCAGTAGTAACTTTACCCATTAAAGCCAATGGCGCCACCAGGGGGTGGCCAGGGGTGGCCGTGGCCACCCCTGGCCGACTCCTGGCCACCCCACTGGCCACCCCAATGGCCAGTACACATTTTAGTACCATCAGTTATGCATTTCATAAATAAGTCAAAAATATTCTTTAGTGAAAGAAGACGGGGAATTATTTGTCGTGACGTGCTTTTTAAGTGCCAAACGGTTACAGTATACTATTTCAGCAGCTTTATGACGTGTCTTTGCCACGTTTTGACAAGCAGGGATGCAAACAGCGCGCTTTTCGGCGCCTCCCGATTTTTTTCACTTCAGTTTGGGTGACAAAGTCATCTGAAGTCATTCCATAGCTTAATGTGAGGGACAGAAGTCTATTTACATCATTAAAGTATACGGAAACTCGTTTTCCCTCCTCTGCGGCTGTCAATCATTCTCCATTCATATTCAAACAGCGCGCGCGCCTCTTGGATGCACGGTAAAACTCTCTCCAATATGATATATTCCCATTATAATGCATTATCTGTAGATAAAAGGCTGTAGATTTACATAAAATTACTTTATTTTGTTGGAGTTTGTTGCTGTTTTTAAACGACTCACTACCGTGTGCTTGCTAGATCACACACATCACAAGGACTATGAATCGGCATCAAACGCACAATAACTGGAATTCAAAACTGTGAAACAAAGGAACTAATCGCACTAGGATTTGTGCGCTCAACAATTTTTCAGTGGCACCTCAATGCAGTACATGAGATCCACGGGGAGGAGTCGGATCAAGATCCAAGGGGTGGAGATGGGTAGGATTAGGGGTGGGTTTAGGGATTAGGGGTGTGTTTAGGGATCAGGGGGCGGAGTTGGCTAGCTTTAGGTGTATGTAAGGTGGGAGGAGTTGGATCTGGATCCGACTCCTCCCCGTGGATTTCATTTTCCGCAGTGAGAACCATCTCCAATTTTTCGCTTTGTGACGTGAACTTTTAAATGCGCACCATACATGCGCACTTATGCAGCGCAGCGCACTGTGACTCCATGTTGCTTTGAGCACATCATTCTGCACCCGCGAAGCGCATACACGCTGTGTGCGCTCTGTTTTTCATGTTATCATGGGTTTGCGCACTGAAATATTGTTAAAAGCCAATATATTTTGTTATACCTAGGCTGCTCAATACATTTACAATAGGCATAATTTAATTGCATATTATTTCTTTGTAGTGTAGGCTATATATGCACTTCTGAATTCTTGACATTCATATATAAATATAAAATTGTGAAATGTATGATTGCCTGATTGAATTTTATAAGAGAACTAATAGTAATTTGTTTTTATTAACATATTTAGTTTTTATAAAATTACTTAGCAGATTTTTTCACGAATTGCTTTTTGCTGCTGATTTATACACTCATTAAGTTTATTAAAAATGAATAATACATTTATGTAATATTTAAAGATGTTAACTGTAATCTTACACTGTAAAATAATAACTTAAAAAGGATTAAATTCATCACAATTATGTAAGTATCTGGAAATTTGCCGCGGGGCGAGGGCCCTTATATATTTCATATCTATAAAATATATATATCATTATATATAATATAATATAATATAATATAATATAATATAATATAATATAATATAATATAATATACACTCACCTAAAGGATTATTAGGAACATCTGTTCAATTTCTCATTAATGCAATTATCTAATCAACCAATCACATGGCAGTTGCTTCAATGCATTTAGGGGTGTGGTCCTGGTCAAGACAATCTCCTGAACTCCAAACTGAATGTCAGAATGGGAAAGAAAGGTGATTTAAGCAATTTTGAGCGTGGCATGGTTGTTGGTGCCAGACGGGCCGGTCTGAGTATTTCACAATTTGCTCAGTTACTGGGATTTTCACGCACAACCATTTCTAGGGTTTACAAAGAATGGTGTGAAAAGGGAAAAACATCCAGTATGCGGCAGTCCTGTGGGCGAAAATGCCCTGTTGATGCTAGAGGTCAGAGGAGAATGGGCCGACTGATTCAAGCTGATAGAAGAGCAACTTTGACTGAAATAACCACTCGTTACAACCGAGGTATGTAGCAAAGCATTTGTGAAGCCACAACACGCACAACCTTGAGGCGGATGGGCTACAACAGCAGAAGACCCCACCGGGTACCACTCAACTCCACTACAAATAGGAAAAAGAGGCTACAATTTTTCAAGAGCTCACCAAAATTGGACAGTTGAAGACTGGAAAAATGTTTCCTGGTCTGATGAGTCTCGATTTCCGTTGAGACATTCAGATGGTAGAGTCAGAATTTGGCGTAAACAGAATGAGAACATGGATCCATCATGCCTTGTTACCACTGTGCAGGCTGGTGGTGGTGGTGTAATGGTGTGGGGGATGTTTTCTTGGCACACTTTAGGCCCCTTAGTGCCAATTGGGCACCGTTTAAATGCCACGGCCTACCTGAGCATTGTTTCTGACCATGTCCATCCCTTTATGGCCACCATGTACCCATCCTCTGATGGCTACTTCTAGCAGGATAATGCACCATGTCACAAAGCTCGAATCATTTCAAATTGGTTTCTTGAACATGACAATGAGTTCACTGTACTAAAATGGCCCCCACAGTCACCAGATCTCAACCCAATAGAGCATCTTTGGGATGTGGTGGAACGGGAGCTTTGTGCCCTGGATGTGCATCCCACAAATCTCCATCAACTGCAAGATGCTATACTATCAATATGGGCCAACATTTCTAAAGAATGCTTTCAGCACCTTGTTGAATCAATGCCACGTAGAATTAAGGCAGTTCTGAAGGCGAAAGGGGGTCAAACACAGTATTAGTATGGTGTTCCTAATAATCCTTTAGGTGAGTGTATATTAGTAGGGCCCTACTAATATCATTAGTAACATTAAATATAACACAATAAACCAAAGTATATCAGTAGGAGTTTCCTTAAGTCTTCTACAGGCCGGTTTACTACAACAGTAGAATACAATTCTGAAATTATGGTTTATAGTTTTGGTGTGCCACCCCAAGATTTTAAGTGGCCCCATCTGGCCACCCCTATGAAAAATTTCTGGAGGCGCCACTGATTAAAGCTGAATTCAATTTATTATCCAATAATAATGGTATATATCAGCTATTTAGTTTTGTATGAAACTATTAAGTTTCATACAAGGCTCCTCCGCAAGAATGTAAACAAATGTAAAAAAAAAAAAAAAAACTGAAGATGACCAAAATGTTTCTGCCATCGAAAAACTCATATTGATCAATAACTGAATTTTTAGGAGGCTGTGTCCCTCTCAGTATCTGCGTTTACATGGACCCTAAAAATCCATCTGTAATCGGACTAGTAGCACAGTCAAAATAAGAGAGTCACATGATGTAACCACATCAATCGGAATTAATTGGCCAAATTCAATGGGATTGTAAGGGGTGGTTTAAAACCTTTTCTAATTCGTTCGATAGGCCATGTAAACACTTGATCAGATTGAAAACCGAAACTGGAGAGTTCTGCGCATGTGCAATGACGTAGAACTATAGGGTAATGACGTATGATGGACTGAACAAGCTGTTGTTGTTAAATATAAGGGATAATCCTCGGCTAGCTCTGCATTAAACCATTTTAATGCAGAACGTGGAACAAAGCAGAGTGTGGTTGCCTCCACTAGCAGTGGATAATCCTGCTTATACCATGGTCATTAGCCAGCATTGACAACAAAGCTATTATTGATGTTTGCAGCGCAATATTTGACAGAAGGGTCAAATTGACGGTTATTCTCGTCAGATCTAGCACTCTGCCCGATTTGAAGAAGACAGAAATAAACTTTAAAAGTAGTGAGTAAGATTACATTTGATTTGTTTCAATAAATGAATTATAGCATTTATTTGAACTAATTATCAATTGATCGATCGATCGGAAGTGATAGAGAGAAAGATGCATACCTTCAGCATCTATAGAGAGCCAAAGTCAAGTCAAGTCAAGTCACCTTTATTTATATAGCGCTTTTTACAATACAGATTGTATCAAAGCAGCTTCACAGTGATAACATGAAAATAATACAACAACGTTTGTTTCTAAAAGAAAATTGCGTCAACATCCACCTTAAGTAAGGCAGATCAATAATATTATTGAATATTAAATGTCCCCAACTAAGCAAGCCAAAAGTCAAGGCAACAGTGGCAAGGAACCAAAACTCCATCAGGAGACAGAATGGAGAAAAAAACCTTGGGAGAAACCAGACTCAGTCGGAGGGCCAGTTCTCCTCTGGCCAACGAAGGAGTCCCTCCCCTCCGCTTCCGGCTCATGGGACCTTATTTCGGAAAAAAATATGTATGGTAGTCAATGGCAAGAGACGACTTATCTTTTATTCCATCTGAATTACACATATGATGTTTGTCAATTTAAAAGATAATTATGAAAGTCAAGAAAGTCCCAGTTTGTCATAAAACAGAAGAGTAACATTTAATTTTATGTGAAAATCGCTCAATGAACTACATCTCCCGGGAAGCGAAACAACAAGCAAGATCCGTTGCTCGTATGTGTGCAGTCTGGTACAAAACAGTCAGGCATGACGGCGTAACGTTACGATTATAACGTAAGACTATAGAACAAATTACAGACGTTAGCTTCAGTAAAGTTAGCTTCATTCATTGAGAGAAAATGTGTGCCTTTTGGGTTTGTAGTCTTTGTAATCACATATTTTCACAGTCTTATACCTCAACAGTTTTACATCAAACTGCGACTCTCTTGACTTTAAAATGTATCTTTTAAATTGACAAACATCATATGTGTAATTCAGGGCACAATTCAAACGAGATCAAAATATTTGTTGTCTCTTGCTATTGACTACCATACAATATTTTTCCGAAATAAGGTCCCATGGTGGTCGACCGGAAGGGGAGGGACTTAGGCTCTCTATTAACAACGAAGCTGTGAGTTTAATTACTTAAAAGGACACTTCACCCATTTGCATTAAGCTTTGTATCTTTAGAAACCCAGTCATATTTTTGAATGGTCATGGTTTACTCCCTTATTTTCCCCTGAGATGGGAGAAATAAGGATTTAAGTGTTCCACTTCCTGCTTTTTATGACGTAAAAATCGTAATTTTGCGTCATTGTAAGCAGGAAGTCCCATTTCTTTATATAAGGGTTAAGACTACAAACACTAGCTCATCATTTATCCAGGGGGTGGGACCCACTCACGCTGCAGACCTATTACAGATCAGTGGGTGGGACTTCACTTTCTGAAACTAAAAACAATATCCTCCATCTTGTTTGGAGGCTAAGCTAACAGGCGCTGTGGAGCGCCAGATGTAAAGTTACGGCAATGGCAAAATGTACTCAATATGATATGGAAGAAGAGGATTTTGAAAGTCTGATGCTCGAATCAGATCTTTGTGGCTACTTTTACGAGCCGCAATATAGCGAAGAGCAGCTGAGGCTGATGGAGGAACAGGAGGCGGCTGCCTGTCGCAGACGAGGAGCCCGGACTGGTGGTGCCTGTGCTCTCACTGTGAGCCAACGGACACAGAGATAGATTCCGTCTGCTGCAAAGAATTTCAACGATGCCAATTTCTCCTGGACGAAATCTCTGAATCAGATGAGGACACGGACGTTTGTGTCAGGGATGGAAATGAACTTTTTTGTCCACCGGCCACTGTGGCTGGTGGATTTCAAAATCTACCAGCCACTCAATGTTTTTACCAGCCACTTTCTTGTTTTTAACCGACAATGTGTAACTGCATGTGAAAATTAATACTACAAGATCTACAATAATACTTAACCAGTTTATTTAATCTCAAGTCTCAATGAAATACTGACATTTTCTCTTTCTCTCTTATACACACACACACCATGAACTGATATACATTTCGTTAAATGAGTAGGGCAGATTAAACAAAAAACTGAACCGATGCTAAACCGCACTCTATGCTGGAGGTTGCTCTCTCTGCGAGAGTACTGTAAAACTTCAAATAATAGCCAAGTCCCAAATAGACGCCTGTCTCTTTTACACGCCTGGTGTGGCGACAGGTTTGGGTAAATAAAGGCTTTTTTAGTTTCGGGTTGTATTTAATCTTCTAAACCCCGTCAGATTGTCCCAGGGGCGGAGTGGGACCAAAAAACCTACCGGGAAATTTCATACACCACCGGCCCTCGTCGCCGGCAGGATTTTAATATAGGCTAGCATTTACCGTTTTACTGATTTAAAAGGAACTTTGTTGTACTATGCTGGAGTAAAGTTTATAAATGGTCGTTCTTTCCCATAGAAATTTGTGAAACTATGTTGGGTGGACTCTGTGCCTCTAGCGGGGTTCGGGGGCATGCTCCCCCGCAAGACAATTTTGTACATTTTAAGGTTAAATGCATCAATCTCGTGCTCTCTGAGAGATCAAAATTAAGAGCTTCAACCCATGAACTGCTCGTTGAACAAAGAAAAAGCATTGATTTAAAGTGGGCTCAAACATCTTTTTAGTTATGAGAGTCTCAGTCTGCATTACATTATCAATGGTGTTTTAGGATGCCAAACAATTATTATAATAATGTAATAATGATTTATATAATTATTCCTATGACGTAAAATCCATTTAGCCTAAATGTACTATATGTAAATGAAAATGAATATTTCAAAAGTATATTTTAGCCTACATTACACTATAATATAGGAAAATTAAAATACTTTTGTCCTAATTTCTTCACTATAAACCCTTGAGCTTTTATTTAGGAGAAAACACCATGCTGATCGCGTGAGCAAGTAATCACGCAGCACAAACAGGATGCTATTCTAAACGTCTTGTGCTGTTTTATAAATGCACAAAGCCATATCATGGTTTCAATTTTAGTTCGTTGGCAAAATATAACGCTAGAGACCTTAATGTTAGGTTATAAATTTTACATCTTTACATATGTGTTGGGAAAAGGGAGAAGAGAGAGTTCGGCAAAAGGCGGATTCGAACTCGCGTCGAGCGCATCAAAAGCTGCACTTAAGTATCTCAGATTCACACCCTACGACCTACGCCACTAAAGCTTAGTTCAAAACTACGTTTCGTTTTAGATAATATTCATAAAAAAAAGTTTTCTTCCCCTCACTTGGGCCCCAAGTGCGCATGGCGAGCTTCCAATAAATACATTTTATCAGACCGGCCCTCGCAGCCTCGAAACACTACCGGCCCACCGGGGAAACTCCCGACTCTCCCGATTGCCACTCCGCTACTGGCTTTTTGGTGCCGCCAAAGCCTTTTTTGATCGATGAGTGATGTAGAATAGAATGACTGCTGCGCTATGGCGAGAGAGAGAGAGAGAGAGAGAGAGAGAGAGAGAGAGAGAGAGAGAGAGAGAGAGAGAGAGAGAGAGAGAGAGAGAGAGACAGACCCGGCCGCGCGCACTCACGTCTTCAAACAACACGAGCGCTGTCTTGCTCTCTCCCTCGCGCATATTAATCAAAATCAATTGACACGATAGTAAAAGGTCGGAAGACCGCAGTTTCACGTGGAGCATTTGGGGATTTTTTGTGATTATAGACTCTAGGAACAACATCTCAACACTAAATTATAAAGGCCTGTCTCAAATACAAGCCGATGCAGTTCGACGATTTGGGAAAATAAAAGCCCGGGCTATTATTTGAAGTTTTACGGTATGCCTGCTCTGTCATATTTACATCATGCGCTCGCGGCTAGCTCCCACCTCTCCCGCTCAAGCCTCAACGGAAGAAGCGCGCGGGTAGATGTTGGCGCGGCTAGCTCTTTACGACACAAGAGAGCTACCCCGCCCTAGAAATACACCCTGCGCTCGCGGCTAGCTCTCCCTAGTTTGGACGGCAAACCGCCTCTCGCGCTCCCACGTTTTCTTCCCTCGTCGAACCTCGACGGAAGAAGCGCGCGGGTGTTGAAGGTGTGCCTCCTCTAAAAGTGTCCGCCGTCCGGGTGAAACAGTATGCTATTTTTATTTACCCGCCACGGTGGCCGGTAGGTGAAGCGAGTTTACCCGCCACAACACAAAATCACCCGCATTTGGCTGGTGGCGGGTGCTAATTTCCATCCCTGGTTTGTGTTGTGAAACATCCTAGTTTCGCACCGCATATGTTCTGACTGAACATCCCGGTATCATGCAATGATTCACCATTTCGAAAGAAATATAAATGAGGAGTAATTCACTAATGAGTTTGCCATCTAACTAGAAATTTTACGTGAAATGAATTTCAAGCTCTGGTGGTAGCTAGCCTTGTAGACGGAAGAGTGATTTCTCTGATAAGCGGATACCTCATTCGCCTTATTCACCTCGAACGTTCCACCGAGCCTGAGGGGTACACTTACCACTTCCGGTAGTTCTCACAACGCGATTTCTCTCAGTGCAATGGCGCTTCACTGCTGTGTTCACCGCTGCACCTCATCACACAGGAAAAAATCCAACAGAGGACAAACGTTTCACCGTTTCCCCAAAGATCAGTAGTATGTTTGTTATTAAAACAACAGATTCACTAGTATAAGCATATTCTGAGTAGGGTGAAACGGTACATGTAACGTTATTCGTATTGAACCAAAACGGTACGGGCGTCATGGTTCGGTGGACGAATTTACACGGACAATAACGTTACACGGTATAAAAAGGGAGGCGCGGGCGCGATCGAACTTTCTGTGCGTGTGTGTGTGTGTGAGGGAGGGAGAGAGAGAGAGAGGCGCGGGCGTGGGCGTGATCGGTGTGTGGTATTTAGCTTCTAGTCCCAAGCTAACCTAGGGGATACATTACATCAGTTTTCCTAGCTAGGAGGAGGATGTACAGGAGTCAGATTGAGTCTGATCAATACAATTATACATGGAAAGATTGGTGGTCCACACTGGGGTTTCCATTGCGGGTGCTGCTGCGTCGGAGTCAAACTTCCGGGTTTGTGTACCCCTCAACGGCGTTCGAGTTTTCAAAATGGCCGCCAGGTGAATAAGGCGAATAGGCGCTGCTCTGGATTAGTGGGAGTGGCTTGCGGAGCTGTGCAATGTGGTGCATTGTGGGAGTTGTTGTCTTTCATACAAATCCGCCCTACTTTCTGTCTTTCCTCGGTCAAGAAGGCACCAAATTTGAAATTTATTTTACATTTCGACTACATATGGCCCACTTTCAATAAAGATCAATGTTCCCATGGGTGAAATGCTCCTTTAAGTGTGACGTATGTGTCTGTGCACTTCAATGAAAACAATGCATTAATATAGAACAGTGATTAAACTGACTAGGAATTAAACGATGTGGATTGACCTGTGCATCAACCAGTTTTTTTCCTTCCAGCCAATCAGAATCGAGTATTCAGACAGACCATGGTATAAAGTTTTATAAATGTCGTGTCATTCTAAAATTCTCCCTCCACTCATCGTCTGTAAAGAGGTGCAGGACAACATTGTCTTATCAGCAGGGCCGTCCCAAGCATGAGGCAGGGACCAGCAGAAGGTAGCGGAAGCGGAAGCGTTCCCCACCGGTCTGTTCACGATCGTGGAAATGGGATGGCAGGAGTCCTTCCTTCAGACTCTCATCTGCAGACGCCTTGTTTTGGGCGTGGGAAGGGGTGTTTTTACTGCTTGATATATATATAAGCAGCATGGCGCAAAGCTTCATGTGCTCGTTGTCTCCTAATTAAGACCTAAAATAGATAATATTAAGACTGCTTTTTAAAAGGATGGCTAGTATGCACCAACAGCGGGAAATTCTGTAGGCTATATTCCTGCAGTGTGTCAAAAGATCAAATTCGATTTGAAACTTGTGACAGACATAGACGTGCACATCAACCCGATCACTTTATTTAGCGCTCATGTAAACACTTCGATCAGATTCATCAATCAGAAAGATTTCATAATGACTGAAAGAAACAAAAGGTGTCCATGTAAACAGTGGTTACATGGCCTGCTCCTTCAATCATATTTTAGAACCGGAACCATCAGCATTGTAATACATGTTGCTTCCTGTTTCCGCATTGGAAAACACAATGGAACAGATTTTCCATTTTATCCATTCTCAACAGCAGACTATTTTCTATCTCTATTATGCTCTCATCCCATTTCCATTCAACTCAAGGTTTCCACCCTATTTGGAAAATTGCACACACCAGAAACCTGTTGCCTGGACTCAAATATAACCTACTTGTGCTATAGACAACTTCTAGTCTTTGGATATCAATGCTTGCATTATTGTGTATTACACCCCAAAGTCTAAACAAATGCTCATTTATCAACAGGCATGACAAACTGACAAAACCTGTGTAGTGTGTCACTGGTAAATCAATCTCTAAGCTGGACTGTATAAAAAAGGGTAGTTGAAACAGGTAATTTCTCTAGTACATTATAATAACAATGTCTACAACTTGACTGAAGGCTGTCTGATGACTAGGATTTGTGTAACAGCTCAACAAAAGTGACGTCAAGTGGAAAATTTCTTCAGCCATAACAAACACACCTATTCACCACTCCAATGTCATAATAATCTTCTAGGGGGAAAAAAGCAAACAAATAAGTCCATTATGGGTTGTAATTTATTGTTTTTGGTTATTCACTCAGCTACTTGACTTTTAAATTACTCCAATATCTCAGACCTAAACTCAAGGGACGCAGAGGAATATAATAAAACTCTATTTCTTGAAAGCACTGGCAACTAGTTCAAAACACCATAAAGCTGCCATTAAACAAGTTGTGGTGGAAGTTTATAAGACACCTTTAGAACACAGCACGAAGATAAATGGTTGAAATGTTTCATTTTTGATAAACCATATGGAACCAAACCACACAAAAAATCTGGATTGACTCAAAAACTTTTACAATGAGAATGTTATTTCCCCAAGTTCATTTTCCTTTTTACAACGAGGAACAAAGAAGCTGTCAGGGAAATTAAAGTCACACCACTGATGTCCAAATCTCCATATCTCCATAAATATTCCAAAAACTCCATTAGTCAAAAGGTTAACTAGCCGTTGTAAACCTTTATACCAGCACAAAAGCCAGTCTTTTCCAAGTTACAGGCATTGAACAGAAAATTAAAATCTTACCAGTTACACTCACAACAACTTATACAACCATCTCGACTGCTTAATCATCAAATGATGCTTGCATCATATCATTAGGCGATAGATTATATCTGCTTATGGCTCATTAAATAAGATTACGGTGAAGATTAGTTCACAAATCACCGCTCACCAGAGCTCAATTCAATAGAGCATGACACATTCACAGCATAAATGTGCAGCCAACTCTACAACTGCATGATGCTATCATGTCAATATGGACCATTAACTTTTGCATTTGATAATACAAATGTCAAACCAAGAAAACATCTGATGCCCTGATCTACAGAAAATTCGTTTTTTTTATTGTCACAATAAAAATGGACATGTCTGCTATGTTTGACAAGGTGTCCAAATATAGTTTATCTATTGCTTTGTAATCTCATTTTTGTGTAAAATGTTTTGTTTGAAAATTTTGCTGGTGCTATCTTTCTTGAAAATGCCACTTGGTTTGATATTTTGATATGACATACTTTGGTCTATTTATTTCGGTTACATCATGCCAGGTCTATAAGATTCATGAGAGGGATACAGGAGTATGAATTCATCATTACTTACTCTTAAAGGGCTTTCAATGGCAAAAACATCCACAGGAACTTTCCAGGCCACCAGTGAATCAGTCAGCTCGGTAAAATGCACGTCCACGGTGGGCTCACTGTCCTCATTATTTGACTGCTGCATAATGTAAATATGAAACGGATAGGAAACTACTGTCTACCCAGCTAACAATTTTTGGTTCCCAGAACGTTCTCGGAACGTTAGATTTTGGTTCCCAGAACGTTCTCAGAACGTTAGTTTTTGGTTCTCAGAACGTTAGTTTTTATGGTTTGTTTTTGGTTAGCTAGGAAAGTTTTCTTAACGTTTTCAGAACGTTAGTTTTTGGTTCCCAGAACGTTCTCAGAACGTTAGTTTTTGGTTCTCAGAAAGTTCGTTTTTGGTTCTCAGAAAGTTAGTTTTTGGTTCCCAGAACGTTCGTTTTTGGTTCCCAGAACGTTCGTTTTTGGTTCTCAGAAAGTTAGTTTTTGGTTCCCAGAACGTTAGCTTTTGGTTCCCAGAACGTTAGTTTTTGGTTCCCAGAACGTTAGTTTTTGGTTATCAGAACGTTTTTTTTATGGTTTGTTTTTAGTTAGCCAGTAGAGTTTTCTTTACGTTCAACAACAATTCATCTTTTTTTTTACTTTAATAAAATACAACCGTAAATCTATATGAATAATCAACCTGTACAGTCCATGTTTTTGTCGATTCATTGTTTAATTGTTGATTAAAAACACACAAAAAACACATCATAGGCTATGCATCTCATTCAAAACATGCGCAAAAGGCGAAACGAAAACAAACTAAGAATACACTTTTATTAGTAGGCTAGTCTAATTGTAGATCCTGCACTTGAAAGCCTCTTCCATCTTCACCCCAGTCATCTGTAAATATAACAAATAGTAATATTATTACAAAGAAAAGTAAAAAATGATAGTCTTGTTTGAATCATTCATTGCCATTAAAGTGAAATGACTGAACCTAAAGGAACCTGATAAAAATGATAATTTTAAATTAAATAAATTGTGAATTGTTTAATACCTTTTAATGGTCTTCTGCAATGTTTGAGGCATTTTTATTTTTTCATGCTTTAATGTTGGCCTAATTTCAGTTACATTTACATTTTAGGCTATGTAGTTTGAAATTGTATTTATTTTTTATTTTTTAGATTTTTATTGTAGTAACCACTCAGCTGTATGTGGAAATGCATATTTAAAAAAATATATGTTGCAAATAAAACCATAGTCCACAACTTATGTAGTTTTAACTTATTTTAATATATAAATTCAGTGAAATCATCAAACGTTTGAATGACTTGCCAGTGACTTGTGACCCAAGCTACGACTTGACTTGCTTGACATAAGGCAGTGACTTGACTTGACTTGCTTTTATAAAAAATTGACTTGGACTTGCTTGAGACTCGAAGGTTAAGACTTGAGACTTGCTTGTGACTTGCACATGTGTGACTTACTCCCACCTCTGCTAAATGCAAGTCTCAAGTCAAGTCCAAGTCTTAACATTGCAAGTCAAAGTCAAGTCAAGTCAAGTCAAGTCAAGTCATACTCTTTGTCATGTCAAGTCAAGTCAAGTCGCACACAGACTAGTTTTACACATTTTTTAACTCTGGGACTTTTATTACTTATTTAGACACAGAGGGCTGATGGGTTACACAAATAAATAAATTAACTTGTGTGTAATAAATAAATTAGCATTAAGAAGCACATTAAATGCTCTAAAATAAAAATAAATTAAATGAACACAAGTAAACAAGAATTAATACAACTTTTCCCATCTTGTAAAAAAAAACTAAAAAGATATTGCATTCTAAATTAGTACTGTATGACAAAGTTTGTATGCTCTTACTCTAAACATCCAGGTGATTTGATCCCATAACACAAAATATTATATGGAAATTTTAAGAAAACAAATCTAATAATTTAAATGATTTAAACCCGCCTATTTTTTAATACGTTATAACTGACGTTCTCAACTACTTTCTTTATTACTTTCTCCCGCCCGCAACATTTATGTTTTGTCCCGCTCCCGCTCGCAAAAATACTTTTTTTCTGTAGCCTACCTCCAAATACTTTTAAGTTAGCCTACGTGTCGCCACCATACACATAAATGCTCCTGATAAATTATTTGTTATTAAAGCATTAACACACAAACCACTGTTAGACATAAAAGCAAGCAGCTCCTGCGTGCATGGTTTGGCATGACTGCGCGAATTCCTAAAAAGCTGACATCAGTTCATCGCGATCTCACACTTCTCTGTTATTATCAATGAAGCTTTCATAATATATAGCTACACTTTGTTTGTTTTGTATGTCTTGTTTCATGTTGAGTGTTTGTTTATTCAACAAATACATGCGTTTACCATTTTAAATTCCTGTGTGGAGCGAATTTCAGGGCCAGTGAGATTAGATCTTCCACTTCTATTGACTTCATTGATTTGAAGTTCCTCTGTGTTGCTCCTAGAAATTAGATAAAATAATCTGATCAAACAACAGATCTTCTCCAAATTGTAACTACTTAAATTGACAATCAATATATATTTTTAAAAGGATTATGGAATTAAACTTTCCTATGATAAGAGAGCAAATCCTAAACTCTTGGAATGCCATTTTTGTTTTCTTCCCTCTCATGCTGTAGGCACTTAGGACTTCATTGGTGGCTACTTTACGTAGCATTTTACGTACAGCCGCCCCTGGATTGGTACCCCCGATGGAGCGTAGGTAGTTAACCTAAAAAACAAACATGACAGTTATGTACCATAAAACCATAGAAATTAACCTAAAGGGATAGTTCCCCCACAAATGAGCATTGCTGGTATTTACACACCCTCATATTTCTTTAAACCTGTATGGATTTTTTTTTTTTTTTTTTAACATTAAGGAAGATATTTTAAAGAGTGCTGGTAACCAAACAGTTTATTTTCCCCATTGACTTCCATAGTATATATGTTTCTATACTGTGGAAGTTAACAGGGAACAGCAACTGTTTGGTTATGTAAAAAAAAAAAAATGCAGGTTTAAAGAAATATCAGTGAGAGGAAATAACAGTTCACCCACAAATGACCAATCCCTTTGAGTAAACTCATTGTAACAGCAGAAAATTATGCAATTTGCATTATTGTCATTGACAGCTGTAAATTGCTGTATTTATTACCATCTTTGTCTTAGTCTCTTTATTTTCTAACGAGGTGTCAAACTGTTTAAGCTCTTCTACAGTTTGACAGGGCCCATTTTCTAGAATGTCCTCCTCTGTCTCTACCCCTGGCACAGTCATAGCAGCCAACAGTCTTCTCTGCAGTGTGAGGATGTCTTGCTGGTTCTCGCAGAGCTCTTGTAACTTCTGCAAGACTTTTGTGCGGTAGTCTAAGACAAAAATAAATAAACATTATGGAATCAGTGTGGATGTTTGTGACAGACAGCTGCAAGCTTACTTTTTGTTGCTTCTTCGGATGAGGCCTGTGGTTCTCTTAAGAGGAGATCTGACATCTGATCTACTGTGGCATAAAAAATACCTTTGTTTCAAAATTGATATTACATACACATTTATGAATATCAATGATATTGTTACACACCTTGATGGGGTGGTGACACAGTTTGCAGTGAGCACGGCAATGATGCCTCTGCTGTAAATAAATTATTTTTTAATAGAATATAGATGTACAATAGGTATACATGGACATTAAAATGTTTAATAACATTTAAAACTTCTTACAAAATAAGTCAGGAGATCTTGGCTTTTCTTGATTGCCTGAGAAGAGGCATTGTGGATTAAATCTTGAAACATTTTTTTTTATATTTATAAATCATTCTACTTACCCTTGTCTTGAGGATATGTTTTGGACAGTTGCTTATCTGACAATACAACAGAAATACAAAAAGACCACTAGGTTGCTTTGAATTGTGCAAATAAAATGTAATGTACTGTGAAATTATGTAACAACTTACATTTAGGTGCAACAGGTTTCGACACCTTTTTCTTCTTTTTAACTCTGCAATCATCTGAAATTAATGAATTTTTGCATGTTTTAATAAAAGGCAAAGTTCACAAATGCCTTTAATTCCATAGTTCAATCATAAAATATCAAATATAGTTGCAAAATCTAAGTTGTATTTACAAAAGAAAACCAACTGTGGTAGCGACCATGGCTGAGAAAACTTACTATAAATTTGATTTAAAAACCACAACAACAACAAAAAGTCAATCACAATACCTTTGTTTAGCCAATCTGAAATCTCAAGTTCAACCAATATATTCAGAACAACTACAGATTTCTGATTCAGCAAATCATTAAATCGGATGAAAAAAGTAAAGAAAAAAAAAGGTTGAAGTCTGCAAGAAGACCAGCTGAGCTAAGATAATACTAACACAATTTGAACACCTACCATCTGAAGAAATTTCTGTTTCAGACTGAAATCTCTTTGGCGTTTTATGTGACCTCTTTTTACTTGTGTCCTCTGTTTCAATATGTGACGTTTCGGTAACAAGCTGGCATTTCTGGGAGGCTTTGGCATAAGAGTCTGTAAAATATATGTCAAATAATATTATAGAAAAGGTTTTAACATCACCTTCATGAGTCAGGCAGCATACTTAAATCTTGAAATAGTATCACTATACCTGTTCTTAACCAAATTTTTTTCAGCAAGAACCGCCTCCACTTTTGCTTGTCAGGGATTGCATTGTTTTTTACCAACTGCCTTGAGTTCGTGTAGGTCCAGTAACAGAATATTCCCTATAAAATGAACGAATGAATGTAAATAAATAAATACAATTAGCATTCACAGTGGATTTTCACATTGTAAGCATGAGTGTAAGTGTAATGTTATTTTAAAGTTTAGTGAATAAAAGCATACTTTGATCGTTTCCTCCAACCAAGTGGTTGGGATAATTTCTACAGAATTATCAACTGCAAACTCGACCACTGCAAAAGTCTCCATCTGTTGAGAGATAAAACACAATGCTTTTATATTACAAACGCCTGCCAATATGCACAACACAGTCTCTGGTCCTGAATTAACACTGCTCTTTGTCTATACGAGTTCACTCTACAGCAAGGGTCTTCTACCGGGGGTCAGCGGTACTGCAGGGGGCCCGCAAATTAGTGTTTGATCACAAATCATTTTTGCTATAACATGCTGGGTAAAAGAAAAGTCACAAAGTCAAATTGTTATATTCACCCTGAAACGAAAGCAAGACCATCCTCAGTCCATGGAAGAACGATAGTAAACAGTTCAAAAGGTAGACCCTCATCTTCCTCCTCTCCCAGCCCAGTGTCCGGACATTACAAGAGGAAAACGTAGTCCGTCGGTTGTGGGGTGGGGTGGGTTTGAGGTGGGGTGGGATGGGGAAGAGAGTTAAAGTGTATGCAGTATGGCCAAAAAAAATATTTCCTGGTTTTCTTCAATCATTACGGCAGTTTTTGTTAGCTGCTGTTCAGGGATTAGTGTCATTTTGGATTGTCTTGACTGCACTTTGAAACAACCAATCATCCGTGAGTCACATGGGTCTTTGAAAAGTGGTTGAGATTTCTCAAAAACCTTGCACAATAACATTCGAGAGCCTGACTCATCCATCTCTTCCCTCTCTTCAATGGCCATGCAACATTTCCCCTCCCCGAGAATGAAAGCATTGTTTGGTCGTGTCGTTTTGAACTTTGTGGTGACCACTGATTGAGTCTGTGGAAAATTTGACCTCTCCATCAGACGTTTGGCCACTTGAACAAGCGGCTTCTTTCCTGACCTTACAAGTCGTTTAAGCTTTCCCAGAAAGTTTTCAAATGGGAAAGCGCTGCAAGCGTCAAGACAACCAAAATTGATGGCCTCTGCTGATAGATGTATCATGGAATGTATGTTGTATACCATGAAATGATCACCATACAGTTCTTTAGTTTTTTCTACAAAGTATTTCATCAGCTGACTGCTGTAGCCGTTGTGGTCCACTGCTGAATTTGGTGAAAGAAGAAGACCCAAGGCAACACTGAATGTCATAAAATGATCGTACAACTGGTCGGCCAGAATTCCTTTTAGTACAATCTTGCCAGTGTACACAGCAAACTGCCGCAGTTCTGTTGCCTTCCACCTATCTATGTCATCCAGACCCCTTGGTTTTCTAGCAAAACAGCTGGGAATGTCTTTTCTGAGTGCCAGCAGCCGTTGGGTCACTTCATTGATTTGTCCAGCTGACATTCGCACATTCCGGTTTCCTCTCATCCACTCTGTGATCATTTTTTTTGTGACCCCCAGGCAGGCTTGGTGCATATAATCTATTGGAAATTGGTTGATCATGTCCAAAGGGAGCCTCAAAAATGGGGACACTGAAATGGCATCATCTTTCTGCCGTTTTGCCATTTCAGCACGGTATGTCTCATTTGTGCGTAGCGTGAGGTTGTCTGCCTTTGGATATGTTACTCTCCCAGAAACCCACAGGCCCTTCTGAGTGCACTTATCGCACCCGTAATATCCTGAGTACTGTTTTATCTTTTTGACCATTGCTCTCGCAGGTGCATCACACACAACACATCTAATTTGAATTTGTTTTCCTTCAAAACCATTGTCCAGGAGATCCTGAATGTCTTTAATGGCTTCCTCAACAAAATCCAAATCTTTTGGTTTGGAAGGACCAAGTGTCAGTGTCACCGGAAAGACTCTGATAGGTGTCAGGTGAATGGCACAGAGGATGGGCCATAGATTTGCTTTGTTGCTTTTGAAAATGGGCAGTCCATCTATATTGAATGATAACTCTAGTGTTGTTATTCCGTCAATTACATCTCTTGGGTAGTGCTGCAACTGCTCGCTAAGACTCTTTCTCAAGTTGAAATGAACACACTCCATCCCTGACTTCATCACTGTTTTAATGTGTCTCGGAGTTTGCAGCAAGGTTCTTCCTGTTAAAGGCAGCTCTGGATGTCCATTTTTTCTAAGTCCCTTCAGAAGGTCATCAATGGCATTGTGTTTAATAAGGTGTTTTGTAGCCCAACCCTGCAAAAATGTTGTAAGTGAGGCTGGAGGCATTTGATTCACATCCTCAGGCCCTGAAGTGCAGTTGTCCTCACTGAAGACATGATCCTCATTCTCATGTTCTGAACTGCAGTTTTCTTCACTGGCCCCATTATCATCATTCTCATGTCCTAAACTGCAGATTTCTTCACTGACTCCTGTCTCTGCACATTTAAAAGCACCCCAGATGTCCTTGTCATTTCTTTCATCCACATTGACCTGATCTTCACCATGTTGAGATGTTACTGATTGTTCTCCAATAATCCTTTCAGTTAGTGACTTCCGGGCACATTTCCATTGCCTTGTGTACCTTTGCCTTCTGGATTTTGAGTTCATTCTAAATTCAGAATATTTGCTTTCATGAAATCAAGGAGACATATCCAAAAGTATTGAAAAGGGGTCAACATAGTTTCGTTATGTGTCATTTCTGAAATAAGTTATGCAAATAAAACTGTAACAGAACAAGTATTTATTAGGATTAATGGTCACACTTTATTTTTGCTAGTCCACTTTTAACATTTCTAACATCTATAACATTAACATCACTTTTAACTCTCATTAGAATGTATTAGGTATTAGTAGGTAGGCCTATTAGTAGAGTGTAGTAGACTGTCAGTCTGTTACTGTTAAAATATTAAGCAGACAGTCTATTAATACTCTAATGACAGTTAGTTGACATGTTTCTACAAAGTTACTTATAGTTAGCAGAATGACTAAAGTAGACTATCGAAATAAAGTGTTACCGGATTTTTTTTTATTCATCAGGATTTGCAGTGTGGGCCACACTGTCCACACACAGTCACGGACTGCGCAGTTTGGCACTGAACTGAATAGTTTCTAAATTATTAGCTTAGATAACATCACAACTTGACCAACGAGGGAGAGCAGAGAACAAAACTCCTGCTTGCCGAGGTTATTGGACTTCGTTAATATTTTGAAGTGCCAATGTTGATACAGGTTTAGCAAGTTTACTATGTTCTTATCTTTTGAGGGTGTAGATAAATGTTTTCAGTAGATTATGATTTCCATTACACGAGAGTAGATGTTAAAACTTCATGCTGATTTGTACTCGGCTTTCGCCAAGATAAGCAACACTAAGACGTAGCTTTACAGTAAACTATGCTTCTCCATCCATTTACGCTTCTTTCCATATGGTGGTGTGACTCCCCTTCTGTCTGGCATTACGGCTGCAGTGTACTTGTCGCGTCAGCACACACGACGGCTGCAACTACCGTGTGGTCTCCCTAGTGGACCAGCACGACAACCGTCTGGATTGAGCCGAGTAGGGGACATCTCTAGGGTCTTCAAGTGGGCACCTTCCGTCCTCAGTGTTTCGTCGACTAGCCCACGACATCTCAAGAGGGCTCGACAGTGACTCTGGCGTCCCAGAGTCTCCCCCCTCCGTCCCCCACACTACTCAGCCCAGCTTACTGACCTCTACATCCCTCCTGCTGCTGAGACCTAACCACAATCTCACAATCTCTCCGCAACCCAACCATACGCGCCAACCCGTTTGACTAAGGCTGTCGAGCCCCACTGGTGCGTTAATATGCAGTTTCAGTGGCAATGGTTCCGTATGGCATACCACCTACCGCAAAACACAATATCTGCCCAACCACCCGTCATTCACGCAATATCCACAGGAACGGAATGACTGTAAATACTATACAACCTATACAAATAAACCAACAGACTCTTCAAGTTTTTCAAGAATTCTACGAAACCGTAGCATGGCGGCCTGTACACAGCCAGTGACGCAATAGAATAAAATAAAAATATTAATAACTAACTTTATAACTTTGAAGTGTTCTCTTAATTTTTTTTAAAAAATGACCAAATATAAATCCGATTCAAAATAAAATATAGGCTAAACATAACAACACATTTAGGAGCAGCTAAGTAATATTACTTACCTTGAAATTAAAACTGAGGGAAGACAGAGGAAGGCAATCCAAAATCTAATAAAACAAAGAAATGAAAAAATATATGAATCAAACCTGGTAACAGTCCTTAAGTTTCATGCAGGTGTGCTGCATTATGCCAATAAATACTGAACACTTGTTTGATTGTTAGTCAAAACATGTACTTACAAAACCAAAATAACTGACTGTCTTAGCTCTTAAAAGAACTTTTGGGGTGTACAGGATATCGGGCTGCTGCGGACACAAGAAAAAGAGAAAAACTATAAACAAGGCTGAATATGTGTGATGGGCCTCTATACGAGTTAAAATGTTTCATTAATGGATACAGACTACTCAAAACGTAATTAATACGGAGAGAGGGGGGAGGGGGGGGGGGGGAGAGGGGGGGGAGAGGGGAGAGGAGAGGGGAGAGGGGGGGGAGAGGGGAGGGGGGGGAGAGGGGAGAGGGGGGAGGGAGGGGAGAGGGGAGAGGGGAGGGGGGGGAGAGGGGAGAGGGGGGGGAGAGGGGAGGGGGGGGGGAGAGGGGAGAGGGGGGGGAGAGGGGAGGGGGGGGGAGAGGGGAGAGGGGAGGGAGAGGGGAGGGGGGGAGAGGGGAGGGGAGAGAGAGGGGAGGGGGGGGATAGGGGAGGGGAGAGAGAGGGGAGGGGGGGGATAGGGGAGGGGAGAGAGAGGGGGAGAGAGGGGAGAGGGGAGGGAGAGGGGAGGGGGGGATAGGGGAGGGGAGAGAGAGGGGAGGGGGGGGATAGGGGAGGGGAGAGAGAGGGGAGGGGGGGGATAGGGGAGGGGAGAGAGAGGGGAGGGGGGGGATAGGGGAGGGGAGAGAGAGGGGGAGAGAGGGGGGGGGAGAGGGGGGGGGGGAGAGGAAGGAAGGAGGGAGGGAGGGAGAGGGGAAATGACGCAAATGACGTCACGCAGGGGGAGGGGTGGAGGGGGTTTATATCATGATGTCACACATATTTAACGGAATTTAACGGCATTTAACTGTACTGACCCTACTGACTAGGCCTAATGTTGAAAAAAGGCGGAAAGTCATTGTTTGTATGTGGAAAAGGCAGTCGGACAACCTTTTAACTATTTCATTTGTTTCATTTGAGAAAACGGATGTTATTTATGTTTAGTTGTTATAATAGCTGAGAGAAAAAAAACTGTTCAAACTGTGTCCTAAGATAATTTATTATTTACTCTGGTCATATTTTGAAATGTCATAGCCTATTTATAGCTAGTTTTACACAATTTACATATTTTTTTATATGTAGCCTAATTAAATGTTGTCTTTAACGTTAAAATAATCTGAAAAATATGTACTTTACCTCAAAACTCAGTTGTCCGTGGTGATCCAGTCAGAAGAGATGTCAGAAGAGATGTCCGCTATGCTGACCGCAGCTTTATATATCCCCTCTGCATTCTTTCGCGGGCTTGCCAAGCGAGTGATAATTTATAAACTATGTAATTTTATAAACTTTATATATTTTCTTATTTTTAAAAAAATGTTATGTATACATCTAAAATACCTTTCGTTATTGTACCCCGGCATTAAATGACTGAATAAATAAATAAATAAAGTTCAGTGTTTTTAATAGAGCGGCCGAGGGTTACTAGAAATGTAAAAAATGAAAATACAATCTGGGTGTTGGCCTATGTTGTAAAAGACACTCGGGATGTTCGGGTCTTTTTGACACAATGGGAAATGAATGGGGAAGACTATAAAAACGATAACTTGTCATAAAAAAAATCACAGAAACATGCACAATGATGTTGAAACAAATGCACAATTTAAAAATAAAAAGACATTTTTTTGACAAACATTAATCTCATGTAAAGGTTTGCTCACTCATTGCATTTTTTCAATGCGGTAATTTTGTTGTTAAAAATTGACACAACACCAGGAAGCTTGATTCAATCTTTTTAATTAGCACAAATAAATAGAAAATATAATAGAAAAAGAAAAGTTTTTGGAGGCCTAACATAGTATTCAGAAATACAGAATCTAAGTAGCTGAATCAACAGTAAAATAACACTGGTATTTTAGTCCTGACTATAAATTAAAAACAGGTTATTAATATTCCTTAAAATGAAAGCTATCTTTTGTTGTTTGGAAAACTTTAAGAGCTAGTGCACGGATCCTGTTTTCATTATACTGTTTTGCTGATTTAAGACATAAGCGAAAGTGTTTAGAGTAATCACCGAGACCGAAATGTTGTCATAATGTTTTGCATGTTTTCGACTGTTAAAGCAAAGGTGATAATCCGCGAAAAAGAAATTGTTTCTCGCGAGCTGTTTTATGAGGCGGCTTGAATGCTCGCAGAGAAAATTGCACACTATTTTTTTTAAGAAGTCCCTTATTTGCATCAAGCCTGCATTTATTTAATCAAAAATACAGAAAAATATTATTACAATTTAAAATAATGGTTTTCTATTTGAATATACTTTTTAATATCATTTATTTATGTGATGCAAAGCATATATATAGCCTATATTGAGGAACTCCCTCCCAGGCAATGACATCACAACATCATTTAGCAAAATTAAGTTTGCCTTTGCAGAATCTAAATGTTAATATTTTTTATTTATATTGCAATTTAAAGAAAACGGAACCTATTTAGTTTCATATTTATGTTTAATATTAGCCTATAATATATAGCCTACATGTCTATAAAGTAAATATTCAACAAAAGTGTGTCAATTACAAGTAAGAGAAGTGTCAAGAACAGTTGTGTGTATTATTTGTGTGATTTTTGAGACTAATCTCACCTGAAAGCAGTGAAAACAACAGCGAGAGATGGCTGCTTGTCAGTCGCAGTAGTCCCGCGCCGTTTCCATGGCAACTCTGCGCTGCTCCAGTGTTTGAAAGCGACTCGAAAGTTCACGCGCACGGCCATTGATTAAACCACGTCAAAAGCATGTATTGCATCATTTACAAATATAAATATCTAGAATTAGAACATTACTTAAAAAAAAATCTCATAAATATTAAATTATGAATTTTAAACTAATTTTGGAGATCTATGACCCGTTCTATAATAGTTTAACAAATATGAAACTAATGTAGCCATTAAATAAGCACATTTAGTTTCATATTTTTTAAACTATTATGTTATTTCTTTCCATTTTTGTTAAACTATTATAATGTATTTTTTTTTCCATCTGCTGATTATGAAAATTGAACAGCATGATGAGCAATATATCGGGAGACATGATGGGTCAGACATGATTTTGACCACTTCATTAAGTTATTCAAAAATAACCTTCCAGCAACGTTCTGGGAACGTTGTTTTATGGTTGCAAAACAATAACTTAAAAATAACCAATAAGGAACGTTCTTTATAAGTTGTTTTGAGGTTATTAAAAAAATAACCTTCCAGCAACGTTCTGGGAACGTTGTTTTATGGTTGCAAAACAATAACTTAAAAACAACCATTAGGGAACGTTCTTTATAAGTTATTTTAGGGTTATTTAAAAGTAACCACCCTGCATCGTTCTGGGAACGTTGTTTTATGGTTACATAAAAATAAAACCTAAAAACAACGTTCCCCTAACGTTAGTATTTGGTTCCCAAAAAAATAACCAAACGGGAACCAAAAACTAACGTTAGGGGAACGTTATGTGTTAACTGGGTAGGTCCTTAAATAGTTTTAATTCCTACTGAACTTGTTTTGTGTAAACCATACGGCTTGCGAGGCAAGCTACGCTAACGTTATCTGTCTACTGTCTGTATGACAATGTCATCACCCTTAAACGACTCACGCATGCTTTGGGAACCGACTTTTTAATCGGCATTGACGTGTTCAGTTGATATTTAACTATAAACTATGTGTTTGTCTTATGAGCTGGAAGTTATAAGCAACCTCGATTTAACCATAATTTGCGGAAAACAATCAGCTTCGTCGACATACCTACTGAGTACTGACAACTTCCCGTTTCCTTTTTCATATTCAATAATTACAGCAGGGGGCAGTATAAGACATCCCTGAAAATGACAGTTAAGAAATATGTTGCATATGGTTTACGCACTGAGCGGTACATTTATTTACTGTTTGCCCATTTAATGTAACGTTATTTCTGCAGATTGCAAAATATCAAAATAAACGACTTGCAAACATTTGCCATTAAACTCAGTCTCTACATTTAATGTGCATAAAAAGAGATAGTCATATCGAAGTAGCCGAATATATGCTGTCCTTGAATTTGTTCATCTCTGGCAGAGCCGTATATCACTGCTACTCTTTGACATCATAAAGAGAACAACCTGCTAAATGACGTGTCATGTTGATATCATTATCTGATAGTATTTTTAATTAAATCCAAATGACACAATGTTCGAACTAACAGGTTTGTAAACTTTACACATGTGCATTTAAATTATACTCTGGTTTCACAGACAAGGCTTGAGCCAAGTCCCTAAAATGTATGTTTGAGCTGTTTTAACTGAAAGCAACTTGCACAGACATATTTTAAAATGTCAGTGCCATTGTTTTGTCTCAGAAAAAAAGCATCGGTGTGTCTTAAGGCACATTTATGAAAGCTACTTAAATGCCCAAATTGAACTAATCCTGGCTTAATCTAAGCCCTGTCGGTGAAACCAGGCCTTTTTTGACACTGCAGATGTCAAAACAAACCCAGATTAAACCAAATGCCAAGATATATATATAACCATGTAAATTATTTTCCCAAAGATTTAATAAACGACTATATTCCCAAAATGAGGGGTTAAAGGCCTCAACTTGTCTTCAACATTACTAATATAAATGATTACTTTAATACTGATTAGTTTAATAATATTTTTTACATTGTAAAAAAGTATATCTTGCACCAAGTCACTGAAAAAATTCTAGAGAAAACTGAACACTATTCTTACGATTTCTGCCATAAAGACAATTCTTACTTTATTATTATTATTATTACGAAGGGTCACATATGAAATGAGAATAAAATTTACACATTTTCAAAGTCAATTAGATTGTTTCCTTTAATATTTGATGTTGCATTATATACAAAGTGTGCCATGTTTCACAATGTGATGAAAAACATATATATAAAAAAAGTTGTCAAAACTGAGGATGTTGCAAGGAATGTGGGCTTGTACCTTAGATGCAGAACTTTTCCAGACTAACCTCAAGGAGACTTCAACATGGCCATACTCATTTCGTAAGAGTTTTCAAATTTAATAGTTCAAAAATGGGATAGTCAAAAATTCTGTCCTCATTGTTTTTTTTCACCCTCACGTCATTCCAAATATTTTGCAGAAGTCATATATGTTTTTAAAGACATGAGGGTGAGTGAATGACAGATAAAATTTTTTGGGGGTTAATTATCCCTTTGAGTAAACAATAATGGCAAAATGAAACAATTTTTCCATATTTCCAGTTTGAAATCTGTTAGCTAATATTAATTAATTTTAAACTTAATTCATAATCACTATATAATCTATCCAAGGTGGAAGAAGCTCTGGACAGAAGTTTGTGTTTCTGTGGACAACAATACAGTTTGGTACAATATTGTACCAAATGTAAAGCTAACAGTGTGGCTCATCCCTTTATGTTGAACAATGTTAACCTTAAAGCGTCTACCTTAAGAGTTAAACATTTCCTGTGTGTATTAGTAGGAGCAGTGCCATCATCACATTTCTTCTTAGATAAATTGGGAAAGTGATCTTCTCCACTACAGCAAAAAACAGTGGAGAGGTTTAAAAAACAAAACAAACAAAAAAAAAACACACACACACCTACACAGTACATCTTAAAGTAATTGTGTCTAAACAATAATCTTATTTAAATCATATGCATTTTCATCACCCCCATCTAGAATGGTGATGGTGACGTTCTCACTACTGAAAATTCAGCATCCCACCCTGCAGCTCTGCTGGGTCAAATATTTTAATCACAAAGATAAAACAGCATTGTATACCACACAACTGCATCATGAACTGTTGTTTACAAGGATGCACTGTGTGATATAGAATAAAAACGAGAAAAAAAAACTCAATCTCATCAATGAGTGTCATTCTCTGTGATAATTCTTTTAGATAAAGCCAGACCACAATCAGGTCACCAGAAATCAGCACAGCAAGGTTTAACTGATGAAACTAAAAGTAAGTTTGTGGTCAGAACCCCTTGCAATGCAAATATCATCCATTAATATAGCACTCAAGTATAGCCACAACTATGAACCTCAACATTTTAATTTGCTTTAAAAGTTCACAAAAGTGTTAAGGAACAAAAACAAATGATCTTTACCATTAATGTATTTAAACAAGTGATTAACACAATGAATTTTAAAACAGGGAAAAAATACACATAAAATGATCACGTCTCAACATGTTAAGCGTGGACCCACAGTTCGTACAGACCTGACCTGTGATCTAAGCTGCACCCCAAAATCAGGGTTTTTCCCCTCCCCCTCGCTGGTACACCTATAAATCTGAGTTTAATCTACCAGAGGTCCTTCTTAATGGTATCAAGAGGCACCATATGAAGTGAAGGTAAAAAGTCTGAAAGCGAAATGTTTCACTGTCAGTCTGGGCAGGTAGACATTGAATGGCCTAATCTGGTAGTCTATGGTAAAAAAAGGTTCCTGTAGCTTGCAGTTGTTCTAACAACTGACATTTTAAAGATAACGGTCGAAATAAACTACTGAAATGAATGTAGCTTCAAGTGTCCAAATGCTCAAACTCCTGCGAATAAACGAAAGTTTCATTTACATGACAGAAACAAGCCTATGGCAGAGGTCATCCTTCATCCTAAATACGGGCCACAGGTGTCTATCATCAGGATTGTATATAAGATGAAGTAGATGGACAGCAGGTTACTGCAAAATAATTCAAATGAAACACAAACAAGAGGTAAATACAAGCAACCAAATTAGAAAATGTTTAAATCACTTCAAAATGACAGAACATTTACCCGTGTCTCATCATCTTCATCATCTGAAACATGTGGTCGTGCAATACGCATCTCCTCCTTGCTCTCTGCAATCTGTTTACATTTCTAAAAAAGATGAATTGCAAAACATGAGTACTTGGTTATCTATAATATAGTGCTGTCAAATTGATGAATATATATATATATATATATAAATAACATTTTCTTAGTCGATCGCCGGGAGAATTAATGATCGACTATCGATTAATCATTAAGATTTTTATATTAAAATTCATAATTTATTTAACTTTTTATAAATTAAAAATGCAATGAAAATACAAAAATACAGCTTGTTTTTCCTCGATGAGATCTTTATTACAAGAAGATGTGGCAGTTAAACTGGACGTTCGGTTAGGCTAAACTTGAAGATATATGCGCTGCGGTGCTTTAAAGCAGCGGAACCTGCAGCTGCGAGCCGGCGTTCTTAAACAGAGACCCGTTTGTTCCAAAATAATAAAAAAAAGAATCATGTTAAACAATAACTTAAATGAGGATGGGAGCAGGCTTCACTCAATGCATAGTATACTTATAAACTTTAAGAGTGCTGGCCTGGATGAGTAAAATATGAAAAATAGGAGAGAGGCCACACTATGCATACGTTCTTTTATTTTATTTGCACAGACGCGTTTCGGCAATTAATTACAATTAATTAGGCTACTTAAATTAAGGCTACCGATCATGTCAAAAACCTACCATACCTACCAGTATGTGATGATAAATTAGCATTTTAATTTACAAATGCATAGATAGGCTACCTTGTGCCTGTGACAGCATTCAAATGAAGTTTGAATAATTTGTTAATATTAATAGGCTATTTGTTAAAAGAATATTTAAACTACAAAAAAAAAAAAAACTAATCCAAAAGTCTTTTAAATCTATTGACTAAAATGTAGACTATTTTATTTTTGTTTAATTTATATTTCTATTAATTTTAACCCTTGATCTCATCTCTTTACCCAATTAATTTGCTGTGTTATCCAATAGTCCTACTTTCAGTACCATATAGCCAATGTTTTGTAAATATTGTAAATGCGGTCAATCATGCCAATGAAGATTCGATTCTATATGAACATTTCTGTCGACGCACTTCTGGGAACGGGAAGTTCACTTAACTGGAATTGAACATATTAGCCTATATATTTCATTTTATTTCAGCTGATTTCAAGATTGCCTTTTACTTTCGTTCACTGATGTATAAAAAATATCAGTGAACGAAAGTAAAAGGCAATCTTCTCTCAATGTCGTGGCCACGACAAAACTGTGACGCCCATAGTAATTAAATGGACTCATGCTGAATAAAAGTATTCATTTAATAAAAGTAGAAAAAAATAATCTTACTGACCATGATACATGCATACATAATCTGATTCACTGATCAACAAAAACAAATCTCACCTCTGTGAACTCCTTGATGCTAATGCTGTTTGCTTGTTGAGCCACTTTCCTCTTCACCTCCTCGATACTTGCCAGATTAGGTGTGGGTGCTGGAGGGGGCTTGTTGGTAATGGTAGGAAGGGGAGGCATTGGGGGCATAGAGGCCAGGGCACCCATGTTTGACAGAGCAGCGGTCATGGTTGCCGCAGTCATACTTGCCACGGCAGCGTTCATCGTCATGTTTGGCATTGCAGGCATACCTGGTATACCCATGGGCAGATTCATAGGTAAATTGGGCATGGGCAGTGGCAGAGGCAAAGACAAGGGGGTTGGAGCTGGGGTTGGCAGGGGTAACTGTAGAATTGCTTTCGGCTTGAGACTTTCAGGTATGGGCATTCCAGCTTTAGCACACATTGCAGCGGCATTAGCCTTCGCAATCTCCAACAGTTGATCTTTATCTGAAGGGAGAGGTAATTAAAATTGTTGTGATGTAGACAGACATTTCTTGCTATTAATTTGAAGTTAATATATTTTATTCATGCTAACAAGAAGGGGGAGCCAAGCAAAAAGCATATTTACCTAGGTCAGTGAGACGCGGTGGCGTCTTGCTAGAACTGCGTCGAGATCTTGAGTTGGACCTCCTCTTACGGAGAATCAAAATTGGGGAATGGCTTGGTTCACGTTTCCATCGATCTCGTCTGTCAAAAGATCGCCCTCTAAATGCTGGTCTCCTCCGGCGTGACACAGATCGTGACCTTCTGGATCGTGACTGACGGGCCCTTGACCGTGAACGAGATCTTCTCTTTCTAGCAGGGGAACGTGACTTGGACCTCCTTTTTCGAGCTGGTGATCTAGATTTTGACCGTTTCCGCTTGGGGGATTTTGATTTCGAGCGCTTTGTCCTTGTGTGAGATTTAGACCTTGATTTTGCCCTTCGATTGGCTGATCTTGATCGTGATCTCCTTTTCCGAACAGGTGACCGAGACTTTGTCCTTTTTTTACGACTATGTGAGGGAGACCTGGACTTGTGTTTTCTTGCAGGAGACCTTGACCTCCTCTTGCTGCTGACAGATTTGGACTTGGACCGCCTCTTCTTGGTGGAAGAAGCTGATCTGGAGCGCTTTCTTTGAACAGGTGACGTTCTGTTGGAGGACTTAGATTCTTTCAGTGTATTTGGTGAAGGTGATCGTGAGCTCTCTGATCGATCATCTTCATCTGATCCTGCAGTGCCATGTTGAGGAACCGGCTCTGAGGACAATGATCTAGATCGGTTTGGTCTTTCTTCACATTCAGAGGGATTTTCGGGCTCCTCTATTATTTTACATTGTGTGTCACATTCTGACGATGTTAAGTCTTCATTTGATGGCTTTTGCACAGATGTACATTCAGTTATCACTGGTTTCCATCCACCTGCTGTCCTTTTTACTTCTAAATTTTCCTCCACAGCATCCAAAACGTGCAGTCTAGTCTCTGAGGTTTCTTTTAAACTCTGATCCTTTAAGGACTCATCTTCTTTAGTTGGAGATTTAGAGTGTGCACTCTTAGTGGGGGACATACTTCTATCTGATGTTTGTAGCTCCCTGGAAATGGATCTAGATCTTGATGTGTTTTGCTGTGAAACTGACCTTGACCGTTTACCTTTTTGCTTTCTATCCACTCTTAATTTTGGGGATTCAGACTTTGAATTATGAGAGGATGAGCGTGACTTTGATCTTTTATGTCGCTGAGGAGATACTGATTCTGACTTTGTGCTATGAGGGCTCCTAGATTTTGACCTCCTTTGAGGGACTGCAGGAGAACGTGACACAGAGGGCCTGGAGCGTTGAGGGGACCGAGACTTAGTTCGACGTTTTGGGCTTCTTGAACCTGATCTTTTACGAATGGATCTTGATCTAGATCTTCTGTTTCTTCTCAATTGGGATCTAGATCGTTTAAGGATCACAAGGGATCTTGAGCGTGCTCGCCTTGCTTTTCTGACAGATCTAGACCTGGACCGCCTCCGAGAAACAGGTGTCCTCTTTCGCGAGCGAGATCTTGAGTGTCTTCCTCTTCGTAGAGATCTGGACCGTGATCTTGAGCGCCGATTCTTCCGCCAAGAAACAGATTGTTTTGATCTTGAGCGTGAATGTCTTGTTCTTCCAGTTGACCTAGATCTTGAGCGATGACCCCGTCGTGGGGACCTGGTCCTAGATCTTCTGGTCTTTGTGCGAGACCTTGAGTTAGAGCGATACCCTCTTCTTCCAGAGAGCGACCTTGACCTGCGCCCAGCTTTCTTTGTCACTTTAGATGGGGACCGTCCTGATGGAGACCTTGAGCTTCTTCGTTTTGTTCGATCCTTCACACCAGAGGCAGACACAGACCTGTCCCTTGAAGATGATCTGTCATTATGGCGTCCTGATTTACCAGTTGACTTCTTTGGGGTTCTGGAGCGACTATGTTTGGATTTCTTCCCTTTAGTGTCTGAAAGCGATCGTGACCTTGACCTGGAGAGGGACTTTTTTTTCTTTTCTTTCTGATTCACATTTTCTTCCTTTAAGATGTCCTTTTGCACAGCTTGCTCTTTGTGCACATTCTCTTGCTTAGGTATGATATCAGGAAGTTCTTGAGCTTTACCAAAACTTTCATGTTCACCAACAGCTTCCACTGTTATGTCCCTCTCTGGAATTAGTGCATTTGCAGGCTCAGGAGACATCTTTTTTCTCCCTCCTAGTTTGAAACTTTCTTCTTCACTGTGATCAGAAGTCATGTCTCTCTTTTTATCTTCCAGTTGGGGTGTGCCATCTTTAAATTTGTCACATGGAACTTTAGCTGCAGTAATAGGTGACTTCTTGTCCAATTTTAAAGACTCCACCTGCATTTTTTGTGATTGTTTGGAGTCCAATTCCGATTCTGACCCTGACGCAGAGCTACTCCCCGATCTTGAGCGAGAAGAAGACTTTTTCTCTTGCTTTTCCTCCTCTCTCCGCCGCCTTTTTTTCTTCTTTTTCCCAACACGATGTTTTTGCTTTTTAACCTTGGCATCAGCTTCCACATCACTGAGGTCTGTAAGGACATATAATTGTAATTTTACTTTTCAGATTAAAAGTCTTATTGAATTCACAGAAAATTGGTTTAAATTTGAGCATACATATGTAATAATTTGCCAGATTGTCTGTTACTCATTGTACTGACGAGAAAATATGCATATACCTTCTGTACAGTTTTTTGTAGCATCAGTCTCAGGGTTAGATAAGCCATCTTTTTTAACACTGTAACAAAAGAAAATATTTAATTTAATACAAAAGAAACATGATGATGATCAAAGAAACAATGTATCAAGAAGAAAAAAAAAACCCAACAATGTTGCCAAGCAACCAAACAAAATCTTACCTCGTTCTTGTTCGGGAATCACCATCTGACTCTACTCCAGATTCAGAGCTACTGTCTTTTTCACCCTTACGCTTCTTACGTTTCTTCTTACTTTTGTGTTTCTTATGTTTCTTGTTTTTCTTTTTGGGGGTCTCACTCCCATCCTTAACATTAATGGCTTCATATGGAACAGCAGTCTCAGATGGCTCATCATCTGTGGGGTAAGACACAATGTTTACAAACATATTTATTTGAACATAACTACACAGTATGAAATAAGTTTATTCTAACAGTTTTAAGAAAGTTATATTTAAAAGTTATATGACAATTCAGACTTTACCATCTCTCTTCGTCAGATAAATCGAATATGGTACTACTGAAAATGTTTGAATATATGAAGACATGGAAAGCTCTCACAATCTTTTACGAACAATCATTTCGCCATGATTAACTTTTCACGTTTAACACTGTGACTCTATAAAGGGCTAAAACGAAACTTACCAGGACCAGTGTTCACTGCACTCTCCATTTCAAAAACTGGTTTAACTGATTCCCAATCTTAATTTTGGAAACAATCTGTTGTCTTTTCTCCGTAAATCAGGACAAAACGCGTTGACACTCAGTTTTCACTCTGAAAGGAAAAACAAATATTAGGGATGTCCCGATCCGATCCACAGCATCGGTATCGTGCCGATACTGTCCCAGAACGCTAGATCGGAGGGGAGAAAAAAATATGATCCGATACCTATCCAACAATGCTTGAATATTAGCATTTCCCTTGCTGCGACATACAGTTAAGCGGCGCAGCCTGCAGATTGGGCGGTTTTGCAATCTATTTTGCGGGCAAAAATGGGTTTGGGCGGGTGGATAAAAATTGGGCTGGTTTCGGATCAGTTCGGTGGGTTTTTGTAGCTGAAACACCGGCACTTCATATCCTTCTTTCGGCGACCCTCACAACAGGTGCGTAGTCTGTCTAACTCACTCACTCACACACACACACATGCTGACGTGCCCCCTAAACTAACAACAGACACTCCCTCCCACTACCTTCGGTGTACTACAAACACGGTTTTGCAATCCGTTTCCTCAGTTTATAAACTGTACACAAGATTTGGACATATCCAAGCAAGGGTTTGTGCAGAGTGTGGAGCGCGCGCTGCATGGCATGGAGCGCGGGCACGAACACTTGCGTTTTCCTTTCAACAGTGGAAACAACTTAAAATACTCTATCATTCTGGTCATACAGAAAATAACTTATTTATATATAACTTTACGTCAATATTTATTTTTTTGCGCAGCCTTTGGTGTGCATACAGTTCAAATTCAAATGTTGGTGTTCAACTTTGCGTTTTAAAAATACGACAACCGTTAATTTTTCGTTTTACGGGTTAAAAAAGGAAAACCGAATGGACGCAAAAGTACACGGATCAATGGGTGATTTTAAAGCTTGTTAATAATTAACTTTAAACCTGTTGGTAGCATTAAGTACTGCAGTAGCCTACCTGTATTTTTTTTTGTAGTGTTTGAATAAAGGGTGGCACTGGCAGTCTTTCATAATCAACTGTTGTTGTGGACCATATACTCGAAAAGTAATTGTTCTCCATTTAAACGAGATGTTTTTAGGTTGCTAATTGAGCAAAGTGCTTCCATTTATTTTATTAGTATTAGTTCAAGAATAAAATAGAATAAAAATATTGGATTGATATCGTTATCGGCAAATAGCCAAAGCTGCGGCATCGGTATCGGAAGTGAAAAAGTTTTATCGGGACATCCCTAACAAATATATAACCATACTTTAAGGGGTAGTTCATTCTTAAATTGTTCCAAATTGTTCTAAAATTGTTCATTTTTGGGTGAACTATCTATTTAATCTTACTCATAGCTTACTGTTCAGTCTACATGTAAGCTATAAACATGCATTGTAATTAAATATTGCTTTATTAAGGTAACAGGGCTTTGATGTAGCTGCAGTGTTTCCCCTACAATGCATTTAGCAGCGGCGCAGCGCCGCCACTGTATTTTCAGCGCCGCTGCAAAATCTTCACATGATCAGTAATATCACGAAATCCACTTACACACCTAAAAACACTTGAGACGTGGCGTGCGCCGGTGCTGCTAATGCGGTGGCTCTGAATCCACTTGTTGACAAGAAAGGAGGAAAGAGCCACATATGGAAATATTTTCGATTAGGCTAATGTCACGTTGCCATAAGGGGCCGTTCACATAGCGCGTTTTTCTGCGCGTGCAAATTCGTTATTTCAAATGTAGGCGCGGAAGCACGCTCGTTTCTCCAGGCCGCCTCTATTCATGGTTGCATAGCAACGACAGACGCCACGGGAGAGAGCAAGCGCTTTTAGAAAGGAGAAAGCGGCGCTCTCCACGAGGACGAGGAAGTAGCAGCAAAGAATTAATTGATTTCTAGCCCTTGCATTAGCTTTACTACTAGATATATTTATGGAGATGAGAAATAAAAAGCCGCCCTGTACAGCTATGATCAGCTGTTCGGCCGAGCTGTCGATGTTGTTATGGAAAGGCCGAAGCTGATCGGTTGGTTTTTGTCACATGGCGTGTTGAGATGAGATGTTACGATGTTTTCATCTCGCCACGCGCGCCTACAATTGAAATAACGCAATTGGACTCAGGTGCGGTTGTATCCGGGTAGTTTTACGAGCAGGAGTACGTGAGCACAGTCTCGGACCGACACCCGAGTGCTGTTATTAGTCCGCCAGAAAAGCAGTTCTAGGCTTATTCTTGGCTGGATAATAGGGTTGCGGCGGTGAGGAAAATTTCCCACCGGTTAATCGACGTGTGACAACACCGGTAATCCCGGTGTCACCGTGGGGGGCGGGGCAGGGCGGGGTGGGGGGGGGGGGTTAAATAGCTTTTACAGAGCTGCCAACTCTCACGCATCTCACGCCACACCCCCGATTTCTCACGCATGAAGTGTTAACCTGGTCGGTCAAATGCCTGGAAGATGAGTTTATCTATATATCTACCTGTTGAGCCACTCGTGATCGACTAGTTATGCCGCAAAATAGTTAAAATCTCCTGGAATCTAGAGGGAGCGCGCACGCGAGACAGAGATTGTGCTTCAAACCGCGTAGCGCGCGCGTACGGGAGAGAGGGAAAGCGAGCGAGAGACCTTGCGTGTGCAAGCACACCCGTCGGAAAAGTCTCACTCCAAGCTAAACTCAAAAGTTGGCAGCTCTGCCTTTTAAATGCGTGCGCGTTATACTTTCACTTTCGAAATAAGCTTTTCTGTAATTTGACTCGCTCTCATCTCCACACGTGCTAAATGGAATCCGATGCTTGCTGATCTGTGACGTGACTGGCTCTTGGCACGCACTGCGCAGTTCAGTTTTTAATTATATTATATGCTCTCTTCTGAACTAAATAATTGATCATTATTATTTTTAATTAATTCAAATAAATATTTTAGCAAAAACGAATACTTTAAAAAAGTCAAGACATCGCGGTGTCACGGTGGGAAAGTGATGTCACCGGTGATGGGGCTTAAAACCGGTAACACCGTCAACACCGTCTATCGCGGCAAGCCTACTGGATAACTCTTTTAAAAAGTCTTTTAAAATGAAATACGAACACAGTTTTGGATTAAATAAAGGTACAGTCAAGTCAAATAGAACACTTGATTGTTCATGTTTGTTCACTTCATTCATTGTGCATTAAATAATGTTAACTTAAAACATTTGATTTTAAAAATGTTAAAATTTAAAAATTAAGTGCTCACAGATTGGGTGTGGCCTAAAATTTTCAATAAATTCTAAATAATCTTTTTCTGGGTTGTGCCATTTCATTTTTCCCCTATCAATATCTACCTTATAGCTGAAAATGAACACAAAACAAAAACGTGAAAAATCCTGTCTAAAATTATAAAATGGTTTCTGTTTGTGACCAGTTCAAGGTGCGTGCTGCAATAATCACCTTGAATCTGTTGATGGTATGTCGTAATTGTATGTCTCAAAATGTCAATTTGTAAAACTTGCCAGAAGTCATGGTTTAAGGGTTTATTTTTTTTAAAAAGTTCTTCCGGAGGTACATGTCCCCGGAGCACCCCCGCCCCCCCCCCCCCCCCCCCCGCGCACCGCTGCTGGAAAAATTTCTAGGGGAAACACTGAGCTGAGAAGCCTGCACAACTTTAACAAATATATATATAAAAAAAACTACTAAAAAAACAAATGCATGGCTCAAGAAAAAAGATGACGGTGATCATAAACATGTTTTATGCAAGCAAACTATTTGTTTTTTGTAATACATTGATTTGAATTTTGCTTATGTCACCAAAGGAGTGAGATGAGATTGTCATCACAGCAAACATTATTTCTTATAGTCTTGGGAGGCATCAGTTTGAATAGGCTGAAAATTAATCAAATCACCATGTGCCATTATTTATAAGTGTTCTGTTAACACTTAAAGTTATGGCGAGCGTCATAAATATACTGATTTTTTTTATGCATCCAGAGAAAATATTGGAAGTACAAGTAAAAATTTGAATGGCTGGGCCAAAAACCTAAAAAAAAAAAACATATGCTTCTTACATAATATCTGACCCACTAGGCTGAATATACATAGAGCTTCTTTGCACTCAATAAACAGGGCTGTTGCATAATAACATCAGCCTGGCAAATCACTTTTTAAATCACAATTTAAAAAAGATGGCTTTTGAACCATGCAGTGAATCAGGCCGAATTTTTTATATAATTTATGATGTTGCAGGAGGGCAATGAAACAGCATAATGGATGTGACTGGGATAGTAACTATGATAATAGTGAATTAAATGCATCTCAACTGAAGTTCGACTTAGTTATCACTAGCATTGTCTTTCAAACAAATTACCTCCAAGCATTACACAAATTTACCACAGTACCACCATTTTATTTAATCACAGTTTCACCCAAACTAACAAATACTATAGTTTTGTTACTGTAAAATCACAAAGGGAATAACAGTTTTTAAAAAAAAATCTGTAATATATCTGTTTGACTTGTGGCTAGAAGTATATTCCCCATGAAAGTATCCAATTTTAATTGTATTACAAACTATGGCTTCTGTGGCAAATTTAAGTGGACTACTACGACCCATTACAAAACCTTACCATCGTAACCATAGTTTGGCCCCAATATACTACTGTAAAAATCACAAGACATTAAATGGATCTAATGTAAATGTGTAAAGTGCCGTATCCTTAATTTTAGATTTGCAAATACAAATATTTCATTTTACTACAGTGCTAGAGTTAAAGGGTTTGTTCACCCAAAAATGAAAATTATGTCATTAATGACTCACCATCATGTCGTTCCAAGCCCGTAAGACCTCCGTTCATCTTCGGAACACAGTTTAAGATATTTTAGTTTTAGTCCGAGAGCTTTCTGTCCCTCCATTGAAAATGTATGTACGGTATACTGTCCTTGTCCAGAAAGGAAATAAAGACATCATCAAAGTAGTCCATGTGACATCAGTGGGTTAGTTAGAATGTTTTGAAGCATCGAAAATACATTTTGTTCCAAAAATAACAAAAACTACGACTTTATTCAACATTGTATTCTATTCCGGTTCTGTTATCAAGCTGCGTTCAGTGATGCTGATGACGTAAGACACTGCTGACGTGTATCTGGTGTGTCCGTGTATTCGGGTTCAAATAAATATGGCTGTCTTCCTCAATATAAAATGCAAGTCTTCCTCTGTGTCGAAATCCTTAGACATGTTTGTGAAGATTGTTTTGTTTACAGCGTGCGTCTCCCTCAGACTGTAAACGAAGCTCGGGCGCACCAGATTACACGTCAGCAGCGTCACTGAACAAGGCTCGACAACAGAACCGGAAGAGAATACAATGCTGAATTAAGTCGTACTTTTTGTTATTTTTGGACCAAAATGTATTTTCGATGCTTCAAAACATTCTAACTAACCCACTGATGTCACATGGACTACTTTGATGATGTCTGTATTTCCCTTCTGGACAAGGACAGTATACCGTACATACATTTTTCAATGAAGGGACAGAAAGCTCTCGGACTAAATCTAAAATATCTTAAACTGTGTTCCTAAAATGAACGGAGGTCTTACGGGCTTGGAACGACATGAGGGTGAGTCATTAATGACAATTGTCATTTTTGGGTGAACTAACCCTTTAAGCATGCCGAGTCGCTGACTAGCTTAGTGTTTGTTTTTTAACGCCATGCCAGGTTTTGTGGCTATTTTCATGGTTGGAAATTTATGGTAAAACTATCAGGTTTATACAATTTATTTTTGCTAAAAACTTTAAGGCCAGCTGGTTTCACAGAAAGGGCTTAGATAAACCAGGATTAGGCATTAGTTCAATTTAGGACATTTATAATCATGCCTTAGAAGAAAAAAAAAACATTACTGGTGTGCTGCGCATCTTGAGACAAAACAATGGCACTGACATATTTTAAGTTGCTTTCAGTTACAACAGCTCAAACATGCATTTTAGTTTGGGTCCAGACTCAAGCCTTGTCTGTGAAACCGGGAGGAAGTATTTTTTCTTCAAAAGACTTAACCGAGTAAAAAAAGGTTTCTCACAAGGTTAAAACCAGCACAATCTAATAAAACATGCTCCAATGATAAAGAGCTTTGACAGAAAGAACATGTTGGTGGATCTCCTAGCATTTAAAAACGTGTGTCATCCTGGAATGGCCTATTCTGCAACAGGTATAAATCTGGTCCCATTGGTTTGAGAATTACTAGCTTAGTGAAGAGATTAATGAGGTGATGAATTAGGCATTTATATAGATTGATTATATTTATATATATAAATTGCTTTGATATTATTCCCCTCACGAAGAGATGACAGTTTTATGAACGTCTAAATATATCAAATAGATATATAAATAGGCTCTAATACGTGGAAAACCGAATCGATGCAGGACATACAATAGCCTATTCTTACTATTCTAGAATAGCGACAATAAAGGCATTAGTAGGGGTATACAGTATTTTAAGTACGAGATATATATCTGGATCTTAAGACATTGCAATAGCGAAATATCCCAATTAAGACAACAATCTTGGAAACAATGAGAAATTAATATATATATATATATATATAAATGTGTGTGTGTGTGTGTGTGTGTTTTGTTAACGGGTTGTAAACATACAACCGACAGTAAGTAACCAGCAGCAATTTAGAATAGATAATTCCCAGTATAATATAGTATGGTATTCCCAAAATATAGATACCCAGTCGGTGGTGTTTTTACAAACAGTTACTCAGTAATTATTTAAATAGTACATTTTACTACATTAAAAGAGTGTTAGACGAAGACAAGCACGCCGACTAGTACGGTGCACGAGATATGACGCTTGGTTGTTTTGATATTATTCACCTCATGATTAAAAGACACCGTTTTAAGTACGTTTTAATATTGATACAAAATAAACATGCTTACTCTTAAATATATACGCCTATAGTCTTCCGTGATTGTTTTCGCGTCGTTTCATTCGGACGAGAGAATGGAGACTCGTCACCCGCGCGGCTAACTCAGCACGCGCATCCTACAAAGGCTAACCCAACATGCGTGTTCTGCAAACTGCGTAGGCTGCTCACTTAAAGGGTACTTTATAATTAATCTGTTTGGTTGGATACTATTACATTACGTGTGCGCAGAAAGTAGTTACGCGTCGAAAAATGCTGTTGGTTGAGCGTTTCTCGGAACACGCGGACAAAGGCTCGTTAGCTTGTAGCATTAGCTTAGCATCCCAATCGCAACAAGCTTTAACGTTACAACAAACAAACAAACCACGCGCGTCTGTATAACAGCTCAGTAATTTCCGTCATATTCTTAACGTAAGCAGACAATATTTTTGAGAATTATTTCACCCACTAATACTCACCTGTGTTGATGACTTCTTGATAGGTTTCAATTACGAAACCACGAGAAAGTTGCTCGCTGTTGGTCGCCATGACATTTACAGCACAGTCAGTCCGCCAGTATCCCATAAACGCATGAAACAGCAGGACCCCCAAGACTTCTTCGCTTGTCTGTTGCTTAATCTACAAGCACAGAGCGGCATCTAGTGTCATCCAACTGAATTCACATTCACACTAGCTTTCATCAGAGAATGTCTAATATGGGCTTTCATACAGATTTTGACCAGCGCTTTTTTACAATACAGATGGTTTCAAAGCAGCTTTACACAGAGATAACAGGAAAATAATTCAACAAAGTTTGTTTCCAGAAGAAAATAGAGTCACAGTCCAGCTTAAGTAAGTTAAATGATGTTTCATTTTTGTTGTAAAAAAGTTATTATATGGCCGCCAAAAGCCAATGGTAACAAAGGTGAAAAAATGAGATAAAGGCGATCTACCAAGATAGATAGATAGACACAGAGCCGTTAGATAGATAGTTTGGTTAATTTATTAATTTAAATAAAATATAGCCTAATTAAATTTATCATAGCCTATTTAAACCTGGCCCCCACACATGCTATAAAAATACACTAGGCCTACTACTCACAGTATTAGGAGGAAGTGTCAGAAATGGTATCCCCTATAAAAAACAAAAACAAAAATAGTTGCATTTAGGCAGGAAATGCATTTATAATTTGTGTTGGCAATTTTATATAGTTTGTGCATTATGCACAAATGCAATAAATGTTTATTTGATTTATAAAAGTCAATGAAATTATATTGAGACTTTAATAAGAAAACAGCAGCAGAGGCAAGATAATCAAACATGTCCTGGGTGTTTGATGTTTTTGCCCTCGGGTGCTCTTTGATAAAGGAATTCATATTATTTCTGTCTGAACATGAAAATGTTTCAAATGGCAAAAGGTTGTTGTGTACAGTGCTGTTTCCTGCAGAGGGCAGTGTAAGACCACAGTGAGAGAACTATAGTTCATTATAGCAGGTACGCCTTCATGACCCCAGGGCCCCATAATGGTGGGGGAAGCTCTTCTCTTGGATACTGAAATAATATGAGATTTGATGCACATCTCATCTCCAAATTCTAAATAGAATTGGACTGTTTCTGTTTAGCAAAAGATTGTTGTCTTGTCAAAAGCCAGGCATTTTGGGTCTCATGAGGTATGCTCAGGCCAACTCAGCACATCTCTCATGCATGGTTTGAACGAGATGCCTTACTCAACAACAGCTCGCTCTATCTATCTATCTATCTATCTATCTATCTATCTATCTATCTATCTATCTATCTATCTATCTATCTATCTATCTATCTATCTATCTATCTATCTATCTATCTATACGGTGGCCGAGAGAGCTCAACGCGCTGCAACTGAAGCAAACACATGCAAATAGAAAAAACACGTGCAAATAGAAAAAAACACATGCAAATAGAAAAAAAAACGCGTGCAAATAAAAAAAATCACATGCAAATAGAAAAAAACACCTGCAGATGAATAAAAAACATCATCATCAGTTTCACAACAGGTGTGCTCCAAATACAGAAACGCGCTGCAAATAACACAGACCACAACGGAAATGTTTCCAGGGGAACCAAATAAGTGACGAACCCGGCTGACGTGCTTATTGCTCGTGAGCTTCCCTTTGCCTACTCCCTTCGAAGGCCAGATGGCAGAGCCCTTAAAGTGGGACTTTGGAGTGAGCATGGCTAGTGTGCCATTATGTAGCTGTGTGGAACGCACTTGATGAAGGAGCAACGAAAGACAACGTAATTCCTCATTATTTTCACCTGGGATGTTCCCATGACAACGCAGCACGGCGTGTCCATCAGCTGAAGAGCTGTTCTCTTACCACAGAAATGCTGTTAACATAACGGTTGCAAATAAATTTTAATTTACACAAAAGCTTTTAAAATATGCGTGTATATATCTGTGTGTCTCAACTTTAAAACATTGGACCCTACATTACCTAACATTTCTTATGAAACTTTTCTTTATGAAAATTTAAACATAACATGAAACAATTTGTACAGTGTAACAAGAAAGATAAATATTTTTCCTTCGTGTTCTTCTTCTCTATCTTTTTTATTTATATATTTTAGTTTTCAGCTCATTGTTCTTTTCTCGTTTGTAATCTGATGACATTGAACATATTGTCAATACATTCGTTAATACATTTTGTGTATTGTTATACAAGTTGTATGTCATAAAAATGTAATCTCTGTATGTTTTGCTAAATAAATAAATAAATAAAGTAGAATTTTAAGCTGTAAGCACCAGAACGTCCCAGCCGGGTTCGTCACTTATTTGGTTCCCCTGGAAACATTTCCGTTGTGGTCTGTGTTATTTGCAGCGCGTTTCTGTATTTGGGTGGTGTTGTGAGTATTTGGAGCTCACGTGTGTTGCGAAACTGATGAAGATGTTTTCTTAATTTGCAGGTGTTTTTTCTATTTGTATGCGTTTTTTTCTATTTGCACACGTTTTTTCCATTTGCATGCGTTTTCTTTTATCTGCATGTGTTTTCTTTTATCTGCAGCGCGTTGAGCTTTCTCGGCCACCGTATATCTATCTATCTATCTATCTATCTATCTATCTATCTATCTATCTATCTATCTATCTATCTATCTATCTATCTATCTATCTATCTATCTATCTATCTATCTATCTATCTATCTGTGTCAGTCTATCGATCAGTCTATCTATCTATCTATCTATCTATCTATCTATCTATCTATCTATCTATCTATCTATCTATCTATCTGTGTCTATCTATCTATCTATCTATCTGTCTGTCTATCTATCTATCTATCTATCTATCTATCTATCTATCTATCTATCTATCTATCTATCTATCTATCTATCTATCTATCTATCTATTTATCTATTTCAAAGTTTAAAACTTTATTCAAAACTTTTAAATAAGGCTTTGTGAAGCTAACTTTCAAGTTTATCTTAATAAAATGCTTTCCAAGTAATAACAGTTAAATTGATATATTTAAATGACGTTTCATATTAATTATATTACATTCAAACTGAAGATATGCATTGTTTCATTTATTTACGTAATTAAAATTTAAAAGGCATTCTCAATTTAAAATATAAATAATATGATTTGTCTACCATTTCATTTGAATTATTTTAGCAATGAGAAGCAAGGAACATTGTTTAAAGTGCAAGATGGGTTGTGATGTTGAACTGGGTTTCACTGAATGGCTAAGGTCGCTGCATGAGGTGGTTAACTTATCTCAAAGTATTGCAGCAGTTGCCTTGGTAACAGTTTGAGTTTTTCCGATAAGCCCATGCAAGTGTTATAAAAGTCTCAGAGGTGAAACATTGGAATGCCCCATGCAACCTTTGGGAAAATATCTGCACAGTAAAAGTTTCTCAATACCCAATGCAACAGAGATTTTGCTGAGAAGAGACCAGTATTCAGGTGTCAGTGAGGATCAATATATCGCAGATGTTTAGTGTCACATGACGTCACTAAGATGTTGTGTATATGCTAACAAACTCTTGATCTTGTAATCCATCAACTCAGCATTTTTAAGATGGATACCATCATGTATTCAAAATGGTGAACGTGTTTTCAACATGTTCCTGGATGAACATATTTGTTGATCCTGCACAACATTCCAATCAACCAATCAGATTTGACAAATCAGGCCTCTGAATGAGTTTTGAACAAATTACTATATCCTGGAAGCATAATGTAATTTCAGAAGAAGCCATCTTATTTCACTAAGTTGCTTTTACAACATGCACATTATAAAAGCTCCCAAGAGCTAAATCAGATTCCATTTAGACTTTGTCTGTAGTTTTTTTCTGCTCAATAGCACATTAATGACTTGCTTTTAGGGCTTCAACACAACATGGAGTCATTTAGACATAAGAAACACACTGTTTGTTAAACATGCCCCACACAGGGGTTTACTCCAAGTATACTGCTGAGGTATACTTCAGTCTGTCCAATTTGACAGTAATTCTCAAACTGTAACTTTTTGGAATGAATAACCTGTCAGACATTTGAGTACAGCCTATAAAACACATCAGAATCATAATGGCAGTTGTATTTTAAGACAATTTTGGCTTTCGATTGGCAATTTAGTTTACTTCTCCTTTCATTTAATGTTCTGTAACACTTCAATGGTTGGTATAAATCCCTTCATACCTGAGAAGTAATTTATGTCAGTTAGACTCTTTAAATAGAGATATCTGACACTGCAGTTTCACTATTTATTTGCAGAACGTTCATATTTGTAGTACCACTTATTGGCGTGTTAAAGGGCGCTTTTAAACGACCTCATATTAACATGCCAACACTAATAATATACAGTAGGAGAGGAGAGAGGAGAAATAATGGCTCTGGGTGCTCTGTTCTGAAGACACAACACCTTGTTGCCTGAGGGAACAGATAGCCTGGGTAATTAAAGTTTGAATTACATGCTCACATCATTCCTCATGAGTCTGCGCTCAAACAGTCATACTCACTTTCATGATCAGTCATCATCACTGCATGGTAACATCCTGCCTCTATTTTCAGATGCCTCTCAGCAGGACTGTGGAAAAGGGAAAGTTTTACATATTTCAAGGAAAGTTAAATGAAAGTAATTGCCATCTTTTTGCAGTTCTTTTTCCAGTGCAAGATACAGTAAAGTACTCAGTGAGCTTAGCTCAATTCAATAATGTGTGTTGCTGTGGCTTATGTTCTTTGATAACTATAGCAGGATAGGTTAGTGTCATGTATAGAATTGATCAGGGGATTTTCCAATTTTTAAATACCAAGGACCAAACATGATCCTCTTGCATGTTTTGTCATATACAGACGCCAAAAGAAAGAGTGATAACGACATATTATTTAGAATATTTATCAATTATTTTGAAAATTTTACTTACTATATATAAAATATAAAAAATATTATTAGATTTGTCTAAAAATTTGAATACTATTTATGACTAAAATAGGAACAATTCATATTTGGTTACAAAAATAATCTCAATCATTTAAGCATGCCTGTAACTCAAACAGTGAAGTGTGTTCAAACTTTTGACTGTTAGTGTTTAAATGTTTATGAGGATCAGATGAAGACATGTTGACTGTTATATTTGCTTCTGCTGTGGTGATTAAAAAGCAAACTGTAAAATATGGTCTAAGGTGGTTTGTATAACCTTTTATGAGACATCGGCATCCACAAATGGACGTAAATAATGATGACAATATTTGAATCATTTTGACACCTGATTTAATGTGTATTTTTTCTGTGCAATTCTTGTTTTATTGATGACATTATTTGATTAGACTGCAATACGAGAGCCGGTTAACACAGGACTAGGCAGTAATTCATATCCCGTTTGTTCGGACAGACCTTTAAATTGAAAATGGGATCTTTTTATTATTTTGTGACGCATTTAGATTTATTTGAACCTCTAAATTTACATTTCATCTTTAAAACCTCTGTGGCTGGAATAGAACAGATTGTTTCTGTAATACTAGAGTAGTCTGTGGCCATGAAACGAAACATATTATGATAAACTGCAGCAGTTTGATGGACATTTAATCCAGACGAGTCTAGTGTAAGAACATGACTTTATATTGAATTACCCACATCCTCAGTGGGCAAGATGCAATTAAGCTATGTAAAAAGAGAGAGCATGTGTGGTCTGTAGAGGAAGGTCAAGGGGGTGAGTGGTGTATCATTTCTAATCACTGCAATGGTGACACCATTTGAGACAATCGTAGCTACAATTAGACTTGACAAATCAACCATTATATCATAACATCAGCCATTACTGTCGTTGTTTTTTTATGTAGAGCAGTTAGTGTTTCGTATAAGTTTCAAGACTAAAGGTCCTCTCATGTTTTCGCTCAGGTTCTGGGTGTACATCTTATTCAAAAATAGAATGATTTTTTGTCTTTTTGTGGGTACAGATAATGAATTTCTTTTTTTGGGGGAAGTACAATGCAAGTGCAAGTACAATTTTCTTCTATCACACTAAAGTTTTCCAGATAATTTTGTAGTGTGACAATAAAGCATTTTTCTCACATTTTGCATCACCCAAAGCACAAAAAGCCATGGAATGGATGAAAACTACAAATAACCCAGCGTTTATTAATACTTAGTATCACAAACAGACATGGTTATATTTCCAAACATGTATATTGTGCATAGAATGTTGCATATTTAAATTCGCAGCTGTGCTCACAAAAAGCCAAATGAGGCATATCATCTGTGTTTTATAACTCAGAAAGTTAAACCAGGTTTTCAAAAGAGGCCTATGTGATGAGCACCTGCCAAATGAGTTTCTCCTATCACCTGCAGCCTGCAGGTTGTGTCTCTCACACTCGTTTATATTCAGTCCTGTAGGCTTTGTATGAAGTCATAAACCTGCACTTTCTGCTGCTGAGATCATTGGCAGCTGCAGATGGGCCGATGTTTATGGCTTCATAAAAACCGTCTCGCGCACAGACGCGTGTGCCTTATGTTCTCACGTCCCTCATATAGTATTGCTGATGTTTAGTAAGCAGAGAATGAAAATGAGATGAAGGCATTTGAGTAACATGAATGTGAGTAACATGAATCAGGTCAGCTCTGTCCAGCACTCCCCTCTTCCTCTCCTTCAAGGCAAATGTATTATTTTATGTAGTTCAACTACAACGGAGAAAAAAATGCTCACAAACATTTTTTTAAGAACAATTTGTCGAGTGATGTTTCTGGTGCAGCTAAATGTTATGTAAATGGGTCAATTATGTATTCATGCTGAAAGAAAATAGCAACGATCTCACCCCTGACCCTCGAGGGTTTATGGAACATTATGATCTGTTTCAGGACTGGGAATGTGAGAATACATAATACACTTAAACATTTGTGGTCCAGTTTTGGAGAGGCAATTAACTCATAGTGACAAGGAGGGCAGTTCATTTTGTTTATCAGTGCAACATATAACCCTCAGAGACCCAGTGGTAGAAAGTAACTAATTAGCCTACAAATACTTTCGTTACAATACTTGAGTAGATTTTTTCATTTTTTCTACTTTCTTGAGTATAATTAAATTGTGGTACTTTTACTCTTACTTGAGTAAAATAAAAATAAAGTATTCAACTTCTCTACATTTATTTTTCATAAAAAGTACAAAGTAGGCTACTTTGACAAAGGTGCCGACGGAGCAACAGAGCAAGCTGACATTTGACAGACACTTTTCAAACTACTGCGGTGGAGCACTGGGCTTCAGCCAATAACAGACATATCTGAAGCAGTTCAGCCAATAACAGACAGGTCTGACTCGGGTGCAAAACCAATCAAAACCTCCAGTTCGGCTGGGGGGCGGGGCGTTCAAACCGCGCTTTGAGTTTGACATTCAATCACTGGCGCTCGTGTTTTGAATCAGTAGCGCTAACGTTTCAATATTTCAGTGAATGTAAGTTAGTATTCTGCTCATATTTAATTATGGCAACTACTGAAATGGGTCATACCATTGATAATACCAGAGCACTGAGCAGTTGAAGTAAATAAAAAAGCTCGGCTCATAACATGGACGCAGTTCTGCATGCGGAGCAAGATCAATGTAAGTGTCTAAAATACATGCACACAGTTCAATTAATTGTAAAGCTCGCCCTGTTTAACAATACAGTTAAACTAAATATACGAAGCAAACTTTGTACAAAGCTGAAAAAAACAGTGAGATAAGATCGCATGATTTATCTGTCAATCAGATGCAAGTAAAAGTGTAGTTCGTTCCTATAGCAACAGTGGGCTCCCAGCACATTTTCGGTAGGCTACAACGAAAAAAAGATCATTTAATTTAACATGTTAACCATTAGTTACCCCATTTAATTTATTTGTTTGTTTATTTATTTATTTTTTACTGGGAATTTTTTATTCATACTGTTTTATTGTTTTTCATACCTTCTTTTTTTATCAGACCTCTCAATTAACCTTCTTTGCTTTCAATTATGAATGATTCAAATCAAAACATTCAAATGATCTTACCTGGACTTACTTTTCAAAATTAGTAATAAAATAAAATTGCTCTTGACAACAGAGAAAGCTAGTAGTCTATATGTGGAGCACTTTTATCATGGATGGATGCACTTTTTTGGGCTTCAAATTTTCTCCAGTCATTCACTGCCATTATAAAGTTTGGAAGAGCCAGGCCTTTTTTTAATACAACTCTGATTGTATTCGACTGAAAGCAGAAAGTCATATCTTCTAAGGTGACTTGAGGGAGAGTAAATCGTGGGCTAATTTTCATTTTTGGGTGAACTATCCCTTTAAAGACATACATCATTCTTTTGAAAATACCTGATAGTTTGATAAACACAGATATATTATAGCTATAATGTTTTTGTCTTCATGTTTCATCAGTCAAAACATCACTATTTGCATGTTATTACATACATTAAGGCATTTCCTGAAATGGTTAAGTTTAATACTTCTATGCGTCACTACTAGGCCTTCAGTATGAATCAAAGAGATGACATGAAAGTGTTTAGTGCTCCATTTCGCTATCATCTTCCCATTTTGGGTAAAAATAGAAAAATACTAAAGTACTTTGTAACGTAGTTACTTGAGTAGTTTTTAAGCAAACTACTTATTTACTCTTACTTGAGTCATATTATTTTTCAGTACTTCTACTTGTACTCAAGTAAATTATTACTTAAGTAGCAATACTTTTACTTAAGTATACAATTTGTCAGTACTCTTTCCACCACTGCAGAGACCACAAAAATAAGGCTGCAGGCTTATATCTGATGTTGATAGTAAATTTATTTGGTCTAAACAGAACGTTTATTAGTAGAGAGTGTGTGTGTGTGTGTGTGCAATGTGTTTAGTTTGTAGTGTGGCACCCTTCTGCAGACAAAACAACATCTTCTATTAAGGCAATAAAATACATCTGTTAATTTTACAGAACTCTCAAACTTTTTTCATGGTGGTCTAAAGTGTGTTTTCGGTGAAAACACACTTTAAGACAGACAGACATACAAAAAAAGTCTCTGCTCAGCAGCAATGCGGCTTTTGCTCAAGTATCTGTGTTTATGTCAATCTCAAGCCTCATTGACAAGAATCACTCCCAGACTGTGATCTACACGTTATAGATGTGTGATAGAAGAAATAATGAAAAGGATGGAATCAACAAGTATCCTATAATCTTTATTGATTCTTGATCTTCCTTATATTAAAATCTATTCTAAATTGTTCTCTTTGGTATTTAGGAAATAGTCAAGCCTTATTGGAATAGCTCTAGCTTTTGAGACAAACAAACCAAAACGATAAACCCAAACATGCTCACATCTGTGATGCCCTTCGGCCATTTTTTTTCTGACTTACGTGATTTGAAGCCCCCTATCATTTCATAACCGAATCAACTAATTTTAAAAGAGCTTAATCCTCTTTGAAGTCAAAAGCCCATAAAACTGCTGAAGTTCATAACCTTAACGAATGCTAAGCTCTAATTTTATTCCGAGGCAAGGTCAATACATTAAAAACATTGGTCAATAAGTGACCTGAAAAATAAGCCTTTTTTTGCCCAGTCATGGTGCTGTCTTTTGTATTGTGTTGCTTGCAGACCTTGGCCTTTTCAAGCATTTTTCTTAGTCATTTTCCTTTATAAGTGTGTCAGTGTTTGTTATTGGTTAAAGTAAATTCTGAGAGTCTTTTCAACTGATACATTCAACATTCAGTATTAACGTGAGCCATTGCAATCTTACATGTAGGCCATTCTTTAAAAAAAAGAAGAAGTAGTTTAGCAGTGAATCAGTCTTTTTTTACTCATCGGGTAGCGTAACATTGTTCAGAGCTGATGAAATATTCAACTGAAATATTTAATGAAAATATGAAACCTTTAAAAATTATTCTGTTTGTTTATCCAATTTTAATTGGGGGTTTTGACAGCAGCATATAAACGAGATCTAAGTATCCCGGTTTCAGTCTCCAAAAGCCTGCTTTTATGAACGGAACTGAACTTTGAGAGACTGAAGTGCACTTTTCATATACAGTTTAGCGAGATAAAAATTGAAAGCTTTGCGCATGAGGTATGAGGCGAATTTTAATGACATATTTGGTGCAGAGAATCGTTAGTTAATGAGGGTCTAATTGTATAACGATTGAATGATTGTTACAAATGTGGAGGGTCACACACGCACAAAAAAGAGAGACAAAGTGAGTCTGTAATCATAAATAATTAAGCTCATTTACTGTATAAAACTGGAATGTGGAATGTAGATACCATGCACAATAAGCTAATCGCTCATTGTTGTATTAGTATTTAATTAGAAGAATGCAGTGGATGATAAAATATGGTTTTGTGTGCATGGATGTCAGGCTCTCATGACAAGTTTAATAACTCAAAGGATTCATTTATTTTCCCACATTGATAAAAGTATTATAATGATGGAGTCTCTGTCTTATGTGCCACCAGATACAAGTTATGTTCAAAAACCAAGCAAGCTGCCTACAGGCAGCGTTTAAATGTGCAATAGTTGATTCTCTACATAACTATTTTTGTTATACTGGTTGAAAGTCTCCTCATATCCTGATAGCAATCACTATGTTAAGCGGTCGAAATATATTTGTATAAATATATATTTGTCTGTGGAAAGGATAGGACCATAAATTGTTCGTTCAATGAATAGGCTTGTTTGAGATGCGCCTTGCCTCGCCTGAAATGTAGTCGAGAGTAGGCGACTGCAGTGAGAGGAGGAGTGAAAAAAGCGCAGGCAAGACGGACAGATCTCTCTTCTCGCAGTGGATCTGACACCTGTGAGATCAAAGGCGGATATCGCGGGATTCACACTCGTGCACGGTGTTGCTAATAAACTGGATGAAATTTAAGTTTTGTTGCTTGAATATGAAAATAAATATGACACCCAAAGTACTTATTTAATTCCATTTTAAATAGCCCTACATGTTTATCAATCATTTTTTCTTTAACACAGATATGTGTTTTTATTTTCAATTAATTTTTTTTTTACATCACATAGATCGCACTGTCAGAGAGTTTGGGGATATCCACACACAGTTTATACACATAAAACATGATATCAGAGTTTTAAAATCAAACATTTTAAAAGAGAACAATACATCACGGTTGTTTAACCCAATGGGCATTAAGCTGTGCCGTCAGAATTCGTTTCCCATCATGCTTTTGATCAGCGCAGTCGGTGGAGAGCAACTGCGCGCGACTGCAGAATCCGACACGTGCGCCTTGCGGTCGCGAGAGTTTTTTGACACACGTCAGCATGACATCAGAGCAAGGCGGACCGCACTCGGACACATTTCTAACCGGCATGCATCTCGCGCTGATCACCGGTGATCGGTTCTGCGCAGATTTTGCTCATCTCAAACAAGCCTATTGCAATCGGCCAGAATGAAATGATAGCATGTGTTTCCTGTCAGTCAACGTGTGTTTGCATATATCACTGCACAGCCTGTTCACGCAGACATCATACATGACGTATGATGTCTGCGTGAACAGGCTGTGCAGTGATATATGCAAACACACGTTGACTTCTAGTCTTCACTGCATGGTGTGACTACATTTTTTATAGGCCTATGTGGAAAGTTATCTGAATTGAGAGAGTTCGGGAACCGGATGAACTAAAGCTCTGCGATAGTGACAATGGCGCCACCAGGGGGTGGCCAGGGGTGGCCGTGGCCACTCCTGGCCGACTCCTGGCCACCCCACTGGCCACCCCAATGGCCAGTACAAATTTTAGTAGCATCAGTTATGCATTTCATAAATAAGTCAAAAATATTCTTTAGTAAAAGAAGACGGGGAATTATGTGTCGTGACGTGCTTTTTAAGTGCCAAACGGTTACAGTATACTGTTTCAGCAGCTTTTTGATGTGTCTTTGCCACGTTTTGACAAGCAGGGATGCATGCAAACAGCGCGCTTTTCGGCGCCTCTCGATTTTTTCAGTTCAGTTTGGGTGACAAAGTCATCTGAAGTCATTCCATAGCTTAATGTGAGGGACAGAAGTCTATTTACATCATTAAAGTATACGGAAACTCGTTTTCCCTCCTCTGCGGCTGTCAACCATTCTCCATTCATATTCAAACAGCGCGCGCGCCTCTTGGATGCACGGTAAAACTCTCTCCAATATGATATATTCACATTATAATGCATTATTTGTAGATAAAAGGCTGTAGATTTGCATAAAATTACTTTATTTTGTTGGAGTTTGTTGCTGTTTTTAAACGACTCACTACTGTGTGCTTGCTAGATCACACACATCACAAGGACTATGAATCGGCATCAAACGCACAATAACTGGAATTCAAAACTGTGAAACAAAGGAACAAATCGCACTAGGATTTGTGCGCTCGACATTTCTTCGCTTTGTGACGTGAACTTTTAAATGCGCACTTATGTAGCGCAGCGCTGCACACTGTGACTCCATGTTGCGCAGATCATTCTGCACCCGCGAATCCCGTGATGCGCATACATGGTCTGTGCCCTCTGTTTTTCATGTTATCATGGGTTTGCGCACTGAAATATTATTAAAAGCCAATATATTTTAGCCTGCTCAATACATTTAAAATAAGCATAAATTAATTGCATATTATTTCTTTGTAGTGTAGGCTATATATGCACTTCTGAATTCTTGACATTCATATATAAATATAAAATTGTGAAATGTATGATTGCCTGATTGAATTTTATAAGAGAACTAATAGTAATTTGTTTTTATTAACATATTTAGATTTTATAAAATTACTGTGCAGATTTTTTCAAGAATTGCTTTTTGCTGCTGATTTATACACTCATTAAGTTCATTAAAAATTCATAATATATTTATGTAATATTTAAAGGTGTTAACTGTAATCTTACACTGCAAAATAATAACTTAAAAAGGATTAAATTCATCACAATTATGTAAGTATCTGGAAATTTGCCGCGGGGCGAGGGCCCTTATATATATCATATCTATATAATATATATCATTATATATAATATAATATATATTAGTAGGGCCCTACTAATATCATTAGTAACATTAAATATAGCACAATAAACCAAAGTATATCAGTAGGAGTTTTCTTAAGTCTTTCTGATAGTTTTACAGGCCGGTTTACTACAACAGTAGAATACAATTCTGAAATTATGGTTTATAGTTTTGGTGTGCCACCCCAAGATTTTAAGTGGCCCCATCTGGCCACCCCTATGAAAAATGTCTGGAGGCACCACTGGATCGTGAGTATTACAAGTAATACGCACAAGAAAAGAAAGGAAATTAAAATAGTCAAACTAAATTCTTTAAATATAAAACAAAAGAAAAGCAGATGATGATAATTCCGTGGAAAAACACTGCTCATTCGCGTCTGTCAGCAGCCGTGCGCTCAACAGATGAATGTGCTGCTGCTCCTCTCAGCCATTCACTGAACAGGGGAGACACAGCTAGAGAGTGACGACAGGGAGAAAGCAAGACCTCGGACAGTAGGCTACTGGCAACATTTGTTACCAGACATTTGTTTTTTTGTTACATTTTGTTATAAGGTTTGTCCAAAAAGTCGCTAAATTTGTCGCTAGTCGCTTTTTTGAAAACATTTCGCTAAAGGGGTCTGAAAAATCGCTAAAAATAGCGACAAAGGCGCTAAGTTGGCAACATTGCATGTGTCCCACTCGGATAACCTACACGTTTTTTTTTTCCAATCCTCCTCTTCCGTTTCTCTCTCCCTTTTATATTAAATTTCCTCTTAACTTCCTCATTGGTTTCCGGCCATTAGGAAAAGTGAAAAAGCTGTTATGGATTTCTTCCAAATCGCCACAACTGTATGTTAATTTTTTGTTCTTCCTTGTCATTCGCTCATGATCTTCGCTTTTCATTGTTTTGCTTTGCTCTAGCTGGAGACATCCACTCTTCTTGCATTGCATGTTTGTGCATTTTGGGGTGCATCTACAGTGTTTCTCAGAAATCAATTATTGCACCTTTAAAGCCATCATAAATGTGCTCACGACACAAAGGCTGTTTCCAAAAGGCAAAATAAGCAGAGATATCTTTTTTTGGCTAAATTCTAAGGCAGCATTTCATGTATCCTTCACGGAAAAGGCCATCCCAGAATGCATTGCAGACCAATATTATTTATCAATGAGATAAAACTATGTTTTTTTATTAATATTAATATTAACTAGTTTTTGTTACATTTTCAGTTTTAGTAATTCGTTTTGTGTTTTTATTTTTAATTTTTTTTTTAAATATGTCTATATAGTCAATACTCTTTTATTTCAGTTTTACCTGATGTATTTTAGTACATCCAGTTAAACTAAATGAAAATGAAAAATGTTGCCTTTGCAACTACTGGTTCATATCTTATTTTATTTATTACAGTTAAAGTTCATTTTACAGTGTTATTTTTAGCTTTAGTTAACTAGTGACCTGTTGCGGAAATAGCTAGATGCAGAATATAAATGTTCTAAAAATATAAATCAATCTAATTAAAAAATATCTTTTTAATCCAACAGTATCTTTTATACTTATTCTGAGCATTGTGCGTTAGCTTAGCAACCTTCTTTGAGGAGTGCTATTTGTGACAAATGGAATTGCTCCCTATGTAGCCTGTTCTAAATTTATTATGAGGTTACTTTTTAGTTGGGATGCTACCTATTGCAGACAGCAAGGTAGCTGGCTGGGTTTTGAAACACAGCTACTGTTATTAAATTAGAAACGCAAACCTCTAGGATGTGAGAGGAGACACTGAGCAGAACCCAGAAACAGTTGAGGTTGCCCCACTTTAATTTGTTAGGAAACATTTCGGGAGCTCTGCCAAGCTTACCGAGTTTTTTTTTTTTTTTTTCGTTTCAGGGCAGCTTTGAGCAATGGACTGAACTGAGCACCAGCACCTTACTTGCTCCATGCCACTTCACACAAAGTGGAACTGAGAAACTAAAATCAAGTCTCATGAGCGTCAGCACCTATATTTTTAAGAGAACACATGTGGCAGTCCTGGATCACTTTATTACTCTTAAAGAGATAGTTCACCCAAAAATGAAAATTCGGTCATTATTTACTCACCCTCATGTCAAACAGTTATCTTCTGAAAAAAAAAAAAAAATCCAAAATCAAAAGGACCTCTTTTTTTATTTAAATTTTTATAAACCAAACTATAAATTTCAGGCTATCAATTTTTGGACTTTAGGTAATTTAGGTTTAGATAACACTTTATTTTGATAGTCAACTTATTTTAATAACCCCAACCTAAAACTACTAATGAGAGTTAGTTTAGGCCTACTTGCAAATTAATGAGTTAGCTGACATGTAGTTGCAAAGTTACAATTTTAACTTTCTATTTTAACCCTATTTTAACGATATTTTAACGATCTAAGCGCATGGTCTAAAGCGCACGGCACAAGGATTCGGCACGAATCCCCTTGTGCTAGTTTAAAGACGGGAAAAATGGTCGACGCGCCCAGCGCAGGGTTTAAAAGGGTTGTCTCTATTCCCCTAATGAGTAATGGGTGTATTTTAAAGCGCGCATGCAGATATGGGACAAGCCGGATATCTTTATGTACACAATATTAATCTTTTACATTGTAATCCGTTTATTTTTAATATTTAGATAGTTTGTGTGCTTTTGGGCATCACTGTGTGTGTAATAAGCAGAGTGTACGCTCGTTGTGAACCCACCAATAGAGTGCCGAAATGATGACGTCAATTTGTAGGACAACTCGGAAGCTAGCGGCGCATGGGTTCCCTCGATCGAAAAGCTATGAATTTTCCCCATAGACTTTTGGAAAATCGCAAAAAATAAGATCTGTGTTTAACAAAGAGTTGTGACCCTTACACGTTTTGTCTATCAAGATAATCTTTACAAGTTAATCCAAAATTTATACATTTTGAAGCCTTTTTTAAGTTTTTAAAAAACACAAGCAGACACAATAAAGTTTAAAAAACCACAAGCAGGTTATAACTGTGTGTTCTATGTCATAGATCAAAACGTGAAAATATTTAGAGGCTTTGTTCACCACAGACCTTATTTCAGGCGATTTAGTAAAAACCCATTCAAAAATCCCATAGACTTTAGAGCGAGGGAACCGGGAGTGCTAAAATGCTAACTCACTTCCACGTTTTGGCCTACAGAGTGACGTCGTAACTTCGGCACTCTATAGGCGCACATTACTAACACGCTCTTTAAAGGGATGGTTGATTATGATTTCACTTTTTTAATTTTAGTTAGTGTGTAATGTTGCTGTTTGAGCATAAACAACATCTGCAAAGTTACAACGCTCAAAGTTTCAAGCAAAGGGGGATATTTGCTTTTAAAGAAATCGTTTTTTTAACCCTTTATATGACCTGCCATAGAACAATTCCGCCAGAGTATATCTTAGTATTTTTACATGCTGTGCTATCATTCTTTTGAGCATTTTCATATGCCATACATCAAAACAATCCTTACACCCCCAATTTGAAGGCTATATATTTATAAATCAATAGTAACTATATAAATAGCTCAAAAGTGCAATAAACAACAACAAAAAACAAAAAAAATCTTTAAAAAAAAATATTTCATCAAATACAGAAATATCAGAAATATCAACCTCAACGTTGTCAATGTAAAAAAACTTGCATAAAACACTTTAAAACTACACAATTGATTTGAACTGTTTACATAAATTAGTTTGTAAGATACACTCATTTTTATAAACAGTGCATTGTGGAGTCAAAATGATGAAGCAATGATAAAAAGAGACAATAACGAAAGTAGAACGCAGTAGAGTAGCATATACAGCAAATGGGAGTCAAATGTCGCAGTTTGTGACGTCACAACATGCGACAAACCCTGGGCTCATAGTGCACAGAACGTTTTATGAGCCATCGGAAGACTTAACTCAATCGCAGATCTATAGAGCGTGTGCAATGACGTGCAATGCATTTTAGTGTTTTTGTTGTAAACGCATATTACGCAATTTGTACAGACTCATTAGAGGGTGAAAACAACTCAACAGGAGCACGTTGGAGGCTTGATCTGAACGTGTAACATCTCTGGTTTTGTATGCAAAAAGAATTATCGAGCTAGCCATTTGGTTTCAGTTTCTATCGCCTGTTAAACAGAGACACGGACTACAACAAACAGCTGATGGGACTATACGACATTCCTCCAAAATTTAAATAAACGCCGCCCCCAGGAACGCAATTTATAGATTATCATGACAGAATATATGCTAATCAATGACTAGAAGATAACTACACATAAGCTACATCAATTCATCAACTTACCATTCAGAATGTCCTGTTGCGAACTACATGTTGTCACTTCTTCTTGCGTCTCTCCATCTTTGTCTGACTCCGGTTTGAACATAAAAGGCTAACATAAAAGTTTTTGAAGTTTTCAGTGCATGTCTGCGGGAGGTAAAAGGATATGATCTCTTGAAGCTCCGCCCTCTGTGTCGGGAGCAGCAGCTCATTTGCATTTAAAGGGACAGACACAAAAAACGCGTTTGTGTCCCTTTAAATGCAAATGAGCTGCTGCCCCCGACACAGAGGGCGGAGCTTCAACGATTACCTCACGCAGACAAGCACTCAAATGTCAGAAACTGTTCTGCCTTTTATGTTTAAACTGGAGTCGGACAATGATGGAGAGACTTAAAAATAAGTGACAACATGAAGAATGCAACAGGATGTTTCTGAATGGTTAGTTGATTAATTTATGTTGCTGATGTGGAGTTAACTATCTTCACGTCTTTGATTAGCATATTCCATCATGATAATCTATAAAATCGCTTGTGTTCGCAACAATTCCTCTTCTCAACTGCGTGTTCCCGGGGGCGGGGTTTATGTAAATTTTAGGGTTCATGATGTCACTAACCCGGGAGGAATCTCATGTAGTCCCTACCAGCCGTTTGTTGTAGTCCTTAAAAAAGGATTTCTTTAAAATCAAATATCTTCCTTTACTTTGAACTTCGAGCATTGTAACTTTGTAGATGTTGTTTATGCTCAAACAGCAACATTACACACTAACTAAAGGACGTGAAAATGATAACTGCGTCCGGCTGAAACTAGCAAAAAACACTTGCGTCGCGTCTGGCGCTGCATTGCGCCAGCTGTATGATAGGGCCCATAGTTTGTAGAATGTCTAATGGGACTATCGAAATAAAGTGTAACCCTAATTTATACCTTATATTTTAGACAAACACCTATATCATGCAAATTATCTAATATGCAAACACATTTAGTAAAAGCTGCATACAGAATCCAGTTGTTATTCTATAGGTGCTATGCAGTGGTGTACAGTATATAGGTAAAACAGGTGTATTGTATCGTTTGGGATCCAGGACAGGTTTTATGATTTACACATACTTTTTCTGATGAATAATCAATTGATCAATTGAGTACTGAGTCGCACAAATGGGACACCATATTCCATAAAAATACTGAATAAAGTAAAACATTATTTGCAGCAGGAAATTTTTTTTTAAAGAGAATTGCACATGTACAAGACTTAATTATTAACAAAAGAAACGTGTATTAAAGTTGTTATATAAATAATAATGTAAACCATAAAAAGCATATGCGGGGTGGTGATGGCGCTGCGGGGTGGTGATGGCGCAGTGGATAAGACACATGACTTTGGTGTGAGAGACCCGGGTTCGAATCCACTGTGAGACACCAATGTGTCCCTGAGCAAGACACTTAACCCCTAGTTGCTCCAGAGGCGTGTGACCTCTGATATAGCAATTGTAAGTCGCTTTGGATAAAAGCGTCAGCTAAATAAATAAATAAATAAATAAAATAAATGCATATGAATACTGCTAATTGTGAACCTTTGTATAGAAATGTATTTAAAACAGACTGGCTCAGATGTTGTTTTTTCAACCCTCTGCATGGCATTTAGGTTTTATTAACATTGCAGCAATTTTCTATACATTCAGCTTTAAGGCCAGCCACCTTACCATCGGCGGGCGCCTCAGCATTTATATTTTGCAAACATATTTTGAAGCTTTTCCAGATGCATTTTATGTCTTGCACTCCTCCCACATCTCAGATTGCAAACTTGAACTTTCTATTGAAATTGTGGCTGTAGCTACTTTCCCTCTGGCCCATCTCTGTTCATTCCTTTGATCCTACACTCCCAATAAGCAAGTATCGATTGTGCAGCCCCTGCAATTTTATAAATACAAGTCATCACATGTGGTTTGGCTTTAGGCTATAATCGAGGTCCTACATTTATTTGCTTCTGCATCAGTAGTGATAGTTTCGGGGTTTATGTAACAGAATTAGAATTTTCAAACCTCCTGTGTCCATCGCTGGTGCTCACCTGCCGCCACCAAGGACAGGAAAGCCACTGAATTTATTCCTTTGTTTGTGTGTCCGTGAGACCTTTGCGATGACTTCGCCTGAGGGCAGTCCCATTAAGCCAGTCCCATCACCTGCCTCTTGCTTGGGTGCAGCCCACTGGCTCTGTCAGCGGCAATCCCAGCAGGACAAGTCTTGTGACATCTCTAGAGATGGAGTCTGACCTGACATCTCATCACATCCAGCTCCCCATTACCGCAGCTCATCCCGGTAGTTCTCTCCGGGTCCCTCTACATGGACAAGCTGTAGAAAAGAATTCCCTTTTCCATTAAAGCCATCAGATCATGGGGAATGACAACAGAGGACAGATTGTTCTGTCTTTCTTCCTCTATTCGAATAGCCAAAGAGCATCCATTAGATAACTCAGTCGGAGGCCACATATTGTGCTCAAAGGGCTCAAAGCTATTCTTTCTCCCATTTACTTTCTTTTCTCTCTTCATATTGATCTCTCTTCTCCCATGGGCTCCTAAAAAAAGCTTTCGGCTACTATAGGCATTTTGGTTTAGGAATACACTGTGAGGAGTTCTTCCAGAATCAAGACCTTCCTCAAACTGTGGTAAAACCTCTCATCACCACATATTCTGATGAAACGTACATGCAAGAGTACTATTTCATGATCCTGACATAATTATGCCCCAGCTAATAAGATTATGCATGGGACTTTTTATGGTGTAGCACATTCAAGGCTGCTTAAATTTAGACCTGGGACAAAAATGTTATGGTTTAAGCTGGAATAAAGTATAGCTTTATATGCACACAATACCAGTCCAGACATTGCCTGGTTATACTGGATTGTGGATGGGCCCAGGTTTTTGCAATAAAATACCATTTGTAATAATCTGTAATCGTACTTGCAGTGTAAAATATGTGTAAATGTTACATAATGAGGACAGGCTGGAAATGACGCAATCAACAGTTGCACATATTTAGTAAACTTGCCCTGGAGATTTGTCTTTCCTTTACAATGATACCATGGTACTGACTGATTATCATATTCATACCTTGGTATTTTAGATTTGAAAGAACATCATGCTTCTAATACGTTTTTGTTAGTGAATCAGGCAAAGTAATGACGTATAGGTGTTCATAAATCTAAAAGGGAAATGTTGAGCTCCATATAAACTGTGCATGTTCAATTTCACAGATGCTGTTACCATGAGTTTAGCCAGCCCACAATACCGAGGAGAAAACCGAGTAAGGGTGTGGGTGGGAATAAATTGTTTATAAGATTAACAGTGGAAGTGCTGGATTTTGAGCCCACTCATTGCTTCAGGGCTTCTCTTGACCAATATCTTATTGGAAAACTAAGAATCGTCGGTTCAGTCGATGCACTTTCACTGCGATCCACCGACAGATCACGTTCTCACAGCTGGTCTGGGAGCACTTCACAGCATTGCTATGACCCTACAGTAAGAGAGACCTGCAGAGATAATTGAACACATTCTTCCACAGATATTGGAGATTATATATGCTGATTTCTCATCGTTTGCCTAGCAACGGGTAAAATGAGGCAGCGTTGTAATGTAATGTGTCTGTTGAACTATAGTGTTCAAATATTTTATAATCTCAGAAATTCCCGTGGGAGGTGAATGTTGTATTCGTCTTTGTTTTTATACTGTATTTCAGCTCAATTTGGCCACAATACTACATCTATAATTTCACAGAAATATATAGCTTTTATAAAAATCATCTCCTCGGTTTCCACGCTCGTTTCCTCTTCTTTGTCTCGCCTTCGAGGATCTCTCCTCTCCACTGTCCTTTACACGATCATTGATATTCTGAGAAATAGCCCCTTGAGGAGAGCACACAATGTATTTGCTGTAATGCAATCTGGAATTATGCGGATACAATTTTCAATCTTATTTGTGCACAAACTCATAAGAAAGGCTCAGGCTAGAATCCAATCTCTCTCTTGCAAACCGGAAAATACAGGGTATTAGAGAAGCTATTGGAGTGTGCAGATGTGTGTGTTGACACGCAAGGAAAGAAGTGTGAATGTGTGTGTGCTCTTTTAGTGTGGTGATAGATCTCTAGGTTTGGTAAATCACAATCATTCTGGGACTTGCTCAACTTTATCTACTCCGGTGGTCGGTCCAGCATAGGGTTCATTGTAGGTCAGGCTGACCAGTGCTGAATAATGAAGTGCATGCTGTAAAAGTTTAATGTATTGGAATACAAGAAAGAAGTGCATGTACAATGTGTAACGGAGGCCAGCTAGTAGTTGCTGTGCGAGTAAACCTCACTCCTCTGATCTCAATAGGCGCTCTAGCGACAGACGCTAGGGGCTGCAGTCTTTAGCCTCCTTGTTAGGGCGCCTGACTCTCTTGCCGGAGACCCGGGTTCGAGTAGGACCCGGGTGGAGAGGTTACAAATGTAAGGTATGAAAATTGTATAAATTTGTATTGTCCTGTTTTATAATTCTTTGTGCACTGGGCTCCCACATATCAGGGAATTTTAAAATGAAGTTTTGAATGAAATTTGAAAAAGTGAATTGATTTACCACAACACTATTTTTTGTATCACTGTGTATAAAACGCTGAGGAAGCCTCCGGAGCTGAAATTCAGATGTTGTAATCGGTGTTTCATTTTTGACAAGCGATGTTAGCAGTAGACCAATCACAAAAGAATGGGCCATCTGACCAATCAGAGCAGAGTAGGCTCTTGGAAAGGAGAGGTTTAGAAAGACTGAATCTTCAAATGAACCAAATGAACCAGACTGTGAGAAGTGAAGTAATGCTGCATTTTATATTATGAGAAACTTAAAATGTTTTTTGACCTTGGATGTATGTAAACCTATTGTAGCAAACCTCCAAAACAATAGGAACGTAGGAAACTTTAAAATAGCATAATAGGGGCACTTACTGATTAGTGAAACAACCTGAATTTAGAAGAATGTAAAAGAAAAAAGTCCTTTTTTTTCATACAAAAAATGCAAAGGAAAAAGCCAACTAGAAAATATTAGATGCAGCCAGTCAGAGAGATGTTTTTTTTTTTCACATTGTAGAATGGTACAGAGTGTATTTCCCATTAAAAGGCCCATGCTGTATCTTTGATTAATGATAAGAAGCAAAGGTCAAAAAAGCATACACAAGATGCCGCTTTTGTTTTCATTGCTGCTTCCCTTACTGAGTTCCACTTTAAGTCGACATATGTAAGAAACAAGTACCGTATGCTTTCATGAAAATGATCTTTCCCTCTAGTGACCTGTGTGGTCATGTCACAGCAGTATTGCTGATTGATTCTACAGAGACTAAATTGTTGAAAAAGAAAAAGAGATGCTGGTACTGTATTTCTTCCTCACATATGTCTTTTTAAAACGCCTTGGCCCTTATTGTTCTTAATAGAAGTGAAAACCAGGAATGGAGAGGCATTTGTTTAAGCAATGTTGTCACTAATCCTGCCAGCATGCTTTTAACACTGCGGCATGGTTAATGAACGAATCCATCAATCTCTCCACCTCCCTCTCTTAGCTGCCTGTATTTTAATGGACTTTAATGGAGACTCTAAATTGTGTAAAGCCCAGGCCTTTCAGAAATAACAGGGAGCAGTGCATACTGTGCATGCCATGGACATATTTTGAATTGCTATACCAAACTGTGTTGTGACGCCTCTTCAACGATAAAGCTGACAATTTGAATATCAGATAATGTGACTTGTATAATGTTTTTTAATGTCCACACAGCATGTACAACACTAGCCGCGTTTCCACTGCCGGGCTATGGCCGGGCCAGGGCTAACAGCGAGCCGAGCCAGTGGCCTCGGGCCTTAAGCACCGGGCTTGCGTTTCCACTGCCGGGCCAGTAGCCCCGCAGCGCTGCTCTAAACCCTGCCCCTAACACGCCTTTCTGGATCAAACGTCATACATACAACCCAACCCATTTCAGCGGATATTATGAATTTATTTATTTTTTAAGTTAAGAAGATAGCATGTATATTAACTCACCAGCCGTGGCTGCAATAGTGTCCCGATTGTCTCGCGAGTTGTCACTAACAGAGGGACGGTGACCCAGCACACGTCCATCAAGTCGAACCATGGAAAGTTCATTTTCTGAGCTCCGCTTTGTCCGTTGTGCGTTTTAATCGCCTTGAACAATACTGCGCCCGTAACTTTTTTATTTTTTCCTGAACTTAAAGCGTTGCCGTTGATCGCTGCATGCTTGGCTTAGAAAGTTCAGCATCGATGTATTTTATAACGTCCTCGTTTCTTCACACGCCGTCAAATTGACGTTGTACCCTTTCTTCTGCCCAAATGCTGAGAAGAGCTTTGCAGCGATTATTTTGCGTGATATAAAAAAGTGAAATGTGCATCTTGCTTCAGATCATAACGTTCCATAACACCGATAAACTCCGCCTTTTACCTTGAGCACGCCTCTAGCCCGAGCTGGCCCGCTTTGGCCCAAGGTATTCGACGGGCCAGAAATCCTGGCCGTTGGCCCTGAGTAAGCCCCGATCAAGCCCCGGAAGTGACAGTGGAAACGCGACTGGCCCTGGCACGCACTAGCACGGCTCGGCCCTGCCCCGGCAGTAGAAACGCGGCTATTGTGTCCTGAACAGAAATCAGACCCAAGCTCTCAACCAAATGTACTATTGCCTGTTGACTGTAGCACTCGCTGTCGGCCTTAGGATTGTTCTTGGAGAGCGTAGGCACATGATGTGATGAAGGGAAGTATGATGACTTTTATTTGGCAATATGAAGTGTTTGTGTATCAATACTGCTGAGAAACCTCATTCTGATGCTAATGTACTGATCCATTTGAGCTCGTTTGAAAGCACTCTAAATCACTCTGGATCAAGTAATTGAGCAAACAATGAATAGTCTGTCTCTTTAACTTTTGCTGGCACTTTGATTAGTAAAAAAAGTTACTTTTTTAATATACAACACGACAGTGACAGTTAAAACAAAACAAAAAATAGAGAAGTTTGTGCAAGTTGCATGCCAAGTCCATTGATCTAAAACAAATGTATGTGCACTTTGGTGATAACTAAGCTAAATATTGAGTATAAAAGTATAATGAGTCATAAAAATATATCTGTTGTAGCAGTTGAAAGTGGTTGAAGGTACATTAATATATAATACATATCTAAAGTCTGAGGTAAGGACGATTTAAAAAAAGGGTAACGCTTTAGATTACAGCCCGGAAAGTACTGAGTAATTAAAGCGCTTTTACAGTGTAACGTTCGGTAATTATAGTGTACCTATAACGTACTTACAATATAAGTATAAGGGAACAATATTTTAAGTTTGGGGAATAAAGGTGTAACAACCAGGAAAATTTTACAATTATTTATACTGTAAGTATTAAAGAACTAAAGGGTGCTTATTCTACTATTATGATATAACAATCTTACATTTGGGAGCAATTTAGCAAGAACATACCTTTTTGAAATAATGGTGAACCAGTACATACTGTATAGGCTTTTTAAAAATTACAGGGTACATATCTATGCATTTATAAAGTAATCTTTTTAACAAAAGTGCACTGAAAACGAAAACTATTGCAACTTTTGCTTAAATATTGGGGAAAGATACTCTTGTTTCATGTAGTGGTGCTTGTTACCCTCTTGTTCCATGTAGTTATAGGGTAAGTACAATAAAAATGCATCCACACAATCTTATATCACTGACTCGGAAACCTTTATTTATTATACAAGGACCACTTACCCTGTAACCACATGAAACCGGATTTATTGCCCAGTATATTTGAAAAAAATTGCAATAGTCTTAGCTTTTCTTGCCTTGAAACATGTTAGCCCAAACTTAAACATCTGCACTTTTGCTATCAAAAAAAAATGATATATATATATATTTTTTTTTTATTTTACATATTGTTCCCTTATACTTACATGTAAGTACTTTATAGGTACACAATAATTACAGAAAATTACACTGTAAATTCTTCTTAATTACACAGTACTTTCCGGGCTGTAATCTAAAGCGTTACCAAAAAAAGAAAACAAATAAAATGAATCACTTTTATTCAGCAAGGACGTCAATTTATCATGTGACTGTAAAGACTTTTTACTTTACTGGTATTTCATAGGGTAATTTATTTTCTGTTCATCTAAGAAATCTGAAAAAAGATGTTTTCAACTCTGAAGAAATGTTTCTTGAGCACCAATCAGTATATTATAATGATTTCTGAAGGATCATGTGACACTGAAGACTGGAAAATTCAGCTTTGCAATCAAAATGGAAAACAGTTATTTTAAATCATAATAATATTTAACAATATTACTGTTTTTTACTGTATTTTAAATAAAATTAATGCAGCATTTGTAAGCATCAGAGACTTCTTTCAAAATATTTTGAAAAACATATTTTGAAAAACATAAAAACATAAAAGACTGAAAGTTCAGACATTCATCAGTGGACCACTCCCAGCAAGAGGAACAAACAGGTTTTCACGGTTGCTTGGGCTTAACACATGGCTGCAAAAAACCTGCAATATAAAAGGAGTGAACTTCATTGACAACTTCAATCTTTTCTGGAGTCAGAGGCAACTGTTTCAACAGGATGGGCTCCACCCAAACAAACTTGGCTCAAGAGTGCTAAAGGACAATATCTACTTCTCCCTCCATCATCCTTCTGCAGTGTGTGCCAATCCACTCAACCTGAATGGCACACACACACCTGGACACAGTATGAATGACCACAGGACTTCACTTATGCACCTGAATGGACATGCGGCCGACACATCACACAAGGACAATGATGACACCACTCAGCCACAACAACCTCTGCTCACGGACACAATCTCAGCTGAGCCCTGCCCACAGAGCTCACCACAAACAGACTGTGACATATTAGAACTGCTAGAAGATTCAGCACCCAAGGACGACTTTCTGGAAAACAGCCAGGGAATACAGGACAGCATATCACAGCCTCCGATAACACCAGAACAACAGCCCCTCTCACCAGACACGTTATCTCTCTCTCCAGCAACTCCACTTCTGTGCTTCTCAGAGAAAATGGAACAACTGGTGTATGCTGGAACCAAACTATCCCACTCTTTTGCTGCAAGCCCCCAGATGTCAACCAAAAAACGGCAGGCCCCACAACCACCAAAGCCTGCGGGCCCAGCTCGCCCTCCTCCTCCTCCTGTGAGAGCTCTTCGGCCTCTGCCACAGCGCCAGGGCCCACACCATCCTCCAGCGGCTCGCGGTGAACCAAAAACAACTGATACCAACTCTCAGTGATATATGTCGGGTACCCGCTATGATAACAGTAACTTTCTTAAATGTTTACAAAACAAGCGGGAACCCAGTGTGCCTGTATCTTTCTCTATTGCTGTTCAATTACATGATAGAAAATCTAAGGCCTTCAAAAGCCATACAGCAAACCCATCTAATCTGGTGCCTATCACACGGCAAACTAAGATCGCTGTGGGGACAAAAAGTAAGACTGTTAAGTTAGCACTTTTAAACATCCGCTCACTTAAAAATAAATCACTTCTAGTCAACGACTTAATAACCACATACAACCTGGACTTTATGTTTCTAAATGAAACTTGGCTAGAAGACAGCTGCAGTGCAACAGTCCTAAATGAAACATCCCCTCCTAACTTTACTTTTATGAGTGTTTGCAGAGCGGTAAAGAGAGGCGGGGGCGTAGCTGCTCTTTTTAAAGATGTCTATCAATGTAAGCAAATATCATTTGGGAATTACTCGTCTTTCGAATATCTGGGTATTGTGTTAAAAGGCGCTCCACGTATTTTACTTATCATTATTTACAGGCCTCCAAAATACTCTCCAGCTTTTGCTGAGGAATTTACAGAACTGTTATCAACAATTTCCTCTGAGTTTGACTGTTTTGCCATTGCTGGAGATTTTAACATTCACATAGATAATGCAGAAACCAATATGGCAAAAGAAATCAAAACTGTTTTCAAAACTTTTGATCTGACTCAGCATGTACATGGACCCACACATAATCGTGGACACACTCTAGATTTACTTATCAGTAAGGGTCTAAACATCTCATCAATTGTTATCAAGGATGTAGCACTGTCTGATCATTTCTGTATTTTCTTTGATATACTGATCTCTCCTGCCATTGAAGCTAGATCTGTGTCTGTCAAGAAGAGATGCTTAAATGAGAACATTAGTGTCCTATTTATGAAGGCTATATCTTTAAAACCAAGCATATCTGCTGACTCTGTTGATTTTCTCCTTGAATCTTTTAACTCAAAAATTAAAAGTGTAATTGATGATATTGCTCCTGTGAAAGTCAGGAAGAGTGGTAGACAAAAAGCACCTTGGAGAAACTCAACAGCTGTGCAAAACATGAAAAGACAATGCAGAAGAGCAGAGCGCATGTGGCGGAAGACAAAACTTGTAGTCTATTATAACATCTACAAAGACAGCATCCATGCTTTTAATATGGAACTAGGCAAAGCTAGACAGACTTTCTTCTCGAATATTATAAACAGCAACTTAAACAACACACGCACTCTTTTTGCTACTGTAGAGAGACTGACAAACCCCCCAAGCCAGATTCCCAGTGAAATGCTCTCAGACATCAAGTGCAGTGAGTTTGCTTCTTTCTTCTCTGAGAAAATCAATAATATCAGAAAGGTGATCAGCTCATCATTGAGCCGCACTGGGGTCAGACAGATCAGACCACTACCTGAGAAAGTAGTTACTATGTCTGTTTTCGAAGAAATTGATGGCAAAATTTTGGAAGAAACCGTACAGCACCTTAAAACATCAACCTGCGCCCTTGACACACTTCCCACATCTTTTTTTAAAAGTGTGTTAAACAGCTTAGAAGCAGATCTCCTAGAAGTGGTAAATGCCTCACTTCTTTCTGGGAGTTTTCCAAACTCCCTGAAAACTGCAGTTGTCAAGCCCCTCCTGAAAAAGAGCAATCTGGATAAGACCATCTTAAGCAATCATAGACCGATCTCAAATCTTCCTTTCATAGGCAAGATCATTGAAAAAGTTGTCTTCAATCAGCTGAACAAATTCCTAAGCTTGAATGGATACTTTGACAATTTTCAATCTGGTTTCCGATCGCATCACAGCACAGAGACAGCTCTCATAAAGATTATAAACGATATTCGCTTAAATACTGATTCCGGCAAATTATCAGTGCTGGTACTACTCGACCTCAGTGCTGCATTTGACACTGTCGATCACGACATACTTCTTGACAGGCTGGAAAACTGGGTGGGGCTTTCTGGGATAGTCCTAAAATGGTTCAGGTCATACTTAGAAGGGAGAGGTTATTATGTGAGTATAGGAGACCATAAGTCTGAGTGGACTCCCATGACATGCGGAGTCCCTCAAGGCTCAATTCTTGCGCCACTCCTGTTCAACCTGTATATGCTCCCAATGAGCCAAATAATGAGAAAGAACCGAATCTCTTACCACAGCTATGCAGACGACACACAGCTCTACTTAGCCCTATCGCCTAACGACTACAGCCCCATTGACTCCCTGTGCCAATGCATTGATGAAGTAAACGGTTGGATGTGCCAAAACTTTCTTCAGTTAAACAAAGACAAAACTGAAGTCATTGCGTTTGGAAACAAAGATGAAGTTCTCAAGGTAAATGCATACCTTGACGCTAGGGGTCTAACAACTAAAAATCAAGTCAGGAATCTTGGTTTGTCTCTAGAGTCAGACCTTAGTTTCAGTAGTCATGTCAAAGCAATAACTAAATCAGCATACTATCATTTGAAAAATATTGCAAGAATTAGATGCTTTGTTTCCAGTCAAGACTTAGAGAAACTTGTGCATGCTTTTATCACCAGCAGGGTGGATTATTGTAATGGACTCCTCACTGGCCTTCCTAAAAAGACCATAAGACAGTTGCAGCTCATACAGAACGCTGCTGCCAGGATTCTGAGCAGAACCAGAAAATTTGAACATATCACACCAGTCCTCAGGTCTTTACACTGGCTCCCAGTTACATTTAGGATTGATTTTAAAGTATTATTACTGGTATATAAATCATTCAATGGGCTAGGACCTCAATATATTGCAGATATGCTCACTGAATATAAACCCAACAGATCACTCAGATCATTAGGATCACATCAGTTAGAAATACCAAGGGTTAACTCTAAGCACGGAGAGTCTGCTTTTAGCTATTATGCCAGCCGCAGCTGGAACCAGCTTCCAGAGGAGATCAGATGTGCTCCTACAGTAGTCACATTCAAATCCAGACTCAAAACACATCTGTTTAGCTATGCATTTAGTGAATGAGCACTGTGTCAATGTTCGTCCGACTGTTTTTACTGTACTTTATTTTATTTTTTATTCTAAACTGTTTTAATTATTTCCTCCTATGTAAAGCACTTTGAATTACCATTGTGTATGAAATGTGCTATATAAATAAACTTGCCTTGCCTTGCCTTGCCATATGAGAGAGAGAGAGAGAGCATTTTTTAAATATTTTAATACTTCTTTCAACTTTCGATACAGTGCTTTTTAAATCTAACCAGATGAAGCCATCTTAATAGATGTGATGTGATGCAAACATTGAATTCAGATGTGCCTTGTTGACTTTCTATCTCTGTTTACAGCATTTTTTTTTCAGACACTGCTTGTATGGTGATGATTTTTTTGATTGCATAGTTCAATATGTTTTCAAATGGAAGCCTTTTAGATGGATGAAAGCTGAAGGTGCAGTGAACTTCTAATGGAAACACCATTGAGCTGGCCAGTGTCCACACCATTAGAGAACCAGAGAGAGCAAGCCGACTCAGTCTTTATGTTTCCACCAGGCTGGGGTCATTAGAAGAGAACTGATGGACTTGTGCAGCTCTCTCCTCATTGACAGTTGGTCTCTATGCACATTTTTGATTGATAGGTGTGCTGAACGCTCAGTGCCAGTCATATAGTCACCAGAGTGTATGAACCAGAGCAGAAATAAACCTCTAAACCGGGACACAGATTGAACCGTGCTCAACTCCAGCTGTGACGGATTGTTTCAAGGGGGTTATTTTTGAAGCTGAAGTCATTAGTTCTTTGGGAGAGCACATGCTCCACTCATTCAGATGTACAGCACACATCCCTGAAGAGCTGGTGCCCAGGTGACTCAAGTAAGAGGTCACCTTCTCAATGTAGGTATTGATCAATCCCTGTCTCTCTTAGGACAAGGTCATCTTATTTGGAGCTGCAATCGATTTACTGTGCTTTCTTTGTGCCTAAATGTCAACAAAAAATGTGGACCAACCACATTGTTTGTTTTTGAGAAGATAGAAGCAATAAATCTACTTACATTTAATCCAATAACATTTGGTCCAGAGAGGTGGTAAAACATAATTTCAGACAACAGCAGGTCAGAATTTCAAAGTTAAGAGGCAGTAATCATATTTTTGAAAGCAGCCTGCACCAAATATTTGCTTTAGGTTTTGTTTGCCAAAGTCCTTTAGACACTGAGAGGTTCGCAAAAGTAATCGGCAGACCGGCTTCAAACCGTTGCAGATGAAATGACAAATTCAAATGTGATCCCTCAGCCCTGTGCTTGAGAGAACTGTCATAATGTGCTCCCCTTAAATTAACTGTGGCCAAATGGTGTGCATTTGATGAAAACAAAACCACACCTGTGAAATGAGAAAAAGCAGAACATAAAATGGATAAACAAATTTTTTCTCAGACCAACATCAACATCACTTCTACAACTGCAGGAAAAAATATGTGACAAGCATGTGATTCCGTCATAAATTGGTCATAAGAAAACAAATAATTTGAATTTGATCTTCAGCTAAGTTACAAAAATAAGCAAATGTTAATAATGCATTATTATTACTTATTGAACACACTACACATTCCCAGTGCATGGTGGAACAAGGGATGTGTTGGTACAAGGTTTTCTGAGCCATGCAAAATTTAGAAATTGTTATTCACAAAAACCTTGCTTTGATCAAAGTAGCTCACAGAACAGCTATTATTAAGAAATGTTGACCTGCATAAAGGTGGAAAATGTTACAAAAGTATGTATAATTTTTTCTGAACTGAAGTTGTTTTGTGAAGTGGAATATGGTGCAAGATTCCTCTTGACCATTGTGCAAGGTCTGGTACACAATTATAAATATTGTTTGGTAGAGCTAGTGTGGACAAGGAGTGTCAACATATTCATCTGAAAGGCACATCTTCACGTCGTAACTGGGATCCACTCGCCTGGGATGAACTGAATGACGGAAGGCCCGAGATGGCTGCACACCACAGAGGGGAGGTTAAGTCGAGGGGCTGACGGGAGACAGCAGAGATGGGGCTGACGGACTGGCTGATATTGAAAGAGGAGGCGGAAAAGGGAGGCTGGGTGGGAACTCTGGAGACTTAGAGCTGGAAGGAATTAGCAGGAACGCAGGAGACACTGAGCTGGGCAGAACCAGCAGGGATGGGAGATGCAGGTAAACATCACACTACGAACTCGTGAACTCAGGCAGGGTTAACAGGAACAAAACATACATGTTACAGTTCTCTCTGTGACTCTCTGACTCTCTGTGGTCATTAAAAATCCCAGGATGTCTTTCGAAAGAGTAGGGGTGTAACCCCGGCATCCTGGCCAAATTTGCCCAGTGGCCTCTATCCATCATGGCCTCCTAATAATCCCCATATATATATATATATATATATATATACACTGATTGGCTTCATCACTGTCTCCTCTCCACCAGTAAGCTGGTGTGTGGTGAGCGTTCTGGCGCACTATGGCTGCCGTCGCATCATCCAAGTGGATGCTGCACATTGGTGGTGGTTGAGGAGATTCCCCCCTTCCATGTGAAGCGCTTTGAGTGCCTAGAAAAGCGCTATATAAATGTACTGAATTATTATTACAGTTCTCAAAGAAAATTCAATTTTCCTACATCAACGTGACGTCAATTTATCATTTCACTTATCAATTTTCCGCCTGTGGCATTCAGTTTGTTTTACATCCACACTTTTGATGCCTTGGTCTATGAGCCCAAGCCTTTGTAGTCCTGTTAGTGTTTACCACGAGAGGCTGACATATCTAGCCATGATCAGATGGTCAGATCTGCCATTTTCTTAAATTGCTGGTTTTGCATCCTTTTAATTCAGAGACTGTGACAGAGTAGGGTTCCTGTGACTGTTGATTAGATTACTGAGTCACTCACAAAGCCCCTCTGTTTTGTAATTTGCCACACGAAGCGAATGGTGCTTGGACTTGATTGAATTACCGATACTGATGCGCCACGAGGCGTTTTTCTCTGATAAGTAAACAATGAACTACTATTGCACATGTGACTCATCGACCAGTAAACTGAAGATCCCGTGGGGAATACCTCATACACACAAAGCTGAGGATTGTCTATTTAGACAACTGGCCATTGTAACAGATGTTAAACTCATCAAATTCGGAAGAGCGCACACGCTCACACGGGACTGGTCGCGAGTTCACCCCCGCCACCACCGTTCAATGAACTCTGAATACACATACATACATACACACACACACACACACAAAGAGACAATCATTTGTGACCACGTGTGGTTAAAAGTAACGTTTCAAATGTATAAAATGTTTTCTGGTTGTGCCTCATGGGTCCCTTGTGACCAAATCGGTATAACTGTAAGTTTTATAATATGTGACCAATTTGATATTCGTTTAATCACGAAGAATCATGTATCTTACACTCACTAACTCACAATGGCGCTGTATTTGGGACGGTTATAATCAGAGAAACCAAAGAAGATTGAATCATTAACCCAAAATGTAATATGATGCATTTTTTTTATTAATACCAGTTTAAAAGTGTATTGTTGCTGAAAGTTTTATCTGCTATGCACATGACCCATAGGCGTGTACTTCGCGGACCACAAGGTGTGCCGACAGACCTCCTCCAAAACGATTGGACTAGACACGTAAGAGAGGCGTGTCTCGAGTAGTGATGTCCCGATCCGATCACGCGATCGGAAATCGGGCCCGATCACGTGGTTTCAGACTCGATCGGAATCGGACGTTACCTCCCGATCAGGACTCGGATATGTAAATTAGGGGTGTAACGGTACATGTATTCGTAATTATTTAACGTTTCGGTACGAGGCTTCCGGTTCGGTACGCATACAAACCGAACGATTCCTAGGACCATTTTTCCTGCAGACAAAATCCGCGCTGGCGCGATCACCACAACGTTGCGCAACATCAAATGGCAAACGTAATGAAAGCGGAACGAAACGAAACTCATTATATTGTGCTTAACGTACCATTTATCAGTTCGGACCAGCAACATCTGTGCAGCGCGAGATCAAGCGACACTGTGCTAAGAGAGAGATCCAGTGAAGAAAACATTTGAATTCGCCACTGAAGTAATAACATCGCTGCAAGATCTAGTGAGAAGCATTAAAATTTCTCCGTTATTAACCGTAGATCTCTATTAGATCAGACAGCGCTGACGTGGAAACCAGGAGAAATATTGTGCCGTGAATGAACATGGATTTAATATTGCACTTCAAAACTCAAATATTATATAAATATATAGGCTATTTAAATGTTATTTTTAATGTGATTACCAAAACATTATTTGTTCATCCTTCAAAGATTACCCCCATTTATAAACCTGAAAGTTTCAAGATGTAGGAAAACTCAAACTTATTTAAACAGTTTTTCTTTTAATAAATAGGAAATTTCTCTGGCATTTCTTTCTTTTTGCTGTATGGTATCGAACCAAAGCGCAAATTTTGTGAGCTGTTACACCCCTAATGTAGGCTATATATATATATATATATATATATATATATATATATATATATATTCTCATTATTTTTTTATACACTTTTAAAACATTTTTATTTTTTGTTTACATGCCTGCCGGGTATTTTAAGTTGAGGTGCTATTTGTTTTTATATTAGACTTTTTCTATATTTACTGTTGCACTAAACTAAAGTCCAAAAGTGAAGATTTTATTTATTACTTGATTGTTCAAGCTACCTCACAGAAGTGCTCTGTTTGTTAACAGAGTTGTTGAATGTTAAAATAAGGTGAATTAAATAAAAAAGAAGGAACATCCTGGATCTGTTTTTTCTCTCTTCTTTATTCTTTTTTTATTATATAAGTATCGGATCGGGACTCGGTATCGGTAGATACTCAAAATCAAATGAGTCGGACTCAGACTCGAGGGCAAAAAAACCTGATCGGGACATAGTCTCGAGCTCCTTCAAAACACACCGCCACACTCTCTTCTGTGCAAGTTTTCTAAGCCAGGGAGAGATTCCAAATTTCCTGCAAACTCCAGCCGGAGTTCTGCACTATTCTTCATCATCGTTTTCCTACTTTGTTTTAATCTAAGTTTTCTTTTATTTGATCTACCTCAGTTTGATAGTTTCCTTCGTCCGTGTATTCACGAACGAAACGAGTTCAAGATTTATCGTTTCTCGTACGGGCCGCAGCTGAAGCGATCGCAAACATCTGCCTCTTATCGGAAGACGCTCCAGACACTCCAACTCCGCGACCAGCCTTTGTCACACAGCCGCACACAAAGGGGACCGTAAAAGCAAGTAAATCTAAAGATAAAATGCTGCTTTTAGGTTGTTTAGATTAATTTTAGAAGCCTTTGGGGTCTCGTGTTGAACTGCTGTTTATGAACTGTGCTCTCTCTCTCTCTCGCTCTCTCTCACTCACTCTCTTTCTCTCTCTCTCTCTCTCACACACTCTAACTTTCTCTCTCCAAATACGTTGTATTGCAATCTTTTGTTAACTGTTTGTTTTGATATGCATATTTACTCCTGCGTGATTTAAGTAGTTTATGTAACCATTAGTTGTGTTATTAAATTCCATAATCTTTTGAAGTGAATCTGTCTCATGGTCCTATGCTTTGAAGCCTCTGTGAATGTCAAAGATTTAAGTTCTACCCAGCTCTACCCTTCGTAACTATTTTTAAACATCTGAAAGTGCCGTATACGAGAAAATATTTCCTTGTGGCCACAGGAAAGTATTCACTCTGTTTACAGGCAGGTAATATTGTGATATAAGGAAGTTTTCGGCTCCAGTCCGCTGGACGGACAGCTAGACGGATAACTGAATTGGAAACACATGTAAATTTACCCTGATGATTAACCTGACTTAACTAACCTAGACATTAATAATTACTACGAGCGATCGTGTTAATTATTCATATATGGTGAGGTTTAGTCCATTCCCTATTTGGGATCATTTAATTTATGTATGCGATTACATACTCATGATCTAATGAATAATATTCCCCATTTGAGTTAATAATTTCCCCAAAACAAAGTCATTGTCGCTACACATATGTGCCGCAAAAGAGTGTCTCTTTCAAGCTCAGTCTTCTTAAGGGCAGATATTTTTTTCAGATGACATGCTACCGGTGCCTGATGCAGTCATTCAGCCTTCTGCTCGACACATATAGACAAAGGATGGCAGAATTGCTTTTGATAGGGGCTCCAGCTGTCGTCACAAAGTGTAGGTTTAGGAATGGTCTGGTGTTCTTTAAGAGATGGATGAGCCCACAGCGAGAGGTGAGAAAAGTGTCCACTCAAGACAGGGAGACATTTCAGCTTTACTAGGGCCTTACATAATTCAGTCAAACAATTTTGTAGGGAGGGATGGATAGCAATATCAATAGCAATAGCAACTTTATTTATATAGCACAGTTAAAACAACACAAGTTGACCAAAGTGCTTTACAATGTAAAACAGAACACACAAAGAGAAAAGATCTAATCTGAAAAAGAAGCATCGCATAGGCAACAACACATATAATAAAATTGTCACTGATTAAAAGCTATTGAAAACGTCTCTGGTTACTCACGTAACCTTGGTTCCCTGAGAGGAGGGAACGAGACATTACGTATGGGGGAAATCCATTTTCCTCGAATCATGAAGTCTGATAGAATAACTCTTTTGCTTGCAAATAGCCAATGGCAGTCCCGCCATCACCTGATTGGCTGACACTGCTCAATATAGGTGACGGCGGGCGCCAAAAAACCTCAGAATCTTAGCTGAACGAGAGTAAGGAACTGTGAGCCCTTCCCACACGGCAGGTTACGTAATGTCTCGTTCCCTCCTCTCAGGGAACCAAGGTTACGTGAGTAACCAGAGACGTTCCCTATCGAGTCGGTCTCTCGACATTACGTATGGGGAGCAATAAAACCCCCGCCGCGTGGGAAAACCCCGCCCAGCTAGAACGAGCTGAGGATAGCGCAAGCGCAAATCCCTTTACAGCTCAGAAACCGCCACCGGACCTGGTCGAAACCACCCCTTGGCACAGAGCCAAGTCGGCAACCGCACCGCCGTGGCCCCTCCCACACAGTTAAGCAACACTGAACTGAATGAGTGGGGAATTGCAGCAATGTGATTGGTGCTTAGGAATACACTGCCGGCTTATGAATGCGGGCATAATAATAAGGACACAACATAAAGAACAGATAGCTTATATTGCTAATAACTCACGCTTAGTCGGAGCCGCGGCTAGAGTGTGCGCCATTAGGGGCATGTCTAGCCTAGTCCAATAACAGCTCAGCTGTCTCTCCATGTACTGACAATACGTGCGGTGTGAATGAAGGAATATTCAAGTTATAGAATCTCGCAAACGTATTACGAGACGACCAGCCTGCCGCGAAGCAAATGTCCTGGATAGACATACCTCTCGCCCACGCCATGATGACGCCAAACTCCTAGTGGAGTGAGCGTGCACTCCTATAGGGCAAACAGCTCCCCGAGAAGTATAAGCCAGTCGCACAGCCTCCACTATCCAGTGTGATAGCCTCTGCTTCGACAGCGCGCCGCCTTTCTTGGCACCCGCGAAGCAGACGAAGAGCTGCTCTGAAGTACGAAAATGGCTAGTTCTGTTCACATAAGCACGCAGGGCACGCACGGGGCACAAAGCGTCCTTCTGAGACTCCGAAATACTGACCCCATCGGGGCAAAATGCTGGAATTGTAATCACCTGGGCTCTGAATGGAGTCGAAAGCACTTTAGGCGAGTATCCGCGCTTGGGTAAAAGTCTGACCATGCAATCTTCCGGTCCAAACTGCATACATGCACTGTTCACTGACAGAGCCTGTAAGTCCCCCACCCGCTTACCGCAGGCTAGCGCGAGCAAAAGCGCCGTCTTGAATGAGAGAACTTTGATGTCACTAGACTCAGCTGGTTCGAAAGGCGGGTCAGACAGCGCACTAAGCACTAACGACAGGTCCCACACCGGCATCTGACGAAGGCGGAGGGGGGAAAAGCCGCCTCGCTCCCCGGAGGAAACCCGTTATCAAAGGGTGTTTCCCCACTGAATGGCCATCCACATTACGACAAGCAGCAATAGCGGCCACGTAAACTTTCAGTGTAGATGGCGAACTGCCCGCATCCAGACGTTCCTGTAGGAAGGTCAAAATAATGGCAATATCGCAATTCCTGGGGTCCTCCTCTTTGTCAACACACCAGTTAGCAAACACCCTCCACTTCAGAGAGTATAAGCGCCTCGTTGAAGGGGCTCTAGCCTCTGCTATTGTCTGCAGTACCCGCTGTGATACTCCGTGCTGATCTGCCACACGTGCAGGTCCCACAGCTCCGGGTTGGGGTGCCATATGGTCCCCCTCGCCTGAGATAGGAGGTCTCTTCTCGGCGGAATCCGCCACGGGGGAAAAAGCGCCATGTTCACTAGCTCCGGGAACCACGGCTGGTTGGGCCACTTCGGCGCTACCAGAATCAACGCACATCTCTCTTCCCTGATCTTTTGCAGCACCAGCGGCATTAACTTGATCGGAGGAAAAGCATACTTCCGCCCCTCCGGCCAGCGGCTCGACAGTGCGTCTCCCTTTAGAGTGGCCGTCGTCAATGCAAAGAACAGCGGGCAGTGGGCGTTCTCCTGCGATGCGAAGAGATCGATCTCCGCTTTGCCAAACAGACTCCAGATCATGTTTACTGTCTGCGGATGAAGTCTCCACTCTCCGTGCACAATGCCGTCCCTGGACAGCATGTCCGCGCCGCAATTCAGACTGCCCGGCACATGCACTGCTCGAATCGACAGTAGAACTTTGTCCGTCCATAATAATAGCCGCCTCGCTAGCCCCTGCAGGGATCGCGACGTAAACCTCCTTGGCGATTTATGTACGCCACCACCGCCGTGTTGTCCGTTCTGATGAGAACATGACGGTCTTTCACAAATGGGAAAAACCCACGCAACGCTAGCTGGACCGCTTCCATCTCCAAGCAGTTTATATGCCAGCGCGTCCGGTCTCCTGTCCACGTACCGAATGCCGGTCTGCCATCGCAGAGGGCTCCCCAGCCTGACAGCGACGCATCCGTAGTGACCACTACGCGTCTGACCACTCTGCCCAAAGCAGCTCCCTGCTCGAACATGGTCGTGCCGAACCACGGTGCTAGAGTCTCCAGACATGAACGCGTTATAACAAGGCGTTCCGTTCCCGCTCTCCATGCCCGCGGCTGTACGCGCCCCTGTAACCAGTGCTGAAGCGGTCTCATGTGTAATAAGCCCAGTCTGCAGACGGGGGCTGCAGCCGCCATTAGCCCGAGTAGCCTCTGAAACGTCTTTAAGGGGATGGCTCTGCCTTGAACGAATAGGGCTAACACTCTCTGAATCGATTGGATTCTCGCCTCTGATAGCTTCGCGATCATAGTGCGCGAGTCCAGCACCATACCGAGGAATGTGATGGACTGGCACGGTTGGAGCGCGCTCTTCTGCATGTTCACAGACAGTCCCAAATCCATCAGGTGAGCGAGGAGTCTGTGTCTGTGTTCCACAAGGACACCCCTCGAACGCGCGATGACTAACCAGTCGTCGAGATAGTTCAGAATGCGCATTCCACTGAGCTTCAGGGGAGCAAGCGCTGCATTCATGCACATTGTAAACACACGGGGTGCCAGGGCTAGCCCGAAGGGTAGCACTTTGAACTGGTACGCCACACCCTCGAAAGCAAACCGAAGAAAGCGCCTGTGATGTGGGGCTATCTGAATATGGAAGTATGCATCCTTTAGATCCACTGCAAAGAAGTAATCGTCGGGCTGAATGTGCGCGAGGATTTGCTTCACTGTTAACATTTTGAACGCGCGTTTCGCGAGCGATTTGTTCAGTAATCTCAGATCCAAAATAGGGCGCATACCTCCGTCCTTCTTTGGTACAAGAAAATAACGGCTGTAAAAACCGGAGTTTTTCCGCTCTTCGGGAACTATCTCCACTGCTTGTTTGGACAGGAGAGAGGAGATTTCTTCCCGAAGTAACGGGGCGCTCTGTTCTGACACCTCTGTCAAAATCACACCGCCGAAGCGGGGTGGTCTGCGAGCGAATTGGAGCGTATAGCCGCGCTTTATCGTGTTTAACACCCACATTGAAGCCGTAGGTAGTGTTGACCACGTACTCAGGTGACTCGATAGGGGGGGCTTTAATGAATGCTGCGGCGGGGGCTGGGCGCCAGCCACCGGGGAAGCATTGGCCGTTATATTGAGGGCAGATGGCTCGTCCGCGGCTCTTTGCACGGGGACATAAATAACCACCTTCTCGGGTTTCCCCGAGCTTCCGCTCTGCGAAACGTCCCCCGGAGGAGAGGTTCCGCTTATGGCGCGGGTAATAGTGTTGGGAGGAAGAAAGCTCTTTTGCTGAGACATGTAATGCATTTTGTTTATTGAAATAGAACACAGCGGTTTCAAATTCAACACATTCTCGCCGAACTCTGGGCGGGAACACGCCCTCTTTGCAGCGGGTCCGACGAACACGTCCCGCGCTCTCTCCTCCCCGACACACGCATCAGGAATGCCGCTCCTTTTTGCCCGCCGGTCGCCCTTGGCTACTAGAGGCCGGCTTCGCACCGAAGCGGGGCTGCTTCCTGAACTGCCTCTGACGGAAGGGGGGCTCTGGCTCACGACGTTCTGCCGCGCTCGGGGGCGCGCGTCTGGTAGGTCCCGCTGGGCGCTGTGCAGAGGAAGATCTGGATCTTGCCGCCGGGGGGGCTTGAGACCGTTTCGGCAGCAGATGCGGCATCATTTTAGACTGTTTGACGGTCTCCGCGTACTTGTCGGATAACGACTCCACCGCAACACCGAAAAGGCCCGTGGGGCTTACCGGAGCGTCCAGGAACTGCCTCTTATCAGTATCGCGCATCCCCGACAGCGTTAGCCACAGATGGCGATGCAGGGCCACAAGACTGCCCATATTGCGTCCGATTCCCTGAGCGATCTTCTTTGACGCCGCCAGAGCGAGATCTGCCGCCGTGCGCAGTTTCCTGAGCAACTCAGGGTCCGGGCTTCCCTCATCCAGGGACCCTAGGAGTCGCGTCTGGAACACCTGCAGGATTGCCATCGTATGGAGGGCAGATGCTGCATGTCCCGCGGAAATGTAGGCCTTCTCAGCCATTTGGGCAGTAGCGCGACATGGTCTGGAAGGCAGCTGGGCGGTCTTCCAGCCAGGAGAGGACGCCAGATGAGCCGCGATAGCATCCTCGACGGGAGGCAACCGAGCGTACCCTAGCTTTTCAGCTCCTTCCACTGTAGACAGCAACTGGGTACCTTGTGCATGGGCTCGGGCTGAGTAAGGGGAGCGCCACGATCTGGTGAGCTCCTCGTGGACCTCAGAGAAGAAGGGGGCGGGTCTCCGCGGGGCTTCAGCTTGACGGCCCGCACCGAGGAAGGAACCGTCCATCCATCTCTTCGACGGCATCTCCTTTGGCGCCGTCCACTCCAGCTCCATATCTGCCACGGCCTCTGTTAGAATGGCCATAAGCTCCGCATCCAAGGAGGCGGGGGCGCCTTCAGATGGAGACTCAGACCACGCACCTGGGTCGGAAGCATTGGTGGACATGGCGTCGTCATCGTCGTATCCAAACGAGACCATTTCCCGCGCTTCCTGAGGAGGGCGGTAAGAGGCCTCAGAGTAGGTCACGGGCTCTGCCACGTGAGGATGGCGTGGGCCTTGGGCCGACGACAGAGCCTCGACAGAACCCACGGATGGAAATCTCTGCTGTCTCCCGGTCCGCGGCTCGACGGCGGCAGACTGGGGAGAGGCAGGAGATACAAGCTCGACGTTACGTGTAACAGCCAGCCTTGCACGAAGGATCTTGATGGGAAGCTCCTCACAGGCGGGACATCCCGATCCCTCGAGTGCCGCCTCCGCGTGGTCCCGACCCAGGCACAGCACACAAAGTTTGTGCGCATCCGGGAATTCGATGGGTCCACCACACATGCGACACAGAGACATAGTAGAAATCCACCGGAACGCGAGAGGGGATAAAAACTCCTAATTTTACTCCGCTCTGAATGCGTAAATCAAACGGTGAAACAGACTCGAGTGAAGAAAAAAGATTCTGAGGTTTTTTGGCGCCCGCCGTCACCTATATTGAGCAGTGTCAGCCAATCAGGTGATGGCGGGACTGCCATTGGCTATTTGCAAGCAAAAGAGTTATTCTATCAGACTTCATGATTCGAGGAAAATGGATTTCCCCCATACGTAATGTCGAGAGACCGACTCGATAGGGAACAGATGTGTTTTGAGTTTTCCTTTAAAAACCTGCACAGTAGCAGCATCTCTAATATGTTTAGGCAAACTATTCCAAAGTTTAGGCGCTGCTACAGCAAAAGCGCAATCTTATTTTTGATTTCGATGTGTCCTGGGTATTTTGAGTAGCTTCTGAGTCGCTGATCTCAAACTTCGTCCAGTCTGATATTCAATTAAAAGATCTGAGAGATAGGCCGGTGCAAGTCCATGCAGGGATTTGTATACCAATAACAGAAGTTTAAAATCAATCCTATAAACCGGAAGCCAGTGCAAGGAGATCAGGGTTCTTGTTTTTAAAAATCCCCATTAAAAGTCTAGCAGCTGAATTTTTTACTTTTTGTAAACGAGAAATAGATGACTGACTAATTGCCGTATATAACGCATTACAATTATAGTCAAGTGGATGTTATCAAAGCGTGGATCGCGGTTTCGAGGCCTTTAAACGTCAAGCATGATTTCATCTTTGCTAGATTGCGTAAGTGAAAGAAACTTAACTTTACAACAGAGTTTATCTGTTTGTCCAGTTGCATGGCTTCTTGCAACCAGTTTTAGTTTTGGTCTTTTTCTTACTTATAGGAAAGCAGAGATGACAGGAACTGAGAGGGAATGAGACTGTATGATTTAAACCTAAATTGATAGAATAGTTAACCCAAATGTAAAAATCCATATGGCTTTCTTACTTCTGTGGAGCACAAAATATATTTTTTTGAAGAATATCCTTTTAAATTAATATGAGAATTAAATGAAAGCAGCATAACGTGGTTCATACTACTCATGAGAGAAGTAGCGATCTACATTATATGAATGATTTGTTCTGTTGAGACTGGTCTTTTTCTTTTAACTCATGAAATAATTAGCAATTTCTGATTTATGAATTAATCATTCTTTTGAATTGGATCATTACAGTGAATTGTTTGATCCAGTACACAGAACAAGATTAAAATTATCAAGCAATTTTACAAACCTTGTGCACAAGTCATACGGACATCGCCAGTGATACATTAATGGGGCTTTTGCATCCTGTTTACAGCTGTAGTCATCTTTCACTTTCATCAGCCATATTGATTAGAAAATATAAGACGTTCTTTCCTCCAGAAAGAATGTCATACTGGTTGGAACAGCGTGAGGTTGAGTAAACGATGACAGAATTTTCATTTTTAGGTAATTGACGTCTGCATTTGAGAATTATAAAAACTACTTTGAGTTTAGTTATGCTAATAAGCATAATTTCAGGTAATAAGCTCTAACATGAAATGCCTAATTTCTGACAGGTTACAAGTATAATCACTTTTTCAGATCATTATGAGTTTGCATTTGAGAACATCTAATTAGTGTGTTCCCCCTTCATCAGAGCAATGGATGATAAATTTAAGTGAATAAATTATGTGAAAAAGGTGAACAAATCGGCTGCATCTGAAAGCTGAGAAACAGAGCCAGGAAGGCAACAATGCATGTCTGAATCCAATGATTGTGTATCATTCTGTTTACTGAGATGCCTTCATTTGATAGATTTTGAAGGCAGCATAGATGTATCCTTTGCTGCCTATGATATCCCACTATCCTGTGCATTTAATTTCATGACAGTTGAGCTAAAATATAAACTGGTGTCTGAAAGTTGCATTTTGTGGTGTTAACTTTTCAACTTCTGATTTAATTTCTAGTGAGAAATTAGTATTGTAGTAATTAAATATTTGCTTAGTTATCGCCAAAGTGCTCTCTATTTTGTTGCAGATCATTATGCTGCTTCAGAAGTCTGTCCAAAATCAGTTTCAGGAGGTAGTTTGGAAGTCATTGCCTGATAGGACAATGAGACAATAGCTGTGTTCGAAAACTTAGGCAGCTGACTTGTTGCCCTATCAGGGAATTATTTTTCATGCAGCGTTTGCAAACGAAGATACCACACGAAACTGATTTCGTACAGATTTCTGAAGCAGAACAGCAGTTAAATGAAGTACAACAAAATAGAGCAAGCTTTGATGATAACTAAGCAAATATTTAATTACTACAATACTAATTTTGTGCTAGAAATATTATCAAAAGAGGAAAACGTTGGTCAAAAATATACATTCTGACAAATGAATTCAACGTTCAACCATGTTTATTTTTTAGCTTTAAAGGGTTAGTTCACCCAAAAATGAAAGTCCTGTAATAATTTACTCACCCTAGTGTTTTTTTTTCTTGTGTTGTGTATGAGTTTTTTTTTTCTTCTGTTGAACATAAAAGAAGATATTTTGAAGAATGTTGGTAACCAGACAGTTGACTGTAGCCTTTGACTTGACTTGCATATAGGAACAAAAATACCATGGAAGTCAATGGCTGCCGTCAACTATTTACATACATTTTTCACTCTATCTTCTTTTGTGTTCAACAGACGAAAGAAACTCTTATGGGATTTGAAACAACATAAGGTGTAGGTAGCTTAGCGTCCAACCAGCATTTTACAATAGTCAGTTTGAACGTGAATACCGCAGGTGTGAAAATTGTGAAAGTGTGGAAAGTGTAATTGATTCACTGCATGTGCTGTATTTGCATAGGGTTTAAATATTCCGTCTTAAGTTATTTTTCATGTAATATCAGTTAAATTGAATAAATCAACATTTTTCCATTGCTAAACAACACAGATAACAAACAGCATGGTATAAATAAAAGAAATATTTAGCAAATAGGTAACAAATAGGTAATTTTTAGCTACAGTATTAACTTTAATAATTTAGCCACACACACAGTATTTTTTAAATGCTTAACTGAACAAAAATGACCTTGATATATTATACTAAATACAAAGCATATTCACGTCACACATATCAAAGGTAATAATTTCACTGAAGACAGTGAAATTCAAGTCATTCCATAAGAAGTCAGCTTGCTGTATGCGATGTATAAGAGGCACTCTGGCACAAATTCCTGCTCATGAAATTCATCAGGCAAAGCTTTCTGCACCGCTTAGAAAATGAAATTAGAAATTGTCCCCCACATTTTCAGTCAGTGCATCCAACGTATCTGGCTATGTGCTTGGATGGTAATTCAATTAAAGTGTGTTTAAGGTGAGCTGCAGCAGCTGTCAGTCTCACTTTGCTCAGAACACATCGTGTCAATGTGTGTTCTCCCTGCGCTTCCACCCAGGGGAAAAATAGACAAGAGTGTGTGTGTGAGAGAGAGAGAGAGAGAGAGAGAGAGAGAGAGAGAGAGAGAGAGAGAGAGAGAGAGAGAGAGAGAGAGAGAGAGAGAGAGAGAGAGAGAGAGAGAGAGAGAGAGGAGCTGCCTGTATATCTAGCTTGAGGTCTACTGCTTCATCCATAGTTCCTCTCTCCAGCTGTATTCTCTCTGCTCAATTGAGCTTCAGTCTTTTAGATAAGTCTTATGCAGAAGAGGCCTGATGTGACAGATATTGCAGGTCTAATTGACTGCTGTTCTCAGTCTTTACTAAGTAGATTATGCGATATAATTGAATGATGGGCTGTCAATCGATACAAATATGAATCAAATATGTTATATGGTATGCTGATTAATTGAATTATTCGCATACAGTATATCAACTTTTGCTGAGAAAAGCCCTGAAATGAAGATACTTAAAAGATGACAGCATTACAAAAATGTAATTGTTAATATTATAGTATGTATTTTCTAGTATTTTTGGTTACACTTTATTTGGGATTGTTCATGGATGTCTTGGAGGTTTGTTTCAGAGGTTAGAGTTGTTGTTTTCATTACTCAATGCCAGACCCTTAATCTTTCGGATTTGGGTCTGGACTTCCAGGCTAACGCTGAGCTGGGGAAAAAGCAAGCGGCGTTCAAAGATGTGAAGTCTCGGCTCTACGAAAAGGGAGTCAGATTTGTACCCTGCAAGGCGCCGGGTTACTCACGAAGGGAAAACGCACTTGTTTAGCACGCCAGAAGAAACCAACGAGTTCTACCGTTCTAATTGGGGTAAAGAATAATGTGCAGAGATGTTCCTTTTGCCCCCCTCGGGTAAGAAAAAAAAATACTTTTAATTTTACTTTCATACGGTTTCATTCATAGACTGTAATTAAAAACCCGAGGTTGCGATGGACTTATGGTTATAAAATCGTACACTCCTGTTCTTTTTTGTTTTTTGGCTGGATAACATATTTTGACACCGTTTTGAACCTCATTTTATAAGGGGGCTGCACCTACATTGTATATGACTTTTGAATATGAATTTGTTGGTTCGCATTCTTTGGAAGTTTTTCGTTATGTTTTATCTGCGATCCTCCTCAGTTGGGGAATTAGAGGAATTGTAGTGTTCATTTTTTTTCTTTTTCTTTCCTTTTTCTTTCTTTTTTTTTTGGTTGGGGTTTGGGAACAGTGGTTGGCAGCATTGTTTACCTCTTGCATGCTTCTAATTTCTGTATTCTAATTTCTGGGAGAGGGGGGGGGGTATTGAGCATCGTGTGTCTTTATACCAGGGGCGTAGGAGCAATTTTGAACCTGGGGGGGACAGTAAATGCTGGGGGGGGGAGGGGCAAATTTTGTATATATTTTTTTATATATAAGGCACTTAAATGCTAATTTCTAAAGACTTATGGGAACAGACTATATTACTTTGTTTCTAAGCAGTGATTAAATTGTGATTTATTATGTGGGCTCTCCCTAGGGGGGTCCGGGGGTATGCTCCCCTGGTAATTTTTTTTGAAAAATAAACCATTAAATGGCACTTTCTGGAGAGTTTTGTGCAAAGAAATTGAGAAAATGAGTCTTACATGATATTTGAAAAACTGCAAGGTTAAGAGCATATACTTTGCATTGTTGTAGCATCAACAGGTATTAGGACATTTAGCATTTACATTATTGTTAATCAGTCATGTACTGATTAACTAAAAATTAAAAACTCAAATAAATGGTTGATTTAATTTCCATTAACCACCTAGCTTACCCCCCAAGGATAGATTGAAAAATAAAATCAATCTATGTGGAAAGGTTCCTTGCTAAAAGTAGGTCTAGCAAGTCTTATATTTCTGTAATTCACACAGATCAAACACAAAAATGCTGCCTGAATAGATTGCTAGTTTATTTTGAGTAGCCAGCTAGCAGTTCTCTTGGCAGTTTGCTGATAATCCGGTGTCTGAAGTAAAATGCTCGAAACATCTCCTGAGAAAAATCACATGGCCAATCTAGTCTTGGTTATTTAATTTAGATTTAGTCTTATTTTCCTTACCTTGTCATTCAAGGCCAGGGCACTTTATGTACATTTCTGGAACTTTTGCACGCTTCCACATCCCGCGCAACTAGGATCTCCCAGGAACACTCATTATATATTGCTGCGTACATTTATCCGTGTCACCTAGATGCGCATGCGCGAGCGGTGCGCGATCATGGTCGACTGACAACGAGATTAGCAGTTGAAGATTTCGGCCGTTTTTTTTAATTGAATTATGTATTTAAAAGTTGCCGAATGGATTAATTTGGAGACTCAGAAATCGGCAGAGATAGGCAGGCAATGCAAAACAAAATCTTACATTGGGAAATAGTGGGGGGGACAAAACTTCGATTTTGAAATGTGGGGGGGACATGTCATAATGGCTCCTACGCCCCTGCTTTATACGCCGATGACCTTTTGCTTTACATCAGTGACCCCATATCTAGTTGCCCATATCCCCAGAGTTAACAAACATATTCTTCAGAGGACCCGTGATGCAGGTGGTTTAGGCCTCCCAAGTTTTATTCATTATTACTGGACATCAAATATTCAGAAAATATTATTTTGGAGTCAATGGGATGCTAACAGCAGGTGAAGTTCTGCTACAATGGTGGCTCCCGCGAGGCTTCAACTTCCGGCTAATGGATTACCCCCTTGGTGGTTGGCTGCGCAAAATTATGAATTAATGACGTCGCAGTGGAGTCTTTCTGATAGAACTTACACTTACGCTTTCATTTCTACCAAAAAGACTCTGGAGGATGCTTGTATGAAATTGATTTTATTTTATAAAATAATTTTACAGACAATACAAATAAAAGTAAACCCTCAACGAGCTCCGTCTCAAAGTTCTTTGGCGTAGGCCCCGTCCTCCGTCCATGTTTGGAAGTTAACTGGTAGGTCCTGTCTTGGATAGCGGCGGGTGCGGAGCCTACCCCCAAAAATAAGGAATACAAGATGTATTCCGTGCGTACCAATGAGGATTCTGGTAAGCATGCCGGAGGATTAGTCAAAATAGGGAAGACAATATAGACATCTTCTTAAATTAAAATTTTCTAATTAAGGATTATGTATCTAAGGTGCAATGTGCGAGAAACTAGAATGACGAGACAGCTTGAGATAAAACATATTTAGCGTGCTTCGAAATCGACATGAACAGTGAGACGACCTAGGCCTTGAATTGAGGTTGATGCTTTGATTTTTAATGAAGGTACTATGAGAATGTCACTATATGTGAGCTGGCTGCTAAGTTATCTTCTTCTAAATATAGGTTAAGAGCCACGTCTGGCCATGAAAGTAGGTGTAGATTTTAAATGAAGCCTCGATAGGCTAAAGCTTAACCTAAGCTGCATGTATCCGTGGTATGAAGATACATGTATAGAAGAATAATTTAAAAGCAAAACTGAATGGCCGAAGCCATTTGCACTATCCCACACTGTCTTAAAAGTAGGTCCGTGATGACCTTGCGTTTATAAACGATATGGGCTGGCTGTTACCAGAGCAACTTTCCGAGGAGCCACGATAGGCCGAGATCGAGACATTGGGATAGTGACGAGAAAGCTACGTTATGCGTTGATGAACGCCGGCCACGATTGGCCATGAAATATGGCGCTTTACAATCGTGGTACATGGCGTGGTACAATCGTGAAAGCTACTTTCGATAGTGATGCTTCAATAGCTGAGTACATGTCGGTAGCATTAAAGGTTTAGCCGTGAAACATTGACATAGTGATCGTAGAGCTGTTTCGAGAGCCCCGATAGGCTTGAAGTTATTAGCTACAAATAGCTTTGGAGCGTTGTATTTGTGGTATATCCATGAAAGCTACGTATTAGTTAGCTATGGCCTGAGATGAAGGTAGCAGACCGAAACTAAGGATGTTTTACTAAGCTAAATTAGCCATGAAAAGCAGTATGGACTTAAACCTATGTATGGATCATAATTAACCACCACCAGTAGCTAGATGTTTACCTTGATTGTGGGTTGAGAAGGCTTGTTGAGCATTTAGTAGAACGTGCGTGTCGGATCTGATGTAGGTCCTGTATGCCGTGGATGACCATCTGCCGAGCATTTGGATAGTAGAGTCGGGAACACCGCATTCCGATGCTGTCGTTGCAGCTCCGATACGAAAGGAATGCCCAGTGTATAGATGTGGAGAAAGACCGCGGAGCATTAAGACGGAAGCTAAATGAGCTTTAAACCAGTGCTTTGACATTGGAAGACTGTTCGGTAGAATGAATAAAAGAGAGTTAGTTGGAGTGCGAGGTCGTGCTTTGAGATATCTGACCATAGATGTGTAAGGGCAATAGGAATTATTGATCTGCTTTCGAAAATTTTATAAAATAGAAAAAATTAGGAAAAATACGTAAATCGGAAAGAGACTGGAAAAGAGTGATTTGGAAAAAGGAGAACGCGGCGCGCCTAGCGTTTTCTACGCGTTTTTAGGTGCTATAAATTACAATGTAAGGAAAATGTTTGCGTTATTTTGTCACTTATTGGGATTAGTATGCTAGCTGGAGCCATTTACATCCAGTCTTTGTGCTAAGCTAGGCTAGCGGTGGGTGCGTCAGACAGAGTTACAGCACGCACGGAGATAAAAAAGGTATGTATGGACTTATCTAACTCTGGGGGATACGGTGAATAAGCTAAAGTCCCAAAAAGTCGGTGTGTTCCTTTAAGTAAAAGCCGAATTGTAGGCGAAGAAAAAAGGCTTGGAAAGTAAGGATTATGAAATCGTGCGTGAAATTGGATGCCGGCCAGCAATTTCCGTATTGTGGCAATCTTGGGGAGAAGACATATCGAGAATCAGGTGCTTTTTTCCTGAATATTTACATGTAGCTATGCCAATTGAATTGATTCGATACATGGAAAAAGGAGATGAACGAAAAGGGCCGATAATATAACCTTTATTTAACTCCTTATCTAAGAGACTTGAGACTGTGACTGGTTCAGCTAGAGCAGACTGTAGATTTTTTGCTACATAGGGAATGGAGAGGAGGGAACAAACGCCGACCCGAAATCCTTGAGAGAGCCCAGTAATTAAGTAGTCAACGAAAGAAGAATCAGTGTGAGAGGAAAGGTAGCTGGAGAGTGTAGCTATGTTGATAGAAGTATCAACTGTTATTTGATCAATAAAATTAAAGAATCACTGGATAAAGAAAATGTTGTTGGGGCGGTGTTCCTGGACCTAAAGAAGGTCTTTGACACGGTAAATCATAGTATCTTGCTACATAAGTTAAATCAATTTAAAATGTCTTCAGCAGCTTTGCAGTGGTTTAGGTCTTATTTGGGGGGGAGACAGCAATGTGTAAGAGTCAATGGGGTGAAGTCACCTCTGCAAGCCAACAACATGGGAGTACCGCAAGGGTCTGTACTTGCCCCTTTGCTGTTCACAATGTATATAAATGACCTACCAAAATGCTGTCCAGGCGTAAACTGTCAGATGTATGCAGACGATACTGTGGTCCATGTTTCCACTAAAACGCCCAGTCTGGCAGGTGAACACCTGACAACAGCATTAAAGAATATCTCTAACTGGCTCGAGTTATCTCATCTATCGCTAAATGTTAAAAAAACAGTCTCCATGTGTTTCTCTATACGAAATAGGCCGGTTAGCGATATGTTTGAGGTACAAATTAAAAATGAAGCAATAGAAGCAGTCAATGAAGTCAAGTACCTTGGGATTATCCTGGATAAAAATTTAAAATTTGATAACCATGTTAAGTACATCTGCAAGAAGGTCAGACCAAATATAAATTGTTTTCGGTTTATAAGAAGGGATTTACCCTGTCACACTGCAAAACTATATATGCATGCAATGATATTTTCACACCTATCATACTGCGTCACATCATGGTCACAAATCTCTCCAAATAAATTAATACCGATTCTCTCACTATACAAACAGGCAATAAAAATCATGGACCGGAAACCCATGAGATGGCATCATTGTGATGTTCTGAGAAAGCATAAGCTTCTTGGCTTTGACAGTTTAATTGATTTTTATTATACTAAATTGGTTTTTAAATGTCTAAATAATCATGTTTCACCGCAGTTTTCTAGATTAATCAGTAGACGCCAAAGTTCTCAGGGGGCGAACACACGAGCAACTATCAGAGGTGACTGTTTAGTCCCAAAGTGTAAGACCTCCTTTGGACAGTCTGCCTTCTCAGTAAAGGGGCCAAAACTCTGGAATGCCTTGCCTACTGAATTAAAACTAGAGACCGATGGCAAAGCTTTTAACAGAGGACTTAAACAATGGCTAAAAACTAAACAGCAGTGCTCGCACGAATAATAAACCTCTGACTCTGATGCTTCTGCTTTATAATTTATGTATGCAATTTGTTTTTTCTTTTGTCTGTAATTATATGGTATATTCTCAGCTATCCTTTTCTGTTAGTAGTTTAAGTATTATTTTGCATATTAGTCTTGTTATTGTATTTTATTTCCAAAATCCTCCCATGGACAGGTGTTGTAAATTAGCATCTGTGCTAAACACTTAAACAAATGCATATGGTTCGTCCAATGTAATTGTATGTCCATGTCAAATAAATAAATAAATAAATAAGTAGAGGGGGTGACCATTTAGAATTTTTTCTGAGGCGCCGCTCCTCCTCTGGACGCTGGTCTGAAGCACAGAGGGCAGACGGATTTCGGGTGCGGGTCTCTGCAGAAACTGCAAATGTGTGAAAACTTACATTTAGCATAATTACAAACAGATTCGTTAAAGTTATTACATAGAGGAGTTCCATTGAAAGCGATGATAGGTCTGCCTTTTACATCAAATGGAGTGTGTGGAGGATCAGCACCGTGGACAGCTGCCGACTCCCGTGTTGTGAGACCTTTAGGGCAGAAAGCAGCTGAGTGCCCGTGGTAGCTGCACACAACGCAAGCCAGAGCACGTTGACCACCGAAATGACGAACCAAAAGTTCGGAGTTGGTAACGGACCAGTCGAGTCTAGTATTAAACAATGTAGTGAAAGAAGCAGATTTAGCCGAAAAAGAGTTGTGATATTCATAGAACAACGTGCCTCCGTAACGCTGATTAAAATCTGCCAGCATAGCCAGGTAAAGATCTAATTCTTCCCTGCGATCGGGGAAAGCTTGACATAATATGTCTCTGTAGATCCCGAACGCGATAACGAATTCGCCGAACGACAAGTTGTGTTGTAGTCTGGGATCAGAGGTTTTCAGGAAGACTGCCACGTCACCGCAGTCAACCATTTGCCGATCAACTGATGGTGATGGAAGCAGTAAGGCAGCCAAATTAATATCCTTGCCTAGGATTATTTCCGATCTCAATTTAGGAGACACGGTGACTGCAGCAGGAGGAACGAAATGCCTACCGAAATTTTGTGCTTGGGTAGCCGTGGAGAGATTGAAGTGCGGCGTAGCTGCTGACGTGGCAGCGTTCGGGAATGAAGGCCGATCCGTGGATGGAACAAAGGCCGGAGCGGCGGACGTAGAGGGTCCCGTAGGTATATTGGCCATGCCAGGAAAGGTGGAGAAGGCGGGGTAGAAGTCTGAAGACGTTGATGGCATGGGTAAGCCGACTGCTTGCATGGCAAAAGCGGACTCGAACACTCCTAGCCTACTTTTGAATTCTTTGACGGTTTCAGTGAGACCTTGAACGGCTTTTAGAAGCTGCACGTTGAATCCTTCGATTCCAGGATTGGGCAAAGGTGATGGCGTTGGTGCAGAGGACTTTGTCCTTTTGGCTTGAGAAGATGGTGGAGAAGACTTGGCGGTGTGCTTCCTGCCTGCTGGTTTGGGTTGAAGGGTTGGAGCCGGAATGGCTGAAGTATCATCCTCGGGTGGGGCAGCAGAGGTGCCCAGGGTTTTTGAAGCCAAGAGAGTGATGTCACTACGTGAGAGGTCATTACTGACCGGGAAACCGCTCTCTTCCAAGATAGTGACGATTTTCTCGGAGGGCAGTTGGGACCAGGAAGATTCCCGAGTTTGAATGCGGCTGCTCCGACGCACTGACTGAGGAGAAGGTGGAACTTGATTATCGTCTGAATCGGAAAAGTCAAAATCTACAATTGTTTTTTGTGACATGGTGAGCTGCGTGATGAGATGCGCTTGAAGAACGGAACTTCGCTACGACACCTACAGGCAACAAAATAAGAGGGTAAGGTCGGTCTTTTTATATTTGATGTCAAGCTGTGATTGGCTGCGCAAAATTATGAATTAATGACGTGGCAGTGGAGTCTTTCTGATAGAACTTTCATTTCCTCATATTTATTAAACATAAAACATAGTCTTCAAAATTTCTCCTTTTTTTTGTTCCACAGAAGAAAGTCAATCATAAACATTTGGGACAGCTTGAGGGTGAGTGATTGATGACACAATTTTCGTTTTTTGGTGAAGTGAAGTAAAGGGAAGCAAAATGAACTTAGTGAAGAGAAGTGAAGTGACGTGAAGGCCAAGTATGGCAACCATACTCAAAATTTGTCCTCTGCAATTTAACCCATCCAAGTTAGTTCACGCACATTAGGAGCATTGATAGTGAACAACACACACACTGCAAAGCGTATTTACTGCGGTGCCCAGGGAGCGATTGGGGGTTAGGTGCTTTGCTAAAGGGCACCTCAGTCGTTTCCTGCCAGTATTGAGAATCGAACCTGCAACCTTCGGGATACAACTTTCCAACTTTCTAACCATTAGGCCCCAAATCCCTGTGATCTATCCGTTTAAAAGTAAGTCCACAAGACTGTAGGGTGTCCAATTTCACATGGCTCAAATGATAACACTTATATCACATGATGAAGACATGAAATGCTATGGTATGAAGATGTTTCAAGTATTAATTGCAGTACCATAGGTGCCCATTCACTGTACTTTAACTGGTACATTAATATATTCATTTTGGGTCATGGGGAAGGTTAAAATTTGAGCATTGAGTTTTACTAAAGCTAAAGGTGTTATAAAATGCATACAGTTATACAGTTACAAATAAGCAGAAACATGCATGCAAGTGTTGTAATTCTCACATTTCTTTTAAATAAAGGGATGTATAATCTGTTATATGGTTTTTCATAGTTGGCCTAATGTACCTTTTCAAAGGTCATGGGGCCTGGAATGAAAATTAACTGCCAGAAACTATTTGCACAAAATGAATTCTGTAAAATACGTGTGATTCACAATAAATGAAAATGGTCACCTCATGCTATTCACAGTATGTGCAAATAGCACTTTGCTGCTGTTTGCACTCAATGATCATGAGTGACTGCTTTTATGAACGCAGGGATGTGGCCCATATGCTGTGCATTGACTCTTAAAGACCCCAAATCATTTCACCGTTAGAGTCTCCTTTTAGAGTGTCCTTTCACATTGCCTTCATGGACTGAAATGAAAGGAGGAAAGAGTAATTTTTTTTTCCAAACAAAGAAGCTGTTTTTTTCAATATACTTCTGTGATGTTTCTTTTATCCAAGGTTAATTAGAATTACTTCATCATAAAGTCTCTCAAACTTTCTGTAACTGCTGAAACATTGGTTTATGTGTATTTCTTCAATTCACTGGGAAGGACATAACATGCTCCTTCACGTCACCCCCCTTCAATAGACGGCCAACTGATAAGTCAACGTAATTATTCTGAAATCCTTTGAGTATTTTGACAAAAGCAGGAGGCTGTGGGGGTTGGTTTAAACGAGGGAGATTCTTATCTGAGCATATAGTCATTTTTATTCTGAACAGAGCCTATCAGACTTGCCCACTTACTCAACAATAGAGTACTTTCCATTAAAACACTTTTAAAATCAATCATAAATGTGTATAAAAAACCACAATGGTGCTTGCCAGCAAATTCTGGTCAAAGAGCAAATCACACACAAAAGATCACCAGGCTAGTGTGGTGAATAAAGAGTAAGAAGGAGTGAATGAACAGTGTGGAAGGAGAGAGAGGTTGGGATCGACAGAGATTAGATCAGGTGTTTTACTGTGCAGGAGAGTCTGCTCTCCAGCTTCATTATGCTAGAAGCTGTAAATCCATTGGGGGAGTTAATTCAATTTGAAGCACCATATAAAAGCATCATTTACTACAGCCTCGCATCCACTGCTGTTGGTCGATAGAGCCCTGGTACCTTAGTCAGATCTGTAGAGACTGGGAAAAAACAAAACTACAGCATACTACATAAAGGAGGATATGTGTACCTTTTCAAACACAATATGTGGCAGTGTGAATAGGTTGTTCAACACTGGCTTGCAGTGTTGGTATGTGAATATTACCCTGGATACCTTAGCTCTCAATACCCCACAAAGTCCTGGTCACAGACGAGTCAGCGAGATGCCCTCTTTTGAACTCTATGTCTCCCATTTTGTTGTGTGGATTGAAATAGTTTATGTGCAGCTGTGCCATTGCTCTGCTAATTCAACCTTCACACTCTACTCTTACTGATGGAATGTAAAATCAGTGAAGCTTGGCCACCAGGCCACGCATATATAGGCGTGAATCCTCCAACACTATATTGGCCAGTGTTTCAGTTTCATTGTCCAACCCCTGCATTTGAATGATTCTTTGATGAATAGAAAGTTCAAAAGAATAACATTTATTTGAAATATAATTTTTTTGTATCAATGTAAACGTCTTTACTGTCGCTTTTGATCAATTTAATGCGTTCTTAAAAATGTGATAACTTTTGAACGCAATGTGTTATCAGTTAATTTACTGAACTACCCGCATCACTTGATTGAATCAAATTGTCCAATGCCACAAGAGAGAGGATAGTTTCAGAAAGCATATTCATTTATTGCCTCCTCTCACTCTATTGTAAAGCTGTGTTCTCAATACAGAGATAAAATAGTTTGTTGTTGTTGTTGTTGTGCTGCACGCAACACTGGAAAAGTTCGGAAAACAGCGACACCACTAAAAAGTATTGATACTGTAAATGTAAACCATGAATGCATTGTATGTCACTTTGGATAATGGCACCTTCCAAGTGCATAATGAAAAATGTATTTAAGTTAGTAGTGTTTCTACTTTTAGCAAGTTATTATAACACTGCTGGGAGTATAACAATTTTATTTTTTGTTTTCTTTAAACCCCTATAGGATCACTGTATGCATGTGTTCCCGCAAGAATATCGGTCACGCTTTAAAATCAAGATCAAAACCTGATATCTGCTGCCTGGAAGCAGTGTGGAGAGCATGTGGACCCCAGGAGACATGAGTTTGTGGCGTATAGCACAGCAGTTTGGGTCACCTTGACCCAACTAGCAACAATGTCCCTCAGAGGATAGAAAACCCCCACTGTGTGTGCAGACTTCAGAATGTGTTTGTCTTATTTCTTCTAAACATGGTCACTGCCTGATGTTCAGCCAACCTAGATCAGGAGATCACAGGCTTTAAAAACTCCAAATTCACTGGCTCACTGCCTCAATCAAAAATCTTTTTTGTTTTTTTTTGTTTGGAGGGGCTGAGTCAGGGATGAGGTAAAATTGGATAAGTCCACAATCGCCTTTGTGAGTTTGTAGACTCTGCTTCTTAGTTGCACCCGATCCGGTGCCCTGACACACGAGAGGAGGATTATAGGACACTTCCATGAGGAGTGTAGTACTCATTAGGGCATGAGGTCAGGGTTGAGTGGTGAAGGACAGAGGGTATGTTACGGTGCAGTGGGCTAATATACCAAGTGAAAAGACTAGCAGCACAAATATTTCCTTGATAGTCAAGGCTGGTTTATTCTGATTATCAGGGATTGTGTACCAACCAGAATTGAATTGAGAATGCCTTTTTAAATTCCTGAAGTATAATTTAATTTTAATTGAGTTAAAGAGAACACTGAATTGCAAAGAGAACACTGAATTGCGTTTCAGATTTGTGGATTTATTATGTAACTAAATATTAAAGTCCCTGTAAAGTCAAAATTAAGTATGTGTTCTGAGTATGTCACACCACAGAAAAATGTGTTATTAGCCATCCAGCCAAATTTGAATGATAAAAAAAGCCGGCAAGTACATAAAATAAGCTATCAAAATCTTGAAAAAATGAGCATTATTCTCTGCTCTCAAACGCTGGGGGCGTGTCCGCTGGCTGCGCTGAAACCACGCCCACTAGCGGGAAAGCTGTCGACGGCGATATTAGGTGATACTGCTTTCTGGACGGGAGGATGAACGCTGGCGGGGGATAGTCGTTTCGGCCCCGTTCACCAGAAACAGCGGATTATCAGTGAATCCCAGTTGTCTCTGAGGAAAGTTTATAAAACGATCCTGTGTAAAATGATCACTACAGAGGCGGGTGTTGGCGGTGATCCTCAGCTCTTCATCAAGGTTGGCTCTACACAAAATTAATCCACCTCTTCTTGATGTGATCGTTTTTAGGAAATTTAAATAAAGACACCGATCTGTTTTGTATATGATCGCATCCAGTAGCCTATATGCATTTCCGTGTTGAAGGCATAGCTAGCTAGCAAACAGTAGGCTGTAGTAACTAATAGTACTGACAGTAACTCGCGTTTGAGCGGCGAATGCGAATGGGGTCGGGAGAGATCAGCCTCAGTGGCCTCGGTCTGTCATCAAGTAGGGGCGTGTCCACAAGCTCATGGGCTCCAGTGCGTCATCGAGCCCTGTTTTACCCCCGCCCAAAAAATCCGTAAAATAGCAATGGTGAAAAACTGTTTAACGGTCTAACTCCGCATTTCAGTACTTCACAGTTCACAGTCTTTGTAATATGTTTTAGCAATACATTTGTAACATTTATAATGTGTTTAGAATTTTTTTGTAGAATTGCCTTTACAGGGACTTTAAAAGATATAATCTGAAATTTCTATTCCATAAGAATCTAAACATAAAAAAACAAAAATAAGTAAAAAGCCTTAACTGAAATAAAATAAAATATAAAAAGCTTAAATGCTAGTTGTCATGGCAAATTTCCTAATTTTTGTTTAGATACTAAAGTAACTAAAATGCACTGCTGTAGTTAAAAAATGTGATTTAAGTGACTTTGAATGTGGTATGGTTGTTGGTGTCAGATGGGCTGGCCTGAGTATTTTAGAAACTGCTGATCTACTGGGATTTTCATACACAAACATCTCTAGAGTTTACAGAGAATGGTCATAAAAAGAGAAACTATCCAGTGAGTGGCAGTTCTGTGGGCGAAAATGCCTTGCCTTGTTGATGCCAGAGGTCAGAAGAGAATGGCGAGACTTCAAGCTGATAGGCAACAGTTACTCAAATAAGCACTTGTTATAAACGAGATCTGCAGAAGAGCATCTCTGAATACACAACACGTCAAACCTTGAAGCAGATGGGCTACAGCAGCAGAATACCACACTGGGTGCAACTCCTGTCAGCTGAGATCACAAAACTCAGGCTACAATTCGCACGTGCTCACCAAAATTGGACAATAGAAGATTGGGAAAATGATGGATCCATCCTGCCTTGTATCAACGGGCTGGTAGTTCAGGCTGCTGGTGGTGGTGTAATGGTGTGGGGGATATTTTCTTCCTTTCAATTAAGCATTGTTTAAATGCCAATTGTTGCTGACCATTTCCATCCCAACATGACATCATGACTTTTGCGTAAACAGACACGCCACTTTCAAGTCAAGTGGCGTGTTATCTATACGCATTTTGAGATATCCGCGTGTATGCGTGTATGTCTACGCCATTAATGTCCAAGTGATTCCGCGTATATGTACACGCCATTAAATTTCCGAGCGAAACGAAGCAAAATGTAGATTTACATCTGGGGAGCGATATTTTTTTTTCCCTTGGATGGCAGGGGAACACTCATAAATGCTATTAACCCCAGTGACGGGTAGGTTTAGGGACGGGGTGGAGGTAGGTCATATATTTATATATACAGTAATAACGTTAAGTCAACTGCGTTCATAAACACGCTGAAAAGCGATTGTGCGTGTTGATAGCACGCCAAAAATGGAAATACGAATTGGCGTGTCATACACACGCAATTTTATGAGATCAGTCTGTCCATCCTGTCCATCCACAGTGTACTCGTCTTTTGATGGCTACTTCCAGCAGGATAACGCGGCATGTCACAAAGCTCAAATCATCTCAAACTGGTTTCTTGAACACTACAATGAGTTCACTATACTCAATGGCCTCCACAGTCTCCATATTCTCATCATGAATGCACAGTTGACAAATCTTCAGCAACTGCGTGATGCTATCATGTCAAAATGGACCAAAATCTCTGAGAAATGTTTCCAGCACCTTGTTGAATCTATCCCATTGAGAATTAAGGCAATTCTGAAGCCATAAGGGGGTCCAACCCGGTAGCAATGTGTACCTGATAAAGTGGCCAGTGAGTGTGTGTGTGTGTATATATGTATGTATATATATATATATATATATATATATATATATATATATATATATATATATTCATATATATTCTATCTATTTAAAAAAGTGAATAAAAATGATAAAAACACAACAAAATTACCAATACTTTAACTAAAATTGAAATCTAATTCAGATTATTAACAAATAATTTAATTTGTATTATTTCAGTCTTTTCTTCTTGCTCTCGTTTTCAGTAAGTACATATTCAGTATAAATTAAAAGCCTGAAGTCCATTGTGAACTGTGGTGTAGCCAAAGCTAAGTAGACCAACCAGCCATTCTAATTCTAAGCTAATGACTCTGGACCCTCAGTAGACTTCTGCCTGCAGTCCTGAAGTTTATATTCCTCTCTTTAGAGTGCCAGAGTCCTTCATCCATGCTTGGCCTGGAAAGTTTTAAATATGGACGACCTGATTTCTGCCTTCAGTGACCCTGGAGAGACCCCTGATTCTATTCTACCAGGGACCTTTCTCCGTCTCCCAGTTTGACATTATTACAATGGAAATATGCAGAGCACTTTATCATTCATGTGAAACACCGTTTATGACCTACGCAATCCCTCATTACTCATTTACATGTAAATGATTTAACATTCCCTCACTACCCTCCATTTTTTTTTTTTCATTTTTGCCAGCCACCAGGCGTCTTTTTATTTCTTTTTAAGGGCGCTTTATATATTTTAAGGTGATAACCAATGTGAGCGGATAATTGAAATCAAATCAAAGTATGTGAGCAAGAGGTATATGCAATGATTTTATATAACTTGTTAACCGATGCATAATTTTCTATAGAGAGAATGAACTTGTGAATGTATAATATCTGTACAAAACTGTGTAACTTTGCCTAACTGTGTAGACATAATTCACTGAATGTATCCTGTAGCATGACATCTCTTTAGGAGCCTTTGTTGTTGTTTTTTCTAAAAGCTTTGGATTGAGAAATCATCTTCAATGATGGATGCTACAGTAAAAGCAAGGACATTTCTTAAAAGTGATTTCCCTAAATGTCACTCAAACTTCCCCCTACATTTACCAATGGACACTCCTTACCCAACTTTGATAAAATGCATAATTTCTAACACCGAACTCTTTAAAGTGCCTCTCAGGCATTCTTTCCCTTAACAAAGCAGACAGTGAATTGCTTCTTTCTGAGAGCAGCAGTTCTGTCTCTCAAGCTGGTTGAGGTACTGTTGCAGGACACACAATTACAACCTCTTCATACTCATGGCTGCCTGTCTCAGTGCTTGAGCTTTTCTTACATGCCACAGTTGCAGGCCACAACTATTCATTAATTACAGGGTTTTATATAAAATGTGAAAATGTGTTGGCTGGTGTCATTAGTGTTTCAATCCTAGTCTGGAGCTGTCAGCACCCTGCATTATTCACACAAGATGTGTTAAGCTTTGGCAATCCTCAGTCTTGGCATGCTGCTAAGCTCTGGTATCCCTCAAGAGGAGAGCAAGAGAGGAAGAAGCCAGCAGCTTGAAAGCACTTCATCATGGATTTATCAATGAGGTGAGAATGAATATATAGAATATACAATTATGCGAGATACACACTGTATGATTTTAGCCCTGATACTCTTTCGCCAACAGCTTTGTGGTGATTACCAACAAATGCCCGACATCGGAGGGAAATTGGTGCTAGTTCACATTAGTGACAATCGCGTAGTATGTATTATCAAAGACATGATCTGAGACCAGTGTCAACTCGCCGTTGATGCCCGTGAGATATTTAGCACCTGTCTGCAAGTCATGCAGTGTGAAATGTGTTTTGACTGGAAATTATATCGGCGATGACCTACTGTGAATGAAAGAGCAAGATACAGGGCAAGGTAAAGTACAGGGGAAGGAGTCATAAACCTGCATCAAAATATCATCAAGCATGGCTTCTGAACGCAATAGTTCTCTCCTTCATATTCTTGTTTTTTTTTTTTTTCGTTTTTCCGCCGGACATCAGTTCACAGACAACATGTGTTGCAAGCTTCTTGCGGGATACCATTTCTAAAAGTAAGAAATCTTGCACAAACTCCTGCCTCAAGCATGATCTTAAATTATTTCCTGCATCCCTTCTTTTGTGTGTTTGGTTGTGAGACGTAGTTTGTAGACCAGGCAAAGATGTTGGCGATTCTTTGGATTGAAAAGGTAGGTAATGTGTGATCCCGTCACAGATCCGTTGTGTAATGTGCAAACATCAGTCGTGTACTGTGATAAGAAACAGCAATCTGACGACTTTGGCCCTGTCCCAAAGGGCACACTTCATGTGCACTTGCGGTCTTGTAGACTTACATTGGCTGCTGTGTGTACCAGATCATTTGTCATTTTAGGTTACAGAAGGGTGCTCGGCGAGGGCTCCCTTTGCAGCCAATATGTGGTCTTAATCCGCACTTTTGCCGAGCCCGCAAACCCTGAAACATGAATCTCAGGATGGGGTGAAAGAAATCTTTTCTTGCTCCATTTGTGCTCCACATGATAAGCCACCCATATGATAACATTCTCTAAACCTAACCTAACAATCTACTAATGAGATTTAGCTGACATGTATAGTTGGAAATTAATTAGTTGTTTGAAATGTATTTGCAAAGTTACTTAAAGTTAGTAGAATGTACAAAGTGAACTATCGAAATAAAGTTTAACCCACTTTTATATGGGGAATTGCTTAAGTCGGTTTAGCACTGCACGATTGAATTAATGACAGTTTAGAGTTTGCTTTGCTGTATTTTTTTTTTACTTTTAGGAAAAAAAAATCCGCTAATGGGCTGTGCATTTACAATTTGTTAATTTTGAAAGAATTCTTTATTTGACAGATAGTGTTTCATTCGTGGTTTCCTGGCCACGCATGTGCAACATCCTTTCAACAACTGCACTCAAATATGGTTAAGAGAGCTTTGAAATCATTCTGAAGCGCATGAAATGATTTTATGCTTAAAACATTGATGTATTTCCAAGAAACACATTTGAAGTGCAGTAAAAAAAATAAAATTGGTAACATTAGTGCTTCTTAAGGTAATTTCTATCTGTGGTTAAAACACTCTTTACTTCAAACAAGAAAAGGGCCTTTTTTGGCCTTTTCAAATGTCAGTGCTACATGAGGTGTAATGGCCTGAGTAGAGCACATAATGAAATAAGCACCTCTGAGTATTGAATACAAGATTTTGCTTCACTGAGTTACAACACGTTCTCTTTAGAGGAAAACAGCACTCATTTGTATGGAAAAGGTCCGTGACTACGAAACACTTAACATCCTCTTAGCCTAATTGTATTTATCAAATGAAAAATATACCAATGCACATCAATTCACCAAATTTCTATGAAACTTCTATGGCTTCAGTAACTTGTATGCACTGTACCAACAAAAATGATGATGAATTTCATATGAATTTCAAAGGCAATTGAGAATGCCACCTACTGAAAAACTTTCAGCTCCAAGGGCAGCTCCTGTATCGAATTAGAAATCTTTTTATTTGCACAAAATGTCATAGGGAATTACTTTGAATTAAATCTAAAGTTCAGAAATGTGCCTAATGGTTCTAGACTGTCTGTTTTTGGGCCTTTTTGCCACTTTAATATTTACCACTCACAGGCCTCTAGCAAAGAGAAGCAAAGCAGTTGAACTATCTTTTAACACATTAGAGATTCTAAGGGGGGAACCATGAATATTTAATGTTGTGATCACTTAGCCAAAGGTTTATGCGGTTTTGTTGAATACGTGTGGATGGATTGTCAACGCCGAGTAAATAAATATGAACAAACAGCAAGAAACATAGTCTGGATGCAAAAAATCAATGCGTTTAGGCCAGAAGCCAGAATCAGTCTCCTTTCTCTGTGGCAAACCATATACCCCACAATGATTATTCCTCAGAGATGAGCAATAACACTTCCTGTGCACTCTATAGCATCTGTCTCATAGTCTGGTGCATTGCATCAATGATGTATGAGGAGATGGCATCGAGGGAGGTTTATACCGTAGGCATGAAAGATTCATAAATGTCATTCAAAACAGAATATTAGACAGCCACCACAAAAAGTCTACACACCATTTAGAGAGGCACTGTTACAATGAGAGAAGCCTTTTGTCACCTATAGAGGCTTGTGGCTTGAGCTATTTTCGGTCGTGCTTAATGGACTTGTGAAAGGTTTGAATATAAGTGAGCAACTCAACCTCAGTGGGCTTCCTCTGATTGCATCCACAAGCTCAGGAAAAAATGGCAATTGGGGTGGACAATTAACCTTTAGATCTCGGCTCTGATTGGTTGACTTGTGGTTTGACCTTTAAATGTAAGTTTAAGGGGGATAGTGGGACAGCTGTTTGCTTTTAATACATCAGTAAACACACAGAAACCAGGTCTTGCCCCAGTGGTTTACAAACACATCAGCCGTATTAATGGCTCATTATGAACTTTGTTGATGACATGCAGCATGCCCTGTAATGTTTTCCTTGCTGTGATCTCAATGCGAGGTGCATGTGTCTGTGGTGTCAGCATACAAGACATCCTGCTGCAACAGTGGATTTTTCTCAGAGGAGGCGTGACCATAATTGAAAGGATACAAATAAACGTAAATAATAAAGGTAACACTTTAGAATACTGTATCTTACTTACTGCATAACTAATAAGGAATTATTGAAGAACTAAGTAATTCTTCATTAACTACTTCTTCACTGCTGTTAACTACTAAGGGAGATGTGTTAACTAATCAGTATGTATAATTTTATGATTGTGTGAAGTTACAGTTAGTTAATCAATAACTAATGAAATCTGTCATACCTCCTGAAGAACTACTACTAATTATCTACTAATTAAGGTTCAAGAAAAATAACTAAGAAGTAACTAATGAACAGTCTTACAAAACTAACCTCAGATTAGTTTATTTTATTTTATATACAGTACTGTGTGTGTCTGTTTTCCTCAGCATAGAATGCCATTGATTAAATTCATGTATTTTAGGCAACAACTGAGGGGAACTGAAAATATAGGGAACTTATTAGTAATTAATAAAGAATTACTAGATAATTCTTCAGGAATTACTTAGAACCTGAAACAAAATTCTAAAGCGAAAATATAGGGAACCCCTTAATAATTAATAAAGAATTATCAAATAACTATCCAGGAATTAGGCTACTTATAACCTGAAACAGTATTCTAAAGTGAAAATATATAGGGAACTTAGTAATTAATAAAGAATTACAAGATAATTCTTCAGGAATTACTTATAACCTGAAACAGTATTCTAAAGTGAAAATATAGGGAACCCATTAGTAATTAATAAAGAATTACCACATACTTCTGACTCAAATAAAACTTACTGTAAAAAAAACTATTAACGTAATCATCTATAACCTTTCTAAAATACACTACAATGACTCGTTTAAGCTACATGATATCTTCCTTTATTTCAGATGATATTTTGTTTTAACATGTATACTGCCTACATTTAAACTCGTTTAACAAACATTTTAAAATCCAAAAGTTAAACCTTTAAAAGTAATTCAGGTAATCAACTGTTCTTGTTTCCACGATAGTGGTGCTGGATCTCTTGCCGGAGCTGGGCTCGTGTTCAGCGGGGAAACTGCTTTAACTTCATACCGCCGCCCTGCATTTCACTCATAGCCGAAATATGCTGTGACTGACTCCATAACCTCCCCATAAACAAACAGTGCACAGCTCTAAGAACGTATTTTAACATCTGATGTAAATAGATTTACTATCTTTATGAATAAAACAATTAGTTTTAAGCAAGGGATCAGGCGTTTCCATCATGCAAAAAAGACCGACTCCTTAGCTATAGGCTAACTGACCTCGTGTCCTTGTATGTTGCCTTGTATAAAATAAAATGATTTACAGGACAGTAATGATTTTATAGATTAAATAAAACGTCTTGCATCACCAAATCACTGTAAAATGTAGACTACCGTGATATTGCCGGAACTTGAATGGTGCAAAATAAGTTTAAAATGTATAAGAACTAAATATAATATTATGCTTTTTACTTTAAGTACTTTAAAAATGAATTACCTTTGTACTTTTAAGGTAATTTTGAAAATGGCCTAATTATAATTTTACCGGAGTAATATTTTATTGTGTGTATCTGTACTTTTACTCAAGCACTTGATTTGTGTACTTCCACCACTACAATGCTAAAAAAAAAAAACTGGATTATTGTAGTGACTACTGTGTATGACTGTTCATTAGTTACTTCTTAGTTATTTTTCTTGAACCTTAATTAGTATATAATTAGTAGTAGTTCTTCAGGAGGTATGACATATTTCATTAGTTATTGATTAACTAACTGTATCTTAACACAATCATAAAATTCTATTACATACTGATTAGTTAATGACCTACTTAGTTAATTACCTACTAATTCTTCAATAACTACTTATTAGTTATGCAGTAAGTAAGATACAGTATTCTGAAGTGTTACCAAATTAATATATATTGGGGGTAGAGTTAGTGTAAGGGATAGAATATACAGTTTGTACCATATCTTATCTTTGGTCGCCCACTCCTCCTTGTTCCGTGGACGTGACCGAATAGAGCGAAATTTGGAAGTCGTTCTGTTTTCATTCGGACCACGTGTCCAAATCCAAGCCTCTTTTTCTGAATTTGCTGCACCACATCAATTTCTATCCCCAACTCTCTTCTAATGTCGACGTTTCTTATTCGCTCTCTTCTTGTCACCCCTTGGCTTTTCCGTAAGCAATTCATTTCAAACACTCTCAGTTTAATCTTATCACCACACGTGTGGTGAAATGCAAAACTTGAACTCCATATGGAAATATAAAGACATTTCCAGATCAACCCTGTATCACATGAAATACGTTCTGAGGAAACTATTTTGCAAATCGCAATTACGTTACATGCCAACATATAAGCAGTGCCATTACGTTGGTCCTTAACGTAATATAGCCAATCTATTGCAGTGCTATTATGTTTGTCCTGAACATAATACATCAAAAGCAGGTTTCTTTTCACACGTTGCAGCACAAAAACGAATCGGTTACCTAACGTAACCTCGGTTCTCTCTGGATGAGGGAACGAGTATTGCGTAAGCTAGCTTACGCTACGGGAAAGATTCATCTTTTCTGAGAAATTGAAGCCAAAAAATTATCCTATAATTTTGTATCCATTGTCAACGCAGTTCAGCTGCAGCAGACCAAGAGCGGGCTAGCTAGCAGCTCATTGGTTCGCTCACAGAGAACTGCTTAAGCCTATGAGGAGACGCAGATGAACTGTCGGCCAATGAGAGTCTGACCTGCTCTCATTGCGTCAGAGCCCGCCGAAACGGGCGTGGTCAGAGAGTATATCTTGGCGTCCCAGGCTGTCAACTCTGGTTTTTCATAGAATGAAGCGAGAACGCTAGTAGCACAAGCACGGCCAGGAACGCAACACTCGTTCCCTCATCTAGAGAGAACCGAGGTTACGTTAGGTAACCGATTCGTTCTCTTACGAGAGGTTCTCTCGTATTGCGTAAGCTAGCTTACGCTACGGGAACACCTGGTCAACGCCGTGCGTGCTAAGCATCCACTACAAGTCCCAGGGGAGACCCCGGGGGGCCCTTATAAGTGGGAATAAATATATGTACATGTGACAAAAGCCAGCAGAGCGGGCCGGTGATTGTGTCGTACATAAGCACATGAGAGAGAGGGACAGAGTGAACCGGTCTGTGTGAATAACTCCCTATAGTGCAGCTCAACCAGAAGAGCTGTAACCTACTAGACTGCTAATAGTTTAGCCTGCAAGGCAGGAACTTCCAGGTTGTAAAATCTGACAAAGGTGGAGGGGGAAGCCCATCCCGCTGCCACACAAATGTCGTGAATGGAAATTCCGCTGGACCATGCCCACGATGAGGCCATGGCTCTAGTGGAATGAGCCCTGATGCCCAGAGGACATGGCAGGTCTTTTGATGCGTATGCGGCTGCAATGGCATCAACTATCCATCTTGATAGAGTCTGTTTCGAGGCGGCCAACCCTTTGGTGCGCCCACCGAACGAAAAGAAAAGCTGCTCGGATCGTCTGACCGGAGCAGTGCGAGTAATGTATAATCTCAGGGCCCTGACCGGACACAGGAGATTAGCGTCAGATTCGCTATCGGATGCAGGCAGAGCCGATAGGGAAATAACTTGTGCCCTGAATGGGGTACCAATCGCTTTTGGGACATAACCATGTCTAGGTTTGAGAACGACTAAGGAGTCATTGGGCCCAAACTCGAGACAGGAAGCGCTAGTGGACAGCGCGTGAAGGTCCCCCACACGTTTTACTGATGCGAGCGCGAGCAGAAAAACGGCTTTGAGCGAAAGGTATTTGAGGTCCACGGTGTTTAACGGTTCGAATGGGAGGGCTTTCATAGCTTCGAGAACTATGGAAAGGTCCCAAATCGGCACAGAAGGGGGGTGTGCGGGGTTCATCCTTCTAGCTCCCCTGAGGAAGCGGGTGACCAAGTCGTTTTTGCCCAGTGACTGGCCGCGCCGGGGTTCAACAAGCGCTGCGACGGCTGACACATACACCTTGAGAGTGGACGGGGACCTGCCCTTGTCCAGCATCTCCTGGAGGAAAACTAACAAGGAAGGAACCTCGCATGACCGTGGGTCCAATTTTCTGTCGGTGCACCATTTAGAGAACACAGACCATTTAGACGCATAGAGCCTTCTAGTAGAAGCCGCTCTAGCCTGCATGATCGTGTTTAACACTAGTCGTTGATCACCCACGCATGTAGCGCCCAGCGCTCTGGGTGGGGATGCCAGATCGTGCCGCGAGCTTGGGAGAGGAGATCTGCTCTGACTGGGATGGGCCACGGGGCTGTCAGTGACAACTGAGTGAGCTCCGGGAACCAAGTCTGACCCTCCCAAAGCGGGGCTATGAGGAGCACCGAGTGGCGTGTTTCCCTGATTCTCTGAAGCACCTGTGGTAGCAGAGAAACCGGAGGGAAAGCATAAAGCGGGCGGCTGGGCCAGGTCTGGGCTAGCGCGTCCACGCTTTTTGTGAAAAATATTGGGCAGTGGGTGTTCTCCTCTGAGGCGAAGAGTTCCACCTCTGCTCTGCCGAATATCCGCCATAGCTTTTGAACTGTAAAAGTGTGCAGGGAACATTCCCCGGGGGGAATGGGGTTCCTGGACAGACTGTCTGGACCGTCGTTCAGATGGCCCGGCACGTGCGTCGCTCTGAGCGAGAGCAGGTGACACTGAGACCAAACTAAGATGCGTTCTGTCAGCCGGAAGAGATTCCTGGATCTGACTCCGCCCTGACGGTTTAGATAGGAGACCACGGCTATATTGTCCGAACGGATCAGCACGTGGTGATTGTGAATGCGCGGGAGAAAGCGCGTGAGCGCGTTCTCGACCGCCAACATCTCCAAACAGTTTATGTGTAGGAGGCTCTCTTGAGCTGACCAGGGGCCGAAGGCCGGTGAGCCCTCGCAGACCGCACCCCAACCCCTGTTGGATGCGTCTGTCGAGATGACTTTTCGGCGAGAAAAAAGGTCCCCATGGAAACGCCCCGCTTAAACCATTCTGCCACAGTCCATGGCTGCAGAGCTGTGATACAGGTCTGCATTACCTTTATCAGCTGGCGGCCCGTGGTCCACGCACGGTGAGACACACGGCTCTTCAACCAGAACTGAAGCGGGCGCATGCGCAGTAACCCCAGCTGGAGCACCGCGGAGGCTGAGGCCATGTAACCCAACGCCTTCTGAAAAGTTTTCAGAGGTGTGAGTCTGTTCATCTGAAAAGATGCGGCGAGACACTGAACACGGCGCGCGCGCTGTGTTGACAGACGAGCCGTCATCGTGACCGAGTCTAGCTCTATACCCAAGAAGGAGATAGTCTGACTGGGATGTAGTGCGCTCTTTGTCCAGTTGACAGAGAGGCCCAAAGCTTTCAGATGGTCGAGGAGAACTGTACGATGAGACAGTAGCTCTCTCTGCGATTGTGCCAAAATCAGCCAGTCGTCCAAATAGTTCAGTATTCGCAGCCCCTGACTCCGGAGGGGGGCGAGCGCCGCATCCATGCACTTCGTGAACGTACGGGGTGCTAAGGATAGGCCAAACGGAAGGACGGTGTATTGATAAACCTGGCCTTCGAAGGCGAAACTTAATGGCCTGTGAAGGGGATTTATCTGAATCTGAAAGTAAGCATCTTTCAGATCTAGTGAAATGAACCAGTCCCCCTGGCGCACGTGCGTGAGGAGTTTCCTGATCGTGAGCATTTTGAACGGTCTCTTCATGAGAACTTTGTTCAGAAATCTGAGGTCTAAGATTGGTCTGAGGCCGCCGTCTTTCTTGGGGACAAGGAAATAACGGCCGTAAAACCCCGACTCGCTCATAGACAGAGGAACTCTCTCTATAGCACAATAGTTTTGCTATCTCTGAACGGGGCAGCGTCACTGCTTCTGGGTTCACAGTAGTTTCTAGCCGCGCTCGAAAACGTGGAGGGCGACGGTGAAACTGTAAACGATAGCCTAGCCTTATTGTTTTTAGCACCCACTGGGAAATTCCCGGAATAGCTTCCCACGCTTTGAAGCGTAACGCTAGGGGGTGAATGGCTACCTGGTCCCCGTCGTTGCACATAGGGGGCTGCGTGAGCGCGCTCATATTGTTTATGACAGCGGGACTTACACTTAGAGAGGAGTTTATGGGCCGTGTAACAGAGTGAGCAGAGGGGGGATGCGCACACGGGCTCGTGGGCGCGCTTATGCACTCTGAAACTCGAGCGGGTTGGAACCGCTTTATGAGAGTGGACTCTGTGTGAGACACGGGGACTGAAGTGCTTTTGTGTATGAGTGAACACAGTGTTGTGGGCACATTTTCTACACAAGAGGCTTTTATGCTCTTTTTGAGATTTCTCTGGGTCGCCGTGAAAACGGCGTTTTCGCTCATGCAAGCGGGAAGGGAGACCGGCTTGATAATGGCGGTGTACACTGCTGTAGTAGCCGCGTGAGCGGGGAGGGGACCAATCGAGTCCGAGGCGTTCGACGGCCTGTGAGAGGAGGCGCACTAATTCCTCCTCGATTCTAGCGCGGGTCCCAGAGGATTCTCGGGCCGAGGAGGCGTGAGAACCGGACCATTCCTCACTATCTGAAGCGAGAAGCGAACAGGTTTCCTTGAAGTCCGCGGCGTCATCGGAGGTTACAGAGCGGCCACTCGGCGGCAACTGTACATCCGGAAGCGGCGGAGAAGGAGAGCGGGAGGCGACAGGCTCCAGCGGGATGAACGCTTCTAGCTGGGGTTCCGGCGGCCTCTGAGAGCGGCGTTTCTTCTTCCGCGGCGAAGTCAGAGGCGGCGCGGAAGCAACTTTAGTGGCCTGAAGTCGAGCCCGCAGGGTCGACAACGGCATCTCCTCGCAGAGATCGCAGCCGCCATCGGCGAGGGCGAGCTCGGCGTGCTCCAATCCGAGGCAGAGAGCGCAGATGACGTGGCGGTCTCCAGTCTCGAGGGGAGCGCGGCAAGAACCGCAGGAGGATTTACGAGACATCTTTAAAAAGACGCTCGGCTCTTTTAGAAACACTACTAAATAGGAAGCTTTTGTAAAAAGGATACAAATCCGTCGGATGGCGCTAGCTCGCAGGATGGCTGAAGGTGGCGAAGACGGCCGGCTTCCTCAGTCTCCCAGATGCTCGCTAGAGTTGCCTTTCCAACGACGGCGGCTTCTCTCAGGATCAGCAGATGCGTGTAGCTCGCTGAAGAAATGAAAAATCAGAGTTGACAGCCTGGGACGCCAAGATATACTCTCTGACCACGCCCGTTTCGGCGGGCTCGGACGCAATGAGAGCAGGTCAGACTCTCATTGGCCGAGAGTTAATCTGCGTCTCCTCATAGGCTTAAGCAGTTCTCTGTGAGCGAACCAATGAGCTGCTAGCTAGCCCGCTCATGGTCTGCTGCAGCTGAACTGCGTTGACAATGGATACAAAATTATAGGATCATTTTTTGGCTTCAATTTCTCAGAAAAGATGAATCTTTCCTGTAGCGTAAGCTAGCTTACGCAATACGAGAGAACCTCTCGTAAGAGAACGTAATTTATTTACGTATGAACAAATCTACCGACGTAGAAATGTGTACGTATTACTATTTATGCATAATCGTGGCATAAATGTTTTGACTATTGCATTCACACTTTTCAAGAATACACTTTTAACCTTAAAAATACCTTGTTTAACCATTTTGTAGTATAGTGTATTTACACAAAAAGCATTTTCTCCAATAAAACACAACATACTGATACATTCACAAAAGACACATTTTATTTGGATGTAATCCAAATCCAAGAATCCATACGTTGTTTGCAAGAAACAGATCCAAATTCAGCCTTTTATCCAGTGATCTTCATCTTCATTTCTCAGCAGCGACCGCAAACGTCAAATCTATCCCGCGCTGGTGATGAATTCAAATAAAAAAAAAAAACGCGCCTTCAAGAAGCGTTACGACATGTTTTATGGCCGTGATATCAAACGCTCATTGGCTCTCGTCTGCCTCGTCACAGATTGCGACATGCCGTGTTTCAGTCGGTGTAGTACATTTGAAATGGAGAAGCGCGTCTTCTTCATAATTGTGTTAGCCTACGTATTTTTAAGGAATGGTTATGGGTAGGTTTAGGGGTAGGAGTAGGATTAGTGGCTCAAAATATTCTTTAATGCTATATTGATAATAAAACTGCCATTTACCTAGCTACACATCTCTGTCCATTACGTTTTATCCTTTTTATATTCTGTATAAAATGGATATGTTTAGGTTTTGGGAGTAGGATTAAGGGATCTTGTTACATTTATCTTTACAGTGAAAGTATACAGATATCTTTAGGATATGAAATATACGTAAATAGTTAACGTTTTGTAGCTGTAAAAATGTAATGTTACGTTTAAATGTTGCAAATACGTCAATATTATACGTTTCAGCATCTATCCAAACGTACAAAAACGTACGTTTTCTATCTTTGAAAATAACGTATTAATACCTACGTATTAACAATGAGACCAGGCTACTGTATTAGGTTAAGGGCCAACGTAATAGCACTGCTTATATGTTGGCATGTAACGTAATTGCGATTTGCAAAATAGTTTCCTCAGAACGCATTTCATGTGATACAGGGTTGTTCCAGATTTACAAAAATAAAAGTTTATGAAGCCTTGGTACTCAACTATTGTATAATTCAGAAACATGGACACTAAGAGAAGCAGACAGACAAATTGTACATTGGTGTCTGAAATTGAAGTTTTTACTTAAAGCTGCAGTCCGTAGCTTTTTTGGGGTTAAAAATGATCCAAAATACATATTTGAGAAAATACATAACCAGCCAGTGTTCAAAACTATCTGCTTGCCTTAGCTCGATTCAAAGCGGTAAGCTTGTAATGTTTTTAATTCCAGTGGTACTGGTGGATTTCCGCCGGAGATTCGAGCATGTCTTTGCGTCTCTCAGAGCACTTGATATAATTAAACTTATCAATTTGATGGCGGATCCAGAAAGGTTCAAACGACAAATCACCAGTGACAACTGATTCACCCGCTGTAAAATACAAAAAAAAAAAAAAAAAAAAAAAAAAAGATACTGCAACCGGACCCATGCGAAAACAAGGATACATATCGGAAGGACATTACTTGTAGTCACGCAATGCTGACGTTGTTAACATTAACAATTTGAGAACAAAGTAGAATTTGCACAGTTTTGCGTGATATGATAAGCGATTGTTAGATTTAATCAGCGCGATTTACTGCAATGTCAGAACCAGAACAAAACTGGATGTTACTTGTTCAGATGACATTTTCCGGTGAAAATTCTTATGTTGGTCATACTTCCAAAAATAATAATCTGTGATTGCGAATGCCAGTATCCACACCAGCGCGGTGACTGACAGCCGAACACTCTCCTCAAACATTGTGTTCATCCGCGCTGTGCAGTGTCGAAGTACAACTCACATAAAGTTGATAATTCCGCGAATAACTGCAATTGCAGATTTCGAAAAAAGATGGCGACAAACAGGAAAAACTGCGGACTGCAGCTTTAAGCCGTACTTTCTATGTGTGGATTTACAGTTCGAGGGCCAAGAGAATAAAAATTTATAGAACACTGGGAAAAGGCAGATGAATATGTAATGATATATTTTCTATCAATCTTGATGAATATTAATCTCAAGGGAGCAACATACACCAGAATATATACGGTGTAACAATGTATGTGCATGCAAAAGAATATCAGAGAAAGAGTTGATAGAAGTATGAATTTTGTATGCACATGTAAGCATTTTGTTTCTGTCTGCTTAACTCTCCTGTTGAGTTCCTTGCTCAGAGTTGCTCTATAATTCATGGATGAAGAGTCAGCACTAGGGGATTACCATCTACAAACCAGGGATCAGATGTTCAAGTCGTTAGTGCTGCACATGCAAATAAACGGATGATGCGACTGTAGCTTTGGATTTGCAACCAATGACAAACAACAACAAACAGTCTGTCCTCAAGAGACAGGGCAGAAGAGAGAGAAAGAAAGTGGAAGAGAAAGAGCCATTCATTTTAGTCATATCCACTAACATATTAATAAAGGAGGAGGCCAATATCATAAAATATTGATGCCCTCGTCCTGTAGCTGGAGAGCTGACTTGTTTTTTCTGCAGGTTATGCTTTATGATTTAATATTGAATAAATGTCTATCAATATTGGATCCAATACTTCTCTCCATCTGCTCTTAACAGTGCTGAGCTGTGCTTTTAGGTGCCGTCACCAGCCGAGGAATGGGAATTTCCATCATTCCCACCTCACCAAATCTTTCTTGCAGCGCCCCGTGACCTTCACATCATTCAGACAGTCATTAGGTGGAATTAGCAGTGGCAATTAACCTTTCACAGATCACAGGAAGGGAGAGTCACAAAATGTGTGTGAGGACTGCATGATGTCTTCACGTGTCACTTTGAGGATGCAGACATTATGAAGCTATTAAGAACCAATTAGGGAACAAATATTTCTTGAAGGTACAAGAGGTCTGTCCTTGTTCACTACATTATTTTGCAGAAAAATGGGGCTAGTTGTCACAATTGATATGCTGAAGATAGCTGGAGATGTATGACAGATATGTATGGGTTTTTTTAGCTTGGAGGGTTGGGTGTTGGCATGACTGATCAAACGGTAGCACAGCCTGGCTAAAGACTGAGGAATGAGAAGCAATCTGAGGACAGGAGGAAAGGGCTTTGATGAAACAGATTTAGACTAATCTATCGCTCTGCTCAGTCTCGACCTGTTATTCTTGCACCAAATGAGATCTTAATCACCACATCGATTACCACCTTATTTGTCAGAGAACAAACAAATGATCCGGCATGCATCAGAGAGGATGATTTTGAGCTAGTGCAAAAAGAATGCAACATAAAATGGATGATTTCATAGTATAGGATATTTGTATTGTTTTTCTTATAAGACAAATCTTAGGATTTTTCTTATGATCTTCTGATTTAAATATAAAGTAAGGTGTTAGTTGTATTTAGTACACATTTGTTCCAATTTAATGCGTTTACTCCAGTGATCATGATTGGATTGTGTCATATAAATGTTTATCTATTTTTATAAGAATAATTGAACCTTTCTGGAAAAAAAAGTGAAATGTTTAGTTGATAATGGCTCCAATATGTCACCCAAATAAAATTCTCCATACAGTCAATTTATCCTTAGGCAACAATTAGATCACATATGTCCAATACGGTGCTCTGCACATGACATGCGGACAAAAGTATATATCATGGCCACAAGTTGTAAGCACAGGTGAGACCACCTGCAAGGCATTTCTGCCTGACGCACTTCCGCCAGTGCCTTTGGTCCGGCTGCAGGGTCGTCAGCCGGGAGCCACCCTTCACTGATGTTTCGCTCCTTTAATCCCGGAACACCTCAGGGTGGTGGAGCAGCGACAGGGACGTCTCCCTGCCGCCCCCTGCAGCAAGCCTTAGGATCCGTCTTTCTCCCAAGCCTTGTCCTTTCTACGGAGCCAGAGCCAAAAGCTCCCTTGCTCTGGGTAGGTGTATGCTCTCCACCCAGCCTGTGCGCATGCAGCTGCCAGTTCCGCATACCTCTCCTTTTTTCTTTCAAAGGCAGCCTCCAGCCCATCCTCCCATGGCACGGTCAGTTCGGCCATAACGACTGTCTTCGTGACGGTAGACCAAATCACGATGTCTGGCCGGAGGGAGGTCATGGCGATCTCCTGAGGGAACTTCAACTGACGATGCAGGTCAGCTCTAAGGGCCCACTCCCCTCCAGATGTCAGCAAGGACCGCTCTGTTACTGTGCTACTGAGTGCCTCTCCCCCTTGTCTAACAAACTGGATGGGCGGGTGTGATGTTGATGGGCTGGCACGGTTCACTTCGAGCCTGCGTGCTTCAATGGCTTCTGCTAGCTTTCACAAGACTCTGTCGTGACGCCACCCGTAGCGTCCCTGGGTCAGCGCAGTCTTGCAGCCAGAGAGGATGTGCTGGAGGCTGGGACATTGGTGGCCGCAAAGCTGGCAGGGCTCCTCTGTGCCGTACCAGCGGTGCAGATTTTGGGGGCTTGGGAGAGTGTCATATGTGGCTCTGATCAATCAATCAAATCAAATTTTATTTTTATAGCGCCTTACAACAGCCAAAAGGTGCACAAGGCGCTTTCCAGTAAAAGCATCAATAGACAACAGAAAAAAGGGAAAGAACAAAACAAAACACAAATATCAGCCAGAGTCGAAGATTACATGTTAAAAGCTAGTCTGAACAGATGTGTTTTTAACTGTGATTTAAAAGCACTCAACACGGTGATGCTTCGTAGGAGTGTTGGTAAAGCGTTCCACAGTTTAGAATCAAGAAACTTAGCCTTGCTTGGGGCAACTTCCATAGATCAGACCACGTGATGGACCTGTCGGTGACAGCCTCCCAGGTGGTCCATCTGCCTTGCTGGGATTGGTTTACTGCCATGACCTTGTATCCCTCCTCTTCCCCCCTCCTGACTTCCGAAATCACATCCGGAGCTGTTTCCTTTCCTCTCTTGAGGCTTTGGACCATGGCTTGGGTGGTGTTCGACATCCGAAGCCTGCCGTGCCATATTGCGCCGCCCCTACTAACTCCTGATGTTTCAGCCGGGTTATGGCCTAGTCTAATGCCTGTGATGCGTACCATCTTCTTCCTGTTCTAACTTGGACTTTGGCACTCTGTACCACTGGGTCAGGTGAATCTTTTAGTTCGAACAGCAGTCTCACCTTCTCCAGTTTATAGCCCAAGCTGATGGTTTTCAGCAGAAGTCTTAAGGTGTTCCTTCCAAACAGAGCTGCTCTTGACAGGCACCGGGGAAGGCCTAGCCACTTCCGGATGTAATTGTTTACCTTAGCATCCATCTTCAGGACTGCTGAAGAGTGGAGGTCACACAGCTTTAAGGGCCACATGAGGCGATGGAACAGGGTGAACTGGTAGCACCAGACCTTAAACTTGCCAGGTAGAGGGCTTTGGTCGATCTTCTTCAGACCAGCAGTTAGTTGTGCAGTCACAGAGACCGCCATGTTTTTTTCTGACAGGTCAGCTGTGTATAGCCTTCCCAAGCTTTTCACCGGCTGTTCTACCAGGCGTGGAATCTCCTCGCCATCCACTGTGAAGGAGATATCGTCTCTCCTGGCTCCTTTGCGGATTGAGACACTGCGAGACTTAGATGGCTTTATCTTCATCCTGGCCCATGTCAACAGTTCCTCAAATCTCTTTTGGAGTCTGTGAGTGCACGATGCTGTCTGTAGGAGTGTGGTGACGTCATCCATGTAGCATCTGATGGCCGGAAGTCGCTGCCTTGCTGGCGATCTGATTCCTTTAACCATCTGTCTTCCTCCTACTAGGATGACCTCAAAGGCTGCACAAATGAGGAATTTGTTCCCACAAAATGTATTAGTAGACTGTTAGGCCTGGGTTAGCTGTCAGGGTTCGGCAAGTAGAATAACTTGACATGTAGTTGCAAAGTCAGTTATAGTCAGTATACTGTGATGTCTTTTGGAGAGCATCAAAATAAAGTGTCAGCAGCTATTAAGCAGACTACTAATACTCTAATGACTGGTAGTTGACATAGTTGCAAAGTTACGTATAGTTAGAATGTCTAAAGTGGACAATTTAATTTAAATTAAAAATTTATTTATTTTATTTTTTATGTTTTTATTTATTTATTTAAAAGGGACAGTGCATATTAATGGACATCTTAGCTTTTCAGCAATGTAAATATTCCAGCAAAGATTTTTAAAGCTCGTTTGAAAAGTGACTTAATTGTTACCAGATTTAATTCACTTGTTTTAGTTAAATCGTGGCCAATTAAGAATTCGTTCCCACATTTTAGTAAATAATGAACTAATTGTTGAACTAATTCAACATGCTGAATTACATAGTAAGTTGTGGGAATATTAGTAAGTTTAATTGTGAATTTGTGGCCATGATGCACTTATTTTTGTCCCCCACATGTCATGTGCTGGGTTCCGCAATTCAGCATTATACAATAAAAAATTGTTTAAACATTTTTTTTTGAATATTTTGAATGTCATATTTTATGCTATACAACAAAACTTTGTTGTGAATATGTATCACTAATTTCGTTGTTCTATCAGACATAACCGCAGAATGACTTGTTGACTGGTTCAAATAACAGTGAGCGAATCTGGGGTGAGTTTACCAAAGCATCGTTAGTCAAACATGGTCAAAAGTTCCGTTGAACCCTGTTGGTAACGATGGAACTTGGGACTATGCGATTCTGGTTCAAACCGCTAACTTGAGAATGACTCATTGCAATAAACCAGTTCCTTAGAGTCATTTTGCTGTGTTTGCTGTTGCGCACACAGTCAATGAAATTAAATCTGATGAAACCGCATATGGATGTTGTTCACAAAGTTTTCCAGACTACATTTAGACAATTCTTTAAAATATTGGATGTAGATATATTGAACAGATTGTGTGTATAGCTATTCAATGGAAGCCTGTTTCCATCCTCACAATAAAAGAAATAGAGTAAATAAATAAATAAAAGGTAATTTGCTGTTATTTCTTATAATTGTGATTTTTGTGAATTGTGTGATAATTGTGAATTGTGACTCAAAATGTGACTATTTCTCAAGTACCTTCTGAGGAAGAAATTGGTTTCAAAAGATTTGCTACTGTAAAAAAAAGTTGCTGCCTTAAACATCTAAGTTGATTGTACTTAAAAATTTAAGTTATTTCAACTTAAATTACATTAAACTGACTAAATAAATTAGCTGAATCTTGTATAACATGAAAAAAGTTGAAAATTGCTTAACTTATTTTGTTGGGTTAAAGCAATGTAAAAACATGTTGTCATAACTAATTATCATTTAATTGGCTTTGGCAACATGTTGCTGAATGAGTCACTAATATGAAATAGATTTTCAGGGGGGAAAAAACACTTTCAAGGTGCATCTGAGCCAGTGTGCGAGAAAAAACACACACCTTATGTTTGTGTGAGAATTAGTGTCAGCAGCACTTGTGTGAAGGTGGAACAGATTGCTTAATGTACAGATGTTTCATGTGCTGTCACGGGGATCAGTCATTTGCTGAATTCTTTGTTTCTCCCTACCTCATCCGGTTATCCCACGAAGCCCTTATCATTGAGTCTTTCTGCTGTGTCTCACCTTTGTGCCTCTGGCCTCTTACCGCTGCAGGAGCAGAGGATCCGGGCCAATCCAAGGGCCACAGCCGCTCACTGCCTTTGAAGTTGGGAGCTTTGGCGGCAGATCAACTGGTTTTATGAGAAAAGGTGCCTTTGAAATACGAGGACGGAGGACGATGCACTGCCTCTGACTCACGTTCACCATCTAGAGTCAAACAAAAAAAAGGATGGAAGTGTGAAATGTGAGGCGTTAATAATGTAACTGCTTTAAATATCCGTCATCAATTTATATTCAAGGGCAGGGGGCCTTTTGGGAGGCAGAGGAAGGCTGGAGGACTCCCTAAAGACCGACTTAGTGTAAGTGCATGATGGGATGGGTCAGCGAGGCACTGCTCAAGACGTTACATTAAAGCAATGTTCTTTCTCTCTTCCCAGCTCTCTGTGTTATGCAGCAAAAGCCACACAGACACACACAGTTCTAATATCTGACTTGCTGCTGCTTGAGAACAAGGTTCAACTCAAATGCAGTCAACCCCACTCATTTACTTTGCAGTGAAACAGGAGAAACCTTTCAGCGAGACGGACAAAGGCAAGTAACTGTTCTGAAATGGGAGTTCTAAAAAGTTGGTTTAATTTTGTTTTGAAATTACTATAGCAGTGGTACATATTTCCTGCGGTTCATTCTTTGAATTTGTCACCTTTTTTAATTTGATTAAAAAAAAAATGTGTCTTTTTTTTGTAAGATATTAAACAGGCTATCGGACAAATAATGTGTTTAGGTGTTAATAAGATACATACGCTAATGTTAGTGTCTCTGTTTATCCCGAGGTTTTCCCGCAGCCTGCCGGATCCAGGCCGTATCCAGATCTGACTAGGACCAACTTGCCTGGACCCGATGACAATGCAGTGCTGAAGTGCAAACTTGCCTCTCCCTATGGAGGATCCCTTTCCCACTCTACAGATAAAGCGTTGAGAAATTCGGTTCGCATACCTACCCCGTAGTGATAAAGAAAATTCTGTATCAAATTTATAGGCAAAGACAAGTAGTTTGTTTAGGCATGGTTTATAGAGAATTACAAACCTGTGCAACTATATTCAAAAGCACATAACTATAGAATTTCTGTCAGGTCCATTGGGTCAAGAACACACAGACAAAATAATTTAGAATTTGATTGAATGGATTGCAAGCAGGTTGATATTCCTGAATTGAAATTTGGCGGTATGGCTCTGTTCAGGGAGTCCTCTGACCTTTCATGAGCACCATAAAATAGCAGAGAGTCAGAGGACAGCAGCAGCAGCATTAGGGAACGCTCACACAGTTTTAGACTGTGAGAGCTAAAATATCCCCCTGTGAACAGAGCAGGCAACATGACAGGCAAATGCCACGTTATGCATAGGAGGAGCTGGGGAGGTGGCGGGCAGCAGAAGCGAGCAGCGAGCCAGCAGAAGCGAGCCAGCAGAGCGAGCAGCAAGCATGTATGAGCAAGGTGAATGAGCTTTAAATAGGGCGCCTTGTTTGAGCTTTGGCCATTGAGCAGCGAAGGGAGTTGACAAGCTAATGCAGCTCAGCTGGAGCAGATCAGCTGACGGGACAGTGTTGATAGCAAATAGCATAAGCAGCAGCTTAACTACCTGGCCTGCCAGAACTGACGCTGACGCTCAATTTCTGTCAGGTCCATTGGGTCAAGAACACACAGACAAAATAATTTAGAATTTGATTGAATGGATTGCAAGCAGGTTGATATTCCTGAATTGAAATTTGGCGGTATGGCTCTGTTCAGGGAGTCCTCTGACCTTTCATGAGCACCATAAAATAGCAGAGAGTCAGAGGACAGCAGCAGCAGCATTAGGGAACGCTCACACAGTTTTAGACTGTGAGAGCTAAAATATCCCCCCAAACAAAACCACACCTGGCAATCCTCTGTGATACAGAGGATGATTTATTTGACTACATGAGCTATTCCCCCCAAAACAAAATTGAGCGTCTCGAATGCACCCTAATTTAACGATTTATAATAGTAAAAATATTAATTAATTACTGAAATGACTAATCAAGACCGCAATTGCTAAAACATGCTGTTACCTAGATTATCGGTCTTTAAACTGTTTGACAGCTCTGTTTTACAGTGTAAACTCTATGGATGACTAATCCACCTCTGAGAACGAGCTAGATGAATAAATTAACAGCTGATAGCGCATTCAGGGGCGTTAACTGAGCAGAGCGCGAGCAAAATAATGATCAAATGTGTTTTATTAACGAAACAAATCAGAGACTTGAGCTCATGGCTTTCTGGGCGTCAAGAATATCCCGAACATCGGGACGGAGGTATCGTTCGTAAGCAGCAGAAACCACCGCCCCATAGCTTAAAGGGTTAAACCGGAGCGAGTGTCGCCGCCGCCGTAGTTGCTGCACAATGCAATGAGCTGTATACGGTCCGGAGGCAGTCCGCAGAAGTTAAATCCTATCACAGCAAGCTGCTTGAATCTGCGCTGCATAACGTTAGTGGTAAAAGCCAGCGTGAGCAACGCGATCAGTTGCCAATGACAACAATAGTAACGCACATAGCCAATATGATCACATAGCATTTTTACTAAAACGACTATTAGATACGCCCCAAAAACCACACGGATAGCATTAACAACAAGCATGTTGCCAACACACTGCTGCTTTTAGCAATGAATATTAAAAGGAACTTAGCTTCGTGAACTTCATAGATGAATGGAGAACGAATCACGTCGAATCCTGTGTCAATATTGCAGCAGAAGCGAGCACGAATCACGTCGAATCCTGTGTCAATATTGCAGCAGAAGCGAGCAGCGAGCCAACAGAGCGAGCACCAAGCATGTATGAGCAAGGTGAATGAGCTTTAAATAGGGCGCCTTGTTTGAGCTTTGGCCATTGAGCAGCGAAGGGAGTTGACAAGCTAATGCAGCTCAGCTGGAGCAGATCAGCTGACGGGACAGTGTTGATAGCAAATAGCATAAGCAGCGGCTTGACTACCTGGCCTGCCAGAACTGACGCTGACGCTCAATTAATTCTTAATGCGCATGTGAACGCCATCATCGTTAATCACAGGTTCGCGGTCAAAGTCTATTTAGAGAGAACGGCGTTGTCTTAGCGGCCCCTAATTTAATAACAAATGACCATTTCGACGGAGGTAAATCGATCAAAACAAACTTTAGCTGGAAATAACATTATTCAAGAATCACTATAAAGCCAAAACTATCTCTGTTACCTTAAATTTTATGTTTATCTCTGTAAAGCTGCTTTGAAACAATCCATTGTTAAAAGCGCTATATAAATGAAGATGACTTGACTTGACTTGACTTAATTATTTCTTGATACGTCACTACTTTGACTGCTTTGAGTGACTGCACAAGAACGATACATGGTGTCAGAACTTTATTTACTGTGGCATGATGGATTCGTCGGGGGTTCCTATGCCGAAAATGGATTGGGACTCAGTAAACTTGCCGGATGTATGGCGGTGATTTCGTCAGCATGTTCAGTTCATGTTCGCCAGGCCGCTGCGCGACAAGGCAGAGGGAACCATGTGCAGCTATCTGCTCCTTTGGGTAGGTGAAAAGGGGCGAGATGTTTATAATACATGGAAATTATCAGCGGATGAATCCAAAAAACTGCAGTCTTATTATGATAAGTTTGAGGAGTATGTCATGCCAAAAACAAACCCGATTTTTGCCAGGTACAAGTTTCATGAAAAAACACAAGGGGAGCATGAGACATTCGAGCTCTTCGTTAGAGAGCTTAAACTGCTTGTGAAAGACTGTGGATATACAAACAGTGACGAAATGGTACGGGACCATATTGTTGTTGCAACTAACTCCCCAAAAGTCAGAGAGAAACTGCTAAATCAAAGTGCTGATCTAACACTTGAAAAAGCGATTGAAATAGCACGGTCACACGAAGTTGCGCAAGACCAGCTCAGGATGATAGCCTCACGTGCAACAGCAGCACAGAACCGTGCAGCACACATGGTGATAAGCAAAAAGTCACAGCAGACAGACAGAAACACAGAGCAACTGCGAAGGAAACGGATAGAGTTACCGACAAAAACAGGCCATGTGCATTGCAACACAGTCAGAGTCGACGCGTGCCCTGCAAAAGGCTGTAGATACAGAATATGAAATAAACTCAACCACTTTGCAAAGCTATGTAAATCAAAACAACCTGTTACATGTAGGACTGTACACACAGTGGAAAATACAGACATCTTAGAGGCGGATGAGCTGTTCATTGATGCAATTAACAAAGAGCATGAAAACACAGAATGTGAACAGGCTTTTGCGGAACTTGAATTAGGATATCAAGCAAGCAAAGTTAGCTTCAAATTGGATACTGGGGCACAGGTGAACATTATTCCAGCTGGTAGATTTAAAAATATGTTCAGCAGAACTGAAGTCCACGATGCGCCGTCTTACAGGCTATGCCAGAGAGCCACTGGATGTAAAAGGGACATGTCAGCTTAACTGTAGATACAAAGACAGAAGCTGTTCTGGAATTTTACATTGTGAGTACACATGCACCTCCCGTACTTGGTTTGAGAGCATGCCTGGACCTGGGGCTGATAAAGCTTGTCTTTTCAGTGGATACAGATACAAAACAAACCCTGTGATATCATACAAGAGTTCCAGGATCTTTCACGGGATCGGTGAGTTTCCAGGAGAATGTACTGTACACCTGTACTGTAATCCTGTAGCTGTCCCTGTCGTGTATCCGCCAAGGAGGATTCCGTTCATACTGCGCAGTCGCCTCAAGGAGGAGCTAGACAGCATGGAAAAAACAGGTGTTATTGTTAAAGTGACGGAACCCACAGACTGGGTTAATTCCCTAGTGGTCGTTGAAAAGCCCCGCACTGGAAAACTCAGGGTATGTTTAGACCCCAGAGATTTCAATAAAGCAATCAAAAGGCCACATTACCCTCAGCCGACTCTGGACGACATCACTTCAAAACTTGCTGGAGCACAATTCTTCAGTGTGCTTGACGCAAAATCTGGATATTAGACAATCAAGCTGTCAGAGTCATTGTCAAAATTGACAACATTCAATCAGTGGTGGACGAAGTACACATACCATGTACTTGAGTAAAAGTAAAGATACTCAAGGTAAAATATTACTCAAGTAAAAGTAGAAGTGCTGCCTTTAAACATTCATTTGAGTAAAAGTACAAAAGTATTTGCCTTCAAATGTACTTTTATGGCTATTATGTCCTATTATAATTTGTCACAAGACTCTTGCTTAACTCAGTCTAAGTGAAGAGTAATGTCACTCTTGGCACACAATCTATTAATGAAATGACATTAATGAGTCTGTATATAAATATATATATATATGTGTATATATATATATATATATATATATATATATATATATATATATATGAATTGAATTAATTTTTTGTGTGTTTAATTTTGGAGGGAAGGGGACTTTTCCCATAAGGTATAATACATTTACAGTATTTACTGTATATATTTTTCTCCAGCGCCTATGGTCATAATTATTAACATCTTAATGTTATGATGATACATTCACATAAACCTGCACAACGCCATTAAATATATATATATATATATACACACACATAGTTCTACACACACATATATTCACACACGCGTGCGTGCAAATACGCACACATACATATATATATATATATATATATATATATATATATATATATATATATATATATATATATATATTCTATGTTATGGGAGCAGCCAATTTCCCTCCAAAATTAAACACAAAAATGTATTAATGCAGTGTTTCTGCTAAGCTACTCCCCAGAAAAAAAAGCTATTATATGCAAGTCATTTTAGTGGCAACGTAAGCAATGTACATTATGCGTCAATACTTACCGATAATTGCTGCTGCTCTCTGTCCCGCTTAAAATCCTTGTTAACATGATTTGTTTGGATTAAGAGCTACACGAATAACATGACCGCGCGGCGGCAAGATCACTGTCACAACCTTCTATGTTCGCAACTCTTATATTTAACGACTCTGGTTCGCGCTTAGTAGATACTGCCAAGGCAAGTTCAAAACAAAGCGCGCGCGCTGTACTGTGATTGGTGGCTCGTTTGACCAGTTACGTTTTTATCCACTCATAAATAAAAAGGAACGACTGATTTTGAAAATGTAGTAGAGTAAAAAGTAAGATATTTGACTTTGAAATGTAGTGGAGTTAAAGTAAAAGTCTCCCAAAATTTAAATACTTGAGTAAAGTACAGATACGCAAAAAAGCTACTTAAGTACAGTAACGAATTACATTTACTTCGTTACTGTCCACCACTGCATTCAATACTGTAGTGGGAAGGTACAGATTTCTCCGTCTACCTTTTGGACTGATCTCTGCTCAAGATGAGTTTCAGAGAAAGATAGATGACACTTATGAAGGGCTTGACTGTGTTGCAGCCATTGTAGACAACATACTCGTCTTTGGAAAAAACAAAAGAGGAACAAGATGCAAACTTGCGCGCTGTGCTAACGAGGACCCGTGAAAAAAGAGTACGCCTCAACCTAGACAAAAGTGTGATATGCGTCCCTGAGGTCAGTTATTTCGGCCACAAGCTAACACGAGAAGGCATCAAACCTGATCCAGAAAAAGTCTACTCTACTCTAATGAGAGTAAGTTGACATGTAGTTGCAAAGTTACTTATAGTCAACAGGATGTTCAAAATGGACCATCAAAATAAAGTGTTACCTAATTCAGAACTGGAAACCATTTTAGGTATGGTCAATTATTTGTCCAGATTTGCACCAAATTTGTCTGAAATAAACGCACCTCTGAGGCAGCTCCTGAAACAGAGTAGGGAGTTTCTGTGGGACGCTACTCAGATGAAAGCATTTGAGAAGATGAAAGAGCTGATCACACAAGAGCCTGGCCCCATCCTGTCCTACTATGACTCTGGTAAAGAGCTCTTCCTGCAGTTCGACGCGTCAAAAAGCGGCCTAGGCGCCGTGCTGCTCCAGGATGAAAAGCCAATTGCGTATGCTTAAAAATCCCTCACACCAACAGAAGAAAACTACGCACAGATCGAAAAGGACCTGTACGCTGTGGTGTTTGAATGCAAACGTTTTCACGCATATGTCTATGGCAGAAAGATTATTGTCAAGTCTGATCACAAACCTGATTAGAACCCATCCTGAGAAAGCCTTTTGCAGCTGCGCCTCCACACCTTCACGCCTTCAGAGAATGATCTTGCAACTACAGAGGTACGATATTGAAATTGTGCACCGTCTAGGAAAAGACATTCCAATAGCGGACATGCTGTCCAGGAAGTCCATCTCGTACTGACTCGAACCCTGGATGAGGATATGGATGCACAAATTCACAGAGTTGTAGCTAGTCTCCCTGAAAGCGACAGGAAGCTAACGAGCATCCGAAAAGCAACAGAGCAACATCCACAACTTACTTCCCTGAGAAGTGTCATAAAAGCCGGATGTGAGGAAGAAGTGCCCCTACAGCCTTGCTGAGTACTGGAATCACAGAGATGAGATTTCAGAGTTCAAAGGGCTTCCATTTAAGGGTGAGAAAATCATCATTCCACATGCTCTTAGGGCAGAAATGTTAGAGCGCATACACACTGGACACGTGGTAATTGAGAGGAGTAAGCAAAGAGCCAGAGATATTTTATTTTGGCCAGACATGAACAAACAAAGTGAGAAAATGGTGGAAAGATGCACCACATGCTTAGAGCTTCGCAAATCTAATACAAAAGAGCCCATGATCTCTCACCAGATACCAGAACGTCCCTGGCAGATCATTGCAACAGACTTGTTCATGTGGAATGAAGATGACTATATAATAGCCGTAGACTACTACAGCAGATTCTTCGAGCTGGAGAGACTCCACTCGACCACATCATCAACAGTTATCCGTAAGCTGAGGCACGGTGTACCTGAAAAAATTATTTCAGATAATGGCCCACAGTACAGCTCACATGACTTCAAAGACTTTGCAATTCAATGGAACTTTGCGCATGTAACATCTAGCCCACACTATCCGCAAAGCAATGGTCTTGCCGAAAAGACTGTACAGACAGCAAAGGCCATACTGAGCAAAGCACAGGCTGAGAAGAAGGACCCTTACCTCAGCTTACTTGAACACAGGAACCTATTGACGGTTTTAGTCTCCCTCACAGTTGCTGATGAGTAGACGTCTTCGCTCCATCCTGCTCACATCAGAAAAACAGCTACAGCCTCAGGTTGTGGATCAAAAACTGGTGAATGCAAAAAGAAAGCTAAAACAAGGAACACAGAGACAGTACTATGATCACACAGCCATTGTCAACATTGGCATAGGGGGATAATGTTCGATTTCATACATTATTCGTAACCATGATGATCAAGTGTTCGGCCGTAATCGTCAACACTTAATGGAAACCAAGGAAATGGCATCGGAAGTAAATTGTGCACCTGTGGATTAGGGCTGGGTTTCGATTCAAATTTCAAGAATCGATTCGATTCCGATTCTCAAGATCTTTTTCGATTCGATTAGATCCGATCTGATCTTCGAGATTTAGATCAGTGTTTTTGAAAAAAGCTTTTTTTTTTCAGCTGTTACCTGAATTACAGGACTGTATGCAACATATTGATACTATTATTATAGACATTCAACTGAGTATGGATGGTTGTAAAGAACAATCCCCCTTCCAGAGTGTTGATACAACTGCTTTCACAAACTTGCACTGGTGTAGACGACAGAGGACATTTACATTTACATTTACATTTAGTCATTTAGCAGACGCTTTTATCCAAAGCGACTTACAATTGAGGACTAAACCAAGCAAGTCATCGTGAAGAGGCAAAAACAACGCAAGAAGTGCTCAAAATACAAAGTTCAGACATAGCTTGGAGTAGCATAAGCCAGGCAAGCGAGGATTTAAAGGAAAGGATTTTTAAAGGAAAGGATTTTTTTTTTATTTTAATTTTTTTTTATGTTTATGTTAAGTGTTCCCGGAAGAGATGAGTTTTCAGTTGCCTTTTGAATGCTGTCAGGAATTCTGCATTCCGGATGACGGTGGGGAGATCATTCCACCAGCATGGAACCGTGAATGATAATGTTCTGGAGAGTGATTTTGTGCCCCGCTGTGATGGTACCACGAGCCGTCGCTCATTGACCGATCGTAGGCTTCTGGTAGGGATGTAGACTTGTAGTAGTGAGTGGAAGTAGGAGGGAGCTGAACCTGTGGTCAATCTGTAAGCAAGCGTCAAAGCCTTGAACTTGATGCGAGCAGCGAGTGGTAGCCAGTGCAGAGAGATGAACAGAGGAGTGATGTGTGCCCTTTTGGGCTCGTTGAAGACGAGACGAGCTGCAGCATTCTGGATCATTTGTAGAGGTTTAGTTGCACATGATGGAAGACCAGCCAGAAGAGCATTGCAGTAATCAAGCCTAGAAATGACCAGGGCCTGGACGAGAAGTTGCGTTGCATGATCAGTTAGGAAAGGCCTGATCTTCCTGATGTTGTGCATAGCAAACCTGCATGATCGAGTTCTCTTTGTAATGTGGTCAGTGAAGGTCAGCTGATCATCAAAGATTACTCCAAGATTTCTGACCGACCTTGATGGGGTGATTGAGGATGAATCTAGCTGGATAGTGAGGTCGTGCTGTAGAGACTGATTGGGAGGGAGGACGAGAAGCTCAGTCTTTGCCAGGTTGAGCTGCAGGTGATGTTCCTTCATCCATGCTGAGATGTCCGCCAGACAGCTTGAGATCCGTACAGCTACTGTGGGATCATCTGGTTGAAATGAGAGGTAGAGCTGGGTGTCATCAGCATAGCAATGGTAAGAGAAACCATGTGCCTGTATGATGGGTCCCAGTGATGTGGTGTAAATGGAGAAGAGGAGCGGTCCGAGAACTGAACCCTGAGGAACCCCTGTGGTCAGTCGATGTGCTTTGGAGACCTCAGTAAGCAGGGGACGCAGTATATCAGCAGCAGTAGTAGGGCTGACGCGATATCCGCAATCTTGTAGTACCACACACTGACAAGTCAACCGCAGAGGATTGCAAGTAACCGCAGCAATATTCACGTTTTTTTATAAGGCTATACCCTTCTTGTTTTGAACTTAATGCATGTGTATTGAATGTTGAACAAGTTCATAATGATAACAAGACTGTTTATCATGGTGATTTGTAGCCTACGGCTTCCCACAGACAGTGAATGAGAGAGATCGGCAGAGCGCGTGCGAATACCTGCGTCTGTCTTTGAAGTCATATTCGTGGAAAGGTTGCCGTGTAAAAGGAAAGCGAAATATTTGTCGTATAGTCCTTTTAACGTTCACGTCACGGAAATGCGCGTCAGCAGCAGCGCTGGTCAGCTTCCCACAGCGCGAGGAAGCTGCGGTGAAATAAAATCAGAGAGTCGCGCATTGAATCAATGCCATATTGGTCTTTAATAAATGAAGCATTTTCAGCGTTACCCATGCGACGCATTGCTGCTTAGCTGAGCCTTGAAAAGTGGAACTCAAAGTTAAAAATAATTAACACCTTGTTTCATTATCTCTTTTAATGAATCAGCTTTTCTGAATGTGTTCGTTGAATGAACGGTTTAGTGACTCACTCAAAGTCCGTTGTCTTAACAATGTGCGCGCTGAGTGAAAGCCTTTCAATGCGCATAGGGATCTCCCAGTCGCAGCAAGTTAAAGTTCACAGGGAAAATGTAAGCCTATTATTAAATCGATCCTCTGAGTTACGGATCGATCTTTAGAAATTTATATGAAAATCGATTCAGAATTGGTGAATCGATTTTTTCAACACAGCTCTACTGTGGATACAGGAGGACTGAAAGAAAACACTTGTAGCATGCAGCATCAAGCAGCAACCCCTGAGTTTACACGCTCTGGTCACATGATGAAACCTTGAGACATTATTGACTTATAAACATAAACTTCTGACATTTGGTAAACTATAAAACAAATGTGGAAGTATTATGGATGCTGGTTAGAAGATAGTATTGTTGAATGCATGTTCTGCATGTCATTGGTTATTTGTTCTATAAATGCAATGTTAAGTATATTGTCCCTGATGTGAACCGATATGTTTAAGGGAAGTTTAATAAACCCTAACCGTCCCACCCGTGGGACACCACCCCATGAAAAAAAATCATAATCAAATTACTAAGCAACCACTGAAGGTAATAACACAAAATAGGTATCATTTTAAAGCTTAGAATCTCATCTTTTTAATGCATCACTAATCACAACTCCTAAGGAGTGCTGAGTAATCCCTCTAAACGGAGTGTACCGCCATCAGGCGCCACCTTGCTGCGATAAAAAATAATAATAATATTTTTCAAAAATATTACCTTTATCAACTTAACATAGGTGTCATTTGAAAGCTTAGAGTCTGAAATTTACAATGAATGTAGCCAATTTGATAAACTCCTAAGTAGTGCTGAGTTATTTGCTGATACATTTTAATAATTTATGAAGTACTTTTTTGTACTACATACTGCAATATGTCAAATACATCATACAGCTCACTCATGTGCCATATGTCATTTGAAAGGTCTCAATGAGTAGAATACAACAAGCACAATTGTTTCGGGATTTTTACTAAACTTGAGCAAGGTTTTGTACAAGAAGCCCCCCAAGAGACCCATATGTAAATCATATATGGATGCTTAATTTAAGACACATTTCCGCTCGTAACTTCATTAAACATGCTCCGATTGTGGGAAATAACACATGAGTCCAAACTCAACATAATCCATCTCTCAGAACTAAAGATATTCCTCATGGAGTTCTAACACTAAAATAATCCACAGACGCACTTAGCCGAGCAAGGCGCACATAGAACCTTGTATATAGATGGAGCACTGGTGTCGCGTTTTCACTCATAACTCAATGAAGCATGCATAAATTGTGGAAAATGGCACATAATTATTTACAGCAGATTGTTAAGATTAAAAAGAGCCCAAACTCACCATAATCCATCACTCAGATCTAAAAATATTCCTTATGGACTTCTAACACATGAAGTTGCCTATGCGCACCAATGAAGTAGCAGTAGCAGTGATGCTATGTTGTTTTGATGTGAAGTTTAAGCTCATAACTCAATGACACATGCACAGATTGTGATAAATCGAACACCTTTATTGGAAACAGATTCTCGCGATTACAAAGAGCCCAAAACAACACAATCCATTACGTTGATCGCGAGATATACTTCACGAAGTGATGCATACTTGGCTAAAAAAAACACGTCTCTCATCTTTCCGAGATGCAATGTGTTTTCCAATGTTCCCGGAACCATCCGCGCTTTTTCTCAAACGTGGAATGACACAAAATATGTATCATCTTAAAGCTTAGAATCTCAGCTTTTTAAAGCATCTAACCACTTCAACTCTGAACGAGAGCTGACTAGTCCCTCTAAACCGGAGTGTACCACCCGTGGGCGCCACGTAGCTGCGAAAATATTCATTATCATATTTTTTATTTAAAAATATTGCCTTGATTAACACAAAATAGGTGTAATTTGAAAGCTTAGAGTCTGAACTTTACAGTGAATGTATCCAATTTGAAAAAACTCCTAAGTAGTGCTGAGTTATTTGCTGATAAATAGGATTTATTTTTTTCATAATCTATAAAATACTTTTTTTGTACTATGTACTGCAATGTGTCAAAAACATCATACAGCTCATGAAACATTCCCAGATCGTTGAAAATGGCACATCATTTTTACAGCATATTATTACAATTAAAATGAGCCCAAAATGAACATGATCTATTGCGTTTATGACAAGATATTCTCCATGGAGGAACAGTTTCAAAAATGCCCGTTAGGGGGGCGTCAAGAACTGAACAAACAGGCTATATTGGTTCCAAATGCTGTAACTTTTGATTCCTTTATCCAATCACCACAAAATTTTATCCAGATGCAGCTCACATGTAGAGGGACTTCACCAAAAAAGAATTTTCTAGCTACCGTATTTTCTTCCAGAGTTATTACATGTCAAACAAGAAAGATATGCAAAATCATAATAACAATTATATATGTTTTTGTCTTTTATCAGCAGTTTCTCAGCAGTAGAATGTCCAAATGTAATGTAATTTATATTTTCAAAAAATTTGAAAAGTTTTCTATCAAACGATACCTACCTTTTGACTCTCCTTGCTAGAGTTTTGGAGTTATGAGTCTTTACTTTTATGTGTGTCTCTCAGACAAAACAACTCTAAAAATGGCTTCAGGGCTTAAGGGGTTAAAATCTGCCATATTAGACTTATGTGGTAACATAATACTTCATAAAGAGGGGGATGTAATGTTATTGGTCCACGTTTGGTGATTTTTGGATACTGATTGCTGATTGGTTGTTAGCTCTCTGTATGAGAGAGCAGTGTTGATCCAGTAAAGACTGAAGTCAGACGCAAAACTGTGTACTCTTAATTATTTCTTGGTACGACAATATTTTGAGTGACTGCACAAGAAAGATACAACGAGAGGGTCAGCACTATTCAATTATCTCTTCTTATTTAAGAGATTAAGAGGTCATATAAATAATTTAAAATAATTATAATAAATAATCATCGCAAAAAGCCAGACAATTTTGAATTCAAGAATTATTTACTATGTATAGTGACCTTTAATTTGGAGCAAGAGTAACTGGGTAATAAAAGACTTTATTGTGTCAGACATGTGTCACTTTGCTCAGAGTGGACTGATCCAATTTCGGTTTGAGATCTCTTACTCAGAACATAACATACCATGGAGTAGGTTAGCCGCGGAGCGTAAGTTACGATGGTGATGAACACCGGTAAAGGCCAAGCCACTTTCATGGTGCTTAAAACCCAGGGTTGGCGGCTGGCGCAAACTAAACTGAAACATACCTGGCCACCTAAACCGGCTTCGTGTTATAGGAGCAAATTTAATTAGAAAAGTAATGACTTTTCCCTTTCAGATGCTCACGTTCGACGTAACGTCGACGTGACGACGTAATTGGGATCACTTCATGGAGCCCTATCAACTTTGAGTATCTACAGAACGAGCCAACGAACGTTGGCGTGCGTGAAACGAGTCACATGCCCCGCCCCGCAGCGCGGGTATAAGCAGGAAGCGGGCGCACAGTTGAGTTCGTTTGAGTTCTGCAGACTGCTGCAACATTGAAGACTCCAGAAAAACCCCTCTGTATCCAGTGCTGGTGTGACGGCGCAATCAGCAGTGGCTGCAAGCATTTTACAGCTCACAACTGTACCCCGGTGTACCCCGATTACACCGCGGCTATCCCTGGGTGCTTCAGCACTGAAAGAGTTTTTATTTCTGATTTTTGTTTTCATTAAAAGAGCAACACAAGCGTGACCCTGCGTCCTTTTCAGGATGTCATTCCGCTTGTGCGTTTCTGGATGCGGTCGTTCCCTGGCACCAGCAGACGGCCACAATAGTTGCCTCTCGTGTTTGGGCATTCAGCACGCTGAGGCAGCTTTTGTGAATAACTCATGTTCCCATTGCGGGAATCTGACTATGACAGCGCTGAGATCAAGACTCGCTTTCCTCAGCGTGCTGAATGCCCAAACACGAGAGGCAACTATTGTGGCCGTCTGCTGGTGCCAGGAAACGACCCCATCCAGAAACGCACAAAAAACCGAAACCTCAGCGTGCTGAATGCCCAACACGAGAGGCAATCAGCACGCTGAGGCAGCTTTTGTGAATAACTCATGTTCCCATTGCGGGAATATGACTATGACAGCGCTGAGATCAAGACTCGCTTGCCTCAAGGGAGTGCATGACCAGGGTGATCTGATGGAACAGCAGTCCGAACTCCCTCTACGCAGGCCTTCCGCCCCAGCCAGTTGGGGGTCTGAGAGTCTTGCCTAGGGCACTGGATGTGGCAGCAACCGTGGCGTTTTCCATCCCAATTACGTCGTTACGTCGAACGTGAGCGACTGAAAGGGAATGTCTCGGTTACTAATGTAACCCTCGTTCCCTGAAGGAGGGAATGGGAGACGTAACGTCCCGTTGCCACGGCTGCTGACCATAGCTGCACGGCCGTCACGATCTCGGCTCCTCAGCGAAAAACAATGTGTGTGTGTGCCCACTTCCTGTTTATACCCGCGCTGCGGGGCGGGGCGCGTGACGCGTTTCACGCATGCCAACGTTCATTTGCTCGTTTTCTAGATACTCGAAGTTGATAGGGCTCCCTGAAGTGATCCCAATTACATTGTCACGTCGACGTTACACCTCCCGTTCCCTCCTTCAGGGAATGAGGGTTACATTAGTAACCGAGACGTTTTCAAAACAAGCCTCCCAAACACTCCTCCCATTGGTCATCTTACATATAGTCCCACCCCAAACTCAGTGTCTGGATCCACAAACATAGCAATGTTTTGATAACTGGGCCACAGAGTTAAAAAAAAAAAGTAGACATTATTTTTTTACATCTAAAATACTTAAACATTTCACCTTTAGGCTATATTTTAAAAGCATTTGGCCACATCAGCATATTAACATACGAAAAAAAGGTAATTCTCCCAACGATTAAAGGCAACTAGTTTGAGCAATAGTCATTAGTTTTTCTCCTTTAAAGGGTCCAGTGCCAGGAAATCACAATGTTTGATAGAAGAAAACAATTTAATCTTCCTTTAAAAAGCCATTAAAGATGTTTTTATCAAACGCCTAAAGGTCAAACATTGAGTGAATTCCCGTTATCATTTACTAACATTGAGAAAGATATTCTACCAGACTGCTTTCAGTTTCTGTGAATGTTTGCGCACCTGTTTCATATGACCTTCATATATAAATCATTTAAAAAAAAAAATGGTGGAACTCAGACCATTTTGAGGTTGTGCAAAGTTCATGGTGTTTTACAGAGAAGCATGATCTTTGATGTTAGCTTCCAAAGGCAGAAATATAATCAGGGATTTGCTTCCTGCATGGGTATGCTACTTTCTTTTCCTTTTGTTTATTTGTTAAATAATCCCATCCATATATATATATATATATATATATATATATATTTCTATTATTTCAAATAAATCCAATGAAAGAAATACTTTTTTTATGAGGAAGTCTTAAAGGCATTAAGGATTATGTGATTATTCCCATCATCTGTTTGAGTAAGGCTGAAGGATATCTTATTTAGCTTAAAAAGACTTTGAGGCTGTAACACTGCGGCAGGAATGAAGCAGAGAGCAAATCCAAATGCAGCACTATTTTAATAATAATAATACAAAAGGGCAATCCAGGAACTTAGAACAGGAACTCGGAACAGGAACAAGGAGACAGTTACAAGCAACAACGACCGACAAACAACAACTGAAGAACAGTGGTATAAATACACAGGCAAACAAGCTAAACAAGATAACAAGGGGGCGTGGCTAATCAGAAACACATGGGAACAATGATCAGACAATACAAGACACATGGCAAACAGGGAATCACATGACAGACAAGAACAAGGAACAAGACACAAAACCCACACCATGACAGAGGCACAGACATCAGACTATTATATAGTCTCAAATATTCATGATACCCAGAATTCTCTTAGTAAAACCAAAATTTAAATACAATGAATTTTGGACTTTACAAATGCATGTCAATAAACAGATATTTGGCTTGTTTACAGTCTTTGTGTATTCCTGAATCATAACAGACTTACTCAGAATCTACGCCCACAGAAATTTGCAGAAATCTCATTCATATTCAAATGCCCTCGCATAGTTTGTAACAAATGCTTAGCTAAAATGTGGCTAATTGGCTTTCAGCTAACAATAAGAGTACTTTCAGCTCTGTTTAACACATTGTACTATATTTAAATCCATTATCTATCTCTTTTCATAGATTTTCTCCAACAATAAGCACAGAAAATTTGAAAAATAATAAAGTAACTGTCATTTGTATGTGTTTCCTCCTAGTGACTACACAACTTTGCAATGTTTTTATGAACACTGCAATTGTATTTCAGTTTTGTTTAAGTTGGTGAGTGCTTTTAACGAACATTCATACTAGTTCAATTTAAAGCTGCAGTACCTCGACACTGCACAGCGCGGATAAATCCAATGTTTGAGGAGAGTGTGCAGCTGTCAGTCAACGCGCCGGTGTGGATACTGGCATTCAGAATCACAGATGCTACTTTTTGGAAGTATGAGCAACATAATAATTTTCACCGGAAAATGTCATCTGAACAAGTAAGTAACATCCACTTTTGTTTTGGTTCTGACATTGCAGTAAATCACGCTGATTAAATCTAACAATCGCTTATCATATCACGTAAAACCGGGCAAATTATACTTTGTTCTCAAATTGTTAATGTTAACAACGTCAGCATTGCGTGACTACAATTAATGTCCTTCCGATATGTATCCTTGTTTTCGCATGGGATCGGTTGCAGTCTCTTTTTTTCTGTAGCCACTCCGAAGTCCGAACAAAGTCTTTTGCATTTTACAGCGGGTGAATCTGTTGTCACTGGTGATTGTCGTTTGAACCTTTCTGGATCCGCCATCAAATTGATAAGTTTAATTGTATCAAGTGCTGTGAGAAAAGGCCATAAATCTCCACCTCCAACATCCTCACACGCAATATAGCCTACTAGCCGAGACTCCTTCTTTATGTGTCCAGATGTGACGTTATGACGCAAAGACATGCTCGAATCTCCCGCGGAAATCCACCAGTACCACTGGAATTAAAAACATTATTACAAGAATCGAGCCTAAGGCAAGCATATTTTGAACACTGGCTGGTTATGTATTTTCTCAAAAATTTATTTTGGATAATTTTTAACCCAAAAAAGCTACGGACTGCAGCTTTTAGAAAGTTCAGTTCCCTTTCGTAGTCACTCCGAGTTACGTCGGATGACGGAGAATGGGGGTTTCGCCAGAAAGCCAATCCTCTTCGAGTATTAAAAAACGAGCCTATGGCAATGAAATGCCATGGGTCTGCGGAATTTGCATAATGTATCTCCGCCTCACTGCGTGAGTATTTAAGGAGAGACAGCTGCAACAGCAGATCATGTTTTCGCTTCGGAGCCAAGAGAATCTCTTCACTCCACAAGCCAAATCCTGAGTATTCTCAGTGACTACATCTCTTCGAGACGAGCGAACTCTCTGATGTTGGTGTGACGGCGGTATCCAGCGAGTTTCATATTGCCTGCGATCTGAGCAGTGGTCTGCCGGTCTGTGTGTCTCTCCCTGGTCGCTTCAGCATCCGCAGAGTTTTTTTCCTCTCACTAAAAGAGCGTGCACGCGGCACGTCTTTTTAAAGACGCGTCTTTCTAAAGACGATCTGCCCGTGTATTTCTGAGTGCGGTATTCTGATAGATTCAGCTGTTGGGCGCGAGCGCTGTTTGGCGTGTTTGGGCTTTGATCACGCTCGGACAGCGCTCGTGGGTGTGTCACGTTCTCTCAGTGGGAACGTGACCATCGCAATGTATACGGTCGAGACTCTGTGAGCTCATTTGAGTGAGAGTCCCCTCATCCATCACCCGATCTATTTTTCTCCACGTGAGATAATACTTCGGCTGGTGGCCAGGGTGACTAAGACGTCAGGTCTGGAACTAACCGACGAAAATTCCTCGGTCCACACCCCGTCTTTCACGTTGCAACCCACGTGGTCCCGAGTGGATTCGCCGGCCCGCCCGCGGGCCCGCGTTCTCATTCGGTCCACCAGCTGATGAAATCATGTTTATCGCCGCATCACAAGGTGAGCTGGAGTCCTCTGGAGATGGCTCGTCTGTGCTGCTGTCCTCGGATGTGCTAGCATAGCGAGCTTGATTCAGAATTCACAGCTATGCTTTCCCGGGCTGCCACGAGTATCGGGTTTGTGTGGAAAATTCTGCCATATCCCGAGCACTTGAGGCTGATGATTGGTTTTTGGGGGTGGCGAACCCAAATCCTTTCTACCCGGATGTGCATGAAGAGGCCATGAGATCGTGGAAGTCTCCTTTGACTTTTCGCGACTGCTCTGCGGCCTCTTCCGCCTTCTCTGCCCTCGTAGAGGCCGCAGTCTACGGTACACTGGGGTTCCCCCCTGTGGAGTGTTCTGTGGCAACACTTAGGTGTCCCCACAGCGCCTCCACCTGGCGTGGCAACCCTAAGCACCCCCCCAATGCCTGTAGGTTCTTGTCTACTCCGGTGGCGGGGACCTATAGAGCTGCGGGGCAGGCTGCCACCTCACTGTGTGTTATTGCCATCCTTCTGGGTGTTCAGTGACATGCACGAGGGTAGGGCTGATTCAGGGCTCATCCTTGAGCTGCCTGCCGTCACCGACCTTGCTCTACGAGCGACGAAGGTGACCGCACGCTCCCTGAGTCAGGTGATGTCCACATGTGTGGTCAGACATTTCTGGCTTAACCTGGTTGATGTGCGCGAGGCTGAGTGAACCAGTTTCCTCAACTTCCCCATATCCCAGGCTGGCCTCTTCGGCGGCGCGGTCGAGAACTCTGCCCAACAGTTCTCGGCCGCCCAGAAGTGGACTGTGGCTTTTTTCTGACCCTGCGGCTTCTGCTGCCAATCAGCCGGCGGCTCAGACGCTTCAGTCCGCTTGCCGTCGAATGCGCCCTCCTGCGACTTCCGCCCCCTCCCGCCCGGCCCCAGCAGCACCGGGCCGGGCCGTGGAGGTGGTCGCAGGGAGGTGCCCCTGCCCGTACCAGCCCCGCAGCCCCGCTGTACGCCAGGCTATGCGGCGCTCCCGTTACGGGCAGCTCAGTTATGGCTTGCAGTTCTCATGGAGTGGTTGCAGGCCCACTCCTTCCCCCGGTGGAGGGCTGGGGGAGAATCTTTTAAAAAAGAGCTGCATCCCATCTCTGAGCACGCAGAGCTGGACGGCAGTGCGCGACGCCCCCGAGCCTCGCCACTCTCGTTCCCCTCTGTCTCTGAGGGTGCGGATGACAGTGCGTGCCGTCTCCAGACCACACCACTCTCGTCCCCCTCTATCGCCAGACCCCTGGCAGAGCAGACCCCCGCGGAACGCTGGTCCTTCCCTGGTCTCCTCTGTCAGGACGCGGAGCATGACTGTGCACGCGTGCTGGGCCGCTATGCCACCCTCACCTGTGCCGGTCACTCCGCTCCGCTGCCCCTCCGGGGGGACGCCTGTGGCTCGGATGATTCCACTGGATCAGTGTTTGGTGGCTTGGTTAGAGCTCCCCAATCTGTCCTGTTGGGTCGCCCGAATGATCAGGCTCGGCTATGCGATTCAGTTCGCACGGTCTCCTCCCCGCTTCAGGGGAGTCCGCTTACTGTGGTCGGTGGCTATGCCCCGATCATGAGAGCGGAGGTTGCCACCCTGCTGGCGAAGGGTGCAATCGAGGCTGTCCCTCCAGCCGAGGTGGAGTTACGGGTTTACACCCCGTACTTCATTGTCCCCAAGAAAACCGGTGGGTTATGGCCAATCCTGGACTTGCGCGTCTTGAACCGCTCCCTTCACAGGCTGCCGTTCAAGATGCTCACGGCCAAACGCATTTTCGAATGCGTGCGGCCACAGGATTGGTTTGGAGCGATAGACCTGAAGGACGCCTACTTTCATGTCTCCATTTTACCTCGACACAGACCGTTTCTTCGGTTTGCTTTCGAGGGGCAGGCATACCAGTACGCGGTTCTCCCATTCGGGTTGGCTCTGTCTCCTCGCGTCTTTACGAAGGTCGTCGAGGCAGCCCTTGTTCCCTAACGCGAACACGGGGTTCGCATCCTGAATTATCTCGACGACTGGCTAATATTAGCTCACTCTCGAGATCAGGTTTGCGAACACAGAGATCTAGTGCTCCGGCACCTAGCCCGTCTGGGCCTTCGGGTCAACTGGGAGAAGAGCAAACTTTGCCCCGTGCAGAGGATCTCTTTTCTCGGTATGGAGATAGACTCGGTCGCCATGTCCGCGCAGCTTACGAGCGAGCGCGCACACTCACTGCTGACTTGTCTTCGACAGTTCGAGGGCAAGAGTGCGGTCCCACTGAAACTTTTTCAGAGGCTCCTGGGGCATATGGCATCCGCAGCCGCAGCAACGCCACTCGGATTGCTTCATATGAGACCGCTTCAGCTGTGGCTTCGCGATCGAGTCCCGAGGTGGGCATGGCATCGCGGTACGCTCAGAGTTCTAATAACTCCGACCTGCCGTCAGACCTTCACCCCGTGGCGGAACCTCAGCTTTCTACGGGCCGGAGTTCCCCTAGAACGAGTTTCCAGGCATGTTGTCGTCTCCACAGATGCCTCTGCCACGGGCTGGGGCGCCATGTGCAATGGACATGCAGCCGCGGGCTCCTGGACAGGCAGCGCCTCATGCATGTCAATTGCCTCGAGTTGCTGGCAGTACGCCTTGCCCTGCACCGCTTCCGTGCGTTGCTCCTGGGTCAACACGTACTTGTCCGCTCGGACAATACAGCGACTGTAGCGTACATCAACCGTCAGGGTGGTCTACGCTCTCGCTGTATGTCGCAACTCGCACGCCACCTCCTCTTATGGAGTCAGAAGCACCTGAGGTCCCTTCGTGCTATTTACATTCCTGGAGTGCGGAACCGTGCAGCCGACGAGCTGTCTCGGCTCCGGCCAACCTCTGGCGAATGGAGACTCCATCCCCAGTCGGTCCAGCTGATATGGGACCAGTTCGGGGACGCACAGATAGATCTGTTTGCCTCCCACGACTCATCCCATTGCGCCCTGTATTACTCCCTGACCGAGGGCACGCTCGGCACGGATGCACTGGCGCACAGCTGGCCGCAGGGCCTACGCAAGTATGCGTTTCCCCCAGTGAGCCTTCTCGCACGGACTCTGTGCAAGATCAAGGAGGACGAGGAGCAGGTCTTATTGGTCGCCCCATACTGGCCCACCAAGACCTGGTTCTCCGAACTGATACTCCTCGCGACAGCACCTCCTTGGCCAATTCCTCTGAGGAAGGACCTCCTTTCTCAGAGACGGGGCACCCTTTGGCACCCTCGTCCCGATCTTTGGAGACTCCACGTGTGGCTCCTGGACGGGACGACGCAGGTTTGAGTACCCTGCCACCAGCGGTGGCGGCTACCATCACTTCCGCTAGAGCATCGTCCACGAGACATGTCTATGCGTTGAAGTGGAACCTCTTCGTTAACTGGTGCTCTTCTCGCCGAGAAGACCCCAGGAGATGCTCGATCAGCGTTGTGCTTTCCTTCCTGCAAGATGGGTTGGAGCGAAGGCGGTCTCCCTCCACCCTGAAGGTGAATGTGGCCGCTATCGCCGCATATCACGAAGCAGTTGAAGGTAAGTCTCTTGGAAAACACGACCTGATCCTCAGGTTCCTGAGAGGAGCGAGGAGACTGAATCCTCCTCGCCCTCCTCTCGTTCCCTCTTGGGACCTCTCAGTGGTCTTAAGTGCCCTGCAGAGGGCTCCCTTTGAGCCTCTGCAATCAGCTGAGCTTAAGATCCTGTCAATGAAGACAGCGCTCCTGGTTGCGTTGGCCTCCATCAAGAGGGTAGGGGACCTGCACGCATTCTCCGTTGACGAAGCGTGCCTGGAGTTCGGGCCCGGTCACTCTCACGTGATCCTGAGACCCCGGCCTGGATATGTGCCCAAGGTTCCCACCACTCCCTTCCGGGACCAGGTGGTGAACCTGCAAGCGCTGCCCCGGGAGGAGGCAGACCCAGCCTTGGCACTGCTCTGTCCAGTACGCGCCCTCCGTGCTTACGTAGACAGGACGCAGTGTTTCAGGACCTCAGACCAGCTCTTTGTCTGTTATGGTGGGAAGCTGAAGGGAAAGGCTCTCTCCAAACAAAGGTTGTCTCACTGGATAGTGGACGCCATTGCTTTGGCATACCAGCAGCATGGTCGACCATGCCCCCTTGGTGTGACCGCCCACTCCACCCGGAGTGTGGCGTCCTCTTGGGCTTTAGCGCGTGGCGCCTCGCTAACAGACGTCTACAGAGCTGCAGGCTGGGCGACACCTAACACATTCGCCAGATTTTACAATCTCCGAGTGGAGCCAGTCTCCGCCCATGTACTGTCTTTTTCAAGCTAACATGGGAGCTGTTAAGTGTCTCGCTTGCTCGCCATTCCACTCCACGGACTGGATACGTGCGATATTTCCTCAGGTGAGCCTTCCTCTCTGAAGCCCTGAGTTCCTCCAGCACTGTTGACGCTGGCGCCAGTGTCTATTGCCGGTGCGTCGGCTAGGTGCCTCCGTGTGCATGGTTCCTCCTCTGAGTAACCCCCACATGTGTATTTTCCACTGTAAGCCTCTTTGAGCATGTGTCTTTCCCTCGGCAAGTCACCTGCCACTCCTGGAGTTGAAAGTAGATGCCACCCTACGGGCTGGTCACTCCAGTGTTCCTCCATATGTAGCCCCCTTGGGCCATATGTGTATTCTTAAGTCCTCCCTATGGGTAGGCATGCTGCGGCATATCTCCCATGAGATATGCTTCCCAGTGTACCTTGGTATTCCTGTGTTAAGTAGGACTCCTTCGTCCGTGCCTATATCACGACAGGGAGGTCAGACTTCGCAGGGCACTGGAAGACAGCTGTGAAGGTGGCGTGATTACACGGGGACCCCCATTCTCCGTCATCCGACGTAACTCGGAGTGACTACGAAAGGGAACGTCTCGGTTACGGATGTAACCCTCGTTCCCTGAGTAGGGAACGGAGACGTTACGTCTCCCTGCCACTTCCGCTGTACCGCTGGGTAGACGCCTGAGTTCAGTCTCGGCTCCTCAGCGAAGACATGATCTGCTGTTGCAGCTGTCTCTCCTTAAATACTCACGCAGTGAGGCGGAGATACATTATGCAAATTCCGCAGACCCATGGCATTTCATTGCCATAGGCTCGTTTTTTAATACTCGAAGAGGATTGGCTTTCTGGCGAAACCCCCATTCTCCGTCATCCGACGTAACGTCTCCGTTCCCTACTCAGGGAACGAGGGTTACATCCGTAACCGAGACGTTTCTGACCATAAAATATTTTTATTTATGTATCTGTAATTTCTACTTTTTTCTGTTTCTTTTTTTCACATTAGAGTTGGAATAAAAAAAATAGTATATAATACCGTCAATACCAAAAACTATTCAATTCAATTTTATTTGTATAGCGCTTTTCACAATACATATTGTTTCAAAGCAGCTTTACAGAAAGTGCATTTCAGAAATGTACATAGAAAAAATACAGTTAGTTAATCATGTATGAATTTAGGGCATAACATATCGCCGGCGTTGAGTCGTTTCTTCACAGGCGTTTAGTCATCTCATCGCAGGTGTTGGGGCATCTGAAGTCTCCGTGAGAGGCTGGATACAAACTGGAGCTGACGAATGCTATTTACCTCGGGACTAGCGTCCCGAGATAACAGCAGAAAAGCAGATGGGAAATAATTAGCATACCTGCTGTTCATAATATTAATGCATTCGATCTGATTCAACAGTAGTATAAAAGGTGAGCATTATGTGAATGCTTGGCTAAAGAGATGCGTCTTTAATCTAGTTTTAAACTGGGACAGCGAGTCTGAGCCTCGAACAATATCAGGAAAGGTGATGATTCACAGGGCAACTTTTTGAGCAATGTTGCTGGGCAATGTTGCCATCAACGGGCAACCAGATGAGACACAGGGCCCACGACCGTTCTAAATGATCCAGATAGAAATGTATTGCCCATTTTCAATGGGAAAGTGCCCAAGCAACAATTGCTTGGCAAGATTGCCCAGCAACATTGCTCAAAAAGTTGCCCTGTGTATCATGTCAAGTCAAGTCAAGTCATCTTCATTTATATAGCGCTTTTAACAATGGATTGTTTCAAAGCAGCTTTACAGAGATAAACATATAATTTAAGGTAACAGATTGTTTTGGCATTATAGCGGTTCTTGAATAATGTTATTTCCAGCTAAAGTTAACTTTGATTGATTCACCTCCGTCGAAATGATCAGACTTTTAAACGCGAACCTGTGATTAACGCTGACGGCGTTCACATGCTCATTCAGAATTGATTCTATAGTTATGTGCTTTTTAAAATATGTGCGCAGGTTTATAATTCATACAACCCAGCCTAAACAAACTACTTTTCTTGCCTATAAATTTTGATACAGAATTTTGTTTTATTTTATCACTTCGGGGTACGTGAGCCAGAATTCACAACGCTTTATCTGTAGAGTGGGAAAGGGATCCTCCATAGGGAGAGGATAGTGGACACTTCAGCACTGAATTGTCATCGGGTCCAGGCGGATCTCCTTCATCAGATCTGGACACGGCCTAGATCCGGCAGGCTGCGGGAAAACCTCGGGATAAACAAAGACACTAATATTAGCGTAGATGCCATTCTTCTTATGATGTAGCGAGTACATCAAGATTTAAGGGAAGTGTTCCCAGTTCCGGCTGACCTAATCTATGCAGCCTAACATTGAATTTATAGAAGTCTATAGTGTGTTATGTGTATGCTAGGTCAAAGAGATGTGTTTTTAGTCTAGATTTGAACTGACAGAGTGTGTCTGCTTCCCGGACAATGGTAGGAAGACTGTTCCAAAGTTTTGGTGCTAAATAGGAAAAGGATCTACCGCCTGCAGTCGATTTAGATATTCTAGGTATTATCAACTGGCCGGAATTTTGAGATCGCAATAGACGTGAAGGACTATAATACGTTAAGAGCTCGCTCAAGTACTGCGGAGCTAAACCATTTAGGCTGCGTCCCAATACCTCCCCTTACCCTAGATTTCTGCCCTAACCCTTGTTTTTGCGCGTTCTCGTGTAGGAGTAGGGTGTCCCAATACTCCAAAGAGCAAGGGGGAGTGCTATTCTCCCCTTAAAATCAACCCTCAAAACATAGTGCGGTCCGATGCAGGCTTAAAACGAAGTGGAAGATGAAATTACCCAGGATACCTTGCGAACTCAGCGAGCCGGTCAAATTTTTCAACTAAGATGGCGGACACCGCTGGAAAGGAACAATTTTATTTTAAGTATATTTTCGCAAATACGCATGTTAAAATGTCGAAATATGTTGGAATATGTTAGTTTGATGCACATCCAATAGACTGTTGAGTTTTCAACACTAATGTTAGAAAATATTTCACGAAGCTATCTGACGATGTTTTATGATATCTGCCGAGTGCTTCAAAAGCAAATCAAATATACATCTGATCTGGGTAAGTTAGTTAATCTAATTTTATTTTCGATTTTGGCTTCCAAGGATTATAAAAAGAAGATATGTGAGGTAAAATTATTCAAAACTAGCCGCGTTCGTCTAGCGCATCATCTTCCCTTCACAGCACGCTGTCATTTCTCTCTAAACCCAAAGAATCAGCACTGAGCACAATCGGTGATTGTTGTAAAGTGCAGTGTCTGCGGTTTCTAAATTGCGGGACATTGGTGGTAAAAACAGCTACTAAAAGCACAATGATCCGCGCAAGAGACGTTGCCCCGGTCCCCATGGCGGCGCGCGCGCGTTCGGAAACGGATTGCAACTAACGTTAGACAAGCAAACTTTGGGTTTTGTGTGCGCTTCTAAACGATCAGATACAAACAAATATATGGCAAAATTACCGGAAATGCGTCTTCTATATTCCACATGTCTTCTCTGTTGATTCATCAGATGTAGATAAACGAAAACAGCCCACACAACAGGCAACACAACAACTGGAACCGGCAATTTTATGAATGAAAATAGTAGTAGAAGTAGTAGACACTTTGACGCTGCGCGTGACGTATTGAGGATTGCCGCGCTAATTTGCATATAGTGGTGTCCCATTTCATAGGGAAAGATCTTCAACTCCACTTCCCTCGTTGAGGGGACTTTACTTTCGAGGGCACTCAAAACCAAGTGGAAGTTTTAAGGGGGGAGAAATGGGACAGGGCCTTAGTGCTTTGTAGGTAATCAACAATATTTTAAAATTTATACGATGTTTAATAGGGAGCCAATGCAGTGTTGACAGAACCGGGCTAATATGGTCATATTTCCTGGTTCTGGTAAGAACTCGAGCTGAGGCGTTTTGAACTAGCTGTAGTTTATTTATTAAGCGTGCAGGCCAACCACCCAGTAGAGCATTACAATGATCTAGCCTTGAGGTCATGAACGCATGGACTAATTGTTCCGCATTTCCCAATGAGAGCATATGGCGTATTTTAGATATATTTTTAAGATGGAAAAATGGAGTTTTACAGATACTAGACACGTGGCTTTCAAAAAAAAGGTTGGTATCAAAGAGCACACCCAGGTTCCTAACCGACGACGAAGACTTGACAGAGCAGCCATCAAGTGTTAGACAGTATTCTGGGTTATTACGTGTGGAAGTTTTTTGTCCAATAATTAGAATCTCTGTCTTATCAGAATTTAGTAGTAGGAAATTACTAGTCATCCAATTTTTTATATCAGCTATGCATTCCGTTAATTTTGTGAATTGGTAAGTTTCGGTGGGTTTTGAAGAAATATACAGCTGAGTATCATCGGCATAACAGTGAAAGCTAACTCCATGTTTCCTAATGATATCTCCTAATGGTAGCATGTACAGAGTGAACAGCAGCGGTCCTAGTACTGAGCCTTGTGGTACGCCATACTGAACTTGTGATCGATAAGACATCTCTTCATTTACTGCTACAAACTGATAACGGTCAGTTAAGTATGATTTAAACCATACTAGTGCAATTCCACTAATGCCCACATAGTTTTCTAGTCTATTTAAAAGAATGTTGTGGTCAATTGTGTCAAATGCAGCACTAAGATCGAGTAACACTAATAGAGAGATACAACCACGATCGGATGATAAGAGCAAATCATTTGTGACTCTAATGAGAGCGGTCTCAGTACTATGGTACGGTCTAAATCCGGACTGAAAATCCTCGCAGATATCATTTCTTTCTAGAAAGGAACACAGTTGTGAAGATACTGCTTTTTCTAAAATCTTTGACAGAAAAGGCAGATTCGAGATCGGCCTGTAATTGACTAATTCTGTAGGATCAAGTTGTGGTTTTTTAACAAGCGGTTTTATCATATCCAGTTTAAAGGTTTTTGGTACGTATCCTAGAGACAAAGATGAATTAATGATATTAAGAAGAGGATATATGACCTCTGGAAACATCTCTTTCAGTAGCTTAGTCGGTATAGGATCTAACATACAAGTTGTCGATTTAGATTAATTAACGAGTTTGCAGAATTCTTCCTCTCCTATAGCAACAAATGAATCAAATTTTTCCTCAGGGAGACTACAATGCACTTCCTGATGCGATACTGTGGTAGGCGGTTGCATAGTTATAATTTTGTCCCTGATATTATCAATCTTATAAGTGAAGAAGTTCATAAAGTCATCACTGCTGTGTTGCTTGGACACTTCTGAGCTTGAAGCTTTCTTTTTCGTTAGTTTAGCCACTGTTTCAAATAAATACCTTGGATTATGTTTATTTTCTTCTAATAGGTTTGAAAAATAAGCAGATCTAGCAGCTTTTAAAGCCTCTCTGTAAGCAATCGAGCTCTCTTTCCACGAAATCCGAAATACCTCTAGTTTAGTTTTCTTCCAGTTGCGCTCCATTTTTCTGGCTGCTCTCTTAAGGGCCCGGGTGTGCTCGCTGTACCACGGCGTTGGGCTATTTTCTTTAATCTTCTTTAAGCGCAACGGAGCAACTGCGTCTAAAGTGCTGGAAAAGAGAGAGTTAAAAGTTTCTGTTGCAATATCAAGTTCTTCTAAGCTATCCGGGATGCTGAGATGATGAAACTGATTAGGAAGATTATTGATAAAGCAATCTTTAGTGGCAGACGTTATAGGTCTAACGTATTTATAACACGGACACGGCTTTGCAGCCTTGGCTAAATGTAATTTACATGAGACTAGATAATGATCTGAGATGTCATCGCTCTGCTGCAGAATTTCAACGGCATCAACATCTATTCCATGTGATAATATTAGATCTAGAGTATGATTACGACAACGAGTAGGTCCTGACACGTGTTGTCTAACTCCAATTGAGTTTACAATGTCTTTAAATGCCAATCCCAATGCATCTTTTTCATTATCTACATGTATATTAAAATCACCAACAATTAGTACTTTATCTGCAGCCAATACTAATTCTGATAGAAAGTCCGCAAATTCTTTGATAAAATCTTTATGGTGCCCCGGTGGCCTGTATACAGTAGCCAGCATAATTCTCAAATGAGATTTATCGTTTACACTATATATTTTTACATTAAGCACCAATACTTCAAAAGAAGTATATTTAAAGCTAGATTTCTTAGTGGTTTTGAAAATATTACTATAAATTACAGCAACACCTCCCCCTTTGCCTTTCAGACGAGGTTCATGTTTATAACTGTAATCTTGTGGGGTTGACTCATTTAAAATAATGTAATCATTTGGTTTTAGCCAGGTTTCTGTCAAACACAGCATATCAAGATTATAATCTGAAATCATATCATTAACTATGAGAGATTTTGAAGTAAGGGATCGAATATTCAGCAACCCAAGCTTTATCATTTGCTCATCTGTATTATATCTGTTTTTTATTTGTTGAACATCAATTAAATTTTTAACCTGACATTTTTGGGATTTCCAAATTCGGGGAACAGACACAGTCTCTATATGATGACATCTAGGTGAAAGAGACTCTACGTGATGGGATTTATCTGACCTTGGTGACGTGAGGCCGCTAGCAGACGGTCGGTTTAGCCAGTCTGTCTGCTTCCTGACCTGAGCCCCAGATTGTCATGTTTTATCTCTAAGACTATGAGCCAAATTACTAGAGAGAAGAGCAGCACCAGCCCAGGAGGGATGGATACCATCTCTTTTCAACAGATCAGGCTTGCCCCAAAAACTTTTCCAATTGTCTATGAATTTTATATTATTTTATATTATCATCACCTGAAGGCTATTCCAGAGTTTAAGAGCAACAACTATATGGACTATATGACCGTGTTGCAGATGACAGTGACGATGCTTTAAGCATGGTCGGATAAATGAACAGTTATTCATCGGCATTATTATTTCTTTGAAATCCAATATTTAAGTGTACCTTCATAAGTGAGGAACAAATGGGCCTCCTTATTCCCAAGACCATTTTCATTTGCATAAAAGGAGCTCTCTTCACTGATCCGCTAAGGTAGCTGGATTGAAAAAGTCTTGAGCGTCGATTTATAGCCTCTCACAAATGAATCCTGCAATCATTCCTCAAGCCTGCAAGATCAATCGGTCTTTTCCAAAGACATAAACTAAATGAAATGATTGCTTAGTGGAATAGCGCTTAATTGGCAAGTCCCACATCACTGTAAAGTCAAGTAGTTCTAGACTTCGTTCATTTTTGTTTTGTATCTCTTTGAAAACAAGAGCATCTCAATGTCATCAAGACTAAATGTCTTCCCGTTGCAATAAACATGCGCAGCCTTGCCTCGCATCTCATTTCATCTGGATGTTTACCAGTGATGTTTCGTGATGCTGTTAATGCACACTCAACCAGGCTGTTCCACTCACAAAAGGCACTCTGTCAAAATGAGGATGGCTATGAGAAGACTGATGGCCTTCACATTTGCCAAGCGCACCATTAAGGAAATGTTTAGACCCATAAACAAAATGACATAACGGGCGGCTATAACCCTTAACAATGCCATAAGGGGAAGGTTATGGCATTTGCCTGCACTCAAAAGCAGAGTTTTAAACCCACAGCCTGTAAATCTGCCGGTCTCACAGGAGATTGTGACTTTCATCAGTTCCTGTCAACCTGAACCGCTGAACGTGACGTCACTTTTAGTGTGGCTGTGTGATTTATGAGGACGAGAGAGTGCAGCCAATGGCCTGTCTCGACATCAGTCATGTCAAAGTTACCAAAATACAATTTGGTCAGAGTGTATCTCGGCCTCAGACGGTACGCCGACTGTTCACCAACCATCTGATGTATATTGCACACTAAACTGGCAGGCACTTTCTTGATCTGGCAAGCTCTAATCTGACTAATCTGTCTGGTTTTATACAACTTTATCAGTTCTCTTGTGTTTAAAAAATTATAAGGAGTGCTTTTCCCGTACATTGGTGTAACTCTCTAATTAACCATATTATGATGCATCGTTGGACAAACTAGCCAACTAGTCACGCTTGTTTCCAAAAACCATAGTAACATGGTCGCACCTCATTTAAACCACATTGGTTCAACAATATAGGACTGTCATTAATGACATCAGACGCATCTGGAGGAGTGATAACTTCTGCTAATTAATCTCTTTAAAATCTCCGAGACGCTGCTGTAATAAACATGGCACCTAATGACTACTTCACTGTTTTTGTTCCATGTCATTTTGCTTTATTTGATTCATCACGTCATAATCTGGAGTTCCCTTATGCATTTTACACACATGCACACTCTTCAAAAACAGGCCTGATTGTTGACATGCTAAAATGTATATTTAAATAGAATGAGAGAAATAGAATGTACTGAAAGTTAGGTTGCTTATTGTGCCCAAGAACATGAACTATTTAAGTCCACATGTCATTTAACAAGATACTATGCTTCTAAACACAGCTTGAGAGCTGTAGTTCTAACCATGCAAATTCATGATGTTTGCGAATGTTCGTTGGAACTATGGTTTCAGGAAACGTCAAATCATTGAACTATGTTGGTAACAACGGAACTTGCAACCATAGTTGGCTAACGATGCTTTTGGGAAGTGCAGGTTGATACAATGAATGTGGTTGAGGAAGAAATAATGAACTAAAGTTTTAGGTCTGGCCAATCACTGCTTGACACCTGGAGCATGTAAGCACTGAACTCTCTCTTGCAGTTGATGACGCTGACGTTTGGATGGACAGATCACATAAATATTTATACGAGTAGTCTATATCTTCCTCCTCATACTGTTTCTGACCTCACTTTGTAAAAAGACTTTGTATACTAATGGTGATTTCGTAAAAATACCAAATACCAAAAAAATAAAGCCATTTATAAGAGAAAAAAAGCTTAAGTACAATGCTTAAGGTATTTTACAGATTAATTTTAAAAGAGCAGCAAAGATGCTGAGGCAATGAACAGGAGATCCCGTGTTGATTCATTCCCACAGTATGCAATATGGGGAGAAGTATATTGGAAAGGTTTGACTTGTCTTACTTCAGCAATAGATTCAGACGCCAGACGGAGAATCAATAATGAAGCTCTCAATTACAGGAACAGTGAGAGCCCCAAATGAATGCTCTAATGAGTTACTTAAGCTTTGCACGGGTCAGAAAGTGAGAAGTGAAAGATGGTGTGAAGAGAGAGAGAGAGAGAGAGAGAGACTCTTCTCATCATAAATAGATCAGCATGCGACTTGAAACTGGAGGTTTGTTAGTTGCAATCATCATTATTCATCAAACCGTTAAGGTTCAATGCTAGTGCCGTATCAAGGTCAATTTTGCTTGTATTGCATGATTGAGTGTGCATACAGTATGTATCGTGGATGATGTATACAATAAGACTGTGTAAAGAGTGAAAACAGTTTGCTTTAAAGAAAGAAAGAAAGAAAGAAAGAAAGAAAGAAAGAAAGAAAGAAGGAAAGAAAGAAAGAAAGAAAGAAAGAAAGAAAGAAAGAAAGAGAAAGAAAGAAAGAAAGAAAGAAAGAAAAAAAAGAAAGAGAGAGAGAAAGTAGAAAAGATGTATTCATCAAGATGTTATGCTGTTCACATCGAAGTATATTGATTGCTACAAGCTCGAATGCACATATTTTTTCAGATAATAGAGGAGCCATCACATTGACCATGTCTAAATGGGGAAAGAGTCACTAGGAAATAGATTGCTTGCCGTTTACTCACATGGTGAAATGACAGTCTTATTGACAAAACAAACGTGCTCAAAACAAAAACCAGGAACACAGACAAATAAAACCAGGGTCTTGATAACAACTTCTCAGAGCAAAAAAAAAAAAAAAAACTGCATTCA